>JAUMIR010000009.1:14422500-15716666 GCA_030847615.1 Gambelia wislizenii | reverse complement strand
TCCTCCAGTCTGCTGGGACTTCTCCTGTTCTCCAGGAGTTCTCAAATATTATTGTCAATGGCTCTGAGATTATATTTGCCAGTTCTTTTAATACTCTTGGATGTAGTTCATCTGGTCCTGGAGATTTAAATTCATTTAGATTAAGAAGGTATTCCTGTACTACCTCTTTACTTATTCTGTGCTGGATTTCCCCTATTGTGTCCTCTGTTCCATTCTCCTCAGGTTGGTCCTCCTTTTCCTTTTCTGAAAACACTGAGGCAAAGAAGGTGTTGAGTAATTCTGCCTTTTCTCTGTCCCCTGTTAGCATTTTGCCATCTTCTCCACGTAGCGGCCCTATCATTTCCTTCTTCCTCCTTTTGCTGCGGACATACCCAAAAAAACCCTTTTTATTGTTCTTAACCTCCCTAGCAAGCCTGAGCTCATTCTGCGCTTTAGCTTTTCTGACTTTACTCCTACACGTGTTCGCTATCTGTTTGAATTCTTCTTTGGTGATTTCCCCCCTTTTCCATTTCCTATACATGTTCTGTTTAAAACTTAGCTCCATTGAAAGTTCTTTAGTCATCCATCCTGGTTTCTTGAGACACCTCCCATTTTTCTTCCTCAATGGATGTACTTTTAAGGAACGGCAACATAAATTCTAGCATCAAAAGTGCACCATAACAGGGCACTTCTATCTTCTTCTCCCACAAGCTTTTAAATAAGGCCAAGTTTTCAGCACTGAAAGCAATCAGCCTATAGCAACAGGCATTACTACCCTGCCCACCCCCTACCCCTACCCCCACCCCGCTGCAGCTAAGGAGAAAGACCATGACATAAATATCCAAGATCCATTTCTGTTACTTCATCGTTGTTTCTTTCCAGCTGACGACTCCGTCTCGGAATAAAAGCACCAGCTGGGGCCAAGAACACAGGATATCGGCTGTCCCTTTGCCCTGTTGTCTGAGGGAGATTGCTGAGGAGATACTAGGACCAGAAGAATGGCACATGTGACGTCCATGCCAGCAAGTGCCCGTGATGCTTCCTTTAAGTCATTCCACCACTCCCCATAAAAGGAAGTTTTTTTTTTTATCAAGGGAGTTTGGAGGCCCTGTTTACACTGTTGTAAAGACAGAATGCACTTCCCAAATGGAGGAATAATTTGTGAATTGAAGGGGGTGTTGTGCCCTTAGTGGCCAACATAAAGGAGCAAGGCAAACAAATTACTAACAGCAGTACCCTGTCTTCAGGGGGAATCAATGTCTTGGTTGCTGTTATGGGGCTGATGCCAAAAACCTTTTGGACATGGAAGAGACCCCACATTTCTACTGGTAATGGAATTACACAGCACTAAGAGTAGATTCTGAAGGTTCTGAAGATTCTGAGCATTCAGAGATGGACATTCTTACCCACTGGTTAAAAGGAAAATCGAAACAAAACTTTGAAAAAGTCTGAGGAAAGTGGAAGGATTATCTAAAAAATAATTATGATTTAAGATAAAGATTATGAAGAAGACTCGATGGGTGAAAATCAGTATAATAGTAAATTACCATAAATATTGTAAAGAATAGAGAAACAATTAAAGGACAGTAGCCAATTATTTGAGTAGGTAGGAAGTCTTTGTGTACCCCCCACTCCAGTAGAATGCACTGCCTGGGAGTGTAGTGGAGTCTCCTTCTTTAAAGGTTTTTAAACAAGAGGCTGGATGACCCTCTGTTGGGAATGCTTTGATTGTATATTCCTGCAGGGCAGGGGGTTGGACTAGATGGCCCTTGTGGTCTCTTCCAGCTCTTATGATTCTATGAATATTTACATTTCCCCCCTTTTTTTCTTTTCAACCTTTTGTTTCTGCCTTGAGAATTAAAATGGGAAAACTATATTTGCCTAACAGATCTCACCCCCTCTCCTCCCCTTCCCCACCCTATTGAGTTATTCCCACAATGCTGAGCATAATTTCAATGCCATCTCAGCCTGCTGGAGATTCCCATCCTAAAAGGGAAAGAATGCAAGGTGGGGAATCCAGTTCCATGGCAACTTCCAACAGCCTCTCTTTTCCTTTTTGCCAGGCCCCAGGCAGCAAAAGCAGCATAACACTGCATTGTCTCCTGACACCAGCTCTAGCCGGCTGGCCAAAGAAGCCCTTTTCCTGAGAATCCCAAGCAGCTGAGGCCTCTTAAGCTATTGCATCCCTTGTGTGGGCCTCCAAAATAAAAAAAAAAAAAAAAAGGGGGGGCAGCAAGACTCATTTCCTTTTAGAAAGTAACTGCAGAGAAGTAAACTGAGCCTTACAAAGCCCAGTACAAGCAGAATGGAGGCTCGCAGCAACTGCCAGTTGCTAGTGGAAGCAAAGCTTTACACCAAGGGCAGGTAATTGCAGCCTTCCAGAACCCCTTTCTTCTTTTCCTCTTCCTGGCCCTACCCAGCATAGCCTGTTGAGAGATTATGAGTATTGCAGTCTAAGAACATGTGGAGGGCGACAGTTGTCTCTGATACCTTGTGTGATTTACAATCTACTTTATCATAGGCTGCAATTCTCAGTTGTCTTTTTCTGTATCCTGTTTCACTGTGATGCCGCCCCTACGGTTATGTAACAATGCATATAATCCCAAGGCTTGAATGTTGTGCTTCATCAGTGCATCTGAGGAAGATGATTCTAATTCACAAAAGCTCAAGCTAAAATAAATCTTAATCTTAAAATCTTAAATGTGTCAATAGATTCTACTCTCCCCAATTCTGAAACAGTCTAACACGGCTACCTCTTTAAAAATTACAATTCTGTGTAAGAATCTCTTCCTCAGGACAATCTGAAGTCACTGGTCCAGCTGGCATATTGTATCTCAGATTTTCATGAACTTGCCTTTCCCCCATGCAAGCAGCTCCCTCAGACCTTCTATTGTATCAGTCTATACTTAACCACAATTTCTACCTTGTGTGCTAACAAGCCAGAATCTTAACCCAAACTGCAGTTCATCTGTGGCTTGGTACCAGTGAGATGATATTTGACCAAGTAATCCCAAAGAGCATATATTCTCCCATCAATAACCTTGTGCCGCAAGACCTTCTGGGAAAGTCATGTGACATTTTCTCTCTTCCCAAGCTATCCAGAAAATGGGGCCTTGAACTCTCTTGGTTGTGACATCCTGCTTCCCAGAAGTTCCCCAGAAGAGATTCCTTTCAACTTGTTAATACTTTTTTAAAACAAACTTCCTTTTTAGGAAGGGCTTTGGCACTCTGTTGTCATATTTGGGAGTTGATTTAGATTTGTTTGTTTGTACATTTTGCTACTCCAGACAGCTGTTAACCATTTTCATATTTGATAAACTTGTAGTGCCCAAATAAATGCATTAATCATATCTTGACTGGACTATTGTAACACAACCTGTGACAAACTGCTCTTGAAAACCTCTCAGGAACTCAACTTGCACAGAAGAATGTTGCTAACAAAATCTTAACCAGTGTTATGATCATGTTACCCCTTTAAAGCAACTGGTTAGTTTCCAAATGCAATTTTTAGTCTTTTTAAGAGCACCAGCTATCACAAGTTCATCATAGCTACTGAAAATACTGAGGAGGCTGGTTTCACTTTTTCTTTTTAAGTGAAGGAAGGCCCTTCTAGGCTGTTTCACTTGCCTTGTAAGCAGCAAACGGTCTGTGTAACCTTTACAGGGAATTGCAGCCAAGGAAAATAAAGGCTTTGCTCCATTTTGCAAGGGTGCAACTCCATGCCCCCCAGCCCTCCTGTAGTTGTTACAGGGTAGCATGAGGAGCATACCTGCAGCATGTCCACCCACATAAGCAACCAGCTTAGTGCCACATGAGAAGATCAAGGGAGAGACAGATGGAATTAGGAATGTCAAGAAATACGTACAGCATATCAGGACAGTTGTCTGGCTTCTCCAGAAGGCCGCCCTCCATCACAAAGCGAAGAACCTGCTCGTTAGACATGCCTTGATAAGGCTGCTCTGCTAATGTGGCTATCTCCCACAAGACAACACCAAAAGACCTACAAGGAAAACACACACATTAGGAGACATTCAAGCCAAATCTAGCAAAGCTATGGCCATGCTGAACTGAGCAGACTGCCTGTTTGGCCATTATGAAGCTGGTTTGTTGAGCACCTTCTTATCTGGCATAAATCAAGACAGCATTAACTGAAAGTTTGTGTCACTTGATGACAACTCCTCTGTTTCCTTTGCTACTTCTGACATGGTCCAGAATCCTGTTGGGGACTTTTAAGTAGATTTAGGTCTGCAGGAATTAGAATTGGGCAGTTCTTTAAACTCTGTATTCAGTTGAGGGGTTGCTGTTACATTACTATGTAGTAGTGCAGGCAAAGTGAGCAATGAGCATCAGGACCAATGTGCACCAGCAGAGTCCAGTGCAGATCGGGACACTCTTGCTGGTGCTGTTGTGCATTTTTTGCTAACAGGGTTTCTCAGTGCATCTGCTATTTAATAAGTATAAGTAAAGTTACATAATGTAGACTATGATAGAGGATTTTGGCCATTATTTTGAAGTATTTATTAGTTTTTGAATATTTTTAAAAATTGTTTTATAACACCCCCCTTTAATGCTATATTAGAATGGTATTTAAATGTAAATTGCTTACACATTTTATTGTATCAAGTGGTATATAATATACTGTCAATGAATGAAATAAGATTGTTTTAGCCAGTAGGAGCAATATCAGAGGATTTTAACCAGTGGGACAAATTTGCACAAGCAATTCTTCCATGGAAATCATTCATGAAAATAATGTATGTATGTTATGGATTTGGCAAGTTGCATTGCTACAGATGCAGAAAAAATATTTACATACCCTCTCTCTCACATAGGAGTTCTACAATAGAACATCATAAGAAAATCATTCTAGATCAGACCAAAGGTTTACTATCCTGGTTTTGAGCTAAAATTTGTATAAATCACTGTTTGTTGTATTTTAATGAAATGAGCAACTGTCCTTAAACCTTTTCCTCTTGGATATTGGAGGTGAAGGGATATTTAGACATGCTGCACTGCATTTTTGTAATGTTCAGTTATGTTTTAGCATTATGTATGAATATAGCTGTTATAAGGAAAGGACATGCTACAAGTATCCAGTCAAAGTAATTTGCAGGTAAAGCTTTGGACATAACATGTAAACCACATTACTTGACTGATTTTGTAATATTTCACCTCAAACTATTTTGGCTATTGGGGAAGGAGCATCTGAAGTATTTATACCCCCAAACTGAAGTATTTATATACCATATAAGGTTAATTTGGCAAGTTGTTTTCTATTTCTTGTATTTTTTATTACTGAATGTGTACCCAAAGATGATGTATCAGATCTAGTCTCCCCCTCATAGGGGAATTCTCCAGCTGTGCTGCCCATAACACCTATTATTCCCAGCCAGCATGGCCAATTGAACATTTTGGGTGATGGGAGCTGCAATTAAACCCATATCAAGGGGTGACATGTTGGGAAAGACTCCCCCTCCAATTTTCCAAGATTTGTTTGTAGTTCAAAATCTTCTGGAAGCCACATCCTGTTATTTTTTACCACTTTTATATGGATAACACAGGATTAGCCCTTTTCACTGCTGCCACTGATGTAATCAAATTGTTAGTCCAAACTGGAATAGACCCAGTGAATCAAAGGGAGTTACAGATATGCTGAAGTTACCCAGGAAGGGGTATGTGCTAGCCTCTCCCACTTCTTGCCACTCTCCACATGTAAAAAGTAACAGAGCAGAGGAGTTTTGCTATGCAGAGGTTCTCCACTGAAATGGAGGACTTTGAAAAATCAGTGTTTCCTTATATGTATTTATAACCACCAAAAAGAAAGTTGGAAGCCACTTTTCTATTCTATTTTATATATGTATTTTTTATCTTACTTTATTTCTTTCTGTTATTCTTTTTCCCCCACCCTCTTTTCTTTAAATACTTGTAACTGTTATTGTATTTGGAAATTTCTTGATAAACATTTGTATATGTGTGTGTTTGTGTGTGAGAAAAATCAGACTTTCCAACTATAGGGAGATGTTCCACACACAGAGGATGTTGTGCTTTTCAAACTCCCTCCTCATGAGTTCAGATTAACACTGGTTAGTTGGGACTAGCAACTGGATTTAGGCCACTGAGTTGAGGATTTCCTTGAATTATCCACCAAAGCTGCCACTGCCATTGCTGCTGCCACCATCATCTCTTCAGATCACAAAAGACACACATGCACACACAATACAGAAAGTTTGTAAGACATTTCCTAGCCCTCAGATTCTCAATAGCAGGAAAAGCTCCCACTCTGCTGAGGAGGGACAAAATAACAATGGAGTAGAAAATCTGGAGGAACATTGATCAGGCACAACTGAAGGGAAATGGAGCAGGTTTCCAGGCAGGATGTTCCTCTGAACAAAAGACTGTTCTGAGGTACGTATAGTGATAAAAGTTTAAATCATTCCTGCTTGATATTTGATGGGATGCACTGTTGATCATGGGGTACAACGCAAACCATGTTTGTTCACAGATAATACACAATACACTGACCTTTTTTGTGAAAGGGGGAAGACAGAAGACTGTTTTTTATGTCTGGAGGCTTATGGACCAGAAAACAATATAAGCTCTGGTTTCCCCATAACTGTGCCCATACCAAACACACCATACTGGAAACCATCTGCACATTAACAGGCATACATTTTTTTCCTGCTCTGCAAACAGATCTCTTGTTTGGGAGAAGCAACTGGAGCAGCTGTTCTTGGATAAGTGTACCCAATGTGTACCCACTTTGGTTTTAGTTACTTTACAATAGAGAAGGCCAAGACCAATTTTTATATACAACAAAAGTAGAAAAAGTATATATTATGCCATTGAAAACCCCCGAACAATGTTGATTTGTATGAAAGCACCAGCAAATAAGATGCAGTTCCCTGCCTCATGACAAATCAAGAAGGATTTTTAACTGTAATACTTTGTGCTCTGTGTAAATAGTACACTGGAATGCAGTGTCTATTATTAACCAAATGAAAACCCCACATCTATTCAAATGTTGTGACCATCCCTAAAATAAATTCTCCAGTACTAAGTAGAATCTCTTTACAGCCAGGGTCTACGTTCAAATCACATATATGGCCCCACAATGTTACTATGCCTTGTTTATTTTTACTCTGTCACTAGAATTTGAAATAAAAGCTATGTAGCCCAGCTCCAAAATTAGAGCTTTCAGAAGACATGGCATCAGTCAGTTTTCTTCCCCCAGAACAGTGCAGTTAGAAACCAAGGAGATTCCAACATACACTTTGTGTGGGTATAAGAGCAAGACTACCAAGGCTGGAGTTTCAGAATATTTCTATGGAGCAAAAGAAGCACAGCACAGAAACAAAATGGCACATTTTAAAATTTTACAGCTTTAAGTCTGTTATGTCAAATAATTTAATCCAAAGATACTTTTGGATTAAAATATTTTTGCCTCTGAAGTATCTATCCCACTCCGTCTCTCATCACATTTCTGGTTCTTTCTCCTATTTCTTTCACAGCTGCTTTTTGAAAAAGGCATGAAGACGTATTTTAGAAATCAGCTAGGTAGATTTGTTTAAATTTGCTTTTGGGATTTCAGTGTGACAGAAGTTCCAAAGAGGAAGAAGTTAACACACTGAGAGGATATTACACAGAGCAAGCAAACAGAATGGAAAACAGGAAAAACCAGAGCTGTCAAAAATTGGACATGTTTTCTTTGAGCCATAATCAAGCCGCAAGGGCCCAGGGGAGAGTGTTTGCTAAATATTGCTAAAAATATTTTTATTATTACCAAACGTCCGAGTGAGTAGTGAAGACACCATCCTTCAGTGACTCTGGGGACATCCAGCGGACAGGCAGCAGACCCTTCCCACCTTTCCGATAGTAATCGGTTTCATAGATATCCCTTGTCATGCCAAAGTCTACATGATACACAAAGGAAATGGATGTTCAACAATCCGCAGTTTAAAAAAAATTCACAGGAACAACATATCCCAGTGAGAACTCCTAGGGAACCCAGCAACCAACTACAAAAGAATTCATGTCACAAGCACCTGCCATTTGTCAATTTTATAAGGCAATGCATCAGAAAGCACTATGAGGCCACTTTGTATCTTCAATCACAGGGAGGAACAAGGAAGCCTGAAATGGAACCGAAATTCTACTGTACAAAACAAAAGTGGGATTTTTCTTTATGGTCGCATCCACCTTCATTCTAGATTTCCAAAACCCTTCAAGACTTTTCTCTACACCCATAATAAATAATTAAAAACTTGTGTTTTGTTGCTTGTTTCAAAATTAAAACAGTGTCTCTCTATTTAGAGCCAAATTCCTGCCTCCTCCGCACTTCACAACAATAATAACAAGGTAGGGGGAAGGGGGACATACCTCCAATTTTCACAGTAAAGTCCTCAGCCACCATACAGTTTCTTGCAGCGAGATCTCTGTGGACGAACTTGTTGGCATTGAGATAGGCCATGCCATCTGCAATCTCACCAGCCATCTGAATCATCTTCTTTAGGGCCGGAAGAGTATGCGCTGGGTTATTCTGAACAAGGAGGGGTGGAAGAATGACCACAATGTGAGCCAAGAAAATGGCTGCTTTGCTAAAAACCTGCCCCCCCAAAAAACTTGCAATTTGGAGTACTCTTGACTACACTGGTGGAAAAGTAATTTCACTGGTTGTCAATTGTCCATAAGGAATGTAGAATAGTGGGGCAGGAGCTATCCCCCCTGCTGGCAAGTCTGCTCTCTGCTTTCTACTTCTTACACATCAAACCAGAAGGGAGCAAAGTTTCACCCTAATAGCAATAGTACCTACATATCTATACCACTTTATAGTGCTAAGCACTCTCTAAGCAGCTTACAATGCATGTTAGCTAATTGCCCCCAACAACAAGCTAGGTACTCATTTTACTGATCTACGGAAGGATGGAAGGCTGAGTCAACTTGGAGCCCTGCAGGATTGAACTCACAATGTTGTGGTTGCACAACAGTATTTAACCACTGCACTACCAGGGCACCCTAAGGCCACATGCAACCCCAAAGACTGTTCTTGCAGCCTTTAACCAACTCCCCTTTTTCTGGACCTCCTCAAAAGACTGAACTGTGTCTCCTGGAAGCTTCCAGAATGCCAATTCACCTTCTGAATGGCTTGCAGTGCTTGTTTAACAGCCAAAAAAAAGCCCATTTCTCAAACCAAAAGTAGACTTCTGTCCACTTCTGATGGGGGAGCGATTCTGATAGTCCATGTGGCCCCCAGGGGGTCCCAGGGGCACTAAACTGGCCCCTGAACCTGTTGAAGCTTTTTGCCCTAGAGGGTGTGATAGGGCCTTTGGAGGCATGGGGTTTTTAAGGGCTGGAGGTTTGGAGAACTGCAGTGGGAAGTCCTTGCGGACTGCAGAACACCTACCAATTATACTCCTACCCCTGATAAAAGATATTTCATACCCTTAACAATAAAGTTGGTGGATGGAAATATAGCTTAACCCAAGCAAACCAATTCATGTAAGGGTAAGAACATGAGTAGCTCTCGCCCACCACAACAGTTAGGTGCCTCAGCTGACAAAAATGACTGACATTCTGAAAGAATTACCCTCACCTGCGACAGGAAGACACACCACACTCACCTCTGTGTCTGGCCGAAGAGAGCGCAAGTAACTCTTTAGATCTCCACGAGTCATGAGTTCCATAATGACCAGAGTGGGCTGGCCTTGAGACACAACTCCAAGGAGCCTCACCTGACAAAAGCAAACAAATACAAGAAGTGTGCACTATTTTAGACACTGGTGTAGCACCTGTGAGGGTGAGGCCTAAACATGAAACTCAGACGTTGACCATAAGGCCAAAATAAGGTACAGCCATACTAAAGGAAAAGCATTCTCAATCAAGAAAAAATTTAGAAGCTGTAAAGTTATTAAGCTCCTTGGATTCTCAAGGAAAAGCAGATTAAGCATTTCCAGAACATTTTAGCCCTACCATTGATTAAGTGGCACTTTCCAGTAAGAACAATAACAATCAGAAATGCAATGAAAAGGCTCAACATGAATAGATTTTATGTGGCACTTGCTTGGTAATTTTCCATTACTTAATACTTAATAACTGCTGTTTCAAGATTGGCTAATATATCTCCAGTATCCAGTATCTCTAGTATCTGCCTATGATTTGCTATATGTTGTTGTATGCTGTTGCCAGGTAGATTTTCCAAAACTGCTATAAATAATAAGATGGATGTTTGCTTCAGTGCCACACTGCTCAGATTCAAAGCTGAGATCTAGATCAGCATTGTATCGTTAAATAAAGTGTTGTCTTCAATTCACTATGCCTCTATTCTTGAACCCAAAACAGGGCAAATTCCCTCTTCAGGGCTCATAATGAACACCACATCCATCAGTGTAGGAATATGGGGACTAGGAGCATACAGATGTGAGGGAAAAAGCACTGTTCCAGTCTAATCACACATCTATTAGAAATTAACTCCTACTGGATCCAAGAGCACTTTCTTTTATGTGTCACGACTTTCACCAAGTTTATACTGGTGACAGAAGAATATGGCACACTGGATACCCTCATCCAATGATTTGTAGGCTAGGAATGTAAAGAATATTTACAAATGTTATTACTGGTGATAAGAAAGCATGTCCTGACACACCGAGATAGCCCATCAAGACAATGGTCAAACACTATGAGATTTTTCACAATTCCGGCCCCTTTTGTGAAACAAAATTCATTTGTGGCAAGAAATGTTCTTTTCCCTGCAAAAGTAACATTCTGGCAAAAAACAAACAAACAAAAACACCAGCTATACCCCATCTCCAATGTGACCCCTAAACCCCACCTTAAAAGCCAGGCAATTGTTCAAAGCAAAGGAATTATGTAGCAATGGTAACCATGTCACTGAATAACAATGCATCTAGCCCCTTCCTGCCAGCGAGCCACAATGTAACAAGCAGAAGCAAGGATCCCAGAAGGGTCCTATCAGAACTCCACATCACATTGCAGACTCCCTGGTGGGAGGGGGATGGACACGTCATCCTTTAGCATTCCACTTGTTAGCACTGCAGAACTCCTTCATTCAGTATGGCAGCCTTGTTTTTAAGGTGGGCTTTAGGGGGAGTTGCTGTTATGGCAATGGTACCATGATCATAAATAGATATATCTGAAACTGTTACATGTTCATAAGTCTAGTTTATAACATTGCAACTGCCTAACAGGATGTCAGCCAGCACATTTTGTGCAATTTATGTTGTTTTCTGTGCAAAACTGCTGGTTTTTTTGGACAAAAATGAAACTATTTTTGTCCAAATAGAAATACTATTGGGGAAAAAACCCTCTCATAATGGCACCCCACTGGGAGAAAACATTTGAAATTATTTATTCATGTAGGAAAGAACATATATAAGGAAAATTTACTGCCATAATTTAGTCACTTGTGAAAATGTTTCACTCAAGAAGCAGCTTCTCTGTCAAAAAGACTGCTAATAAAGCAAACAAAGAAGCTCTTTGCCAAGGCAGCCACAAAACTAACAAACCCACCTGGTTGGTAGAAAGGACTACAGTAGCAGCACTTGCCAATTTTCTCGGTCAGAGACAACATAAAATCCCTGAGGTGGATGTGTGAAACAGGGGGCAGGACTTGCCACCATTCCCCAAAACAACACATGGCAGCAGCAAAAATAAAACCCAGGCTTGGTACTGATGGATGACAGTAAAACCCACCAAATTCTGTGGGACTGATTTCCAAGTAAATATGCATACCTACTGATGAAGTAGGTGAGTGTTGTGTGTTTGGGTGTGTCAGGGTTGGGTCTTTATCATCAGCACAAACATTGCTTGCAAACAATTATAAATTCAAAAACATGCCCACGAGACATCTCCTTATATCACTGCTGATGAACCACAATGGAAGACATCACTCAGCTGTCTAGAGCAACCAATGCAATCATGGGTGAAAAGCTAACCCCCATTCCTGTCTTGCTAAGAATTTCATATATTCCAGTCCTAAACCAAGACAACATGAAGGCAAAAAACCAACAACAACAAAAACCCCACTTGCTCTTATTCTCCTGTGCAAAAACGACATTTTCCAACATTCTAAGTGTACTGACTAGGGAAGAGAAAATGGAGGAGACTATGTTACCTACACCTGTAATCTGAAACTCTGTACAGTTGACCAACTTACTACATGGTGGCAGTTGAACTCCTTCATCACTGAAGCTTCATTCAAAAATTCTATCCGCTCTCGCATGCTGGCTGATTCATTGACCGTCTTGATGGCCACCCTGGTTTCAGGCTCATCTTTGACCACACCTTTTGCTATCCCTTCATACACCATTCCAAAAGAACCCTGCCCCAATTCACGGCACATGGTAATCTTCTCCCGGGGCACTTCCCATTCATCTGGCACGTACACTGCAAAATCACAAAGAACCATTTCACACAAGGATATCCAATAAAAATCAAAAGATATAAGTAATTTCTTGCTCCATGCAATACATTATAGAGTTCTCAATTTCATGTTATGTTAATTATTCCCAAAGTTTTAAAGTTACATTGTAATGGTTTGTGATCTTTTAAAGTTGTTCAGCCACACTGTAAGGCTGGGTGACCATTATGCAGATTGAGAATTTGCTGTTATTGCCCTTAAGACTATAACTTATGGCAACCCTATAAATGAGATGCCAAGTAACCCGATCATCAACAGCCCTGCTCAGGTCTTGAAAACTCAGGGCTATGGCTTCTTTGATGGAGTCAATCCATCTGTAATGTGCTCTTACTCCTTTCCTACTGCCTTCTACCTTACCAAGCATTACTATCTTTTCTCATGAGTCATGTCATCTCACAATATATTCAAAATACAAGCATGCCTCAGTTAACAAAGCCTCTGACAAAGAAGCTCCTTTTTAGAAAGTATTTTTACATCTTTCCAGTCCTCCTTTTTCTTCCTTGTCTTCTGTCAAGCTGGAAGTTTTTAGTAGCATTAAGGCATTGGGAGGATGGTGAAGGAGGGCTGGAGAAACACAGACTTTTAGTATCAGGTTGCAGCAATGTGTTTGCTACTAAGAATGCAATAAAAGCTTGACCTGGATAATCTTTTCTAGCTGATCCTACTGGAGCTGTGTGTGCCTGCCTACAACAGGTATGGTAAACAGCGGCTGTCTCCAGAACCCCTTACAGAGCAAACTGAACATCAAAACAGAGAGAAAAGGGGAAAGCAGATAAGCCTGCTTCACCTGTTCCCACTAACATGTTAAAGAAGCACTCATCTGTATTTTTGGCTACCAAAATGGAAATTATAAATAGAGGTTAATGAAAGGGGGAAAAAATCTCTGCTTGATGCATTTTGGAAGAAGCTTCCAAATGATATAATTATGTCTTTTTGAAGGACACCTGAATCTAATGTTGGGTAAGGCAAATCAACAAAAAGCAGGGAGGTCGTAATCAAATGTAGCAGATCAGGTGAACACCCCAAACATAGGATACAATGTAAATATTTTTCCCCACTCAGGATGTTGGGATAACATCAAGCAGGATGAGAAATATGTGTGTGGCCCTTCAGATTTTATTGGACTCCAAGTTCCACCAGCACTAGCCAGCACAGCCAATGCTAAGGGACAATTATTATTATGTGAATGGCCACACATTCCTCATTTCTGATGTAAAGGCATCCTTAGAGAGGAAAGTTACTACATGGGAGTTAGTATCTGGGTTATATATTTCTAGCTATGTCTTTTTCTCAACACAAAAAAACCCTGCTGGGGTATAATAAGCATACAGAATGGAAAAAATAAAACCTAGACAATGAATTAGACATATACCTATTTACCCAATAAACATCAAACACAAGTTAATTTAGCAACACACTTCCATATTAGTGTTGTAACATTCACAACATTCTTCCATTCACAAACATTGGCCAAGGATTTGATTATGGAATACATTTACCACAAATACTGACTCTGGATTCATCAGAGTACAAGTATTGTGACATTGTAAAAGTTACGGTATGTGGTATTATCTTGTTTAAGAACATCTGCTTCTATGGTGTTTGGATAGTTCTTTTTGGTTTAAGAATACTTAGAATGGAAGAATGTTACAATACTAAAATGGAAGCATGTTGCTAAATTAACTTGTGTTTGATGTTTATTGGGTAAGTAGGTATATGTATAATTCAATGTCTGCCATTTATTTTTTTCCATTCTGTATGTCTGCTCCTTAGTCAGAGCTTAAATTACCCTGAGATATATTCACAGAACAATCATGCTGTTCCCCAAATGTTGCTGGACTGCAACCCCCTGTGTTACCCCCATCAGCTATGTTGGCTGTGGCTGCTGGGAGGTGCATCCAAAATGTCTAGAGGGCCAAATAATTCCTACTCCTGTCATAGACAGGCACCTGATTGGATCATTCCAGTTAGCCAAAAAGAAAACAAAAAACAAAAACCCACTTCCTATTTTTTGTTTAAGAGCAATGTCAAGACTTACATTAAAAATGTCGACTTTTTCTCCCTCTTGGTTGCCACTGTTGAACTGTTAGCTGCTAAAAGGAAATCTAATTGAATTCCTTACAACTGGAGGGTGCAACCTCTGAATTCTCTCTCCCTGCAAAGTGAGCGGCGGAGGAGTTTCTCTTTACAACTGTTCAAAGAGAACTTCCCATGGTCCCTCACTAGGCTCTCCTTGAACTACAATTTTAAGTGTTCTGAGAATTTTTTTTTAAATCGAGGGTAGGGGAAAGTGGGGTGGTGCAGCTCTCGAGTCCTACAAGCAAGGGTAAATGCAATTTCCCAACCCCAGTGGTTCCCTACGCTTTGTTGTTGTGGTTATATTGTGCCTTCAAGGCATTTCAGATTTATGGCAACCCGAAGGTGAACTTATCACAGGGTTTTCTTGGCAAGATTTACTCAGAGGGGGTTTGCCATTGCTTTCCTGAGACTGAGAGTGTGTGATTTGCCCAGGATCAGCCAGTGGGTTTCCCATGGCTGAGTGGGGATTCAAACCCTGGTCTCCAGAGTCGTTGTCCAATGATCAAACCACTATACCATGGCTGGCTCCCTACTCTACACTACTCCTAGATGTGGCACTCTTAAGGGCATCACAAGCCAAAGGATTGACTTACCATCTGAAGCGCTGAAATATTCAGGATTCACAGAAGCATAAAGTACTCCATTTCCAAGCCTGTCACTATTCCTGTTAAAATACAAAAGAGTATTTTGAACATTAGAAGGAAGTACTTGACAGTGAGAGTGAGCGCAATAGAACCAATTGCCTACAGAGAGTGGTGGGGTTTCCTTCCCTAGATATCTTCAGAAAGAGGTTGGACAGCACCCTGCTGGGGATGCTCTAGCTAGAGATCCTGCATTGAGGAGTGGTTGGACCTGATGGTCCATAGGGACCCTTCCAACTTTATGATTATATGGTTTCCTCACATCAAACCCAGCTGTTCCCCCCACCTCCCCCACACATTAAGAGAGAGAGAGCAACATTTTGCTCTATTTTGGTCCTCTCATTTTGAGTTCTGTGCTAGGATTTGCCTTCATAAAACATACACACCAACAGAAACATTTGGCAGGTTTGCACAGAAATGTTAGAAATCAGCTGTGTTATGTTCCATACATTATCGATGACCACAGACAGATCCTTTAATTAAGCTGTATTCAATTAATGAATCACACACATATCCCTAAAAAAAGTGTAGCTGGGTCAGCTGATGGGGGCAGCAAAATGGAGAATGGACATACACATTCGCATAAACAGAAACTGTTTACCTTCCGAGCAACTCAACAAGAAATAATGACAAAAGAAATGCAGAGGGAAAAGGGATACCATCAAAATGAAACATCAGGAAGCAATAATAAGATGGGTGCAAAGAGCACTAATTTCACACAGGTTTTTGCAGCTGACATGATTCCATTTTTGTAGTTATATCTATTTCCAAAAGCTATCCATTATCCAGGCATGACAGCCACATAAATATCAGAAAGAAAGAGCAGGCTCATTCATGGTGCCATCCAACCGGCCATGCCGTCCCTCAGGAATACTCCATTCCATTTCTCCACCTTCCCCTGTTTTCTGTCCCCATCCCCAAACTCAGACAGCATTCTGCTCCCACATTCCATCTTCGTTTTGGGTTCCACTCTTCCCCCCACCCCAAACCTCTGAAAAAAAAAATGTCCTGTGTATTGGGGTTGGGGTTAACATAAGGATACATGCTAGGAGAATGGATTTGCTATTAGTATACATCAGAGGTGGAAATCATGTAACCCATCAGTCACGTGAGGTCCAAAGCTACTTTTGTGGTTCACATGCTTCACCCAGGCAACGGGTTTCTGGTTACTTCTAGACTTGATTCCACCTTCCCTGTTTGAATTTTCAGAACTAGTATAGCCCACAGTAAGTTACAGTGGTAGAAAATGGGCCCAATCCCCCAGACCTTGCCAAACCCTGGTATAGCAGAACTGAATTCTACTCAGCTTCATCGTACGCACCAGCCCTGCCCCTTAGCTAGCTTCCATATGCCCAGACTCACCTCTTTTTGTTACAGACATACAGCATGATGAGAAGTCCTCCAACAATCAACAGGACCGCAATGGGGAGAGCAATAATTAAATGCAAGAAATTCCCATAGTTCGCTGCTGCAGCAACCAAAGTAAACAGATACATACATAAAGTAATTATTCAGGCAGCCATAGTATGTGTACAGCTGTGAAGACTTTGCTCGAAACAATACTGCTACGCTGGACCGGACTTTTCAAAACATCCACCTGACACAGCACTTTTTAAAATTCCAACAGTCATTTAGTTCTATGTTCCTTACAAAGCTCCAAAGGAGAACAAGGCAGACACAGCTCTCTGATGTTGTTTTCCCCTACCTACATCAGAAATATATTGTCTACAGTAGTTCTGTTCCAAGAGATCCTTGATAAACATCCAATGTTACATGGCTGTATAAAATCCTAGCAAAGTTTATGAACGTATAGACAAATCTAAGGAATATAAGCAATAACTGGTGGTAGAGGGGGTTACAGGAAAGGAGCAAAATTCCCCTGGTGAACTCATCTCTCCCCATAGTCAGCAGTCCAGAAAATCCTTACGTTTGGGTTGGACGTAGAATGAAATTGGCTCCGTCCAGGATCCATTCCCAGCCAGAGAAGTAGCCTGGACTCTGACTGTGTAATTTCCAGGGTTCAGATGTGTTAGTTTGGCTCCACCAAGTTTCTTGTATTCTTGTCTGGAAACACACTCCCGCTTCTCCTACAAAGGTAGCAATGACGGAGAGGGGAGAAGAGATTAAATTTTATTCATGTGACTCCTGCCCGACTCCTGCATTCTCTCCAGGCCCAATATTGCCATCCCTGAATAAAAATATCAACCATTGTTTAGTATTTCCACTCCTGGAAGATTTGAGGAACAGTGGTTTCGCCTTAAAGCAAAATGGTATACAAAGATTCTGGTCAGATATTCTCCAACTATTACCTAATATCACAAAACAAAAACTTTTTTTCTCTCCAGAATTGGTACTTTTTTCAATCTTTATCAATGAAAATAGTTCAATAAAACACAAAGACCTGATCTCCTTCCTACTAGCAGTTGCGAGAGTAGAAACAGTGCAAAATCGGAAGGAACACTCACGATGGAGAAGGTTGTGGGATATGTGGTTTATGGAAAAACTCAAGGACCAGACCAAGAGCTCCCAAGGCTGTCACAATAAACTTACTTTTATTGAAAAATGGTTCCCACTGATAGACTAAACGATAGTGACAACAAGAGAAATCCCCTGTCTCAGCAAAAGGACCTCTGGAGAGACACTCTGCATGATAACTAAGCCAAATGGGTGTGATGGATATTAATAAATTGCTATTCATTCCAGAGGAAACAGAAGGAACACAGCTGAAGACAAATGTGGTGGGTTTTTTTGGTTTTTTTATGTATAATGTTGCATGTTTGGATTGTTGTTACTGCTTATTTGATTTGTTTATAATGAAAGTAATAAAAAATACAATTAAAAACAAAAACAAAAACAAATTGCACCTCCCTCTCCTCCCTGGCACCTTGCTTTCAGTGGCCCGCTGAAAGGGATTTTAAAAAACTCAAAGTGGAGTTCTGGACACTTGTCTCTGTGTTTAAACCAATGACTCTGGCTTCTAATGAATACTTTTGTTCAAAACATACAAGCTTTGGCCAATCCTGAACTACTGTTCTTTCCCTAATTGCTTATGAAGTAGAATTATGGTCTCAAAACACCCCATGGTGGAATGCTTGTTGAAACACAACTCAGTATGAAGGCCTGCAAGCTTCCTCACCTCTCCATTTTGTCCGTACTTGATTTCATACATGAGAACCAAACCATTGGGGCTAACAGGTTCTGGCCACTTCAGGTATATTGTGTTTTCTTCTTTTCCTTCCCACGTTACTGCTCCTGGAATGTTATCAGCTCCTTCTGTGGAAAGATGTACAATAACTGAGGTAAGCAAGGCAGCTCTGTCAACCATAGCTTGGAAAATTTACTTTTTTGGAATATGGCTCCCAGAATGGCCATCCTGGCTGGAAGATTCTGGGAGCTGCAGTCCCATAAAGGTAATGTTTCCAAGCTCTGCTGTGAATTTGCTGCACTTATGTTCCCACGAGCACAGCCAGATCAAAAGTCTCACATTCATAACACAATCAACACAGAGTCTCCATGTTGTGGACTAAAAGTTTCAAACAAAAATGGCCAGACTGGGATCCACAACTTTTGTGAAGCCCTGGTAACCAGCTGAAGGTTGTGTTTGTCAATGATTCTATCCTCCTGATATGGAGGAACAGTGGATGTTGCATCTTAGAGATCACAATGAGTTTTGGCAGCAATTTGTGTTTCTTTGTAGAATAGCAAAAGGTCAGATCTAAGTTCATGAAGAACAGGTTGCTTACCTGTAACTGTGGTTCTTCAAGATATCATAAGTGAACTCACACATATGGGTCATTCTGTTCCTGCACACACATTTTAGAATCTTCTAGAGCTTGGTGTAAAGTCCTTTCCCCATGCTCTTATATATTCTATATGTATTTTCCTTCCTTCAATTCCATGTCCTTCACAGAAAAACCAAGTAAGGCACAGAAAGGCAGGAGGTACAAGGGGAGGTGAATTGATTGTGTGAGTTCACAGATGACCATGCAAAGAACTACAGCTAAAGGTAAATAGTCTGTTCTTCTTGGTCTCTGTGACTCACACATATAGAAGATTGGTAAGTTGACTTACCCAGGGGAGATGTCATGCCAGAACTGAAGATAGTACTGATCTTCCAAAAGACGTGTCAGTACCTGCACCTGCTCCCCATCTACAGTGGCAGATGAATGCTGAAGGCTGGGCACCATTTTGATGCCTAACAGGCCTCTATAGAGGTACTCCTTCCACAATGGCACAGAAAGTAGACATAGCAGATGTACAAATACCTTTTAACTCCTTGTGAAAGAAGCTTCTTAACCATTTAGTAGCACAAATCAATTATATTAGTAACCCACCAGGCCAGACTTTGTGATGAGCGTGAATGACACAACAAGCGAACAAGCCAAGTCAACTTAAAATTATCAGTGGAAGAAACATAAGAAGACAATGTCCTTCTCACATCTAAGGAATGCAACCAATGTTCAAGAATGCCACATTGGTTACTTACCGTGAAGGTGCATTCTTGAGGGAGTCGGGTGATGCGGGTCCTTCACATCTGGGTTTCGTCAGTCACCGCCCAGGTGTAGCAGGAAGTTACATCAAGCCTCTTCATATTCAAATTTCTTTGTCTTCATCTCCTCCATCCTGGAGCCACGAGGCCAGTTCACTGACTAGCAAAGCCCTGTGAGGACTAAGGAAATCGATTAAGTCAAATAGCATTGAACAGAACTAGTTACTAAGGGTACCGCCATGTAAGAAAAAACGTACGCAGTCACTGGGCGGGGGAAGGACCCGCATCACCCGACTCCCTCAAGAATGCACCTTCATGGTAAGTAACCAATGTGGCATTCTCTGAGGGAGGGGTGATGCAGGTCCTTCACATCTGGGACGTGCCCAAGCTGACTCAATAGGGCGGGAGTGACTGCGGAATTGGCGGACTCAGTCTTTGAGCACCTCCTGGAGCACCCTCCGACCGAAGTTTGCCTCGGCAGAGCGGAACTTGTCCACCTTATAGTGTCTGATGAAGGTGGACGGTGTGCTCCAGGTTGCTGCCCTGCAGATTTCTACCAGGGAAGCGTTAGTAGAGAAAACCGCGGATGTGGCGGCTGACCTAGTCGAATGAGCCGTGACCCCCGAAGGCCTGGGGATCCTAGCTGAGTCGTAAGCTTCGAAGATACAGGCCCTGATCCAGGAAGCGATGGTCTTCTGTGATGCCCTGGTCCCTATGGCTGACCAAGAGAAGGAGACAAACAGAGCATCGCAGCGTCTGATGGGAGCAGTGCGTCTGATATATATCTTCAAGGCCCTCCTGACGTCTAGGTTATGCCAGAGCTTCTCCTTCGGGTGCGAAGGATTGGGACAGAAGGAGGGCAGAATCAAGGGCTGCAAGACATGGAACTCGGAGACAACCTTTGGTTTGAATGACGGGTCTGGATGTAGGGTCACTATGTCCTTGCCAAAGGAACATAGGTGTTCCCTTACTGACAGGGAGGCCAACTCTGACACTCTTCGCGCTGAGGTGATGGCCACTAGGAATGCAACCTTGATGGTGAGAATTCTAAGAGAAACTGTGTGCAACGGTTCAAAAGGGTGCTTCATGAGTTGCCGGAGGACTAGGGAACCTGTGTCTCACCGGGGGTGAAACTATCGAGGCACCCCTCAGGAAACGCCTGATATGAGGATGCGATGAGAGGCGGTTCCCGTCCTGTGCTGTGAGGAAGGCCGACAGGGCGGCCACCTGTCTCTTCAGAGTATTTGGTCGCAGGCCCGTCTCAAGGCCTTTCTGCAGGAAAGCCAAGACGTGCTTCACCGAAGCTTCTTCAGCGTCCAGGTGGTGAGGGGCACACCATCTCCTGAAGGCTCGCCATGTAGCTTCATAGATCCTCCTGGTGGACACACGCCTAGAGGAAAGAAGGGTGCTGATAACTGAGTCTTCGTATCCGTGCTCCCTTAGGGCTTGCCTTTCAGTCTCCATGCTGTCAATTGCAACCAGCTTGGATCTGGGTGGAGGATCGGTCCCTGACTTAGTAGGTCGGGTCTCTGTGGTAGACGCCACTGGCTCTGAACCCTCATGTTCATCAACTCGGAGAACCAGGGACGCCTCGGCCAGTGGGGCGCTATCAGGACCACTTGTGCCTTCTCCTGGCGAATCTTCCGACAGACCTTCCCTATGAGGGGAAGTGGGGGAAACAGGTATAGGAGACTGGACAGCCAAGGGGATCGCAGGGCGTCCGTGCCTTCGGCGTTGTGGTGATAGAACCTGGAGAAGAACCTGTCCAGCTTGGCGTTTGACCTCGTTGCGAACATGTCCACCTCCAGCTGGCCGAACTTGGCCTGGAGCTGGTGAAATACGTCGTCGTTCAGTTCCCATTCTCCGGGGAGAACTGAGTACCTGCTCAGGTAGTCCGCTTGCTGATTGCGTTCCCCCTGCAGATACTGAGCCGTGAGAGACTGCACCGTCCGTTCGGCCCAGAGGAAGATGAGGTCCGCTTCCTGCTGTAGGGACCGGGACTCGAGCCTCCTAGTTTCGCTATGTACGACCGGGCTGTGGTGTTGTCCGTCATCACCATGACGTGTTGACCTTTCAGGATTGGGGTGAAGTGTTGCAGGGCCAACCGAGCCGCGCGTAGTTCCAGCCAGTTGATGCTGTGTGTCTTTTCCTGTGGGCTCCAAACCCCCTGTGTCACCTGTCCCTGATAATGTGCTCCCCAGCCCCGTAGGCTCGCGTCAGAGGTAACCAGGATCGCTTGGGGTAAGGTGAACGGAGAACCCCTGCTGGTTGTTTTCGCCTGGGACCACCAGGCCAGTGAGTCCTTCACGTGCTGTGGAAGAAGCAGGAGCGGGGACTTCCTCAATGCGATCTCCTTTTGGTAGGGCATCAGGAAGTTCTGCAGGGGTCTGGAGTGGAATCGCGCCCACGGCACGACCCCGAAGGCCGAGATCATAAGGCTGAGGAGTCTGGCTAGTAGGGACAGTGGTACCCTCCTTAGGGAACGAACTGTACGAGCTTCCCGTAGGAGGACCTCCTGTCGCTCCTTGGACAGGGTGATCTTGGAGCGTAGAGTGTCTATTTCCACTCCCAGGTGGACGATGGTGCAGGCAGGAGACAGGTTGCTCTTTTTGAAGTTTACCAGGAAACCGTGAGTCTGCAGGTAGTGAATTGTCGTCTGCAGGTCTCTCCCTGCCTTGTCCAAGGAGGATGCACGCAGCAGGATATCGTCTAGGTACGGGTATAGGTGGATTCCCTGTGCCCTTAGATTGGCGATTAGGATGATCAGGACCTTGGTGAAGACCCTTGGCGCTGAGGCCAGACCAAAAGGGAGGGCCCTGAACTGGAAGTGTTGATCCCCGAAGGCAAAGCGGAGGTATTGTCTGCTGTCCTCGTGGATCATGATGTGCATATATGCATCTGAGAGGTGGAGAGAGGCTAGGAAGTCTCCTGGTTGGAGCGCCTCCCTTATGGATGTAAGCGTCTCCATTCGGAACTTTCTGTACGTAATGTGTCTGTTGGTGTATTTTAGGTCCAAGATGGACCTTTGACTGCCGTCCTTCTTGGGCACTGTGAAGAAGAAGGAGTACACCCCTGAGAAACGTTGAGAGACTGGTACCTCCTCTACGGTGGCTATGTCCCTCAAGTGATTTATGGCTACTTCGAGGTCTTTTGCCTTCTTTAAGTCTTTGGGGATTGGGGCTGGGATGAATCTGCCCCTTGGCCTTGAGTCGAACTCGATTTTGTACCCGTGGGTGATCGTTGAGATGACCCACCTGTCCGTTGTCGAGTTCAACCAAGGCCCAAGGAACAGACTGAGTCGGCCGTCCACTGGGGGCGACCCCGAGTCAGGCCTGTTGTCGTGAGCCACCGCGCTGCGAGTTAGAGCCTCCCCTTCTGTTGCCGCTGGGCTGTGATCCAGTATTCTGTCTGATGACATAGTTTGGTCTAACCCAGGGTGGGCAAAAGGAGTTGTAGTTTCGCTGTTTTCCGAATCCCCTAAAGGGACGAAAAGGACGAGGGGACTGGAAGGGACGCCGGCCGCTCTTCTTGTCAGGCTTCTTGAGCGTAGAGGGCATAGCCAACTTTTTGTCCTTTGTCTCTACGAGGATGCCCTTCAGAGCTTCCTCCCCAAACAACTTGCGGCCCTTAAACGCAGACGAAGCTAATGCTGCTCTGGTGGGGGTGTCAACTTGCCAGTGTTTCAGCCACAAGGACCTCCTGGCCAGGGTGAGAGCTCCGATCGCGCGGGCGGAAAAGATCATCGCGTCCTGCGCCGCATCTGCAATAAAGAAGAGAGTACGGAGGAACCGGAGCAGGGTCCTGTGCAGGTCACTTGGGTCGAGCTCCTGGAACTCCATGAGCTCCTGCAGCCAAACAATTGCCGCCCTAGAAAAAAGAGATATAGCCAAGGTGGATCTGACCCCGCAGCCTGCGGAATCGTGGGCCTTTTTGATGGCTGCATCGGTTCTCTTCTCGTCTGGGTCCCGGAGGGAGCCCTCCCCCTCCTTGGGAGCCAGGCAATGAGAAACAAGAGACGCGACCGGATTGTCGACCACCGGGGGCTTTAGTAGATCAAGGAAACGCTGGCTGGTGTTGTAGTATTTCTGTGCTACAGTGGTACCCCGCCTTCCCATAGATGGTTTGTCCCATTCGTTGGTTACCAGGGACCAAAAGGCCTCTGGGAAGGGAAGCTCCGGCTTCTTCGGGCGAGAGGTGCGCATAACTGCTGCCACCTTCTCATTAGACGAGGATGTAGACGGAGACTGGTCTGTGTCCCCGGGCGTAATCTCTAGGGTTGTCATCATCTTGTTAAGAAGAGGGATGTACCACTCTCCTTGGAAGAGGCGGTCCAATTGATCTGGGTCCGCCGGCTCGGAATCAGTGATTTCGCCTTCCTCTTTGTCAGAGCCTAGTGCATCGTCGTGTGCCTTGGAGCCCCTGACGACATCCAAAAGTGCGTTCTCCTCATTCGAAGGTGGTAGGAACTCCTCGGAGGAGTGGACGGAACGTGGCTCCTTCCTCTTCTTGGCCGGGACGCTAACTTCGTGCACACCGGTCCTGACGTCGATGTGCTTAGTCTTAGCTTTCGCCTTGCCCAGGCCCTTGGGCTGGCGTTGTTGCGTACTGCTGGTCCGGTCCTTGGGAGGAGCTCTCAAGGCTGCAGTGCTGGTGTTATGCCCGTCAGGCAGGTCATCGTCCAAAAGCAATGCCTTCGAGAGGAGATCTAAGGCCGCCTTGATGGCGCCCTTACGCCTCTTTCGCCCGCCCTGTTGCGTGGGTCCATTATCCTTGACCTTGGGTGCCTGAGCAGCGACCCACTCAATATCGGATTCCTCCCCACTAGAGGGATCAAAGAACACTGGGACCCCGTGGTGGCTCGCACTATTGAAGACCATGGGGACCTGAAAACCCTGGGCCTGGTAGGCCGGGGCCTGGAACCCTGCAGGTTGGATAGGATGAGGGTGGGGAGCAGGTAGGAAATAGGCTGGGGCCTGGCCACCTGTGCCCATGGCCTGGTTGACCAGCCCTTGTTGAGGAAAGGTCTGGAATGCCACTGGCTGCTGGGCCTGGTTGGCTGGCACCTGCTGGGGCAGAACCTGTAGCAAGCAAGGCTGCTGGGCCTGTTGGAGTGGGACTTGGACCGGCAGGGTGGCGGACTGGGAGGATCTGGGGAGCCGCAGCCTGCGTGGTCTGGGGCTGAGGAGGGGGGGCTTGGGGATTCACGGATTGTGTCTGCCCCTCGGTGCTTGAAACTTCTAAGGGGGTGCTCAACTGGACTGGAGTTGGGACCCCTTCCGCAGAGGCGCCTGTCTCAGCCGGGGGTTCGGCGCAACGCGGTGGATCCCCCCCCGCGGCAATGGTGTCAGATGGGGAAGTTTCCATGGGGGAAAGTGGGTCCCCGCTTCCCCCCTTTCCCTCCTGCGCCCCGCTTGGCCTCCATGATGGCAAGAAGCGCGCCGTCCCCAAAAGCAGGGAGGGCACAATACGTGGGGGCAAGGGCGGCTCTTCCTTGCTCCCCCTGAGGGTCCCCGTTACCTTGGTGGGGGCTCCTACCCCCGTCCATGTCTGGCAGCAGGGTCCCGGAGCATGCCAAGCACTCCAGAGGGGCGGAGGAGAGATCGCGGCCCCGGTGGAGTCTTCGGAGGCCGGCTTCTTCTTCTGCTGCGCCGGCCTCTTCCGCGGCTTGAGAACCGCCTGGCCCTCCGAGGCCTTCCCGGCCGTGATGGCCTGGTGGGCCCTCCGGGCCGCGTCCCTCTGGGGGACGCCCGCCAGGGAGCCGGCAGCGGCAGCAATGGCGACCGCGGCTCCCGATCCGGCGCTGGCCGTTGGAGCCGATCCCCGCCATCGAGGGGTCTTCCTGGGCTTGCATGCTACCCCTCAGTAGAGAGAGAGCGGAGAGAAGGAGAAGAGGAAGTCCCGGATGCTAAGAGGAAGGAGCTTCCCCCCCCCCCAAGGCGGGAAATTCAAAAGGCACAAAAAAGAGGCTCTAGCACTGATCAGTGTCTAGAGAATAAGGCAAGGGTTAGAAAGGAAAAAGATTAAAAGGATTAAAGGTAAAAGCAGA
Source organism: Gambelia wislizenii (assembly GCA_030847615.1). NCBI lineage: Eukaryota > Metazoa > Chordata > Lepidosauria > Squamata > Crotaphytidae > Gambelia > Gambelia wislizenii. The sequence continues at coordinate 15,690,999 of JAUMIR010000009.1, read as the reverse complement.
GTAGAAAGGATAGAGGAGATTTCTCAGCTACCTACTGGGCGAAGCAGGAAGTTAGAACTGGCCTCGTGGCTCCAGGATGGAGGAGATGAAGACAAAGAAATTTGAATATGAAGAGGCTTGATGTAACTTCCTGCTACACCTGGCGGTGACTGACGAAACCCAGATGTGAAGGACCCGCATCACCCCTCCCTCAGAGGGAATACATGATGGATCCTTCACAAAGGTAGGTAGTACTAAGTCTTGGGAGGCATGAAATATTGAAACTATTTTAGATAAGAATGTAATATTAGACCTCAAAACCACTGTATACACTTGGAATTGTAGATAGAGAGCCCATTCAGAGGACCTACAGTTCACCTGCTCATGAAGCCGAAGTAACAAGATATGAGGAAGGCTGATTTGCAAGACAACAATGTGGGATTATACATCATAAAGGTTTCAAACACCCACTGGATATGAAATGTGAGCATCAGGCCAGAACAGAACCTGTTGTCAGAGTATGAAGGTTATGATACCCCTTTAGAAACCTGTTTACCATATAGTGCATGAACCAAGAGGAAGCATCTGTTTTGCTTTGATGTGACATACAGTATATGCCAGATAAACATGATTAGATGACAATGAGAGATGATATTTCCCTAAGTGGCGAGGAACTGAAGAACCTGTTGTAGGTTGCATGATGAGGTGACGCTCCTCTGAGTTTTGAGATAAGTAAGAAACTGATTCCATTTATATGCATATGCTTCCCAGGTAGATGTTCTCCTTGCTGTGTCTATAACCTTATGTATTTAATCTCATAAACTCACACAGGGCAAATCTACCATGACATCAGATGAAGGCTGCTGACATCCAGGTATGGGATATTTTCCCCCCACCCCCCAAAATAACGATTAGGTCTGCCTGAGGAAGTAATCTGCAGACTTTGAGATAAACTATGCAAAGTAGTGGGGAAAGTATGGTTGATTGGAATCCCATGGGGCTATTGAAATTATGTTTCTATTATCTTCTCCTGTCTTTATAATCAACTTTGTTAATAACGGGAACAGTGGAAACCATACAGGACCCTATTCAGTTGAAAAAAAACATGTTTCTTAATCCTTGTCCACTGTGAAGCCCCCAGTGCAGAATCAACACCACTAAGCATTGTCTTTGGATATGAAAAATCCTTTTGGAAAACTCCACCACTGTCTGTGGAGGAGTACTGAGTCCATCTTCCACTCATGGCATTCATACTCTTTCTGCTAATGGAGATGTTATTATATGAATCCCCTAGTCTATCAGAGAAGCATCTAAAGGTAACACTGAAGATTGTTTGGCCATCTGAAAGGCAGTATCAAGAATGGTCCATTAGGTTAGAATTCACGGAACTGGGTTCAGTAGGGACAAACATTTTCTCAGGTTGTCTTTCTTTGGAAGAAAGTCATCAATGAAACACTTCTACAAGGGTGGCATTCAAAGAAGTACAAAAGGAGTCACTGTGATAATTGTTGATAGGAGCCCCACAAGGATTTGAGCATTTCTGGTACACACTCTCCTTTCTTTCCTAAGGTCATAAACCTTTTTACCAAAGTCCTGGGCCTGTCTTCTGATATGAAGGCCTTCACTTGAACGGAGCCCAGTACTGTCCCAATAAAGTGGATACAACAGAATGGAGTTAGATGTGATTTCTCAAAATTTCCCATGAGACCCATGTCAAGACAGAAGAGTCAAGGTCATATGCATGGCCTCTATAGTCCTCTGTCTTAATGGAGAAACAACTAGCCAATTCCCGATATAAGGGTATATGGAGACCACTTGTACAGGGAGCCATGATGCTACCACTGATGTATACTTTGTGGGGATCTGCAGAGAGAAATGGTAGAGCCCTGAAATGGGAATACTTCTGCTCAAGTGGAAGTGAGGAAGTGATAATGCAATGAACAGGCTGCAATATGCATCTATTAGATTTATGATAACAAACAAATCATTCCTATACTGCAGGAGGACAGCAGTAAGGGTTGGATGTATGAATTCACATCTCAGAAACTGAAAACTAGGCATACTTCATTGTTCTTTCTAGGACAGTGAAACACTCTAAGAAGAATCCTCTTGTGACTGCAAGAGGGAGGACCAGATTCTATAACTCCTTCTGCTAGAAGTTTTAATTTCCTCCTTTAAGGCTATTGATAGGATTGTTGTACAGAAGATGGTCAGGGGAGGAGAATGTGCAAATATGATGGCAAAACAGTACTATGATGGGTGTTCCTAGCATCAAGATGATGATCAGGACTAAGGTCTGTCATAATAACAAAGGTAGGTATAATATAAGCATAGTATCTTCTAGTGTGATGGACCTTTTATCTCAATATGAGGTGAGCAATCTCTGTTACCCTTCACCTCTCATCTCCATGCCTATAAGCTGTTCTAGAGCATGCTGAAATGTAATGTCATCTCCTTTGAATCACATTCACAGGATCATATTCAGGGGTAGCCACACTGGCCATGCAGCAAAATTTAGCAAATTCAAAATCCACAAAACAGTGATACTTTTATTGGACCAACTAAAAAGCACAAAATATATCATGCAAGCTTTCAAACTTCACTGACTTCTTCATCAGGCAAAGATGTTAAAAACTATACAGGAGAAGAAAAGTGATGATGTTAGAGCCACAGCCTACATTTTGTCTCAGATGTTACTTCTTGTGACAGCTAAGTGAACAAATGGAAATAGTGTGCTTCAGGAGCCAATCCTAGGAGAGGAGGCCAAAAGGGGAGGGGATTCTGGAGGATTAAGAGAGAGTATGAAGAGGAAAGTAGCAGAGTTAGCTGAGCAGTTGAGAATGTGAAGTCAGAGAGACTGTGGAGTGAGAGCTATCTTGGGTGATAGCTAAGAGACTTGGAGTATGACATTTGATATGAGAGGCTTAAAGGGAACTGATGTGCAGGGGAAACGAATTATTAACCAATTATATTTCTATTATTCACCAATAAATCATTCTTTACGTTAATTCTTACATGTCATCTGGTTATGAGTGACTTCTCTGACAATTAGTTCACAACCATTAAGGAACAGTCACACCTAACTACACGTGTTATCCATCTGTGGGAGACATAGTTCAGCCGTGACGTGGTTGGCTGTCCCAGATTTGGTGGCAGCACAGGGATAGAAAGGCCCCTGCATCACAAATCGAGAAAGAGGAAGGGCATGGCACAAATCGAGAAAGAGGAAGGGCACTTCTGTTACCAGTTAAGATGGTCTAGAGGGATATCAATGCAGGTAGAGGCAACTCCCCTTCTTGGCCATGTGGGGACCAGGGACAAATGGCAGTAAACAACAGACAATAAAATTTCAGTGTGTGGGGCTGACTGCTCCTTTCCTTGGCAGAGAACATTGAATTTCTGAAGAAGTCTCTGTACTGTCTATTCTCCTTTATCTGAAACATGGGTCACCTATCGCTACCACTTACGACTCCTCGAACGCTTCCACCAGCGCTGTTTATGCACAATCCTAAATATACACTGGACTGACTATGTGACAAATGTTGCTGTCCTCAAGCAAGCAGGGATCACCAGCATTGAGGCCATGATATTGAGAAAATGGAAGTTATTTACCAGCCTGTACCACAGGACGAACACCATCATCCCCACATTGCCATTGGCAACTCTGTGCTTAAGTCTGTCCAGCAGTTCACCTACCTGGGAAGCATCATCTCCTCATGCTAAGATTGACAAAGAGATCGATCTCAGATTAGCAAAGGCATATAGTGCATTTGGAAGATTTTACAAAAGAGTCTGGAGTAATAAACACCTGAGGCAAAGCACAAACATCAATGTGTATAGAGCCATCAAGCGGAAGTGAGGAAGAGTATTGTCTATTCTCCTTTTTGGGTCTGAAACATGGGTCACCTATCGCCACCACTTACGACTCCTCGAACACTTTCATCAGCGTTGTACATGCACAATTCTAAATATACACTGGACTGACTATGTGACGAATGTTGGTGTCCTTGAGCAAGCAGGAATCACCAGCATTGAGGCCATGATATTGAGAAGACAGCTGCGCTGGGCAGGGCACGTTTCTAGGATGGAGGACCATCGCCTCCCAAAAATAGTGCTCTACGGTGAACTCACCACGGGTCAGTGTAAGAGGGGCACTCCAAAAAAGCGATACAAGGACTCCCTGAAACAACATTTCAGGCTTGGCCAAATTGATCACCAACAATGGTCCGCTCTGGCCTCACATCGGGAGGCATGGAGACACACTATCCGCAATGCTGCAGCCCTATTTGAGAACTCACGCCGAACAAGTCTTGAAGAGAAACAACAACGCAGAAAGAATCACAACTCGGTAACATCACCTGAGGAAACCTGCTGCTGTGCTTTCTGCAACCGGACTTGTCTATCTCGGATTGGCCTTTTTAGTCATCAGCGTGCTTGCAGAAAATGCAGGACGTTCCTGAATCTTCGTTTGCGAAGAAAAGTCAGAGAGAGAGAGAGAGAGAGAGAGATAAAACTTGCCAACTGTAGTCCAAATGAAAGAGTTTCACCTTTGTTGGAGGGTCAGTGATTCCAAAGTGAACAATCTCAGGATGTAAAACCCAAGGGCAAACAGTCAGTAGGACCTGCAGGTTAGAAGCAGGATTATATGAAAATACCAGTGATTAATTCACAGTCTAACTCTTGGAGTAAGGAACTGATTAATCAGATGTCACCTGATGAATACCAAGACAGTTCCCAAGGCATCCTCTCTAATATAGGAGAGCAAAGAGACTAATGGTTTGAACTCACAGTCTGAAATGGTACTAAGTCTGGCCTTTCTACTTTCTGTACTTCATCTACAGACTGCCTTACTGGAGGTACAGAATGTGCAGGAGTAACTGGTAACTCAGATCATTGAGATAAGGACAGTCTTGTAATCTGACAAGTTACTTCTGAAGAAAGATGGGAGCTTGAAGACATCAAATACTGTTTAGGAGAGTGCTGCCTGTCTTTGACTTTCTTCTTCTTCTTCGATTCTGCCTCAATACCTGAGGAAGATCACTTCACTTTATGTGAGACAGCTGCTTCATGAATACTTAGCCCTCTGTATCAATGGTGTCAGGACCAAAGCTGGTTTTGACACTGGCACCGAGAGTTCCGAGACTGATTTCAGTGTTGAAGGGTGGGCAAAGACAGAGATAACAATGAAATAACCTCTGCTTCTGCCTTTTATTTTTTTAGATGCCTCCAGCTGTTCTATCATTAATGTAGGCCAAGAACCAAGACTACAGAAACAGCACGTAGAGGACTATTTTTGGCCACTCCTTCAGCTGTTTTGAGAAAGCCACTTCCCACTGGAGCACTTTTAATCAAGACATTCTATTTCTTCTCACCTGAAGCATAAATACTGACAGTGGGTACACTAATCTATACCATGCGGTCCTTGCATAGGCAAAAGAGACAGCAGGAACGTCCATCAGATTGAGTTATTTTTTTTCTCCCCACACTTGGTGCACTTTTTGAAGAATCCCATAGACTCAAAAAGAGCTGAAGTATCTGTGATGACAACTAAAAATAATCAACAGGAATCAATACACAATGAGAAAGAAGGGATATATAATGAAAGCGAGAAAACCAAAATAAAATAGATGAACAATGCTCAACCACAGATTTCCTATTGATCTGATCACCTCAGTAGACTGAAAGGAGCCCTGGTGGCGTAGTGGTGAAATGCGGGTACTGCAGCCACAACATTGTGAGTTCGATCCTACAGGGCTCCAAGGGTGACTTAGCCTTCCATCCTTCCGTAGTTCGGTAAAATTAGTACCCAACTTGTTGGGAGCAATTAGTTAAAAAACATTGTAAACTGCTTAGCGAGTGCTTCTCACTGTAAAGCGGTATAGAAATATAAATGCTAAAATGCTATAAAGGAACTCCAAGAAATAGTGAAGAGATAAGGTACATAAGAGCATAGGGAGAGAGGCACTAGCCCAAACACTTCAAGTCTAGAAGATGTCAAGATTTCCAAGAAAGATTCCAAGGATTCTGCAGACACAGAGTGACCCCATATGTGTGAGTCAGAGACAACCAAGATAATAACAATAACAAGTGCACTGGAAGCACTTTTGAGTTCTTCCCTTGAAGTGTAATGCAGTAATAGGGAAACACTTCCCACTTCCTTACCAAACTCGAAGCTCCAGGAAAAGGACAAGGCTTCCAGGAAAAGGACAAGGCATTGCATATACCACATTCAGGTACATTTTCTCTGGCTGATTACATAAAGAACTTGACTGTGCCCATCTATTGCATATTTCTTTCAGCAATGCTATATGGTTGATATGTGGGGCTGCCATTTGCATCAAGGCTCTGCCCATGTGGGTCGCAGGAGGTGGAAACCATGTCTCATATCCTACTATCCTGAGTCCTTTATTTAAACAACTGATTTCTCCCTTGTTATGCCATCTACCTGGCTGTTCAGAGAGGTTCTATGTCAAATTATTTATTAGAGGATAAATGTCCTAATATTATCTTGTCAGTTGCTAAGTTCTTATCTGTGGTCATTAAGACCAGTAAGAGAGAAGTTAATAAGCTCCAAAAAGTCTATCAGTAAGTATCCTAATTTTATGGGTTTTGTATTATGGTTTTATCTATTAATGTACATCTTGTCTGTTGTTTGATTGGTCTATGGACTGTATGAATAAATTGATGATGACAAGGCTTCATACCCGCAAGAGCAGGGAGGAACACTCACCATGGCAAGTTGTTTTGTGGATGGACCCTGGCTTCCAGCGATGCTCATTTTTCTGACTCACTTACCCCATCTAGTTTGGATATGATTTTCTTATGTTACGAGCATGTTTGAATTTGGTTTCAGATAGGATTAGAATGCTTTATTAAAATTTATCTGTTGAGCTTCTTTGAATGCAGAGTTAAGGATAAAATAATTTTTTAATTACTCTCTACTAAAGGAAAACAGGCAAATTTTCAGTAAGATTTTTGAGTTTGTACCTGCAGGCATGGTTCTTGCGAAAACAAAGTTAGAAGCACTACAGCCCAGGAGTGCGGCTTCGTGATTACAGCTGTGGATGTCAATACGGTAGAGTGTGAAAGGCAGGAGCTGGGAGATGAGAGTTCGTTCCCTGCCTTCCACTTTGCTTTCATAGAAAGGGAACTCCACCTCGCCTTCCTCTGCATCTGACACATTGGTAACATGTTCTGGGGCTGTTGAGGTCTTGTTCTTATTGGCAAAAGTAGTATTTGCAATTCGGTACAAGTCCCTCCGTTTCCGGTCTGGCCTGGACAGGAAAAACAATACAAGTCCATAAAAGTAGGATTGGCATAGCTTTAAATGGAAGAAAAGCAATTCAACATCCCAGAAATACAAGTATGCAGCCAACAGCCTCAAGTATTTTGAGAGAAAACAGTAATAAGAGATATTAACATACCAAAAACTAAGACATGGTACAATCTCTGCATGTAACCTCATGTCAAAATAATCCTTTGTTACAGGGTGGTGTTACTCCTGAGTCAAATTACACACCAGTGAGTTATCCAACCCCAATAAAGACATTGCAAAGGGAAGAGAAACAGAAAGGAGATAGATAGCTAGGTCAAACAACAAGGCACTTGTAACTATGGGGAAGCTGAATTTGTTCAAAAGTCAAAGGAAGTTCAACAACAGGACAAACCATTTAGGGAAGATATAAATCTCTTTGCTTGGAGCCTTGCTAAGTTGTTCTGGTCAAGTATATCCTAGTAATGCCTTAGGCCTACGACAAACTATCCTAGTTGACAAGGTGGCTGTTCACCAGTCTTGAGGTGTGCTTAAAAACAGACACATGAACACACACACAGAGACTGAAAAGCTTCTTTCTGCAACTTCTGCTGCTTTCATAATGTTACAAAGAAAGGCAGACTCCTGCAGAAGGCTGGGAACACTTCTAATGAGGGCTGTGTTGACACTTGAATTGTTCTCTCCCTTGAGGGGAAGCAATGAAGAAAATGGAAAGGAGAGCATGGGGAGGAGAGAAGACAGACAGACATGTGCAAACAACAAGCTGCTTAGATGTGTCCCATAGAGAAACCTCACTCAGGTCATAATCTCACTTTTACCTGACATCTAGGGGTTCTTAATAGTCACTTTAACCCCCCCAGCTAGTTACTATGAGTCTCAACTGCTACACCTCTTAAAGCACTGAAAAGAAAAATGCACCAATTATGAACACAAGCTGAGCAAAGAAGAGGAAATAAGCAGAAGCAGTCAAGAATCACATTAGCAAATCATTTCCACTTATGTTTTTCCCTTTACAAATGGCAATCTATGGAATGTCAAGATTGCTAATAACCTGCTACTGCCCCCCCCGTCAAGATGCTTACTGTGCTCAGTTACTCCCTCTCCCCTATACATGCTGACAGAAAATCTTACAGAGACAGCCTCAAAATTAAAGATCTACTCAACAAGAAATCTATGCTGCAATGCAAAACACTATTCAGCAGCAATAGAAACCTTCTCACAGTAATTGACTGAACTTCTCTGATGACAGCAAGAGGGAAGGCAATCACAGAAGGATCTCTGCCACTGGCTGAGCTATTCTGAGCACACCAGGGGTAGGAAAGAGGGCAGTGAGTGGCCAAAAGAAGGAGGGGCCAGGCAGCAATCTTGCCAGGTTTTCAAAACAGCAATAAGGGACAATTGAAATTCATGATAGGTAGGGAAGTAGCTGTTAACAGGCTGGTGTTCCACTTAAATGCCAAATGACAGTATCGATTTCAATTAGCTTAGCCATGTGTTTTTCTGTAAAATTAACATACTGTCTACATTCATAAATTACATGGTACACATATTTCTGTCTTTATGAAGATACAGAACTTTTTTGGCCTCTTGTTCAGACTTTATAAAAAGAAAAGATTTTCAACCCTCAAACAGGGAGCATCCCTTATAATAAAGGACACCTGCCAGTCCTGTAAGAGACAAGTTTTCTGGCCTTCAAAAGCATTATTAACAAGCTGCAGATAAAATGTAAAACAAACAAGTCATTTTTTTAAAAAAATAAGGTGTTTATTTTCCATCCTATTATCCTAAGATCCAAGGCAGACAAAAAAGAAGGCAATTTAAAGATTTTAAAACATATAAAACAATATGAAATAGTTTATACAAATTCAAGCCAAGTTCCATGGACACGTTTTTGCTTGTTACTGAAAATGTTGCCAGTTCAGGCCTCCAAGGGAATGGCATTCATCAACTGGGTCCTTTCCCATGCCTCTCGGGGAAGGCTTTATCTTGGTCCCACCATCAAAAGGCACATTTAGTGAGGACCCGGGAAAGATCCTTTTCACTGGCTGCTCCAGGCTATGAAACCCTCTTCCAAGGAAATTTCAGCTAGCCTCCCCTCTGTTCTCATTCCGCTGGCAGGGAAATACCTTTTTACTTAGGTAGACCTTTGTGCTCAAATTAAGTGTCAGAGGGGCATTTTGAATGTAGTGTGCTGTGCTTTTATCTGCTTTATCACTTAATTATGTTTATTGCTTTGTATAACTTTTGTAAACTAAGATTTTAGCTGGACTTTGTTTTAAATATTTGTAAGCTGCTTTGAGTCCCTTACCAGGAGGAAGACCGAGTTTAAATTAAACAGACAGATAGGATGTCTCCATGTTTACTGGAGAAAGGTCCCTTCAATATATCTGAATGCTCAGGCAGCAATATATGCAGGAAAAGACATTGCTTCAAGAATCAAACTCCCAGGCCACCTATGGCTTTAAATGTCACCAGCAACACCTTTAATCCAGACTGGAAGTATGCTGGCAGCCAGTGCAATTCGTTTAAAACTGGTGTTATACTGCTCCTATATGGAGTTCCTGTTACCACAGTGTGATGCTAGCATGATGTAGTGGCTCATGTTTTGCACTTAGTAGGGTATTTGTCCCCACTAAGTCATGAAATTCACCAGATGCACCTCAGGCTTGTCACTTTTTCTCAGCCCACCCTACGTCACAGGATTGATGCATGCAGCCTTGAGCTCAATGGAGAAAAGGGGGGGGGGAGACAGAAATGGAACTAATTAACAAATGATTAATGAACAGATAAACACCACGAAATCAATTGTGATAAAGAATAATATACAAATATTGTAATTTTTTTAAAAGCTGGGGTTTTTTAACCGGGAAGATGACCACCCCAGCCTTGAATCCACCCCACTGGCTGCAAAAGAATTGCCAAAAAAAGGACCCTCTCACCTGGGCAAGAATATGGCATTGTGGAGGAAATTCTCAAAGACTTTCCGGTACTCGGCTTCCTCTTTCTCAGCTTGCTTCTCTGCCTCGGTCTTTGGACAGGCGCAGCAAGGTCCCTTCTCTCCCCCAGAACCTTCAGGTTTGGTGGGCTCAGTTGCTTCCTCAGTATCAATGGTGCCATCAGCATATCTCCGAATTGGGACTTTATCTTGAGGGGGAAGGAGGAGAATGGGGGGAAAGTTGCAGATAAAGCAGCACAGAAATTACCCTTTTGACAATCATATAAAAAGTTCTGAATTCAGGTAATGCAAAGTTTTGCTTTTTCTGTACACTATAAAGTAGCACAGGTCACATGCAGAATAATTTAAGTAAAGGGGTGCAGACTGGAACAACTCCCCCCTCTAATTTATAGCTCTTGAAAAATGAAATATTTAATATTTTGGAGCACTGGAAGCTGTGGTTGCTCTATCTAGCTTAGGACAATCAGCACTGACTGGCAGAAGCTCTACAGGGTCTGAGAAAGGGTCTTTCTCAGCCCCAGCTGGAGATGCAAGGTTTAATCTCCAGCAGCCTAGGACCTGTTGCTTAAAAAGCATGTTCTCTGCTACTGAGATGCTCTCTTGCAGTGTTGCTTCCCTGGCTGCCAAGAGGCGTATGCAGTTATTCAGACTGCACCTTTAAAGGGCTGCTGTAGGATAGAGACAGGATGGCTGCAATAGACTTTACAGGAACACAGAGAAAGGGAGACAAGAGTGGGGTTCCTTGCTAATCCAGAGGAATTCAAACACAATTTCAGCCATCACAAGCTGCCAGGTGCTCCTTTCGGCTTTCCCCACTATCACATATTCATCCTCACATCTGGTTTTCACACCCAGATGGTCAAACCAGGCTACTGAATGGGCTATACCATTTTGGGCCTCTAGGCAAAGAGTCACACTTTTGAATACTCTCCTGTGTAAAGAACTCCCTGCCACTAGAAACTAGAATGGGGTGAACAAATACAGTGGGCCAGGGACTGATTTTCTAATTCTAGGAACCTCCAAGGGCCAGGAAAACTGCCTAAAAGTTCCAAAGCCAAAAACATAACAAAGTGGAAGTAGCCAGAATTCCACATCTGGTTTTGAAAAATGGTTACTCCTTTTATTTTAATCAGTCCTCCCACCCATTTAAAAGCTGAACTGCTGCTCTTAACAAACTCCAGAAGAGAGACTCACACTTTTTTGGGGTGGGGGTCAGCAAAGGGGCATTCCCTTTGTGAGGGCAGGGACACATGTAACCCTAGGACTGCATTCTGCACTATCTTTCTTTGAGGTGCTAAAGTATTTTAGCTTTAAAATTGGGGAGTACACACCAATGCCAAATCCCCTAGCCACAAGATGAAGCAGTACAGTTCACTCTACTAAACATGGGTGCACCAAGCTCTGGGGACTTGCGAGCAGCTGAGTGATGCATGCAAACTTGTCTGTCTTCCAACTCACCTTTGGAGCAATAGTTGTGCCTATAAAGATAACTGTCCTGGGGCTGCTGCTGCCACCGTACAACATAGTACGACAGGTTACCATTGGGGTAGGTGGGTGGGTTCCACTTCACAATCAGCTGAGAGGAAGAGTTGGATGCTGATATGACATCCAGAGGAATGGATGGCACTGGAAGGGAAAGAAATGTAAAGAGAGACTATAGAAGCTTTTTTCCCAAAAGCCCATGAGGTACTGAAGCCCACAAACACAATCACTGCATTAATTAAAAATGAAAGCCATTTGCTCCACCAAGAAGAGCTTTGCATCATACGTTAAGATACACTGAAAGTACAGCACCCTCTAAAACAGAGGTGATGTAACCTGTGATACCTTTGTCAACCTCCTCAAGTATAGTCAATAGCCAAGGATGATAGGAGTTGCAGTCCAGTATCTAGCAAGCCAAAGGTTCCCTGCTCTAAAGCAACACAAAATTGGAAGTTAAGGTTTGTACACAGTAACACACTGCATTAAAGGCAGAGGAGTAGAAATTGCACATTTGGGAAGCAAAGGTGTCTGTGGAAGCTTAACAGGTATTCCTTAATAAGACAGTCAGTGAAGGCTGAGACGCTTCTGTGAAAGTCAGTTTATCCCTCACTGCTATCTCCCTTGTAATTTGTACCCACAAGGGACTTTTTTCCTTTGTGTTCTATCTAGGATGTGTTCTTCTCAGTTTACCCTGCGGCAAAACATGGGAAGGGACCAGAGCATTAGTCAGCCAGTACACCACATAAAGAAAGCAAAAGATTAAGAGAACTCTCCAAACAGCTCCAAATTCCTTGGCACTGAATGGGCAAAGGGTTCCTTGAAGGAAGAATGTTTCAGAATGGTGGCACCAAGGCACATGCAGAACAGCCAGTGCCCAAAGCACTATGCCTAGTGCTTTGGGAACTGCCTAGTGCCCAAAGCTTATGGGGGCTCAGAATCTGTATAGGAGATCACTGGGAGCCCCATGTTGGCACTCTTACCTCTCCAAGAAAAAATGGGATTCAACTGTAATTAGAAATACACTATCTAACAAATAGGCCAAGAACAGTAATTTTGATGAGGGTTATGCACTCTCAATGCTTAATATACAAAATGCTACCACATTCCAAGCCTTGGCAAAAATCTGCATGATAGTGGCCACTAACCATGAGTGAGAATCAATTTAAATTCTAAATTGTCACATATGCTATTTGGAACATCAGTGGAAATATGACTTGTACTTTTGCCTCCAAAACTGTATCTTTGCAGATGTCACACAGCTGTGTCTGCAGCATACTGGGATCAATCTATCCTCCTTAGCTCAAGGCAGAGAGGGAAGAACATCTATAACCTCATCACCAAATCCGATACCGTTTCCACTCTCAATTAGAGAGATTTTGTTCAAGATGATTAAATGCCGTTGGGTATTTTCTCTGTGATTGATTAAACAGACAATTATCACCCCTCTACACACACCTATATTGGATCCAATTAAGTTCTGGCAGGACAAGGTGGAGTAGTGGCTCAGCAGTCTGATAGAAGTTCCTGACATGCTAAAAGGCAATGTAACTCAAAAGTACAGAACAGTAAAATGTTGGGGAGCAAGGAACAACAACTCGGAACCCCTTGCCACTGGAAAATTATATGCATAATACAGCTGGAATGTGTCCTTGGGTTTGATTACACCAGCCACAAACTCCAATTCCCCCCCTCCGCATCTGACCCGATAATGCCACACAATGTGTGACCTTTTTCCTGAATCTGGTGTGATAGTGACACACACTATAGGGCCCTATTTCCACCACTCAGGCAATGCTCCCTTAATCTGGGTTTTAGAAAACTTGCACTTTTCTCTGGAGTTTGCTGGAAACTCAGGAGAAAACTACCATGTGAACAAGCCATGTGCATCGGATTCGGGGAGGGGGGAAAGAGTGGAAGGAAGGACAAACGCTGCTTGAGGTCCCACCATTTCCCCCCACTCCTTGGCACCACTTCTCATCCCAAAGGCAGAGCCCCAGAGGTAGTCACTGTTTCTGAGGTCAGAACCCACAGTGAGCCCCACCATCACAAAGCTAACTGCCTGTTAAGAGAGGGTGACTACCACTGGGGCTTTGCTTTTGCAGGACAGAACTGCTTCTCTGAGCTCTGGGAAAATCAAAGCCCCAGTGGTTGCTGCCTGGTCTGGCTTCAGAGAGGTTACTACCACTGGTGCTGTGCTTACAAATGCCCCTCCCAGCTCTGGGAAAATCAAAGTGGTAGCTGCCCAGACTGGCTTCACAGAGGCTACTACCACTGGTGTTTTATTTTTCTGGAGCTCAGAGGAGTGACTGTAAGCAAAGTGCCAGTGGAAGTCAACCAGTCTGAAGACAGAACAAATGCCTGCCCCAACACTGTAAGTAAGCTGCCTGTTCTGGCTTCAGAATAGGTGACTACTGCTGGGTCTTTTATTTTCTGGTGCACAATTGCACAAGAAAACAAAAGTGCCAGAGGTAGTCACCTCTCTGAAAGCAGACCGGGCGGCTACCGCTGGTGCTTCACTTTTCCTGAACAACTGTGTGCTGGAAAAGCAAAGCGACAGTGGGAGTCACCTGGTCTGAAGGCAGAACAAGTGACCATCGCACCATTGTGAATAAGCCACCCTTTCTGACTTCTGAGAAGGTGACAATCACTGAGGCTTTGATTTTCTGGCACACATTCGCCCGGGAAAAGGAAAGCGCCAGCGGGAGTCACCCAGTCTGAAGGCAGAAAGAGTGCCTGTCCCACCATCATGAGTATGCCACCCATTCTGGCTGCAAAGAAGGCGACTACCACAGGGGCATTGGTTTCCGGAGCTCAGAGTCAAGCATGAGTAATAGGAAGCCAAGTAAAAACCTAATGCAAATTCAGGCTTTGGCAGGTGTGACACTGATCAGAATTCTGGGCCAGAATAGCCCAAATTTCATGCATTGCAGCTCCAGGCCAAAGTAGTCCAAATCCTATCTGGATTTTCACACACATCCCTGTAGTCAATAAAGCCATTTGTCTGTCTACTTTTGCACCAATTCCACCCCAAGTTGGTGTAGACAGAATCTCCCCCCTCTCCCCTGCCAGACCCAGGTCTTCCAAACAGCTTGCCAGCACAGCCTTTATTGTTCTGAATAGGGCTGAAAATGGTTATCAATTCTTCTTCCATCCTATCAAGAATACAAGAACCACATGGAGAAATCTACAGAAATCTGAGTACCAGGTTCTTATGTAACACACTGACTTGTAGCACCAAGTGGTGAACTGAATTAATGAACTAGCCATCACCGGTCCCATTACAACACAGATAATTTCAATGGAGCCAGTTCAAATATTCAAGAAAAGGAACCTTACAATCAACATGAATTTATTTACTGGAGAGAAGACAAGGTCTGGGGTTACTGTATACATTTTCTTCTAGACAGGCACAGGGAAGTGCCTAGCCTTGCTCCCCCCTCCTCTGTTCTTGCTTCTCTCATAGGGAAAGTGTCCTGTCTGAGGAAGAGAGGTTCCAATTTGCATAGAGTCTCTCCATGTGAGCAAGGCTTCTAAGAGTTCTTATTCATATGGACAACCTTCACATGAACATTGTGTCCACTGAAAATGTGTTGCTTTCCTTGTGAGGAAAAGGATTGTGAGGAAAATGATTGTGGATAGGTGAGTGGGTCTTCCATATTAAGGAAATGGTGAATAATACCAGCGGAAAGGTGAAATAATGAAGCCCTGGTTAAAATGCCTGTTAAAGGCGCATGGTTAAAATGCCGGTACTGCAGCCATAACATTGTGAGTTCAATCCTGCAGGTTGGTAAAATGATTCTCAACTTGTTGGAGGATATTAGCTTATTTATTTATTTATTTTAGGTATTTATACCCCACTCTTCAGCCACAAAGGCTCTCTGAGTGGCTTACAAATTGTTAAGCAACAGCACTTTTCAAATCTACACCACTTTATACACATCTACACCACTGGGCACTCTCTTAGCAGTTTCCAATGTGTGTTAGCTAATTGCCCCTACAAGCTGGGTACTAATTTTACTGACCTATGAAAGGTTGGAAGGCTGAGTGAACCCTGGAGCCCGAAGTTCAGAGGAGGTGACAACCACTGAGGCTTTGATTTTCTGGCACACAGTCGCCCGGGAAAAGGAAACCGCCAGCGGGAGTCACCCAGTCTGAAGGCAGAAAGAGTGCCTGTCCCACCATCATGAGTATGCCACCCATTCTGGCAGCAAAGAAGGCAACTACCTTCTTTGTCAAGTGTAAGTAATAGGAAGCCAAGTAAAAATGTAATGTAAATTCAGACTTTGGCAGGTGTGGCACTGATCAGAATTCTGGGCCAAAATAGCCCAAATTTCATGCATTGCAGCTCCAGGCCAAAGTAGTCCAAATCCCATCTGGATTTTAACACATACCCCTGTAGTCAATAAAGCCTAAATGTAGGCTTTGACTAAATGTAGTCAATAAAGTGAACCCTGGAGCCCGATCCTCTGATAGATTGAACTTGCAATGCTGTGGCTGTAGTAGAGGCATTTAATCACTGTGCCACTAGGGCTTCCTACCCCACACATTGCTAGCACATTGTAAAACACTTAGAGCAGGATTTCTCAACCAGGGTTCCCCAAGAGGTTGCTAGGGATTCCGCGAGATATTGAGAACGAATGAATATATATATATATATATATATATATATATATATGCTGTAGATAAGGGTTCCACCGGGGTAAAAAGTTTGAGAAAGGCTGGCTTAGAGAGTGCATAGCACTATAAAGTGATATAGAAATGCAGGTGCTATTGCTTTTGCTATTTCTGTAGGTTCTGCTTGCGTCCTCAAAAACTACAGGGGTATGTGTTAAAATCCAGATGGGATTTGGACTACTTTGGCCTGGAGCTGCAATGCATGAAATTTGGGCTATTTTGGCCCAGAATTCTGATCAGTGCCACACCTGCCAAAGTCTGAATTTACATTACATTTTTACTTGGCTTCCTATTACTTACGCTTGACAAAGAAGGTAGTTGCCTTCTTTGCTGCCAGAATGGGTGGCATACTCATTTCATATTTAAAAAGCTAAACCTCTCAATTAAACACAGCTTGGATGAGATACTGCCACCAACCAGCAATTCCAGGTTGGAATGCTGAGAAACCAACATAAGGATCCCCATTCCAAGTTACCAAAGTACAGATTAATACGGCCATTAATTATTCTATATTCATTTACTCAGAAGTCCCAATTGGGACTTCCTATGAAGAAATATGACTTCTATCGTAGTATTTGTATCTGTAGCCAAAACCGATTCCTGCATTGGCAGTGCATTTTATGATTCTAAGCAACTTAAGCCAACATGTTTAAGATTTATTTCTAGTTTAAATTAATATGAAGACATCATAGATTTGTTTTCCCAGTGCCCTTTGCCAAATCAACGTTATCTAATGAAGGCTACAAAAGCATCTATACTGATCAAGCACCTCCAGGATACATGCACACATACAGATAGATGTGTTACCTGCAGCTTTAGTTCGTATGTAGACTATCTCGCTCTTTGCTCCATGGGCATGGTTGTTCTCCATCATGGTAAGCGTGACAGCTTTGACATAAATGGCATATTGAGTCCATGGTTTCAATGCCTGCAGTAAAATCCCTGGATTGTCTTCTTTATTGGGAGGCAGATCCACGTCCACCATGTTCCAGCTGTTAGAACCACAGGCATCCTGCCCATCATATTCTGTCACATTCTTAAAGGGTCTGAAATGGGTAAATCAAGAGGCTATAACTTATCCTTCTAACAAAATTGCTCTTTAAAAGGGGGACCCCTCACGCAGGTGTCTGTCCAATGAAACTTATAATAATAAACATTTATAGGAGGATAAATTCCAGTACTTAAATGAGTTTTTGCTTCTCAAGTTCTATTAAAAAAAAAAAAAGAAAAGGCGGGGGTCAGGAGACCAAATCTAGGCAGTTGCTAAAATGACAAGGGATCTCTAAAAGAGAATGGGAAGCCCATGCTCATTTTGCTTTCCTACAAAATGAAGATTACATTTTTAAGACAGAAAGTACAGGCAGTTTGTTATTTAGCTAGTCTTGATAAAAGCAGAGGTACAGCAATAAAAACAAGTTCTTCCCATTCTCTTTTTGACAATGTTGTCTCTCAGCGGATTGTATTAAAGGAACTGGCCAGATAGTTGAAATCATGTAAAATTTGCGAAGGCTAAGCAAAGTAAGT
Source organism: Gambelia wislizenii (assembly GCA_030847615.1). Taxonomy (NCBI): domain Eukaryota; kingdom Metazoa; phylum Chordata; class Lepidosauria; order Squamata; family Crotaphytidae; genus Gambelia; species Gambelia wislizenii. Next base: position 15,673,111 of record JAUMIR010000009.1, on the reverse strand, counting down.
TGCTAATAATGAGTTATTTCTAATTAATTCCTTTCCCAATAATTACTAAGGAATAACTACTCTGCATTAAGCAAAGGGAACGCATTTGTAGCATAACCTTTTGTAGACTGAGTCAACAATGCCCTTCAGTGCTCTACACTGAGTAAACAGGTCAGTCTCTACACAAAAGGATAATGGCCATACATTGGACATTAAGAATGGGAATACACAAAAACCAGTTGTGGAACACTTTAATCTTCCTGGACATGTCACTTCAGACCTCAAAAAAGCAGTCCTTGAACAAGCAAGCAAAAAACTTCAAAGAGGGATGGAAGAGAGAAGCAGTAGAATTGGGATAGATCCATAAACACCTGGCCACTGACAGTGGGTTGAACACAGACAATCATTTACTCATGCATGACACATATAAAACTAGTTAACAACCCAGCCTCATGAAGGTTCTCATGCCCATTTTATCACGTCTCCTTTCTGGTTCCCAGCTAGTATCATACAAGAACGCCCTCCACTATTCTTATGGCCATCTACTCGTTTTGGCTTTAGGCAATATCCTTTCTCTCACCTTTGTCCCTTTCATGACCATTGTTAAAACTGAACTTGTCAGCTCATCACCATACCCACGCGTTTTGTATTTCCATTATTATTCACCACCACCACCTCCAATTCATGGTTATAAATGTCTGTCCACAGGCTCTTCACTCCATGGATCTGATGAAGTAGACTCAGTATACAAAAAGGTTACGCTATATACTTCTTTCTCTCAGTGTCAAAGGTGCTACCCGTTTCCTTTGCATACTGATCCAGACTAATGGATTAGCTATGTCATTATGTTACGACAGTAATATGACATAATATAACTTTACTCTCTTTGCAGTATAACTAGAACTTCTTAGTTGCTTTTATAATCATGGGGTGCAGCCTCACTTCAGATAGATGATGATGAATATAACATGGGTTAATGTCCTAGTGTACAATAAACATAATTCAGATTGGGGTTTTTTTTAAAGTAACTAAAAAATGGAAATTGTAAGAAAAGTGGTGGCTACTGAAAGGAGAGAAAAATAATAATATCTGGATACATTTTGGAAGTACGGTAGCCTTCACGTCAAGGTTAAAATGTGTTTTTTTACATAGACAAAGAAAGTAAATGACTTGCCTTTACTTAGGCAAGTCCTACCTGTTTCATTTTACATATGTATATTGCTAGTTCTGAATGAACAGTTTGCTGAAACACATTGAACTGTTCTCCTTTTTGTGGTGTAGGAAACTAGCCCTATCCTTTCCAGACTACTTCTCCCCCTGGTACAAATTTTAACAAAATAGTGCCCAGGAACATTAACTGAAATATACCTGTATATGTATGAGCCATAACTATATTTAATAAGAGCACAACAATGGGAGACAACCTCAGTTTTTTAACGAATACCATGGCACATTTTTTTAAAAAGAAAACTGTCAAGAAGCTCATTTTGTCAACAGAAAGATTATTATTATTGGAATATGTGGCCCATCTTTTACTCCTCTGGCTCAAACAGCCTATTCCATCAGGTACGCATGACACCTCCTCAATATGAGCAGCTAGTTTGTGTGTGTGTGTGTGTGTGCCTGTGATGTACCAAGAACCCACGCTTACATTCACTCAATAAGAATTCTTTATTGGTAAGGAAACGTGTGTCAGGAATATGGAACAAAGCCAAAACTGAATACAAGCTAGCACCAACCCCCAGATAAACCCTTACAGTGTGAGAATGGCATGTAGGGAGGAGAAACGGTCCAGCCAGCACCAGGAGCTGCGACCTTGAGCTGCTGTGGAGAGCAGCGTTCCCAGGCCAACAAGGCAGGCTGGCACCCCTCCAAAGACAGAGGGGCCTAAGCAAAGGAAACAGGCCAAAGCCAGCCTCATGTCAGGGTCCTCCATGAATTCCATTCTAAACCCTAGAATTCAGGGGTGAGCCTGACATACCGCCCTCCCAAAAAGAAACGTCCCCCCCTTTCAGCCCAGCTTATCAGGAAAGCGGGCATGGAACTTTCGTAATAAGCGCAGAGCATTCACATGTTCAACATTAACCCATTCAGCATGGCCGAAAGGCAAGTGTTTCCATTTCACCAGATACTGCAAGCCCCCCCCCCTGTGAACCCGAGAGTCCAATACATCAGAAATTTCAAAATGTTGATCCTTGTCGACCAGGATAGGACGGGGTGCAGGTTCAGGAACTTGATGACGACGATCCAAAAGGCACGCCGGCTTGAGTAAGCTAGAATGAAACACAGGGTGGACATTACAGTATAGCTTGGGCAGCGACAGTTCAAAAGCCACTGGATTAATTACCCTAACAATGGGAAAAGGACCAATATATTTAGGCCCCAACTTCTTCGAGGGTTGTGGGCTCTTAAGGAATTTGGTGGACAAGAACACCAAGTCCCCTACTGCGTACGTCGGGATAGGGTTCCGTTTCTGGTTGGCATGATGCTTATAACGTGCTTTGCAAAGTCAAAGCTGACACAACGTTCGGCCATGCGTCTCTGATTTTTTGACTCCATTGGGTCACTGAGACCGGGTCCTTTGACGTCCCCTCCCCTAAAGGTAGAGGGTTAAAGTCTTGCCCTGAAACAATTTTAAAAGGAGAGAAGCCAGTGCTCTGGTGTGTGGCGTTGTTATATGCGACCTCCGCAAAAGGCAAAAGGTCCACCCAATTGGATTGCTGGAAGTTCACATAACACCTCAAATACTGCTCCAGAATCTGATTAATACGTTCACTCTGTCCATCACTCTGTGGAAGATGGGAGCTGCTTAGCCCTAATTCGACTCCCAAAAGTTTTGTGAACGCCTTCCAGAACTGGGAGGTGAACTGAGCCCCCCCGATCTGAAATGATCTTAGCAGGCACCCCATGTAATCTGTAAATGTGTTGCAGAAACAACCTGGCCAAATGGGGGGCTGTCGGGAGCTTCTTACAGGCCACAAAGTGTGCTTGTTTTGAAAATAAGTCAGTCACAACCCAAATAACAGTCTTTTTCCTACTCTCAGGTAGCTCTACTATGAAATCCATACTGATGACCTCCCAGGGCTTAGAAGGGGTAGGCAAAGGTAGCAACAAGCCTTTTGGCTCCCCCCTCCTTTAGCCATTGTACATGTGGGACACCCTTTAACATACTCCTCCACCTCCCTCCTCATTTTGGGCCACCAAAACTGCCTCCATGCCAAATGCAATGTGTTCAAATATCCAAAATGCCCAGCACTTTTTACATCATGGCACTGTTTAAGGATGGCCTCTGGAACACCTCCTCCTTCCATGCCAGGCCCTCTCAGAGGACTACCTCCCCTTGGTGAGCCAAAAACCACGGGTCCTTGGGGAGGGCCGTTGCCATCTGGGCTCGCCACCCACCCCCATCGTCCCTGGAGGCGGGGGAAGAGGATGGCAAAGTGGGCGGAGTTGATGCCACATTGGGGTCTGAGGCCCCTGCTGGTGGGCCGGCATCTCCACTTGCCCCCGAGTCCAACCCAGGCCCCAAAGAGGGGCCTGCTGGGGTCTCCTGACGTTTGGCCTTACTGCGTGTTAGGACTGCCAACCCCAAATGGGAGGGGAAGAAGACTGTGTCAATCACCTCCTTCGGTCGACTGTCATGTTGAGAGAGCCTGGTCAAAGCGTCAGCTAGGAAATTCTTTTTTCCTGGGATAAACTTTAGGGTGAAATTGAACCGGTAAAAGAAACTGGCCCACCGAACCTGTTTGGGGTTCAAACGCCTTGGGGTTTTCAAAGCTTCCAAATTCTTGTGATCTGTCCAAACTTCAAAATGTTTGGAAGATCCTTCCAGCAGGTGGCACCAGGTCTCTAAGGTCAATTTGATTGCACCCGCCTCCTTCTCCCACACAGGCCAATTTCATTCAGTCTCATTAAATTTCTTGAACAGATAGGCACAAGGCCTAAGCTCCCCATCTTCACCCCGTTGTAACAGCACCCCTCCCATCGCCTGAACGTCAACTTGGACCACAAAAGGTTGGGAGGGGTAGGGGTGCTTAAGAATCGGTTCAGAGGTGAAAAGCTTCTTCAGCTTGTCAAAGGCCCTTTGGCATTGGTCAGACCATACAATCTTTTGGGGAGGCTTCTCTGCCTTTCCCTTCCCCTTTCGTTTCTTTCCACCCACCCCCTTGGTTTTCAGGAGGTCAGTCAGTGGAAGGGCTACCGCAGCAAAATCAGGGATGAAGGACCGGTAAAAGTTAGCAAACCCTAGGAAGCTCTGCAGCTGCTTCCTGGTCCTGGGGGCCTCCCATGCCAGCAACCCCTTTACCTTCTCCGGGTCCATTTCTACCCCCGTTTGAAATGCAGTACCCCAGATAATCTAAGCGGCTCTGATAGAATTCACACTTTGACATCTTGACATACAAATGGTTCTCCCCCAACCCAGTAAGCACCTTTTTCACCAGTTTCACATGGGACGTATAATCCTCAGAATAAGTAAGTACATCATCCAAATATACCAGTATCCCCTTGTACAAAAACTCTCTCAGTACATCATTAAGTTCTGAAAAATTCCTGGAGCTCCACTAAGTCCGAAAGGCATTACTCTGAACTCAAAAGCCCCTAGGGGGCAATTAAAAGGATTTTCCATTCGTCCCTTCCTTGATCCACACTCTGTAATAGGCCTCCCGCAAGTCCAGCTTGGTAAATATCTTCCCCTTTGCCACATGGACCAGTATGTCTTTCATTAAGGGAAGGGGATACTGATTTGACATGCTGATAGCATTCAGGGACCGGTAGTCGTGGCAGAGACGAAGGGTCCCATCTGCCTTACGCCTAAACAACACAGGGGCCCCCAAAGGGGAGGTCGAGGATCTGATGAAACCCCGGGCCAAGTTTTTGTCTATGAACTCCTGGAGGGCGTCCATCTCAGCCAGCGTCATAGAATAAATTCTGGGTTTGGGTAGCTTGGTCTTGGAAAGTAATTCAATGGCACAGTAAAAGGGTAGGTGGGATGGTAAAATGTTGCATTCCTTCTCCTCAAACAAATATTGCCATGGTTTATATCCCACCGGTAACCCTTTCAGCTCCCCTTGGACTAGAGCAGTTTTGCAGTTCCGTGGTTTGGCCTCTAGAGCCCATGGGGAAGCTTCACCCACCCCGTGCTCCTGCACACACACAGGATCTATAAAAGTCACTGTCTCTTTCACCCAGTCTATGGTGGGGTTGTGGAATTTTAACCAGTTTAATTCCACCACGGCAGCGGGAACTAGGCCTGGGGCTATCACAAATTGAAGTTCCTCCTGATGATTCTCCAGCCTCATGTGTACTGGGCCAGTCATTCGCCTTGCCGGGCCCCCCTTCATCATCCCTCCGTCCATCTGAGACAGCCACACTGGCTTGTCCAGATTGATAGTGCTAATTTCAAGTTCACTGACCAAGGAGGGGTGAATTAACACTTGGGTACATCCGCAATCAACCATTAACATTACTTTTTGGGTGACCCCCCCTTTTGCAACTCCTAGTTTGGCTTTTATGAAGAAAGGGCCTTTTACACAACTCACCACAGCACTTGGGCGCCCTTTGGGATTAGCCCGCCCTCGGGCGCTTAGTAGGGCGGGCTGGAGCCATTTCCCGCCAGCTCCACATCAGAAGAGGAAGATCTGCTATCATCTGGTTCCTCCGAAGATTCCCCTGCCGTGTGGCTGGGTACCAAGGCGTGCACCGCCGCTTTGGGCTTGAACGGTGTCTTGGGTGCCGTCAACTTCCCCTCCACCCTCTTGGGCTTCTCGGCTGCCACTGGTTCCCAAGGGCTCCTCTCTGGGCATTCGGCTATGCGGTGGCCCCACTTCCCGCAGTGTAAGCACAGACCTTTCCACATCCCTTGCTCCCTCTCCCGACTCTCCCGTCGTGGTTCCGCCTGATTGGGCTGCCTTATTTTTCTCCCCGGTGGACCCAGTGGCCTTCCCCTCGGATCCCTGCTGGTGCCGAGCCAGCTTGACGCTCCGCCTCAGCGTCTCTACTTCTCCAGCTAGCCACACCCATCCCAAAAGGGTCTCGGGTTCCCCTGGAACAATGCCCACTCGAGGATGTCTGCATTCAGCCCATCCTGGAAGAACGGCATCTTCATGGCTTCGGTCCAGTCAGGGACCTGGCTGGCCAGGCGATGGAATTCAGCGGTGTACTCGCCCACGGACTTTGAACCTTGCCTCAGTTGCCGGAGGTCCATGTGGGCCCGTCTCACTCTCAGGGGGTCTTCAAATTGAGCTCGTAGGGCCATCATGAAGTCATGGAAGCTCCCTAATTCTGGAGCCCCCATGTCGTAAAGCCCCACCAGCCACTGTGCTGCCTCTCCCTCTAGCTGGTTGGACACATACTGCACCTTCTCGGCCTCTGTCTGGAACTCCTCATCCCACTGGAACATAAACCCCATCACCTGGGTTAGGAAGTATGGCAGTTTCGCTGCATCTCCATCAAAGGTTGCCTTTAGGTCTCAGTGCTTCAGCCCCTGCGGCCTTTCCTGTGGTTTGACTGGGCCAGGGGGTACTGGCCCAGGAGCTGGCGGGCCAGGGGCCCCAGAAGGCACGGCAGGGTTCCCTCCCCCGGGTACTGGGGCTTGCACTTGTGGGTTTTGGGGGAGGTTGGCCACTCCTGGGGCAGATGGTGGCTGAGGTAGTCTCTGCAGGATCTCCAGGAGGCTCGTCTGCATAACCTCCATCTGCTGCTTTAACTGCTGGACCTCAGCTCCTACTTCTGCAAGTGAAAAATGCACCTCCGGCTCTCGGTGCCCCTCGGCTAGGGGTTTGTCCCACCGGCAGGACCTGCGTTCCTCCCAGCCTCGTTCTTCTGGCCAGAGCCAACTGGCTCCCATGGCTGCTCCAGCTCCACATACTGGAATCTCAGAGAATGGTATGCTGCCCCTCCCAGCTCACAGCTCCAACAGGTTGAGGGGATGTGTCAGCCTCCCGGCCCTCCGGCGGGCTCGGCTCCATTCTTCCTCAGGCACTCCTGCAGCGTCTCCCGGCACGTCGGCACCATCCCCCGGTGCCCCGGCTCCCTGGCCGCTGCCTCCGGCCAGGTCTTTTTCCGTCTGGGATCCAGCCTCTGCATTGTCCGACATTGCAGGTAGAACCCCCAAAATAAGTAGGTTTAAGGTGAGTTTGGGCTTACTGTGATGTACCAAGAACCCACGCTCACATTCACTCAATAAGAATTCTTTATTGGTAAGGAAACGTGTGTCAGGAACATGGAACAAAGCCAAAACTGAATACAAGCTAGCACCAACCCCCAGATAAACCCTTACAGCGTGAGAACGGCAAGTAGGGAGGAGGAACGGCCCGGCCTGCACCTGGAGCTGCGACCTTGAGCTGCTGTGGAGAGCAACGTTCCCAGGCCAACAAGGCGGGCTGGCACCTTTCCAAAGCCCCAGGGGACTAGGCAAGGGAAACAGGCCAAAGTTAGCCTCATGTCATTGTCCTCCATGAATTCCACACTAAACCCAAGAACTCAGGGGTGAGCCTGACAGTGCCTTCAAGTTACCTGTTGACTTATGGTGACCTCATGAATTTCATAGGGTTTTCTTAGGCAAAGAATACTCAGAGGTCATTTTGCCAGTTCCTTCCTCTGAAATATAGCCAACAGCACCTGGTATTCATTGGTGGTCTCCCATCTAAGTACTAACCAGAGCTGATCCTGCTCAGCATCTACGATCAGACAGAATCTGGTGCCTTTTGGGTATTTAGGCTGAAGCTATTTTACACACGATAATTTTCAAATGTTTGGAAAGCAATAATAAGACCAATATTAGTTACAAAGCCCCATCAACTAACTGGTATGCAAAGAAGAATAAGAAATAACAAACCTTTCCTACCAAAAGGCAACTGGCTGCATTTAGATATAACAAAAGAATGCTTCAGGAATGAGAACTTAGGCCATTGTTCGGTTAATCTGCTTCCCCACCCCCCTTGCTTTCTTTTAAAGAGTGGCCATGAGGAAAACGGAAGCTTTCCCTTGCATTTTGGATAAACTGTAAGTTTCACTGTTCAAATTCATTTGAAGTATGGTTAGTTGTAACTAAGGTTTACTGAAGCAAGCCAATTTTAAATTATGGTTACTAAAGCAGGCTGGTTACTAAAGCCAGAGTGGGTTGAGTGTTGGACTACAGTTCTGGAGACCAGGGTTCAAATTCCTGCTCAACCATGAAAACCCACTGGGTGACCTTGGCAAGTCACGCACTCTCAGCCACAGAAAACCCTGTGATAGGTCAGAAATTACTGAAGGCACACAACAGCAACAACAACAATAACAACAACAAAACAGGATATGATCTGGTTAAGATCATAGTTTAGGATCTCAGACATTAATGTTACACTGCAGTGTACTGAAAAAGGCAGCAAAAAGTAACAGTCTCCTCCTCACACTTGTACTGGAGGAGAGAAGACAGGAGAATGTGCAAGTCTGGAGCCTGCCTAGGTTTGGTATCAAAAGTATAAATTATAATGTATTTTAATATCCAAATTTAACTGATGAGTGTTGGAACAAATGCTGGCTAGGGTGAACCTTGAATTTCAATCTTTGGGAGAAAGTCTGGTTATAAACTAAATCAATTTGTCCACTCTCAGCTCAACCAGTAGCTTCTTGTCACAGTCTCTTGCCCTCTTGTATACTTTGCCTGGAAAATCAGTAGATACACTTCTGGATGTAAATACTCACGCTTCTTTGTAATAAACAGTGAAGCTAATCAGATCTCTATAGTCCTTAGGGCGATACTGTTCCCATGTGAGCATGATCCGATTCTTCATTGTAGTGTTGGAAACAAATTTTAGCATGTGGCTTTCACCTGCAAAATGGAACAGTTTGTTACTTGAAGTGCCACAAACAGAAGCACAAGTGAGAGCTTCATTCAATCCTAGTATAATTATAATTATATTGTTGTATTTTTTGGAACTGGGCCCAACTAGGGAAGCCGCAGCACATTTTCACTACACAGTCATACATGGTGTATGTTAACTGCCATGGCTATGCCCTACAGAATACTAGCATTTGTAGTTTGGTGAGATACCTATGATTTTTCCAGATTGGCATAAGTGCTATCTAGCAGTTAAGTCTAAGAACAGTAAGGCAGCCCCCTCCGCCTTATCCACAGGTTCATTGTCCATGGTTTCAGTTATCTGCGGTCAACTGCAGTCTGGAAATATTATAGTAGTCCCCCTTATTTGCAGTTTCACTTTCCGCAGTTTCAATTACCCTTGGCCAATATCACTGGTATAAGGTTCAGTACTATCTGCGGTTTAAGGCATCCACAAAGGGTCTTGGAATGTATCCACTGCGGATACCAGGGTCTCACCAAGAGACAAAGCCCAGGATACCATAGGCTGGAGTCCTGACAATTAAAAAGGTATGAAACCAGTATAACTATGTAGGCACAAGGACAGCCCATATCTAGGTTCTGCTTAGACTCAGAAACCAGATTCTCTCCCTGTGATAATGGCTTCCACTGTGGGTCATGGTCTCCTGAAGAGGGTGGTTTGAGCTCAAGTCAAGAAAGTGAGACAGCAGTTTAAAATGGGGCAAACCAACACCACTTTACATGACAGCTTAGTGTATTTCCCCCCAGGCCCATGCACAGTAAAATAGGCATGTGTGAATCAGTTCTAAAATGCCATACCAGCCACATGTCTACACAACCTGCTTTCTACAAAAAGGGACTAGGTAATCCATGCCAAATAGCCACAACCTGGTTGTATCAACTACAAGAAGGGTGCCAGGTATCAATGGGGTGCCCATTCTCCAGTCTTCAAAAGCCATTCCATTCAGAACAAACACACAGGGCTGCTGCTGTTGTTTGCAGGGGGATGCTTGGTGGTTTTGTTTTTTTAAAGGAACTTCAATCCTTGGATTGAAAATACAGCATGTAAAATGTCAGCCGTGCAAGGGGTTTCTTGCCTTCTTGTTTTGTTTTTTTATAAAGAGGTTGTATATCATCAATGTTTTCCCCTTTTTGTAGCTTAGCCAGCAGAACACCAGCATTTCAAAGTCCCTTTAGTTTATTTGAGAAGTCTCTGTTTTACAGGAAAGGCAAGTAAGTAGGAAACCCCCTTTTCCTTTTTTTAAAAAAATTTTTTTTGAGGCAAAGAGCTTTAAAGAAACAAATGTACCTTGGCAAGGGACTTGGCAGTGTTGGCAGCATAACTGGCTCAAGCATCTATAACTCCTCCAGAAAAGGCAGTCCCCAGACCTACTCAAAGGAAACAGGCCTTTCTTTACACTAGGCCCAGTGACATCTCTGTTTAGGCTGAAAGGCACCACAGTTCAGTAAACAACAATTTTTTTGGGGGGGACTTTAAAAATGCTTTGTACATGCCATCTTTTAGCTGCCACGGTTCAACAACTGCTGGGGGGGGGGGAGAGATGTCTGATGCTTCCCATGGGTTCTGTGGTCACATCAGAGCACCCTTGGAGCTCTGAAATGGGATGTCTGTGTCCAAAATCATCATAAGCCATTGATTTATTAGTCACCAAATTCTCTCCGCCTGCGCTTTCCCATCCGCTTTATAAGTAATATTTGTCTACCTTACACTGTTGACGTGTACAAGACTGAACTTCAATCACCAAAAAGCCCACATTTGAATGCACTTATTCTTCATTATTCTGCTTTTTTATTACAGCACATGATTTATTCTTGGAAGATATGCATCTTTATTTCAAGGTTATACTGTCCCAATTTAATGCCTTTGCTAAACTCCTTACGTACAAGAGGCTCTGTCTCCGTTGTTCCTTGGATTTATATCGCCTTTACTTTGTCGATCTTTGGTTCCAGTAACTTCCTCCATGCGGTAAATCTCAGAAACGCAAAGCCTGGGATTAAAAGCGAAGTACATTTTCCCCTCTTTGATGGTCAGGTTATGATGGCTCCAGTCCCACAGTTGCTGCAGGTTTTGGTTGTCCAGAACATAAAATGAGTAATTCCTAAAAAGGAAATGTTTAAAAGAAAATCAGTTCATGCTTATATATGCATACATTTCCCATTCTGTTGGTTATTTCCTTGCAAAATAACAAAAATTCACACAATGACACGAAGTTACAGAGCTGGCAATCCACACAGAAATCAAAGAGGAGAAGGAGTTTACCTGCAACTCCTAGAGAAAATCTACTCCAATAGTCCGTCAGGTTTGGCGCAAGAGGCTCTTCCATCACTCCTTTGCCCCTACCAAAACCTACAACAGCAGATTGGAAGGTGTCCAGAGGAGGACGACTAAAATGGTGAAACCATGCCTTATGAGGAGAGACTTAGGGAGCTGGGTATATTTAGCCTGGAAAAAAGACGGTTAAAGGGCGATATGATAGCCCTGTTTAAGTACTAGAAGGGGTGTCACATTGAGGCTGGAGCAAGCTTGTTTTCTGCTGCTCCAGAGACTAGAACACAGAACAATGGATGCAAGCTCCAGGAACAGAGATTCCACCTCAACATTAGGAGGAACTTTTTGACGGTAAGAGCTGTTCGGCAGTGGAACACACTCCCTCGGAGCGTGGTGGGGTCTCCTTCCTTGGAGGTCTTTAAACAGAGGCTGGACGGCCATCTGTCGGGGATGCTTTGATCATGATTTCCTGCGTGGCAGGGGGTTGGATTGGATGGCCCTTGTGGTCTCTTCCAACTCTTCAATCTATGATTCTATGAGATAACGGGCCTAACACAACTCCACAGGTGCTTTCCACTGCCACCTTCAACTGCTTTTAATGCAGTTGGCCCTCCATATCCATGGATTCTGTATCCACAGATTCCATCACCCACAGCTTCAAAATATTCCCCCCAAAAAAAGAATTCCAAAAAGGAAAACTTGATTTTGCCATTTTATATAATGGACACAATTTTACAGTCAGCCCTCTGTATCCATGAATTTGGTATCCACGGATTCTACCATTCACAGCTTAACACCCCCCACCCCAATCCAAGAAGCAAACCTTGATTTTGCCATTTTATATAAGGGTCACTATTTTATTATGCCATTGTATATAATGGAACATGAGCATACATGGATTTTGGTATACATGGGTGGGTGGGCCCTGGAAACAAACCCCAGTAGATACTAAGGGCCCATTGTATCACAATGGTTTCCAAACAGGTGGTCTACAGTTAAGACTGTATTGTAACTCCTATCACCCCCAAGCAGTTTGGCCAGTATTCAAGAGTGAGGGGAGCTGTAATCCAGCACCTCAGGCACTCATGGCTTGGAACCACTGCACCAAGAAATAGTGCACTAATTACCACTGCTGTTTTCACTTACTTTTCCTGGACAATGAAGAACTAGCAAAAGCATGACCATGGATGGCATTATGGATCACTAATTCTATCTAGAAAGGCCATTCTACTATTCTTGTAAACAAATACTTCCACAGTCATCTGTGGTATGTGAAAAACAGACTCTGGAAAAACCAGGCAGAAAAATCTCCCCACACCCTGGCCTGGTCTCTTTTAACTTACAGATGACTTATTGAGGATTGCGCATGTGAACACTCCCCCCCCCATGTGAACTAGTAACTTTTGTGGACTTGCTTACAAGATTGTCTAACTTATTGTCCCAAAAAGATCCAGCAGTGATTTGTCGTATTCAGAAGGGGCAGGGGCAAAAATGCCAAAAACTATACGGGAGAAGCCTTTGCAGCTTCTCCTGCATTTTTATTTAAAATGCGAGGGAAATGTGTGTTCTCACTCATTAGGACAACTGAATCACATCGCATTCCCGGATAAGATAGGAAGTGGAAACCTGAATTGTCTGACATGGGCAGAGGTGGGCTTGCCAGCAATGAAGTGTCCAGCAGTGCCATTCTGAAGTTTTGCAGTCGCAATCATGCACTTTTTCGCTGTGCTGAGGCGACCAAGCAGCTTTTTAAATGGAAGGTCACAATTGTGCACCTTCTCGATTTACAGTAAAAAAAGAAAAAAAACAATAATACTGTGCAGCAGTGGCAACTTATTGAGAATAATAACAAGAGCTATCCACTCCTGGCCACCATCTTGATTCATAGGCATGGCTCCATGTGAACATCAAACACTGATAGCTTCACATATCAGAAATTTTGCCAAAAAATGTGGAGACAAATGAATGCTGCTGCAAATCTGTGTTAATGTACAGCAATCAGCATTATATTTTCTCATCTAGACAAGTCCCTAGTCTCACAATGTTGAGAAACAAAGGAAGGGGGCTATAGAAGGGAACACTTAACAGTTCAGTAGTACAGTGACCAGGTTTACCTCCTGGTGTTTGCACTTTAGACTGAATGAAGGCACTGTTGCTACTCATAGTAACATAGCCCTGGGGTGAGGCAAGACCAAAAGACTGCCTCTGTATATGCAATATAGCTTCATATCCTGTACCATCCGACATTAAAAACCTATATGTCCTTCATATTAGAAGTCAAATCTTCAAGGCAGAAGTGAAGAACCCTTTAGTCTTTCAGATGATTTGGGACTTGATGTCCAGAAGCCCCAGCCACCATGGTCAATGTTCAGGGCCTATAGGAGTTGTAGTGAACATTTGGTGAGCCAAATGTTCCTGATCCCTGCTGTAAGGAAAAACTGGCACTTAGCACAGGTGACAAATGCAGCTTGGGTACCACTGGGATTTGGTTGATTTCCCCATTGCTTTGCCATACATCCCACTTCCTCCTCCCCATCTAAAGTCAGGAACTGGAGACTGGCATCTGCACTACTCAAGGCATGAAGGCTAGCCCCACAATTTTCCATTGGTGGTGGTGATTCAGGGGGAACCACCATCATGCTGGTGGTGCCCTCAACATGAACACTTTAAGGCAACACATTTATTGAAAGAGACAGTGGGGCTTTTCAAGTATGGAAAGGAGCAACCGATCTTTTTACAGCTTGTTCCATCACAGAGTGGAATTTTAGGAATGTAAAGCTGACCAAAGTGAAAAGCCTGAGAAAAAAGGGAGGTTTGCAAAAAAACCATCATGCAGTAATATAATCTTTTCAGTCCAGATAAATCAGACACACACCTAGTGCCTTTTTCCCATGACCTTGCTACCAACATGTTAAAACAGTTTCCCCCAAATTCTTGTTTATTAACTGCTGTCACGGTTTATATCTGAAATGAAATGTTACACTGAAGGGTGGAGGAGACAGAGGAGGGAAAAAACATGATTTCCCAGACAAATTCCACTGCCAGAAATGCAGTTGCAACCTGTGTGGTTCCTTCAAGCTCTTCTTTTTCTTCTTCTTCCCATCCCTTCCCTTCTTCTTCCTCCTCCTTTTCCTTTCATCCTTCCTCCACTGTCACCACCAAACAATCTCATTTCATGCATACTGTGCAAAGATGGTTATCCTTTGATCTGGAGAGACTACAAGGAATTTAATGTGTGGCATCTAGGCATACAGGAGCATCCCAGTACACTGAGCTGCAGACAAAAATATTCTGACCTTCACACTTCTAACACCTCAGTCACATGCAAGGCAGGACAAATGTCACTATAACACACAAGCCCAGAAAATAAAACACAGGATGCTGTAGCAGCTATACAATCCAGCATCTTGAGAACTCTAAAATGACACCTACCAAGTCTCTAGTCCTCATGACTGGAGATGTCTCTAGGAGTGCCTGGGAAGATTTCAAAGACTAGCACAGCTGAGTTATATTTATTTATAGTTACATTATATTTAATAATGAGGGACAGGGCTTCTCTGTTGTGCGGAGCTTTCTTAAGGGAAGGGGCCATTGCTGAAAGGGAAGGGGCCACATGCTAAACAATCTAACTCCAGATATCTCTGGTTCCCTCTGCCCAAGACTAGAGATGTGAAGGCCCGGGGGGGAGGGAACAGAAAAATTCAGAGAAAAAAATGGGTTTTTGTAAACTAACCAAACCAAAGAGGTTCTGTATAGTTCAGGAGATTGTTGCTCCATATGTTACAAATAAAAGTTAATAAATAAATAAAAATAAATTCCGTTTTGCGATAATTATTTGAATACACTTTATCTTTAATATACCAATTGTGATAATTTCATGTCAAATCAAATTGTACACAGACATAGTTTATGTTCCTAAAGTAACAGAATGACTTTTAATCTGTAAAAAGTGCTAATGTTGCATTTTTTTTCAATTTTTCCAAAAAATTCCATTTTTTCCCTGAAACATCCCCCCAGAAAAAAAAGTTTTTTTTTTAAACATGGCTTCATAATTCACAGAAATGTTACATTTCTATGCAAGACCCCAGACAGCTCTTCTGAATCAGAGCCAGCAGTACTGGTCTAGATGCACAATCTGACTTCTTACAAGGCAGCTCTCTATATTCCTAATCCACCAAGCTGTACTGAACACTGATGTCATCAGCACTTACCTGGCCAAAAGACCATAAATGGTAACAATACTGTTGTCATTAGAAGGCAAAGTCATTACAATACAAAGCTCTTTTGCTTCACAGAAAGCTCTGGTGATGGATACGTATATACAATGGTGTTGTCATTTGTTCAAGGCTTATGTGTTGATACAGAGCGTTTTCATTTTTAGGTGTGTACTAGAAAAACAGTTTCAGTTAAGGCATTTCCAAAGTTTTAAACTGGGGCAAAGACATCTCCCATCAGCCCTAAGGTAGGGTACCCAAGAGGAAAAGACTGTGAGAGAGGCAATCCAGCAACATGTGGAGGGCAATAATAATAATAATAATAATAATATTTATTTATACCCCGACCCTCTGTTAAAACAATCGGGGCACCCCTCTGTTAAAACAATACATCCCCATCCTTGTTTTAAAATGCATACCAAAAAATGTGAATGTGGTGAACACATGCATCATTCAGATGGACATGACAGGGACAATGGACTGGCCACACCTGCCTGCTATGCAAGAGTACACATTGTGTTAAACCTAAGTCTGTCTATTTAATGTGTGAAAATGTCCCATAAGTACCTAAACTATGATCCAACATATCATTACATCCCAGCAATGCCCGAAAGCTTGAACAAACAGCTTTTTGTCTCACTCTAGATGCATCTTGAACAATTTGCAAGATAAGGGGCCAAGGAAAGTCCACAGATGATGCCAGTGTACATTTTTAGGTATGCATGAACATGTGTGCATGTGTTTTATTTCTGGGCGTTCACCCTAATAACCATCAGGAATATATACTAGAGAACTTATAGTCAACAGCACTATGTTCAGGACAGATAATCAAAACAGAATACTGTTATCTGGTGCATAAATGCTTACCCTTCCAGCTGATCTTCTCCATTAATATATCGTAGATTCTTCAAGAAAGACAGAGACACCAGTGCATGTGAATGACGGATTTTCACGTAGCCAGTCACTGTTTCTATCAGCCCCATGAAGTTCTCCAGTTCTGAAGCAATGTTATCTAAAAGAAGCATCACAGGGAAATGTGCTTAAAGGTTATGCTTTACAAACAACTGACTAAAGAGCCTTCTCTCATTAAATACAGCCCCCTGCTCAGCAATCTAGCCTGCATGATTTACCTATGAAAACTAGGCAGATGGAATTCAAAACTAGATACTGTTACAATTTACACTCTTCACTTTTCAGCTAGTACTATGGCCTTCTCTGTACATGAATGCTCACTGCTAATTCTGAGCTTTCAACAGCCAATGTTTTGGCAAGCGTGTTGAATGCAGTTGTAAATCTAAGCATACAGAAAACCACAACTCCTATTATGCTCTATGACAGATGTACATTTTACTACATTAAGACTAGCAAAAAATGTCCCAATGATTAGGTTATACAGATCATTCTTCATAAGCACAAGCAAATCTTGACAAAATGGAAGGAGCATAAAAACTGGCTCAGAGCCAATAACCATCTTGTCCAATCAGGAACCTCTGAAACTGAAGCAGAACATGGCGGCCAATTTCCTTCTCTCATTAAGCAATTATTCAGAGGTACGCTAATCCTGAACATGAAAGCTTTCTAATTATCACATGGGAAGTCGAACCTCTTCAGGCAATAGGACCAGAACTATAAAATCAATGTATCTTCAGTGTGTTGATTGGTACTATTGATCCAAAAGAGCAAAAGGAATATACAGGTAAGTAATACCTTTATTAGGAAGGCTATAATGTTACAATAGCTATGCAAGTATTCATGTTCTTCACAACTCTTAATCAGGCTAGATGGGGAAAAATGAGTGTAGGGAAGAGAAACATGGAAGCCCAAAAATATGGTTAAATATATTAAGCTATGAAGCCTGCAGCTCCCTTTAACAAGGCACTGACTAACTCACAGATATTTTAAGGACACAGACATGTTAGTTTAGATTTGATGAAGTAGACTTAAGTCCATGAAAGCGCATACTACCAACTTCTTTCTCTCAGTTAGTCTCTAAGGTGTTACAAAATCCCTCTGCATCACAATCATTTTGTTGTTGCTGTGTGACTTCAAGTTGTTTCTGATTTATAGTAATCCTGAGGTGACAGTATCATGGGGTTTTCTTTGCAAGATTTCCTCATAGGAGCTTTGCCATTGCCTTCCTCTGAGGTTGAGAGAGTGTGACTTGCCCAAGGTCACCCAGCCAGTTTCCATGACCAAGCAGGGATTCGAAGTCTGGTGTCCTGGAGTCCTAAATCAACAATGAAACCACTACACCACTCTGGCTTTGCACAATCATGTAAGTATGAATGAAGCCCCACCTGGACAACAAGGCACACAAACCACCTCTGGGATTACGCTCAAACTGGGATTATCATGAATATTTGTGCGGGGATGTGCACAACCTTACCGAGTACAGATTCTCCACAGTTCTTAATAAAACCACTATCAGTTCTTCAGGGGAAAAGATTTAAGTTTCCCACAAGATTTGCTACAGCCCAACATGAAGAAAAATAAATTGTGTTATTTCTAGGGTTGTCAAGTGAGTCAGGCAAAGAGGAATGCCTTTTTCCTCAACTAGCACCTTCCCCCACAACACATTCCAGCTTTTTAACTAAGTACTTGGACATTTTGTTCTATCAGCTTCAGTTTAAGACAAATGATGAGCTAATGTAAAAGATGACTAACAGCACCATGTAAAACTGTATTTACTAAAGGTGTGAAAAAAAGAGAGGCACACAAACACGCACACAGAGAAAGAGAGATGGGCCAAACACCCTCCACCAGATCAGCCTTTCTACTCAAGGTCAATAAATTTTCAGTATTCTATTCTAGGCCGTTTCCCTGACTTAATTTTTAAAAGAGGAGAAGTGTACATTTCATGAAGAAGGAAGAGGAGGAAGAGAAAAGAGTAACACTTTTTAAGATTAGCGTCACTTGGAATCTTCCCAGGGGATGAATCACTACGCTGAGAAATCATTAACTCAACACTTGTTTTCTGTTAAGACACCCACTAGACACTGCACTGAGGAGCACAAGGCTAGGAGGTATGGCGCCAGTATTTAAAGAGGGCATCATGTACGCTGCAGGAAAAATCTTTGCCAGTGGGCAAATACTTTAATCCACAGACATGCCACCCAATGTCTGGGCAGACAGATGTGCCAACTGCAAAACACAGCCTTACAAAAACACCCTAGAAGAGCAGTGTGGGCTCCTTCTCACCTCCTCCAAGATTTGCATTTGAAGTCTTTATCTCCAGATCCACCTCCAAGGTTATATTGAGAATTCTTATCTGAGAATCTCTAATAGTTAATATGGAACAAAAGGGATTTTCCACAGTAACCAAGAGAAGAGCTCTCGGTAACTACTATCCTGTACATCCTAATCTAGAGAGATGAAATCAATCCAAAATTTAACTGCAAAAATGATGAAGACTAAATATATTTGTATGTATTTGCTCCCCCAGCACTCTGTACAATTTTTATTCCATTTCAACTGTTCAAAATGCTTGTTGCAGTGGAGTGGGGTGGGGGAGTGGCAGAGATAAACCACAGTGACAAACACAATGATATCCCCAAATTCCTCTGCCTCTCATTTAAACAGTCAGTCTGCTTTTCCAGACTAACAGCCTCCACAAAGCAGCACACATTATGACTAAATCAGAAGATATACATTTTAAAACAATTATCATAAAAGCAAATGAAAATATAAAACACATAAACTCCAGCAAACAGTAATTAAAAGCAGATTGGAATAAAAGTTTTATAAAGCTCCATTTCAAAGGCAATTAAAGAGAGGACCAAATACAATCTTATGGGAAGGAATTAAGCAAAGATCAGACCACTGCTGAAAAAATCCCTGCCTCTTGCACTGACCAGTCTAAATGACCTTGATGGGCCTATGACCAGGGCTGCTGCAGCCAAACACAGGGTCCCATGCAGTGGCAGCCAAACACAGGGTCCCATAAAGGTGCAGATGGTCCCTCGAAGAATAGGATTTCAAACCTGCTCTTAAAACTGGGCCCAAACATGTGCCTTCAACCTGTGAAGCTGGTACAGAAAAGGTGTCACACACTCTGACCATTTGGCAGCTGCTGCCTTATGAACCAGCTAATGCTTCTGGAAAAAACCCAAAGAAGCTGCATAAATTACAGTATTCTGGTTGCAACCAAGGCATGAGTGACTTAAGGTTAGAAATGTAATTATAGGCAGAAGAAATCTTCCCTTAAACAAGCTAGTAGGTCTGGGGGTCCCAGAACAACCTACGTAGGAAACACAGAACACAAACGGCCCTGGGCCAATAGTTAAATTAGGCCAAAGCAGAATGGAAGAAATAGGAAATAAAATAAGAAACCAAGAGTATCTTGTCATCTTAATCTAAACAAGGCAAACGGAAATTTTCTGACATTTTTAGAAAAATCTGCTTGAAGAGGCAAGAGGTGATGTGATGCAGGCAAAAATGGGAGGTCATGTCAAAGGGGGAAGCAACTTACCTGCAATTTAACTAGTGTGAACAAAGGGAGACTGGATGTTGTTTGCTCCCAGATAATACATGGTTAAGCAAATGGGTAGCCAAAAACCCTGTCATTTGCAAAATGGCCCATGTGTGCCCAGACATGCTCACAGATTTGCAAGTTACCCACACAAGAGTAGGCATCTCCCATGCAACAAGAATGATATAGAATGGGCACAGAAAAGCAAGCAAGCAAGAAAAGGCTTTTTTTTTTCCATTGGGGTCTGCAAGGTGATCCAACAGAGCCAGCAACTTGTTCAACTCTTCCTTTCATCTACTTACTGCCACGACGGATATTGATAAGCAGGTTCCCTTTGATTTCTGTGCATCCTTTTAACGACTGTGCTGATGTGACAGAATCAATGGTCATTGTTTTCTCATCTGCACACACTTTGGGGCAAGGTCCTTCACAAGGACTGCAGAACATGCTGCCAAGAAAAGGATACCAAAAGGTGAGTAAAATGTGTTTCTTCAAAACAGATGTTTGCCTAGAGGCTAAACTAAACAGGCATGTAAAACAGACATTAAATACAAAACATAACTACCTTAATTAGTACATACCAATCTGAATAGGATCTCATCTGATTTTGGAAGCTGAGCAGGGCTGGGCTTGGATTATACTTGGATGGGAGACCACCAGGACATACCTGGGTCACTACCAGGAATATCAAGGTACTCCAGATAGGACTAGGAAAGTACCCTGCCTGGGCTGCTGCTGGTCAATGTTGACAATATTGGGTTGGCTGGCACAATGATTCAGTGTAAGGCAACTTCCTATATTGTTATGACCCTAGCCTTTTATATTTGGGGAAAGAGGCAAGGGAGAGAAGTAACGAGATCGTGCTCAAGCATGATGAGATTCGGGTCTCTATCTGAAGTTCTTTCACCTCAACACAGATCTCATGAGAGAGGTCAGCAGCTTTTAGTAGCAGCAGCCATGTTAACTCACTTCCTTAAATCCCTCCACCCATTTCCCACCCTCTTCCATGTCCATAAACTACTTCTTATTGTGAAAACTCTCAACAGCCTTAATCCATTCTTCATTGGTATATCTCTGTCCTTAACTGTTCACATCCACATCCTCAGCATTCCTGGAGACTCACTTCTAAACAATTCTTCCCCAGTCTGCCTTGCTTCCTCTTACACTTACAACACCCCCCTGCCCTGCTGGAAGATTGATCTTCCACTGCAAAGGTACTAGCCCCCAATTAGAGATTAAATTTGCAACATGGGACCCAGTTGTAAGGTCCTATACACGTGAAAGCAGAACAGGCAGAATCCACCATCCCTACAAAACAAAATGGCAATGAAAACACTGCCAAGACCCACCTGAGATTGGATTGTGACCCACCCGTTGAGGACCAATGCTCTCAGAACACACTGTAGCTGCAATCCAACATCTGCTTGGCGTAGCATAAATATCTGCCTCTAGATACACTACACTAGCACTATGCAACCCTCATGCAGCATAGAAACAGTGTGCAATACATGTCAATGACTGGTGCTGTTGTTCAATGCACAGCTGCAACACACAGTGTGCAACCACAACATGCAACATTGTCATAGTCACAACTCCACTTCCACTACTGTCAAGAGACTATATTTCTTACACTAAGTGGAAAAATTCACCCCATATGCATAGTGTGACTTAAGCATGTGTATGTCACTAACAGGATGCCAGGCTACGGCTGCTTCAGCTTCCAAATGCCTTGGCAACACCTATATTATTATATCTTAATTTTTAAAAAAATATAAACAACCAAATGGCATTAATATCAAATTTAATACAACATATCCTGATTGATGACTTTGTTTCAAAGTAAAAGCTACTTATTATAATGGTTAATATCAAAACAACATTGTTAAGATTCATCAAGTAATAATGGTTGCAGTATGAATGACATGGACAGTATGAAAGCTTACAATGCTTTGGGAGGAATAAGCTGAGCATAAAACCAAGGAGCCCATTTAAAAAAATAAAAATAGCCAAAATTCTGAGAACTTTAAAAAAAATGAAAATTCACAACACAGGATGTAAGCCCAGCAATATTAAGAGAAATACTGTAATACCAATAATGAGTAATTTTCACATGCCTAGTCAACACTACTCATTTTTCCTGATTAATGCAGAGACTCAGATAAGATAAGCACACTATACTTTTTATGAGTGCTTTTAATCACCTGAAAACACAAGTGGTCAGATAGTGGCAAAGAAAAACATTTCCCAGTAAACACTGGGTTACTACCTAAGGGCAGAGATCATTGCTGCGCACCTGTATGCAAACTAGAAAATCCTAGGGAAAAAGGAAGGTTTATTTGGACAACTTACACAAAAGCAAAGAAAACCAGGTGTCCTCAGAAAATCAACTCCCTGCCCAAACAAAAGCAAACATTCCTGTGCTTTTGAGCAAAACTAAATAAAATCAAAGTTCTGTAGGATTTTTTAAAAATCACAAATGAGAATGCCATAAATCTCTTTATTCTATACCCAGTAAAGTGAGCTCTGGTCAGAACGTGGAAACTTTACTGAGCAGGGGACTATAATCCAAAATAGTAACTTTCTCAAGTTCCAATTATAGCCCATAAAAACTGCTGGCACAAATAAACGAGTCTCTCCCATTTTCACTGCAACATGGCCATCCCTTTGGTACCTGTCATGGAAGTCCTTTGGCCAAGGGTTTAAACAGAATTCTTCAGGAACACAAAAACACAGTAAGGCCAAAAAAATTTGCATACAGCATTTTTGTTACTCAGTGATCACACTATTCAATAACTAGTCTATAGAAAGAAAATAGCAACAACAGCAGGTGAGCATGAGGTGATGCACGCAAAAATGTCCCAGATCTTTCAACCTTGGTCTGGACCTGGGAGGACTGCATGACTGTTGTGTGCTTTCACGTTGATTCTGATGTATGGGTTTTCTTGGCAAGATTTGTTCAGAAGGGGCTTGCCTTTGCCTTCCACTGAAGCTGAGAGTATGTGATTTGTCCAAGATCATTCAGTGGATTTCCATGGCCAAGTGGGGATTAGAACTCTGGTCTAGAGAGTTGCAGTCCAACACTAAAAGCACTACATCATACTGGCTCATGATTAAACACTCATCATATTAGAATATTTTCTGCATGTACATATAAGGCAGAATTCAAGCCTGGCTTTTTCCTGCACATTTTAGTTTAATAATGAGTGCATTTAATTATCCTCCTCATCAGCACCATTGATTAGGATTTTCATGAATTTTAATCAGTTTGAAGGTAAACAAATATAGATTTGATTAAGGATGGGAGACAACTGTAAGATCCGTATTAGAACAGAATACGGTATGTACAATAGGGGTGTAAACCAAATAAAACAAAACAACAACATTGTAATCTGGAGCATCTTCAGATGGTTACATTCAGAATTTAAAGTAATTCTCCATCCAAAAGAATGCATCCAGAATATCTATTACCTTTGGGTATCATTGCGTATAAATCCAGGAGGGCATTCCTGCACACACTCATCCTCATGAATCACAAAACTCTCGTACTCAGGTACATCTGCAGAAAGTAGTATTCTGGAGCAGTTCTCCTTTGTGATGCAACGCCAGCCTTCGAACTTGTAGGTGTTGGGAGGGCAGGTGGGGACACAAGCGCCATCATGGTAGTAGTTGCGACAAGCCACACACGCAGTGTTGTTGTTTGGCTCTGTGCAGCTTCCCAAACATTCTGGGTGGCAGCACTCATTCTGACCTGTGCAAGCGTATTTGCCACAAGAACTCGGACACACTGGAAAAGAGACAAAAGTTTAAAAAAAAAAATATTAAGAGTCCACACTGTAAATGGCAGGAGAAATAGAAACACACTGCCACAGCATACACACATCTTGTATGTTTACATTCTGCATTATCAATCTACCGTCGTCCCTTCACATTCGCAGGGGTTAGATTCCACGGACCCCCGCGAATGTGAAAAAACAGCGAATATTGATTGCCCCCCTCCCCCGCCAAAGCGACCACAGGGCCTCCGGAGGCCCCATGGTCGCTTTCCCCGGACTCCTCACTCCCTCCCAAGGCCTTCACGGTGCCTCCGGAGACCCTCCTGAGGCCCCGTGGATGCCTCCCCAGCTCTCCCCCCTCCCGCCCAGGGCCTTCATGGGGCCTACGGAGACACTCCGTAAGCCCCATGGAGGCCTCCGCGGCCCTCTCCACTCCCCCCCCAGGCCCCGTGGAGGCCTCTGCGGCCCTCCCCCTCCCTCCCAGGGCCTTCACGGGACCTCCGGAGGCCCCTGTCACGGTTTTGGGAGGGTGGGTGGGGGCCTCCCAAAACCGCAAATAATCAAAACCACGAATGCTGAGTTCGTGAATGTGGAGGGGCAACTGTACTTATTTATTTATTTACATTCTGCTCTTTCACTCCAAGAGTATTCACATGGCTTTTACAATATAAAATGTAGAGCACATGTAAACAAACAACCCAAATACATGAAGTAAGAGTTTTAATCCAAAGGTCAGCATTCTGAATATACAAAAACAAGTAAGGCAACAGTGAAATTTAACATTAGCAGCCTGGGGGGAACATGCTCAATTGAGAGTCCCCAGGAAAAAGTACAGCCACTACATTTTGGATCCATGGATGTTACAGAGTTGTTTAAAAGGGGAGCCTTGTCACCACAACACAAACATTTATGGATAAGCGTGAACTACTGGAGTCTAGTTTCACCTCTCCAAAGAAATGATGTATGAAACTCTGCATGGATCTATACATCACAAGGAAGAGGGGTACTCAACAAGGTACTCAGGCATATATATTATCTGCATAAAGTTCTGTGTTATGTTTTAACTCAAAAGAATCCCAGCTGTCTATGTCCAGTGGAACATGGCTGAAAGTGTTTATTTTTACATAAGGCCAAAGATACTTATTCTCCTTCCCAATATTGCTTTGAAGCAAGGACTGGAGTAGTCAACTGTTGTTAACTCAACATCACATGGGCCCTCTGCCTGGATGCCAGACTTGTTAGCTTGCAAAGAACTGTGCCTCATCTCAACATAGTCTTGAAGGCTATTAACAGATTTCTTTAGCAACTCCAGACAATGTCTTGCAAACACATGGATTGCTGCTTCCCCATGAGTGCCAAAATGTAAGGTTTAGTATGGTAACTTCCTGTTTACACAAGGATATCGGGACACACACAAATGCCATAACTCTAAAGAGCTCAGCCCACAATACCTAAGGGAAATTATGCATTACAATGTAGATTTATTAGGATAATCGATTTATACCCCTCTAAAGGAGGAAGAGAAATAGAAGGAAAAAGAGGCAGCCACTGCATGAACAGATGAATCTTGCATTAATCTCCAGCCACAATCTGAGCTACACAGAAAAAACAACAACTCAAAACATAGAACTGTCCCCTGCATCTCTCATCCTTCAAAAATCTTTAAAGCTCCAATCAAGAGGGATACTGTTATTTCTGACATAAGTTGCATCTAAATAAAACCATCCATGCTGCACACCTCAGATTGCCTGGCTACAGTTTTGTCATTGCCACCCACTCTCATGAGTGTCTCTATGTGTATTTGTACCAAAAATTTCACCAGAATACAGGAAATCGAAAGAGATACCAACAATACCACGAAGCTAGTCACAGTATGGATCACACCTATCTCTCTCTCTACATATAGACAGAAAGGCACACAATACAACTAGTGGTATATTGGCTCTCCAATTCCAGAGGTAAGGGGCAGTGGATGTAGCATTTCAGCTTGGCAAACTGGCAGGAAAGATTTTCAAAGATGTGTCTGGGTCAAACCACTTCATACCACAGGTAGAGGTTCACATGACTGAACGCTCATCCTGTATACTGCAAAAAGTTCATTACACAGAATATTAATGGGTCATTGAAAAGGCTGAATACAACCCTTTTTGCTGACATACCCATTTTCTACACAGAATACTTCAGTGAGGAGTATCCAATCTTATCAGCCCCACCTACAGTATTGAATGTTACAGCCTATACATCTTGGCAAAAGCACGTCAAAGGAACACTCCAGAAAATCTAGGTGAAGATAGACTGAAGTTTTGGGACACCTTAATGGGCGGGGGGAGTGATCCTATTGCAGTCACAGGTGGAAAAATATCCTGACCTGGTACGGCAGCATCCTAATTATTCTGTCATCCAAACACAAGACACTAAGGAGATTTTCAGACCGCGTTTTACCGTGGCTCATGCGGGAGGAGCTTCCGGGAGAGGGACGGCGGTCTTGCACGGCAGAGGGTCGTTTTCGGACGCCGCCGTCCCTCTCCCGAAACCATCCATGTCACTTCCGTGAAACTTCGGAAGCCTCAGCGCCATATTTTAATCACGGGCAACCTCCATGATTAAAATATGGCTCTGTGGCTTCCGAAGCTTCACGGAAGTGACACGGATGGTTTCGGGAGAGGGACAGCGGCGTCCGAAAACGACCCTCTGCCGTGCAAGACTGCCGTCCCTCTCCCGGAAGCTCCTCCCACACGAGCCACGGTAAAACGCGGTCTGAAAATCTCCTAAGTGTATTTGCACAACATAGTTACACCAGTTTGATATCACTTTAACTGTCACAGCTCCATCAAGTATTTAGAATTATCTGTTAAAGAGCTCTAGCACATTCCCCTGAACTGCAGGTGCCTGAGAATTTTGGGACTATAATTCTGGAGAGCTACACTAGAGGACTCTAGCAAAGAATTCTAAGTACCTCACTAAACAGCAAATCCCAGGATTTCTTAGGATGGAGTCATTTCAGCTGAAGTGTTATCAAACTACACAGTGCACTTTGTGTCATGGGAAGTCCTCTTAGTAAATTACAAACCTGTAAGACAATACCACATTATTTACTTACAAAGTGGTGGTCCCTGAACAATGGCAGTCCCCCAGCCACTGGCTGCCATTCCCTGGCAAGTTTCCAGGAAAGCAAAACAACTGTAGCCAATAGGTGCAAATTTATTGCCAATCCTTGGAACACTGGAGATGGAGGGTGCGGGGTAGAGAAATTGCCAGCCCCACAAATCAGGGAGCCTGAGAAGTGGGACTGTGGAGTCAGTATGCCCAACCTTTGACTCCAACTCCTCTATTTATCCACTATCTAACCTTGACTCTACAGGAGGAGAGGTTCCACCTAAACATTAGGAAGAACTTCTTGAGAGTAACACCTGTTCAACAGTGGACTATGCTGCCTCTGAGCATGGTTGAGTCTCTCTCTTTGGAGATTTTTAAACAGAGGCTGGATGGCCATCTGTAGGGGGTGCTTTGATTATGTATTCCTGCATGGCCGGGGGCTGGACCGGATGGCCCTTGTGGTCTCTTCCAGCTCTATGATTCTATGCCTCCTTCATAAATAGTAAATGTATATTATTACTAACAAATTTACTATAATCAAATGGTAGCACAAAGCCTGATGATTCACCTCCACATGAATCATCAGGCTACTTAAATTGATAGAACATGAAATATATTTATTTGATTAAAATTTCTGAAGAAGAGAGCTTTCCTAAATTCCTATTAAATAATTATGCAACACAAAGTAGGCATTTTACATTGTTGCTGTTATTTGGTGTCAGAACTGGTACATTACTACAAACTTTGACTCCACCCAAAATGGCTTCTTTAGATCCATGATTCCAACTCCACAGCCCTACTGAGAAGCTCTACTCTGGTGCTTCAAGAGAGAGACTTCTCGGCTCCTTTTTCTGAGGTCTGTCTCACTTTGCTGGATTGTCTTACAGTTTTGGACAGACTCATTGTTCTTATCGCTTCCAAAACGCCATGACTTCAGCAAAGGCTGAAAAGGAACAATCAGGTGAATAATCAGTCAGTTGGAGAGAATGAAAAATGTAGCCAGCAGGGTAAAACTTCTGGCAAGCAAAGGCCACAGCCTCTGCCAAGGTCGGCAGCATGCCAGCTGCATGCCGGGCAGACACCAAGTTGCCAAGCATGAGATCTTTCTTTCCTTTCTTCTTTCCTTTCTTTAAAAAAAAAAAAAAAGATTCTAGCCTTTCTTGTAAAATGGTATTCTAGTCTTCATCTCCTTTTCAAATCTAACCACTCTCCCTCAACCATTAAACAAAGGAAAGCATGAATGTCCATCCACACAAGTATTTTGACCAAACATTTTGGTTCTTAAAAGGGAATCCAGAAAAACACATCTGAGCTGTATACACAAACTTGACTGATTTCACTTAAAAGAGATTTAGGAATACAGGAGTAATTTCTGTAATTCTTGGGAGAGGCTAATTTTTACAAGGGTTTCGTAGCCTTTTGCACAACTTCATACAGAAACTGTCCTTTGAAGCATGAAATTATTATATTTATTCAGTGGTATTTCAACTTTATCTGGTTGCTAACTATAGGGGAGTGGAGTAATGCACAAAACTACCTGGTAAGGTAGGACAACATCGTCACCCCAATACCGTAGATAGAGTGTTGTAGCTGAGAGAAAGTGGCTTGTCCATGGAGCAAGAAAATTTCAACCAGGCACAGAAGATGAATCCTAATATTACGCAGGTTACCATACGACCACTATTAGGTATATGTGAATTAACAACTTCATAGACAGAGTGGGGCAGGGAAGCACGTGACTGGACCATTACACTATACAGGGGAAAAAAATATCCCTACCATTTACAGGGCAGGCGAACAGCAACAGAAAAATAGTTTCCCACTATCTATCCAAAGAAACATGTCAATGAGCCTTCAGTGTTGTAAGGTTGGTGGTCACTAAGTGAAAGCAACTACCTGCAAAGTACCCAAACATAGTAGGACACCATAATGATACCAAGTAAACATTCATGATCTGTCGGCTTTGCCAACATTATCTTCTGGGAAAAGCCAGTGGAATGTAGTACAGTTGTCCCTCCACATTCGCAAACTCAGCATTCACGGTTTTGATTATTCACAGTTTTGGGAGGGCCCCCCGGACCCCCCCAAAACTGTGACACGGGGCCTCCGGAGGCCCCGTGAAAGCCCTGGGACGGAGCGGGGAGGCCTCCACGGGGCCTTCGGAGACCCTCCGGAGGCCCCTGAAGGCCTTGGGACGGAGGGGAGAGGGCTGGGAAGGCCTCCGCGGGGCCTTCAGAGACCCTCCGGAGGCCCCGTGAAGGCCTTGGGAGGGAGGGGGAAGGACCGTGGAGGCCTCCACGGAGCCTTGTGAGGCCCCGCAAAGGCCTTGGGGGCGAGGGCTGGGAAGGCCTCCGCGGGGCCTTGTGAGGCCCCGAGAATGCCTTGGGGTGCACCGGGGAGGCCTCTGCGGGGCCTGGTGAGGCCCCGAGAAGGCCTTGGGGCGAGGGCCGGGAAGGCCTCCGTGGGGCCTGGTGAGGCCCCGCGAAGGCCTTGGGGAGGACCGGGGAGGCCTCCGCGGGACCCCGTGAAGGCCTTGGGGGGAGTGGGGAGGGCTGGGAAGGCCTCCGCGGGGCCCCGCAAAGGCCTTGGGGGGGAGTTGGGAGGGCCGGGAAGGCCTCTGCGGGGCCTTCAGAGACCCTCCAGAGGCCCCGCAAAGGCCTTGGGGGGAAGGGGGGAGGGCTGGGAAGGCCTCTGCGGGGCCTCCGGAAACTCTCCGGAGGCCACGTTGAGGGCTTGGGCGGGAGTGGGGGGAGGGCTGGGGAGGCATCCACGGGGCCTCTGGAGGGTCTCCGGAGGCGCCGGGAAGGCCTAGGAAGGGAGTGGGGAGGCGGGGGAAAACAACTATGGGGCCTCCGGAGGCCCCATGGTCACTATGGCGGGGGAGGGGGGGCAAACAATATTCACAGATTTTTCACATTCGCGGGGGTCCGTGGAACGTAACCCCCGCGAATGTGAAGGGACGACTGTAGTTCTATCAGCCTTCCCCAAACTATTGTCTTCCAGACCACTGCTTCTCATGCTCTCTGATGTTGTAATGTCCTGTGAGTCTGATGAGGGTACGGAATCAGAGGAGGACATGGCAGGGAAGAGCCCTATGGACCCTAGCACAGGTTTATCTACACCTGTGCCAGCAGTGAGCCCTGCCAACCTGCAGGCTCAAGCAGAATAAGCGCCTGGTATTAGTGGGTTGGCACCAGTCCCAGCAGAGAGCCCTGCCAATTCAGATAAGGATAAGGAAGAGGAGACAGACTTACCTCCAACATCATCCAGGCAGCAGCGATCCCAAAAGGAAGCTCGAAGATTGCTGAGACTTTATCAGAAACATTTGCTCATCAAGGAGCACCTGACAAAGCCTTGATTACTCTCTCTCTCTCTATATATATATATATGCATGCTTTGGAGAGCTATGGAGGCTTTTGAAGATCAACTGATTTTCCTGGAGAAAGCATCATGTCTGATATCTCTCACTCCGTGTTCCTGTTACCTTGATTCCTGTTGCCTTGACTTGTGTTTAGACCTTGGACTGTTCCTGACTACACTGTTGCCTAATCCTATTGACCCATGGATTTGTTTGGACCCACACTGAATTCTCTAAGCCCTGACTCTTTGGATTGTTTTGCTGGACTAATCTTTGCAAGACTGTGTTTCCATTCCTTTGTGTTAATTACCAGTTGGCTACCTTTCCAGATTCTTGCTGTTTGTATATACTTTGCTGTCAATGAGCTGCTTTCTTGGACAGATGTGGGGGGCCACCAATTATTGTTTTTCAAAATGCCAGAGTCTGTCACTAAACTTGGGGCCACTGGATACATCTGTTTCTTTCTTTCCTGGAAACTTGCCAATGGCTCAGGGACCAGCACTGGTCCAATGGCCACCACTTTGAGCAGCACTACTCCAGACTGTCTGACTGCAATGCTGTGCCACATGTGGTATTGTGGAAGTTGCAGTCCAACAGGCTGAGGAAGGCTGTGTTAAACTGTTCGACTAGACAAGGTTGAAATGACTGTCTAGCCATGAAGAACATGCCTCTTTGGACAGAAATGGAACATGAAGGGAGTTAAATAAATAAATTTTGATCTAATGAGAGCCAGAGTGGTGTAGTGGTTTGAGTGTTGGATTAGGATTCCAGAAGGTGAGGGTTCAAATCTCCACTCATCCACTAGGGAGCCTTAGGCAAGCCACACTCCCACCCAAAGAGGAAGGCAATAGCAAACCTCCTCTTGCCAAGAAAGCCCCATGATAGATCCAGTGTGGTATAGTGGTTTGAGTATTGCACTACAACTTTGGAGACCAAGATTCAAATCCCTGCTCAGCCATGAAAACCCATTGAGTGCTCTTGGGCAAGTCGCACACACTCAGCCTCAGAAAACCCCATGATAAGGTTGCCTTTCGGTCACCATAAGTAGAAAACTGCTTGAAGGCACACAACAACAAAAGGTTGCCATAAGTCAAAGTCGATCTGACAAACAAATCAATGGAATAAGTAGGAATCAGCTTGTATGCCAACTGCTTCACAGGACAGACAAATAATGAGTGAGGAGACCTTGCTTGGTGTTATGGGGAGAGGAGACCTTGCTTGATGTTATGGGGAGAAAGACAGGTAAGATGGAAAGAAGGAGGTAATGCTGCTCATTACCTATCCCCAAACACTATTTTCACATAAGAGCACAGGAGACACACATAGAGACTGCGTGTTCATTTTCATCCTCGTCGAAGGGCCCTCAGCTCAACGCATTTGCTGACCTACTTGCAAAACACACACACAGGGGCATCATCCTAAAGGAGACAAATTTCTGCCCTTTTCATCATACATGCATCTGAACCTTCTTTCAAGTAGCTTAGGGTAGAGTAGACAGCCCACTGGTATTTCACAACAATACTGCAAGGTCTCTCTCTCTCTGGCTTTTCTTCGCAAATGAAGATTCAGGAAGGACTCATCCCGCGCTTTCTGCAAGCGCGCTGATGACTAAAAAGGCCAATCCGAGATAAACAAGTCCGGTTGCAAAAAGCACAGCAGAAGGTCTCCTTGGGTGATGTTTTTGGGTTGTGATTCTTTCTGCGTTGTCGTTTCTCTTCAAGACTTGTTCGTCGTGAGTTCTCAAATAAGGCTGCAGCATTGTGGATAGTGCGTCTCCATGCCTCCCGATGTGAGGCCAGGGCGGACCACTGTTGGTGATCAATTTGGCCAAGCCTGAGATGTTGTTTCAGGGAGTCTTTGTATCGCTTTTTTGGAGCGCCCCTCTTACGCTGACCCGTGGCGAGTTCACCGTAGAGTAGTATTTTTGGGAGGCGATGGTCCTCCATCCTAGAAACGTGCCCTGCCCAGCGCAGCTGTGTTCTCAATATCATGGCCTCAATGCTGGTGATCCCTGCTTGCTCAAGGACAGCAACATTCGTCACATAGTCAGTCCAGTGTATATTTAGGATTGTGCGTAGACAGCGCTGATGAAAGCGCTCGAGGAGTCGTAGGTGGTGGCGATAGGTGACCCATGTTTCAGATCCATAAAGGAGGATAGACAGTACGATGGCTCTATACACACTGATTTTTGTGCTTTGCCTCAGGTGTTTATTGCTCCAGACTCTTTTGTGAAGTCTTCCAAATGCACTATATGCCTTTGCTAATCTGTGATCGATCTCTTTGTCAATCTTGGCATCTGAGGAGATGATGCTTCCCAGGTAGGTGAACTGCTGAACGGACTTGAGCACTGATTTGCCGACGGCAATGTGGGGATGGTGGTGTTCGTCCTGTGGTGCAGGCTGGTAAAGAACTTCTGTTTTCTTCAGGTTGACTTCTAGCCCAAACAGCTCTGCAGCTGTTGCAAAGCAGGATGTTAGGCGCTGCAGAGCTCCTTCTGTGTGGGCAACAAGGGCAGCATCATCGGCGAAGAGCAGCTCACGGACTAGATAGTTTAGAGTCTTAGTGTGAGCCCTCAGACGGCTTAAGTTAAACAAGCTACCATCAGTACGGTAGCGTATATAGATGCCGTCGTCTTCTTCAAGCTCTGCCATAGCCCTTTGGAGCATCATGCTAAAGAAGATTGTAAATAAAGTTGGTGCAAGAACACAACCTTGCTTCACTCCATTCGTTATTAGAAAGGGCTCTGAAAGAGCATCGCCATATCTGACTTGACCACTGCAAGGTAGATGGCTTAGAAACCACTTTTTGAGCCCCACACATCTGCTTGGTCCAATTCCAATACCTGCATCCTACATTAGATCTCTAAGGACAGTGTTAAGAGGCAGTGCAGATGAAGCAAACAAATACATCTATCCCACACACCTTTTTTCTGATGATTCGTGGCCATAACTGAAATGTAAATCAAGCCTGTAAAACTACATATTCATTGACATGCAAGTGGTGACAGTATTCCTACTGTCATAGACAGATAACAAGTTATCTGAGACCATCCTCTAAGGGCTCTAAGCAACTATCCAGCATCCATACTAAATCTTCTTTACTGGAACAACTTAATAGCAGCAGCAACAACAACAGTAGTAGTAGAAGTAGTAATACGGGGAGGGAGGGGGAAGATCAATGCTTCTGAAAGGAGGAATCCACAGGAAGGAAGGTGTTGTAAAAGCCAGCATCAAAATGCTAAGCCTCCCTTTTCTTTTGATAATTAAACCACAATTAGAAGAGTGGTCACACCTGGGCACACCCAGAGAATCTCATGCCCTTCCTTTCTTCCTACCTTTAGAATTGGGCCAATAAAACATCTGGCTTCATAAGCCATCTTTGAAGGGAAGCTCAGGAAATTGGCGTAAGTTTTTACAACCTAGTGTTACCATGTTATCTGTAGTTTCCCATGGAAGTTCCTTTCATGTAACATCACATCCCTAGGCTAAGACCTCCTTTGATCTCAGTGATTGAGTGTATCAACAGACAAATGGTTAACTGTGTATATGACATAGAGCCTGTATAACTTGTAAGCCCTGGACAAAGGGAAGCTTCTGCTCATTAAGGAGAAGCTTCTGCTCATTTTTCATATACCTCTCTGTCTTACTGTATCTACCTCCTGCCTGCATTGCTTTGACTGAGATGCAGTGTCCACTGTTCTCTCCTAATGTCTTTCTGTTAGCATGCAAACTCTGAATAAAATCTCTTTAGCATTTTGCCTCTGGATTGCGATGCTTCCTTGTTACTTGCTGTATGTAACATGTGGCGCAGCGAACAGGGACTCTAAACTTTTCTCACCCTGGAACCAAGACTCAGCTTATCTCACCCCGGGACTTCGCAGACCTCTTCTCATCTTACCTCTTGGCATGAGCTAAGTGGCCACTTAACCATCGGATTCAACCGATCCCCCCAAGGTAAGTATGGGCGCTTCCTTGTCAGGAGAACAGGAGAAGCATGCAGAGGAACTCTTATTTCTTTTACAAAGAATAGATCGCCATCCTTCTTGGGATGCAGTTCAAAGGCTGGTCCTTGAACTTGGGGCAAAATGCCCATGGTACCCCCCAAAAGGATCCCTACAGCTTAAGGACTGGGAGAAATTAGGAAGGGAATTGCATGCAGAACCTAGGGCTTCAACTGAAATCTTACAGATGTGGCATCTTTGTCGTTATGCAGTGGAAAAAATTGGCCGTGAACCAAAAACTGTAGAGCTATCCACTTTTCCTCCAACTCATCAATCCCCTTTGTTTATACCACCACTGACTGCCACTTCTGTTATTCCAACCAATGAATTTCAAAACTCAAAAAGTAATAGTGCAGTGGAGGGGATGGCAGAAGGATGTAAACATGACCCTGCCTCTCCAGCTAAGGAATCAGCAGAAATGCCTGCCATATGCAACATGGAAACTAAAGATCATCTAGTCAAACCTGTAACTCAGGAAGGAATGGATGAATCTTGCCAGGATGATGGGAATTGCAGTGATGATAGGGATTCAGATTGGGAGGATGCAGAGCTCTCCAAATGGGAGAATCTCAGTTTTGAAACCCCTGTGGCTTGCATGGCCTCTGCCAAACAGGCATCCATCCACAAACCATGCCATAAGCCCCAAGTGGTTTGGAAAACCTTCACTAGGAAGGCAAAGCCTTGGTCTAAGAAAGCACAGGCAAAATCAGTTCCCCACAAGACATCAAAGAAAAAGGAAATGACCTTTAAAACAAAGATTAGAGATGCAAGTGAAGTTTCACAGATGCTTGCCCCAGAAATGGATCACACAGCACCCAAAGTGATCCACCTGTGTGCCACCCCAAAGCAGGTACTGGAATGGCATAGCAGACCCCCAGATGGCACAAGCCAACTCTCTGCCTTGAGCAGAGCAAGCAATGCTTGTGAAGCTGAGATAGTGTCACCCACACAGACTCAAATTTCAGGGAAACTCTCCCTAGAATACACAGGCTTTCCTTTAGGAACAAATCTACAGGATGGAACACAGGACAGAACATCCACGGAGAATGGTGAGTATGATTTTTTGTGTTTTTAAAGTTAATTTAGCATTTATGGAGTCCACAAATTTGGGAGGTCCCAGTAAACCAACTCTGTTCTCAGAACCTCCAAATTTAGAAGTTCCCTGTCTGACAACCTTGAAATCCATGCTGAAAGATCCTGATTTATCAGATCTGCCCCTTAGTCTAAAAGGTCATCCAGACAAGCCCCAACTGGGCAATGGAAAGTGCGGACCTGAAGGGAATCTTTTGCAAGTTCCCCTTATGGGAACCCTTCAAAACAACAGCCTTGA
Organism: Gambelia wislizenii; assembly: GCA_030847615.1. NCBI lineage: Eukaryota > Metazoa > Chordata > Lepidosauria > Squamata > Crotaphytidae > Gambelia > Gambelia wislizenii. The sequence goes on along the minus strand of JAUMIR010000009.1, from coordinate 15,637,779 downwards.
TGACCCCCATCACAGGAAATGCTCCCCAGAGAGTGAGAGCACTCAGAAAAGAGAAATCTGTGTGTTCAAACCTCACAACAGCAGTTTCTCTTCTGATTTTGGATAAGGGAATCCAAACCGTTGCTGCAGAAGTCCCCAATAGAAATTTTGTGGACTGCAATGTCCATGAGGCTGCAACTTCTCTAGTTTCCTTCACAATGGCAACATGCAGCTCAATTTTAACCACATTCCTAAGGGTAATGGCTTCAAGTGCCAAACACCACTTAGATGAGATGCTACAAACTCCAGCCAGTCCACAAAAATCACAAGCCTCCTTTCTTGAAAGTGTTCCTGGAAACCCTGAACAGACAAAAGCAGAGAAATTTCTTTTCCTCTTTGCCATTCCTCAGAAGCTGTCTGAGTGGGACGGCAGACCTCCAAATGAGGCTGCCCTAGCCTTTCAGAGGCTGAGACAGTGTTACCACTTGTGATGACTGAAAAGATGTCTCTTGACTGGAGAGATGCCAAATCTTTTGGGAATTTGCACCCCCCCCATGAAACATTTAATTGCTAACAAGTTTATCCCATGAATGTATTTTTCTTCTGTAACAGTTGAGTGAGAAAACTCAAGATATTTTTCATTTTTCATTTCTTTCTCCCCCATCTTTTGGAATGGTATCCCCCATAAGGAAAGCTGGAATGGTATCTCATAAGGAAAGAAGTCCTCACAACCCAATCATTTGTAAATAGTTTTGTGCCTTTCTTTTGTCTTCTCTCTGTCATGCAAATTGGGGCATTTGGAGGCCCCAGACTCATGGCATGCAATTGTAGTTCTTTGAATTGGGAAAACTTTTTTTTCTTTTTTAAGCATGTAGGAGGAAGTCAGAGCATGCACTCTGACATCCTATTGATTCCCTGATCCTTTCCAGAGATTGCTGACCCATGAAATTTTGCTGCCTGAAGTTCCCCAAAGTTACATGTTAATAACTGAAATTTGATTTTCATTTGGATTTTTGTTAAACATAGTAATTGGTTTTAGATGTTTTTGCGTTCTCAGATAGTTCTTTCATGAACTCCCACTTTTGTAAGCAACTTATGTTGGGAAAGAGAATTCCATTATTTAAGGGAATTGCTCTATTTCCAGTTTGAAGTCTTGTTATTTTACCAAATTGTCTAAAAGCCTTGCCCATGACTTTTTCCTGATCTTTTGGAACCCCAATAACTTGTCCTTTTGCAGGTCATAGTAGAATTTGTGCTCCTTTTAGCCATTATTTTTGCTTTGTTGTTATTGTTGTTATTGATTTTCACTTCAGTTAAATGAGTTACTCTAAAGCCCATGATGTTTTGGTTAGTTATCCCTCAGCTATTGTTGCCATTAATGTTTTTGCATAATTTCTCAAAGCTTTTCTCAGAAATAGGTGTCTCATCAGCACTAGACAAGACTAAGCCTGAAATTCCTGGAAGCTGCCAATTTTTTGGACTGCCCTGATGCCCTCTCCACAGCTGGGGAAGGAAGATTGCTCAACTGTTGCTGATTAACGTTTTAGAGTTTTGTTCTTTTCTACACAATTTACATAGATCTAACATGCACTGATTTTCCAATTACAAAAACAGGAATTTGAATCCAACCCTGAGGCAAAGTTGGAGACCCTACAAGGACATCCAGACTGACCCCAAAATTAAAACTTTGTCCTGCACCTTGAACTTTGGCATATAAATAACTGCATTTTACTTCTTTTCTCTCTTTCTTCAAAGACTGATGTTATGTTTTGTGATATGCATCTTTCTCTTTCCTAATCTCATGACATTCTTTACAGGTCAACTTATTGGGCATAGTCACTCAAAGACTTTTGAAAAACAAAAAGGGGTGAGTGTGCCTCTTCTGCGCTCCTTGGTAGTTATTCAGTCAAACAGTAATTGCATATTGTATATTTACACTATGAATTATTAACTTTTTTCTGATTTTTCCCCAATACAGAAGCATTTTTTGGCACCTTTTCCCTCCCATAACCACAGGTTCTGAATAGCCAGCTTCCAGATCTTGATCCTGAATTTCAATCTCAAGCCTGCAACAAGTGATTCCATATCAACCAAACCATTGTCCAGTAACTTGGGAAGATATTAAAGGACTGTTCAAACACAAATTATATTGACTGAACAAACTAAAGGACACCTGAGAACTTTTGTTGCAGCAGTTTGGACCTACTGCTAATTCAGCAAAACACTTTTGTACCTTATCTGCTTATTTACAGTCACTCCTATAACTGCTAAAGAGACTTTTACATGACTGTTTTATTCAACATATGGACACATCTGGATGTATATTATTTCTGTTTATCTCTTCCATTGTTTCTAACTCTCTGTTGCACAATTTATATTCCATGTTTGTAAAGCCTGATCTAATTCAAACCAAGGTTCCATTGAGTTGCCAGAACATGTTTGCCACCTGCATTAATTGTTAAACATATGAATATGTATCCTTTAATTATGCTCACATAATGCTGAATATGTTTCTAGCTATCAGTAGAGCTACTATTATTTGCTTCACCTGCATCATCACAGATATGAACTTTCTATAGAACAACAGTTGCATTATTTAATAAACTTGACAACACATTACTACAAATATAGGATTTCATGATCTTTTAAGCTAGCTGCCTAATCTAAACTGCCTACAAACTGCCTTTGTTTATTTTATAGGATGAGCCTTTCCTACAAAGAGACATCAGTTGTTATATTTGGACAACAACTAAACAATTTGGATTTTAAAAAATAAAGAAGGGGGACATGTGGTCACACCTGGGCACACCCAGAGAATCTCATGCCCTTCCTTTCTTCCTACCTTTAGAATTGGGCCAATAAAACATCTGGCTTCATAAGCCATCTTTGAAGGGAAGCTCAGGAAATTGGCCCTAGTGTTACCATGTTATCTGTAGTTTCCCATGGAAGTTCCTTTCATGTAACATCACATCCCTAGGCTAAGACCTCCTTTGATCTCAGTGACTGAGTGTATCAACAGACAAATGGTTAACTGTGTATGTGACATAGAGCCTATATAACTTGTAAGCCCTGGACAAAGGGAAGCTTCTGCTCATTAAGGAGAAGCTTCTGCTCATTTTTCATATACCTCTCTGTCTTGCTGTATCTACCTCCTGCCTGCACTGCTTTGACTGAGATGCAGTGTCCACTGTTCTCTCCTAATGTCTTTCTGTTAGCATGCAAACTCTGAATAAAATCTCTTTAGCATTTTGCCTCTGGATCACGATGCTTCCTTGTTACTTGCTGTAACATAGAAGTTTTGTGGAAGAAAAGAAAAAACATTGCCAGGGTCTTATTTAATTTTTTAAACAATTCTCCCTGCCATTCCCTGGTGCTAAGAATCACAAGCAATTATCTCCCTTTGCTTTAAGCACCACAGTTTGTGTACAATTGTCTGCACTTGCAAAGCATTGAGAAAAATTTCTAGCAAACTCAGAGGGCACAGCAGCAAACCAAGGGCACGTCTGCAGAGTGAGAATTATATTTGACCCAAATTCATTTTGACAACTGCCGTATGTTCATTCCCGTTTACTTTTTACCAGAGCCAATCTCATCCAATGGATGATTCCAAGCTGTTCTGAGGATCTTCCAGAATTCTTGGTCCTCCCTTCTATCCCCTCTTAATATTTCTCATCTGAGCAGGGACGTCTGGTGGTGGTGGTGAGTTGTTCTTTATTGAGTTTGATAAATACAGTCCTATAGCATTTTTTATTGAGGAAGACTTGTTAAAACAGAGACAGGTAGGAAGAAGATTGAGATCTACTAGTAGATTTGGGGTGATTTGCCATTGATCATGACTCCCAAGAGTTTCACAGAAAAAAATTGAGCCTTTGATTAGGCTGGGGGGGGTAGTTTGTGTTTAGGTGCAAACTCCATGTTATTTGAAAGACTATATTCTTCCATTCAAAACTGGTCCATGTTTTGAAATCTTCTAGGCAAGCCCATCTGTTTGTCCCACCACCATCACAGATACATCTGGTGGAAGCATGGAGGAGAGGGCCTTCTCAGTGGCTGTTCCCAGGCTCTGGAACTCCCTTCCTAGAGAGGTCAGACTGACCTTGAGTTCCAAACGGGGAAAAGGGTGAGATATAAATAAATATACTACTACTACTACTACTACTACTAAAAATTATTCTCATATTGACGAATTCTTTGTCTGAATTTGTGCTCACAGGCACACCTTCTCCATCAGTTTTATGTCCATCTTTCTCAGTCACTGTTTTGCACTTCATTCTAGTTTGTTCTTCAGTACAATCCAGGGAGAAACAAAGTAAATCTCTCAAGCCTAAAGTATGCCTGCCTTGAGTACAAATACCATACTACTGTGGATTTTCAAGAACAATAAAAAAAAAACACACATCAGAATCTAAAGTCTCGTAATTGAACGTCCAGCATCAAGCTTACCCAACCAGTAGAGAATTGTATCACCAACTATTAATGTTTAATATGAAAATACTATCATTAAACTGAACCAAAAGCTCTTGGAAATCAACTGTTTCCAATTGTCTCCATGCCTTCTTATATCAGCCTTTAAAAAACTACACATTTACTTTACACAAATACAAAATGATACTTTTCACTATAATGAATTCAAAACCCAGCAGTAGCATAATACAAAAGCTGACTTATGTTGTGAAATTTTTTCATGTGACTGCATGCTACTTTAGTTACAGATGGTTTTAGGTCTGTTTTATGAAAATGTACTAATAAATGAATGGAACATTCTTAATCATGTTAAGAAAGTAACCCCAAAGCAACACTTCAATTGTTGCTTTGGGGTTTTAATTTTAATCAATTTTAATCAATTGTGATTAAAAAAAATAACCACAGATGTTTTTACAAAGTTCTCATGCAGGGTTATCAAATCTTAATTCCAGATTGCAGTCCACCCTATATTTTACATATATAGTTTTGCACAAATATACAGCTTATTGCCAAAGTCACTCTGCTTAACTATCGGAGTTCTCTGAACCACTGTGCAGGCACAGATCAGATTCATTTGTGTGAGTCACAGAGACCAGGAAGAAGTAAAATTCTTTCCTTTTTTTGGCTTTGTTTTTCACCATTTAGTGGGATATGCTTAAGAGTTCTTTGGGGAGGAGGGGGCTGACAGCCTCCAGTTGTTGTTGTCCTGTGCATTCAAGTCATTTCTGACTTATGACGACCCTGAGGCAAGCTGATCACGGGTTGGGTTTTCTTGGCAAGCTTTATTCAGAGTGGGTTTGCCCTTGCTTTCCTCTGAGGCTGAGTGTGACTTGCCCAAAGCCACCCAGTGGGTTACTTGACATTTAAAACACACACACAACCATTTTTTTTAAAATAAACACAAAATCCAGAAACCTGTTCCACCCACCTCCATTAAACCTTAAGCACCAGAATGAATGAATGTACCTCCCTCTGGCTTACTGCACCCAGACTACATAAACTTCCTTGCCACAAACCAGACCAAGCTAACTCTCGTTTGGAGAGGAATGGGGGTAAAGTGGCAGGCATCCAGGCTGCATTAAGAAACAGCAGCCAGTGTTTTAGTTTGCTGGGATAATCAGGGCACCTGAGGGCAGTGGGCAGGCATGTTAGGGAGGGGCAGAAACAGATCATTTCAGACTCCTATAGTTAATCAGGGTGGGTTGTGTGTGTGCGCGCACATGCTATTTCTCCCTTTAAAGCAGATACCTGAGAGAGGACAGTGTAGCAGGGTTATATGCCAGTTTTTCTTCGTTCACACTATCAAAGTAAACAACTCCTTTGAAAATGTTCTGGAGTGATGGCCTTTTCATTTTTCGCTAAAAAAATGTTTGTAAAGACTATTTGCAAATTTCCTCTGTTGTTTGTTTGTTTGGGGAGGGGCGAGGTTTCTGTCAACTTGCTATCATGGTCATCCTCCAATTCAAATAATTCCACGTGGCAACTCACTACTATGTGGAGAGCCAACAGCCTTTTGTCGGCTCCAGCATTACAGTGCGCCAAGGATTACAGCCAGAACTGCTTCACAGCAGATTCCTGTAACGCTCCTCAGGCCTTTAGGCAGTTTCCCAATTCAGTTAGATCCCTTTTTCATAGGGAACACTGAGGGAGCAGTCACATGGGAAAAGGCTGACTTTGGGGAACCTAAAACTCACTACTACCACAAATGGGATTCCCCCCTTGATTTACAGCAATAGGACATACCAAAGGAGACTGCAGACATTAAGGACAGTTGAGGTGAACCAGTTGACAGTGAAAACATTTTTATATCTATTTAATAGTGTATAAGACAAAGGAAACACATCCAAATTAAACAATATTCAATATCATCTTCATCAGTTTCTTCTTAATAATAATAATACAGTTGTTCCTCCATATCAACCATGGATTGAAGTATTCACAGCTTGAAAATATTCCTTAAAAAAATAATAATCCAAAAAGCAAACCTTGATTTTGCCATTTTATATAAGGGACATCATTTTGCTATGGTATTGCATATAATGGGACTTGAGTATTATTATTATTTTGGTATCCATGGGGGTCCTGAAAGGACAACTGTAGTAACAAAACTTTAAAAAGTGGCTGGGGGAAGGATGTTTAAAATTGACTGAAAGCTTCTAAAATTTATTTGGTTCATCCAAATATGCATAAGATAATGGGTAAACTTTTGAGGTGTCTTGATCTCTTCATCATGCAACCTGTTGCAAAAAGCAGGGGTGGGGAGCAGCCATAGTCAAATCATGAAGTGGTGAAAGATGTGTACAGTTGACCCTTCATATTCGCTGGGGTTTGGTTCCAGGACCCCCCGTGGATACCAAAATCCGTGAATACTCAAGTCCCATTATATGAATGGCATAGCAAAATGGTGTGTCCCTTACATAAGATGGCAAAATCAAGGTTTGCTTTTTGGATTATTTTTTAAAGAATATTTTCAAGCTGTGAATACTTAAATCCGTGGATACCAAATCTGTGGATATGGAGGGACAACTGTACACCTAAACATATTAGCTTATACTATGTGTCCTATAGGTTATTACACCAACCTTATGACTGCAGGAAGAAAGACACCTATGCAATATAATGATCTCTCACCATTTTTGGAAATACTAAATCCAGTTCTTAATATTTGCTTCTCATTTGTTTAACCACAAAGGCTGCATGACTTCCAATGCCAAATGGGGACTCCGCCCCTCATCTCCCCCTCTGCCAATTTTTATATTATTTCATTTCAAGAAGAGATTTGGATATCTCAAGGATTTGACCACAAAGGTCTACATAAGTTGTTGGTCCCAATAAGGTCAGGTCCTGACTTCTGATTTTGGAATACTTCTTACTGAGTTGTGTGGCTGGTGTAAGTTTCATATTATTATTTTTCCTTAACTGGAAAAACAAAGTTCACAAGCTTTTAAATGTGTAGGGAGGGAGGAGATCATGAAATGTACAATAAACGCAACCAGGACTGTGGAGTTGGCTTCAGAAGCACTTTGATATAGAGTTGGAGTTGGTAGAAATATACCAATTCCAACTCTGGCTTCAAAATAAAAATGTATAAAATTAAATTATTAGTTTGCTGCATATTTACTTTCACAGGAGTTTAGGTAAGTTCTCTTGTTCAGAAATTTTAATCCAATAAATATATTGTATGTTCTATCAATCAAGATATGTGTACTGCATTAGGTTTGGAAGGATTAACTAGTATTATTGGTAATATTACTCCTCAACCTGCATTGCTAAACTGCTCCTTGTTAATATATTGCCCATGGCAGGGTATGTATTTGCAACAAACATCCATCCATTCATTCATTTGCAGCAAACATTTTCTATCTGTAATGCGCTCTACATGGGGCTACCCTTGTGCCAAGTTCGGAAACTTCAGCTTGTACAAAATATGGCAGCCAGGATGATTACTGGTACTTCTTGTAACGACCATATTACACTGGTCTTGAAGTCCCTTCACTGGCTGCCAATTAGTTTTCCAGCAAGGTACAAGGTGTTGGCTATTACCTTTAAAGCACTACATGGCTTGGGACCAGAATACTTAAAGGATCACCTTCTTCCGTATTGTCTGTCCCGCACACTAAGGTCCTCGGGGAAGAACCTACTTCAGCCAAAAAAATATAGGCGAACACTGGTGAGCCAGGGGGCCTTCTCCATTGCTGCTCCAAAACTGTGGAATGACCTGCCGGAGGAGATCCGTCACATCTCTACTCTTACAGCCTTTAAAAAGGCTCTTAAGACAGATCTCTTCCGGCAGGCCTTCCCAACTTAACTCCTCTCCCTGCACAAGGTGATCTACGTCCCTCTGTACACCAATTAGCTCCCTTTTTAAACTTTTGTATTCCTGTTTTTAAACTGTGTATATTTAACTGTAATTTTAGTATTGGGTTGGGGGGGTTGGGAAGGGCCTAATTTTGAATTTTATTGTGTTCTCATGTGTTTTTATTGTTGTAATGGGCCTGGATTCCTTGTGATTGGGTGGGCTATAAATAAAAAATTTAACAGTTGGGTAGAAGCAGGAATTTCAGCAGGCAATGTGGTTACATGATGAACCTCTGGCTTTCAAGATCAGCTGAAATCCCCTCTTCAGCATAGCCATTAAAGGGACAGGAGCTCTCTCCAGCTTTCAATCTGGCAACCCTAATTATTACAACAGAAGCCACTTTAAAAATGATTCTCTCTCTCTCTGGCTTTTCTTCGCAAACGAAGATTCAGGAAGGACTCATCCCACGCTTTCTACAAGCGCGCTGATGACTAAAAAGGACAATCAAAGATAAACATGTCTGGTTGCAGAAAACACAGCAGAAGGTCTCCTTGGATGATGTTTCTGGGTTGTGATTCTTTCTGCGTTGTCATTTCTCTTCAAGACTTGTTCGGCGTGAATTCTCAAATAAGGCTGTAGCATTGTGGATAGTGTGTCTCCATGCCTCCCGATGTGAGGCCAGGGCGGACCATTGTTGGTGATCAATTTGGCAGAGCCTGAGATGTTGTTTCAGGGAGTCCTTGTACCGCTTTTTTGGAGCGCCCCTCTTACGCTGACCCGTGGAGAGTTCACCGTAGAGTACTATTTTTGGGAGGCGATGGTCCTCCATCCTAGAAACGTGCCCTGCCCAGCGCAGTTGTGTTCTCAATATCATGCCCTCAATGCTGGTGATCCCTGCTTGCTCAAGGACAGCAACATTCGTCACATAGTCAGGCCAGTGTATATTTAGGATTGTGAGTATACAGCGCTGATGAAAGCATTCGCGGAGTCGTAAGTGGTGGCGATAGGCGACCCAATTATATTCAAGACAAACAATGAATTTAAAAACGCTTTAAAAAACCTTCAAAACACTACAAAGCAGCAGAAAGAAGAGACCCATGCCCCCTAACCCCTAACGTTAAAGACTTTTCCACAGTAGCCAGTTAGTGGCAAAAGGCCTACCTAATTAAAAAGGCCATTGTCCTTCTGCATTATTAGCCAAAGACCCCACTCATCTTGTGCATGTGGGCCCAGGATTTGGGTTGAAGGTCATAGAATGTAGCTGCTCTGTAAAGCAAAACACGTCTGGGCAATGGTGGCCTAAGCTGTCCCAGCGCTTGATCTCCAATTTGCATTATTGTTACGGTATTTTGCGGTTGGGTGTATTATTTTGTAGAATGGTTTTATTTCAATAAAAAAATTCCTAACCCACATCATTCCTACACTCTCCCTTTGTCCCAGTGAGATGCCTCACAGGGACAGCGGGCTCTGTAAAGACCACAAAGGTAGTTAAACTCAGATATCTAAGGCATCCTTCCTCAGAGTCAGGCATTGTAAATGGGGTGGACTAGGGGTTCGTTTACACGGCAGATTTATTGCGGCGCTTTAATTCTTTTCTGCAGCTGTGCCAGTCAGGTTTTTTTCCTAATTATGCTGCTTTTTTGTTCAGACTTGAAAAAGTGCGGAGGGCATGGCCTCCCAAGCAGACGAAGGAAGAGGCTAGATCGTGAGTGAAAGAATTTGAAGCCCTGCATTTTCAAGCTAAAGAAAGACTCACAGACTGCCAAAATAGCAGGGGGGGAGATCAAAGAAGTGGCTCTGTCTCTGTCTCTCTCTAAATCTGCCTGTAAATGAACTCAGTCACTCCCCAAAGCAGAGGGACAGCAATCTCCCCATCTGCCCTGGCATCTCTGCTGAAAGACCTTGCTGCCATGCCGTGGATCCTAAGATGAACCTATCACAAGTTTTTTCAGCATGATTTGTTTAGTCAGGGTTCACAGACTTGCAAAATAGCAGAGGATTTTTGACTCTCCTTTCCTCAGTCCCCCTCCGTCCCCCAATCACAATGCAGCTCTGCAGCAGCCCTTAGTGAAATGGTTTCTCTCTCTCTCTCTCTCAATCCCTCCCCCAAGCAGAGCTGACAGATGGGAACTTTATGACTGAAAGGTCTTGGGAATCCCTTTTCTTGGCAGACTTGCAAAACAGCAGAGTTTCCTCTAATCCCTACTGTCTCTCCCTCCCTCCCTCCCCCTCTTTTAAGCCCACCCCTGCATCATAGCAACCAATCACAATGCAGCTCTGCTGTAGCCCTTAGCGGAATGGTTGTTTACACTGCCAATAACGCGCTACATTGCAAATATACTGGCAAAAGTAGCAACATCCCTTGCCACACTATATTTGGGTGTTTTACCTTCCCCCCTTCTGAATGAGGTGATGCTGTGCTGCGATCCATGGGCACTATGAGTTATCTTAGCGGTATATTTAGAGGAATATTTGCACGTGTAAACGACTCCTAGGAGATTGCCTGTTTCGCTTATGAGAAGAATTGTGGCTGTCCTTCCAGAGAGTATGGGGTTGGGCTGCTGTTCTTCATGCTCTGGGTGGGCAGTTCACCTAATGGGAAGGCAAGCCTCAGTCTGGGTCTCAGGAGTACAAGATGGGACACCATCTGAGAATCCTATGGATATCATCTTGAATTCCAAGATGAAATAAAAGTAGGATATAAATGTGAAGTAGAAGGCTTTCACGGCCGGCATCCATAGGTTTTCCGTGGGTGTTTTCTGGGCTGTGAGGCCGTGTTCTGGAAGGGTTTATTCCTGATGTTTTGCCTCCATCTGTGGCTGGCATCTTCAGAGAATGGTTGGGTAGGGATGTGTGAGATTTATATACTGCCAGTACCGCAAGCCACAAGGTTATGAGTTTGATCCCAGAGGGCTCCAAGGTTGACTCAGCCTTCCATCCTTCTGTAGGTTGGTAAAATGGGTACCCAGATTCTTGGGGGCAATTAGCTAACACATTGTATAACCGCTTAGGGAGTGCTGTGGCACTGATAAGCGGTATATAAATATCAATGCTATTTCTATTGCTATTAAAATGAAGACTCCCTGCTAACCCATCAGAAACAGAAGTCTAGCTTATAACCATGTTAGGCTATTGTTTGCCCACCTAGCCCAGCATGGTTTGCTTTTTGATTAGGATAAAAACACATAAAGAAATCCAGCATAACCTTTGAGACTAACTAGGAAGAAAAAAATGTCTAGCATATGTTTTCATGGACCCAAACCACTTATGTCTGATGAAGTGAACTGGATCCATACAAAATAATAATAATGCTAGAGATTTCTTCTTCCCAGTTAGTCTCAAAGGTGCCTCTGGACTCCTTTATGTGTTTTTATGCTAAAATAGACTGACATGGCTATCTCTTTGACTAGGAATCGTCCTATTGAACCACAGAAAGGTCTTTCACATTATGGCTGCTGATTCTTTTTAATGGAGGTAGTAGCATGGATTCAACTTGGGACCTGGTGAATGCAGAACAGTTGTTGTTTCAATGAACATTGGTCTTGGCCCTTGTTTTCTCAGCTAGCGATTCCCATCTACCACCTCACCTGCTGTTTATAAGTTGTCACTATGTTCAGTCTACCTCTGCTCTCCTTATTCCTCTCCTCTTACTACTGCTTTTACCAAATCATAGGTGGCCATCATACATATATACATTCTAAGCAGTAAACAGCATTTTCTGCGCAGCAATATTATTTTATGCACAGAAAATGCTTTAGTTGGGGATCTTACTCCACATACAATTCACATGTTTTCTGTGCAAAAGTAATGAGTGGGTATTTTGTGCAAAGTGAGTCCTGACAACAAAGATCCCCATTAGACCAGGATTCTCCTCATCAGGGTTTCAACAAACATCTTTTCTGACAACTTTCAAGTATTTTTCAATATTCTTCCCATCCCTAATGCACACACACATGTGCATTCACACAAACACTGTAGCAAGGATCTAGACGTCAAATGAATTCATCTGTGTTTTTTTAAAAGAAGAAGAAAATATACACACACCCAACAGTATGGAACAAAGCAAGTACTGACAAGTGACACCAACCTCAGAACACGTTTTGCAAACAATTAGAAATCCCTGAAACAAACAAAAAGGCCACAGGCTGAAGTCATCATGGCTTCATCATAGCACTGAAGTCATACCAGTCCTATTTTGCTTGTAAATTCAGATCCCATTATAAAGACAGAGCTGAAAACACCCTCCCCTTTCATCCCTGGATTAAGGCAATTGTTCCCAAGTGCAGCCCAGTACATGTGTGAGGGCTGGATGGATACCAAACAGCAGCATCCCTCATATGAGCAATAGGGGATGGGGGGAACTCAAGAGGATATAAGAATGTGCACTGTTTCTCCTTCCTGCATTAAAACAAGAACAAAACATCCACTAGGATATGATTTGATGATTCTTCTAATATAGAAAGAGATACAGACCTAAAAGAAAGTCATCTGAATGTGCAGAAATGCAAGAGATGAATTAACATACTTTTGATCTACAAAAACAGTTTCTAAAGCCAAGCCACAACACTCATCCCCTCTCCACATACACCCAAAAATCCAGTGCATGAAGTTTTACACCTCCTTTCCAACAATGTTAATTTTCTATATGCAATGCAGAGAAGGATGACCTTTTTCATCTGCTAGAACATCCTTTCTGAAGCAACACTGCATCTCACTGTCTTACAAGACCCTGGCTCAATGAACTTTATACTAGGGCATACTGTTAAATCAGTACTTATTAAAACAAACTAAGACAGCATGTACACCACTTCAGGTGGAATGCTTTTCCAAGTGTAATGGTTTAAAAATAACAAAAGTTGAACAAAATGTTCCAAAAGGTAACCCATTAGCCAATGGCATGGAGAGCACCGATTCCTCATTGTGAAGTCGAAGGCTTTCACGGCTGGCATCCATAGATATTTCCTTGGTTTTTTTTCCGGGCTGTGAGGCCATGTTCTGGAATAGTTTCTTTCTGACATTTTGCCTGTATCTGTGGCTGGCACCTTCAGAGAATGAAGAACCCAGAAACTAACCATTCAGTTACAGAAATTTACATATACTCCCCAACAGGGATTCACTGCATATAAACTACACACACACACACACACACACACACCCCTACCCAACCATTCTCTGAAGATGTCAGCCACAGATGCAGGCAAAACGTCAGAAAGAAACTATTCCAGAACACGGCTTCACAGCCTGGAAAAAAAACCAAGGAAAATCTATGGATTCCTCATTGCTTTGCCCATCCAGACATTTAAGTCTTAAAGGCATCTCTGGGTGAGAAGGTACTCTGTTACAACAAACCCAACACAATCCAGTGGGACTTTACTAACTGTTCTTGGGGTTGCGGTGCAGGGCTGAAGCCCAATCTCCACCAGATACTTCGATCTGTAACCATGCTCAAATAGCCTCAACCACCATCTGTGAAATGGGAATAGTTATAGATCTCCACCCACAAGGCTTCTGCAATAGTCTGAAACTGATACTTAGTGTTGTGTACTGGATTTTGCAGATTGAAAAATCTTCATTGTTTTTATTTGCCTCATTTGAATGGGTCAACACTACCACTGTCCTGGTAAGCCACAGTCTTCCTTCCAGCTTTGGGCCTCTAAAGGCTCAGCAGTCATCACACGGTGATTCACGCCCCTTTTTACTTTATACAAAGGATTTTTTGACAGCTAGCTGTTATTTCTAGTAGTTTTCCAGTACGTCTTCCTAACTTTGCTCACTCTGTGGAAAGGAAAAGAGATAAAAGGATACTGAAAGTCTCCCACCTTAATAATTGGAAAGCTTGTTTGTACCCATTTCTTGCCTTCTCAGACTTCAGACAATTCTTGCCAACACATGTGCAACTCGCATATATATGTGTATATATACAGAGAGAGAGAAAAGACCTGAAGTCTTCTTTTTTGTTTAAAATAAAATAAAATAAAATAGATAGAATAAAACTGGTAAATGGAACATTGGTACTTACCCTGAAGGTTCCTTTTCAGCAGCCTTGGGGAGGGAGTCCTTGAGTGGGTAATGGCTCCGCCTTCCAGCCAATCGCAGACAGGACAACCTACCAATTTGAATGAAACACTATCCCCCCTGGAGGAGGAGCCATCCCCCCTCTCCCCAGAGAAGACATAACATAGCTCCAGCTCAAAAAATCCACAACAGATAGACCAAATAGCAAACACAGATTACACAACACACAGTCAGGAGTAACATCCAACTACCACCTCCCCCCCTTTTTTGGGTGGGTGGGTGGGTAAGGACTCCCTCCCCAAGGCTGCTGAAAAGGAACCTTCACGGTAAGTACCAATGTTCCATTTTCCATCAGCCTGGGGAGGGACTCCTTGAGTGGGACCTAGAATAGCGGTCCAATAAGGGTGGAAATCTATAGTTCCTTGTTTACTGAATAACTTGTTGCAGAAACCGACGACCAAAGGCCGCATCTGCCGAAGCATACATAACAATTCTGTAATGTTTGGTAAACGTAGAAGCAGACTTCCAAGTAGCTGCTCTACAAATCTCCACTATGGACTGTGACTGACCTAGCGCAGCTGAAGTAGCAGCGCTTCGCGTAGAGTGAGCCTTAATACCTGTGGGTACTGCCAGCCCACTGGCTGAATAGGCCTCCTCAATACAACATTTCAACCACCGTGCTATTGTGGAAGACGAAACCTTCTTCCCTTTTGCAGAACCTGTAAAGGCTATGAACAGAGCATCTGACTTACGAAAACTCTCGGTTCTCCTGAGATACACCCTCAAAGCTCTTCTAACATCCAACATGTGCCATAACCCTTCCAACTCAGTCTGAGGATGAGGACAAAAGGAGGGTAGAACTATCTCCTGCGTTCTATGAAAAATAGAATTCACCTTAGGGACAAACGAAGGGTCCAATCTCAAAGTGACCGAATCCTTTTGAAAAATACACAAATCCTCCCGTACTGACAGGGCACTCAACTCGGAAACATGTCTAGCTGAAGTGATCGCTACTAAAAAGGTCACCTTCCAAGTGAGGAAAGACAAATACACCGACTTGATCGGCTCAAAAGGATGTTGCATTAACGCCTTGAGCACCACATTCAATTTCCACGTAGGGAACCTATGCACCACTGGAGGATGCACAGCTCCTACTCCCCTGAGGAAACTCTTAATATGGGGATGAGACGTTAATGACTTACCCCCTCGACCTTTCAAAATGGACCCTAAGGCCGTAACATGCTGTTTCAAGGTACTAGCGGCTAAACCTTTCTTCAGACCTGACTGAAGGAAAGCCAAAACTGAACCAACCGAAGCCTGCAATGGTCTAATGCCCTTGCTACGACACCATCTACAAAACGCCCTCCATGTGACTTCATATATCCTAATTGTGGACGGACGCCGCGCCGCTAACATGGTGTTGACCACCTCCGGGTCATACCTCTTCTTCAACAGCCTTTGCCGCTCAACCTCCAAGTGTGGAGTCGTAACCAGCTCCTGGGTCTGGATGAAGAATCCCCTTTTGAACTAGAAGGTCTGGCCATGGTGGAAGGGGCCACAGCTCCTGGATCCGCATCTGCACCATCACCGGAAACCATGGTCTTCTCGGCCAACGAGGGGCTATGAGGATCACCTCCGCCCTTTCCTGTTTGATTTTCCTCACCACTCGGCCCAGCAGTGCCATTGGTGGAAAAGTGTAACACAACTCCTTCGGCCAAGGTAGCGTCAGGGCATCGAAGGCGAACGCACCCTGATTCCAAAATCTGGACACATAATGCCCTAGCTTGTGGTTTTCCATTGATGCAAACAGATCCACCCATGGTTCCCTGAACCGAAACACTACCATCTGGAATACCAAGTTGTTGAGGCTCCACTCGCCGTGATCCAAGGTGTTCCAGCTCAACCAATCTGCCTGTACATTCAACTTGCCCTGTAAATATTCTGCCTTGATCGAGCGAAGATGCTCCTCCGCCCAATGGAACAGTTGCTCTGACTCCTGCATGAGGGACAGGGAGCGCGTCCCCCCCTGCTTGTTCACATGCGCCTTCGTTGATATGTTGTCTGTTTGAATCAGAACATGTCTCCCTTCCACCAGTTTTGCAAAACTGAACAAGGCCAGTCTCACCGCTCTCAGCTCTAGTCTGTTGATACTGTAGTCCTGTTCCTGATGTGACCAGAGACCCTGTGTTGACTGTTCCCCACAGTGAGCTCCCCATCCCGAAAGGGACGCATCCGTGGTGATCACTACTCTTCTTGGATCCATGATAGGGAGCCCTGATGATAAGTGGTCCCCCAGCCACCAGCTCAGGGACTCCTTCACCTCTGATGGAACCCTCAGGAACCTGCAGATCCTTTTTGCTATCATGTCCTGAAATGGGAGGAGATAACATTGTAGCCTTCTGAGGTGAAACCTGGCCTAAGGGACTGAGTCTATGCAAGCGATCATCTGGCCCAGTAGTCTTGCCAACGACATTAGTGGTGTCTTGGGTTGATCCAACACCTGACGAACCAGCTCCTGAAGTTTCTGCTTCCTGTCCTCGGGAAGAAAGACCCGGTAAGACATCGTGTTGATAATGTTCCCCAGGTGTTGAAGTCTCTGAACCGGCACCAACTGGCTCTTCTGCCTGTTCACTAAGAACCCATGTGCCTCCAGACAAGCAATTGTTGTACACGCATCCTGAGAGGCTCCTTCCTGGGATGGAGCCCTGATCAACAAATCGTCTAGGTAAGGGTAAATGTGAATCCCTTGCGTCCTCAGATGGGAAATCAGTGCCACTAGGACCTTGGTGAACACCCTCGGGGAGGACAACAGGCCAAAGGGAAGAGCCCTGTACTGATAATGTGCCCTCTTGTAGGCAAACCTCAGGAAACGTCTGTGTTTTGGATGGATCATGATGTGAAGGCAGGCCTCCCGCAGATCCAGAGAGGCCAGGAAGTCCCTCTCTTGGATTCCCTCCAGAATGGACCTCAGAGTCTCCATCCAAAACTTGCATTTCGCCACCCAGTGGTTGACGCCCCACAAGTTTAGGATGGCCCTCCATTCCTTGTTCTTCTTGGGAACCAGGAACAACGGAGAGTAAGTTCCCGAGAAACGTTCGTTCTCTGGGACTTCCTCTATTGCCTGGATCTCCAAGAGGTGAGTGATCGCATCCTCCATCCGAGCCTGCTTTTCCTGGCTCGTTGAGGTGCATGACTGTATGAATGACGGGGGAGATCTTGCCAGAAAATCGATCGTGTAACCTAGTCTTACTGTTCTTAAGACCCAGGCATCGGAGGATGTAAGCTCCCACATCCTTGTGAACCCAGTCAGCCTCCCCCCGATCCTCTCCTGTGCATAGTCAGAATGAATGACCATTTTTTCCTCCCTGTTTTGGGGCTTGGGAGTTGGAGGCTTTGGGCTGTTGGTTAAACCTGGGCTTTTGGGATCCACTTGATGAATTCCAGCCTCCCCTGGACTGTCTGAAATCCCTTTGATTGTTGAATCTAAAATTTCTATAGCCCTGAAAATTGGAACGAAAGGGCTTGCGATCCTCCTTTTTGGGCAATGACGGGAGGGCCTTCTTTTTATCCTTGGTCTCTACTAGGACTTCTTCCAGAGTATCTCCAAACAGCTTTCTGCCCCTGAAAGTACACCCTGCAAGGTTGGCCTTGGCCTTGTTATCAGCATTCCAATTTCTCAACCATAACTGACGTCTGGCAGCCACATTGGCACCCACCGCTCTGGATGAGAAACGTAGTGTATCCAGACTGGCATCCGCTACATATGCCGAGGCTCTGGCTATCTTATTCATGCCGTGCCTAAATTTGGCCTTGTCCTCAGGAACATTGGTAATCATGTCCCTGGCCCACCTGATAGTGGCTCTAGAAAAAATGGACGCTGCTGCTGCCGCCCGTATCGCCAAGGCCACCGCCTCGTGGGCTCTGCGGAGAAAGGTCTCAATTCTTTTGTTATCTGGGGCCTTCAAGTGCTCATCCCCATCCCTGGGGAACAGCGACCCCGAAACTAGCCCCACGACAGGCGCGTCGATGGCGGGCAGTTTCAGGAGGTCCATGATTTCTCTGGGCAACGTATAAAGTTGCTTGGCCAGTGAGGACTGAGTCTTGGAGGCCCCTGGTTGGGTCCATTCACCCAGGAGCATATCCTTTAAAATATCTGGAAAGGGGAGCACATTACCATTCCCCTTGCCGCCTGGCCTCAGCTCCGGCACCCCCTTGCTAGTGGTTGCCATGGGATCCCCCACTGGGTCCAACTCAAGAGGTCTGAGGACTTTCCTTAGAAGGATGGGGAAGAATGCATTCTCAAAAAGCCGTGGAGAGGCCTATTCGTCTCCTGACTCCGCCTCCCTCTCAGAGGAAAGTTCCCCCTCTTCCTTGTCCCCTGCGTCCCCCTCCTCATCCTTATGGCCTCCCCCCCTGTGCTCAAGTGCTTCTTCTTTCTAGTCTTCTTACGGGGTGGGGGGGAACTGGGGGTTTCCCATGGTTGCCCCCCGCGCTGGTGCTGGGTTGCCCGGGCTCGGGCTCCCGCCCGCGCTTAACAGCCATCCCAGCCTTCTTACGATCCCCGGCTGGGGGTAGGAGGAAGCTTGAATCCGGGGATCCCCCCACGCGTGCACATTTGCCGCCTCCAGGACCCCACCGGCGCTCAAGCCCTCCGCCAGCACTTGCCACCAGCACTTGCTATAAGGGCAAGGCGGCAAATGGCAGCGGGAGGGCCTTACCCTCCATCAGCAGCAGGGGTAGGTCATCCTGGGACGCGTCCTCATCCTCCTGGTCCCAGTGGCCAGGCGTCGTTCCGGAGGTCCCGGACAAAGCAGCATCCCCGGGGGTAGCGTGGTCCACCTCCTGGGAGGAGGCCCCACCGCGCTCCATGTCGTCCTGGCTGGTCTGGCTCAACGTGCGTCCCAAGAAGGGAGCGCGGATCCCAGGATCCTGGTGGTGCCAGCCGGCATCGCCCATCTCCTCCTCCTCAGACAGCTCTCCCTTGAGCACGCGGTTGTGCATGGGGGCCACCATGATAGATCCTTTGTTTTCCTTGCTTTCTGCTGGAGCAAAAGGAAATCCGACCTGCATCAGCCTGAGGCAGAACAGAACTGGGGAGAGGGGGGATGGCTCCTCCTCCAGGGGGGATAGTGTTTCATTCAAATTTGTAGGTTGTCCTGCCTGCGATTGGCTGGAAGGCGGAGCCATTACCCACTCAAGGAGTCCCTCCCCAGGCTGCTGGAAAAGTACCCAGTACTATAGTCGGTGGAGATTTCATGCTCCTGTGGGGAAATGGCTGGTCTGAGTACTTCTGTTAGTACTTTTAAATCATTTTCATTTTTAACACTTTATATATTGATAGCTTTCCTCACCACTTCACTTGGAAAGATACCTAGATAAACAGTAATAGATCAAATTTTTGCAGGGTAGCAGGTGAAGAGGAGACTAAAGTCTCAGACATACAGATTGTCACACAAAAGAAAGGCAAAGGCTGAATCAAAAATGAAGTGGTGAAACAAGGAGCTATGTGCCTCTGCTTGCATCTATGAATATTCTCAAGCTGAAAACATGTGCTTCCAATGGGTGGGGAGGAAGGTGTCTAACCTGCCTGCACAATTTTCCATTTTTTTATTGTAAACTGTTTGCAGCTATTGTCCCAATGATCCAGTGATGTTTCAAAAGCTGTTTTTGGAAGGGTTCTCTCTGCTACATGAAGTAACCCCAGCCAACTAATACAATGAATGTGGATTTCACTGTGCCAATGGTTAAATTTGGATACATGACCACAGTTGTATAATTCTGTTTCCCTGTTGCTTTGCCCTCACTCTGAATGAGGGGAGTATATTGCCCTGTCCATCAAGCAGGGGACTTGGAGCCAAATAAAAACTGGATGGGAAGGGGGGGGGGAAACAAAGGGAGACCAAAGTTAAACAATACGGTGTATTGATTGCTTGTGAAACTGCACAATAATGCTCATAATTTGTGCATCTCGACTTGTATGCACTTCCAAGTGATGCATAAACAAGATATAAGGGGAAACATCAGTGCAGAATATCAGAAGCTAATAGGTAAGGCTTTGAAACCTCATTCATGATAAATCACATTTCTTTATCTGCATCAATTAACTGTGCTTATATAATATTCTTAAGATTTTAACACCTTGCAAACAAATCTTACAGGGGATACTGTGACTTGCATATCTCACCAAGGACTAAAAACAAAACAAAACAGATAACAGATGGGGTGTAGCCCAGTTCAAGGACTGGTAGAAAAATCTCTCTGGAGTTAACACCAACCTCACATTCTAGATAGGTCAGACTACACCCACCATCCCCATCCCCCCCAAAAAGGGGGGGACAGGTTGGCTGATGATTTTTAGCTGGTGTTTAATAATCATGCAAGCTTTTGGAGATGAAATACAGAGGAAGAAAAAAATGCACAACTTTGTTGTTGGTGAAACAAGTCCAGAACCAGAAGAGAATCTGCTCTTTGGTAGCTGAGAGAGGAGTCCAAAGGAGTGCAGCTTCTTTCTTCATATTCTTTTTACACTTGAAGCTTTGAAGGTCTGGACAGACCACATGACACGGTTGTTTATGAGTCTGGAGTGGAGTCACATGATATGCCGCCACCACTGCCTCCCCCTCCCTACTACACAAGGATTTAGAGCTTTACCAAGACAAACAGCAGTGACCTCTTTATAAGGAGACAGCTAGGAAATCCAGGGGCAATGGCGCTGTCTCAACACACCCATAATGAGGCACTGTGGGGGCAGCTCCACTGCAATCCAAGGATCCTTAGAGCAAAATGAATGAAGGGCTCTTTGCCGGCTCTTCTTATTCTCTCTCCCACAAGCGTTAATCCTCCTATGGGTATCACACACTGTTTCTCAGAATTTATTTCAAAAGCAGGAGGGGAAGCACACACACCAAAAGTCATGGCACTATTAAGAAGTTACAGTATTTTGTTCCAAAGCATCCTTGAGCATTTGTGCACAACACTAGCTCTTAAAATTTGGATGATGTGCCATGCCCTTGTGCATGTAACCTGTATGCTTGCACATAATACACATAAATGCATGTACAGGTCTATATTACAATATACCCATCAATACACATGCACTTAAAAAAAAACTGGTACAAAAGCAAAAAGTATTCCATAAGCTGCTGGTACAAAACAAGGTGACAAATTTATATAAGCACAATTTATATAAGCACACACACTTTTTAAAATGAATTTAACAATCTTATTTGCATCATAAGGCCTTTTAGCAATACAGTACTGTCTTATATTTGTTTTAGCATCAGGTATAGGAAACAGGAATGAAAGGACCTGCCCCCCAGCAATATACAGAGAGGCTCACAACCCTGCTTTCCAAAACAGATTTTGTATGTCAAAACTGAGAGCTGGTAGGGTGCAATCACTGAAAATGAGTTACAAACCAACTTCCTAATCTGAATCTCACCCTTGCCATAAACTCAGTGTTAAGGAAGCCACTTGCTCTGAGCTTCCGCCTCTCACTAATTTCCAACAGGAGGGA
This sequence comes from Gambelia wislizenii, assembly GCA_030847615.1. Taxonomy (NCBI): domain Eukaryota; kingdom Metazoa; phylum Chordata; class Lepidosauria; order Squamata; family Crotaphytidae; genus Gambelia; species Gambelia wislizenii. The sequence continues at coordinate 15,616,006 of JAUMIR010000009.1, read as the reverse complement.
TAATAATGACTTACCTTACAAGGCTCTTATAAAGATTTCACTTGGAAGCAGTTTGAATCCTTGGAAACAATACATGAAACTATTACCACTACTACCAGTAACACTAATATTAGTAAGAATAATGCTACAATCAACACTACTCATGATATATATATATAAAGTTTCACTTCTTCAGAGAAAACATGAAGATTTTGTTTTTAATTAATAATTCACAGTTCTAGTCTGCTTTGCTTCAAATCTTATGCCAGGGAAATCCTATTGGAAAGTGTGCAAATGGGAATGCAGGCTCTAGGTTATTTTGTAGTTGTTTTATTTTATTTTATTTTATTTTTAAATCCCCCATGAATCCCAGCCACTCAAAAACCAAATGTTGTATAGAAAGGAAATTCTTGCAGATTTTTCAATGCCTTCAATAATCCATTCAGCACAAACTGGAGTCAGATTCCAAAAAGGTTATTTTCCAGCCAACATTTGTTTCATATTCATAAAAATTCTCAATGACAAGGAACAGAATACAGCAGCAAAACCCATAAACAACCTTGAACTGCCTGGAACACACAGAAATACTGCAATTATTTTGCTCCCTCCTCTTATTCTTGCCTGTGGTTATTAGACTGCTTTTTTAATCCACCAGTTTATTGTCAACATTGTTCTTTAAAAGTCTAGACAGAACGAAAAGTTCCATTAGCTTGCTTTTGCCATGCACATCCATACTGTAATGTTTGGTCAAAGCCAAAGCCTTGAAAGGTCGGGTGGGGTGGGAAGAAACTAGAAACAAAATGCAGATAGATTGATCCACGGATTCGGTATCCACGGATTCACTTACGGTATCCACATCAGAAAAAATATGTTCCCTCTAGGCATTTCTACGTCCTCCAATGCAATTCTATGGCCAACTTCCAGTGTTCGTCTAATTGAAAGTAATATGGTTCCCTATCAGCCACTGTTTCAAGTATCCACAGGGGGTCTTGGAGAATATCCCCCAGTGGTATGGGGGGGTCAACCTGCATGCAGCAAACTACAACTTTGAAAATGCTAGGTGGCCTTGCATCTGATTTTAAAAGTGGCTTGCAAATTTTTGCATGAGGCAAGGAACTCAATGCTGTAATTAAAGCTATTTACTGATTAGCACTGAACATTCAAAGTAGGTTATTTAAAGTGCTCACAGGGCTTTACAGTAACCCCTGACTGGCCTATAAAATATAGGTCAGTCCAGTATCATCACCTTTATCCTGCAGGTGGGGGAAGGACTTTTGCTAGGCTAAGGCAATCGCTAGCCCATTTTCTTCTCAGCAGTTCCCTGCTTTTTGGGTGGCAAGAAAAAAAGAGTAGACATTTCTTACAAAGTCCCACCATGCCCTCATTTAAAAAAAAATAACATTTTATTTTTGTAAAAAATAACAATTGGAAGTGAGTACAGTAGTACTCCTGTATCTGCGGGGGATTGGTTCCACATACTGTTAAGCCTATTTTGAAAAAACCTTCCCTGGACCCCCTGGCTATGAATAATTATAGGCCAGTCTCTTTATTACCATTTTTGAGCAAGGTGATCGAGAGGGCAGTTGCTCTTCAACTCCAAGCTGTCTTGGATGAAACCGATTACCTAGACCCATTTCAAACTGGCTTCAGGACAGGCTTTGGGGTTGAGACTGCCATGGTTGCTTTGACCGACGATCTGCGTCTGAGCATTGACAGGGGTAATGTGATCCTGTTGGTGCTCCTAGACCTCTCAGCGGCTTTTGATACGATAGATCACAGCATTCTTCTGGATCGCCTGGGGGAGTTAGGCATCGGAGGCACTGCTTTGCAGTGGTTCCGGTCCTTCCTCTCAGGCAGGACCCAGAGAGTGCTGCTCGGGGACAGTAGCTCCAGTAAAAGGGAGCTCACCTGTGGAGTACCACAGGGTGCTATTCTGTCCCCGATGTTATTTAACATCTATATGAAGCCGCTGGGTAAGATTATTCGGAGTTATGGAGCTGGGTGTTATCAGTACGCTGATGACACTCAGATCTATTTCTCCATATCTCGTTCGTCGGCCTTGAATTCTGACGGCATCTCTTCTCTCAATGAATGTCTTCGGGCAGTAATGGGCTGGATGAGGAAAAACAGATTGAGACTGAATCCTGACAAGACGGAGGTGCTCACGGTAGCGGCCCCGAAACCAAGAATCGAGTTGCAATCTCCAGTCCTGGATGGGGTCACACTCTCCTCCAGTGACTGTGTTCGCAGTCTAGGGGTGCTCCTTGACTCGTCGCTCCTGATGACAAATCAGGTAAATGCGACAGTCAGGAGTGCTTGTTATCAGCTTCGGCTGATACGCCAGCTGCGCCCTTTTCTGGAAGTAAGGGATCTTGAGACCATTGTGCACGTGCTGGTAACCTCACGTCTGGATTTCTGTAATGCTCTCTACATGGGGCTACCCTTGTGCCTAGTTCGGAAATTACAGCTGGTACAAAATATGGCAGCCAGGTTAGTTTCTGGAACATCTAGGAGAGACCACATTACTCCGGTTCTGAGGTCCCTCCACTGGCTGCCTATCAGCTTCCGGGCCCAGTACAAGGTGTTGGTTATCACCTTTAAAGCCCTAAATGGCTTGGGCCCAAGCTATCTCAGGGACCGCCTTCTCCCTTATAATCCTCCCCGCGCTCTCCGATCCTCTGGGAGGAATTTGTTGCAGTCACAAAGACCTAGGCTGGCGACTACCTCCCAGAGGGCTTTCTCGGCTGTCGCCCCCAAATTGTGGAACGGCCTGCCCGACGAGATCCGCCTATTGACATCATTAGACAGCTTTAAAAAGGCTGTCAAGACGGTTCTCTTCGGGCAGGCTTTTCCAGCTTTTCCGGAATAGCTAACCCCGGCCTCTGGAACCCCCTCTGGAGGTTCCTTTTGGATCTCCTAACAGATGCTGCCTGCTTAAAAGGATATTTAACATATTGTACCACATATTGATTTTAACTTGTCTTGATTTTAACTTGCATTAATTTAATAATGTTTTAAGGGGAGGGAGGGATTTTGGGTTGTTTTATACTGTCTACCATTTTATCATTGTAAGCCGCCCCGATTGCTTGCAGAGGGGTGGGATATAAATAAATTTTATTATTTTATTATTATTATTATTATTATACACAACCAAGGATACTGAAATCCGCAGATAACAGAGAATGTCACACCCCACCTGCCACTGACGGAGCCCTCTCCGTGGAAGGGAGGGGGGAGGCAAGATCTCTCCTCCTCCCTCCCTTTCCCCTCCACCATTGCCATCCACGGATAAGTGAATCAACAGATATGGGGGTGCTACTGTATACCTAAAAATGAGCATAATACTCAATATTTCAATATGTATCATTCGGGCTGCTTCTGGATACTTTTCGGCAGCAGAACAGATACCAGATTAGAGCTAGGTGTACCCATGTACAATAGGAAAGGCCCTGGCCTAGAAAATGAGACTGTGGGAACAAAACCACTTAATTCAGCTATGGCACATCTCTCAGCAAAGGAAGTGAGGGAGCAAGGAACTCAAATGACCACACAAGGGCTGATTGGACATGAGGGGAGTTGTAGTCCTTTGAATACAGCTCCCTTGCTACTACAGCTTTACAGGATTTGACTTAGATCAAGGCTATCTGACAGACTGTATGAGCCCACCCAGGTCCTGCGGTCCTCAGGAGATGCCCTTTTCTCCATCCCACTACCTTCACAGACACATCTGGTGGTGATGTGAGATAGGGCCTTCTCAGTGACTGCCTGGAACTCCCTTTCTAAGGAGGCTAGACTCCCCCCTCCTTGCTGTCCTTCCAACAAGCAGGCATTTTTTTTATTCCTATAGGCTTTTGAGAACTGAATGATTTATTAAAGGGTTTTGAACAGGGGTCTTGTATTATTTTATTGTACTGAAACTGTTTTTTTTTTAATATTTGTAATTGTTATGTTTTAAATTGTTTTCAGTTGTATTGATTGATAGTTTAATTTCTAAGATGCCTTGATTCCCAGTTCGGGGGGGTGGGAGAAGGATCGTTCAAAACATCTGGAAAGCATTATGATGGGGCAGGCTGGTCTGGCTTTGACACAAATGATGTTACCGTATTTGGGAAGGAGTTGTAGCTGAGGTTGGGTGCCCCTCTTCCAATTTTGCTACCAGGAGCCCCAATCTCATTATGAGCAAATCGGTGCTCATTGTTCCCTGCCCCTACAAATGTTTAGCATGTAAAAAATAAAAGTAATAGAGTGCAAGCATCTCATAGAAAAAATTGTTTCCAGGTCACAAGAAATAATGGTACCATTCTAACGTGCTTTCAAGTCAAACTGCTCCTACAGAACTGTGTCCTGTTTGGACCACTGCAGTTACATGGGGACATACTGGAACAGATCCAGAGGTGGGTGACAAAAAAAGGATCTTCTTTTTGGTCTTTTTTGAAGACAGGGACAATGTTTGCCCTTCTTCACTCCTTTGGCAACTCAAACGTACCTGAAAACCCCCTTTTTGTTGCTCTTCATTTGCCTTGCCAGTCTCTGCTCATTTTGAGCTTTAGATTTCCTTATACTGTTTCTGTAAGCTTGGGCTATTCTTATTTGGTGATTTGTCCTTCCTTCCATTCTATTATACATCTTTTTCTTTTCACTTCCTCCTTGAGTATGTATGTTGTAGCCACATTGGCTTTTTCAAATGTTTCACATTTTTCTTCCTCCATGGGATTGTTTGTGATTGCAACTCATTCTTCAAGAACTCCCATTTATTTCTCTATTAGCTAACACACATTGGAAGCCACTTAGTCCTAGTGTGCAATAGGTATAGATATGTATGTGCTATTGCTTAACCATTTGTAAGCCACTTTGAGAGCCTTTGTGGCTGAGGAGTGGGGTATAAATACATAAAATTAACTAACTAAATATTTTTACCTATATGTTCTTAACTGGTCCCCTCTAATCACTCTCAACAGATTTCTGCACAACTGACTTTGTCTTTCACATATAATGCTACTCCTCCTCCTTTTCTGCCACATCTATTATTTTTGAATAAGTTATCCCTTCAATTGTAATATTCCAATCATAGGAGTTATCCCACCAAGTCTCTGTTACACCTATATAAAGTTATATTTACCTTCCTGCACTAGGAGTTCAAGCTCGTCTTGTTAGTTTCCCAAACTCTGTGTGTTGGTGTATAGACATTTGAAACGTTGTTCTTATTTATTAATTTACTGTCAGCTTTTCTGCAGATTCCATTCTCTCCTTCAGCCTCCCCTCTAGAATTCACATCCTTGTGTTTAGAGCTTGCCTTTGGGCTTATGTTTGAGCTATCATCTCCAACCCCCCACCACCAAGGATTTAGTTTAAAGCCCTCTTGATCAGACTTGCCATGCTACTACAAAATACATTCTTCCCAGTCTTTGTGAGGTGCAGCCCATCTGTAGCCAGTAGTCCTCTGCCTATGTGCTTCACTCAGATTTCTGGCTCTGGACCAAACCAACATAATTCATTACTAACAGAAAAAAAAATAGCTTTTAGAGACACTAAGTGAACTACTAATATACAGCCATTCTATCATGCAACTTGATTTGGTAAAATTACTCACCATATGTGTGATACCAATCAGAACACAGAATGATTTTCTTAATAGTCTATCTGAACAGACCACAGGAAGTGTTAGGCGTTTGACAGAATGTGCTACAATGCAGAAGGGAGATTTGGCCAGTCACCAGAAAATAAAAAAGTACAACAAAATCACAAATGTTCTATGATTTTCACAACAAACTGGTGAGAAAGGATGTTGACACAATCTTAGGGACCAAAGCTAATACACAGCAAACTTGCTTACAGACATCAGAGAATCTTAAGGTAGGGTTGAAATCTGAATCTTTCAAATCCAGCATCACCGCTTTTACCGGACTGCCCCAAATTTGTCATTCCACTACACCAGAGGTGGGCTTTTTCTGGAGCCTAAAGGGTTGCACCACAACACTGTGGGCTGGAATCTTATATCAGCTAGATCGTAAATCCTCTCCTCACCCCTACAATACCCACCTTATCAAGCATCAGCTGCATGGGGAGAAGGCAGTCCATTCTGCCATTAGTTGGAGCATGGATGAATGATGTTACCATCAGGTTTAGGGTGATCAGGCCAGTAGAGGTGTTTGATGCAGGATTCTAGCCATGGCTAACATTTTGGGCAATTGTTAGTGATGTTGTATCCCTCCTAGTCATTTTTGCGGGCATACATTCTGGCTGTCTTTCAGGTGGAAAAAAAAAACACCACTCCCTTTTTTCCTGAAAAAACTAGGGGTGTGTGTGTTGGGGTCTTGGGGGGAATCAGGAGAATCCCATGAGCTATACTAGACCTTCCAAGGCTGCACGATTCCCATCCACACACTACACGTTAATGGTAGTGATTATAACCAAGTAATGTTATTAAAATAAGAACAATATAAAGCCTTCTGCATTTGGATTATAACAAAACTGTAGACTTTGGAAATATCCAAAGAACACAAAAGCTAGCACAATAATTTGCGGCACATTAGTTGGTCCTAAGCAAAGTCCTGCCATGCTGCAGATTAGGATTTGATGATGATTAGCATTTTTATACCGATGGAAGTAATATATCTGTCTATGCCTTTTGTGAAACTGGAATCTTCCTGCTTAAGCTGCAAGCATACAATCAAGGGAGCCAGAAATCCAACTCACATTTTGGCTTTGGTTAAACATTTCACTCCCTAGTCCCCCCAATAAGCAAACTAAATCAATCTGCTGATTTATATTATAAACACCTAACTACAATGCACTTATTAGTTGTTTTGTTATTTTGACTGATACATTTAGTACAAGCAAAAAATATTGGTGCACGGAGTCAACACCTAAAAGGGTCAACGAAAAAGACTGGCAATGAGGAAAGTACATCCTTATACTACAATTCCAAGAAAGAGAACACGAGAAATAAAGAACTACACACCCATAAGCCAACCACATCATACTGGAGCAATTTCATTTTACATTAAGATTCCAGTCCACATGTTCCAGGCAACCTTGTCACAAATAATCCATGCCCACTACTCCTCTGTCATTGTGAATACAGCCTGGAAATAAGAAAGGTCGTAGTAAAATCTTTTTTTTAAAAAAAGACAACATACAAACACACACATCAAAATATTGAACACAAGACCATCCTAGTTTTCAGGTGCCAACTGCAAATTAAAAAAATTATAGAAGAAAAGCAGTGAAACCTAAAACTGGATTGGGATGAGAGGGGTGGGGAGAGGAAAACTGCAAGTCACACGATGCTTTGTTCTCTTCCCCCTGCATGCCCGCCCTGCCCACCTCACCTAGAGTCCCAAATGCCACATGGGTTACTTACCGTGAAGGTGCATTCTTGAGGGAATGGGGTGATGCGGGTCCTTCACATCTGGGTTTCGTCAGTCACCGCCCAGGTGTAGCAGGAAGTTACACCAAGCCTCTTGATATTCAAATTTCTTTGTCTTCATTTCCTCCATCCTGGAGCCACGAGGCCAGTTCACTGACTAGCAAAGCCCTGTGAGGACTAAGGAAATCGATCAAGTAAAATAGTATTAAACAGAATTAGGTAGTAAGGGCGCCGCCATGTGAGAAAAACGTGCGCAGTCACTGGGCGAGGGAAGGACCCGTATCACCCCATTCCCTCAAGAATGCACCTTCACGGTAAGTAACCAATGTGGCATTCTCTGAGGGAGGGGTGATACGAGTCCTTCAGCTCTGGGACGTGCCCAAGCTGACTCACTAGGGTGGGAGTGACTGCGGAGGTGGCGGCATCAGTCTTTGAGTACCTCCTGGAGCACCCTCTGACTGAAGTTCGCCTCGGCGGAGCAGAACTTGTCCACCTTGTAGTGCCTAATGAAGGTGGACGGTGTGCTCCAGGTTGCTGCCCTGCAGATTTCTACTAGGGAAGCGTTAGTAGAGAAGACAGCGGATGTCGCGGCTGACCTAGTCGAATGTGCCGTGACCCCTGAAGGTCTGGGAAGCCTGGCTGAGTCATAGGCCTCGAAGATACAGGCCTTGATCCAGGTAGCGATGGTCTTCTGTGAAGCTCTGGTCCCTATAGATGTCTGAGAGAATGAGACAAACATCACAGCGCCTGATGGAAGCAGTACGCCTAATATAGATCTTCAGAACCCTCCTGATGTCCAGATTATGCCAGAGTTTCTACTTCGGGTGCGAAGGGTTAGGACAAAAGGAGGGCAGAATCAAAGGTTGCGAAACATGGAACTCAGAGACAATCTTTGGTTTGAATGACGGGTCCGGATGTAGAGTCACCACGTCCTCGCTAAAGGAACACAGGTGTTCCCTAACAGACAGAGAGGCCAACTCCACCACTCTTCGCGCTGAGGTGATGGCCACTAGGAAGGCGACCTTGATGGTGAGAATTCTAAGAGGAATACTGCGCAACGGTTCAAATGGATGCTTCATGAGTTGCCTGAGAACTAGGGAGAGGTTCCTCGAGGGGAACCTTGCCTCAACGGGGGTGAAACTATCGAGGCACCCCTCAGGAAGCGTCTAATATGGGGGTGCGAGGAGAGGCGGTTCCCGTCCTGCACTGTAAGGAAGGCCGATAGTGCGGCCACCTGTCTCTTCAGAATGTTCGGTCATAGGCCCGCTTCGAGGCCTTTCTGCAGGAAGGCTAGGATGTGTTTCACTGAAGCTTCCTCAGCGATCAACTGCCAAGGGGCACACCATCTCTTGAAGGCTCGCCATGTAGCTTCGTAGATCCTCCTGGTGGACACGCGCTGAGAAGAAAGAAGGATGCTGATAACTGACTCTTCGTATCCGTGCTCCTTTAGGGCTTGCCGCTCAATCTCCATGCTGTCAATTGCAACCAGCTTGGGTCTGGATGGAGGATCTGTCCCTGATGTAGTAAGTCGGGTCTCTGCGGTAGACGCCACTGGCTCTGAACCCTCATGTCCTCATCAGCTCCGACAACCAGGGGCGCCTTGGCCAGTGAGGCCCTATAAGATCCACTTGTGCCTTCTCCTGGCGAATCTTCCGACAGACCTTCCCTATGAGGGGAAGTGGAGGGAACAGGTACAGGAGACCGGCTGGCCAAGGGGATCGCAGGGCGTCCGTGCCTTCGGCATTGTCGTGATAAAACCTGGCGAAGAACCTGTCCAGTTTGGAGTTTGACCTTGTTGCAAACATTTCCACTTCCATCTGGCCGAACTTGGCCTGGACCTGATGAAATATGTCGTCGTTTAGTTCCCATTCCCTGGGGAGAACTGACTACCTGCTCAGGTAGTCCGCTTGCTGATTGCGGTCCCCCTACAGGTACTGAGCCGTGAGAGACTGCACTGTCCGTTCGGCCCAGAGGAATATGAGGTCCGCTTCCTGCTGTAGGGACCTGGATCTCGAACCTCCTTGTTTCGCTATGTACGATCGGGCCGTAGTATTGTCCATCATCTCCATGACGTGTTGTCCCTTCAGAATCAGGGTGAAGTGTTGCAGGGCCAACCGAGCTGCCCGTAGTTCCAGCCAGTTGATGCTCTGCGTCTTTTCCTGTGGGCTCCAAATCCCCTGCGTCACTTTTCCCTGACAGTGCGCTCCCCAGCCCTGCAGGCTCGCATCCGAGGTAACTAGGATCGCCTGGGGTACTGTGAATGGGGAACCCCTGCTTGCTGATTTCGCCTGAGACCACCAGGCCAGCGAGTCTTTCACGTGCTGTGGTAGAAGGAGCGGGGACTTCCTCATTGCAATCTCCTTTTGGTAAGGCATCAGGACGTTCTGCAGAGTTCTGGAGTGGAATCGTGCCCAGGGCACAACCCCAAAGGCCGAGATCATAAGGCCGAGGAGTCTGGCCAGTAAAGACAGTGGGACCTTCCTTAGGGAACGAACTGAGCGTACTTCCCGTTGGAGGACCCCCTGTCGTTCCTTGGACAGGGTGATCTTGGAGCATAGTGTGTCTATTTCCACACCCAGGTGGACGATGGTGCGGGCAGGAGGCTGCTCTTTCTGAAGTTCACCAGGAAGCCGTGGGCCTGCAGGTAGCGGATTGTGGCCTGCAGGTCTCTCTCCGCCTTGTCCAAGGAGGAAGCTCGGAGAAGGATATCATCCAGATATGGGTATAGGTGAATCCCCTGTGCCCTCAGGTTGGCGATTAGGATGATCAGGACTTTGGTAAAGACCCTTGGTGCTGAGGTCAGACCAAAAGGGAGGGCCCTGAATTGGAAGTAGACCTCTGGCTGCCGTCTTTTTGGTACTGTGAAGAAGGAGTACACCCCTAAGAAGCGTTGAGAGGCTGGTACTTCCTCTATGGTGGCTATGTCCCTTAAGTGAGTTATGGCTACTTTCAGGTCTTTTGCCTTCTTTGGGTCTTTGGGGATTGGGGCTGGGAGAAATCTGCCCCTTGGCCTTGAGTCAAACTCGATTTTGTACCCATGGGTGATCGTTGAGACGACCCACCTGTCCGTTGTCGAGTTCAACCAAGGCCCGAGGAACAGACTGAGTCGGCCGCCCACTGGGGGCGACCCCGAGTCAGGATTATTGTCGGGAGCCTCCACGCTGTGAGTTAGAGCCTCCCCTTCTATTGCCGCTGGGCTGTGATCCAGTGTTCTGTCTGATGACGTAGCCTGGCTTAACCCAGGGAGGGCGAAAGGAGTTGTAGTTTCGCTGCTTCCCAAATCCCTTAAAGGAACGAAAGGGACGAGGAGTTTGAAAGGGACACCTGCCACTCTTCTTGTCTGATTTCTTAAGTGTGAAGGGCATAGCCAACTTTTTGTACTTTGTCTCGATGAGGATGCCCTTCAGGGCCTCCTCCCCAAATAGTTTAAGGCCCTTAAATGCCACTGAGGCCAGTGCTGCTCTGGTAGGAGTATCCACTTGCCAGTGCTTTAGCTAGACCGATCTCCTGGCTAGCGTGAGGGCTCCAATTGCGCAGGCAGAAAAAATCATGGCGTCCTGTGCCGCATCTGCTATGAAGAAGAGAGTATGCAGGAACCGAAGCAGAGACTTGTGCAGCACGCTTGGGTCGAGCTCCTGGATCTCCATGAGCTTCTGCAGCCACAAAATCGCTGCTCTGGAGAAGAGAGATATGGGCAGTGTGGACCTAACCCTGCATGCCGTGGAGTCATGGGCCTTCTTGATGGCTGCACTGGTTCTTTTCTCATCTGGGTCCCGGAAAGAGCCCTCTCATTCCTTTGGGGACAGACAATTAGAAACGAGAGATGCAACTGGATTGTCGACCACTGGGGGCTTTAGGAGGTCCAGAAAGCGTTGGTTGGTGTTGTAGTACTTCTGTGCTACAGTGGTGCCCGTCTCCCCATAGATGGTTTCTCCCACTCGTCGGTTACCAGGGACCAGAAGGCCTCTGGGAAGGGTAGTTCCGGTTTCTTTGGGCGTGAGGTGCGCATCACTGCAGCAACTTTCTTGTTGGACGATGATGTCAACAGAGATTGATCCGTGTCTGCAGGTGCAATTTCTAGGGTTGACATCATCCTAGTAAGGAGAGGGACGTACCACTCTCCTTGGAACAGGCGATCCGAGTGATCCTGGTCCGCTGACTCGGAATCAGAGATTTCACCTTCCTCTTTGTCAGTAAGGATCATGTCATTGTGTGCCCCGGACCCCATAACAACATCAGTGAGGGTGCGTTCCTCATCCGAGGGTGGAAGGGACTCTGCAGAAGAGTGGTTAGAAGGAGGTTCCATCCTCTTCTTGACCAGGACATCTGCACCTCACATGGTGATCTTGGGGCCCTTGGACGCCGACTTAGCTTTTGCCTTGCCCGGTCCTGCGGATTGGCGAGGCTGCGCATTGTTCGCCTGGTTCTTGGGGGGAACCCCCGAGGTTGAGGCGCTGGTACCAGGCTCTTCAGATGAATCCTTGTCTGAGAGTGACACCTTTGAAAGTAACTGCAGGGCTGCCTTAGTAGCGCCCTTACGTTTTCTGCGACCCCCCTGCTGTGCGGGCCTGTTCTCTCTGGCCTTGGATGGTTGAGCGGCCACCCGCTCAATATCAGACTCCTCCCCACTGGAATGATCAAAGAACACTGGGATACCATGACGGTTTGCATTGTTATAGCCCGTGGGGGCCTGGAAGCCCGAGGCCTGAAGAACCGGGGCCTGGTAGGCCTGCGCCTGATACCCCACCGCCTGGATAGGCTGAGGTTGGGGAACAGATGGGAGGTAAGCCTGGATTTGGTTGCCCACGCTCAGTGCCTGGTTCACCAGCCCCTGGTGTGGCAAGGCCTGGTAAACCACCAGTTGCTGCACCTGGTTGGCCACTGCCTGTTGGGGCAATGGCTGGAGCACCACAGGCTGCTGGTGCTGCTGGGGTGGCGCCTGAACCGGCAAGACCGGGGGGAGGGGAGGCTGGGGAGCCAGAACCTTAGTTGCCGCGTCCAGCATGGCTGGAGCCTGTAGGGGGAGTGCTTGGGGAGTTGGGGCCTGTAAGGCCTGCCCCTCTGTACCCAGGCTCTGTGGGGTTTGGCATGGTTGGGCCGGGGCCTGGCTGCTCTCCGCTGCGGGGTCCGTCACTGCCTGGGATTCCCCATGCGGTGTATCCCCCCCCGTGGCAGTGGCGGCAGGCGGCTGAGGCCCGGTGGTTGGTGAAGGCTCCATGGGGGTGAGTGGGTCCCCTTTCCCCCCATCCCCCTCCGGTGTTCCGCTTGGCCTCCAGGGAGGCAGAATGCGTGCCGTCCCCGAGAGCAGGGAGTGCACGATGCGTGGGGCAAGGGGCAGTTCGTCCTCGCTCCCCCCAAGGGGCCCTTTTACCTTCTCGGGGGCTCCTGCCCCCGTCCAAGACTGTCAGCAGGGACCTGGAGCGTGCCATGCACTCCAAAGGGGCGGAGGATCCATTGCGGCCCCAATGGAGGCGTTGGAGGCCAGCTTCTTCCTGGGCTGCGCTGGCCTCTTCTGTGGCTTGGCTGCCGTTTGGCCATCGGAGGCCTTCCCAGCCATTATGGCCTGGTGTGCCTTCCGGGCCATGTCCCTCTGTGGGACGCCCACCTGGAAGCCGGCAGCGGCAGCAATGGCGACCGCGGCTCTTGCAGCAGCGTTCTCCGTGTCCTCGGAGTGGCCGCGGTCAGGGACCACATCCCCAGCCATTCCGGAGTCCTTCCCCGCCTGCTGGAGGATCTCCTGGGCCTGCATGGCCGCTGTGAGAGGAGAAACTGAAGAGGGAGAAAGGAGGGGGGACTAAGAGAGAGAGCAGGCTGGTGCTGACTGAGCAGCCGCAGAGAGAGGAGAGGTTTTTTTTTTTTAAAGGCGGGAAATTCAAAAGGAGAAGGTAAGGACTGTAGAACAGAACAGTAACTACAGGGAAGAAAAATAGTAAAAGGGTAAAGTAAAGGTGGAAGATAGGTATAACAGACGGAGATTTCTCAGCTACCTACTGGGCGAAGCAGGAAGTTAGAACTGGCCTCGTGGCTCCAGGATGGAGGAGATGAAGACAAAGAAATTTGAATATCAAGAGGCTTGATGTAACTTCCTGCTACACCTGGGCGGTGACTGATGAAACCCAGAGATGAAGGACCCCGTATCACCCCTCCCTCAGAGAATGGTTCCATGTGCATTTTCAGCAGCCATGCTGATTTCAGTGCCTTTTTAAAATAGCCAAAGTAAGCGCCTCATCCATTTTCAATAACTGTTCTTGTTAGTATAAACTGGGAGGTAAGAATATATGTAGGAAGATGCCGTAGAGAACAGCCAAACAAAAGCAAAAGCCTTCCACTTCTTCCATTCCTCCTCACTCCTTACAAGATAAACCATAACCCTTTATTTGTTAGTCTGTTGGTTTCTCCACCAGTAAGAGTCATTTATCAATGAGAACTGCATTTACAGATACATGCACACACAAACACACATATATACCAGAATTGGGAACAGCTATTAAGAGGGTGAAACACACATTTTGGAAATTGTTCCATGGTGTTACTGGTTTTACAATTTACATGTAGGGGTGAGGGGACTTCTGTCGATCTGGTTTTTTAAATGGAAAGCCAAGATGACATACCGTAGTTTCTCAGTGAACTAATTCTTGTTCTGTCTTAGGAACTAACACTCTTCTGTTACAGAAAGTGATAATTCATTCCCATCCCTGATAGGAGGAGCAACAGCTTCCCCAACACTCTTGCAGCCACTCAGCCATGCGCACCTGCATGTGTGTGCGCGCGCAGACACACGGACACAATGTTTGCTTGGAGTCTCCCAGAAGCCAGCCAGCTTTGTTCAGCCCCAGCCATCAAGGTGGAATTTCTGATGGAACCAATTGGATGGCACGGAGGGCAGTTCCACAAGATTGGCATGTTATTCAGAGTAGAAAGTAGTAAACAACCTCTCTCCTTGCTGGCTAGAAGCAGAGGTAAGCTCTAAAAGGCGTCATGCCTCCCCTTCCCAAGCTCTCCCTCGAGTGCTGGCCACAAGACAAAGGAGGAGAAGCAAGAGCCATTTCGAGGTGGAGCAAAAGGCGCAAGAAACCAGACAGAATGGGGATACAAGCCCTTTCAAGCAGCTAATACAATCCCTGTCTTCCTGGCCAGTGCAATTTTAGAGGCTTTCCAGAAGTTAATGAAATACTTTGTTAATTGCTGTGTGCATGTGCATTATTACCATTCTTTTTTCTGCAGTATTACCTATTCTATTTTTGTGTGTGCCCAAATCTTGGGGGGGACAGGTGTCAACACAATTTTGGTCCAAGTGGCCCTACATTAGCACTTCTTTTAATCCATTTCACACCTTACTTCCTCCCTACCACCACCAAAAAGAGAGAGAGAGAGAGATTTGCAATAAAATCATTTTCAAGCACTCCAGCTAATTTACACATTTCCTCTATCTTTTTGGGGGAACGAAGGCAGAAGATTACTGAAGGTGAATCTAGAAAATTTTCTTAGGATCAGAGGACAATACACAATCTGAGCTTCAGGTTTCTTTGTACCTGGATCCAAAGAAAATTCTTGATTCCAAACATATACTCCTTTTATTGTGCCCTGAATAATATTTATTGTTCTCCCACATGAACCACTGAAAAGCATCTAATCTAAAGCCTTCCAGGTTCTTTCAGGCATCCAGGTGTTCACTCCTCCATGCTTGTGACGCCATCAGGGATGACACCAGGCAGACCTCCCCTTAAATCCTATTATGTAAGAAAAAACCCCTTTGCCCTCTCGTTATGACTAGTAGTCTTACTCTTTTAAAAATCAAGGAATGAGGAACCTTTGATTCTTCAGATGTTTTAGGCAACAGCTCCAATAATCCCACTGGCCATGGCTATGCTTTTTTTTTTTTTAAAAAACACATTATTTTTGTTAGAAGAAACAGGCCTTGCAAAATGTGATACTTTTATTTTCTGTCATTTTTCGTGGTTTATGTTTTTTGATTGCTTTTAACTGCTTTTTAACTTTTGTATCCTTTAGACTTTATAAATTCTTTCTTTTAACTGTTATAACCTGCCTTGAATCTCATACTAGGAAAAACATAGGATATAAATAAATATAACAGCAGCAGCAACAACAGAAGTCTAAGCTCTTTGAAGAGTCAAAGGTTCTCCACTCTTGACATACAAGACAAAATACACACAAGCATACATACATGCACACAGGATTGGGTGGGCATGTAAACAAAACAAAAACATAACTGAGGGCATGTATAGGTTGTGACCACTTATTCCACAAGCAGCTTGATGAAAAAACAGAAAGATCACACAAGAGACATCTGTCTTACAACAGTTATCTTGGGGACTTGGGGGATAAAACTAAAGGTTTCTAACCCATTCCCATACCAGCTATATTAAACAAGTAGGGCAAACCATTTTGATCATATTCTGAAGACATATAAACTTACATCCTCCACCCACCCACCACCACCAAAGGAATCACATTCAATATCTTCAAGAGACTCAATTTATTGAAACCATAAAAGATGAATGTTCAAATGCTAGAGAAACTCCATGGTACCTATAAGAAAGGTTAAACTAGCTATCTTACTCAGATAGGATGGTGGATTTTAACACATATCTAGCTGATCCTCCACTCTTTGAAGTGTCATTCCACATCTTAATGTATAATTCAAAAAAAGAAATTCGTTTAACAAGCCATAGAAAAAGGCACTGAGTATTAAAAGTCCTTGTGGGGATGCCTTTAAAGGAGATTTGGAAGCTTCTGCTAGTGCAGAATGAAGAACAAGTTGTTTGCAGGGTTTAAAAGTGGTCAGAGCATATACCTTCAACATTGTGCCACCTGTGCTACTTGCTGTTACATTTCCCAGCTCAAGTTAGAAAGCTCATTTGAAGTCAAGTTGCCACTTGTATGAACCTGCCCAGGCCTTAAGACTGACCATAGAAGACTGGTTCATGTGCCCATTGAAAAGATATATTTGACTGGTAGGATGCAAGAGAAAGGGTCTCTTCCGTGATGGCCTGATCCTAGAATACACTGACTATAAGAGGAGGCACTAAACACCTGGATGTTACAGTCTGCTTTTGAAAGAACAGATAGTGATCTTTGCTTCATAAACTGGAGTTTCTACTATCAGCATTAAGTGACTTTAAATGCTACTGTTTTAGGTAACTGTATTCTATATTTTATAGTTTTATCTTGTATGCCTCCATGAAATTTTAAAAATTAAAATATTCTTAAAACTGATAAATTTGACATAGCATTTTCCCCCAATGTCCATTTGTGACACTACCAATACAGTAATTGCATCTTTAATAGGTGTTTGTTATTGTGTGCCTTCAAGTCATTTCCAACTTATGACAACTTTAAGGTGAATCTATCACTGGGTTTTCTTGGCAAAATTTATTCAGAGGGGGCATGCCTTTGCCTTCCTCTGTTGTTGTTTGCCTTCAAGTCATTTCCAACTTATGGAAAACCCAGAGTTGAAACTATCACAGGGTTTTCTGAGGGCTGAGAGTGTATGACTTGCCCAAGGCCATCCAGTGGGCTTTCATGGGCAAGCAAGGATTCAAGCCCTGGTCTCCAGAGTTGTAGTCCAACACTCAAATAACTATGCCACACTTTCTCTGTAGTTCACATTTATACAGCAAAGGGCTGAGCAGACTTCAGGCTACCAGAATCCACCTTTCCTTGTAACAAGAGCCCTGAAGTTCACCAGTTGAAGCTAATCACAAATTTGAGGCTCAAGAAAAGGAACACAGAATTACAGAACTAGGGGAAGCTGAGCATACAGTAAGCTCCAAATCGCATTTTCATTACATCAACCGAAGCTTGAATAAAGGCTCTTTTGAATACACATCTACTCCCATTTTCTCCCTCTTTATCTTCATAAAAATCCTGTGAAGTAAGTTGGGCTGTTAAGGAGTGACTGCCCAAAGGTCTCCTAAGTGGGTTTCATGGCAAGGACTAGAACCTGGATTCCTCAGATCCAAGCCCAATTCTCTAACCACTGTACCATACTTGGTCTTCTCATCTCATGTACAGTCAGACCCCTGTATCCATGGGGGGGTTGGTTCTCAGACTTACCGTGGATACCAGAAACTGCAGATAACAGTGAACCCTATTAAAATAAAGGACTTCCAGTAAAAACATACCATAGAGTTGCATTGAGGGACCTAGAACGTGCCTAGAGAGGATGTCTTTTTAGGCATTTTCCAGTGTGACTCTATGGTACGTGTGCCCTACTTTGTGTCCCATGGATAAGTGAAACCATGGATGTTGGTTCTGCAGATACGGAGGTCCGACTGTACATACAGGCTTACCCCGCCTTCTGACTCCTCGCTTTCCACCGACTTGCTCTTTCAACACTTGCAAATGACAGACAAGCTTCATCAATTCAACAGGGCTTCCACTGTTTAGACCGTTGTTCTTGCCTATGAAGCTTGCTTGGGACCATGTTTGTGTATGTGTTTGTGTGTGCTGTGTTAATTTAGCTTTTGCACACATTTAAAAGTGATATATAGTGTGTTATTTACATGTTTCAGTGGCCAAAATGTATTTGCAAACTAAAACAAAACAAAACAACAAACAAACAAACAAACAAACTGGGTTCCACTTTTCAACCAATTCCACTTCCTGGCAATCCCCTGGTCCCTAACCCATCAGATAAGTGGGGGCTTCCTATATGTTTTTATTAGATGTGTCCTGCCCACAATCTTCATTACTCTAGCTCTGTCATAATCAGTCTTCTGCCTTCTCAAAATATTCTACCCTTTTTGTCTCTGTGCCCTGTAAGTTTAGAACTGCCTTCTAAAACAGGTGCATGATGCCAAGTCTTAATTCCTGGTGAAGCTACAGGAGAGAGCCTATTCAGTGCCTGTTCCTAGGTTTCAGAACTTTGTTGTCTCCCTATCTGCTCTCTTTTGGTTGGCAGGCAAAAACCTTCTTATTTCAACAGGCCATTACCCTTTAATCTGATTTGGGTAGAAGGATGTGCAATGGGTGTGCTGTTTTGTTTTTTTTAAAATAAGTGCGGTATGACCCCTGTATCTGAGGGACCCCTATCCACAGATTCACTTACCCGCATCCGAAAAAATATGGTCTCTTTAGGCATTTTATCTGCAGTTTCCAGTATCCACGGTAAGTCCAGGAAAATATCCCCCATGGATACAGGGGTCGGACCCTTCTATGGAGCTTCTGTGAGTTTGATTTTTTTTTAAACTCCTGGGAGAGGCTGCTTGTCGCAGTGGGTGGAGCTTCTGTGAGTTTGAATTTTTTTAAACTCCTGGGAGAGGCTGCTTGTTGCAGAGGGTGGAGCTTCTGTGAGCTGGAATTTTTTTAAATTCCTGGGAGAGGCTGCTTGTTGCAGAGGGTGGAGCTTCTGTGAGTTTGATTTTTTTTAAACTCCTGGGAGAGGCTGCTTGTTGCAGTGGGTGGAGCTTCTGTGAGTTTGATTTTTTTAAAACTCCTGGGAGAGGCTGCTTGTTGCAGAGGGTGGAGCTTCTGTGAGTTTGAATTTTTTTAAAAAACTCCTCGAAGAGGCTGCTTATTGCAGTGGGTGGAGCTTCTGTGAGTTGGAATTTTTTTAAATTCCTGGGAGAGGCTGCTTGTTGCAGAGGGTGGAGCTTCTGTGAGCTGGAATTTTTTTAAATTCCTGGGAGAGGCTGCTTGTTGCAGAGGGTGGAGCTTCTGTGAGTTTGATTTTTTTTAAACTCCTGGGAGAGGCTGCTTGTTGCAGTGGGTGGAGCTTCTGTGAGTTTGATTTTTTTTTAAACTCCTGGGAGAGGCTGCTTGTTGCAGTGGGTGGAGCTTCTGTGAGTTTGAATTTTTTTTTAATTCCTGGGAGAGGCTGCTTGTTGCAGTGGGTGGAGCTTCTGTGAGTTTGATTTTTTTTTTAAACTCCTGGGAGAGGCTGCTTGTTGCAGAGGGTGGAGCTTCTGTGAGTTTGATTTTTTTAAAACTCCTGAGAGAGGCTGCTTGTTGCAGAGGGTGGAGCTTCTGTGAGTTTGATTTTTTTAAAACTCCTGGGAGAGGCTGCTCGTTGCAGTGAGTGGAGCTTCTGTGAGTTTGAATTTTTTTTAAACTCCTGGAAGAGGCTGCTTGTTGCAGAGGGTGGAGCTTCTGTGAGTTTGATTTTTTTAAAACTCCTGGGAGAGGCTGCTTGTTGCAGTGGGTGGAGCTTCTGTGAGTTTGAATTTTTTTTTAAACTCCTGGGAGAGGCTGCTTGTTGCAGAGGGTGGAGCTTCTGTGAGTTTGAATTTTTTTTAAACTCCTGGGAGAGGCTGCTTATTGCAGAGGGTGGAGCTTCTGTGAGTTTTAATTTTTTTAAACTCCTGGGAGAGGCTGCTTGTTGCAGAGGGTGGAGCTTCTGTGAGTTTGATTTTTTTAAAACTCCTGGGAGAGGCTGCTTGTTGCAGAGGGTGGAGCTTCTGTGAGTTTGAATTTTTTTAAAAAACTCCTCGAAGAGGCTGCTTATTGCAGTGGGTGGAGCTTCTGTGAGTTGGAAATTTTTTAAATTCCTGGGAGAGGCTGCTTGTTGCAGAAGGTGGAGCTTCTGTGAGTTTGAATTTTTTTAAACTCCTGGGAGAGGCTGCTTGTTGCAGAGGGTGGAGCTTCTGTGAGTTTGATTTTTTTTTAAACTCCTGGAAGAGGCTGCTTGTTGCAGAGAGTGGAGCTTCTGTGAGTTTGATTTTTTTTAAATTCCTGAGAGAGTCTGCTTGTTGCAGAGGCGCACGCGTAATGGCGCGTGAGTTTCAGTGACCAACCCCCCCCTAAAAAAGCATACTTAAACATACAGCATAGAGTTTTCAGCATTAACTAAGAGTTCTTAGATTACCTAAAAACTCTCACCATGGACACTGAGGGGACTGTGGCAGTCACCTGCAATACTTGTGCGATGTTTGTCTTCTTGGCTACAGACGTGGGGAACTTCACATGTACCAAGTGCAAGTTGGTAGCCCTCTTGGAGGAGAAAGTCCAGCAGCTGGAGACACGGGTAGCTACACTTCAACACATTCGGGAGCAAGAGGTTTTCCTGGACAGAGCAGAACAAACAGTCTTGGACGGGGACCACACAGAGGAACTGGCTAGGGAGGAGAGGGTCACTCCACAGACACAGGAGGTAGACAGCTGGAAGAATGTCACACACAGAACAAGAAAATCCAGGGATACTTCGTGCAGCTTGCAGCTACAGAATCGATTCAAAGGCCTCTCTCTTATCAAGGACAATGAGAAAGAACAGCATGGACAGACTTCAGGGGCAGAGCAGAGGCCCTTGAGAGGACCACCGCAAGGAACAGCAGCCGCGAAGACTCGGCAGAGGCATGTGGTGGTGGTGGGAGACTCCTTGCTGCGAGGTACAGAAGCAGTGGTTTGTGGGCCTGACAAGATGTCTCGGGAGGTGTGTTGTCTCCCTGGGGCAAAGATCTGTGATGTGACAGAACGGCTAACAAGACTCGTCAAGCCTATGGATCATTACCCCTTCCTTTTGGTCCATGTGGGAACCAATGATACTGCAAGGCACAGCTTTCCAAAGATCAGAAGAGATTATGAGGCTCTGGGGAGGAAGCTGAAATAAATGGACGCACAGGTTGTCATCTCGTCTCTTCTGCCACTTGAAGGGTATGGTCCAGGAAGAGAGAGGAAAATAGCTGACGTAAACAACTAGCTCCGTAGATGGTGTCGCCGAGAACAATTTGGATTCTTGGATCATGGACTGCGCTTCCATGAGGGGGGACTCCTGGCAAGAGATGGAGTGCATCTCACACCAGTTGGCAGAAACATTTTTGCCAACAGTCTCAAGAATTTGATCAGGAGGGCTTTAAACTGAGTCATATGGGGGAGGGAGACAGTATTCTGGAAAGCAAAAGCGCTGGCGAAAATAGTCAAGCTGTCATAGAGGGAACAAGGCAAACAGCGCAAGGACCCAACAGTGGGAGGCAAAAAAACTTGCACAGGGAGCAAGTAAAGGGAACACATGGTCTTAGATGTCTCTACAGTAATGCACAGAGCATGGGAAACAAGCAAGGTGAACTTGAACTCCTAGCACTGCAAAACAAATATGATATAATAGGCATTACTGAAACCTGGTGGGACGAGTCTCATGATTGGAATGTAGGAATAGAGGGGTACAACCTTTTTAAGAGAAACAGGCCAAACAGGAAAGGAGGAGGAATAGCATTATATGTCAGGGATATTTACACCAGTGAAGAGATCCATGACATCAATACTGGAAGCCAGGTGGAGAGCATCTGGATAAAAATTAAAGGGGAGGGAAACAACAGGGATGTTATTGTGGGACTCTACTACAGACCCCCAAGTCAGACGGAGGAATTGGATGATGCCTTTCTAGAACAGATGAACACACAGGCAGAAAGGAGAGATGTAGTAGTGATGGGTGACTTCAACTATCCTGATATTTGCTGGCAATCTAACTCAACCAAAACTTCAAGGTCTAGCAAATTCCTGACTTGCCTGGAAGACAATTTCATGGTCCAAAAGGTGGAAGAGGCAGCAAGAGGGTCAGCTATTTTAGATCTGATCCTAACCAACAGGGATGACTTGGTTAATGGGGTGCAAGTGGTGGGATCCTTAGGTGAGAGTGATCATGTTCTCCTGGAGTTTGTTATACAATGGAAAGGAGAAGCCAGGCATAGTCAGACACACATTCCTGACTTTAGGAGAGCTGATTTCAATAAACTCAGGGAAATACTGGGGGTGATCCCATGGTCAGGAATACTAAAAGAGAACAGACCTCAAGACGGATGGGACTTTCTCAAAAGGGAGATACTGAAGGCACAATTTCAAACAGTACCATTGAGGAGGAAAAATGGGAGGTGTCTCAAGAAACCAGGATGGATGACTAAAGAAATATCAACAGAGCTAAGTTTTAAACGGAACATGTATAAGAAATGGAAAAAGGGGGAAACCACCAAAGAAGAATTCAAACAGATAGTGAACACGTATAGGAGTAAAGTCAGAAAAGCTAAAGCACAGAATGAGCTCAGGCTTGCTAGAGAGGTTAAGAACAATAAAAAGGGTTTTTTTGGGTATGTCCGCAGCAAAAGGAGGAAGAAGGAAATGGTAGGGCCACTACGCGGAGAAGATGGCAAAATGCTAACAGGGGACAGAGAAAAGGCAGAATTACTCAACACCTTCTTTGCCTCAGTGTTTTCAGAAAAGGTAAAGGGGGACCAACCTGAGGATAAAAGTACAGAAGAGACAACAGGGGAAATCTAGCACAGAATAAGCAAAGAGGTAGTACAGGAATACCTTCTTAATCTAAATGAATTTAAATCTCCAGGACCAGATGAACTACATCTAAGAGTATTAAAAGAGCTGGCAAATATAATCTCAGAGCCATTGGCAATAATCTTTGAGAACTCTTGGAGAACAGGAGAAGTCCCAGCAGACTGGAGGAGGGCAAACGCTGTCCCCATCTTCAAAAAGGGGAAAAAAGAGGATCCCAACAATTATCGTCCAGTTAGCCTGACATCAATACCAGGGAAGATTCTAGAGCAGATCATTAAACAGAGAGTCTGTGAACATTTAGAAGGCAATGCCATAATCACAAAAAGTCAACATGGGTTTCAGAGTAACAAGTCATGCCAGACTAATCGGATCTCTTTTTTTGATAAAATTACCAGCTTGGTAGATGAAGGGAACGCTGTGGACATCGCCTACTTTGATTTCAGTAAGGCCTTTGACAAGGTTCCCCATGACATTCTTGCAAACAAGCTTGTAAAATGTGGGCTAGACAAGTTAAGAGTTCAATGGATTTGTAATTGGTTGACCGGCCAAACCCAAAGGATGCTCAGCAATGGCTCCTCTTCATCTTGGAAAGATGTGACCAGTGGGGTGCCACAGGGTTCTGTCCTGGGGCCAGTGCTATTCAACATCTTTATCAATGACTTGGATGAGGGAATTAGGGGCATACTTACCAAATTTGCAGATGACACCAAATTAGGAGGAGTAGATAATACCCTGGAGGACAGGATCAAAATTCAAGATGACCTGGATAGGCTGGAGAGCTGGGCCAAAGCTAACAAAATGAAATTCAATACAGAGAAATGTAAGGTACTGCACTTAGGGCGAACAAATGAAATGCATAGATATAGGATGGGGGAGACCTGGCTGAATGAGACTACGTGCGAAAGGGATCTAGGAGTCCTAGTAGACCACAAGTTGAACATGAGTCAACAGTGTGATGCGGCAGCTAAAAAGGCCTATGCGATTTTGGGCTGCATCAATAGAAGTATAGTGTCCAGATCAAGGGAAGTAATAGTGCCACTCTATTCTGCCTTGGTCAGACCTCACTTAGAATACTGTGTCCACTTCTGGGCACCACAATTCAAAAAGGATATTGACAAATTGGAGTGTGTCCAGAGAAGGGCAACTAAAATGGTTAAAGGTCTGGAAATGATGCCTTATGAGGAAAGACTTAGGGAGCTGGGTATGTTTAGCCTGGAAAAAAGATGGTTAAGAGGCGATATGATAGCCCTGTTTAAGTACTTGAAGGGGTGTCACGTTGAGGATGGAGCAAGCTTGTTTTCTGCTGCTCCAGAAATTGGAACACGGAGCAATGGATGCAAGCTCCAGGAACAGAGATTCCACCTCAACATTAGGAGGAACTTTTTGACAGTAAGAGCTGTTTGGCAGTGGAACACACTCCCTCGGAGTGTGGTGGGGCCTCTTTCCTTGGAGGTCTTTAAACAGAGGCTGGATGGCCATCGGTCGAGGATGCTTTGGTCATGATTTCCTGCATGGCAGGGGGTTGGACTGGATGGCCCTCGTGGTCTCTTCCCACTCTGCAATTCTATGATTCTATGTTTTACTGTATGTATTTTTGTTAGCAAGTTGGAAAACAGGTCATTTGAAGGGAAGTTGGCAATCCCTTGGTTCCCAAGCTCTATTACCATAACCAAAATAACCCACTGATTCCCATTTACTTCCTATACCTACATGCATCCCCATCCCACCCTGTCTTCCATTTCTCAGGTCAAATTTTTAGTTAAAATAGTCCAAAACAAAAACCAAAACCTGAACAGATACCTTAAAAGGGTACTAACAAACTTGCACCGTGTGTGCGTGAAATCCAGGGAACCAGTGTGGTATAGTGATATCAGTGTTGGATTAAGACTCTGGGAGACCAAGGTTCAAATCCCCACTCAACCATGGAAATCCACTAGGTACCTTGTGCAAGTCACACTATCTCAACCTTAGAGGAAGGCAATGCCAAACACCCTCTAAATAGATCTTGCCATGAAAACCCTGTGTTGTGGTCACCATAAATCAGAAACAACACAAACCTAGTTCAATGTACAATTTAAAATCAAATGTATATGTGCCAGGCATAAAAACAAGGCATTGCGTAGAATAAAAAGGCAATGGCAGACAAGCATGAAAACAGTAGTTCAGCAGCACAGCCTGGTACAGGAGGCTCAACCTCCAGTATCTCTGAAATTCCTGCCCCCAAAGTTAGTGAAGCCACTGGTGATCAATGCAGATAACAAGGCTGATTAGACAGAAGGCAACTTCCTATCTAGCTACATATATAAAACTCTTGGAGATATATCCTTTTCCAGTGTACTTATTGGCTGCTTAGGAAATACTGTTCCTCCCTCCTCTCACTGCCTCAGCCAATCACAACCCACTCCTGCCACCCAATCTACATCTATACCTCCAGTCTCACAAGGACCCCAGTGCCAGCCACTCACACGAGTGCGCAAGGGCAGCCATGGCAATGACTCCGTGAGACTAAACAGAGTTCCCCCTCCACCTCCACTATACGCCTTTCTGTGAGAGCACAAGAGGAGAAGCTGCCATGCCGCAGAGGCCTGCGAATCCAGGGCTGGAGAGCCAGCCAGCTAGGCAGTAGCTCAGTGGTTGTATAGATTTTGGTGGTATTCTCCCCCCACAATAGTAGCATGTAGCTGAACCGTGTAAACCTTTCAAATCTACTGTAATGGCATATATTATGCTGGGTACAGCTAGTTTTTAATGTAATTTCTTCAACAACTTGACAATTAGGTTGCATCATTTTATTGTATTTATACAACAAAGTTTTCTTTGAAAAAAACATATTCTTCTGTGATGCTCTGCTAAAATAAAGGTTTGTTGTTGTGTTTTTTTTTTAAAGGTGGCGTAATCAATCCATTAAACTAAACAGAGGCCCATGGTAAAATAACATCACCACAATTATTTGTCAGGCCAAGTCTCTGAAAATGAAATTGTATCAGTGAAAAAGTCTCTCTACAAGTAAGATCTTGGCCAATAAGTAAATACAGTTGTTCCTCCATATTCACGGATTTGGTATCCACGGATTTAAGTATTCACAGCTTGAAAATATTCTTTAAAAAATAATAATCCAAAAAGCAAACCTCGATTTTGCCATCTTAATAAGGGACATCATTTTGCTATGCCATTGCACATAATGGGACTTGAGTACTCACGGATTTTGATATCCATGCGGAGTCCTCGAACCAAACCCCAGTGAATATGAAGGGAACGTAACACTAGGGACCTGGCAGACCTCCTCAGAGAAATCCGTTTACAAAGTTGGGGTATCACTAATGAAAAACTGAGTGGGAGACCTTGTTCTCCCAGGCCAAAAAGCAGAGTATCAAAAGATACAGTTAAGCTTGGAAAATTTTACTTTATTGTGCCCTAGGTTTGCAGCAGCACTTTTCCCCAAGTGGAAGGCAGACAAAATCGGCTGGTTCTGGGCACCCCATTTCTCCTCTCCCTCCAACAAGAAGAACAACAATTATCATCATCCATCCATCCATTCATATCCTACCTGCCTCCCTTCCTTCTCTGCCACTCTCCCCAAAATCTTTTTTCTTTTTGCTACCACTGACTTTGTACCAACAGGATTCAGCCTTGGACTGCAACTCCTAGAATCCCCCCAGCCGGCACAGGATTCTCAGACACGTAATCCCTCCTGCCCAAAAAGCAAGTTTTCCAAGCTCTGGTTAAGACACCCCTCGTCTGTACGCAGTCAAGAGCATAATAGATAAAAGAAGGCACCAAAAGTGTGAAAGGTGAAGCTGTCTTATACCCATCTAACTACTTCTCCATCTAATCAAGTGCTTTTCTGACTGGCAGTGGCTACCCAGGGTCTCCAGACTTTTGCTTCAGCTTTGCCATCTCCTAGACACTTCCTTCCCATCAATTTTCTATAGTGATACCACCTTCTCATCTCCTAGCAACAGTAAACAGCTTTTTTCATGTGGCACACAAATTCAGTGAGCTTTATATTCTGAATCAGTGGATTAAAGAAGTCTCTCTGCCTCACAGTGGACATGTAGTTGCCTACTCCAAAACACCAGGCAGAGAAAAATAATTATTTAAATCCTAAATAATTCTTTTTCAAACCAGGGTAATATACAAATTGACTGGAAAGTCATGTAAAACCAAGCACACTCCTTTCTCCGTGATCTGGGAAATGCTTATGAAATTACACTTGCCACACCCCACTTAATCTTGGAAGGATAGCAGATTGGCCACTGCACAATAGCTACATGCCTTTTATCGTATTGCTCTGAGCGCTAAACCACAATCCACTCAAAAGCCTTTTCATTGCCATTATACATCCAAAATAAGAATCTATGACAACTCAAGAGGTTTGTTAACTCTGTCGCAAACAAGAAAAATATCCAATGAAATGCAAACACTCTCTAAGTTTGCTGCCATCACTGTCCTTCAACATGATACTTAAAAAAAACAAACACTTAGCATCTTCAAATAGAACCAAAGAATAACTCAGCATATCTTTTTAAAACCACTGGATACATAACCTGGACTATATTTAGCAACCACATCCCCTAAATATCTACATATGCACTTGGCATTTTCTTCTTCCACTAGCCATAGGATATGTGACAGTGTGAAGGTGCCTTGGAGTTTTGTTATCTCCAGGACTCTACTTCACAGACAGAATACTAATTTGGATTGTGGCCCTTATGTTGGACACAGAGCCCAAAATAGGCACATTGGCATACGGTTAATAGGACCAGTAAGTGTGACCCCCACTCTCCCTAGCACATTTGTGATTATGTGCAAAGGAGCAATGGTTCTTGAGGAACGATTTTAGGATACACACAATTCAACTCTAGCTTCCTATTGTCTCTCCCGCATCTCACCCAAACACATTCCATTATGGCTGTGCAATTTAAGGGGTAATGTGGGGTGTGCAATTAAGGGGTAATTGGTGTACTTCTGGAGAGCTGTCAAGGTCTGGAAAGCACAGCTTGGCTGGGAGATGAGAACACCACTGTGGCCAGTTGCTTCTATGTTAGGGGGGGGGGCACACAATTTGTTCTAGGTTTTATTCTTCACTTCAAAGTAAGATTTAAGATTCTGAACTCTATCCCCTAAACAGGAGTGTCCTAAATGTAGCTGGTTGTGTGGGTTTCCTGGCCTCCTTCACGGGATTATTAAAAAACACCTCCTACAAGATCCAATGCTAGGGAGAAGATCATACACATACACAGGCTGCCAATGAGTATCAGTGACACAAATACATTGTGAATACCTCTAGAAGTCTAAGTCTTTTCAATGTCTTCCTCCATGGACATTCATTCCATCGTGACAGACCCCATTTCCTAACCATCCAGGTTATATTACATTGCAACTTTAGTGTTTTAAAATGCGGTGGGCAACTGTTTTTTGGGGGGGCAGATTAGCCCTACACAACAAAGATTCTGGTGGCCTGCACACCCACACTACACATGTGCACAAAAAAGTTGTGTGTGTGTGTGTGTGTGTGTGTGTGTTTTGTTTTTTGCTCCCAAATGCCCTCTAAGGGTTATGGGGCATTTTTGCCATGTTTTGGTGCTCCTCTGGGACAATTTAGGCTCAGGAGAGGCCTTTTTTATAACAGGAGACCTAGAAGTCCATTCCTGTTCTTAAAAACAACAACACATTTCTTGTTTGTTCACACCTGGGGGCTACATGCAGCCCACAAACCACACAAATGAATATCCCATTTTAAAATGTTACAGTACCTTCCAAGGCACATTCAGTTCAGTTTTATTTCCATTTTGGCCATCGGTTACAAAAAGAAGTACAAGTTATAACATACATAATAAACTATTATCTTGCTAGTCATTACAACAGACAAAAGGTAGGTCAGCCAGAAACACCTATGTTTTGTAGATGAACTTCACTGACAGAACTGCTTGCTTGTTCACACTTGAGAAATGTTTTCTTACAACAGATAAAAAGAATTATAAAATCAAGGTTTCCTTTTTGGATTATTATTTTTTAAAGAATATTTTCAAGCCATGAATACTTAAATCCATGAATGTCAAATCTGTAAATGTGGAGGGACAACTGTACTTTACTTCTGTTAATTGTTGGAGTGTTTGTCTTTTTAATTACTAATTCCTTATGAAGCTTTTAAAATTGGTTTTATACTGCTTTTACAAGATTTCATAACCTTTTCTGAACTGCCCACAGATTTCATGACATCAAGCAATACAGAAGCAAAATAAATAAATGAAAGACAGTTTGCTTTAAAGTTATAAAGGTTTCAAAATATTCAAGAATAAATATTTATGTGTCAGCTTGTGGACCCTTCATCTTTTACCTGTGACAACTAGGCATCTGATCCAAGTGGGAACAAAAAAATGGCAGTACTAGTTGTTTTTGAACAGTATGGACTGCTCCTCTTAAACCCACAAAAGCACCAAATGAGGTATGTGAACACATTTGCACAATACTAGGGATCCCCCCCGCCCAAGGCACTTAACTTCAGAATTATTTGCTGCAGTTCTCTAATATGATTACTCCCCCAGGTACATCTCAAGAAAGCGCCAACCCAGCTGCCACCTTACCCGGCCCTTCTGAGGCGGTTCTGGGGAACCATGGCCACAGGTGATTTGCACTGAGGCGGCTCTGGGGAACCATGGCAGGCCTCGGGGGAGTGGCTAGGTGGGGGGGAGGCTCCATCCTTGCCTCCCTAAAGTGGCGATTGGGGCTTCGTAGCCCCACCCACCACTTTCCTCCACCCTCCCTAAAGTGAAGACCAATCACCACTTTAGGGAGGGTGGTGAGGTTGCGGGCGGGAGGGAGGAGGCCTACGGCTGCATGTCAGCCCAAATGGCTATGCGTGTCAGTGCTGACATGCATGTCATAGGTTCACCATCACTGCTCTAAACACTACACAACACTATAGAGTGTACACAGATTGCTTATGTACACAAAGTGTTCTAACTGCTTAAATTTTATACAATGCTTTCTCAAAACGTCACTTTAACTTGCAATCTGAAAACCAAAGCAGCATTTTTAATTCCTTGACTCACTAAAAATGAGTCTTAAAAGCAGCTAAATGTCTGATAAATGAAGCAGTTCTTAACCTAACTAAAAATGACTGAAGATGCAATTGATGAACACCAAAAACGAGAGAAATTCTCAAAATTTTTCTTAAAATGTTTGTTTATTGGTAGTGGCAATTACACTTTTGTCTTGCCATTCTTCCAAGGACCTCAAAGCAACATTTATGCCTTCCTACCCATTCCATCATCCTTCTCCCAATGAGGAAGACTGATCAAAGAAACAACCCAAATCCACTGAGTAATGTTTGTTGCTGACCAGGATCTTTATAAATTACTTTCTCCCATCTGAATTCACTACTCCACACCTTTCAGTCTGATTCACTAAAATGCCGAAGGAATCCTCAGAGTTGTAGCTCCTCAGTACCTAAAGAAAGGCCCAAACTAAGCACACCAAATCCTCTCTTCCACTGCCTGCCTTCATTTTAGTGTGTGTATAATAATAAATAATAAAATTTATTTATATCCCGCCCCTCTGCGAGCAATCAGTATGCGTGTGACTGAGGAATTAATTTTTATTTTGGGACTCATGCGGCCGAAATACCCTAAAAACACCAGATCCTATCTGATACTGGAAGCTAAGCAGGTCAGCCCCAGTTAGTACTTGGATGGGAGACCACTAATGAATGCCAGGTGATGTAGAATATATTTCAGAGGAAGGAAATGGCAAAACCACCTCTGAGTATTCCTTGCCTAAGAAAACCCTATGAAATTAATGGGGTCACCATAGGTCTACAGGCGACTTGAAGGTGTACACACATACATATACACCATGGGTCTGGAAGATGGATCTTCCTTCATAGCTGCCCCTTCTAGTCTTATTTTTCTGATTTCTTGGGTCTAGTCTCCACTTTGATTAATGACTGAGACAAGGGATACAAAATTATCGCCACCCACTGTAATGTTGTGCAAATCACCTGTGGTCATTTTTTCTGTTTTCTTAATATTCTGCTTTTGAATTTCCTTCTGAAACTTTCATCAGATGTTTTCAAAGTCTTTGGCATTTTCTGCTAGTAGTATGGTACTGTTGATGTATCTTAAAATTGTTAATGTTCCTTCCAATAATTCTAATCCTGCTTTTTCATATGATACAATCCTGGTATAAATTAGAAATATAGGACACATTTCATGGTACAGAAAATACTGGATTATTGAAATCCAGTACATGGATGATATGCCTATTTTGCTATCTAATTACTTTCTAGCAATGGGAATCAGAGCCAAATAACAGTGCAATTGTTATCTAAGGATTTGGCACCCACTGAAACAATTATTGTCTCTTTCCTTTCCTTCCACCCAATGTAAGACAACTTTCTCTTTAAAAACAACAACACATTTCTTGCATTTTGAAGGGGGAAATGAAATGCTTTCAAAAAGCTGAATATAGTGATTGCGCTTTCCCATTTCATCTTCAAACTCTGTTGAAGAGGATTCAAATTTAGCTGGTGGTTTTTTTTTCAAAGACAACCCCCCCCCCCATCCAAGGAACAGCTCACCACAAAGGTATGTGCTATGTATGGCATGCTTGGCATTTCCTAACCAAGTCATTTTAGCTACTACACTGGAGTTCTTCCTATTTAAGTCAAAAAAAAAAAAAAAAAACCCCACACCCAACCCCAAAACGCTAGATATGACATAAAGTCCATTGCAATGTAATTAAAAGGATAGCTAGCAAACATTTATGCACAAAATGTAGAGCATTAATTTCAAATACAAAGGAATTTACATGCACCACAATCCCCACACTGAAAAAATTATCAGTCTGAAAGAGCAAAAAGTTACCTCTTGCTAGGACTAAAAGCAAATGCTTATGATTAACACCACTAATGACATCCTTACTTCAGTGTCCCATTACCTCCTCCTTGCCCTAACTGCATTTTCTTTCAGTTTATGCTTACACTATTTTGCTTTCTCTTCTTTTAAGTCAAACGAAAACTCAAGCTAAGCTAATGAGGCTTTGCAAACTTGAGCAATGGAAGAGAGATTCTTCCTTCTGGCTGCTGAAGAGACACTCACGGTAAAGTTAGATAAACAGGACACAGGAATCCCAGCCATGGTGAATTCCAAAGAAGCCAACCATTTCTATTTCCTTGATGAAGTATTTATGAGACAAAATCGTGTCATGTAGGGGCCCAGTATCTGCAACAGCTCATAAATAATTGAAACCATGATGTTTGTTTCTTCACACATGCTTAAAATCATTTTCCTTGCCTCTGTGGGTCCAAGACTGACACCTCTAGACTTGTTTTGTGGATGGGCATTCTCAGGCTCAAAAATGCATGGACCCAAAAGTTTTAAAGATAGAAGGGTTGTTTCTTATTTCTGCCCTCACTTCAACCTTAGAATTGCCCCCCCCCCACTCTTTTTGGCTTCAAGAAAAGGTACTATTAATAAGGTGCTTATCGCAACACACCAAACCAGGTTCAAACTTCAATATTTGCTATTTTCAGACCTATCTGTCACATGTATTCAACTAGGCAGGTTAATTTAGTTTGCTTCTTCCACATTCTTTCACTGAGTGACAAAGTCTACTCACATAAAGTAGGTATGTGAACTGTGCAACCCTTCATAAGTTGTTCAACTGTTTCTAACCAGCATGCCTTACTCCTGGTTAAACTGGCTGGGGCTGATGGGAACTGAAGTTCTACAACTCTGGAAGGGCTGTACAATTTCGGATGTAAAGAAAGGAGACCAAGCAAGCTAAGAAACTACCAATTTCAGATTTATCCCCTCTTTCAGGACATTTTTAATCTCTAAAGCAAATAAATATAGTAATAAAAAATAATTCCAGCTTATAAAGCCTTCATTAGACACATAGTCCAGGTTGCTGTTTTTCTCCTCCTGAAGAGCAGATTCGACAAGCATTATACATATCAAGCCATCCGCTACAGCAACCCAATCTTCACTTGAGTTCATTCAAGGACCCTCATTGTTTGTTTTGGCTGCAAACAGCCACCATGTTTATGAAAAACAGGTTATGATTCTGGCACCAGGTTTTTTTTTTGCTGAACCTCAGCCTTTGAAATTATGCCCTTTTTGGAAAATGTTTTTCTACCCTGAGGCACTATATCTTCCCCTCAGAGGAGCACACTAAAGCCACAGGGATCGGTCCTTCCCAACAATGCTGTTCATATTGTGAGGTTTTTATATCAGAGCAAAATGGTCTTCAGCAATATCCTAAGTAAGTGTGGGCTGATTTGGTGGAGGGGGAGAGCCCAATTTTAAGAAAGACTTCACAGTCAGAAGAAGGACACAACACTGTAGGAGAACCATTAGAGACACTCATTTATTGTTTAGTTCCCCACTTTAGTAGTCTGACAGCCCGATATGAACAGTCCAAGTTCCAATTTTTAAAAAGCTCAAAAATTTTAAAAGTTCCAGGTTTTTAAATCAGGACAATTTAAAGGAAAACAAAAGGAAGCAGCCAGACAACAAGCCTCCTGGGGCACCTTCCGTATTAGATGGTCACCCGTCAAGATCACCCAGTGGGCATGCTAAACCTCAGCACAGAAATTGTGTCTAAGATTGTCCATGAACTAATGGACCAATCTTAGATTTCCCATAGTTAAGATTTTTAATGGCTATAGTACTGACAATGACACTACAGTTGTCCCTCCGTATCCACGGATTTGGTATCCACGGATTTAAGTATTCACAGCTTGAAAATATTCTTGCAAACCTTGATTTTGCCATCTTATATAAGGGACACCATTTTGCTATGCCATTGCATATAACGGGACTAAAGTATTCACGGATTTGGTATCCACGGGGAGTCCTGGAACCAAACCCCAGTGAATATGAGGGGACAACTGTACATATAACAGCAAATTTATGACACAAAGAAAATCCATTCCAACGTGCACATTTTGGCCTCCTTCTAAGGGCTGTTTTAAAAAGAAACTACATTATCTCATTATATCAGACATCCAGAATTAGCACACACACATGCAGACACACTCTACTTTTGAAATTGCAACATTTTTAGAATGGCAATTCGTTTATTAGGCCAGCTTAAGGGTACAAGCTTTCAAAATATTTAGATCTCTTAATCAGGCTAGATGTTTAAAAAGGAAAGAAAGCGGGATCAAATGGGGTGGGTGGAAATAAGAGGAAGAGGGAAAAGTGTAACTGATGTTGAAGTCATCTCCCATTTTTGGATGTATAAAATCTTTCTGTTAGTAGTTACAGCCTCCATCCTTAGGTGACAAATACAAGTTCCTTGACATCTGGCAAACAAATTGAAAGGAAAATTAGGCTGTTTTTTATATGAAATCTACCTCTTGCTTTGTTCTGATTCTCATGAAAGAATCAGTATTTTCTGTGTAGGGAGCAGAAATCTGTTTTTAAAACCAAGGTGTTTAACAATTTTTCAATGTGGTATGCTCATGGCAACCTCTACAGTTCTTCAATATTTTGGGCTTGATCAAGGAAGACACTCCTAGAAGGTACAATTGCACCCCTGTATCCACAAGGGATTGGTCCCCCCCCCATGGATGGTGAATTCTGTGGATAATAGTTAGCGCCATCCCAGGGGGAAGTGACATCGATTCTCCCCCCCTTCCCCCCCACCATGGCCCCACCGTAGCACTGATCACGGGGGTGAAGGGAGGGAGGCAAGCTCACTCCTTTGCCCTCGCCATGGTTACACCGCAGTGGCGCTTGTGGGTGCGAAGGGGGAAGAGGAGGAGGCAAGGTCGCTCCCCCTTCCCCCTCGCCATACTCTGCTGTGGAGATTGCAGGGACGAAGGGAGGGGAGGAACGATCTTGCCCCCTCCCTTCCCCCCAAGGCCCCGCTGCTGCCGCAATCGTGGGGGTGAAGGGGAATGGGAGGAGGCGAAATCACTCCTCCCTCACCTTTCCCCCTTGCCATCGCCAACCGCGGATAACTGAATCCATGGTTGGTGAATTAGTGGATACGGGGGTGCTATTGTATTTCAAAAATCAGAGTGAATAAATCAACATTGTATTTATTATGTGCCAAAGAAGTGGCATATAGTGAGAGAGAAAACAATGATGCTTGTCATGGCAGAAGGCAGTAGGAAAAGAAGGAAACAGCATTATAGGTGGACAGGCTCAATCAAGAAAGTCATGGCCTTGAGTCTGCAAGACTTGAGCAGGGCTATTGATGACAAGGTGACTTGAAGGTCTCTCATTCATAGGGTTGACATAAACTGGAGTAAACTTGACAGCAGTTAACAAAGAGGAGGGAGGTTTGGCAGAAATTCATAAATGTTGATCAACAAAAGAAGGGAGGTTTTGCCCCAATCTCAGTGGTATATCCCCCACCCACTAGCAGAACATCTTCTCCCGTACAAGTGAATGGTTTCCTTTATTTACGCCATGTAGGGGAAACTATTCACTTATCCAGAGAGGAAAGAAAAGCACTACACATGACCAGAGGGTAATGCACAGGCCAGGAATAAAGCCATCCGCCAATCTCAGCTATGTTTTGGTAGAATAATTTTACTCTATCCATAGAGTCACTGCAACATACACTCCTTCAAAACCCCATGCTGACAGGATGATAGAAATTCTGCTAGAAGATTTAAAAGTTTGATGTGAATCCCATGGAGAAGGAAGGGCTGCACTTTTAAGCAGTATCTCCACCATCATGAAACTATACAGAATAAAATTTGAAGGAGGAAAGAAAGAGTAAATTCAAGAATTGTGGAGTTTCTGGACGATTAACCCCACTTGTACATGTTAAAGAGATGTATAAGTCACAGGATGTTCCTGAACAGCAAGGAGTAACAGGGACAACAATCTCTTGGGGTCAGGTAAGGAGAATAAAATGTTAAACTTTATCCAGCAAGAATTCTTATAGTCTAATAAAGGGACCAGAGTCCCGTGCTGATGCCAGCTAAGCAGTGGTACAGCACAACTTTCCAATTAAGCCTCGAAACAGACAGTGTTTTTGGTGGATCAATTTGATTTCTCTCCTGTCCTCTTCTCTCAGCAATCACTTTAAAGACTACTGGTAAAAGTTCAACAAGCACCCAAAATGAAAGGTGCAAACTAAAATTCTAGGAATGAAAACCCAAATGCAGCACATGTAAACAATACAAGCATCATGTGCAAAGCCTACTGCAAAAACTACACATGCCCACATCTCAATATACAGAACGGGTGGGAGGGCTTTCATAGAGCCAACCCATGCAGCCAAGGCAATAAAATCTGAACCTTTAACTTAAATGGTTACTTCTTTTTTTTTCATCCTTTCCCATCTAACACATTGAATACTGGACTAAACTTAGAGAGACTTACAACTAGAAAGAGGACCCAGGTACACCACTTAGCAAAATCAGAATTAGCAGGAAGTGCTTGAACAGAAGGCATAAAAAGGATACACACAGAAATATATGACTTGTCATTCCCAATGGGAACTGAATATTCATGAACGACCAGGCAAGTGCTGTGCACAAATCCAAACAGAATTTTCACATTCCACAGCAGCATACTCGGATATGCAAGGCACTGGCAACAAACAGGAAATGTCTCTACCTTACCGTGCCCCATCTCGTATGAGAGTCAACGAGACACAATGGTTTGACTGTTGGACTTGGGAGTCCAGAAGACCAGGGTTCATATCCCTGCTCAACTATGGAAACCTACTGGGTGATGTTGGGGAAGTCACATTCTCTCATCCTAAAAGAAAATGGCAAACCTCCTTTGAACAAATCTCCCCCCCCCAAAAAAAACACCCCCAAATACATGATAGGTTCACTTTAGAATCTCCGTAAGTTGGAAACAACTTGAAGTCACACAACAACCAAAAAACCTGCCACAACCATAAGACTCTAGATGACAACTGACTGAAATTAAATGTTTAAGTAGACAGATCAGGGGCAGAGAACCTGAGGCCCTCCAGATGTTGTATGTCTGCTACTTTCATCAGCTCTAGTTACCAGTGAGACTCAATGGAAGCTGCAGTGCAACTACATGTATTGAGCACAGGTTCTTCATCCATGTGACAGACCTCAGTCCAAGCCGCCATCATCATTATCATCGTCATCATCATCATCACCACCACCACCTCCAAAGGTATCACTCTTGTCAAAGAAATTCATGGAAAGCACAACAAATTTTGATAATGTCTTCCTCAATAGTATTAATGATGTTATAAACACAAATATTAAACAGGTAGGTAGGTACACTTGTCAGTGCTCTACTGCTATGCAGATTCAGAAGTTTAAATTACAACATAACGCATGCTTAGTATAAATACAAGGATTGTATATAATATTTTCGTGTGTGTTAAAATAACATATGTAATATATACGTATTTAATAATGTTCTACTTGTGATAAACCATGGGGCAAATAAGCTATGTTATGTCTATACAGCCGTGCATTCAGGAAAATTGCTAATTATAATGTCAAAATAAATTTCAGCCCAGAGTTATACTTGACTCTTCTTTTCTTCCCACATTCAGAATGCCACAAAAAAGATCCCTAGCCCTAACTGAGATCTGGATGCTATATTTCCCAAGAGCATCAAGATCTCCAAGCAGCAGCTTCAAAATACCCTATTTCTCCCAAACCAACTTGGCCAGGCAAAAGCATGACAACTCAGTCTGTCTCTTTCCAAAAGAATGCAAAACATGTCTCAGCAGGGAAGTTAAGGCTGGCTTTTCTGATTGGCCAGCCATGACATCACTTTATTTTTAAGCAGTCTCGAATTTGTGTCTCAGATTCCACCCACCTTTCCCTGAGCTCTGAGACCTCACAGGGCTCAACCCAGGCAGTTCAAAAGACAAAAGGCAGCCCTTTCCTGTTTGGCAATGCTTCATCAACACTAGGGCTTCCCTCACTCCAATACATGGAGAGTTTTAAAGTAGAAACAAGTAAAAGCAATTTGAAATTCAGTGCAAAGAACTGAAATGGTAAATACACAAAACCACAAGAGCCAAGACAGAAAAGGCTAAAGGGAAATAAACAAGAACTGCACACAATTCAAGGGCAGCGAACCCCTTAACCAAAAATGCTTATGCAAAAACACTTCACAGTTGCACACATTTTTTTTAAAAGAAATATACACAGGCTAAGCTTATACAAGAAGGTCCACGTTCTTTCGACACATACATCATGATGAATAACCAAGAATAGCTGTGTTTTTGTCAGGGAAGCTGAAAATAGATTTAACATATGATTTTACAGCTTTAAAAAAGAAAAAAAGAAAAAAAACTTTTCCCCTTAAAGACTTTCTCTTATTTTAAGATTGCCAGATGTTGTTTCTCCTTTCTTAGTGCCTCTAAGTCACACGCTAAGCTATGCATGCACATAGGATTCCCCACCTCCCTCTAAGCCACTTACTTCTTGGGGAGGGACATTTTCTTCCATAAAAATTTGGAACAAAGAGAGTGGGGGAGTTCAAAAATAGCAACTCTGTATATTCTGCACATATAATGTCATGGATTCGAAGTGAAAGTCTTCTTGCAAGACTACTTCCAACAAGATTGTTTCCACTGATCCAAGACATGAAAGGATGCATTAGGCAGCTCAGGTAAGACAGCAATTTGCCAACCACCAAGTTCTGAGAAGTTAGCTCAGAGTGATGCTTAAGAGCCTGCCCACCCACATCTTCCCATGCAATCATTTGTGACCAGAAAGGGAAAAAGGAACCATTGCCATTACAACTTCTCTGCTTAGTTATCTCGTGCCAATGCTTCCACACCACAAGGAAGTTCCACATCACTGTGGAACTACTGTTGTTGGTATTTCCATGGTTGGAGAGCATTTGCTATTGGACTTAAGCATGCCATTCATTAAAGAATGTGGAAGACAAAGCAACTGCCTAAAATGTATACACCATCTAGACAAAAGTTTTTATTTCCATTCTAACAGATGTTGTCTTTTTTGTATGCTTATTTGTGTTTCACCTACTGTTCTGAGTTGTTTTATCTGCTATTTCTTTATTTCAAGCCACTTTTCTTTCCATATTGTTAACCTAAGTGTGTACATGTTGAATGGAAACAAAAGGACTAAGGTAAGATAATGGAAGACCTGTCAAAAGAAGATTATAATAATCAAGGTGGGAAATGACCAAGGCATGAATGGTCTTAGCAGAGGAAGCAGAAAGAAAAGATCTGACTTTAGCAATGTTATAAAGAAAAAAATGGACATGCCTTTGCTACAGCCTTAATATGAGGAACAGAAGACAAAGAAGAATAAAAAATAAAGCCAAGACTACATGTTTCCTCCACTGGATAAATGGGAATATTTTTTATTTATTTATATTTTTATTCAATTTTCAAATTAAATAAAAAACACATATTTCACATTTCACATTTATACATTCCTATCCGTTCTATACATTCAACTTCATGTCGTTCCACAAAACATCAAACTTAACTTCAACATTTACAACATTTATCACAGTTTACTCCCTTTTTATTTTTTGCCTTATGTTATAATTACATACCTCTTCTCCCCCTCTTCCCTACTTTGCTATCTTGATTCTGTTGCGGTTTTATCTTTTTAAGTTTCATTCATATCTTTACAATTTTACTCCATATAAAGCTCCTCCTTTCAAAGTTAAATCTCGATATTTACTATTACACAATCACCTCATTTTTCTTTCCAGAGTGGAGTTACAATTTCCCAATCTTTATAATTTTTATAAGCTTTTCTCCCTTCTAACAACATCGTCAACTTATCCATCTTGTACATCTCGTACAGCTTTAAAAACCAACCATCCATTGTCAGAGTTTGCTGACTTTTCCAATTTTTTGCGAGATTAATCCTCGCCGCTGTTATCATATATAGGAGGATCCTTGAAAAATTCCCTTTGTTCCATTGTGTTACATTATGAAGCATATTTAATAAATATATCTCTGGTTCACAACTAAAATCCACTTCTAATGTTTTAGTAATGATCTTATGGATCTTGTTCCAGTACTTCTTTATCTTCCCACATCTCCACCACATATGGTAATAAGTACCTCTGTTCTTCTTACATCTCCAACATATCTCTGAGGAGTTTCTATATATTCTCGATAATCTTTCTGGCGTCAAGTACCATCTGTACAGGGATTTATAATAATTTTCTTTTAAGTTATAACTTCTTGTAAATGCTAGATTTTTGTTCCATACTCTTTCCCAATGTTCCAGTTGAATTTCATAACCTAGGTCTTGGGACCATTTTATCATGTAGGTTTTTATTCTTTCTTGTTCTAAATTAATTTTTAGTAGCAGTTTATAAATTTTAGACACAGTTTCCTCCCTTCCTCCTTGTAAGATTTTATCAAATTCCGTTATCTCAGATTCAATTTCTTCTACCTTGGTATCTTTCTTAAACTTCTCTGTTAATTGTCTATGAAGAAACCAGTGACAATCTATGCCCTCCTCTTTTAGTTCTTCTTGTGTTTTCATCCTAACTATATTTCCATCTCATCTCAAAATCTCTTTATAGGTCAGCCATCTATTGTTATATAGATTTTCCCTTTTATGAAAGGCCTCGTGTACTGACAACCATAAAGGTATCTTTGGGCACAGTATTTTCTTATATTTCAGCCAAACTTTTATTAGTGCACGTCTTACATAGTGATGGTAAAATTCCTTATGAACTGATGCTTTATCAAACCATAAATAGGCGTGCCAACCAAACCGTAAATTAAAACCCTCCAGTTGCAAGAGTCTATTATTATTCAACATTATCCATTCCAGAATCCATGCTAGGCTATTTGCTTGGTAGTATATCCGAAAATCTGGGAGGCCTAGCTCACCTCGTTGTTTTCACAGAATCATAGAATCAATTATCGTCTTCCTCTGTACCCTGGACTTTTTTCCTGCCCAAATAAATCTTTGTAAATCTCTATTCCACTTCCTAAATATATTATCATTAGTTATAATTGGGATGTTCTGAAACAAATATTGTAACCTTGCCATGATATTCATTTTTACTGTAGCTATTCTACCTAACAACGAAAGTTCCAATCTACTCCATTTATTTAGGTCTTCCTTTATTGTATTCCATGTTTTAATATAATTATTTTCTAATAAGTCTGAATTCTTATTTGTTAGTATTATTCCTAAATATTTTACTTTATCCTCTATTTTAAATCCTTTTAATTCCCTCATTTTTGTACTTCTTTTTTACTTAGATTCTTGTTTAATAGAACTATCTTTTCTATATTTATCTTTAGCCCAGCTAGATTCCCAATTCTTCTATTATTACCATCAGCCTCTGTACATTCTCTAGAGGGTTATCCAATATAAATACCAAATCACCTGCATAGGCTTTATACTTAAACTCTTGTTTTTGTACTTCCAATCCTTTTAAGTCATGATCTAGTCTTATTTTATGGTTCAGCACTTCTAATATTGTTATAAACAATAATGGTGACAATGGACACCCTTGACAGGTTCCTCTATTAACTTGACATGCTTTTGACCTTTCTCCATTTATTATTATTTGCACCTCCTGCTTATCATATATTTTCTGTACCCAATTTATGTAATTTTCTCCTAGATTCATCTGTTTTAATACCTCAAAGAGAAATTCCTATCGCACATTGTTGAACACTTTTTCTGCATCCACAAATATCATACTCAACTTCTTTTCATTAAGTTTTTCATAATATTCCAGTACATTTAACAATACTCTTCCATTATCCTTCGTTTGTCTTTTTGGCAAGAATCCATTCTGGTCTTCCCCAATCCACTCTTTTAGATGTTGATGTTGCATCTTTTCCCTCTTTTAGGATGAGGGTTATATTGGTATATTTCCAAGAATCTGGAAGTTTCCCCTTATTTATCTCATTAAATAGCATATATAACGGGATTATCAATTCGTCCTCGAGCACTTTATAATATAAAGTGGAGAACCTGTCTGGTCCTGGGGCTTTGCCTATTTTCATTTTTTTATTACATTATTTATTTCTTCTTTTGTAATTTGTTTATTTAAGTCTATTCTTTGTTCATTTGTTATCAATGGTATTTTTTCTCTTTGTAAATATCTTTTTATATCGTCTTCAATTTCTTTTGTATTTGGAAATTTTTCGTATAGCTTTGTATAATATTCATGGAAGATATTCATAATATCTTTTTGTCTAGTAAACAATCCCTTAGCGGTTTTAATCTCAGTTATCAATTTTTTCTCTTTCTCTTTTCTCAGTTTATACGCCAACCATTTCCCTGGCTTATTCGAATGTTCAAAATATCTTTGATTAGTATATTTTAACATTTTACTTATTTCTACCATCATTTCTGTGTCTAATTGTCGTTTAAGGATTTCTAGTTCTTTCTTTGCCTTGTCATTTTCTGGGGATATTTTTAATTCTTTTTCTTTCTCCAAAATCAGGTCCAGAATCTTCTTCTCTGCCTCCCTTTTTTCCCTTTTCCTCTCAGCTTCTTGTTGTAGGAAGTGACGCCTAATGACTGCTTTTCCAGCATCCCATACTGTGCTTATATCTATGCCTTTATCCAGATTTTCCTCAAAATATTGTTTCAATATTTCCTTCATTCTTCCTATTGTCAAGTTACTTTTAATTAATATGTCATTTAACCTCCAATTATATTGTCTTTCTTGCCATCCTAATTCCAACATCACCAGGCAATGGTCTGAAATTATTTTTTGCTGAATCTTTATTCTCTTAATCTCTTTTTGGAGTGATTTAGATGTCAAAAACATGTCTATTCTAGACCAACATTTGTGACGGTCTGAAAAAAATGTATAATCTCTTTCCGTTTTGTGCTTTAGCCTCCAGATGTCATGCACTGCTAACTGATCCATTATTGACCACACTATTTTGGGGAGTTTCCCTTGGTTACTTTTCTTTGAGGTTTTCGTCGATCTATCTAACATTAGGTCCAGTACTCCATTCCAATCCCTTGCTAATATATATTCTGCATAATAATATTCGTGAATTTTTCCCAATAATTTCGTAAAGAATTCCTTTTTATTTTCTTGGGGTGTGTAGATTCCCACCACCAGTACTTTCCTCTCTGGTAGTTTAATCTCTATTCCCAAAAAATGTCCATTCACATCATTAAATATTTCTTTCGACAAATATTTTTTATTAACATATATCACCACACCCCTTTTTTCTTATCATAATTTGTTGCATATAACTCTCCCAATTTTACATTTCTCATGTATCTCTGATCTTGTTTCCTAATATGTGTTTCCTGTAGACATGTAATGTCAATCCTCTGTTTTTCCAAATAATGAAATATTTTTCTCCTTTTTGTTGGTATGTTTAAACCTCTTACATTACAAGTTAGTATTTTTTCTATCATCTCTATATCTTTATTTTTACTATTTAGTGTCTCTTAAATTTCTAACTTGTTGCTTATTTAAAAACCTCCTCTTCTGAATTTTCTGCTTCTCCTATCTCTTCCTGTTCTGACTCTCCTGTCTCCTCCTGTTCTTCTACTTCCTCCTCTTCCTTCCCCAATTCTCCTCTTAATATTTCTTTCTCTTCTTCCTCTATTCCCTTATCTTGTTCACCTGACTGTTCCTGACTATCTTCCCTTCCTCGTTCTAAATCTTTCTCTTTATATCTCTTTTGTACGGGTTGTTGTATTTGTTCTTTTCCTCTGTTCCTTTGTTCTATCTCCTCTTTGTTGATTGCACAATCTCCCTGTAGTTTCTTTAGGAATTCTTTTGCTTTATCTATAGAATTTATCACAAAGCTCTTATTCCTATATGTAAATGTTATTCCTTCTATTTTATTCCACCTATATGGGATTTCTTTTCTATGTAACGGCTGTGTTATTATACTATAATCCTTTCGCTTCTTCAAAACTTGTGTTGGCAAATCTTTGTAAATTTTTACCTCTTCTCCTTCTATAGTTAGCTTTTGGTTAAAGCTTTGTTCTATAACTATATCTTTTACTCTTTCTCGTAGAAAATATATCACAATATCTCGTGGTATTTTTTTCTTTCTTGCAACCCACGAATCTATCCTATACAGTTTATCCACCTCAATATCCAGCTGTTTGGGAGACCATCCAATAAATTCCGCTAATACAGGTATAATTTTGACTATATTTTTGTAGCCTCTTCCATGCATCCCAAATTTAGCTAATTGTTTTTGAATATCAATTCTTATTTCTCCATTGAGATCTTTCATTTCTGTTTTTAATTCTTTACTTAATATTTTAAACTCAATCAACAGCATCTGGGTAGTATCTGCTATTTTTTTTTTGCCATATCTATAGACGTCCTTCTTGTAGTTTGTATCTGTGCTTGGGCCTGTGCTAAGGCTTTCCTCGATGTTGGCATGCCTCTATCTTATTTCTAACCTAATTCTGATGTTTCACTTCTATATTTTTTTATTATCTCAAAACCTTCTATTTTCCCAATTTCTCAGAA
This sequence comes from Gambelia wislizenii, assembly GCA_030847615.1. Lineage (NCBI taxonomy): Eukaryota > Metazoa > Chordata > Lepidosauria > Squamata > Crotaphytidae > Gambelia > Gambelia wislizenii. The sequence continues at coordinate 15,572,017 of JAUMIR010000009.1, read as the reverse complement.
TCGCCACGCTTACCAACTTCACAGTTCCACACAGTATTTTTCCCTTCAATATTTCTCCAATCTCTATCATAACCTCACTATCCTCTTTCTGTTTGTCCACAAAGAAGAAAGAATATGCCTTTTTTTCCAATGAATTCAACACTTCTTTCCCATTAGTTGTTTGTTTACAACTCACCAGTCTTAAATTTCCACTTTTAATAAATAGTTTGTATAGATAACTTCTACAGATACCTTCACCCAGTTATATTAATTTTTCTTCAGGCTTCACCTTTTTGCCCAGCTCCATCACCTTTTTTCTATCTCTCCATTCTTTTTCCTCCTTTCTACTCATTTGAGCTTTTACTCCTTAGTCTCTTACTCCTTCGATTCTATTCGTCTCCCTTCTTTCCATTTTTTCTTCCAGTTCTTTCCCTTCTCCCAGTAAGACACTTCCTTTTAATTCCTCCACTTTCCGCTTTCTGCTCACGAAACTCTGATAGTCCTGTTTAATTTTCCAACTCTTATTCTTCTTCCTTAAATTTCTATCCTTTATTTGTGTCCTTTATGTTGGCTTCGTCTCTGTAGCTTCAGGGCTCTATTGTTCTGTAGCTCCGTCTCCGCTTCGCTGCTCTGTTGTTCCTCCTCACCCTACTTGCACTGTTAATTTTATTTTACAGCTCTCCGAGTTACAGCAGTTGGGAGTTTGCTCTTTTGTCCACAGTTGAAATTAAGTTTAGGGTGTCCCCCACAAGAACAAAAAATAAATTGCTTACTTGCAGCTTCTAAGTCTTAAAACTTTAAAAGTGGTGGTGTCATTAACTGCCTAAGCTTAGGCAGCAGCAGCAGTGTGGGTGTGGCAAGCCAACCCGCCTCGGCATTCACGGCTGGAGGTTTTTAGATTTCCCTTCCTTCTACAGCTCGTTAGCCAGGACCACAGGGGTTTTCGCTAGCCCCCTCCGATTGCCTGTCCCCCAGGCAAACTTTGCCCCTTCTTCTTGAATAATTTGGGTTTTTTTCCCCCCGCACTGCGCTGACGAGACTCGCGAGCTCCGCATGTCTCGTCCTCTCATGACGCCCTCGCCAGTGGTGGGGAATGTATGTTGTGAAGTAGCTTTTGGAGGAAAAATAATGAGTCTTTGCTGTAGATTTTCCATGGTTTTTTTCCAGACTGTGAGGCCATGTTCTGGATACACCAGAATCTATGCAGATCAGAAGCTCTCCCACCAAGACTGTATGGGCTTCCCAAGATAGTGAGTGCATAGTGAGTGCAATTGGATCCCCCACGTATGACTTGGCCAAGTTTCTGGCCACATAATTACAAACCCTCATAGGACAAACCAGTCACTACATCAAAGACTCAACTCACTTCATAGAAAAAAATCAACATCGAACTGAAACCTGGAGACAGACTGATCAGCTTTGTCTCCTTGTTCACCAAAGTACCCATAATGGACACCATGGCACTCATCCAACAAATATTTCCTGAGGACATCACAACCTTGTTCAAACATTGCCTCATCACAAGCTACTTCCAGTGGGATAACAAATTCTATGAAAAAAATAGATGGGGTAGCCATGGACAGCCCCCCTTGAGCCCCGTGATAGCAAACTTTTACATGGAACATTTTGAAAAGCAAGCCCTGGAAACAGCACCAAAAAAGCCCACAACATGGTTCCAATATGTGGATGACACTTTCACCATTTGGAACCACAGAGAAGAAGATTTGGTCTCATTCCTGAACCACTTGAACAGCATCCACCCAAATATCCAATTCATGATGGAAAAAGAAAAGGAAGGAACACTGGCATTCTTGGATGTCCTAGTCATGCGCAAACCAAACCAACAGTTAGGCCACAAGGTATACAGAAAACCTACACACACGGACAGAGACGTACACAAGAACTCCAATCATCACCCAGGACAAAAAAGAAGCACAATAAAAACATTGGTAGACCGCACAAAAAGGATCTGCGAACCCCACTACCTGGAAGAGGCACCTAAACTGGGCTCTACAGGCTAATGGTTCCTCCAAATTAGACATCACAAGAGCAGCCAGACCCAAAAAACCCCACAGGAATGAAGAAGAAAAACAGCCACCCAAAGGGAAGGTATTTTTACCATACATCAAAGGAGTCAGACAGAATAGGGAAACTGATGATGAAACACAACCTCTAATCTACAGGCCAACCAAGAAAATCCAAGAAATGCTATGCTCTGCGAAGGACAAAAGAGACCCTCTCACAGCTGCAGGAATTTACCGCATACCATGCAGCTATGGACAAGTTTACATAGGGACCACTAAACGCAGTATGCAAACACGAATCAGACAACATGAGAGACACTGCAGACTGGGCCAGCCAGAAAAATCAGCAGTAGCAGAACACATTATAAACCAACCTGGACACAAAATGTTATTTAAAAACACAGAAATTCTGGACCAGGCCAACAACTATCATGTCAGAATGCACAGAGAAGCTATTGAAATCCACAAACACCTGGACAACTTCAACAGGAAAGAAGAAACCCTAAAAGTAAACAAAATCTGGCTTCCAGTTTTGAAAAGCAATAGATTCAAAACTCAACACTTAACAAAGGAGAAATACAGCTGAGTATCATCAGCATAAAGATGATATTGAAAACCATATAAACAGATAAGATTACCTGAAGATAGTGTATAAAGAGAAAACAACAAAGGGCACAGAACAGAACCCTGTGTAACCCTAGCAAAAGGGAGAAAGAAGATAATGACCTCCAGTTACATTAAATGGCCGCCCTGAGATATAAGATGTGAACCAGCTGAGGGCTGAATCAGTAAAACCTAGGCCATGAAGTGAGTACAACAAAAGAGCATGATCAATTGTGTCAAAGGCTGCAGAGAGATCAAGGAGAACATAGGACTTTTGACTTGGCCTGAAGGAGATCATCTGTGATTTTTCTAAGTGCTGTCTCCATAGAGTGCAAAGGGTGAAATCCAGACTGAAATGGATTCATCACATAAATACAAGAAAGTAAGTCAAGGCAATGTACATAAACATGTTCCAAAAAATTTTGAGATGAAAGGCAACAGTGAAACAGGATGATAGTTAGAAAGAGAAGATGGATCAAGTAAAGGCTTCTTAAGAATTGAAGAAACAATAGCATGTTTAAACTCAGAAGAAAAGGAACCAGTAGAAAGGGACAGATTAATAATATGGAGAAGAGAAGGGAGAATGGCCAGGTAACAGTAATTAAGAAGCAAGAAGGAACAGTACCAAGAGAGCAGACAGAAAGATTCGAGGACATCAACCATTTGGATAGTTCATCTAACAAGACAGAGGGAAAGTAGAAAATGCAGAAGAAACAGACATTTGATATGTTGGTAATGAGAAAAGTTCAGGAGCAGCAAGATCAGAACAGATAGTTTCAATTATAGTATTAATGAAAGTTGCAAAATCATCAGCCAAGAATGATGGAGGGAGAGGGGGGAGGGCTTTAAAAGAAAATTAAAAGTAGAAAGAAATGCTAAGGGTGGTGTCTGTTCTGATTTATGGCTTCTGATCAGAGACTGTTTGATATCAGACTCCTTTTGTTGTTATCTCTTCTGAACTGTGGGCACTCAGTTCTTGTTCACTGTGAGAGCAGGACAGGACCATACTTGTTGACAAAGGGGCAGAACTATCAAGAGTTGAAGGCAAAGGTGAGTTAAGAAACAGCTGAATCCAAGGAACTACTAGAATTAAAGGAAAACAGAGAAGAGACCAGTGCTTGTGAAAGGGCCTCAAAATTAACAGAATGAACCTCTTGAAGTGAGCAGCAGAAGACCACCAAGGTGGATTATGAACAAGCACAAATGAAACAAGACGATGATCAGACAAAGGAAATTCAGTAACTGAAAAGCATGAGACAGAAAAATTCTTAATAAGAGCAAAATCAAGACAATGGCCATGGAGTGTGTGTGTGTAGGTGAATCAGAACAAAGCTGGAGTCCAAAAGAAGACAATAAAGAAAGAAAATGTAAGACAGCAGGATCTTTGGAATCGACACAAACATTAAAATCACCCATAACAATAGTGGAAATATCATCAGAGAGAAAGAAGGTCAGCCAAGAATCAAAATCAGAAATAGAAGTTGAAAATGGGCCAGGCGGATGGTAAATGACTGCAATTTACAGGTGCAGGAGAGAAACAAGTCTCACAGCATGGGCCTCAAAAGAAGAGAAATGGTGTGTTGGTGAAAAGGAAACACAAACGTATATGGATGTGTTATTTTGGCCACTACAAGGATTGGTGTTTCCTTCCTCTCAGTGCATTACCCAAAGTCTCCTCCTGACTTATTCTAAAGTCCCAAAGCCACCTCAAGTGGGCATTCCATGTTTCCTGGGGAACAGGCAGGAATGGAAAAGCATCTGGCAACCAGAACCACCCCTGCCAGACGCACAATGATGACAGAAGCATTGATACCCTCACAGAACCCTCACAGATCTCAGTGCTGATGTCATCATTGTGAGTCTGGTGGGGTGAGGAGTAGCCAGATGCTCCTCCAATCCTTCCTGTTAGATGTGAAGCTGGGAATGGCCATGCAAGGTGACTTTGGGGCTTTAAAATTGGTCAGAGGTGGTATATGGCTCAGTAGTGTAGATACACACATGGATATTTATGCTATGCTAAGAAGTTGTTGAATTTAGGCCATAATGCACCATAATGTATTCATAATGTATCATGAATACATATACAGGTATACCTCCATTAATAAAGTAAGGGGGTGTTCCTGGCATAAGGGTGGTCCAGAAACAACATGTACAGTAATAACAAAGTAAGGGTGCTCCAGAAATAACACGTAAAGAATAGGGATAGGTTCCTGCACCACAAAAGAAGAGCAGTTCAACATATTTCAGCAACCATTTTATTTAAAACTAATACTGTAATATGCATACGTGAAAGGTCAGGTAAACCTTGCATAAGTAATAAATAAATACATAAATTCTGAACCTTCTAGAGACCACTTGAAAACTTCTTTCAGGAGTGACTTTTTCTCCCTTCACCACTCTCTAATTTCCTTATAATTTCCATAGATCTATGCTTTTTGAACATGCTGGGTATAACTGGTGAGGCAGGCTCATCTGCTCTCTCTTTTTCTCTCCATTTTGCTGTTCACATATGCTCAGTAAGGGATTCTGGAGGCAGCTGTTTGACTGTTCTCAGCAGGCATGCATAGCTAGGATAGGCTAGAATAAAATATTCTTTCCCACCTTAAGCTTTATTTCACTGTTTGCTATAGACATGTTGGTTTAACCTAGCACTGTAAGTCTGTGTTTCTCAAGCCCTTCTTCACCATCCTCCCAGTGCTGATGCTGCTAAAAAGCTTCCAGCTATGCAGAAAGGGGTGCGTGGACAGGTCTAAAAAGATTTTGTTAAAAAGGAGCTTCTTCATCAGAGGCTTAGTTAAAAGAGGTATGACTGTAATAATTATGTAGTGTGTGTGTGTGTGTGTGTGTAATTCTTGAACATGAATCATTAAGCAGCAATGTTGACTGAATAGTTTTTTTTTGTAAAAAAATAAACAGCCACTTGTCTCATCATGAATATGAACTGCCTCCAGGCAGAACTTTTGAAAAGCCCCCTCCCCAAGACTAGGACGTATATGGGGGGGGGGGGGACACACCAGCTAGCCATCTCTCTAAAATAGTAGTAGACAGAGGTGACAAAGAAATACCAACTGTGTTTTGAAGGAATGAACTGAGAACTACTAAAGAAAAATCTGGAGATCTATGACCATTCTCTTGCCCACGATCACTCGGATGGATTAGGGTTGACAACTATGTTGGAGAGGTTTCCAGATGTACTTGCCAAACAGAAAATATCCTGAGAGGATTACTTGGCTGGGAACCAAACACACACACAAAATATATGGAGGAGGATCAGACAAGGTTGTATTAAAAAGATGTAGCACTGGAGTAAACAAACCATTCCTAAAGATCAATTCTACTCTAAGTCTATTTACATGATCCTGTTACCAGCAAATAGGATATATTTTATAGAAATATACCACTTTAAGTCATACAGAGAACTGGAAGAAATAATGAGTTTCTAAGGCTTAAAGACTAATCCTTTTGTTGGCAATTCCTCCTATCTCAAATAGGAACGTTGGTCTTACCTGTGATACATTCTTTTCCAGTGTAGAGGCGAAGAGGATCCGTATGCTTGGGTTGTCCCTCGCACTTGCTCCCGGTAGGCAGGATACAGAGACTCTTATTTTGAAGAGTTTTGACCACCAGGAGGGACGACCCCTCTGCTGGCCAGTCGATATCACAGCCTCGTGACGCCATAGTCTGACTCATCTGGCTGTGATCCCACCAAGACGATCCGCTTTTGCACCCAGACGATCAGTCTTCGCAGTTCCATCGGAGGGTATGAGGCGTCTTCTTTTCTCCTCCTCTGGGTCTTCCATCTCATTTGCCCTGGGTGGGCCGGATGCTCTTCGCCTCAACACTGGAAAAGAACATATCACAGGTAAGACCAACGATCCTTTTCCCAGTGGAGAGGGCTCCAGAGCATCCGTATGCTTGGGATTTGCTAAAGCTTCCAGACTGGGTGGGCAAGGGCGACCTTTTGACTTCTAGGGTTGTAGAATTCACTGTAGCATCCTTCTCCCGAAGGCAGCCTCCGCTGATTGCATTCTGTCCAATCGATAATGCTTGACAAAGGTTGAAGGGGTCTTCCATGTTGCTGCTCTGCAGATTTCCTCCAATGGGGCGTCTTTTCCTAGGCCGTCGAGGCTGCTGCGCTTCTTGTGGAGTGAGCCATGATGCCCCCTGGTACTGGTTTCCCCAGGGACTCGTAGCACAACACTATACAACACTTTATCCAACGTGCCAGGGTGGAGGGTGAGACATTCCTCCCCAAATACTTTGAATGGGGAGAGATGAATAATGCTTCAGAGACTCTGAAGGGTGTTGTTCTCTTGATGTATACTTTGAGTGCCCTACGCACGTCCAAGGTGTGCCAAATCCTTTCTAACTCCCTTTCTGGTTTAGGGCAAAAAGAGGGCAGGACCACTTCCTGAGATCTGTGAAAGGCCGAATCCACCTTCGGCTTGAAGTCGGGGCGTAGCCTGAGGACTACTGAATCTTGTCTGAAGATACAGAAGTCTCTTCTGATAGATAGCGCCGCCAGTTCCGATACTCTACGGGCTGAAGTGATCGCCACTAGGAATAGGACCTTCCATGCTAAGAACTTCAGGTGTACCTCCCGGATAGGCTCAAAGGGTTGCACCGTTAAGGCTTTCAACACTGTATGAAGATCCCATGAAGGAAAACGGTGTCTCGTCGGCAGGGCCAAATTGGTAAGGCCCCTGATGAAACGACGTACATGGGGGTGCGTTGATATCGCCGTAGCTTCATCTGGTGCCAGGAATGACGTCACTGCTGCGACCTGTCTTTTCAGTGTATTTGGGCAGAGTCTGGACTCGACTCCGTTCTGGAAAAAATCCAACAGCACTGGGACCGTGACCTCCCTGAAGTCCTATCCCTTGCGTCTGCACCATCGATGAAACACCCTAAAGGTGTATTCATAAATCCGTTGGGTAGACTCCCTTCTTGATGCCAGAATTGTTCCTACCACTGGGTCCAAGTAACCCCGCATCGTCAACATCTGGCGCTCAATTTCCAAGCACGAAGCTGGAGCCAGGGCAGGTCCAGATGATGCACCTGACCTTGGGACAGTAGGTCTATCCGAGGTGGGAGAGGCATTGAGTCCACCTGCATTTCCAGAATATCCGGGAGCCATGCTCTCCTGGGCCACTCTGGGGCGACCAGTATGATCTCCGCCTCCTCCAATCGGACTCTGCTGAGCACTCTGGGGATCAACTGGACCGGTGGAAAGGCGTAGAGTAGTGTTCTTGGCCACGGGCACATCAGGGCATCCATGTCCATCGCTCCTTCTGACCTGTACCTGGAGACGAAGAGAGGAAGCTTTGCATTTGCAGGAGATGCGAACAGGTCTATCGCCGGTTGTCCCAGGGTCTGAGCTATGTCGTTGAACACCTCAGGGTTCAGGCTCCACTCCCTCTGATCTATGTCCGCCCAGCTGAGCCAATCCGCCTTCCGGTTGAGGGCTCCCTGAAGGTGTTCTGCCGATATGGATTCCAGGTGTTTTTCGGCCCAGATGAGGGGCCGAGATGATTCCAGCATGAGGGTTCGTGACCTGGATCCCCCTTGGAGATTTATATGCGTCTTCCTTGTGACATTGTCTGTTCTGATGAGCACCGACCTGCCTCTGAGCAGGTGCAAAAATTTCTTGAAGGCTAGTCTGACTGCCCTCAGCTCCAACCAGTTGATGCTGTGGGTCGCCTCCTCTGGGGTCCATCTCGCCTGTGCCAGCTAGGTTCCGCAGTGTGATCCCCATCCCCGTAGGCTGGCGTCCATGGTTATCTGGATCCTGTCCCGGATCCACAGATGGCGACCTTTGTGAATCGCTGGGGAGAGCCACCATCTCAAGGACATCTTGACATCCTTCAGGAGTCTCACCATGTGGTGCCTCCTGTTGGCTATTTCCTCCTGGAAGGGGAGGAGGAACCACTGAAGAGTTCTGGCATGGAATCTTGCCCATGGAACACAGTCCATCGCAGCTATCATGAGGCCTTGTAGATGTGCCAGGTGCATGATGTCTGACCTGGTTGAATCCAGGGCTTTCAGCATCACGGTCTGAATTGCCTTGATCCGTTCCATGGGGAGACGGATCCGGCCCTCTGCCGAGCATACTAACGCCCCCAGGTGTTGTATCCGCTGAGACGGAGTCAGAGAGCTCTTTTCCATGTTTATCTGAAATCCATGATGCTGGAGAGAGTCCATGACAAAGGTGAGGTCCCTTTCCACTCCCTGTTTCGATTGGGAGCGGATCAGGAGATCGTCTAAGTAAGGATATACATGTATTCCTGAGTGTCTCCAAGAGGCTACCAAGGCAACCAGGATCTTTGTGAATACCCTGGGAGCTGAGGAAAGTCCAAAGGGAAGGGCCTTGTATTGGAAATGACTGTTGTTGTAACAAAAACGCAGGAATTGGTGATGATCCGGATGAATTGGGATGTGGAGGTACGCATCCTGTAAATCCAGAGAGGACAGGAAATCCCCTGGTCTTATGGCTTCCAAGATGTGTTTCAGTGTTTCCATCCTGAACTTTCTCTTCCTGACGAATTTGTTCAACCCCTTTAGATTGAGGACCGCTCTCCATGTACCGTTCTTCTTTGGTACTAGAAAGAGTATGGAGTAGCATCCCTTTCCTAGTTGCGAGCGTTGGACCTTCTCTATAGCTCCCATATCCAGGAGACGCTGTATGGCTTCCATCATCAGGGATTGCTTGAGGCTGTCCCTGTGTAGTGGGGTGGGCAGAAACCAACGTGGGGGGAGTCGGGAGAACTCTATCCGGTACTCCTGCCGGATAGACTGCAGGACCTACCTGTCCGAGGTAGAGTTTTCCCAAACCCCCATGAAGGCCTGCAGTCTTCCTCCCACCTGGGAGGGACTGTCATAGGTGGGATTTGGAGGGTTGCTTGGAGGACTGTGAGTGAGTGGTCTTGCTTGCTCCTCCCTGTTGGCTTTTACGCTGGTACCTGTGTTCTCCCCATCGTTGTCGTTGGGGTCTCCCTTTCCTGGAACTAGCCTGGTTGGATGAGTTCCCGCTGGGATGGTGGCTGCCAGATGGGCGAAAGGAGCGATATTTCTTAGCATATCTCTTCTCCTCTCTCCTGCGGGAAGCGAGTGCCTTCTTCTTCTTCTTGTCCTTGTCTTCCACTAGCACTGGTTCCAACGACTCCCCAAACAGCTTCTCGCCAAGGAACGGTGATGACACCAGGTTCTGTTTCGACTTGAAGTCCACGTTCCAGGACTTCACCACACCTGTTGTCTGGCCACCACTCACCACACCTGTTGTCTGGCCGCCACTGTTGCCGCCTGAGCTCTTGCGCAGAACTGCACTGAATCCAGGGTGCTGTCCGCTAGGAAGGCAGAAACCTTAGACAACTTGTTGAGATCCTGGCGGATCCTTGTCTGAGCCCTAGGAACATCTTTTAAGGCATTCCTTGACCACTGTATAGCCGCCCTGGCCATCATTGTCGCCGTGGTGGAGGCCCTGATGGCTAGTGATATGGCCTCATGTGCCCACCTCAGGGCCAGATCCAATCGCCTATCTTCTGGTACTTTCAAAGTCTCTTCCCCATCTTTGCAAAAAATCGTTGAAGAGACCAGCTCCGAGACCGGAGCGTCGATGAGTGGGACCTGTCGCTTTCCCGTGACCTTCTTGGATAGGGAATACAGTTGCTTGGCGATAGAGGGTTGCAGTTTGGCCCCCACTGGTGCCTTCCATTCGTCGTAGATTAGCCTCATTACTGCCGCCGGGATCGGCATCTCCAATGCCACTGGCTGGGCCTCTGGAAAAAATTCCCTGGAAATCTCTGGGAGATCTGGATCCATCTGTGCTTGTGGGGCAGTAGGAAGATTCAAACCCAGGATTCTGAGTGTCTTCTTGAATAACACTGAAAAATCCTCAGGAGCAAAATGGCGTGTCAAGGCACGTGCATTCGTCACTTCTGTCTCCTCCTCTGACAACTCGCCCTCCTCACGGTCTGATTTGTCGCTGCCTGAGTCCTCCACTGAGGTGTAAAGGGAAATGACGTCTTCGTCATCTTCCTCCTCTCTAGCCCTGTTGCGTGAAAGGTGGCGCATATCCCCCTCTTGTTCCCAGTCGCTCTCCTCATCCCTGTGAGGTCTAGGGTGACTGGTGGATCCTTTGCTGGTGCCAGGTATGGGCTCTGCACTGCCCCCCCTTTGTCCCCTGCGCCTGGAGGCGAGGGCGCTTGGACTTCCCTTTGTTGGCTCCGCCCCCCTTGCCACCCCTCTGCCTCTTCCTCGTGGCATCAGCAGCCTGGCAATTGCCTGCTGTGGCTGGGCTAAGAGGTCTGGGGTGCCCTATGGGAATAGTGGCACCCACACTGGCTGGCTGAGTGGGGGGAGAAACTGTAGCTGGGGGGGCTGCGTGGTGATGGGGGGCTGCGCTGCGATGGGGGGCCACACAGGGGGAAGTAGCTGCATCGGGGATGTGTCCCCTGGTGGCCTGAGGGTCCCGATCCTCCCCCCAAGGTCTGGGCGCTGGCACCCCCAAGGTTCGGCTGGGCCATTGAGTTGGCTAGCCACTTCATTGTCTCCCTGCCCAGAGCTGGTTCTAGCCAAGCAGGCATGGCAGCTGGCCCTGACCCCCCCCCCCAGAGGACTCGTCCCCGGGGCGTGCCTTTCCCTGGCCTTCCTGAGTGGGCTCCGGGGCTCCAAAGCCCTTGACCCCACTGAGAAAGGCTGGGGAAGGAAGCGTGTGGGCAGGGAGGAGGCTGCACTGAGAAAGGACGGGGAAGGCAGCGTGTGGGCGGGGAGGAGGCTGCGCTGCCTCTCCCCAGCCTTTCTCAGCAGACTCCGGGGCTTTGGAGCCCCTGAGCCTGCTGAGGAAGGCCGAGGGAAAGGCAGTGCAGCCTCTTCCCCGGCCTTTCTCAGCGGGGTCCGTGGCTTTGGAGACCTGGAGCCCACTGAGAAAGGCCGGGGAGAGGCAGCGCAGCCTCCTCCCCGCCCACACGCTGCCTTCCCCGGCCTTCCTCAGCGGGCTCCGGGGCTTCTAAGGCCTGGAGTCCCCTCAGAAAGGCCGCGGAGAGGCCAGCCAGGCTGGCCAGACAACCTCCCGCTGCCTCCCTCCCTCTGGGGGGTGGGGCGCGGGAGCAGCATCTGTTATTCGCGGTTTTTCCACATTCGCAGGGGTCTCCAGAACCTAACCCCCGTGAATGTGGAGGGACAACTGTATTTTGAATTGGGTGCCTGGGAACAGATCAGAATCTTGAAGTTAGTGAAGCACCATGATAGTATTATTGGGGAAACCGTTAACCCTTAATTCTGGAATTGGTTGCTAAGAGTGTTAGGCTGCAAGCACTTACAGTAGGACCCCCGTATCCACTGATTCATTATACACTTATTCAATTACCCACGGGATACAAAACAGCACCCTACCATAGTCTTTTCACGGAGCCAGGATCCTGTCCCACGTCGCTGGGGGGGGGTCTGCCAGAGGCACCGCAGCAGCGGAGTTTGCCCCAGGACTGGGGACGTTCCGCGGTTCTGGCATCTTCCTCGGCTGCGCTGCGGTTCCCTCCCCGGCCCGCAGTCACACACGTCCTGGCGGAGAGGGGCTGGGGCGCAGCCAGTGGCAGCCGGAGCAGGGGTCTTCCCCCCTTGCCCGGCTTCTTCTTGCCACCACTGCCTTTTGCGGGCTCTCCGGAGTCTCTTTTGCCGGTCCCACTGCGATCCGGTTTGTGGGGGGGCAAGGAGCCAGCCCCCGTGTTCGTCTGGTGATCGCTGTTAATCACAGCCTCGATCACCGCTTCAATATCCTCCAATGCCCCCATGTCCTTATCTCCTCTATAGGCTGGCACTTGGTAAAAAATTTTTTTTTAAAGGGTTCAAAAAGTTCAAAAAGTTTCCAAAAAGTTTTTTGAAAATGGCGCCAGCCACATGGAAGGAGACAAAGGGAGGACAAAGGAGGAAGGATGTCCTACCAGGAGCGTAGGCAGGAAACAGACTGGCCAGCAGAGGGGTTGTCCCTCCTGTATGACACCACTGGTGGTCAAAACTCTTCAAAATAAGAGTCTCTGTATCCTGCCTACTGGGAGCAAGTGGGAGGGACAACCCAAGCATACGGATGCTCTGGAGCCCTCTCCACTGGGAAACTGTCTTTATTCTGTCCCTCTGATTCACTCTTTCATGAGAATACCCCAAAACTGGAAACAGAAGCTCACTCCAATACAAAGCAGAGGGGGAAAATATCCTGTTTTGGGACATTCAAAAAGCTACAGTGCTGTAATGACATCTCACTCCAGTCCCTTTTGCCATTCTACTCTTTGCCATTCAATGTTCCCCAACCTGACATTTCTTCAGGCATTACACTTTCAAACATACACTCGAAACCTTAAAGGGTAGGAAATGTTAAGTTACCATTTCCTACCCTGAAAGAATAGCTAAATTCTCAGGAATGCTGAATTTTTCACTCAGTATAATGTTTTGTGCCGGAATGAGACAAATGGCCCAGTATGGTGTAATGGTTTGAGTGTTAGTAGGAAAAGGGGAGACCAGGGTTCAAATCCCTGCTCAGCCATGGAAACCCATACTCTCTCAGCCTTTGTGCCTTGCAAAATAGCACCTAGATAAATACACGTGTCATGCAATGTTGCTATACGGTATGGGGGGTTGCACAGTGCTCACATAGTGTATCCCCATGTTGTTGTAGGAATTTACATAAACATTTACATCAGACATTGTAAACACACCACCCCATTAAGTAAGGCAGAAAGCCAGTGTGGTGTAGTGGTTTGAGCATTGGACTATGACTCTGGAGACCAGGGTTCGAATCCCACTCAGCCATGGAAACCCATGGGGTAATCTTGGACAAGTCATATTCTCTCAGACTCCGAGGAAGGCAAATGCAAACCCCTTCTGAACAAATGTTGCCAAGAAAATCCTGTGATAGGGTTGCCTAGCGAAACAACCTGAAGGCACAAAACAACAAGTGGGTGTTGGATCCAAGTCCAAATCACATAAGCCCTATGAGATGTTCTAGGTGAGCTTATGGAATATTATAGACTCTGAATCAGAAGCTCCACCTTCACATCCCCATTTATAACAGAAGTGAGAAATATGAGAAAGTACTTACAACTATTAGACAACAAGTTATCAAGCTTGTAAAGAGTCACTCCAGGAATGGGAAAGGTTGAGGTTTCCTCCTGCCCTTTGAGGCCACCTAAATTCATGAATGAACTAATAACCTATGTGTTGGCAGCCTGGCTAATAGAAGCATTTAGGATTGGTCCCTTGATTGAACTTGTTTGCAAAGCTGTTGTATATGAAAACAGCACCCACCTTTATTGCAAGGCAGGAATGGTATGTGAGTTCCCCTAGAATACACCACAGGGTTTAAATAAATAAATAAATAAATAAACTTTTTAAAAAATGAATAAAAGAGAACCAGAGCTTTCCCCACCCTCTTCCACCCCCTAGAAAAACATGAAATAATTTGTTCCATAAATAATTGCGGTAGGATGTTGCTGCTTTCCCCAAACAAACAATATCTTGATTGTGTAAGGCATTGCCATGGGCAAAGCAGGGAGGGGGGGAGAGAAAAAGGAGGGGGACACACAAAGGACTGCTTTCAGAACTTGGGGTCTCCTGGTAGTGAAAATTCACCTCTCTCCCAATCCACTTCAGGAGTACACACTTCCCTCCCCACCTCTACCTGTAACTTCTCTTACTTTTCTTTAGAACCAGCAAAGACAAGGTTTATGAAATGTTTTAAAGTGTTTGGTTTTTTAGTCCTTACACAGTTGGCTTACTTTAAAAAAAATCTCCCCAGAAGACGGCTTACTAACCCAGAACTGTTTTGCCATTAATATTTATGCAGCTGATACTCAAAGCACAACACCTTTCCCCTCCTGCTTTGTTTTCAGTGGGTATAAATTCACCTTTTTCTGCACCATCATCAGAATATTTTTAAACTGCCCTTCAACCTTGCAATGCTAGGATAGTGCAAGATACATGACAAAATCTACAACTGAACCGTACCATAATGGAACAGTTGAAAGATAGCTAAGATGTTAGAAAAGAATTTTAAACATAGGCTTATACTGGTGCTAAAAGGAATGCAGTGTCATCTATACTGGCTAGGAAATGCTGAGAATTGTAGTCCTCAAAAAGTAGCTTTTGCAAGCTCTGGTCTAGACATCAAAGAGAATCTACGCCTCATTTTCAGAATTTACACCATCTATCTGGACAACCAAAGCTGTCTCACTAGGCAAAATGGATTGTGGAAGGAGGATGTAATCCATTTAGCCAAAAGTTTTTACCTGCAATCCCAGACCTGAATAAAGTTGTGCTTCTGAGTGAAGGGCATCTTTGTATAGAAGGGTCCCTGTATCCGCTGGGGATTGGTTCGAGGGGGAGGCGTGGATACTGAAAAACGTGGATAATAGTAAACACCATTAAAAATAACGGGACTTCCCATTTAAAATACCATAGAGTTGCCTTGGGTGACCTAGAAAATGGTTAGAGAAGTAGATACATTTTCTAGGAAGACTCTATGGTAGGGTGCTGTTTTGTATCCCGTGGGCAATTGAATAAGTGTATAATGAATCAGTGGATACGGGGGTCCTACTGTAAGTGCTTGCAGCCTAACACTCTTAGCAACCAATTCCAGAATTAAGGGTTAACGGTTTCCCCAATAATACTATCATGGTGCTTCACTAACTTCAAGATTCTGATCTGTTCCCAGGCACCCAATTCAAAATACAGAACGGGGGTTAGGTTCTGGAGACCCCTGCGAATGTGGAAAAACCGCGAATAACAGATGCTGCTCCCGCGCCCCACCCCCCAGAGGGAGGGAGGCAGCGGGAGGGTGTCTGGCCAGCCTGGCTGGCCTCTCCGCGGCCTTTCTGAGGGGACTCCAGGCCTTAGAAGCCCCAGAGCCCGCTGAGGAAGGCCGGGGAAGGCAGCGTGTGGGCGGGGAGGAGGCTGCGCTGCCTCTCCCCGGCCTTTCTCAGTGGGCTCCAGGTCTCCAAAGCCACGGACCCCGCTGAGAAAGGCCGGGGAAGAGGCTGCACTGCCTTTCCCTGGCCTTCCTCCGCGGGCTCCGGGGCTCCAAAGCCCTTGACCCCACTGAGAAAGGCTGGGGAAGGTAGCGTGTGGGCAGGGAGGAGGCTGCGCTGAGAAAGGCCGGGGAAGGCAGCGTGTGGGCGGGGAGGAGGCTGCGCTGCCTCTCCCCAGCCTTTCTCAGCAGACTCCGGGGCTTTGGAGCCCCTGAGCCTGCTGAGGAATGCCGAGGAAGGCAGCGACTGGGCGGGGAGGAGGCTGCGCTGCCTCTCCCCGGCCTTTCTCAGTGGACTCCGGGGCTTTCGAGCCCCGGAGCCCGCTGAGGAAGGCCAAGGAAGGCAGCATGTGGGCAGGGAGGGAAGGTGCCTTGCGTTTCCCCCGCCTTCCTGAGGGGACTCCGGGGTCTTAGAAGCCTCGTAGTCCCCTCAGGAAGGCTGGGGAAGGTGGAGGGAGGGAGGGAGGGAGAGAGGCTGCCCGCCCCACTCCCCCGGCCTTCCTCAGCAGACTCCGGGACTTTGAAGCCCCAGAGCCGCCTCTGGAAGGCCAGAGAAGGCGCAGGCAGGAGGTTGCCCTGCCTCTCGCCAGCCTTCCTTAAGTGGCTGGGGCTAAACCGCGAATAATGAAAACCGCGAGTGTGAAAGCCACGAATGTGAAGGGACAACTGTATTCATCTTGGCCTTCGAAGACCTTTATGGCCTAGGAATAGGCCTGAACACTACTGCCTGTCTCCACACATGTGCCTGCCTATTGTTAAGCCGCAAGGATTTTTTTGCCAGTCAAGAGCCACACTGATCAGTCAAGGAGCGGGTAATCAGTAAGAGGTCATGTGTCCATGGTGGGTAGGGGCTAAACCAGTGATGAATGGGGAGAGAGCCAAAATCAGGCAGTCCCCTGCTTCAGCTATCCTCCCTTTGTGCCTCCTTCTCACCCACTGAGTTGTGACTGTAAGGGCAGTTCATCCTTGCCAAAGGGCTGAACTGAGTACAGTACTTGCAGGTAGCCACATAAATTTGAGGGCCACATGGGGCCCAAAGACCACAGGCTGTCATGATCATTTTTAGAGGCTATGATTCCCACCCACTTGTAAACTACAGAAGAAACTTACCAGGCAAAAGGACTTTCCCAGCTTTGAAGTTTGCCTTGCACCCAACTTCAACGTTTTTTTGACAGCATGGAAAACCATCTCATTTTTCTGAAGCTTTTAAACTTTCACTGAGCTGTTTTAATCTGCCTCTGTAGCTCACAAAAGCTTATGACAAAATAAATTCTTTAGTCTTAAAGGCCCTACAAAACCACATTTTCCTTTGTAGAGATCTGCTGTCTTTAAACTTGATTGTTATGCATTAGTTATCTGACAGTGTTTAATATTTTATTTTATTATATATTTTATTTTTCGCTACCCTAACAACCTGATTGAGGGGGAGGACATAAATAATGTAAGTAAATAAGAAAGTAAATGCCTATGTAGCTCATCATCCATGAACAACCAGAAGCAGCCAAAGTACAGTTGTCCTTTCATATTCGATGGGGTTTGGTTCCAGGACCCCCCATGGATACCAAAATCTGTGAATACTCAAGTCCCATTATATGTAATGGCATAGCAAAATGGTCTCCCTTATATAAGATGGCAAAATCAAGGTTTGCTTTTTGGATTATGATTTTTTTGAGAATATTTTCAAGCCGTGAATACTTAAATCCATGGATACTAAATCTGTGGATATGGAGGGACAACTGTATAGCTAAAATGTGGAGTTACTAAATACAGTTGTCCCTCCACATTCACGGATTTGGCATTCACGGATTTAAGTATTCACAGCTTGAAAATATTATTTAAAAAAATAATAATCCAAAAAGGAAACCTTGATTTTTACATCTTATATAAGGGATACCATTTTGCTATGCCATTGCATATAATGGGACTTGAGTATTCATGGGGGCGGGTGGTGGTGGTCCTGGAATCAAACCCCAGCGAATGTGAAGGGACAACTGTAGTCTTGTCATGAGAACTGCCTCCTTCACCATTTTGAAATTTCAATTTCTCAGTTTAAAGGCTTTAGATAAGCAAATGTGATTGTTCAGATATTTTATCAGCAATGCCACTTTGATTGCTTTCTTCCCTGATGTCTCCTTATCCTCCAAGAGAAATATTTACCTAAACATTTCGATTCTCTATGCTACTTTACATGGTGGTTCCAATTAGACTTCCTCCCCTGCTTTTACACACTTATCACGTATCCAAGACCTTTTCAAGCATTTTCCCACAGACTGAAATGTTAGAAAATCTATTCCCACTGTAAGAGCGTGCAGAACTAAAACTATCCCAGAGCATCACTATGACAGGATATTTGATTTATTTTTACTGTGCTGTGCTTTTTACTTTGTTTTTTTAAAACTGGTTTTAAATTTTTTTTGATAGTTTAATCACTTTTTAACTTTTGTATTTTGCGAATTTTTAACTTTAAAAACTACTGTAAGCCACAAGAGCGCAAAAGTGGTGAAAAGGCAGTATATTAAAAAAAATACCAAAACAACGACAAGGACAACAACAAATAGAGGGGGATGGACGGACAGTCAATTGGTAATATTTGGGCTGTAAGAACCATGACACAGACTATACAAGAACAAAACATGCATAAAGGACAGGTAGACAAAGGATCATGACAAAGAATACTTCTGTCAAGACACTTTCAGAAATGGAGAAGCTTAGCATTCCTATTTGTTCAGGTGCTTCAGAGTTTTCTTGGGGGGTGGGGGGGTTGATCCAAAACCTTGCCTAATTGGTGCTTGCAACAGGAATGATGAAGCACCAAAGGAGAGGCTGCAGGAAGAGTCCACTTGCTCTGCCTTACTTGAAGAATTTCCCTGATTGTCTGGATCTAGATTCCTGACAAACGTACATTCCCCCTGTGCTAGGAGAAGGGAGCCACAGTTTTAACCAATCCTACATTCTTACAGAACTGGAGAAGCAGGTAGAGGGTAGAGCCATCCCATGGTGACTAATCAGGATGTGTATATAGAGAAATGTGATTACCACTTGTACAGCTATGACTATTTCTGGGATTCTCTTCCCTAACACTCATTGTGATTTTCATTTATTTTACCTGTTTCCAATTTGAGCTTGCTGGGTCTGTGGACCATAATAAAGAATTGTTGTTGATATACAGAGACATGAAAGCCAGGGAAAAAGCAGGAAAAAAATGTAGAAAAAAGTTTCCCCCCATTTATTCCCTGATAGCTTTCCCCCTTAGAATAATGGGTTAGAAAGTATTTTCTTATAAAATGATGAATAAAATGCTTGAAAATATCTTTATATATTTACTGCCCCAAAGTCATTTCTAAAAACTACTTAAGAGGAAGACAGTTATATATAAGGCAGTGTACAGTATCTGATCATTGCAAATCCCGATCTTGGTTTCCTTTTCTCCGTTCACTTTATAGAAACGAGTACATTATGACTGCTTGACATTAGTGAGACAAATAATTTTCTCTGTTATACTAATGTTGATGCTATTGAGGTTTATATTACCTGCTCTTCAAACTGGCAAAACCAAATCGGTTCCTAATAGTTTAGGTACTTCTTACAGTTCACAGCTTGTAGTTCCGTTTGTAGCAAAAAATTAAATTTTAAGAAAAGTTCAATTTGTAATTATATTGTGACTAAACAGTAGCTTTAATAAACAAACATGAAAATGTTATATCAAACAATGACATAATACATTTTATGCTTCTAAAGTAACAAAATGGCTTTCAACCTGTAAAGAGGGGGAGTTAATACTGCATTTATTTTTAAAAAAATCATATATAAGTTTTCCAGAGGTGTGGCAGTAATGGCAGTGTGCCTGTGTTGTGGTGTTAGTACCACACAAGTTGATACTGCATGATTTGAGACAAGGAGAGCCACTATGATATAGTGATTATTACATTGTTGGACTGGGACTCTGGAGATCCAGGTTCAAGCCCTCGTAGAACCATGAAATTTACAGGATGACTACCCTGCCTCTCATTCTCTCTGATCTTGGAAGCTAAGCAAAATCATCCCTTGGTTAGTACTTGGATGTGCAATCGTTAAGACAGTAGCATTCGTGATGTGGCAACCAGGCTGCGTACTCTGACTGACCGGATGAGCATGGGGGCGTGGCTATCAAATAGGGAATGTGCCTACTGCCGCCATGTTGGATTTTCGGCTAAGCGAGAGATCAGTAAGGAGATATAACTACGATCTTTTACTCTCTCTTTTTTCCTTTTTCTAAATACAAAATATCACATGTGTGCACCATGGTAAACTGTTTGTTTTTTTTTAATGGCGGCGGAAGATTTAAAAATGCAAGTAAATCACTCACGGTCGCCATCTTGTCTAGAGGTCATGTGAAGTTTAGGGGGGCTCTTTGGACTGTTAAGACAGGTCGCAGCACTGCGAATGGCTGCTTCTTCGGAGTAGATCGTATCCCTCCCCCCATATAGACGGGACCAGAGACTACATATACATGAGCATCTGCCTATGATCAGACAGAATAATGATACTTATATCCAATCTGCCACTGAGAACACAGGTATAAATATAGAAATAAATTATAACCTCATTTACCTCTCTGATAATACAGCAGAAGAAAATCAAACTTTCACATTTCCTGCTTGTAAAGTTAACTGGTAGAGCATGAGAGAGCTGAAGCACCAGATCACAATAAAGAAAATGTACAGAGAAAAAGAATATATATATATATATATGTACTTGATATAGTACATGGAACTCTGAAAAGAAACAAAGGGTGAAGACAGCAAAGCAGGCTTGCATTGCTTACTGTCAAGTTCTTTCAGTGACATTATCTATTCCATAATGCCTCCTTCTCCTCCTCCTTCTAGGAATCCATTTCCTAGGACACAAGCATCCTCTCTACCACAAACAAGGCCACATGTACAAAACAAGCTTCAGGCTTCTTGAACAGTGGGAAAAGCTTCACATCACTCCCATCTGGCCTGGTCCAGAGGGTGAACGTTCCCAACCATTCGGGATGAGCTCAACAATCTCTGGGCAACTGAGGCACTCCAACTGTTTTGGACCTACACTTTCCATTATCTCTAGCAAGGATAGCCAATGGTGAGGAATTATGGAGGCCTCCATGTGGAGGGCCATAAGTAGAGACATGATGGCCTGGGAAAAAGAAACCCTGGAAAATTTCAGGAAAAAACCCATTTTCCCCCTGAAGTCTTTTTTTCTAAAAAATTGAAAAAAGGAAAAAAATTGATTATGGAATGCTTTTCTTTGTTACTAATGTTGATGGTTTCTTCTGTGTTTTTTTTAATTGGTTGGGGTTTTTTGCCCGTACCACATAAACTAGCAAAACCAGAGGTTTCATACAGTTCAGGAAATTGTTGCTCCATTTGCTACAAATAAATTTTTTAAAATAAAATAAAAATAAATTCTGTTTGTAATAATTGTTTAAATGCTCTGCATTTTTAATATATCAATTGTGATAATTTTATGCCAAATTAAATTGTAGTCATATTTTATGTTCCTAAAGTAACAGTGACTTTCAATCTGTAAAAATTCCTAATGTTGCATTTTTTCCAATTTTTTTTTAAAAATCATTTTTTCCTGAAAAAACAGGGGAAAAAAGGTTCCCCCCCCATGACCCCATAATTTTCCAGAAATTTTACATCTCTAGCCATAAGTTACCCCCTGTGATATAATACTGTATATTCCGGCATATAAGATGACTTTTGAGCACTCAAAAATACCCTCCAAAATTGAGGGTCATCTTATACGCCGGATATACTTTTGCTTCGCCCGCTTACCTATCTCCTACCTCTTAGCAACCTTCGCAAACAGAGCGAAGAGGCAGGAGATGGGGCAGGGTGTGTGTGAAGCAAAGTGTTTAGCAGTTCATTCTCCCCCCTCCTCTGCCTTCTCCCCCTTTGGGGAGCAACGGAAGACAGAGGAGGGGGGCGAACATTGAGTTTGCTGCGGCCGCCGCTCGATCGCCTGTGTGTTCAGCGGCCGAGGCAAACCGCTAGGTTTGTCCCTTTCCCCCACCTTCTAGGAAGGTGGGGAAAAGGGGCAAGAATGCCCCGTTTGGCTCAGCGGCCCCGTTACCTCCATCCGGGCTCCCTTCGGAAGAGAGCCAAGGCAGGGGAAGTGGGGCCACTGAGCCAAACCGCTAGATTCGCCCCCACTCTCCACTTGAAGGGTGGGGAGAGGGGGCGAATCCAGTGGTTTGGCTCAGCGGCCCCACTTCCCCTGCCTTGGCTCTCTTCCGAAGGGAGCCCAGATAGAGGTAATGGGGCCGCCGAGCCAAACTGGGCATTTTCGCCCATTCTCCCCACCTTTCTTGAAGGTGGGGGAAAGGGGCGAACCTAGCAGCTTGCCGAGGCCGTCCCCGCTTCCCCTGCCTTGGTCCCCTTCGGAAGAGCGAAGATGGAGGGAAGGGGGCTGCTGAGGCAAACTGGGCATTTTCGCCCCTTTCCTCCACCTTCGAGTCAAGTTTGACTGGAAGGTTGAAGAGAGGGGCGAATGTTGCAGCTGGCTGGCTGGCTGGGAGAGCCCTGCCAGCTGATCCTGTTTACTTTCCCAACTCACGAGGAGATCCTCGTGAGTTGGGAAACAAAGAGGATCAGCTGGCAAGGCTCCCCCAGCCAGTCAGCCAGCTAGCCAAATTGGGGGGTGGTCTTATATGGCGAATATATGCCTAACCCTAGATTTTTGGTTGGAAATTGGGGGGGGTCGTCTTATATGCCCAGTCGTCTTATACGCCAGAATATACGGTACTGATGAAGATGTAGAATAGAAATACAATAAAGTGGGGAGGCACTTGTCTTGTCCTTCCCTGTAGCTGCTCTCCCAAGTTGGAACTCCCTCACTTGGGGAGTCAAAATGGCTCCTTCCTTGTTGTCTTTTTGGCACCAGGTTAAGACAATCCTTTTCAAGCAAAACTTTGAGAATTGATTTTTGAGAAGGCTTTTTGTGGTTTTTAATCTTTGGTTTTTAATTATGTTGCTGTTTAATAATGTTGTAAGCTCAGTTTTGTATATTTTAAGTATATATGTTTTTATTGTAATTTTCTGACTTCAGTGAGCTGCCTTGAGTCCCAATCTGGGAAAAGGCCAAATATAAATAAAAAGAGAGAGGTTCCCCATGTTACCTTACCAGCACCACTTCTCCTTACAACTTTGGTAGTACAACAGTAGAGCACAACTATGAGAAACAAGGAAGATTTCCTGATTCTCTTGAGGGGGAAGATGGGTTAAAACTGGTATGGGAAAGTGTCTCACACATTAAGAGCTGTTCAGCAGTGGAATACACTGCCTTGGAGTGTGGTGGAGTCTCCTTCTTTGGAAGTTTTAAAACAGAAGCTGGATGGCCATCTGTCGGGAATGATTTGATTTTGCATTTCTGCATGGCAGGGGGTTAGACTAGATGGCCCTTTGTGGTCTCTTCTAATTCTATGATTATGAGTATCTCCTTGCATAGTTACAGACCTCTCATGTTACCCAGGCATTATGAGATGACTGGCACCTTAACATGTTCCAGAACTGCTGAAAAAACTGAAGTACACAGTCTAATACATTTGCACTCAGAAAGCAAAAATAAATGGGGACAATATGGCAATTGCTTAGGGAGTGGGTGGAGAGAAGAAGCATAGTGTGCCTAGTCCAGCTTGCTCTGTCTGTCTGTCTGGTTTTTTCTTCGCAAACGAAGATTCAGGAAGGACTCATCCCGCGCTTTCTGCAAGCGCGCTGATGACTAAAAAGGCCAATCCTACGACTCCTCGAGCACTTTCATCAACGCTGTCTACGCACAATCCTAAATATACACTGGACTGACTATGTGACGAATGTTGCTGTCCTTGAGCAAGCAGGGATCACCAGCATTGAGGCCATGATATTGAGAACACAACTGCGCTGGGCAGGGCACGTTTCTAGGATGGAGGACCATCGCCTCCCAAAAATACTACTCTACGGTGAACTCGCCACGGGTCAGCGTAAGAGGGGCGCTCCAAAAAAGCGATACAAAGACTCCCTGAAACAACATCTCAGGCTTGGCCAAATTGATCACCAACAGTGGTCCACCATGGCCTCACATCGGGAGGCATGGAGACGCACTATCCACAATGCTGCAGCCTTATTTGAGAACTCACGACGAACAAGTCTTGAAGAGAAACGACAACGCAGAAAGAATCACAACCCAAAAACATCACCCAAGGAGACCTTCTGCTGTGCTTTTTGCAACCGGACCTGTTTCACCTAGTGAATATCACACAGTCCCAACATGTTTATTTACTTACTACACAAAATAAAGAGTCTGCTGCACAAACACTGTCAACTTTCTGTCAAGAAGGCTTACAACAGTCTTACAAACACTCTGGTATTCATTTAAAAGTGAATTTTTCAAGAATGGACCTTCCAAAATGAAAAAGAGGGAGGAAACACACACACACACCCTAGTGAAGGAGGGGGAAACAGCTCATAAAATGTTAGACTACTCACAGAAGATTTCTACTTACTATCCTGAGCCCATGCACAAACAGTCACTTCCACAACTTTGCAGCTACTTCTCTACATGGTTGTTTCCTGCCACACCAATTGGCCATTTATGCACCACCAGCAATCTACTTGTTATTTCCCACCTTTGTCAGGCACTGTTACAGCTTCCAATATATTTTCTCCCTCCCCTCTTCCCCCACCTTCAATTCCCCACTCCATTTTTATGGTTTTATTATTTCCTAGAATGTGCATCCACTTGGAAACTAAAACAGCTGCAGAACAGGAGGTCTCCTGCAAGTTATTCCCTCCACCAGGCCCCCTGACGGGCAGGGCCATCTGAAGAGCAACCACATACAATCTCTGCTTTGGGAACCTCCTGGGTTGCTCTGAAAACAGTGTGCTTATTACACTGGATGGGAGACAGCATTAACCCCTTCTTCTCAGTCCTCAGTGCCCTATAAACACCTTCCCAGTCTGTTAATAGCAAAGGACAAAATCAAAGCACTTATTGTAGCTGTTGGGAGTTTTGCTTTCTAATATATATACTCTATACACACACACACACACACACACACGTGTGTTTTATTTTCTTTCACACAGCGAAATAAATAATCATATCATTCACTTTCAAAAAATAAACATAATCCATATTCAGGCTGGCAACAGTAAAGACAATAATGACAAAAATCACAAACAAAACCTTATACAATACATTACATCATTCTTCTTATTGACACAATCAATCAGTTTTCCATAAAATACAAATACACATAAAATATTTACAGCTTCCTACTTTCCATTTGAAACAACTATATTAAGGGGTGGGGGTGGGATGGAGGATTTTTGATGTATGTTTTAAATGTTGTAAGCCCCCCCCCATTGCATTTCGTAGAGGAGTGGGATATAAATTATTATTACTGTTGTTGTTGTTCAATTTTTAAATTGTTAATAATGGGTGTTTTCTATGTATGACAGTTAGCTGTGCTGTATTAAATGCTACTCACGAAATACGGTAAGAACACTTCCAAAGTTCATGTCACAGTGATAATCTTATTAGGGCAATCAAAAAGACACAAAAATTAATTGTGCCAACTTTCTAAACTCACAGGCTTCTTCATCAGGCTAAGGTAGCAAAAAAAAAAAAAGCAGACAGTGGGAGGAGGGAAAGAAAAGTAAGAATTTTACTCACATCTATCTACCTGTGGCTTTGGGAAAGATTTGAGGAAGGGTCTTGGTATAGGGCTACCAAGTAAAATAATATATATCACTAATTATTGTGCAGAAGAGGGAATTTCAGCAAGTGTTGCTTGCATAATAATTAAAGGTACAGGAGATCTGTCCCTTATTTCACCTGGTCAACCTATCTGTGCAGGTTATAAAATACCTCTCCCTTGTGACCATGGGATTTGTTTTTGTTTTTGTTTGTTTTTTGACATCTCCAATGAAGTTACTCCTCCCAAAGTATCAGGAAATTAAGAGTATCCCTCTTAGATGAGAATAAACTGCAGTATTCCTAATAAAAAAGGACAAAACAAATCAGAAAGATGAAGCAATATATTAACAACTAGGTGGACCTGGCGTACTACAGCATTTAAAAACTCCCCCCCAAAAACACCCGGTAGACATCACAACAACCCTGTAAGGCAGGTCAGCGGGTTTAAATTCCTCCTCCCCCTTCTCAGCATTCCATATTTTTCCTGGAACTGCTGAGGGTGACTTGCTCTGTTGCCCTGCTGCTGCCACTGCCACCACTAGTTGACTGACTCTGGGTCCCATAGCAGGCATCCTGTAGCCACCACCAGTTTACTATCTGGGTCCCAATCTGGGCCACAGACTGAGTGGCAGGAGCGGATTGTTAGGTGGAGAGGGAATTTGCATGTGTGTGGCAATTGGTTGGGTGCTTTTCCTGAGCAGCCAATCAGCACACTGGGAAAGGCAACATACCCAAGAGAATTATATATACAGATTACTAAACAAACACACGCTCTTCTAGACAAGTGTTCCTAAACCAGAAGAAACCTCGGTCACCTAAAACAATAATGTTCAAAATGTGGCAGGGTTTAAATCCCTGCTCAGCTGTGAAAACCCACTGGCTGACCTTGGGAAAGCCAAACACTCTCAGCCTCTGACTAAGAAAATAGCAAACTCCTTTTGTCAACTGCAAATTCTGTCAAGAAACCCCATTATAGGTTTACTTTAGGATTACCACAAACTAGAAATGACTTGAAGGCACACAACAACATCATCAACAACAAGAAAGAGATAAGAACATAGACTACAGTATGTTTCATCAAAGCATCAAGGCTCATCTTGCCTTGCTATGCCAACATTGTAATTCCCCATCCTGTAATGAAGGTCAGGAACACTGTAATCTAGATAATCCAGAAACAGGTGCAAAGGAGTGAACTGTGAAATTATCAACATATCCTGAGACTGACTTCAGTACAGAAAGCGTCCTCTAGTTTCTTCTACATCTTCAACCCTGCAAAATCCCTGGCTCCATTACATCAATGCTGGGACCCCTCAAGATCACCTCTTCCAACATTAGCAAACAATAACTAGTAGTCAGAAGCTGGGTCAGGCCACTAACAGCATTCCTAGTCTGCTTTAGTTGTCAAACAGTATTAATTAGGAAAGCCAGTGTAGTGTAGTGGTTTGAGCTGGAGAACAGGGTTTGAATCCCCACTCAGCCATCGAAACCCACTGGGTGACCTTGGGCAAGTCCCATTCCTCACAGCCTCTGAGGAAGGCAAAGGCAAAACTCCCTCTGAACAAATCTTGCCAAGAAAACCCTGTGACAGGGTCGCCATAGGTCAGAAACAATGTGAAGGCACACAACAGCACACACAGTAACTGGAGGTTTGTTTGGCTTTTTAAAAACATGTTGCTGTTGTCTTCAATTACAGTTCAGTTTTGTTGCTATTTTGCTGTGAGAATACACAAACCTGGGCTAGATGGCCAAATAATGTGACCTAGTATGGCAATTCCTATGGCCCCCGTGTGTTCAGATTCTGGTATGTCAGGGTGCAGGACAGAAATGCATTTTTTCCCCCAATAAACCTGAATCCTTGATTCAACACCCTTGGGTTTCTAATGTCTCCTGGAGTTAATAGGGAAGGAATTTCCCCTCCAAATCCCTATGTGACAAATAATAAAATGATAGTAAAATCACTAGGTACAGGGGATTAAGCGGGGGGGGGGGGCGTAACTGGACAGGAATCAGGGAAAGTGAATCTCTATAGACCACAACAAGAAAATGGATTACAAAGGAAGAAGACACCAACAGACTGTGAAGTCCATGATGATGGTGCACTAAGCAGCCAGATGGGCACAAACAAGTGAGAAGAGGCCACTCTCAATGCTGCTGGATTTCTATTTTAGCATGGCTAAGAGAGGGATTTGAACCCTCATCTCCCACAGTCCTAGCCCAACACTCAAACCATTATACTACATTGGCTCTACTGGAGACGGCTACTTATAAGGTTAAAAAAAAAAATACCAAAGTGAAGAGAGTATAGGAAAGGACCATGAATAAGACTTTAATAAATCATAGACATGAATAAATCAGCTTATCACCTTTCCCCTTCTGTACTGGCTCTTTAAGAAACTGGTTCCAGAAAGTCTGCCTCAACAAAAACTGTAACCAAGTGATCAAACACCCATTAAGGACCAAGAGATAACAGAAACATGAGGCAACCTGTGTCAACTGCTAAGAAAAGCTTTTTGTGTTAAGACAAAACAGCATCATTAAGTAGCAAGGGGGAGGTTCGGATATATTTTAGTTACACTCAAAATATAAATTCAACAAGCCTTAAGAAGATGAAAACAAAAAAGCCAAGCTATTCATTCAGGCTCCCCTCAGATGCTGAGTAAATGTTTAAGATGGGAAAGGACACCAAGATTATGAAGGATAGCAACAATGATCCTTAATACGAATATGTCTTGGTATTAGGAACCATTGGCATACATTGCAAACTCTGACAAACAACTCAGTAAAGTAAGACCTGGCAGATGAGGAGGCTTGATGAAATGTACATTTTCTTAAGGCTGCCTTGAGAACTTGTGGCTTGGCCAAGATCTTAAGAGGGAAGAGTTTGGAAAATTTATTTTGGGGTACGACAATTCTCAGAATCTGTCCTCAAGTCACTGGCCATGCCTGGGGGGGTTCTGAGAGTTGGAAACCAAAAAGTCACTTTACCAATTCTACTAGGGTCACATTCATATGAAGGATACAAGAGAGTTTTGACAAGGCCAGACCAAGAAACAAGCTATTTCAGGGACTCAATAAGGCATACTTCAAAACTAAAGGCATGATTTAAAAAGCATCAAATCCTCTCCTAGCTCAGATTTTAAACCATAGGTCTGAGGTGGGAAGGAGGGAAAAACTAGAACTACCTGGTTCCTGTGGATGCCCCACAGGGACAGGACTCCACTAAATTAGTTTAGTGCAAAGAAGAGGAGAGGTGACCTGATAGCCATATTTAAATATCTAAAGTGATGTTATGCAGAACCTGGAGCTTGTTTTGTGCTGCTCCAAAGACTTGAACATCAACCAATGGGTTCAAATTACAGTAGGACCCCTGTACCCACTGGGAATTGGTTCCAGGGGCCCCAGTGGATACCAAAAACCGTGGATAACAGTGAACACCATTGAAAATAATGGGATTTCCTATTTAAAATACCATAGGGTTGTCCTGGAGCACCTAGAAAATGACTAGAGAGGATGCATTTTCTAGGAAGACTCTTTGCGGTACGTGTGCTATTTTGTGTCCTGTAGATAACTGAATCAGTGGATAATGAATCAGCGGATACGGGGGTCCTACTGTACAAGAAAAGAGATTTCACTTACCCTTAGAAAGAACTTTTTTTACTGAAAGAGTTGTTCAACAGTGGGACAGACTGCCTTGGAGGGTGGTGGACTCTCCTGCTTTGGAGGACTTTAAACAGAGGCAGGATGGCCATCTTTCAGAGGCGTTTTAGTTGTGCATTCCTACATGGCAAGGGGTTGGAATAGGTGGCCCTTGTGGTCTCTTCCAGCTCTAAGATTCTAACCAAACCTCAGTATCTGCCTTTGCAGACTTTTCTCCCTCTGCCCTCACAGAATCTAATGGAGCAAAGTTTTTTTCTTTGTTATGGAGGGGGGCTGAAAAGTTAATACAAGGGCAAATCCTCAGAGTAAGAGGACCATGGCCCCTGTGGGTCTGTCTCCCTAATACACCACTGGAATCTGGATGTTTTATCCATTTAAATTCCATGGAGGAGTGTTCAAAAGGAAAAATTCAGAAGGGCAAACACAGATATTGTAGCTCATCCTTTGATTTTGCCTCTCTATAGCCGCCTTCTTCCTCTGTCCACACTTGAGGAAGTGTGGCCTTCCATCTGTTGTTGGACTTTATCCCCTAATACTCCTCACCACTGGCTCTACTGGTCAGAGCAGGTAAAAGCCAGAGTCCCAAAACACCTGTAATGACACAGGCAAGTAGAAGAACCCACACCTTGGCAGCTCCAACCTGTCACATCTTAGGGTGCCTGCAAACAAGTGGAAAATGGTCTCAAATATGAGTAATATTTTTCAGAAGGTGGGTAAGCAAGAACGTGGGTCATTTAAGAGCTGAGCACAAAAGGAGTGCTCATCTGAGCTTAAATGAAAGCCTCTGCATACTGGATAATGCTAGTATTTCTCAGATTCCACACATTCATCAATTCATCAGATTCCACAGATTCATCACAGTGTGGCCACTGAAAGACAGAGCGTGACTGTGTGCCTTTAAGCTGTTTCCAACTTATGGCAATCCCTAAGGTGAGCCTATCATGGCAAATTTTCTTCAAAGGAAGGCTGCCAAGATTGCCTCCCTGTGAGGCTGAGAAAGATTGAGACTTGCCCAACTTCTTTTCACAGCTCAGAGAGGATTTGAATGCTGGTTTCCCTGAGTTCTAATCCAATGGTCAAACTACTACACCATGCCTATACCTCCTAGGGCTTTCTTGGCAAAATTTCTTCAGAGGAGTTTACCATTGCCTGTGGCTGAGTGTGTGTGAATTACCCAAGGTCACCCAGTGGGTTTACATGGCCAAGAGGGAATTCAAACCCTGGTTTCCCAGGCTCATAGTCCAACGCTCAGACCATTGTGCAACACTGGCTTCGGAAAGACAGAGACAAATAAGTAAAAAAATAAAAAAATAAAAATTAGTGATGGAGCGAAGAACCTGATGGTCATATTTATCCCGGTTCAGGAATTCTATAACCATGGGTACTGGATACTTGAATGGGGCCATTCCTGTTTGCTAAAATTAACAGTGGCAACCCCATATTCTTGCTGCTGTGAAGGCAAACAGAGCTATTTTTCACATTAATGTACATGTTTGTGTCTGTGGTGTGCCTGTATTCTCTTCTCCTCTCAGCATTTGCCATGCAGGTCCTTATCTATAAAGGGGGATACAGCACCAGCTTCAAAGAGTTTATTGTTGGTAATTAGGTTTCTCGCCCTATGCAGTCACCACTGTTAGGAGGCTCAAACAACCAGCTTTAAACTGGGCTGCCCATCTCTTTGTTTTTTTGTTTTGACAGAGGCTCAATTATGCCAGGGAACAATAGCTGGTCTCTTCATTCTGCAGGCTGAATAGGAAGCGAGGGTGCCGTTGTTGGGGAAATTTCAGTTCAGATGTGAACAGGCTACCCAAAGCAGGCAGTAAGAAGGGGAGGAAGCTGACGAAAAGAGGGAGCTGTGGCCCATGGGACCCTTATCCTTTTAGACAATTCCTCAACATTTGAGTGGACCCAGACCTAAAATGTCAGGACTGCATTCTGCTTAAGGACAGGGTACTATTTTTAATCTACAGCCAAAGAGTCCAAACACCTGCATATTTTTGGCAAACTGATAACATTATGAGTTTGTTATCAAGGGTCTTAAAAAGAAAAGATTCTACACATTTAAACCCTACTTAAAGCTGTTTAATGGTGTCCAAATTTATTTGGGCAGGGAAAAAAACCTAGGGTAAAATGTCTTGCAAAACTTGCAGTCCCTATTAAAATGGCATAGAGCAGCAGTGGAGGTGGCAGCAAATAATCTGTGGGTAATCAAATCAACAAAAGTGAAACCTGCAAACACGGAGGGCTGATTGTACTCTATCAGTGCATCTTAATATCATACTCTGTGCCAGTGCATCTGAAGAAACGGGACTGAAATTCATGAGAATTCATGCTAAAATCAATTAGTTAGTTTTAAAGATGCTGCTAGATTCCTCTCCCTAACCCCTGCTTTTAAAAGAATAATAAACATCCAAAGAAGCTTAATTTCATACCTATGGCCATGTCTCCATTTTACTCTGCTACAAATCATGGTACACAACTGTGAGTAGACATTATTCAAGAATCACTTTGCTGATTAAAAAAAAATTAAATCAAAATCCTATCAGTTCTGGCAATTAGGTTTTGCCTTTGGGTACTGTGCAAACAATTGTGTTGGAGGGCCAAACAGTCATTTGATGAATGAGTTGGATAATTAAATCAAAAAGCCAGAGTCACTCCTACTAATGCTTGGCAGCATCATGATGGAAGGTAAATGAATACTGTACTTTTTACAAAGGAATTGGGAGAGGGAGCAGGGAATTACAGTTGTCCCTTCACATTCGCGGGGGTTAGGTTCCACGGACCCCCACGAATGTCAAAAAAACGCGAATATTGATTGCCCCCCTTCCCCTGCCAAAGCGACCATGGGGCCTCCGGAGGCCCCATAGTCGCTTTCCCCAGACTCCCCACACTCCCTCCCAAGGCCTTCACGGGGCCTCCGGAGACCCTCCCAAGGCTCCGTGAAGGCCTCCGCGGCCCTCCCCCTCCCTCCCCGGGGCCTTCCCCCTCGCTCCCTGGGGCCTTCACGGGGTCTCCGAAGGCCCCGTGGAGGCCTCCCCGGCCCTCCCCGCTCCCTTCCAGGGTTTTCACGGGGCCTCTGGAGGCCCTGTGTCGCAGTTTGGGGGCCCCCGGGGGGCCCTCCCAAAACCATGAATAATCAAAACCACGAATGCCGAGTTCTCGAATGTGGAGGGGCAACTGTATTTCAAAAAAGTGCAAAGGAGCCAAACCAAGGGCAAAAGCGGTGATGGCGAACCTATGACACGCGTGTCAGCATTGACATGCGTAGCCATTTGTGTTGACACGCGGCCGTAGGCCTCCCCCTCACCTCCGCCCGCAACCTCACCACCCTCCCTAAAGTGGTGATCCAGGAGTATAAATTTGTTCAGTCATTGACCAGCAGAATCAAAATTATAGGTACAATACAATACAATTACAATTGCTTTCCCCAAACATACTGTAGTCAATAAACAAATTCGAGTTACTTCACCAGCAGTATATCTGTCCCAAATCACAATGCCTAAATTTAGGAGAGCCTTTTCCTTGGCCCAGTTTAATGCCCTGCCCACAGCAGTCTTGGAAGGTAGGTTCAAGAGAGTGCCCTACGAATCCCGCCTTCGTCCTTGCGATGCGGGTGCAATTGAAACCATTGAGCATGTCTTTTTGTATTGTCAATTCTATAGAGACATCCGTCACCAGTTGATTACCCCCCTTCTAGAGAAATACCCAGGTCACCCTGATGCCTTTTATATCTACAGTCTTCTAAATAACCAGGTACCTGAGGTTGTATTTAAGGTAGCAAAGTTTTGCTATATTGTATGTAAACTGCGACCTCAAATGGTTAATGGGAATTAATGCAGGCAAGCTGTGTATCTGTAAGACTGAGGCAGTTAAGGATGGAACCAAGGAAGTCATGACGTCTGGCCCTGGGCACGTCTTGAGCTTCAAGCTCTCGACGCCAAAGATTGTGATTGTAATTTCTCAGAATATGGCTGGAAATCACTTTTTTCTATTGTGGTTGCCGTTTCAGTTTGATTATGCTGGCCGGATATGGCTCCTCCTCTAAGGCCGTCGTCCCGGCATGTGACACACGACCGGGCTGCCCTGAAGATGGCTTGCAGTCGTTAGCAGCCACCACATGCTAAGGATGAGCGGTGAGACCTGGAACAGGTGAGAACAATGACGCAGACTTGGCTGCCAACTGAATGAACTGCTGCTGATGGTTGGAAGGGGGTGTAACATCCTCCAGGCCACCACCTTCCACACGAGTATCACAGGCACTATCCAGCCATTTCCCTTCATCCTCTTCTGGGATTGGCAGAGACATAAGATGCTTGGGTCTCTTGTAGAATGTCTGCAGGGAGACCACATAGTTCATTGCCAGCTTGAGCCCAGCTTCCGGAAATTGGACGAGGCATTCCACAGTCCCAAACTGCTCTAAGACTGTGGCCATACCTTCCCATGACATCTCCATCTTGGTGGGCCAGATCAACTGGAGGACTAACACTGGACCTCTCAGCATGAAGGAATGTCCTCCTGCACCCTGTTTGTGCCAAGGAGTCTGTTGCTGTGGAGCCAGCTGGAGGTTCTCATTTGCAGTTGCCCAAGTCGCCCTGGGTGTCTCCTGCAACTCAGAAAACAAATCTCTCTCCCACTGGCCCTGTATCAGACTCAAGGGTCTGACTCTGAACTAGGAGTGGACCAACAGCTGTTCCAGTGGCTGCCGGCCTTCCTGTTGGCCATCCAGCCAAGTCTCTTTGGCAAGCGGGTCATTGGCAATCACAACTCTGGCCTGCTGGGGACCTGAAGGCCTCTGTTTGTCATCCTTCACCTTCTGCCCTGCAGCTTGTTGAGTCTGATCATCTTGCTGCTCCTTTTGGAGTTGCTGGAACCCCACCGGACCGATATCTTCCATCGGGATCGCAGGCAGGCATGATTCAGACTGTTGACCTTCCAGACTTGCCAATGAGTCATTGTTGACAGGGACAGGTTCTCCCCCGTCAACTCCTGTGGGTGTGTTGTTGACCACAGCATCCTGTAGGGCTACATCTTCCACTATGGCGCCATCTGATGGGAAGTCCTCCTCGTCAGAATCCACAGCTGTCGGATGTAGACCTTCACTGTGCATCTGCATTGGTTGCTGCTCTTGAGTCTCATGCAATTGCTCCACATGACAGGCCAAATCTTCACCCAATATAGCAGGGCAATTGAAGTCATTGTAGACTGCAAACGTCCATTGGCCCTTCCATCCGTTGTATTCCACTGGCACAAGAGCCATAGGAAGCTTGATGGGTGGGCAGTGGAAAGGTCGTACAAAGACCAATGTGTTGTCCTTCAAAAACTTAGGATCAACATAGGTACGATGAATCGCAGACAGTTGAGCCCCTGTGTCCCTATACGCCACTACTTCCTTCCCATCCACCATCAATGTATGGCGTTGACGAGGCGGAATAGTCATAGGGTCAGGTGGCACCTCCTTCTCATCTGCCATATGTGCAGACGTGGATGCCCTTATCATGTTAATTGCCTTGGATTTCTGTTTACAGTTCACCTTGACATGGCCAATCTCTCCACACAAGAAACATTTCAGAACAGTCTTTTCCTTCACCTGGCCTTGAGGAGGTTGTGTAGCCTCCTTGGGGATAGGTTGAGATGGCTGTTGCTGCTGTTGTTAGGTACACCTTGTGATCCCGTCTTCTGGAATTGCGTATCCCAGCGCTCTTTGGTAGGGGATTGCTTCCTCGACTTGTGGGCAAATTGGTTCCCTGACTTATGTTTGTGTGGTTCTGTTTCCTGTGGCTGCAAGTTCTGGTTCCCTTGGGTTTCCATAAACCGTTGAGCCAGCGTAGTCACCTCAAGCATAGTCTTAGGGTCTTTATCCAAAATATAATTGCGCATAGCTGGCGGTGTATGCCACAGAAACTGTTCCATGGCTATCAAAGAGATAATGCTTTCGATGGTGTCAGCTTTGGCAGCTTTAGCCCAGAGTTCACACTTGCGAGTGATACGATGTCCCAGCTCACGACAATTGACTGTAGGCGTCCACCTTGTGGCCCTCATGTGTTGTCGAGCTGCCTCTGCCGTTAAGCCTAGACGGCTCCTAGCCAGCTCCAAGAAAAGATCAAAATCATGCATCTCTTCTGGTGCCAAACCCGCCTCCACCGACCTAAGAATTGGTGGGAGCAGGGGCGCAGCTCACGCATGTAGTGCTCCTTGCGTACCCCATAGTCAACACAGACTCTCTGAAAAGTCGTGATGAATTCATCGAAATCCTCTTCCTCCCGAAATGTGGGGTAATGGCGGGTTGGAGCTGTTAACATTGCAGCCGGCTGTGGCACATTGGTTATTGGGTTTTGCGCCTGTTGCGCCATTTTCAATTGAAATTCCTGTTCTTGAAGTTTCAATTCCAGTTCTCTTTGCTTCAGCGCCATCTCCTGCATTTGCAATCACAGCTGGCGTTCAGTGTCTTTTTCTTTAGCTTCTGCCTCCTGAAGTTGAAGTCTGAATTGAAGTTCCTTTTCTTTGTGCTGCATTTGCAATTCTTGCAATCTCAGCCACCTTTGTCTTTCTTTAAATTCCTGTGGGGTCATCTGGGTGACATCCAATAAATCACCAGGTAGAGGAGAAGCAGCAGAAGTACCAGCATCACTGGCTGTCACAGGGTCAGTCATGTTTGCTTTAAATTTCCCAGATCTCAAAATCATGTGAAAAGCAAAGCATGTACTTTCCTAAACTCCTATCATCGCAGAACCCGTCCACTTATTAAAAAAATTAAAAGTTTACTTTGGTTGAATGTGTAATAATTTATTTTTGCCTGCAGAGGACAGTGATTCTGTGGGGGGGATTGGCTGCCCCCCCCAGGTAGAAGCAACAGGAAAGAACAGAACACAGGCCAAAAGGCAGATTAGAAAGACAGGCTAGAATCCTAATCAAGGTTCCTCTCCCTTTCTATTTAACAACAGGAGAAAGAGAAAAAAAAAACTTTTAATGGTCCAAGCAGCACTTGGGAACACAGGGAAGGTCCCCCCTCCCCTAGGAATCCAGCTAACTCTTGCAGTTGCCTAGCAACAGTAGCCAGCCACACAGAGAGCTTCAGCTCCTCCCTAGTCCCTCCTTTCAGCTCAGCTCCGCCCCCTTAGCAAAACCACTTTGCAAGAAGGAACCAGCTTTAAACTTAGGCAGGGACCCCAAGAGCTAGCATCTCCACCTGGAGAACAGATCAAAGGGAATTGCTCTCTGCTACAGTGAGTGAGACAAAGGAATGGCCTGGTGGGCTTCCTGCCCCCCTCCCTTCCTATCACTTACACAGAAGCACATCCAACACAAAAGAAATGCAAGGACACCTTTTCCTCTCAACAAAGAGAAAACAGCCAAGACTTGAGACCTCTTTGTTCACTTTCAGTTCCACCAAAAGCAACAAACCCCTCCCTTTCCAGGGAGTTTTGGGCACAGCCTATGAGCAAATGGAGCAGAGACCTCAGCCCCTCTCACTTTCTGCTCTCTGTCCCCCACTTGAGCAAGCCAAGACTACAGCACCCCCCAATCTCCCTTTCTCTGAAGGCAAGAGGCAGAGCCTGTAGTTCTACTAACTTCCCAAACTGAGCTATGCTCAATCCCACCGCTGCCACCATGTCAGGGGCTCAAACCTGAATTCCCTTCCCAGGAGCTCCAGGTTAGCCCTCTCTCTGTGTTAGTCCTGAGTGTCCTCACCCCAGGATCCTCCTACAAACCCCAAAAACCATCGATCTGCCACCACCCACTGGGTTTCAACTGGGGGGCTTATTTCTCCCTTGGGACCCCCTCTTTTTCACGCACAACACAGTGGGAAGTTGTGCGTAGTCTATGTTAATCAGTGGCACTCCTTGCCACTATAGAATCAACTAACTCCCTCCTCCTAACCCCAGAGGAGGTTCACAGTAGCATAGTCAAGAGTAAGGCACGTGGTCAGCATCAGCATAGGAAGATAGAAGTTACTTTATTCAAGAGAAGTAGTCATGCAATCTCACATGAGGCAGGATTCTCCCCTACCTCAGGCAGGCAGGCTTAAAGTGATAGCAATACAGAGTATCAAGATCAATGCATTACATTACTCAGGTTACATTCAGTTACTGATTTAGCTACAAATTCAACCAAAGTAAAGAAATTAAAAAGAATTCCCTAACGCAACTAAACAGGCCCTAATCTCTACTAAATACTTGCAGTTTGTTGCCTTGAGATCTTGTCCAGGCAGCTGGGAGCAAAAGCCAGAGATGGAATGGCTGTGCTCTACCAGCATTGCAGTCTTTGTTTCTTCACATTTTCCAGAATCTCTCTCTCCAAATCCCACTCATCTCACTCACACTGGTCTCAAACAAAAGCAATTAAATCCTCTCCAGATTTCCCGGGCTTGAAGCTATAATTGGTCAGTCCAGTCACATGGTGTTATGTTAATGATGTCCTCTCATTAGCTCTGTGAAGGTGGTGCTTTGGCCCCTTCCCATTAACCCTTTTCTTACCTGATACTATGCTGGCAAGACAATCTGTTTACAAACAAA
Source organism: Gambelia wislizenii (assembly GCA_030847615.1). Taxonomy (NCBI): domain Eukaryota; kingdom Metazoa; phylum Chordata; class Lepidosauria; order Squamata; family Crotaphytidae; genus Gambelia; species Gambelia wislizenii. The sequence continues at coordinate 15,534,536 of JAUMIR010000009.1, read as the reverse complement.
GAGAGTTATAGTTCTCTAGCAGAATGATGGGAGTTGCACCTTGTGGCAACATGATGGAACTCCATCATGACAGAAGGGAAGAAGCCGAGGGTCTGGGAGCCAAGGAGCTGCCCACGTAATCGCTCCTAGGCTAGCTGGCAACACATGCTCTGCTCCATGGCTAACTCAGGCTGACTCCTTGTCTCCAACTCCACCTTGCTCCCACACTCACTACCGTGCCCCCCAGCCTTCCTCTACCTCCAGCAGGTAAGTCCACCTCTTTTATATCTTTCTCTGCTTCACTTGTTGGTGAGGTATCCCCCCCAAAATATAAACCCATGTGTCAGAGGGAGGCCGGGGGAGGTGGGGGGAAAGCAGCGACAGGGCCTCCAGAGGCCCCGTCGCCTCTTTCGGGAGGCCGAGGGGGGCTATTATTTGCAGATTTTTCACATTCATGGAGGTCTTCGGAACCTAACCCCCATGAATATGAAGGGACGACTGTACATTTTGAATACTCAGTTGTCACATGAGTTGTGACAACTCATTAATTATTAATAAACAATTAATAATATTGTTGATTAAATAATAAATATTGCGAAATAATGTTTTTTCCTCAGAGTGACACACCATCTGAGTTATGCTCAGTTTTTTTGTGACGTTTTGACACACCAAGCTCAAAAGGTTGCCCATCACTGGGCAAAAGAGTTGCTCTTGCCTGAGCCTACTGGGAAGAGCAAGATGCTACCGCCTCCTTCCTCCCTCCTCCCCTGAGTTAATTGAGTGTAAACAACTTGGTGCACTTTGAACTCAGTTTGCAGCCACTGAAGTAAGCTGAGGACATAGGGGAAAAATAGGAAGAGGAGAGAGAAACTGGGACATTTTAAAAGCAGTTGAAGAAGTGAGAGCACAGAGTATTAATCAAGACAGCAGGGGGTTATGCAACCTATATATGCAGCCAGTTTTGATGCCAAGGGAAGGAGAGAGGTTTGTGGAGGCAAAGACGAAGAGGCACTCAGGTTAGACTGCAGCACAAGCAATCAATTAGAAATATAATTTAAAAAACAGTGGTTTATTGTCTGATTCACAAACCACTGAATGAAACCGAGTGCCAGGCAGTTATAGTATCAGAAATTGTCTAACTCTCCTTATTGCTCCCTCATTCACAAATGGCTGCTTTGGAGATTTCAGCTGCAGAAACCAACAGGCAGGGAGGGAAGAGGGTGGGGAAAAGAAGAACAGAAGCTGGAAAGACAGAGAGTATTAGTTTCTGTTTTCAAAAAGTAAAAACAGATTAGCTGAAGAGGAAGAATTTATTTATCCTCCAAGCCAGATTTGTCAGTACAATCCCTCCTTTTCTGCTATATTCACCTCACATAACTAAATAATTAAATGTAGAAAGTTTGTTATTCAAATTCAAAATTTCAGGAAAGCTGGGAGCTATGGAGAGGAGGGGCACCAGGAGGGTAGGAGGGCTAAGCTCTGCAATGTGAGGTGCTTCTCCTTCATTCAGGAGGAATTCTGCAGTGAGGAGTTTTACACAGTCCTTTCTATATTGCTTAGCTTTTGGACAACAACTGCCCAAATGTATTTCCAAGCATTGTATGTATAAACCATACAAAAATGGCAAGGACCAGATTTAAGATTTTAAAAGATATACGTTGAAACATCCTAAGTTTATTTGCTCAGGAGAATCTAGAAAATAAGAAGAAACTAAGTAACAGCAGAAAAAAACAACAAACAACCAGCCCCACATCAGTACACAAGAGCAGCAAAAACTGGTATTATGGAAGAACTCAAAAATAACTTGATACAATTCATCCACTACTGGATGATACAATTACATCAAACACAAACCAAAACCCCAAAAGACATACAACCAGTACTATTGTATATGGAGAAAAATTACAATGTCACACGGGAGAGGGTCAGAAAATCAGGGCCAACTTTCCAGTTTTGCTAGAACCTCTCACTGCTGCTTTATGCAGTTACAAATTGGTTTATGCCAGAATCTGTGGTCACCATAGCAGAGTTTGTGCATGAGTTCTTTAAACTACAGTACTCACTTCCCACTCCTTCCAGATTTAACTGTTTCAAGGAGTATGCTAAGGCACTGCACAGTTTATTTCAGAAGGCCATTTTTTTTAAAGGAAATGCTTGATGATTTATCTGGCCCATTGGCCCCAACACTTGCTTCAGAAACAATACACAGCCCATACAATGTTTTTTTTCTTAAAGGACTCGACAAAATACAAGCAGCCTAATATTAAGATAACTGGTATTGTGTAGCATTAAGAAGAAAAATAAATCAAATCAAAAGTACACTGACACATAAGGGGTTTTGATGGCCTGTCAAAACTCAAGTGAAATGGGCAGTCACAACCTGGGTGCAATTGAAAAAGTTCCTTTCCCTCTGGCCTTTCAGTGGCAAACAGTCATAGCTGTAAAGCTAGACTGTTTTAAAGCTGTTGTTTTGGGGGCCCTTTTCCCATGTGATGTTGATTTCCCCAACTATGCTGCACTGGTGACATGTATTCATTTTTTCATGACTCTTGTATGTGGCCCTGCTACTCATTAGGAAGAAGCATGGCTTCAAAGTGGGCCTGTTTTGACTTATCTGGTGCTTTTCATTTACCTCAGGCAGGAAAAATGGGTGGAAAGACTGGCTGTCAGGAGCCAGAGCTTCTCTGCTAGGTAGAATAGGGAAGAAGAGCAAGATGTCAGCTTCCTCCGAGCTCCATCTTGGGGCCTGTCTACACATGGAGCAAAAACACTGAAGTTCTGCCTGCATGCCCCTGCATTTGCCCCAAAGCCCTGTGCATTATTATTTTACGCAGGGACGTGGGGTACCTTGTCTTTGCTGTCCCTGCAGAGTTTTGGCTGCCACCACCAAGACCATATTTTAAAGCTCAGAAGCCAGTTTCTGTCCAAATGGAGCAGTTTTCTCCCTTCCCCTAGCTTGGAGCACTGCCTTCTCCTGCTTGCCCATCACAGGAAGAGATGCTGGAAGAAAGCGATAGAAGAGTTTGAAGCAAGGGATGAGCAAGCAGAGAGCAGGCAGAGACAGCGCTGCAGAGACAGCGCTGCAGAGCCTGGGAAAGGAGAAAGCCCTCAGCCAGGGACTGCCTCCTGAGTTTTAAAATGGTTGTGGTGGCAGACAAAAATGTGGAGAAAACCCCAAATTGACAAATTCCGTATCTACGTAAAATACCCCAGAATGCCCTAAATCTGAGCCATGCAATGTGTGGCCTGGTTGCCCCAGTTTCAGGGAAAAGGCAGTACATCGTATGGCTTAATCGTCACAGATTCGGTGGAATTCACAGGGGGATTCAGGTTTTTTAATAGTATAGATAACCCCTTGGTTTCAGCACTAATCTTGGTTACCTGTATACAGTTTGCACATTTCTTGTATGTAGTCAGCCATATGCTCAGTTACAAGGTTAATTCAGCTGCAAAATCATTATGGATCTCAACACACAAATTTGCTACGAATTACTTGCAAATATCCACTCACCTTGTCAGTTATCTCAAGTAACAACCACCCTGATGCCAATGGTGGCCCTGCTCCATTTTTAGTACAACAATTACTAATGTCTTTAGTATAAATGTAGAGTATAAATGTAGACCTGATCAGGGTGACTGATGGCCATCATTCATTGACAGGATTACCATACATCAAATTTGACAGCACGTAAAAACAAAAAAATACAAACCCCACATTTTAGCCTGAAGAGGCTCTCACTACAGTGTCAACATTTAAAAATAAATTACAAAATGAAATAATGTATATAAGACAGGTAGAGATATGTGGGTGGGTATTTCTACTGCTAAGTTTCTGTTTTTATCACAGTCACAAGACAGGCTTAAGAAATCATGAGATCTGACACATGGGAGACTAAAATTCTTTCTACTCTGCAAGAAAATCCATATATCCATATTTCACTATAAGGAAGCAAAAGTAATGACTCCAATTTGGTAAATTTGCACTCTGCACAACTCAAACTTGTTAAAATCATCATTAAGTCTAAAGAAGGAAGGGGTGACTATCAGGCAGGCAGAGAGCACTTTAGACTCCTTGAAATTAGAAATACTTGTGCATTTCAAACTCTTAAACAATCAACAGACTCTTAAAAATGAAATGAAAACATGGTCTGTCCAGCTGATTTCGCCTTCTCCTTACGCCACCCAAAATTTTCAGTTTCTTTTATAAATACAAGGCCTATGTAATAAACACACCAAGGAATGCTGCAATATGGAAAACCCAAGCTTCTAACTTCACCAGCTTATCAATGAACCAGACTTAACGGAGACATGGATTTTTTTTTCTTCTTCTCAAACAAATCAACATGTTTGTTGGGGGAAATTTCCACTAGCAGCAATGACTGGGAGGTTGATAAAATTTCACATTTAGGTGTTTATTCCTTGGAGGTCTTTAAACAGACTGGATGGCCATCTCTCGGGGATGCTTTGATTGTGTATTCCTGCATGGCAGGGGGTTGGACTGGATGGCCCTCAGTGGTCGCTTCCAACTCTACAATTCTATGATTCTATGATTCCTAGGTGCGATCTCCTTGAAAGGTTAGGACTAGCAACTCCCCAACTCCGCAATGTAGTCATATCCATTTCTTCAGATGCAAGCAAGATCTAAAATGTAGCTGATGTGCAAAGTGGGGGGGGGTGTCCCCAAGGAATGGAAACCATGACTTGTAGGGGCAAATCTGAATTAACAAAGCCTTTGACAAAGAAGCTCCTTATTACTAAGCCTCTTTTATGCCTGCCCAGCCTCCTTCCCTTTCTCCCTATCCTCTGTCTAGCTGGAAGATGTTGGTTTTTTTAAACAACATTAGCATTGGGTGGATGGTGAAGGAGGGCTGAAGAGACATAGGCTTCCAGTGTCAGGTTACAGTAGCGTGTCTGCAGTAAACAATGAAATAAAATCTTAGCTGGAAAAGAATGGGATTATACTCTAGTCAGTCCTGCTGTAGCTTTATGTGTGCCTGACTACAAACTAAAATAAAACAGCAGCTGCCTCTAGAATCCCTTACTTAGCATGTGTGAAGGACAGAATAGAGAGACAAAGGGAAGGCAGATCAGCCTGCCTCACCAGCTATCCCCAGCTTCCTTTAAAAAAGTATAGATTGGTAAATCAAAATGGAAATCATAAGAAAAGTAGAGGCTGGCCAAAAAAAAAAAAAAGGGGGGGGGACATTGGATACATTTTGGAAAAACCTTTGACCTGGATGTTTCAGTTCACACATGTATATTGATAGTTATGGATACAATGTTTTCTGAAATATGTTAAACTGCTCTTCTTCTTTGTGGTGTAGGCTCCTATTCATTCCATTTTATTTCTACTTCTGGAACCAAATTTTCTGTTAAAGAAGTAACGTCCAGGGACACACCTACTTTGTTAACCAAGGTATATCTGTATTCTCTCCTAACTTTATAGCATTCAAAGTGTTTTAAATCTCACTAAAGAGGTAAACAGATTCTGATCTCAAATATGATTATTAGTTTCAGAGCTGGCTAAAGGTTCCCTCACTCACAGTTCTGCCTAACCGCTCTGAGTAACCAAACTAACAACATATATATTATATATATTATTGTATGGTACATTTATTTTAAACATTCATTATTCATTACATTTATTTTTAATATAACGGTTTCTGTTGTATACCCCACTTTCAATACAGCCGCTTTGAGTCTCATTTTGGGAGAAAAATGGGATATAAATCAAATAAATAAATACCCATTACCTTTCAGAAGTTCAGAGCTGCATCTCCCAATGTATCAACCATGGTTAACTTTAATATGAGGCCCAGCTCCATTGTCATGGCTATACAAATGTCCCTCTGTATTCACAGATTTAGTATTCACGGATTTAAGTATTCACGGCTTGAAAATATTCTTAAAAAATAATAATCCAAAAAGCAAACCTTGATTTTGCCATCTTATATAAGAGACACCATTTTGCTATGCCATTGCATATAATGGGACTTGAGTATCCACGGATTTTGGTATTCACGGGGGGTCCTGGAACCAAACCCCAGTGAATATGAAAGGACAACTGTACATTCAAACTACTGTCAGGACTTTTGATTTAAAGACAAGCTGAGGTATGTATTGAAGCATTATAGATAATTAGCACCAGACACTTCTCCTTTGCTATCAACCCCCCCAAAGATATTCATTACTTTCTCACAGCAGATAAACATGTCACAGAACAAAGATATTTTTACTCCCTAGCAGACTAGTTACATGTACTGTAGAAAAATGAAATCGAAAATATGCACTGTAGTGATTATTTTATTGTTTGTTACTGTGTGCCTTCAAGCCACTTACAACTTATTGAGACCCTAAATTGAATGTCTCTCATATCACCAAGATCCTATTCTTGGCAAAATTTGTTCCAAGGAGGGCTTGCCATTGTCCTCCTCCGAGGCTGAGAAAGACCAACTTGCCCAAGGTCACCCAGGGCATTTCCATGGCTAAGTGGAAATTTGAACCCTGGTATTCTGAAGTCTTAGTCCAATGTTCAAACCACTATAGCGCAGCACTGACTCTCATAGATTAGATTGAGTCCAACATACAGCAAAACTATCCTGGGGTTTTCTTGGCAAGATTTCTTCAGAGAAGGCTTTCCATTTCTGTCCTCTGAGGCTGAGAGAGGGTGATTTGCCCAAGATCACCCAGTGAGTCTCCATAGCTGAGTGGGGATTCAAATCCTGGTCTCCCAGACTCCACTCAAACCACTGGCTCTTGATACCCGTATTATACCAATAATGCAAAATACATCACAGTAGCTTTCCAAATCCACTGGGTTCTTCATTAGGCAAAGATGATTTTTGAAACTCACACAGGGGAAGAAAACTGACAATGTTGTTAAAGACACATGAGCTGTTTGCTTAAGTGGTCTTAAGAGAAGACGCAAAGGAAAAGTTAGAACAAACCTACAACAGCCATGAGGCAACTGGGAACAAAGGCAGTAAAAAAAAAATACAACAAATATATTTTCTCCATTGGCAGCAACAAAGCACCTCCTTATGACGACTGGATCTGTCCCTATTCTGTGCAAGGTTACAGACCACATTGTACTTAAGAGAAATGAAGTACTGTGTCAGTGAAATAAATACAGAACTACTTCTTAACTGCTCCTCTTCCAGCTAATAATTTAATATTTGTAACATGCCTGGCAACCAAAGGAAGGAAAGGGAAGGGAAGAAGGGGTCTCCACTTTCTTCCTTTCTAAAATGTGTTGGGGGGGGTAGAGAAAATACAGAGGGAGGAGTTATTAAGCATATCTGCTTCAGTTTCACAGAAAGGAGCTTTAATGCAGTCCCTGATACCCAAAGAGTACCTCACTAAACTGGCCGTGACCAATTTAAATTTCCCAAAAACATAGGTTGAGATAGAGGGGAATCCTGAATAACACAGGGTTCAAAGCAAATGGATTTCAGCTTCCTGGACATTTTGAAAGAAAAAGTTCCAGAGCATTCCCTCCTTCCTGATACATAAATGTGAATACATAAAAGGGCAGACCACCCTTCATCCCTCCTCCCACCATCACGATCACCCCTTTCGAAGTGCCTCACTGACGTGCATAGCATTCCAGTGCCTGGAGCAGCCTGAACAAGCACAGGGCCTCAGCAAAGGGGCGGGAGGAGACAGAGAGAGGCAACATTATCAAGGCCCCCTGATTCAGAATTCACTCTCAACCTTCTCAGTCTCTTTCCTAGCAAAGCCTTTTTGGAAGACAATGGTCATATTTCTCTCCCCCCCCCCACTTTCCCACCCCCAGTGACAATTCCACAGGACCAGTCAACACAAGTGGAAAACCGCTCTTAAAAAGGAGCAATCACACCCGGATTTTATATTGATTGTACATATTATGACATGGCAACAACTCATGAAGGTTGCCTTAGCCTTCTAAAAAACAAGGTCATGCTCCAAAGTTGTTTTCAATGCTAGGGAGGACTGATCCAGGAATTAGTGCACATGGGCGGCTTCTGAGCACTAATCTGAAAATATGACACAATAAAATGCATGCATGGCACTTCCCACTTCATATAATATATTAACCATCTTTTGAAGAGCACCTTGAACACAAAGTGCCTCAGTGAGACATTTTTCCCTTCACCAAAACACACACAAACCCCACTGATTGTGTAGTGGCAATTTCCACAATGACTTTGATCAGTGTGTAACTACAAAGGACAATGCATTCTAAATTCACATTTGGAATTTCACAAAAATACACTGCTTTCTACACAGGAATTAAGAGAGCACGCAGAGATTCTATAGCAAGCTTGTTGGAGCTCAAAACATTTTCACTTTTGGCTTTCTAGGCTGTGGGGGGAATATAAGTCATGCTCCTATGCACAGGAGCAGTTACTACATCTGCTTCAAGCCAAGATCTAACAAAACTGGAAAGCATAAAAAGCCAAAGAACTCTGAAGCTCATAGGGGCTTGGAAAAGCAAGGCTAGTGTAATAAAAACCTGTTCTTCCAGGCAGAAACTGAGTTGTTTTGGTAAACAACGTATTACATTTCTTTTTAAAACAATATGACATGGGCAACCACATGGGTGGCTCAGAAAGGCATGCTGTGTTTTAAGTCACAAGAGAGCTAAGCATCCTTGAAGTATAAAAACACTTCAGAGATATCTCAAGAGATTCACAAAGTGTGACTAACATGCTACATTTTAGTTTTAAAAAACTGACAAAGAGAGAAGGGAATACAGTCTTCCACAGACTTCAACAGATGCAGACTGTAAGAGTTGTTCCCCACCTTGATCCATGTAAGAAATAATTTTTATCGTTATTCTTACTATTATTGAGAGGACAAGGTTTTAGAACCAAGGCTCAATATGGTCCAGTTCACATCTTTACAGGCTTATGCGAAATTTGCAGGCTCAGCCTTTCCAAAACACTAAATTCAGATGAGTCAGGTGATGCAAGGCATCCAAGTAAGCTTCCCAGCACTTGCAGCTGCTGGCTCCTGCTTTGATAGATGTGTTAAATCCTGACACATTCAGTAAAAAGCATTAAAGCTCTTCAAAGGGTGTTGAGAAAGCCCTGTGCTGCCACAAAAGCTTTTGGTGGGCTTTTTTTTTTTTAAGGAAACAGTCTTCAACATGCTCTTGGACAGCAGTAGAAGACAAATCTATTTAGCAACATCATTTCACAACATAATAAAGGTTGCAAATGAACAGCAAAATATCACTGGTGGTTTTTAAAAAATTAAAGATTTGGCCCATTGATATGCAACAAGAGGAAGAAATAAGTGGGCCATTTTGAAGTTGCCAGATTATAGATTCACTTATTTTGTAGTTAATTTGATCACCACATCATCTAATCCTGACTATTACATTTTTTAAACTTTAAAACCTATCAAGCTGATTTACTTACACAAGTAGTACAGTCGTCCCTTCACATTCGCGGGGGTTCCGTTCCGCGGACCCTCGCGAATGTGAAAAATCCACGAATAACGGCTCCCCTCCCCCCTCCCTCCCCAGGCCTTCACGGGGCCTTGCTAGGCCCCGCGGAGGTCTCCCCGGCCCTCCCTCCCTCCCTCCCCAGGCCTTCGCGGGGCCTTGCTAGGCCCCGCGGAGGTCTCCCTGGCCCTCCCTCCCCCCCTCCCCAGGCCTTCGCGGGGCCTTGCTAGGCTCCGCGGAGGTCTCCCCGGCCCTCCCTCCCTCCCTCCCTCCCTCTCCAGGCCTTCGCGGGGCCTTGCTAGGCTCCGCGGAGGTCTCCCCGGCCCTCCCTCCCCCCCTCCCCAGGCCTTCGCGGGGCCTTGCTAGGCTCCGCGGAGGTCTCCCCGGCCCTTCCTCCCTCCCTCTCCAGGCCTTCGCGGGGCCTTGCTAGGCCCCGCGGAGGTCTCCCCAGCCCTCCCTCCCTCCCTCTCCAGGCCTTCGCGGGGCCTTGCTAGGCCCTGCGGAGGTCTCCCCGGCCCTCCCTCCCCCCTCCCCAGGCCTTCGCGGGGCCTTCCTAGGCCCCGCGGAGGTCTGCCCGGCCCTCCCTCCCTCCCTCTCCAGGCCTTCGCGGGGCCTTGCTAGGCCCCGCGGAGGTCTCCCCAGCCCTCCCTCCCTCCCTCCCTCTCCAGGCCTTCGCGGGGCCTTGCTAGGCCCTGCGGAGGTCTCCCCGGCCCTCCCTCCCCCCTCCCCAGGCCTTCGCGGGGCCTTCCTAGGCCCCGCAGAGGTCTGCCCGGCCCTCCTTCCCTCCCTCTCCAGGCCTTCGCGGGGCCTTCCTAGGCCCCGCGGAGGTCTCCCCGGCCCTCCCTCCCTCTCCAGGCCTTCGCAGGGCCTTGCTAGGCCCCGCGGAGGTCTCCCCAGCCCTCCCTCCCTCCCTCCCTCTCCAGGCATTCGCGGGGCCTTGCTAGGCCCCGCGGAGGTCTCCCCGGCCCTCCCTCCCTCCCTCCCCAGGCCTTCGCGGGGCCTCCGGAGGGCCTCCGGGGGACCCGCGAAGGCCTCCCCACCCCTCCCCAGGCCTTCGCGGCGCCTCCGGAGGGCCTCCGGGCGTCCCGCGAAGGCCTCCCCACCCCTCCCCAGGCCTTCATGGGGCCTACGGAGCGCCTCCGGGGGCCCCGTGGAGGCCTCCCCGGCCTCCCCGGCCTCCCCGCTCCCTCCAGGTCTTTTCACGGGGCCTCTGGAAGCCCCGTGTCGCGGTTTTGGGGGGGCCCGGGGGGGCCCTCCCAAAACCGCGAATAACCAAAACCGCGAATGTCAAGTTCGCGAATGTGGAGGGACAACTGTAATACTCAAAGACAGCCATGTTAGTCTGTATCAGCATACAAAGTGATCTTGTAGCAGCTTTGAGACTAACAGAGAGAAAGACGTGTGTAGCGTAAAGCTTTCATAGACTGGGCTTGCCTCATCAAATGCGCTCTTCATTCTGTGCATCTGATGAAGTAGACCCCAGTCTACAAAAGCTTATGCCACAAGCATCTTTCTCGCAGTCTCAAAGCTGATTACTTACACCAACCAGGCCACTACGCCCAATATTTTCTATTCTGAAAGTATGGCTCCAAGGTTGTTGGAGGTTGCCTTTTCAGGACCTGCTAAGAAACTCCTTCTAATTGACATGCTTCAGACTTGACCTGCTCACCACCATATGTGCTATGCTCAAGATGCAGCAACAGCTGCCTGGGCCCTGGCAGGCACTATGCAACAAGCTCTCCACTAGAACTCACCAGTACCACCATGGAAAACTCTCCAGCTCCCCCTCACCAAAAGAGGGCACCATCGTAGAGTGGACAGTACTTTCTGGAAGAGCCCTTCAACCCTCTCTACCATGTACAGTACTTCTCTTTATCTTTCTTTAGCATTTTTATCATTTATCATCCTTATCATTTTAAAAATCTTGAATACACACCCCGACTTGTATCTTCATTTTACACAACTGGTCATTTTACAATTAGCTTCCCCCAAGTCAGGCAATGATTCCAGGTAAGAAACAGAACTTGAACACAAGTCCATATGAGTTGAAGATTTTCTGATAGAAAATTTCAGTATATGAGGCAAACACTCACAAGAACACCACACAGTGTCTCTCTTACTGCTAGACCAAAAATACTACCCTTTGCCAAACTTCATCTTAAGAGACTGTGAGGCACAGGAGGATAACTGTTTCCATGGATTAAACCTTATTTTCTCACACACAAAAAGGTTTCTTTTTACAAAGACCAGGAGTCCCTATGATTCATCTCCTCTCCAGGTGGCTTTAAGAGGCTCTTAAAAATAAACAGTAATTATAATACAGATGAGTTGATGAACAGGGGATGTGGAATGCAACCAGCCATGACCCTGATCATGGGCAGGGCAGCAAAGTCCCTGGCGGCTGTAAAGAAAGTTCTCCTCTCATTGCCCTTTTCCAGGTAGTTAAACAAAACACACACGTACATACAAAGCCAACTTAAGCCAACAGCATGCTCACAAGATTTGTAACTGGTTTAATTTTTTTTAAAAAAAAAAATCATGGTCACACAGATCCAACAGAGCTCCACAGGTAAGCACACTGATGGCAACATTTTTGTGCCGTGTTTTATGAAATATTTTCAGATGTTTCCCTTTAAAAATACAGTAGCACCCTGAATCTGCGAGGTATTGGTTCCAGAGGGCCCTGCGGATGCTGAATTCCATGGATAATAGTGAATGCCATTCACCGCCACCCCACCGCCGCAGGAGCCCTCCCAGGGGAAGGGGGACTGGTGTGCCCCCTCCCTTCCCCCCACCATGGCCCCATTACGACCAGAGCCCCCCTCTGAGAGGAGAGAGGTGAAGTTGAAATCACCCCTGCCCCTTGCCTTCCCCCCGCCATGATCGAAGCCCTCCCAGGAGGGAGGAAGCAACCGCGATCACTCCTGTCCTCCCGCTTCCCCTTCCCCCCCATCATGGCCCCACCACAACTGGAGCTCTCCCAGAAGGAGGGAGGGAGCAGGCAAGATCGCTCCTGCCCCTCCCTTCCCCCCACCATTGCCAACCACAGATAATTGAATCTGCGGTTGGCGAATCAGCGGATACGGGGGTGCTACTGTACTATCCTTAGGTGGGAAAAAGGAACGTTGGTCTTACCTGTGATACGTTCTTTTCCAGTGAAGAGGCGAAGAGCATCCGCATGCTTGGGTTGTCCCTCCCACTTGCTCCTAGTAAGCAGGTAACAGAATATTTTTGAACTGCCCACCAGTGAGGTCATCTAGGAGGGACGACCCCCAGCTGGCCAGTCCATATCACAGCCTCGCGACGCAGTAACATCAGGAATCCAACTGTCTGTACATTCTTCTCTTAAGGTCACGAGGTTTCCTTCGCTGCCTCGGATGTAATACTGACAGTCCTCAGTCCATCCACCATAATTCTCCCGCTCGCCCTGGGTGGGCCTGGATGCTCTTCGCCTCTTCACTGGAAAAGAATGTATCATAGGTAAGACCAATGTTCCTTTTCCCAGTGGAGAGGGCTCCAGAGCATCCGCATGCTTGGGATGTAGCAAGCTCCAACCATGGGTGGGCATGGCAAGCTTTGTGGTTCTCAGGGCTGGATAACCTGCTGTAGCACTCTCCGAGGAAAGACCAAAGGGGAGCGCCCTGTACTGGAAATGCTTGTCATTGTAGCAAAAGCGCAGGAACTGGTGATGATCCTGATGGATTGGAATATGGAGGTAAGCATCCTGCAAATAACTCGGGTGATGTGTCACTTTGAGGAAAAAACATTATTTTGCAATATTTATAGTTTAAATAGCATAAATGTATAATTGTTAATATAATTGTATTTAATAAACCAAAAACTAATAATTTAACTTACCTGCTTAGTGAATTCTTTGTTCCCGGTTTAATCGGAAGTCCCAGAACTAGATGCTCTGTGCCAGACTTCTGTTGTTTTGGCCTACAGACCTCCGGCACAGAGTGTCTAATAGGGGAGGATGAAACATTTGTGACTAGAGTCTAAGGACATTTTCAGACACAAAACAGTCGTCCTGAGGGCTCGGGAGAGGTACGCACCTGTTTCAGTTTCTGACGACACCACCCCTCTTGCGTTACTCTCCGTGTTACTTCCGTGTCGCAAGGAAGGAAAAGGCACCACTTCATTTTTAGCAGTTCTTCGTGAATAAAAAGTGGTGCCTTTTCCTCCCATGCGACATTGAAGGAACACGGAGGGTAATGCGAGAGGGACGGCGGCGTCAGAAATTGCCCCCTCTCCTGATCCCTCAGAATGACTTTTTTGTGTCTGAAGAAAGTGTCCTTAGAGTTAGACTCTAAAGTCCAAGACTCTAGTCGCAAATGTTTCATCCTCAGGAGCAGCAAATGTGTCATTAGGCTGTGCAGGAGCCAAGGATGAAACATATTTCTCGGCATGCAGCCGCCTCAGTGGCCGCGTGTCATCAGAAATGGCTACGGGTGTCAGTGCTGACACGCGTGTCATAGGTTCACCATCACTGCTCTAAAATGTGTCTCAGAGTCTCCATTCTGAACCTTCGCTTTCGCCCAAATTTGTTAACTCCCTTCAAATTTAGGACTGCTCTCCATGTTCTGTTATTCTTGGGTACCAGAAACAGGATTGAGTAACAACCCTTACCCTGTTGCAGCTTCTGAACCTCCTCTATGGCTCCCATTTGTCAAGAGGTGCTGAATAGCTTCGGTCATCAGAAACTGCTTTTCTTTGTCCTTGTGACACGAGGTTGGGATAAACCAACGTGGGGGGGGTGTACAAGAAAACTCTATCTGGTATCCTTGACGAATGGACTGTAGGACCCACTTGAACAAGGTAGAGTTTTCCCAAGTCCCCACGAAGGCCTGAAGTCTTCCCCCCACCGGAAGGACACCGTCATTGTTGAGATTTGGCGGCAGATTTTGCAGGCTGGGATTGCACCGCCTTCCCTGTGCCGCCCTGCTGACTTCTGCTGTGGTATCTACTATCTCCCCATCGAGGTTTGGAGGGTCTGTAGTCCCTAGATCTGGCTGAGTTGCTAAAGAGCCCATCCCTTGGTGGCTCCCTGAGGCTCGAAAGGGCCGGTATCTCCTCGCGAAACCTTTCTTCACGTTTGTGGGAGGAGGCCAAGGTCTTTTTCTTCTTATCCTTATCCTCCACTAGAACCAGCTCCAGGGATTCGCCAAATAACTTCGCCCAAGAAGGGGGAAGAGACAAGATTTTGCTTTGACTTAAAATCCGCATTCCAAGATTTCAGCCACACCTGTCTTCTTGCCGCTACTGCTGTTGCCTGGGCTCTTGCACAGAATTGGATGTAATCCAAAGTACTATCCGCCAAGAACGAGGAAACCTTAGCCAGTTTATTGAGGTCCTGACGGATTCTAGTCTGTGCTTTGGGCACATCGTTTAAGGTGTCTTTGGACCACTGTATTGCCGCCCAGGCCATCATGGTGGCTGTAGTGGATGCTCTAATTGCCAAGGATAAGGCATCATGGGCCCTTTTGAGTGCTATGTCCATGCATCTGTCCTCAGGGACCTTCAGGGTTTCCTCCCTGTCTTTACAGAAAATCGCAGAAGAGACCAATTCCAAAACTGGCGCGTCAATGAGTGGGACTTGTAGTTTTCCCATCACCTTCTTGGGAAGTGCGTAGAGCTTTTCTGCCAATGCTGGTTGTTGTCTAGCCACTGCCGGTGTCTTCCATTCATCACAAATTAAAATGCATCAAAGTGGCAGGAACCGGCATTTCCAGTGCTGTTGGTTGCGATTCCGGAAAAATTTCACCAGAATTTTTTGGCAGATTCAGAGCCATCTGAGACTGTGACAAGGTTGGGAGTTTCAGGCCCAGGGTCCTGACTGCCTTCTTTAAAAGGACAGCAAAGTCCTCCTGTAGAAAGTGGTGTGCCAAGGGGCGAGGTGTTGTCACATCCTCCTGATCCTCCTCCAACAACTCCCCTTCCTCTCTGTCTGACTGCCCATCCAGGTCTGAGCCCTCCCCCGCTGATGAGTAGAGGGATACAACATCCTCATCCCGGTTAACATCCTCCCCAGCATTGAGCCTTGGGTGCTTCACTGGGGGATGCGTCTCGTCTGTATTCCATCCCTCCTCCTCCTCATCGCTGAGGGGTCTGGATGGGATCACAGGGTGGCTGGTGTGGGGTACGGAGGCATTGCTGGGCTCCAGTATCTCCTCAGTCTCCCTATTGCCCCCCCCGGGTCATTTTCCAGCCGCTACTGGCCTGAGTTCTTGGGTGCTTTGTCTTCCCCTTGCTGGCCCCGCTGCCCTTGCCGCCCCTGTGGGGTGCCGGATTCTCCTGGCGCCGCTGGCCTGGGACCGTAGTGGGAGTGGGGTAGTGCCGCCTAGGACCGCCGCGGGGGTGAGACCACTGTTAGTTGGGGGCGAGGTGCCTGCGCAACCTGAGCCCCCTCCCCTCTGGCGTATTCTCCAATACCCCTAAGGCTGGTTGGAAAAGGCCTGCCGCCAGTCAGCTTAAAGTCTCCCTGGTCACGATGCTCCTTACCCAGTCCTGGGTAACAAGAAGCTCTCCCTTCCCCAACGTTTCTGTTCCCCGGGGTAGAGCCCCACTCACGATGTCCGCTGGCGGGGGACAGGGACTGGATCCTCCACTGGTGTTGGGGGGGGATGGCCTGGGTCGCCTGCACTGTGGAGTGCGCCCCATTTGTAGGGATGGTCTGCGCCTCCTCCTCTTCCCGAAGTAGCGTGACAGATTCCTCCTCCTGGCCGTCTCTAAACCCATCCAGGTCGAGCGGGCTCAGGGCGCAGCTGGCAGCGATCGAGGCAGGGGACTTCTCCCACTTATTCGGTCTCTTCCTGCTGCCACTGCCTTTGGAGGAGCTAGTTTTGCTGCTGCCAGAGGCAACGGAGCTCCCCAAGACGACCTCCTCCGCTGCAGCCAGATTGGGTCTGCTCTGTCTGGTCGTTCTCTGCCTGGCTATTACCGCCGCAATCACAGCGTCAATTTCTTCCAGGGGTACTCATTCTGTCCTTTCCCTTCGTGGCCCAGAAAAGTCAAAGACAAATTCTGTTTTTTGTCTTCTGATGGTTCAGTGTACACAAACTTTGTTTCATGCACCAAATTATTACAAATAATGTGCATAAAGTTAACTTCAGATTTAATCGTATGAGGAGTACATGAAACATATATGAATTCTGTGTTTAGACTTGGGTCCTATTTCTAAAATATATCATTTTATATATATATATATATATATATATATATATATGCAAATACTCCAAAATAAAAATAAATAAATAATAATAATCCGAAACCCAAAGCACTTCTGGTCTCATGCATTTCGGATAAGGGATATTGAACCTGTATTACAGCCCAGCTGTTAAGAGTGTTATCTGATACTAGAGTTCATTAATGTACACATTGAAGGTGCTCTCCAGTCTGGCCACTGGGGATGATGGAAGTGGTAGCCCAATACCTCAAAGGGTTCCCTGATGGAGATGACTGGTATAAGACACTATGTTTAAGAAATCAACTTGGAAAATGGGTGTCCTCAGCTTATATTGAAGATAGCCTAAAGACAGTCTCATCAGCCAAGCGTGCAAATCTCCAGTTATTCAGACATCTTTCCACGGAAACTGGGGGACCTTGCACAGTTCCCATGTAGCAGTATTTTTCTTTTTATCATGGAGGTTCCTAATTAGTTGCACACAAAGCCCAGATTCATCAGGCAGCCATCCATACTTTCCTCATAATTGCAGGTAAATCTGGGTATATTCAAAACCATAGCTATGTAGCCCACCTACAGTACCCACAATTTTTGCAATGTGCCAAAGTGTTTGAGAGAATGTGATCCTGACCACAAAATGTTCTCTCTAGGACCTAATCATTCCTGTTTTTTAAATCATATTTTTATTCAATAAACAACAAAGCAAAACCTATTATATACATACAGTCAATTCATTACGTTTTAGTTAAAAAAAAATTCCTACTACATTCTTTCAAACATTTAAACATCTAGGACTCATTAATTCCATCCGACTCAATCACTCCTGTTGAAGGGATTGGCTTAGTTGAGATCACGGGACAAGGACCTAGGAGATCTGGGGTCACTGACTTTGTGCTAGACACACCTTCTCAGCCCGGCCTCCCTTGCAGGACATGGTAAGAATAAAATGGCAGAGAACCAATGTATCATGTCCTGAAATCCTTAAAAGAAGGGCAGAATAACAATGCAATAAAGCTGCTGGGGAGCAAATCTCAATCACCAACCAGAGGAATAAGATTAGGGAGGGAGAGAAGGAATTTCAGCACAAACCATTTACTGCAACACCCTGATCCATACAGGTCATCTGGGCTTCAACCTCTAGTACCTTCTGGTCTTAAAATGTAAATGCAAGCCAATACTTGGGTGCATAAGAAACCAAAGGGCATTGATCATCTTCACAGAATGCTAGTTATGACATTTAAAACCCTATATAGCTTGTGTCCAGATTATCTGAAATACCCTATTTCACTATTGAAGCCAGTCCAAGTTTCAAAATCGTCAGACAAGGGCTTTCTCTCAGTCCCACCACCATCATAGGCACATTTACTAAGGGCACAGGAGACGGCCTACTTGGTAGCTGCTCTCAGGTTGTGGAATTCCTCCCTCCCACGGGAGGTTCAGTTGTCTCCTCTTTCAGGTGGCAGGCAAAGTTCTTATTCTGGCAGACTTTTGGCTTCTAATTCATGTGGCATAATGGGCTTTTAAATGAGACTATGCCTATCGTTTTTATTATGTTTTAGGTATGTTTTAAACTGCTTTAACTTTGTGTGATTTTTAAAAATGTATTTATTAGATACACAAAAAGATTACTACATCATGAAATAAAAAAACATTTCAACCATTAATGTATTAGAAACTTATCATGATAAACATATAAATAGTTCCTTCATTCTGCTCCTTATAGTTCCTTCTATAATAATGTTTAGGTTGTGACTTCTAACCTTTCCCCCTTATATTGTTAATACTGTTATTCAACATTTGACATCTCCTGTAGACACAGCTGCTTTTCAAAACTTCCCATCCAACTCCTGCTGAATTTCTAATGTATGAACTTAAACTCCACTTATTATTCTTGTTATTGCTACAGATAAATATTAATGTTTGTGTTATCTTCTTTGCTATCTCCTTAGGGACTGTTTACAATTAGTTTTGTTTTCTCATTTCTTTCCACATGTTTATCTCAATTTATTATAGATTCTATTTTCTCCCCATTTCTGTTCTTAAAAAGTTATCACCTCAGACCAGAACACCTCACCTCAGAACAGTGTTTTGACAGTGTACCATCTTTCAAATAATACGAAAGTTTGTCCATCTCAATTATTTCTAATACTTTTAATAGCCATACTAATACTTTGTGTGTTTTTAATAGAATTGTCTGCTTAATGTTTTCTTAATCTTCTGTACAAATAGTTTGTTCACTGTACCTTGTTCTAACTGAATGTAAACTGCCTTGGGTCCTGTGCAAGGAGAAAAGTGTGATATTAAATAAATAAATACTTTTTATATGAAGACATTTGTTAGAATGCATGCACAACCATTTTTTTAAAAAAATACATTTTTTAAAAAAAGAAGGGGTAACACAATATGAACTTATGTCAATAATTGCCAACCTAGTACAGCAAATCACCCCCCCAAAAAAAATGTTCAACCTTTTCTGAATGTTAGAAAGAAAAGTGGCCAGTTCTTGTTTATAAAGACAGAATGTCTCAAAACATCACACTGCAGATTTATGACTAAAGCATATTTCAAAAGCCGCAATATACCTTTCAACCTATCATGGAAACCAGTTTCCTAATATTCTATGACACATAACACCTACTGAGAATGGCAAAGCAAAATTCTAGATGAAAGGATAAAGAATATCTCAGTCATTGAAGCCTACCTGAAAATGTGGACAAGGATCTCGAGAAACTAAGCATGACCTCCCGTTTTATATTTGGCTCTTGCCTGTCTTAGCTCATATTTATACCCCACCTTTCTTCCAAACATAGGAACCAAGGTAGCTTACTGCATAGATTAAGGGTAAAATACTGTTAAAAATCTAATGGTAAAAAAATTCCAAAGTTAAAGGACAATTAAATAAAATATCTAAGTTGGAGAATATCACCTGGCTAGGTCTGAGATGTGCTTAATTCTTCCTTACAAAAGTCCTGAAGGAAATGGTTGTAGAGCCATTCCTGAAAAGGCCCTGCCGGGGCCTGTATTTAACTATTGAGCTGCTGCTAGTATCCCCTTCCCAGATGAAACCAAGTATTTGTATTTTCTTCAATCAAGCCATACCCTACAATTTGGCAATGGAACTGTCTTGGTAACCCTGATGGATGAAGAAAGTCACAGGACAGAATGTCTAGTTTGGTGCACAACCTTGCTTGTTTTCCAAGATTTCTCAACAGCTTCAGATGTCATCAACCATGATAGTGTTTCCCAAACCCAATCAGAAAGTTCTAATTCCTCCAGATAGCCTCTTTTGAGTTAGCTTTAATTGTGTATTCCAACATGGGTGGGGGTTGGACTGGATGGCCTTTGTGGTCTCTTCCAACTCTATGAAAAGAAAGGAATCACAGCCACCTTTTTATGTTATTAGTTCACAGATGGATAGCTAATTCCAGAAGGTGGTGCTGGGAGACAACTGCTTAGCTTGTTGTTGGTGTGTATCTTCAATCATTTCTGACATATGGCAAACCTAAAGTGAGTCTGTCATGATGGTTTCTTCAGAAATTAGGTCAGAGGGAGTTTGCTATTACCTTCCTCTGAGGCTGAGAGAATGAGGCTTGCCTATGCTCACCCAGTGGGTTTCCATGGCTGAGCAAGGATTTGAACCCTAGTCCCCCAGAGCCCTAAAGTCCAACATTCAAACTAGTACACCATCCTGGCTCCCTATAACTTTTCAGCACCGTGGCAGTTATGTTATGCTGCAGAGGTCCAGCCTGACTCTAACATTTTTAAAGTTTTATACGAAATTACCATGTGGAGTCATCTGAGGATTTTGGAGTAGAGTGTTGCTAAGAACTAACAAACTGAAGCTCTATCCATATTGTTGCTGTGTGTTTCTTCTGTTGTGAGCAGTGGTATTTAATCACTAGTTTTTATGCTGCCTTTATTTGCAAACTGAATTTTATTACTTTATCATGTTGGTTATTTGATGTGGACTGTATATACATAGTCATAGAAACATTTACTTGATGGGTGGGATATAACCATATAGAATATATAAAATAAAGTATCCATAGTAAAGAGAAATACTGATACCGATTAATCTTTTCTGCTAGACTTCTTTCGACATCTGGTCAAGTGTTGCAGATATTAAAGTTTGTGCATTAAAATATTCTCAGCAGCCATTAACATCAAGCAGATTAAATAATTGCGCATCTTAAAATCTGAAAACACTCCTTTGCTACAAAAAAAATTGTGCATCTTATAGGTCTTTACTGAATGTTGTGTAACAACATAATACAATTTCACAGCAGTGAGCATATATGCACACAATTTGTAAATATCGTTGGGTACAAGGACACACCCAATAATTTGGTTATATGAACAATCTGTTAGAGAGGGGGCAATAAGAATACAACATTAGGAAGAATTGTATGTGCCAATATGTCATCGTTTTCTATGTGTCTCCAAGTTTCACCACAACAGAAAAGGAGGCCCAAAAGATTATGAGGGGAAAACAGGTGCTCACAAGAAACATCAGGAAGACCAGATTTTTTTGCTGCTAGATCTTCCAATGAGTTTGAAATAAAGTCACTGGCATAACCTATGAATGCTTACCGTATATTCCAGCGTATAAGACGACTGGGCGTATAAGACCACCCACCCCCAATTTCCAGCCAAAAATCTTGTCTTAGGCATATATTCGCCAGATAAGACCCCCCCCCTATTTGGCTGGCTGGGGGAGCCTTGCCAACTGATCCTCTTTGTTTCCCAACTCATGAGGATCTCCTCGTGAGTTGAGAAAGCAAACAGGATCAGCTGGCAGGGCAACATTCGCCCCTCTCTTCAACCTTCCAGTCAAACCGGACTCGAAGGTAGAGGAAAGGGGCGAAAATGCCCAGTTTGCCTCAGCAGCCCCCTTCCCTCCATCTTGGCTCTTCCGAAGGGGACCAATGTGTGGGAAGCGGGGGCGGCCGCGGCAAACCCCTAGATTCGCCCCCTCTCCCCACCTTCAAGGAAGGTGGGGAGAAGGGGCGAACATGCCCCATTTGGCTCCATAGGGAGGACGCGGGGCCGTGAGCCAAACCCCGGGATTCACCCCCTCTCCCCACCCTCAAGGGAGAGGGAGCGAATCTAGGGATTTAACTCCACAGCCCCGATCCCTCCTTCTGGGCTCCCTCCTCCCGCGATTCCCCAATGCACAGGAGGCTGCCCAGCCTCCTGGTGGGTTGGGGAATGTGGGATGGCCAGCTGGCTGGGGTGGTGGTGGAGGGAGGGGGCTTCTGGGAGGGTGCAAGGGTGGTTGGAGGGAGGGGGCTTCGCAGCCACCCACCCGCTCCCCGAAGCCATGATCGCAAGTGGGATCACGGCTTTGGGGAGGGGTCTTTGGGGAGGGTGGAACAGTGGTTGGAGGGAGGGGGCTTCGCAGCCACCCACCCCCTCCCCGACGCTACGATCGCGAGCGGGATTGCGGCTTTGGGGAGGGGGGTGGCTGGAGGGAGGACACTGGAGGGGGGGGCTTTGGGGAGGGTGGAAGGGTGGTTGGAGTGAGGGGGCTTCACAGCCATCCCTCTCCCTGAAGCCGCGATCTCCAGCCGGATCGCGGCTTTGAGGAGGGGGGTGGATGGATGGAGGGTGCTGGAGGGAGGGTGGATGGGTGGCTGGGGGCCTCACAGCCACCCCCCTCCCCAAAGCCGCGATTCCAGTGGGATCACAGCTTTGGGGAGCGGGGGTGGCTGGAGGGAGGGTGGCTGGGTGGCTGGGGGGAGGGGGCGAATCCCGGGGTTTGGCTCCACAGCCCCGTGTCCTCCTCCTGGGTTTCCTTCGGAAGGGAGCCCAGAAGGAGGGATCGGGGTCGCGGAGCAAAACGGGGCATTTTCGCCCTTTTCCTCCACCTTCAAGCAAGGTGGGGGAAAAGGGCGAATCTAGCGGTTTGCCTTGGCCGCTGCAGAGGCGATCAAGCGGCGGCCGTGGCAAACCGCAACGTTCACCCCCCTCCTCTGTCTCCATTGCTCACCAAAGGGGGAGAAGGCAGAGGAGGGGGACGAATGAACTGGAAAAGCACTTTGCTTCACCCCTCTGCCCCACCATCTCCTGCCTCTTCCCTCCGTTTGCGAAGAGGCAGGAGATAGGTAGGCAGGTGAAGCAAAGTATATCCGGCGTATAGACTGTCGATTTTGGAGGGCACTTTTGAGTGCTCAAAAGTCGTCTTATACGCCGGAATATACATTATTTATTAAAAGCAACCAGAACTGAGATCTTCTTTCAAAGGTGCCACGAACATGGAAAATATGGTAGAGCCACATTATGTCCTGTAATGGAACTATCAAATGTTAAACCTAAAGGGTGAATATATTTCTTTTGAGACATTTCAGGTGGAGACACAGTAATGGTTCAGAAAAACAAAGAGCCATGTAAGTCCAGCCTGAGTTCAAGCTGCACCTATCAAATTGCAAAAGGAACTAGTGGGAAAGTATTGCTGCATCCACTCAATGGCAAAGCAAAAGACATACTGCACATAGGCAACGGAACTCCAAATGTTTCCAAGTACTCGTATCAATTCATTTGGTAAGGTTTGACCTCATCTGAAAACAGCAATTAATATTTTTTTCCCTAATGGAACATTAACTTTTTAAAAAGAATAATCTAAAATTAGCCATTTGGAAAAAAAATGCTCACAATTAGAGAGGTTTTGGTTCAAACAGGCTGACTCAAGACAGCCTGTGGAGAATTCTCCAATCCCTGTGAAAATTTTCACTTCCAATGCAAGAACAAGACACCAAACATGGTTTTCTCCCAAGCATGTTTCCTGCAATTTGTGCAAAATATCTCACCAAAAGATGCAGCTCACATCTTTTCCCCTTTCTGTAGCTAAGCACACAGGCACAGCGAGCACAAAATGAAAGGTTGACTGATTTTAAAAGAGAGAGACACAGGTAACTCATCGAATGCTATTTTTAATAGTCCATTCACCATGGTAGCATCTGTCGCAGTTTTAAATTAAACATATTTACAAAGATATGAAAATATCAGTCTTGAAAAAATACAGATCCGCTCTGATGTGGTGGTGGTGGGGACAACAAGAGATTTCCCCCCACTGTTTACCTCCCTATCTAAAACAGGTAGTGGCATGTATTTTACAGATGAAAAGAGGGAAGATCGATTTAATTTTTGCATTTAAGTGCAGCACTCACTCTTTTATTTGTTTTATGCCCACCACTGCTATCAGCCCTTATAAGAGGGAGTTAAAATGACAGAACACCACAGTCCAAGCAGTGGCTACTGGAAACAATGGCAAAAGGTATAAACAAATGTCCCTAGAGGCAATCACATGCCAATAGTGACACAACAATAACAACAGCTGCATAGTAAGAACACTGTCTTGGATGGAAAAAGGTTTCTGGGTAAGACTCCCTGGGAGACTTTCCTCCTGCCAAACTGGGAAGAGGAGAGAAGAGAGCCAGTGTGGTGTAGTGGCTTGAGCGCTGGATCAGGACTTTGGGAGACCAGGGTTCAAATCCGAGCTCAGCTGTGGAAACCCCAATGACCATGAGCAAGTCACACTCTCTCAGCCTCATAAGAAGGCAAAGACAACTCCCCTCTGAATAGAACTTTCAGAGAAAACCCTGTGATAGGGTCACCTTAGGGTTAGTATAAGTCAGAAAGAACTTGAAGGCACACAACCATAACAACAAAACAGCTACTACTACTACTGAAGTCCTAGTCCAACACTCAAACCATGCTTGTTATTTGTACCTACAGTTAATTTCCCTTTGTTTCAAAGCCACAGTCCAAATAACAACACTGTGCCACCCCTCCCCCACACACAAATATTCCTACATGAAAAGCTGAATAATATTCTGTGCACCTGATGTAATGGGCTGTAATCCACAAAAGCCCATGCAATAATAAATTTGTTACACTTGATAGGTTTGATGGGTGATACGTTTGCTTTAGGGTCACCATAAATCAGAAATGACTTGAAGGCACACAACAACAAGGCATGGAAAAGCTGCAATTCCTGCCTACGACCATGGGCAAGTGAACAGGAAGCAACAGCAAGGAACACTACAATGGAGAGCAGTATCAGGAGGCTCTAGATGTCGCACCAGGTCGCTGCTACAGCATGGACCTTAGCAGGTGCCCAATAATACCAGGCCGTGGTACCAGCAATGCCACTTACTTAGCTTTCATACATCTCACACAACATAATTCTATTAATCCTTACAGCAACCCTATAGATTAATTCATCACACTATACCCAATATAGAAAGTGAGAAGGATGAGCCTGAAAAGAGAGGTTGCCAAACAGCCACCAAATGAAATATTGCTCAAGATTTAAATGGAGAGGAACTTTCACAACTTGCACTTTCAGCCAGTTTGCAACATCAGCACCCATCACTCACAGCATTCATGACTATCTCTTCTTTTTAATACTACCACCTCTAATATCATTGTTGCTCTTGGGCAATTCTACCTTGATTTCTCTGGATTCCTCTGGAACTCCAGACACATTTATGGGCTGCATCCCACATTACACAGTTACAGGACTTTGAGACACTTGCCAAGAAAACCCCATGGTAGGTTCGCCTTAGGGTCACCATAAATCAGAAACAACATGAAGGCACACAACAATAACAAAATAAATTGGTGCCTGTTTGATCCTCACATATGTACACATCTATTATGTAAAGGAGATCAAAGAGAGGCATATGAAAACAACCAACAGGAGGGTTTCAATTACCACTAAACTACTGTAATAGTCTGGGAGATGATATAATCTACTGATACTGTATAACAATAAATTACAATAAATATGTGCAAATAAATATAATTTTGTGACTAAGTGTGTTCTTTAGTGCTGTGGTTAAATATATATCAATATAATATGTGAATAAATGATTCTGGTATTTTACACGAATCAGCCTGAATATACAAGCAGGAACATAAATATATGTTACAATAAATAACACTACATATATAGTTTTAAATTGTACAATGTCACAATGCACATCAGTTTACATATTATAGTCCAAATATAAATACATTGGTTTTCTTCACTGGAGTACGGAAAATGTTTCAAAAGACTCTACAGCACCGAAATTCTTCAATAAGATTGTGATTCAGGTAAATGCTGTCAACAATATCTAAATGGATGAATTCTTCTAATTAGATAAGACAATTGTGGACAAAACTGTGTGTTGACTTGAGATAGATAGATAGATAGATAGACAGACAGACAGACAGACAGATGTCGTTCCACTGGGCATATATATCCATATATATCCAAAACAAGAACAACGCAGACAGTCACCTCTAGAGTAATTTTTAGTGAACCATTTCATGGTCTTCCTCAGTGGATGATATTTATATGCTCTCTAGATATTCAAATACTTACACAGCATATAGCATTCCATTCACATGGACAGCGGAATGGAATCCTATATGCTGTATAAGTATTTTATTAACATATTATATTGTTATATATTTATAAACACAGCACTAAAGATCACACATAGTCACAAAATTATATTTATATGCATGTATTTATTGTTATTTATTGTTATACAGTATCAGTAGATTATATCATCTCCCAGACAATTACAGTAGCAAAGAGAGGCATGGTCACCAAAAAAAAAAAAAAAAAGTAATTATCTGCATAAAAAATATGATCCACCTATAATCAATAAATGAGGGTGTGAAATCAAATCTTCAAAGCAATTTAGTTTTTTCCTTTATAGTTTGAACTGCCAGCTGTCATTATAAATCAGTATCTTTATATTGCTCCAAAATACAGGACACCCAGCAGCTATGACTGTTCCCTGTCTCTTTGATTCCATAATTCCAGGTCTCCATGTATGCTGCTCAGCAGGCAAGGAGGGAACACAGTGGACAGGAGTGGAGAAGAAATGAGCACAAGCTGAGTGCAACTCCGTGTACGTGCCTTCAAGTCGCCTATCAACTTATGAAGAGCTCATCCATTTCCTACCGTGTTTTAAGGCGAAAACTCAGTTCCTACAGCACCTGGCATTTGCTGGAGGTCTGCCATCCAGTACTACCCAGTGCTCACCCGATTTAGCTTCAAGATCATATGTGATCTGGTACCTTTAGGGTATTTAGGCCCCCTAGCTCCCAATACATCATATGATATAAAGGTGTCATCCACCAGCAACAAAGCTTGCAGTCCAATATTCCAACAGATATTTATGGTAGCCCACAAAGTGGTGGAGGGGTGGGGACAAATAGAGGGGTGGACATACTTCACCCTGCAGGCTCTACTACAAGAGGGATCTAGTCAGTGCTATCAGTGGGATGGGTTTCCTTTTTGCGCTCACCTTTTTGCAACAGTGCAAGCTATTCTGGCATGGAAAGGCAAAACAAAACGGATAGCATGACACCAGGCAGAACTCTGTGTGAATCGATCTGTCATAGCTGTGAACAGGTTGGAGACTTTAGCAACTACAGAGAAGTAAGTGGTAACTCTATGCATTCTATGCCAGAAGCAGAAAGCATCCATGCTGGAAAATGGGCAGTTGTTTCCAGAGAGCTAAAAAATGGTTTGAAATGTGATCAATTACTGGTTGTGGTATCTTGTAGTCACATCACTTCCACTTTTATGGAATCCCACCAAATCTGAGATCAAGGTGACTGTGAAACAAACCTGGAAAGAGAGTTTGCACTACAGTCCTGTCTCATCAGTTCCTTTCATCATGGGCAGTAAGAGCCTATGAAAAGAGCTTTGAAAGTAATTTTTATAAGTAATTAATTACAGCTCTAGCAGCAGGGACCTCTCACTTTTTTGACTGCAATTTTTGAAACAAAGGAACTCTGTTTTCCCATTTCAAGAGTAACTAGTTACATTTAGTTACCTTTAAAAAAAAACAAATGGGACAAGCCACTGGCTTTTAGTACAAAACACATGATCTTCCTGTACACTACGTCATCACTTCAACAACTAGCCACTTGCAATTAACTCCTTTCCCAGTGACTTAAAGTAGAACTAACTGTGTTACATTACAATTGAAACTCAACCAGAGACGTACCTTTTGCAGCATTATTTTAAGTTTTAGTTATTTTTATAGTCTTGTGCTATAAATGCTAACTTGAACATTTTCCTCCATCATCATTTAATGAAGCCAGAAGACTATAAAAGTAACTAAAAGGTACAGTCCTGCTGCAAAAAGAATGACATTGTCCCTTATAAAGTTGTAATTGTAATGTAACAATAGTTATACTTTTGTTACTGCAGAAAGGAAGTAATTGCTAGCAGTTAGTTATTTGCGACCAGTTACTTTCAAGCTCTGATAAGCTATCAACACAAATATGATATGCTATTTCAAAAAGACACACTAGCCTATGCCAATGGCAAGTACATGACATAATGCGATTTTTGTTTTCATTTTCTCCTGGCTGCAAAAAAAGGAAGCGGGGTGGGGAGTTTTGTTTGAAATCAACAAC
Organism: Gambelia wislizenii; assembly: GCA_030847615.1. Lineage (NCBI taxonomy): Eukaryota > Metazoa > Chordata > Lepidosauria > Squamata > Crotaphytidae > Gambelia > Gambelia wislizenii. The sequence continues at coordinate 15,506,514 of JAUMIR010000009.1, read as the reverse complement.
TCTTGTATTTTTAAAAATAATGACACTCTTTGAAGCATACTGACAAGAGGAAAAATTACAAAACCTCCTTACAGGTAAGCATATTTCACCCTCTCAGTTTACTCACAACATGCAAAGGGTTTTTCTTTTCTTTTTTAAGGAATGGAGAATGCCTTTCCAATCAGATCTACCTTGACTGGGCATGGCTCCTTTATTTACAAAATTTGCATGGAAAGAAATCCATATGTTTTCCTGGATTATTTTCTATTTCCAGGTAGCCCAACTGTCACTGAACAAACTGTGTTATTTCATGACTGTCTATAGCATATACCAGGCAGCAATTAATTTTAATCCTTAATCCTCTTTCTTCTTCATTATCTCCAAACCAACACCAATTATTTGGCGGGAGAGGGGGGGGGCAATTTACAGGCACAGGAAAAAAATAATCTTCTTTTACAGAAAGTACAAAAAAGCCAATTTTCCAAGGGTGAAAACTGCCCCCTCAACTGTAGTTAGGCCTAAATCAAGTAATTTGTTTTGCTTTTCAAGATCAATCAGACACAGACTTCACATTTTCAAGTCTCTTGGCAGTAGTTTAGGTTCAGACTATCAAAAAGACTACAGGCATACCTCAGTTAACAAATCCTCTGAGAAAGGGGTTGTTGTTGTTGTTGTTTACAAAGTCTTTCTATGGGAACCAAACCCAATCCCCTCTTTTCTTATCTTCTGTCCAGGTGGAAGGGTGTTTTGTTTTTTTGGCTGCATTGGCATTGGGAGGCTGGTGAAGAGGGTTGGAGAATGTTACATTGGGTACTTACCATGAAGGTACTTTCTGTAGGATAGATCGCAGGAACAATCCGGAAGTGTTGCGAACCTAGGACCACCCGGTCAAGCAGGAAGTAGAACAAAGCCTCTTGGGAGATTTTTGCCATTTGTTCTCTAGTCCTCCTCTCCCACAAGGCCAGTTCTCTTACTAGCATAGCCCTGAAAGAAAAGGTAAAGAAACTCCTCTCTGTTGAGAAAAGAACACACATTGTTATAAAGAACATCTTCACATCCCCTGAAAGTGACCTTCGTTGACAGTCACAGGGTGGGTCAGATTGTTCCTGCCATCTATCCTACAGAAAGTACCTTCACGATAAGTACCCAATGTAACATTCTGTAGATCTAGATGGCAGGACCAATCCGGAAATGTTGGGATGTACTCAAGCTCTCTGTCGCTAGGGCGGGAGGGACTGTCTGTAAATTGCCTCTATTGTTGCACCACCTCATGAAGAACTCTTCTCCCGAAGGTGGCTGTAGTTGACTTGAACTTGTCTACCTTGTAGTGTCTGATGAAGGTGAACAGCATGCTCCATGTTGCTACCCTGCATATCTCTTCTATGGCCGCATTCGTTGAAAATACGGCTGAAGTGGCCGCCGAACTGGTGGAATGTGCCATCATCCCGGATGGCCGTGGCACATTTGCGGTATCATATGCCAGGAAAATACATGCCTTGATCCATGTTGCCAGGGTCTGCCACGACACCCTGGTTCCCATTGAAGCTGGTGTGAAGGATACGAACAGGGAGTCACATCGCCTAAATGCTGTTGTGCGTTTGATGTAGATCCTCAGGGCCTTCCTAACGTCCAGCTTGTGCCACAATTTTTCCGTAGGATAAGACGGTCTGGGGCAAAAGGAGGGCAGTATTCAGAGGCTGGCATCCAAAGTGACTGCTATTTGGTGGCTGATTGTCAAGGGAGATCCTTTGGCTATGTTTCGTGTTAGTGTCCACCAAGTGAGTGACTCTCTTACCACGTTCAGGATGGCCAGTGTGAACGTCTCTTTGTGGGATATTCTTTCCTGGTGCGGGAGAAGTAGCGCCTGTAGGGGTCTGGAGTAAAACCTTGCCCATGGCACTATCTGAATTACTGATATCATAAGACCAAAGACTCTCACTAGCAATGTGATCTGTGCCCTCTGCTTCCGTCTTGTTGACACAGCTTCCCTTTGAATGGTCGATTGCCTTTCTCTGGACAGGGTGACAGAGTAGTTTACTGTGTCTATTTGCGCCCCTAGATGGGACTATACTCTGTGACGGTATCAGGGTGCTTTTCCTGAAGTTCACCATGAAGCAGTGTCATTATAGGCATACTATTGTTATTTGCAGGTCCTGCAGTGCCTTATCCCTTGACTGCGCCCTCAGCAAGATGTCGTCCAGGTAGGGATACAGGTGTATCCCGTTCCTCCGCAGGTGGGCTATAAGCACCACCATGATCTTGGTGAAGATCCGCGGTGCCGTCACCAGTCCGAAGGGGAGTGCCTTGAACTGGTAGTGTTCCTCTCCGAATGCGAATCTGAGGAACCGTTGGCTGTCTGGGTGCATCTTTATGTGGAGGTATGATTCCGACAAATCGAGAGAGGCCAGGAAGTACCCCTCCTGGACAGCTACCCATATTGACGAGAATGTTTCCATCTTGAATCACTTGTAAGTAACAAAGGATTTCGTGAGCTTGAGATCTAATACTGACCTTAAACTTCCGTCCTTTTTTGGTACTGTGAAGAAGTAGGAGTACACCCCTGAGAAACGTTGAGTGTCTGGTACTTCTTCTATAGCCTCTATCTCTAGTACGTGGTTTATTGCTGTTCTCAGGTTCCGCGCCTTCGACTGATTTGCTGAAACTGGCGCGGGTAGAAATCTATTCCTGGGTTCTGTGTTGAATTCCACTTTGTACCCATGGGCGATGGTCTCGTGAACCTACTTGTCCTTGGTAGATGCCAGCCAGGTGCCCAGGAACCTCGACAGCCTTCTCCCACTGGAGATCTTTCCGAGTCAGGACTGCTGATGGGAGGAGCCTCTCAGTGACTGGGCTCCCACACCGCGATTTTGAGGCGGGTTGGCGAAAGGAGCATGTCGAATGACATAGTTTGTTCTTGCCCACGCCGGTCTGGTGGATCTATAGTCCACCCTCCGTCCGTTTCCCCTGTAGTGACGAAAGGAACTGTTGGATTTGAGGGTTCGCCTGAATGTCTTCTTGTCGTGCTTTCATCCCGTTGAGGGCATGGCCTGCTTCTTGTCCTTCGCCTCGACCAGTATGTCCTTGAGGGCTTCCTTGCCGAACAGTTTGGTCCCTTTGAACACTGTGGTAGCTAGGGTATTTCTGGACTGTCCATCGGCATCCCATTGCTCGATCCAGAGGTATCTTCTTGCCAGGTTGGCCATTCCTGTTGCCTTGGCGGCATATGTTAGAGAGTCCTGTGAAGTGTCTGCGATGAAGTTGAGGGCTAGGGATATCCTGTTGAAGGCCTTGTTTAAGGAGCCGGTGTCCAGGTCCGTGGCCTCCATGACTTCTTGTAGCCAAATTATGGCCGCCCGAGAAATCAGGGCCGTGGCTAGAGAGGATCTAATTCCCAGAGTAGAGGAATCTAATGATTTCTTGAGGGCATTATCAGCCCTCTTTGCGTCGGCGTCTTTAAGGACGCTGTCCTCTTCTCTAGGAGCCAGTGAATTGGAAACCATTGAGACCACCGGACAGTCCACCACCGGGGTCTTCAGTTTGTCTAGGACCTCCTTAGGGAAGCTGTAAAACCTCTGGGCAGCTGCCGTACCACACTTTCCCAGTGCTGGGTTGCCCCACTCATCAGTCACCAAGTCCCAGAAGGCTCTTGGGAATGGGAAGAGGGGCCTCTTTGATTTGTTCGAGGGCATTAGTCCCGCTGCCTTCTCACCCGTGGGAGCATGAGGGTCTTCAGCGGTGTCTTTTTTGGTCGGGGGGGGGGATCCCAAGCACGGACAGAGCCCTGCTGGTGAGGTTAGAGAATTTTTCCCCTTGGAAAATTCTATCTGCCGACTCAAGGACTGATGTTTCCGAGTCTGAGATTTCCCCTTCCTCTCTGTCGGGAATGTGAGACTCATCATTGTCCCCCATGGTATCTAAGTCCGGATTGGTGTTCCGGAGAAGTTCCTCCCCTTCAGAGGCCCCATCCGACTCCTACTTGCCTGCTTGATTCCCCTTACTGTTCCCCCTATTGGTCTCTGTTGGTTTGGTCAGGTTATGGGGCGCCTTATTCCTTTTTGGAAATGGTGCCTTTCCCCTCTCCTTTCTTTTCTTCAGAAGGTTTAAGTAGTTAGTGGTTCCTTCCTGTTCCTCCTCCTGATCCGAAAGGAGGGCTTCAGAAAGCATCGTCAAGGCCAATCTAATCAATTCCTTCTTGGCCTTGTCTACCTCTGTCTTTTTCGCCCTTTCCTCCCTTTTCCCATTGTCCCCCACACTCAGATCCCCGTGGTCTTCGAGATCAATAGGCTCCCCATTATCAAACTGATCATTGCCCTGGTTGTCCTTTCCCTCCATCCCCGTGGGGATGTCACTGTCCTCCTCCTCCCCTTCACTCGAAAACTCCAATGTATCTAGGATATGCCTGGATTTGGATACCGCTGCTCCTCCTACCTTATTCTGTGTCTTCTTCATCAGGATATCCAGTAGGCTGATGTTGTTGAGGGAGCTCCGGGGGAGGCAGGGAAGATACCTCGCCCCCCGCGGTTCCCAGGCCCTCTTGCCGCGTTGTTTTGCTGTGCGGCTGAGAACTATTGGCTCTGGGCATGCTAGGGGAGCGGCTGCTAGCCAGGGCCCTCTCCGCTTCCTTTGCGTCCTTCCTCTGCGCCACTAGGGCGGACAAGAGGCCAGTGGAGGCGCTGCTAGTGGATGGGAGGTCACTGGCGCCATTATGGGGGCCATCACGCTCCTTCGTCCTCTTCTTGCGCGGCCTCGCGGCGCCCTGCTTAGCGCCAGTCGAATGGTCCTTGTTGCCTCCCATTTCGTTGCCTGGTTGCCTGGCAGGGGGACTCAGGTGGGCCTATGGGCCGCGCAGTTGCCTGAGGAGAGGAAACACAGAGAAAAAGCTAGCAGTTGCCTGAGGGTAGGTATGGGGCGCGATCAGCTGCCACCTGGACGGATCACGGAGCGCGGGCGCGCCAGGAGGGACAGCACCGAGCGAGTCAAACAGGGGCCCAGGGAAGGTGCGAGGCGCGCTCAGGTGACTGTCGGGAGGGGGGCGCTGAGGAAGGATGGCCCGCACCACTGGTGCCCGGCACGGGGCGCGCTCAAGCGGCTTTCGGTAGGGGGGCACCATGAAGGACGGTGCACAGGGCGCGCTCGAGTGGCTGTTGGGAGGGGGGTGCCAGGAAGGACGGGGGATTAGGCTGCCGGGGTGGGTTGAAACACAGAGTAAAAAACACGAGCGGCTGCCGGGGGCAGTGCGGAGTGCAAACAAGCGGGTGCCGGGGGGAGGGGGGAATCGTGCGCGCGCAGGGGGGATAGGGCAGAAAAAGAAGAATTTTTTTTGATAAAGCGATATAGAGATTAAGGTTAGAAGGGAGGTGCAGGTGGGGAGTGTTGGAGGTGGGAGTATAAGGAAGAAGTCAGAAGGTAAGTCAGTCTGGAGGAGTTGGAATACCTGGCTTGCTGGGCGAAGCAGGAAGTAGAACTGGCCTCGTGGGAGAGGAGGACTAGAGAACAAAGGGCAAAAATCTCCCAAGAGGCTTTGTTCTACTTCCTGCTTGAGCTGGGCGGTCGTAGGTTTGCAACACTTCCAGATTGGTCCTGCCATCTAGACCTACAGAAAGACAGACTTTTAGTGCTGGGTTGCAGCAGCATGTCTGCAGTAAATAATGCAATAAAGTCTGACCCGAGAAAGAATGGGATTCTACTATAGGTAATCCTTCTGTAGCTGCGGGTGCTTAGATACAACAGGAAAGGCAAACTGCTGCCTCCAGAATCACTTACTGGGCATATGGGAAGAGCAAAATAGAAGGAAAACAGGAAAGCAGATTAACCTGCCTCAAGAGCTACCCTGGCATGTGGAAAAAACATAGAACTGTAAGCTTTGACACCAAAATAGAAATCGTAAGAAAAGTGGAGCGGAAAAGTTGAAAGTAAACACACCATCCTGTGATCCATTTTGGAAGAAGCTTCAAGAGGTCTCTAGAAAATTCAACATGTTTTTGTTTACTTACAGATCCAGGGCTTACCTGACCTGGCTGTTTCATTTCATAGGTGCATAATGTTAGTTTTAAATAAAAAGTATGCTGAAAAATGTTGAACAGCTCTTCTTTTTTGTGGTATAGTAAACTATCCCTTTTCCTTCCATATTATACCTGCCTCTGGTAACAAAGTTTCTGTTAAACAAGTAAAACCCAGTAACACATCTACGGTACTTCATCAACTGGGGTATACCTGTATGTCTGTCTCTCTGTACGAGCCTGAATGGACACCAAGATCCTCAGAAGATGCCTTTCTTACAGTCCCATTACCTTCCCAGGTATGGTTTCTGGGGATACCCCCTCCTCTCTCTCTCTCTGGCTTTTCTTCACAAATGAAGATTCAGGAAGGACTCATCCTGCGCTTTCTGCAAGTGCGCTGATGACTAAAAAGGCCAATCCGAGATAAACAAGTCCGGTTGCAGAAAGCACAGCAGAAGGTCTCCTTGGGTGATGTTTCCAGGTTGTGATTCTTTCTGTGTTGTTGTTTCACAAGAGAGGACGTTCTCAGTGGCTGCCCCTACGCTCTGGAACTCCCTCTTTAGGAAGGCTAGAATGGCTTTCTCCTTGACTTTCTCCTCTTACTTTTATTATTCCAACAGGTCTTCAGAGAACTGACGGTTTCAAAGGAAAGGGCTTTTAAGGAAAGCATGCTGTATTTTGAACTGCACTGTTTCCAAACTGCTTTTATCCTTATAAAGTGTCTGTGTTAAACAGTTTTAATATTTTTAATATTTTAATTCTATTTTAATGTGAATTTTGTATGTTTTGCACTATATATATATTTTAATTTGTAGGCTGTTTTGAGGGGAAGGTAGAGTATAAAATTAATAACAGCAAGAAGAAAGAGGAGGAGGAGGCAGCAAGAACAATGGCTTGATTTAAAAAGTCTTTGATGCCTAGTTGAAATGCTATGCTCAGTTCCACAGCCTATGCTTCGGAATGCAAGCACAGAGAAAACCTGGAAAAGTTACCTTTTTCGATTGTAACACCCAGAAGCATGCAGACAGCAATCAAGTTTCTGGAAGTCATATTCCAAAAAGTGTCTGTTCCAAACTTTGCATACCCCCATTGTACCAAATGCCTGTTGGTACAAACAAAGGCCAGTACCCTAATTTCAAGCCATTCAACTCAACCTCCCCCCCCCGCCCCCCCCCGCCCCAATCTCTCCAATAAAGAGAGTCCTGCTAAATCTTCCTGGGAGAAATGGCTAGATGGCTCTGCAGTTGAAAAGGCAATAAGGGTTTTCTGCCTTGATGTTTTTCAACTTTTTTGTTCTGGTTTGGTTTTTATGTGCCAATTTGTGAACCTGGACAGCAAAATACCCTACTAGCATCTCCCCAGCTAGCCAGAAGGAAACATTATTGGGGAATTAAAAGGAGCCATGGTTAAGGAATTCCTGGAATCTCTGTTCCTGACAACATTCTTAATCCTTTCTAAAGCCCCCTGGCCTCATGTAGGCTCAAGAGGTAGCAAATCTTTTAAACAGCCAGCATTACAATTCACAGGCCACCCCCACTTCAAAGACCACACTGCAAGTTAAAGAGAAGTAAGGGTTATGAAGTCTAGAAGGCTTTCATGGCCAACATACATAGTTTTTTTGTGGGTTTTTTCCAGGCTGTGAGGCCGTGTTCTAGAAGAGTTTATTCCTGATATTTTGCCTGCATCTGTGGCTAGCATCTCAGAGAATGGTTGGGTAGGGGTGTGTGAGGTTTATATACTGTGAGTCCCTCTAAGTAAGGATTGTTGTGTTTTTAACAGTTTAAAAATCATCCAGAAGCAACCTGCATTTCAAAAGTAAATATAGACACACACACTCTAATGCTGCAAGTAACTGACAAGCAATTCACAGAACAGAAGTGACAAAGAATTGAAATAAACCTGTTGCAGATAAAGGTGGAGCTTGAGGCTGAAATGCTCTGGAATGCATCCAGTGGGGAAGAAAGTCAAGGTATAAAACAGGGGAGGGGGGGAATCAGCAACAGATATTGGCATTTAACCTAATCTTTTGTTTCATACTGTTGTTGCCCCAGCCCTCTGCCCTCCGCCAGGGGTGGGGGAGAAGAGTCAGTTTTTAAATATAGATAAGCCAGGTAAAGTTGAAGGTGATAATGGATGGAATCCTCTATTATGGTCTACAGAAATAGTCCTTCCTTTCTTTTCGCGGTTTTGTGTACTCACGGAGTCCCACCCAGCCTTGGCTCTTCCCCCAGGGAAGTGAAATTGTGTGTGTGTGTTGGAGGAGGAAGAGGATGGGCAAGCAGTAGTATGGTGATGGCAGCAGGGCTCTCCTGCCCCCACTACAGCTTTGGCTGGCCTCTCCCTCCCCGGGACTGCACACTTGATGGCATCATGACCTGGTCCTTCCTGGGGTTCACAACTAACACCTTGACAGCGAGTATAGCCTCAGCCTAGAGAACCTCTTGACTCAGATTTGCCCAGCAAAGAGCCCAAAGTTGCCCACATGCGCACACACCATGGCATTCTTCTCTCACTGTAGCAGGTGGTGTGGGCAAGGATGCACAACGATGTGAGGGTCTGTGAAATGATGGGAGGCATGGATTTGTAACAAGCACTACTCTTGGATTCCTGCCACAGATTCTCATATCTTCACATCTCTCTGCAGTTTCATATGCGCTGCTCGATGCTGGGGATCAGGCAGTGCCGGCAGCTGTTTCTTCATGCTTCTTCTGGCCCCCTGCAGTGGTGAGTACAAGATGCCTTGCTGGAGGATCAGCCCTCACGAGTAAATCTCTTTAACGCCCCCCTATCCACCTTACAGTATTTGCAACCTCCCATCTGTTGTCTCTCTGCAGCCACTCCAGCCTCACGAAGTGCAAAGTACAGGTATTATTATTTTTTAAAATATTTTTATTAAAAACACATGATTTTATAATCTAAAATCACATGATTTTATAATCTAAAAACACACAAAGGGAAAACACTGAATAACGCTCACATACACACAAAAATAAATGTTAACCCCCCACCTATTTTAACCCCCCTGATCTATCTAATCCACTTAACTAAATTAAACACACAAAAAACAAAAAAGAATATTAAAAGGAGGAATTTAGATTCCAGCTTATCAGTTAAAGTGGCTATAAAAATACTTCAATAACCCCTTATACAAAAAAACTTTATCTAATACTAATATTATTATACAATATTGTTGGCAAAGTACAGTTGTTGTGTATTATGTTGTGTACAGTATTACAGTTTGACTCCATGGTGGGTTGAATCTATGGATCCTGAACCTGCAGACATGGCAGGCCCACTATACTTAGGTACATAGCAGAAGCCTTAAAAAACCCTGGTAGTGAATTGCAAATATGTGAAACAAGACACCAGCAAGAGTGGCTTGATGTACATTGAGCTCTACCAATCCGCACTGGCACCCTCTAGCTTGGGCCCCAATGTACAACAGTCCCGGTGCACATTGGTCCTATAGTGCATCAGTCCCAAAGAACATCAGTTACCTTGCCGGCTCCACTACATGGCAATATCATGACAGCCCCTTGCTGAATACAGACATTACAGAACTGACAATTCTAAGACTTACAGACCCTGTGTGCACTTATGAAGAGTCTTCATTGAAGATGTAAGCCTCCAAAAGGATTTTGGCAGATGACACTTATTTTCGTTCTTATAGTTCCAATTACTTATTGCATACTTTAACTTCAAGAAACTACTGGGATAATTCCATTCTTCACTGGTAAGAATACATCTTTTTAGAGAAGAAAAGGTATGACAATTCAGTTTTAGGAAGTGACAACAAGTGGTTCACTTGTTCAAACTGCAAGCTCTCCCTGCTGTGAAAATATGTTTCAGAATAAATCTACAAGCGACATGGGAAAACAGTTTGTGATTCCCTGTCCCTAGGCCCAATGTATAAAGAGACTTCCAAGAATTCCAATAGCTTAAGGTGTATTTATTTTCTTAAGGAATATGCAAGCATGCCAGTTTTAGATCACACACATTTGGCTATTTCAGCAACAATCACTATCGCTAGGAAATTTAATGTATTGTGTAGATTAAGTGCTTTGAATGCAAATTAGCTGCACCCTTCAACCCATGAAATACATCCAGCTGGAATAGAACTGACCTCTCATATTCAAGCACAAAGAGTGTATGGAGCTTTTTGTGAATCTCCAACACGCTGGTACTTGTAAATACCATTTGTAAGTCTGACCTCTGGACATGCTATTACCCCCCCACTACTGCATTCTGGGAATGTTATTTCTAATTCGCTGTATATCAGACATCAGCAAGGTATCTTCATCAGGCGTCTGAATAAAGAGTCCCAACCAGTCCATTCTAGCAGGGCTAAGACAGGGATGAGGACAATTAATTCACTTTAAAACACAGAATCATAGAATAGGAAGCGGCCTCATGGGCCATTGAGTCTATGTAGCTAGCACATGTGTCCAACTAACGTAATACTAATCCAAAGATCTGAATACTTACCAGTTGGAATATGCACTCTCCCCCAAATTATGGCCCAGAGTTCTCAGTTCAAAAACTGCACATAAAACACACATATTGGGGAAACCTGCATATAAAAATACCCACCTTAGGGTGTGCTGTATACAAAAATAAAAAGTGCTTGTGCTTTAAAAAAAACTTGCAGTCTACTGTGAACATTAGAGAGAATGAACTTATTACACAATACATGACGAACAAACAAGGCTGTGAATTAAGCCAGTTTGTCCATCTAAGCACTATGATGAACCCTAATAAATGTTGTAAGAAGTTTCCAACCCCAAAATACTATGAACAAAGCAAAAGCAGGAGTCCCATCAGTTTGGCCAACAGCGAACTAAAGAAAGGTCTACCAATCAAAAGGGTAACAGAGGTAATCCACAAAATATTCAGAAAAATTAAGCTTTGCTTTCTGAGCATCATGAACTCTCCTTCCCACCTCCACTCCTGCCGTTGCCTCTCACACCTCAGGTGTATCCAGATTTTTAGAATTGTAGCAGTTTGATACCACTTTAATTACCATGGGCCCATCCTACCGAAACCTAGGGTTTGTAGTATGGTGAGACAACAGAGCTCTCCCACCACAGAGAATTCTGAATACCTCCTGAAACTATAAATCCCAGCATTCCATCAGATGGACCAATGGCAATTGGAGTGGTATCATACTACTATAATTGTGTGTTTCAGTGAGCAAAAGATTTTTAAGAACAGTAAGCAGCTCTAACCCATGTGCTTCAGCCACTACACAGGAGACTTCCTTAAGAAGTGAAGTAGTCCAAGTGTTTTATAATTTCTCTATTCTCACAGACCCATTTAGCTGCCAGTTTTCAACAAAAGAACACCATGCTCAAAGTGCTTTCTTTGGGCTTTTGCATATAGTTATCCTAAAATCACCACTCATCCCACATTAGTCTCCAATTTATTTAATGAACTGAATGAAACAAGTTGTCATGGGCAGATCACAAGCTTTTGATCTACCTCCTTTTCACAGAGGGTAAGCATTTTTTTCTTTGATATGCAAAGGGAGGCAAAGCACCAAGCTGGAAACATATGAAAAAGCCATGCAAATATTCAGGTGGAACTGCACACTGCAAATGACACAAGGCTACACCATGGAAAAAAGCAAGGCCATGTCTACCCCCACACAGTATTAGTGCATTTTCAAATCCCTTTGTGTCAAGGATACTGTGATATGCACTGAACTGTTAATTTGTTTTAGTTTATTTAGGAATATTTGCAAACCACTTATAGGCAAATACTTAAAATAGTGTGCACCGATAACAAAACACAGAACATGTACAATACACAAAATTAAAATACAACATTTAAACTCCAAAAAAATACATGGTATACTGGAATACACAGGGAAGGCTTGCAAAAACAGGCACTTTTTCAATGCATGCATGTAAAATGTACAACTTTACTTTCTCCAATAAATAGATGGTAGGCTGGAGTACAAATGGAAAACTTTCAAAAACAGGTACAATTTCAATCTGCATGTAAGAACAACAACATCTTGAAGGGAAGAGTATTCCACAGAGTGGGAGCCATGCTCAATGATCTAGGACTGTCTATTAAATAACGAGACTGATACAATAAACCAATTTTATTTATATGTATTACAATTCTAATTCCTGTCCTCTTCAATATATTCCCTGTTCACACTCATGCACCAATGCAGTCTTGTTTTCCACTGGACAAAGATGTGGAGCAGATCAGTTTCTGTCAGCTGTGTCAAAACATCTAACATTTTCTTCGTACTGCATCAATTAACTCAAAACGTGTTCCTTTAAGCACCAATTTCACTTTAGGGAAAAGAAAAAAGTCACATGGTGTGAAATCTGCCAAATATGGAGGACATTCCAGTGAAGTAATGCATTTATAGGCCAAAAACGGCTTCACAGAAAGTGCTGTATGAGCAGGCACATTGTCTTGATGAAGAATGAAACCATTTTTTCAGTTCTGGCCTTTTTTTCCTGAATCTTTCTCTCAGCTTTGTCAAAATTCCTTATAATAATGCTGGTTCACTGTTCTGCCTTCTGGAACCCATTCTGCCCAAATTACACCCTTGATGTAAAACAACAACAACAGTGAGCATGGTTTTGAATGTGGACTTGCTTTGACGTGCTATTTTTCATCTTTGGTGAAGATGGTGTTTTCCAGGGCATTGACTGTTGTTTTTTCTCAGGATCATCCTGTAAGATCCAGGTTTCATCACAAGTGATGATTTTTTGAAAAAAGGTTTGGGTCCGCTTCAAGTTGCTGCTTAATGTCACATTGCTCAACTTTTAAACTTACCATTTTTCCGGCACACAACAGACAATACAGCTGCTTTAAACGACAACTGACGATTAAACTAAATGGCTGAAAGTGTATATGTTTGTCATGCAGGTTCAGACATTTTCAAGATCACCACTCAAGCATTCTCAATCAGTTCTCCCTGATTTGTTGGAAAGGTAGGAACACAATCTCATTATTTAATAGACAAGACCTCATACTCTAAACAACTGCCTAGTGGACTTCAGAAGCATGTAGCACCACCATGAGGATCCCACATTTTGTCACTTTCACATTTATCAGCAAATTGTGTGTTGGGGGAGGGGGTTTGACAGTTCACAAATAATTCAGACATTACTCCAATCAATAGTAATGGAAAAATAGTCCATTCGATGTGATGTCTGAGTTGTATAAACTAAAGTTCCTAGTTATGTTTTTAAAGGCAAACTGTGATTTAACCCACACCCGTCAACCAGGATTACAGGTCACACTGCAATGTGCAAACTAAAATTTAAATCACCATTCCCTGATTCTTACTGAAAACTGTAGCTTAATAAAGAGAAGTATTGTTATTTAAGTGCCAGAGGGGAGAGAACAAAGTCTACATAAGCAACAATACATTTTTAAGTCATACAAATGATGGTTTATAGGTCCAAGATAGTTATGACTGAGTTGGACCAATGTCAAATAAAAAGAAGTACAGTAGGATGGTCTTATTCAAATAAAAAATTCCTAACCCCTTAAAATTCCTAATCCCGTATCTACTGGGGATTAGTTCTGGGTGGGGGTTGGATACCGAAAACCGTGAATAATAGCAAACACCATTGAAAATAATGGGACTTCTGGTTTAAGATACCATACATAGAGTTGCCTTGGAGGACTTAGAAAATGGCTAGAGAGGACACATCTAGGAAGACTCTATGGTAGGAGTGCTGTTTTATGTCCCATGAATAATTGAATCAGTGGATAATGAATCACTCGATACGTGGGTTCTACTGTACAATTATGTCTGCCTCGATTCTAGAGGCCCATACAACAAATAAATAGGAGTTGCAGGCAGACAGAAAATGAAAGCACACAAGCAGTGCCGTACTATGTTTTGCCCATCAAATGAGAAATGCATGCCTCGTTCTTTGACAGGTAGCAGGATAAGATGTTGATCTCATACATGCAGTATAATCAACTGGAAAGACTTCTGCAGAAGACTTACAGAACTACAGCAAGTGATCTTGGACATACCAGTTGTAACTCTGGAGCATTTCTTAAGGGGAACACCACTTGGACTTTCTTCCTCAGGCACTTAAGCTAAGCTTTGCCTGGTGTTTTTTTATTTCAAATGGGATAGTCCAATGCCTGAGTAAAAACTATCATTCCCGTGCTCTAAAATTAGTGAAAATAATAATTTTCTTATGATACATCTCTACTTAGGCGGTAGTATCTTCCCCCATTCATGTGGAGAGAGAGTTAACATCCCTATAATAAGAGCCATATTTAATTAGAAGCCTCTTAAGTTAACTAAAAGAAGCTAATCATCATGCACTGAAAAAAGTGTAGGCAGAGGGCACAAGGGCGGGTATTACACATGCAAATTAAATATCTATTCATTCCAAACTCCACAGGAGTAATTTTTATGTGGGAACTGTTCAGGAATATTTAATTCCTTGGGGGAAAGAGAAGGGGAGAAAGAAATGAAATGTTAGCATCTCACATTCTTCAAGGAACTCAGAATTGTGTTTCAGCTTTACAACAACCCTGTGAGGGAGACTAAGCTAACAGCAAATGCCAAAGGCTCCATCAGTTAAACAAGTTATACCAAAAGTCAGGGGCCCTTGTCTTAACTGGTTCTCTTGTGTCGGAGCAGTTTCAAAATCAAGTAAGATTGGGTGTGTTCAACATAGTATACCTAGAGCAATGTTTAAGCCACCAAGCATTGCCAAAACAGACCAATATGAAAATTCGATGGGGAACACTTACAACAAGGTACAGCTACAAAACTGTTGAATATATTGTTGAATACCGAGGCCAAGATTGTCCATGCCATCGTATTTCCAGTTTCTACATATAGAGGACAGCAAAGAAAGCTGATAGGAAGAAAATACATGTGAAATGTAAAAAACTCACATTTGAAATGTGGTGCTGCAAGAGAGTTCTGTAGATATCATGAACTGCCAAAAAGACAAATAAATAGGTCATAGAGCAAATCAAACCTAAACTCTCTCGGGAAGCCAAGATGACTAAGCTGAGACTGTCAGAATTTGGACATATTTGATTTGATACATAGAATCATAGAATCATAGAATGCGAAAGGGATCTAGGAGTCTTAGTGGAACCACAAACTGAACATGAGTCAACAGTGTGACGCGGCAGCTAAAAAAGCCAATGCGATTCTAGGCTGCATCAATAGGAGTATAGTGGCTAGATCAAGGGAGGTAATAGTGCCACTCTATTCTGCTTTGGTCAGACCTCACCGAGAATACTGTATCCAGTTCTGGGCACCACAATACAGGAAGGATATGGACAAGCTGGAACATGTCCAGATGAGGGCGACCAAAATGGTGGGAGGTCTGGAAGCCATGTCCTATGAGGATCGGTTTAGAGAGCTGGGTATGTTTAACCTGGGAAAGAGAAGGTTATGAGGGGACATGATAGCCATGTTTAAATATTTGAAGGGATGCCATACTGAGGATGGAGCAAGCTTGTTTTCTGTGGCTCCAGAGACAAGGACACAGATCAATGGACTCAACTATAGGAAAAGAGATTCCACCTAAACATTAGGAGGGACTTCCTGACAGTAAGAGCTGTTCAGCAGTGAAATGCGGTGCCTCAGAGTGTGGTGGAGTCTACTTCTTTGGAGGTTTTTAATCAGAGGCTGGATGGCCATCTGTCAGGAATTATTTGATTGTGTATTCCTGCATGGCAGGGGGTTGGACTGGATAGCCCTTGTGGTCTCTTCCAACTCTATGATTCTTTATCATGAGAAAACATGAACCACTAGAAAAAATAATGCTTAGCAAAGTAGTAGACAGTAGGAAACAAGGAAGACTGCTTTAGGTGGTGGACTTAATCAAGGAAGCCACAACTCAGAGTTTGCAAGATCGGAGCAAGGCTGTTGATGATAGGGTGACTTGGAGGTCTCTCACTCATCGGGTCACCATAGTTCAAAGTCAACTTGATGGCACTTAACAACAAACAGCTAAAAAAGAACCCTATTAATACAAAAGTTTAAACACTATGAAATCAAAGTGGTACTGAAAAAACACGCATTAAAAATACAAGTTAAAAACAGTTTTAAAAAACATATTTAAAACATAATAGAATAGAAACACAAAACACACACACCCCTTTAAAAACTCCACCTGCCACAACATATTAGAAATCAAATGCCTGCCTAAATAATAATTTTTAAAATGTCTGCCAGCAGAAGAACAGGGAGGGAGGGGGACAATTGGACTTCCTATCGAAGGGAGTTCCACAACTCCAGAGCAACCACCAAGAAGGCTCTTCCCCATGTCCTGATCAAATGTTCCTGTGGTGGTGGTGGGACTGAAAGAAAGCCTCCCCCCCCCCAGACCTTAGAGCATGAGAAGCTCATACAGAGAGCTATAATCCTTCAGATAGTCTGGACCCAAGTCATGTAGGGCTTTAAAGGTTATAACAAGCACCTTTAATTCTGTCTCGTCCCACCCCATTCTATTCCCCACCCCAGTCAAACCAATCAAGGAACTTCATTTCAATCATGTACACTAGGGGAGGCTGAAAACTTTCCAAGACGTGAAGCTGAGAAAATCCAAGAATGCCAAACCCGCCTGCTAACCAACGGGCTAAATCCACCAACTGTTCATTCCTGCAAGCTTCACAGAAACAAACACCTCCCCGTTGGGTTCTGATGAGTCACACAGCTTTGCTCTCCCTCCACCTCTGCTTTTAGCTCCATCAGACAAGGCAGAATGATATGGACTCTATGTACTTTGCCCACAATGCACAATGTTCCTCAAGAGTAGTAAACTACTATCCTATATACATTTCCTAGGGAGTACATCCCACTGAATCCAATGGGAAGAATGACTGGAACATTTACAGCTGTTTTGTTGTTATGTACACAAACTGTCAAGCAACAGACATTCCCTAGTAAATAAAAATTATTACTCATAATGTTAAGCACTTTTTTAAAAAGAGAAATTCCATTATGATGCCACTTGAAAATTTAATGTTCCCTGTGTGTGCTTTTTTTTAAAAGCCAACTTGGGCACAAAGCCACAACTCCGATAATGATATTTATTGCTATATAAACTAACCTTTGTGCTTCATTAAGCTAGAGAAAAATTGAAGTGCCAGAAACAGGGCTGTTTGTGGCAGCCTTCTCCAGCAAACAAGCTTTTTTGCCTGAGAGCTTTAGCAACTAACCTCAAATGCATATTCCTAATAAAAAGGGCAGTGATTCTAGCGCAAATGATATTGTAATTGAATCAATGCAGTGATGGCCAGCATCTCCCCCATATGTGCATTTCCTGGGACAAGAACCAGCCATGGTCCAACTTCTACTTGGCTTAATTCCCTACATAAAGGAATGCCAGTAATATATCACATGCCACTATGCTACTAAGAGTACCCACATCAACCATGCAGCACAACCATAATAATCAATATAGCTGCAATGAAAAGTAGAAATACAGTAATAACAATAGGTTCTAAAAGGGACAGATGTTGAAAACAAGCAGAGTTTGGAAATGTCCATTTGGGAAGAGGACAAGCCCCAGAACTATCCAACAAGCATGGCCAGTGGCCATGCTGTCTGCAGGATTCTGGAAGCTGGGTCACTTTCCCAAACTCTGAACAAAACACAGAACATATAATAGCAGCAAGAGTAACAGATATATGAAAATGGGGCAAAAATAAAACTGCATATTATGTATTAAAACCCTGTTGAAAGCAAGTTACCTTCAACTCTTCACAAAGGAAAACACAATCCACAAAAAAAGTGATATAGTACGACCCCCGTATCCGCAGGGGATTGGTTCCAGG
Organism: Gambelia wislizenii; assembly: GCA_030847615.1. Classification (NCBI taxonomy): domain Eukaryota; kingdom Metazoa; phylum Chordata; class Lepidosauria; order Squamata; family Crotaphytidae; genus Gambelia; species Gambelia wislizenii. Next base: position 15,488,737 of record JAUMIR010000009.1, on the reverse strand, counting down.
GCCCCCCACAGATACCGAAAACTGTGGATAACAGCAAACACCATTGAAAATAATGGGACTTCTGGTTTAAAATACCATAGAGGACCTTGGAGGACCTAAAAAACATCTAGAAAGGATGCCTAGATGTGCTTTTTGTGTCCTGTGGATAACTGAATCAGTGGATAATGAATCAGCAGATACGAGCCACAAACTTGCAGGAAGAAGCAGGAGAAAAGTTTTTCCTACCCCTTCACTGCCTCTGATGGAAGGTTTAATGGATGGTGTAATTGTATTATTGTTGTTGTTATTGTTATTAGGGTTTTAAATCCTAGGGTAAGTCTCAGGAGTCCGCAGCAACAAAAAATATTTAAAGGGGGTCACTGGTAAAGGAAAGTTAGGAGCCACTGCTCTAAGACAAGCTTCGGGGTCCAGGACACTGTTTTTTTTTTACCCCAAGGACTGCATGAGTCCCACCACCTGGAAGGAGAAGTGCACTTAATAACCAGAATAGCACTTAAAATTTCAAAACCCACTTCTGGTTCTTGGGGGTGGGGTGGGGAGATTGATTTTCCTTCAAAACAAGGTATGTATCAAAGCCTTGAATTAGAAGAGAATTGTTCCTCCAGAGGCTTAGAGCCAGCACAGTGTAGTGTAGTGGTTTGAGTGCTGGACTAGGACTCTGGGACATGTGAGTTCAAATCCCTGCTCAGCCATGGAAAACCATCTCGTCAAGTTGCATTCTCTTAGCCCCAGAAGGAGGACATAGCAAACCTCTACTGAAGAAATCTTGCCCCATAAATCATCGACTTTTGAATGCACACAACACAACACACATGTATGCTCCTACAAGTGCCTATTTTTTTTCAAATGACCAAATATTGGTGGTGGGGGGGGTGTCTTGGGGTTGATTAAAACAGCCACTAGCCCAGAAGAAGTGAGTAGAAATGGACAACAGAATAGTAACCTGCCAACAAGCACCTTATTTTGAGATGTGCCTGAATACAACACAAAAATCTCCAACGGCACTGTATCATTTTTTCCCAAAGAAGGAAACCAGCTTCAAAACAAGCCATGATTTTAAAAGGCCAACAGAAGTTGGTTTAACAGCCTCCTTTATTCAGCTGAAACAACAAACTAGGGGTTGTCTAAATGGTGAAAAAATCCTCATGGAATTTACAGGGAATATGAGCTGTCTTAATGGGGACCCGCATCAATGTGACGTATTCAAGAGAAGGGGGGCAAAAAATTATACTGGGAAAGCCTTTGAGGCTTTTTTCTCTCTTTATTTGGTAAAGGTGAAATATTGCTTGTGCACACCATGGAAACTTTTTTTTAAAAAAAAGTTAAGCGGTACAGGAGTAACTCACTCAAGGCTGTCATCTTTGCTAGAGAGCATGCAAAGTTTACAGGGGCTATTAAACCATTAAGACAGGTTGCAGCTGCAGTGACTTGCTATTACTGCCGAACATTCCCTTTTTTCCATATAGAGAAGCAGGAGTCATCACAAACTTGCTAGATTAAAGCTCACTTACGGAAAGGGAAGAGGGGAGTCTGCATGGATGGACAAAGGATTGTACCCCTCTCAGATTATCAGGCATAGATAACAATCAGCTGAATTCACACATTATCACCAAAAATGTACAAGGTGCCACATAAAACAATGAATGCACAAAGGCACTGTTAGGCAATCACTCTGGCAAGTGTGCCCGATGTCTACCCCAAAGTATTACAGAGTTGTCACTAGTACTTTTGCACCCTGTCCCCCACACTGCTCCCCCATACACTGAAAGGAGAGACAGAGACAGACAGAAGTCGTGGCAGTAGTTATAGACCCAAATGTGCCTTAACTGAGCCAAATGAGAACTCCAGCTTTCTGGGGCCCTTCCTTATTATGCAATTATAACAAAATCATTCCACTTTTAACTGTGGTATAGTTGCATCCTATGCAACCCTAGGGTTTGCTGTCTGGGGAGGCACTGGGGTTCCCTGGCTGAGAATTCTAAATACTTCTCTCTAAACTACAAATACCAGCATTCCACAGGCAGTTAAAGCAGAATCATAATGCTTTAATTATGTAGTATGAAAGGGCTCCTGGACCTGGTACTGATACATGATTATCAATAGCTGAAATGCCTAAGATCCTTGGCATCAGAGACAGAGAGTGAGTCTGGGAGAGGGACTCTGTGTGTGTGCACATGCACCTACATGCACACACACCCCATACACGTACAGAAAACCAGCCAAGCCCAGATTCCAAAGAGGAAGAAGGTGACAGAGAGTTGAAGTTACATCTTAACACCAATCAAACAGGTCATTCAAAGCAAATGGAGAGGTGCACCATCACAAAAGCATCACCCTCCATTATCTGAGAAGGAAATCCAGTTGAAACTTCAAATGAAGGGAAACACACACTCCAAACCCTTCTTGGAAATGCTTGAAGCTTGGGGTGTGTCTTTTCTGTAGATCTAGATGGCAGGATCAATCCGGAAATGTTGGGAACCTAGGACCGCCCAGCTCAAGCAGGAAGTAGAACAAAGCCTCTTGGGAGATTTTTGCCCTTTGTTCTCTAGTCCTCCTCTCCCACGAGGCCAGTTTTACTTCCTGCTTCACCCAGCAAGGCAGGTATCCCAACTCCTCCGGACTGACTCACCTTTTGGATCTTTTTCTTATATCCTCCCCCCCCCCCGGCTCTAACATACCCTGTGTTCACCTCCATTCTACCTCTAATCTCTCTATTGTTCCCCCACTAAATAAAAAAACAAAAAACAAAAAAAAAACCTTTCTCCTTCTGCCTTTGTTCCCCCCTTCCCTCCCTGCCTTAATCCCTCCCGGCGCCCCCCCTCCCGGCAGCCGCTGGAATGCGCTACGCACTTCCCTCCTGGCAGCCGCTTGTTCTCGCTCTGTGCCCCCCCCCGGCAGCTTAATATTCCCTCGCGCGTGCGGTCCTTCCTGGCGCCCCCCCTCCCAGCAGCCTCTTGTTCGCGCCCCGTGCCTCCCTCCCAGCAGCAGCTGGCTTCACTCTGTGCCCCCCCCACGGCAACTTAACCCCTCCTCGTGCGCTGGTGTTCCTCCTCCTCCTCCTTCCTGGTGTTCCCGCGCCCTGTGCCTCCCTCCAGGCAGCCGCTGATCTCGCCCTGTGCCTACCCCCCGGCAACCGCTCTCTCTCTCCGCTTCCCCCACTCTCTGGCAACCGTGTGGCCCATAGACCCTTTTAAGTCCACATGCCAGGCAACCAGGCAAGGAAATGGGAGGCAACAAGGACCATTCGACTGGCGCTAAGCAGGGCGCCCCAAGGCCATGCTGGAAGAAGACGGAGGAGCGTAATGGCCCCCATAATGGCGCCAGCGACCTCCCATCCACCAGCAGCGCCTCCGCTGGCCTCCTGTCCACCCTCATGGCGCAGAGGAAGGCCACAAAGGAAGCGGATAGGGCCCTGGCAAGCGGCCACTCCCCCAGCGTGCCCAGAGCCAACAGTTTCCAGCCACACAGCAAAACATCGCAGCAAGAGGGCCTGGGAACTGCGGGGGGCCGAGGTATCTTCCCTGCCCCCTCCCGGAGCTCCCCCAACAACATCAGACTACTGGATATCCTGATGAAGAAGACACAGGATAAGGTAGGAGGGGCGGCAGTATCCAAATCCAGGCACATCCTGGATACATTGGAATTTTCGAGTGAAGGGGAGGAGGAGGACGGGGACATCCCCACGGGGATGGAGGGAAAGGACAACCAGGTCAATAATCAACTCGATAATGGAGAGCCCATTGATCTTGAGGATCAAGGGGATCAGGATGTGGGGGACAAAGGGAAAGGGGAGGAAAGGGTGAAAAAGGCAGAGGTAGACAAGAAGGAATTGATTAGATTGGCCTTGACGATGCTTTCTGAAGCCCTCCTTTCAGATCAGGAGGAGGAACAGGAAGCAATCCCTAACTACTTAGACCTCCTGAAGAAAAGAAAGGAGAGGGGAAAGGCACCCATTCCAAAAAGGAATAAGGCGCCCCATAACTCGACCAGGCCAACAGAGGCCAATAGGGGGAACAGTAAGGGGAATCAAGCAGGCAAGAAAAGGAAGGATCCACCTTCGAGACACTCATCCAAGGAGTCGGATGGGGCCTCTGAAGGAGAGGAACTTCTCCGGAACACCAATCCAGACTTAGATGCCATAGGGGACAATGACGAGTCTCACATCCTGGACAGAGAGAAAAGGGGAACTCTCGGATTCGGAAACATCAGACCTCGAGTCGGCAGATAGAATTTTCCAAGGGGAAAAATTCTCTTACCTCATCAGCAGGGCTCTGTCTGCGCTTGGGATCGCCCCCCCCCCCACAACCAAACAAGACGCCACCGAAGACCCTCACGCTCCTACGAGCGAGAAGGCAGCGGGACTAATGCCCTCGAACAAATCAAAGAGGCCCCTCTTCCCATTCCCAAGAGCCTTCTGGAACTTGGTGACTGATGAGTGGGGCAACCCAGCACTGGGAAGGTGCAGTACAGCAGCTGCCCAGAGGTTTTACAGCTTCCCTAAGGAGGTCCTAGACAAACTGAAGACTCCGGTGGTCGACTGTCCGGTGGTCTCAATGGTTTCCAATGCGCTGGCACCTAGAGAAGAGGACAGCGTCCTCAAAGACGCCGACGCAAAGAGGGCTGATAATGCCCTCAAGAAATCGTTCGATTCTTCTGCCCTGGGAATTAGATCCTAACTAGCCATGGCCCTGATTTCACGGGCTGCCATATTTGGCTACAGGAAGTAATGGAGGCCAAGGACATGGACACCGGGTCCTTAAACAAGGCCTTCAACAGGATATCCCTAGCCCTCAACTTCATCGCAGACGCTTCACAGGACTCTCTAACATATGCTGCCAAGGCAACAGGAATGGCCAACCTGGCAAGAAGATACCTCTGGATCAAGCAATGGAATGCCGATGGACAGTCCAGAAACGCCTTAGCTACCGCTGCGTTCAAAGGGGCCAAACTTTTCATCAAAGAAGCCCTCAAGGACATACTGGTCGAGACGAAAGACAAGAAGCAGGCCATGCCTTCAACGGGATGAAAGCACGACAAGAAGACATTCAGGTGAACCCTCAAATTCAACAGCTCCTTTCGTCACTACAGGGGAATTGGACGGAAGGTGGACTATAGATCCACCAGACCGGTGTGGGCAAGAACAAACTATGTCATTCGACATGCTCCTTTCGCCAACCTGCCTCAAAATCGCGGTGTGGGAGCCCAGTCACTGAGAGGCTCCTCCCATCAGCAGTCCTGACTCGGAAAGATCTCCAGTAGGGGGAAGGCTGTCGAGGTTCCTGGGCACCTGGCTGGCATCTACCAAGGACAAGTGGGTTCATGAGACGATCACCTACGGGTACAACACAGAACCCAGGAACAGATTTCTACCCGCGCCAATTTCAGCAAATCAGTCGAAGGCGCGGAACCTGAGAACAGCAATAAACCACCTACTGGAGATAGATGCCATAGAAGTAGTACCAGATACTCAACGTTTCTCAGAGGTGTACTCCTACTTCTTCACAGTACCAAAAAAGGACGAAAGTTTAAGGTCGGTATTAGATCTCAAGTTCATGAACTCCTCTGTTACTTACAAGCGATTCAAGATGGAAACACTCTCGTCAATATGGGTAGCTGTCCAGGAGGGGTACTTCCTGGCCTCTCTCGATTTGTCGGAATCATACCTCCACATAAAGATGCACCCAGACAGCCAACGGTTCCTCAGATTCGCATTCGGAGAGGAACACTACCAGTTCAAGGCACTCCCCTTCGGACTGGTGACGGCACCGCGGATCTTCACCAAGATCATGGTGGTGCTTATAGCCCACCTGCGGAGGAAGGGGATGCACCTGTATCCCTACCTGGAAAACATCTTGCTGAGAGTGCAGTCAAGGGACAAGGCACTGCAAGACCTGCAAATAACAATAGGATGCCTACAAAGACACGGCTTCATGGTGAACTTCAGGAAAAGCACCCTGATACTCAGGGCCGGTTTAAGGAATTTTGGGGCCCCCTGCAGTGCTTTATTTTGGGGCCCCCATATGTTTATCTCAGGTCAATGTAACCTAACCTATTCACCGTACAGGATGTTCAGATCACAGTAGGGCCCCCGTATCCATGGATTCATTATCCATGGGACACAGAACAGCACACCTACCCTAGAGTCTTCCTAGTAAATGTGTCCTCCCTAGTGGTTTTCTAGGCCCTCCAAGGCAACTCTATGGTATTTTAAACCAGAAGTACCATTTTTTCAATGGTGTTCACTATTATTCATGGGTTTCAGAATCCACCCCCCCGAACCAATCCCCAGTGGATAAGAGGGGCCTACTGTATTACATAATTTGACACCAATAATTTAGTTTAAAAACTATATTATAGGCACTAACATAATATTTTTAGTTTATTAGCAATTAATGTAATGATGTAGATTTCCTCAAAGAAAATAAAGAGTGGACTACAAGCTAAACATGAGTTAGCAGTGTGATGCAGCAGCAAAAAATGCCAATGCGTTAGGCTGCATTAATAGTGTCTAGATCAAGGGAAGTAATAGTATCACTCCATTCTGCTTTGGTCAGACCTCACCTGGAATATTGTTTCCAGTTCCGGGCACAACAATTCAAGAAAGATATCGAGAAGGATGTTGGGAGGTCTGGAAGCCATTATGCCCTATGAGGAATGGCTTAGGGAGCTGGGCATGTTTAGCCCAGAGAAGAGAAAGTTAGGAGGGGACATGATAGCCATGTTTAAATATTTGAAGGGGTGTCATACTGAGGAAGGAGCAAGCTTGTTTTCTGCTGCTCCAGAGACTAGGACACGGAGCAATGGACTCAAACTATAGGAAAAGAGATTCTACCTAAACATTAGGAAGAAGTTCCTGACAGTAAGAGCTGTAAGGCAGTGGAATACTCTGCTGCCTGGGAGTGTGGTGCACTCACCTTCTTTGGAGGTTTTTAAGGAGAGGCTGGATGGGCATTTGTCAGGAATGCTTGGATTGTGTGTTCCTGCAGGGCAGAAGCCGATCGGATGGGATGGCTGTTGGGATCCCTTCCAGCCCTATGATTCTAGGCTGCATTCAGAGCCTGGGAAAGTTACTCTTGGATTACACCTCCCAGAATCCCCCTGCCAGCACCCTTCTCAAGGTCTGGTTGCATTGTTCCTTTTCCAGCATTCTCTAGCCCAGTGGTTCTTAACTTGGGGTCCGCAATGTCCTCACAGGGGGGTCCACAAAGGCTTGAAGACTGCTTGGCCCACCTCCTCCCTGTAGTGGAGTAGCCATGTGACAGGAACCAAGGCAAAGGCTGGCTGGCTTGGCCTGCACATTGCCATTCAATCCACTCCAGCCACAAACTTGCAGGAAGAAGCAAGAGTGTCTCTGAGGGAAAGTTTAATGGATGGTGTAATTGTATTGTTGTTGTTGTTAGCTATTATTATTAGGGTTTTAAATCTTGAGTTAAGTCTTGGGGCAACAAATTTAAAGGGGGTCCCTGGTAAAGAAAAGGTTAAGATCCACTGCTCTAGGCCAATGCCTCTCACATAACACTAATGGGATACTGGTGTTTTAGTGACAACAATAAAACCATTGTTCCCAGTAATATTACTCCAAATTTTAATTTATATTCTTTATACAGTATTCTTCTGTTAAAAGAGTTAAGAGTGTTGTAAAAGTTTCAGCATTGCACTATGACTATGGAGACCAGGGTTTGAATCCTTACTCAGCCATGAATACCCCACTGGCTGACCTTGGGCAAGTCACACACTCTCAGCCTCAAAGGAAGGCAAAGGCACACACCCTTTGAACAAACCTTGCCTAGAAAACCCCATGGTAGGTTTGCCTTAGTCAGAAATGACTTGAAGGCACATTGGCAAACACACACAAATGCAGGCTGAACTCAGTTGGGAAGGGAAGGGAAGGGAAAGGAACGGAAAGAAAGAAAGAAAGAAAGAAAGAAAGAAAGAAAGAAAGAAAGAAGCCCTTTCTGAGACAACGCTCAAATTCCCTGTCTCTCTCATAAACACACACTCACCGTCTCAGCGGTAGCAGCAAACTCCCTCCAGCTTCTGCCACAGAGGGCTGCTGTTTCTTTCGCTAATGCAGCCAGGGACTGTCTCCAAATTACAACTTCCCAAGAGCAAACCCTTTCTCTATCTCCCGCAGTAGCTCAGTGCTATTGCCATGCCCTGCCTGAGGAGGGAGGGGGAAGGGGCTCCAAAGGAGCGGAGGAGCCGGCTGCTGTCTCCTGGCTGTCTCCTTCATCAGATAAGGGCAACACTCACCAGGGGGCCCCCTTCACCCCCGAGGCCCCCCGCCAATGCGGATCTGGCAGACAGGTTAAACCGGCCCTGCTGATACTGTCACAAAGTATAGTCCATCTAGGGGTGCAAATAGACACTGTAAACTACTCCGTCACCCTGTCCAGAGAAAGGCAATTGGCCATTCAAAGGGAAGCTGTGTCAACAAGACAGAAGCAGAGGACACAGATCACATAGCTAGCGAGACTCTTCGGCCTTATGATATCAGCAATTCAGATAGTGCCATGGGCAAGGTTCCACTCCAGACCCCTACAGGCACTAATTCTCCCGCACCAGGAAATAATATCTCGAAAAGAGACATTCACACTGGCCATCCCGAACACGCTAAGAGAGTCACTCATTTGGCGGACACTAACACGAAACATAGCCAAAGGATCTCCCTTGACAATCAGCCACCAAATAGCGGTCACTTCAGATGCCAGCCTTCGAGGTTGGGGAGCACACTGTCAAGGAGACATGACCCAGGGCTTATGGTCAAGGGAAGAACAGGAACACAGCATCAACTGGCTGGAACTCAGGGCAGCAAGACTGGCCCTGAAACACTTCACCAACAAGCTGAAGAACAAACACGTCTTGCTGTTCACGGACAATACGACTCGTTCTTACATAACAAGACAAGAAGGGTACAGAACCAGGTTGCTACAGACGGAAGCAGTAACCTATTCCTCTGGGCAGAAAAGACAGTCCTGTCCCTGATGGCCCAGCACCTACAAGGGCAGGACAACACACAAGCGGACTTCCTAAGCAGACACATGGAACTCCCAGGAGAATGGAAACTCAACCTGGAGACCTTCGCACACATCCAGCAGAAATTCGGGGAAATGTCAGTGGACATGTTCGCGTCCCATCACAACACCAAGCTGAAACGCTTCTTCACCAGATTCTTCCACCCAAGGGCGGAGGGAACCGATGCCCTCCGATCACTGTGGCCAAAAGGCCTACTGTACGGCTTTCCCCCATTCCCCTTGATAGGAAAGTCGTGCAGGAAAATACGAGAAGAAAAAGCACAAGTGGTTCTAATTGCACCACACTGGCCACGCTGGCCGTGGTTCTCAGACCTGACAAAGATGTCAGTTGAGCCACCCATGAGGCTGTTCCCGTGCCAGGATCTACTTCTCCAGGGCCCAGTCGTGCACAATGATGTGACTTGGCTTCAACTGACAGCGTGGAGATTGAGCAGAGAGTAATAGAGGCTTGTGGATATGAGGACAAGGTAATATGAACCCTATTGGTCTCATGCAGACTGTCTATGAGAAAGATATACCAGGCCACTTGGAAAGTGTTCTCGCAATGGTGCGCAGCCGCAGAGGTGGAACCACTGGAAGCTTTGACAAAGTACATTTTGGAGTTTTTACAAGAAGGTCTCGACAAGGCCTCAGGCCAAACGCACTGAAGAGACAGGTAGCCGCACTGCCGGTTTTTATACAAGACCAGCAGGGAAACAGAATCTCATTACACCCACATATCAGGAGATTCTTAAGAGGGGTGACCCTAATCTCCCCACCAGTGCATCGCAGATTCCCAACTTGGAATCTGCCACTGGTGCTTCGCCAATTAGCCAAAAAACCCTTTGAGCCACTGAGGAAGGTATCACTCAGGACCCTCTTGATCAAAGTGGCATTTCTAGTGGCAATCACTTCAGCAAGGAGGGTGTCAGATCTCACAGCACTATCCATAAGGGAGCACTTATGCTCTTTCGAAGAGGACGCAGTATACTTCAGGCCAAATCCATCCTTCAAACCCAAGGTACTGTCCCAATTTCACGTATCGCAACAAATAATACTGCCCTCCTTTTGCCCCAGACCGTCTCATCCCACGGAAAAATTGTGGCACAAGCTGGACGTCAAGAGGGCCCTGAGGATCTACATCAAACGCACAGCAGCATTCAGGCGATGCGACTCCCTGTTCGTATCCTTCACACCAGCTTCAATGGGAACCAGGGTGTCGCGGCAGACCCTGGCAACATGGATCAAGGCATGTATTTTCCTGGCATACGACACCGCAAACACGCCATAGCCATCTGGGGTGATGGTACATTCCACCACCTCGGCGGCCACCTCGGCCGTATTTTCAACAAATGCACCCATAGAGGAGATATGCAGGGCGGCAACATGGAGCACACCATCCACCTTCATCAGACACTACAAGGTAGACAAGTTCAAGTCAACTACAGCCACCTTCGGGAGAAAAGTTCTTCACGAGGTGGTGCAGCAATAGAGGCAATTTACAGAAAGTCACTTCCGCCCTAGCGACAGGGAGCTTGGGTACGTCCCAACACATCCGGATTGGTCCTGCCGTCTAGACCTACAGAAAGTACCTTCACGGTAAGTACCCAATGTAACATTTTGAAGGAGGAAGCAAAAGCTTTCTTGAGAAAGGAACCTCAGCTTTTTGTTATTGACACATACCACCCCTGACCAGTTAAATGTACAATAAAAACACAATCAGACAGAATTCATGTTCCCTTGATGCCAGGTACGGAGTATGAGGCAAAGAGAGAAAGTTGGAGCTGTCATGAACAGTCTATAACCTTGCCTGTGTCCTTGCTTGCATCCACTACAAAAACTGGATGTATGCTTTCATCAGAACGTAATCCAATCCTAAGGCTGTGGAGTCTGAGTCGAAGCAATTTCGGTGTACCGACTCTGACTCCACCTCCAAAATAAAAACTTTTAATATCATAACAATACATGGTAAATAAATTATCTTAGATTTACCATATTTCATAATGTATATATTTATAGGAAAACATTTGGTAATATAGTTAAAAATAGTTTGTACCTAGAGGACAACTTATGTATTATACTCTGTTAGTCTTTATACAGGGGGCCCTTGCTATCCACTGTGGTTTGGTTCCAGGACCCCTGTGGATACCAAAATATAAAGAAATATAGTTGGCCCTTTGTATCCACAGATTCTGTATCCATGGATTCAACTATTCACGACTTGAAAATATTTTTTTCAAAAATTCCAAAAAGCATACCTTGATTTTGCCATTTTATATACTATTTTACTATGCCATTATATATGATGGGACTGAGCATCCATGGTTTTAAGGTATATCCTATATTTCTGTTAAAAAACTTTGTTTAATTTATGAAACACCTAGATTGTTCACTTTGACTGCAATTAAGGGGGGAATTTTGTTCAGAAATTTTAATTAAGTAAATATATTTTGTGTTATATCAATCTAAGTAGCCTGACAATTCATGTGGTGGTGATGAAATGCCTTGTCCTACCATTTTACTACAGTAAATATGTTATTACTAATTAATATATATTTGCCTTTTTGAAGGAGTCAGAGTTGGCGTCAGGCAGTAGAAAATTAGCAATGGAGTTGGAGGTTTGCACACCGACTCCACAGCCCTGTCCAATCCAACCGTTTTGTGTGTGTGTGTTTGTGTATAAATGGCTTATTAAATTTTTTTCATTTTACAGGATCAAACAAATCCAAAAATAAACAAGAAACAAAGAAATCGTACTTGAGAGGTGGAAATTGTCACAATAAAAGGGCAGGGAGATACCAATATACCCTATTGTAGACAGTATGGATCAAGAAGTAGACAACACATCACACCATCAGTTTCCATGAGATTTTGGAGGATGACTCGTCTTTGCATGGGAGTTAACATAATCTATAAAAAGGAACAATTTGTCAATAAACAAGCTAAAATCATTTTCTGTCATTTGCGTTCTCATTTTCTCAGACAAATTTTCGGATAGCCACTGGTCCCAGACCCTTTTCCACCAGTTCTCGATAGAGACTAAACCTGTTTTCCAAGCCATGGTGATTTCCAGCCTGGCCGCAGCAAGAAAAAAGGCAATTAGATCTGTTTCAGGTTCTTGTTGTGTGGGGTATATATATAAGCAGAAGTAGAGCTGGGCAAAATGTAACTGACTGTTTAGTTATGTGTGAGATGAGTGAAACAACTGCATTCGTACCACATATGATAGTTTTAAATATTTTTAAGGGGTCTCATGCAGAAGATGGCAAAGATCCATTTTCTGTCACTTCAATGGCAGGACTGCAACCAATAGCTGGAAACGCTAGGACAGCAGACTTTGGAATAGAATTTCCTCAGTAAGTGGCAGACTCTTTTATTGGAAATATTTACACAGAGGCTGTGGATGCTGCATTTAAATATCTGTACTGCAAATTCCAGACTGACCCAGTGATCGGATTACATAACATCTAGGATAATTCCAACTCTGTAATTCAATGAATTGACAATGGTGGCTGATGGATTCCATGCCACTGCAGCAGTAAATCCGCTCTGTGTTTTAGTGTGAACTTTAAAGGAATTTTTCAATATGCTTGAATCTATTTGGGGGATAGGATCTATCCCCCTTAGATAGCTCCTTCTAAATTCTGACTAAAATCTGGAGCGGATTTACTGCCCCAGTGACACAGGAGACACCAACTAACACTGTGAATACTTACAGATAGCTGAGCTTCAAAATATTACTTTTGAAGGGGGGAAAACCCTCCCCCAGCCAGCATAACCTGTGGGGTTAGTGTTGTTAGTTTTTCCAATAGCAATAATGGACAGTTGAAATTGATGACATGTAGGATTGACAACAACGAAGTAGTTAATAACAGGCATTGATTACAGTTAACAGTCACATATTTCTCTATAAAATTAACATATTGTCCACATTCATAAATTACCGTATATTCCGGCGTATAAGACGACTTTTGAGCACTCAAAAGTGCCCTCCAAAATCCACAGTCGTCTTATACGCCGGATATACTTTGCTTCACCTACCTGCCTATCTCCTGCCTCTTCACAAATGGAGCGAAGAGGCAGGAGATGGGGCAGGGGAGTGAAGCAAAGTGCTCCTCCCTGCCCCCCGCCCACCCCCCGCGCATCCACCCCCCCTGCCGAAAGCCGCGGAATCGCGGCTTTTGGGAGGGGGGGTTCGCTGGGCAGCCCTCTCCTCCCTGCCCCCGCCCACCCCCCGCGCATCCGCCCCCCTCACTGCCACCCGCCCACCCCCACGCATCCACTCCCCCTCCCTGCCACCCGCCCACCCCCGCGCATCCACCCCCCTCCCTGCCACCCGCCCACCACCCGCCCATCCACCCCCCTGCCGAAAGCCGCGGAATCGCAGCTTTCGGGAGGGGGGTGGCTGGGAAGCCCTCTCCTCCCTGCCACCCGCCCACCCCCCGCCCATCCACCCCCCCTGCAGAAAGCCGCGGAACCGCGGCTTTCGGGAGGGGGGTGGCTGGGAAGCCCTCCCCTCCCTGCCCCCGCCCACCCCCCGCCCACCCACCCCCCCTGCCGAAAGCCGCGGAACCACGGCTTTCGGGAGGGGGGATGGATGGGAAGCCCCCTCCTCCCTGCCCCCCGCCCAACCTCAGCCCAGCCATCCCCCTTGCCCAAAGCCTCGCTTTGGAGAGGGGGGGTGGCTGCGAAGCCCCCTCCTCCCTGCCCCCCGCCACCCTCCGCCCAGCCACCCCCTTCCCCAAAGCCGCGCTTTGGAGAGCGGGGGTGGCTGCGAAGCCCCCTCCGCCCATCCACCCATCCACCCTCCGCCCAGCCACCCCCCTCCCCCAAAGCCACGCTTTGGAGAGGGGGGTGGCTGCGAAGCCCCCTCCGCCCATCCACCCATTCACCCTCTGCCCAGCCACCCCCTTCCCCAAAGCCGCACTTTGGAGAGGGGGGTGGCTGCAAAGCCCGCTCCCCCAGCTACCCATCCACCCTCCGCCCAGCCATCCTCCTTCACCAAAGCCGCGCTTTGGAGAGGGGTGTGGCTACGAAGCCCCCTCCACCCATCCACCCTCCGCATACCCTCCCCCCTTCCCCAAAGCTGCGCTTTGGAGAGGGGGGTGGCTGCGAAGCCCCCTCCGTCCACCCCCCCAGCCAGCTGGCCATCCCACATTCCCCAACCCACCAGGAGACTGGGCAACCTCCTGTGGGTTGGGGAATCGCGGGAGGAGGGAGCCCAGAAGGAGGGATCGGGGCTGTGGAGTTAAATCCCTAGATTCGCTCCCTCTCCCTTAACGGTGGGGAGAAGGGGCGAATCCCGGGGTTTGGCTCCACGGCCCCGCGTCTTCCCTATGGAGCCAAACGGGGCATGTTCGCCCCTTCTCCCCACGGGGCGAATTTAGGGGTTTGCCGCGGCCGCCCCCGCTTCCCCCGCCTTGGTCCCCTTCGGAAGAGCCAAGACGGAGGGAAGGGGGCTGCTGAGGCAAACTGGGCATTTTCGCCTCCTTCCTCCACCTTCAAGTCCAGTTTGACTAGAAGGTTGAAGAGAGGGGCGAATGTTGCCCTGCCAGCTGATCCTGTTCGCTTTCCCAACTCACGAGGAGATCCTCATGAGTTGGGAAACAAAGAGGATCCCCCAGCCAGCCAAATTGGGGGTGGTGGTCTTATCTGGTGAATATATGCCTAGGCCTAGATTTTTGGCTGGGAATTGGGGGGGGGGTGGTCTTATACGCCCAGTCATCTTATACGCCGGAATATACGGTACATTAGGCATACATTTCTGTCTTTGTGACAGGCCCATGCCCAAAGATACAGGATTTTTTTGGCACCTGATTCAGGCTATGTAAATTATTATTATTATTTTAACCCTCAAATAGTGGGGCAGCCCTTGCAATAAGGGACACCTGTCAGCCCTATAAGAGACAAACTTTCTGGCCATCAAATAAGGGACATCTCTTATAGTAAATGACAATGGCAATCCTATCTGGATGAATCTGGACATTATAGTCCAAAAAGTAGTATGTCTAACCCTCTTGCAGAAATACAATCTTAGCATGCAGTTTCGCAGGAAAGCATATTTACTGATATGAAGGGCAAAACTCTTATTTTCAGAGTGAGAATGTGTCCTATTTGAACTAAGTTACATAAAAAGGTTTAAAAAAAATACTCTTATTCTATACGACAGTTGCTGCTAGAATTGTTTATGCTTGCTACTGGAATTCCAATAACTTACCCACAATAGAAGAATGGTCCATTAAATTAATAGAAATGGTATACAGTAGGACCACCCTTATCCGCTGGGGATTGGTTCTCGGGGGGTGGGGTGGATACCGAAAACCATGGATAATAGCGAACACCATTGAAAATAATGGTGGAACACCATTCCAGTTTAAAATACTATAAAGTTGCCTTGGAGGACCTAAAAAATGCCTGGAGAGGACACATTTTCTAGGAAGACTCTATGGTAGGTGTGCTGTTTTGTGTCCTGTGGATAATCAGTGGATAACAAATCAATGGATACGGGGGGGTCCTACTGTATTTAGATAAACTTACCCAAATAACAACATAGAATAATGTCAACACAATGGGAAAAAATTGGAATATCCTAAAAGTGCATCCCAGAGATATTTGGGGTGACTGGGCTACTGAGGGATTTCTTGGCTAATTTGCATTTCAAAATTTTCTAGTAATGTCTTCTTCAAGTGAAAAACATTTTTGTTGTTGTAATATTCAAATCTGTTAATTAAAGCTAGGACAGTTACACACTCTTAAATATATTCTGTGGTGATTACTTAATGGGAAGTAATGGAAGATGATGAAAGGGTAAAGAATAATAACTTCTTTTATTGTATAAACACAAATGTTAGGGAATGTGTATAATATATGTATTTATATGTAATTTTGTTTGTATGTATGTTTGATTGTATGTCTGGTTGTTGTTTTTTTAATTCTTTTTGTATTTTATAATCAATAATAATAATAATAATAATAATACAGGTTTTGAATTTTGCAACCACGAGGGAGGGAAGAAGCTGGTTCAAAACTTTACTCAGCTTTGTGTTACTGAATATTCTGCATTAGCAAATACTACACAGCGCTTATGTTTGCTCAAGAGGAAAGGCAGAGTGACCTGAAATCACAGTAAGCTACACTCTGAATTCATGAGCACCTCACCTCCTACCACCATCAGCCCATGTTATCACCGCTGTGTTTTTGTTTGGCTCTCTGTGGCAGATGAAGGTAGTGCAGCTGCCTGCACACATGCCCAGCACATTTCTGCACATAAAATACTGCAGACAGGCAGCAGTAGCTGAACAGGCACTGCAACAAAAGGCAGACAAACTGGAAAGGTTTGGAAATCCATCCATAAGCAAAGCAATTTAGAAAGAAAGAAAGAAAGAAAGAAAGAAAGAAAGAAAGAAAGAAACCTCAAAATTGGAACATTGGTACTTACCGTGAAGGTTCCTTTTCAGCAGAAGAGGGGAGGGAGTCCTTCCGATTGGGTATTGGCTCCGCCTCTGGCTTCAGACAGGCAGAACTATCTACAAATCAGAAAACAGCATACACTCCCCCTGGAGGTGGAGCCAACCCCACAATCCCCAGGAAAGAGTGACATAGCTCCAGCTTAATATACCTAATACAAGAAAAAAACAACAGTACACAAATTTCGACATACCATAAATCCTGGTTTATACTTTTTCTCCTTTTTTTTTTTTAAATGTTACATTATAGGGCTGGGTAAGGACTCCCTCCCCTCTTCTGCTGAAAAGGAACCTTCACGGTAAGTACCAATGTTCCGTTTTCCAGCAGAGAGAGAGGAGGCAGTCCTTCCGATTGGGACCTGAAACAGCGGTCCCTCAAGGGGGGGAATCCAATCAGTCGTCCTTAATCACCTGCTGTAGCACCCGCCGCCCAAAGGCTGCATCCGCGGATGCATAGGCGTCAATACGATAATGCTTAGTGAATGTGGAAGAAGAAGCCCATGTTGCGGCTCTGCATATTTCCAAAATAGACTGAGAAGAACGCAATGCAGCAGACGTGGCAGCACTTTGAGTAGAATGTGCTTGAATACCCTTTGGTATAGGTAATGAGCTGCTAGAATACGCCTGCTCGATGCATTGTCGGAGCCACCTGGCAATCGTAGAAGAGGACACTCTCTTTCCTTTTGAGACCCCTGAAAAGGAAATGAACAAGGAATCCGCCTTATGCCACCCCTCAGACCTTTTCACATACAACCTTAACACTCTTCTAACATCCAACATATGCCACATCTTCTCTAACTCAGTAGCAGGTCTAGGACAAAACGAGGGTAAAATTAATTCCTGGGATCTATGAAAGGCTGAGTTGACCTTGGGAATGAAGGATGGATCTAAACGAAGGGTCACTGAATCCCTGCTGAAAACACACAATTCTTCTCTAACTGACAAAGCACTCAACTCAGATACCCGCCTAGCAGAAGTGATGGCCACCAAGAAAACCACTTTCCATGTTAAGAACTTCAAATCTACCGAACCCAACGGCTCGAATGGCTTATCCATAAGAGCCTTAAGAACCAAATTCAGTTTCTATGAAGGGAATCTATGCTTCGTAGGGGGTCGCAAGGCCGTCACCCCTTTAAGAAAACTTCGAATATGCGGATGAGAAGCTAGAGTTCCTTTCCCATTGCCTTTTAGGATTGACCCCAAGGCTGAAACATGCCTTTTCAAGGTGTTTGGTGCCAGACCCTTCTTCAAGCCTAACTGAAGAAAAGCTAAGACTGAACCTACTGAAGCTTTCAGTGGCCGAATTCCTTTTGCCCTGCTCCATCTGCAAAAGGCTCGTCAGGTAACTTCATACAACCTAATAGTCGAAGGCCGCCTGGCCGCCAGCATATTCTCTACCACCTCACTCTCATAGCCTTTCTTTAACAATCTTTTCCACTCAACCTCCAGGCGTGTAACTGTAACCAACTTGGATCCGGATGCAACATCCCGTTTTGCACCAGCAAGTCTGGCCACGGTGGTAGTTGCCATGGCTCCTGTACCTGCAACTGAATCAGATCTGGAAACCACGGTCTCCAAGGCCACCGAGGGGCCACGAGGATCACCTCGGCCATCTCCTGACTAATTTTTCGCACAACTCTCCTCAACAACGCCGTCGGGGGAAAGCATAACACAATTTCGTTGGCCAAGGTATCGTTAGCGCATCGAAGGCTAACGCTCCTTTGGTCCAAAACCTGGATATGAACCCCGGTAGCTTGTGGTTCTCCTCTGATGCAAACAGATCCACGCAAGGTTCCCCGAAGCGAAACACTATCATCTGAAAAACCAGATTGTTGAGCTCCCATTCACCCTGTGCTAGAGTGTTCCTGCTCAACCAATCGGCCTGGCGATTTAGTCCCCTTCAAGTACTCGGCTCTGATGGAGGCCAGATGAGCTTCCGCCCATTGCAACAGCCACCTCGCTTCCAACATGAGCGTTCGTGATCTTGTTCCCCCTTGTTTGTTTATGTGAGCTTTCGTTGTAATGTTGTCTGTGCGGATGAGCACGTGACTCCCTTGTACCAGGGGGTGAAATTCGATTAGTGCCAGTCTCACTGCACAAAGCTCCAACCTGTTGATGCTGAATTCCCTTTCCTGTGTCGACCAGGTCCCCTGTGTCATCCGTTCGTCGCAGTGAGCCCCCCAGCTCATCAGGGAGGCGTCCATTGTGACTATCATCCTCCTGGGCTCCTGAATCTGGACTCCTGTCTGAATGTTGTCCATCAGCCACCATCTCAGTGAGTCCTTCACCACCGGGGGTACATTTATCCACCTGCATGCTTTCCGAGCAATCAGATCCTGAAAGGGGAGCAGAAACCACTGGAGGTCCCTGAGATGAAATCTTGCCCACGGTACTGAATCTATGCAAGCTATCATCAGACCTAGCAACCGCGCCAGTGACATCAAGGGGTTCTTTTCTTGCGCCAGGATCATCTGAATCAGATCCTGTAAGCTTTGTCTCCTGTCCTCTGGCAGGAATACTCTGTATACTCTGGTATCTATGATGCTGCCCAGGTACTGTAGTCTCTGAGACGGAACTAGGTGGCTCTTGTCCCTGTTCACCACAAATCCATGCGCCTCTAGGCACTGAATGGACCTCTCTACATCCTTCACTGTCTTGTCTCTCGAGGCTGCTCTTATCAGAATATCGTCCAGGTACGGGTATAGATGTACCCCCTCTGCCCTGAGAGCAGCCACCAAGGCCACCAAAACCTTGGTAAACACCCTGGGCGACGATGAGAGACCGAATGGTAAGGCCCTATATTGATAATGGTTCTTCTTGAATTCAAATCGAAGGAAACAGCTGTGTGCAGAGTGAATCTTGATGTGAAGATACACTTCTTGCAAATCCAGAGTTGCAAGATAATCCCCCTCCTGAATGCCCTCCAAAATGGAGCAGAGGGTCTCCATCCTGAACTTGCGCCTTGCCACCCATAGGTTGACCCTTTTCAGATTCAGGGTCGCCCTCCAATTCTTGTTCTTCTTGGGGACCAGGAAAAGCAGAAAGTACGTCCCTAGGACCTCTCTGCCGTCGGAACGGGTTCTATTACCCGTATCTGAAGTAGATGAGCAATAGCCCTTTCCATCAGCAGGTGTCTTTCTGGGGATAAAGTCTGGCAAGACTGAACGAAGGTGGGGGGTGGTCTGGCAATGAGATCTATCGTGTAACCTTGGCTGACTGTCCTGTTGACCCAGGCATCTGAGGATGCACGTGCCCAGGTTTCTGAAAACATGGCCAGCCTGCCTCCCACCTGCAGTCCCGAGTAGTCAAAGCGACTGCCCGGGCTTGCCCCCCTGTTTGGATGTTTGAGGAACATTTGTCTTGGCAGAGGTATTTGTTTTGCCCTTGGGGAAGTATCTTGGAGTATTTCAACCGCCCCTCTGATGTCTGAAATCTCTTTGATTCCCTGCCTTGAAGTTCCTGTAGTTTTGATAGTCGCTGCGTGAAAACTTACGCTCCTCCTTTTTGGGGAGGGAGGGTAACGCCTTCTTTTTGTCCTTGGTTTCCACTAAAGCCTCATCCAGAGTATCACCAAACAACTTCCCTCCTTTAAAGGCACAAACAGACAGATTAGCCTTGGCCTTGTTATCCGCATGCCAATTTCTCAACCATAGTTGACGCCTGGCTGCTACATTGGCCCCAATCGCTCTAGATGAGAAACGAAAGGCGTCCAGGCTGGTGTCTGCCACAAAGGCGGAAGCCTGGGCCATTTTGTTGATGCCTTGTCGAATCTTGACCTCATCCTCTGGAAGCAAGGCTAGAACCTCTCCAGCCCACCTGATGGAGGCCCTGGCAAACATCGATGCAGCAGCAGTAGCCCTGACCGCCAAGGCTGAGGCCTCATGAGACCTGCGTAAAAAGGTCTCGATCCTCTTATCCTCTTGTGCCTTAAGATTCTCGTCTCCATCCCAAGGAAAAAGAGATCCCGAAACCAGGCCAGCAACTGGCGCATCAATGGCCGGCAG
This sequence comes from Gambelia wislizenii, assembly GCA_030847615.1. NCBI lineage: Eukaryota > Metazoa > Chordata > Lepidosauria > Squamata > Crotaphytidae > Gambelia > Gambelia wislizenii. The sequence continues at coordinate 15,468,253 of JAUMIR010000009.1, read as the reverse complement.
TTTAAGCAGATCCATGATCTCTCCACCATAGGCATAAAACATCTTAGCATAATCTGGCTGGGACCTAGACGCCCCCAGATGAGCCCATTCACCCAGCAGGGTTTCTTTAAATGCCTCCGGGAAGGGCAGCATGTTGCTCGCTCCCTTCTCCAGCACTCTCCTTTCCGGCACCCCTTTGGTCGCTTTCCCTGCCTCAGCCTGCGGAGGCTCCAGCTCCAAGGCCCTTATCATCTTTTTTGCCAACACGCCGAACGCGGCAGCCTCAAACAGCCTGGGAGATGCACCATCCTCCCTAGCTTCCTCCTCCTCCTCCAAGGAGAGCTCCCCCTCCTCCTTGATCGAAGAGGTCCCTTCATCCCTGCTCCCTTCCCCTTCCCAGTACAGGAGCTGGGTATGTTTGAGTTTCTTTGTCCTCTTTCGAGGTGGGGAAGGCTCACCCCCGTTCGCGCACGGCATCTTTCCCTGGGGTGTCCCGCAGCCGCTGCCATCCACTTCCTTTTAACCCCCCCCGCTTTGTCCCCATCGGTCCCGGTGGACAAAGGGACGATCTTAAAGGGGAAAGAGGGGCTCCCTCTCCCAGTCAGGGGATTGCCCCCCCCCCGGGAGGCTCCCGAGGCCGGCTGCCACCAGAGTCTGCCACGTGACCAAAGCGATCCACACGGCAAGCTGTGGTGGCAACTCCTTACCTCCTAGGACCAACGGGGGTAGATCCTCCTGGCTGCCGTCATCCTCCTCGTCTTCGTTCCGGATGGGCTGTTCAGCCGACCCGGACATCCCGGTTGTGGACGCGGCCGCCTGGTCCGTCTCCTGTCCGGAGACCTCATCACGCTCGCGGGTAGTGGAGTCGCCCGCCAGCTGGCTCAACAGGCCTCCCTTAGAGGGGACGCGGAGCAAGAGACCTCTGTGCTGGGCATTCAGCCCAGCGAAGGTTAGGCTGGATTCCTCCTCTTCGGAGGATAAGTCTCCCCCCTGCACATGCCTCTTCATGGGGGCCGCCGTCTTGGATTCTTTGTTCTAATCTAGCTAGCGCTGGAGCAACAAGCCCTGACCTGTCCCTAGCGAGGCAGAACTGAACTGGGGATTATGGGGTTGGCTCCACCTCCAGGGGGAGTGTATGCTGTTTTCTGATTTGTAGATAGTTCTGCCTGTCTGAGTATATTTCCAAAAAAGCTTGCCTGCAGCAGGGTAATTAAAAATCCTATTGTCTTCTCTCACCATCCCCATCCCAAGAATGGTCAGGCTATTTAGCCCTGACGACTGTATTTTTCTGCCTACGGTAAAGTCCCATATCCACAGGGAATATGTACCCAGACTTCGTCAGTTGACCCGTTGCGAGTCAAGTTCTGTGAACTCGCCACGGGTCAGTGTAAGAGGGGCGCTTCAAAAAAGCGATACAAGGACTCGCTGAAACAACATCTCAGGCTCAGCCAAATTGATCACCAACAATGGTCCGCCCTGGCCTCACATCGGGAGGCATGGAGACGCACTATCCACAATGCTGCAGCCTTATTTGAGAACTCACGACAAACAAGTCTTGAAGAGAAACAACAACGCAGAAAGAATCACCACCCGGAAACATCACCCAAGGAGACCTTCTGCTGTGCTTTCTGCAACCGGACTTGTTTATCTCGGATTGGCCTTTTTAGTCACCAGCGCGCTTGCAGAAAGTGCAGGATGAGTCCTTCCTGAATCTTCGTTTGCAAAGAAAAGCCAGAGAGATGTACCCAGACTTACCATGGGTATCAGAAACTGTGGATATTAGTGAACCCTACTAAAATTAATGACTTCTGGCCCAAGCATACCACAGAGTTGCGCTGGAGGACCTAGAGGATAGCTAGAGAGACCATTTTTTTTTTGGATGGGTGAGTAAATGAATCCACAGATATGGGTCCCACAGATATAGGGGTTGTACTATATTCTACAGTGAGCCCTCAATATCCACCAGAGCTTGGTTCCAGAACCCCCCCTCCATAGATACCAAAATCCATGGATACTCAAAGTCCCATTATATATAAATATTTTCAAGCCGTAGTTGGTTGAATCCACAGATGCTGAACCCATGGATACAGAAGGCCAACTGTATATTGTCAAAGCCACACAGGAACATAATAATGACATACTAAGGCATACTAGCTGTTTCCAAGACAGCCTTTTACAGGATAGTGCTCTCCCAACGAGTTGGACTATTATTCTGTGCCCTCAAGTAGATTTTGACTTATGGCAATCCTGAGAGTTTCCATGGCCAGGCAGGGATTTGAACCCTGTTTTCAACACTCAAACCACTACACCACACTGGCTCTCTAGAGTTCGACTATAACTCCCATAATCTAATTCCCATAACAGGAGTTACTGTCTAGCTCATCAAGAAGACACCAGGTTATAGAGGTTTACTTACTGCCATAAAATATTTATTATATAAGTAGAAACACCACCACTCCTTCGCCCAAGAAAGCAACTGCCTGTTGCCTCCCTGTATGATTCACCATTTCAGCTTAGCCACCTTCTTACACAACCTCTACTTTGTGTTGGGGGGAGCGGGGGAAAGCAGAATCTTTTCATTACTCCCAATGCAGCAAAATCATCTTGGAATGCAAAAACTATTATGTGTTTCCATTGATAATCAAGAGTGTCACTCCGAAGACATATCATCAAGAAGAACTGTGGGGCTAGTTGTAGGCTGAATACACAAGAGGCCTCCTGACCCTTTAATAGCAGACATATCCTGGGAAAGGAAAAGGTCTCTCCCAGGCAGAACTGTGCAACATCTTCTCTCTCACCTCCACAACTCACCTTTCAGCTGCTGCATCCTGCTTATACACAGTCATTTACAAGCTGGTAGAGAGCCAGTGTTGTGTGTCCAGCTACAGCAATATAGCTCTCCCCTGGCCAGTAAATATGTCACAGTGAAAAGCTGAGTTGGTGGTTAAGATGTTGTACAATTCCACCTGGCAGGGACCATTATGCTACGTCTTCCTTTTCCAAGATGTTGTTGTTCTTGTCGTCGTCCTCATCTATTTATTTATTTATTTATTTATTACTATCCATAGATCTGTCAGAAAAAGGATGTCAGCTATTAAAGGCAGATAAACCATGTCCTTTATTCAACCCAACAACTCTAGCCAGCTGGGGTTACTGAGGACAGGCAGTTCTTACTGTTACACACATCTCCAATTTTTAAAACAGTGAAAACTAGCACACCTTCAATGCAAGACATTTCGGGCATACTGTGCTAATTGCTACCAGCAGGGATGTTTGAAGTTCTCACTTTCAAGCAAAGGAAGAAGAGCACAGAATTGAACAGAAGGTCCAGAAACCTATCCTTATAAGAAATAATTCAGGGAGCTGGGTATGTTTTGTTTGGAGAAGAGAAGGACAGAGCCTTGATTAGAGATAATGATTAGCCATTTTTGAATATCTGAAGGTATGTCATGTAGCAGATGGAGTAAGCTTGTGTTCTGCTGCTCCAGAGACTAGAACAAGAACCAATGGATTCAAATTACAAAAAAAAGAGATTCCCTCTAAACATTAGGAAAAACTTATTTACTGCAAGAGTGGCAGTGGAGCAGACTGCCCAGTGGTGGCCTCCCCATCTTTGGAGGTCTTTAAACAGAGTCTGGAGGCCAACTTTCAAAATTGCTTTAATTGTGTATACCTATATGACAGGGGTTGGACTAGATGGCCCGTGCTGCCCCTTCCAATTCTAAGATCTATGAATACAGTTGTCCCTCTGTATCCACGGTATCCATGGATTTAAATATTCATGGCATGAAAATATTATTTAAAAAATAATAATCCAAAAAACAAACCTTGATTTTGCCATCTTATATAAGGGACACCATTTTACTATGCCATTGCATATAATGGGACTTGAGTATCCACGGATTTTGGTATCCATGGGGGGTCCTGGAACCAAAACCCAGCAAATATAAAGGAACAACTTATATCCTTAGCCCAATGGAGGGTCCTTATGATTAGAAATAGTAGTCCAAATATAGAAGGAAGAGATGGAAAATATTTGTCATAATAAAAAGCATGAGATTAGTAGAGTTTAAGTTTTAAGATGGAAATCTTATTGGGACTCCTGCACCATTATATTTGGAATGCGGGGGGGAGGGGAATCTTTGGAAACTGCAGACTAAATCCAATCACTAGTATCACCTACAGTAGATCCATTCAGTTTAGCAACTGAATTAATTCAACTAGTTTGGGACTAGCAATTGGGCTGAGAGCCACTGTGGTTGTAGTGGTTTGGGTGCTGGACTAAGACTCTGGGAGAGCAAGATTCGAAGGCCTGCTCTGCCACAGAAACCTACTGGGTGACCCTGGCCAAGTCACATTCAACCTCTCAGCCTCAGAGTAAGTTAATGGCAATCCTCCTCTAAAGAAATCTTTTCAAGAAAACCCCATGATAGGGATACCTTAGGCTCACCATAAGTAGGAAAAGACCTGAAAACAAACAACACACACAAAATCTGACTGAGCAAAAGTGTATCAGTGCACACTATACTGTTTTTCAAAGAATTTTCTAGAAGCAGATCTGGCCAATGGTGGACTGCACATTTTGGGACGAGGCGAACAAGATGCTGTCCAGAAACAGCTGCAAGAAGTTCACAGAGAGAAGTAAAGATCAGACAGGTAATGGACAAAGTAACAACCCCCTCCCATTTAATGACAAGCAGGTGCCCTCCAACCTATTTAAGATCCCCAGCCTTCAACAACTCTAAATAGCCTGGCATTCCAGACAGTGAGCTAACAAACCCTCTATAAAGGCACCCTGCCTTTTTTTCACAGTGCCAGAAAGGAATGTGGCACCACGGGGCCTTGTGACTTTAGGTGCTGACAACTATGAATCTGAGATTATCCTATGTGTTGAAACAACTTTCTCATATCCCAAGAATAAGATTTTAACAATGAAAAAGGAAATCTGACACAGAAGCTTGCTTGCCTTTTCAAAATGCCACTGCATAGTATCCAACTGCCAGGAAATGTTCACAGATATTTACAAATATTTGTTGTTGAAACCAACTAAGGAATATTCTCCTCCTTCAATAGAAAAGCAACTAGGACAAGGGACTCTGAGTTTTGATATGATAACGCATTTAATTGTGTTTTAACCATTTATATTATAAGGTTTTTATCTTTTTTTTTACTTAGCATTTTTGCAAGCCACCTTGAGTCCCGTGCCAGGGGAAAGGTGGGATCTTAAATCAAGTAAGCAAGCAAGGAACAGTACACAGACTTGTCAGGAAATGACATGGATGTGACCACAAGATGGAGCTGTAAGCTTAGTAATGAAAGTAGTTAAGCTCCAGTGGCAGGTGTGTGTGTGAGAGTCAGCACTTGAGAGTATGCACATCTGAGATGCCTGATGTAACAGGCATTGTTTAACTGCCTATAAAAAGGAGATGGGAATTATCTCCAGTGTGGGTTTGTTGTGGATGGTGGTTGGCAAAGCAGTTTGTTGGTTTGAGAGATTTATGAGTATTAGAGATGGCTGTCCAATACTCTGTATATATATTGTTAATATACTGCAAACAAAGATTAAAGCTCTCAAGTTGAGTGAAGGCTGGCCTTGTTCTTTATTTGGCAAGCCAGAGCTCAAGGCAGTGTTCTGGGGTGAAGGAATTTTTCCTTCTCAGCCTGAAGTCTTTTGCAGAAGTCTCTCCAGAAACCTTCTCCTTGGCGTCCTGTCGACGTGGAACAACTCTGCAGGTGGTCGTGGTGGACACAGCGCATCTTTCTATGCCCCAACAAGACTTCAGACCTCAGAGTCAAGGGTGTGGAACTTTTGGCCTTCCAGATGTTTCAGACTTCCAACACTCAGTAGCCTCAGTCAGCCGGTATGGGATTATGGAAGTTGCAGTCCCAAACATCAGGAGGTCAAAATTTTCCCAATTCTGACTTTAAACTTAGAACATGGTGGCCAAGTCCTGGTCCAGACACTTGGTGACCTTCATTTAGGGTCTATGGACAGAGACATCAAAGTTTCTGTGACAGGTAGCAGCCCTTGAGTGTGGTAGCATCTTGAAGCCAACATTAAATACTCAGACTGAATCATTTAGGACCTGATTCTCCATTCTCTCTGGTTCATTCCACCTGATGTTGGGGGGCATTTCACACAACATAAACATAACACTATTATTCCACCTCAACTGCCATGGCTGCATCCTATGGAATCCTAGGCCCTCACCTCAAGCTTTATTTCATTGTGTGCAGCAAGCACACTGCTCCAACCCAACACTGAAAAGTTGGTGTTTGTCTAGCCCTTCTTCCCATCCTCTGAATGTTGAGGCTGAGTAGCATAAAAATCCTTTCTAAAAGGGAGTCATTGTCATAAGATTTGTTAACTGAGATAAGCCTGTATAGGAATCAGGGCTTCACTGTGTAGCAGCACTGAAATTATGGAACTCTCATCCAGGGAAATCGCAGAATCATAGAGTTGGACAAGACCACAGCAGCCATCCAGTTCAACCTCATGCAGGAATACACAATAAAAGCACTTTCGACAGATGGCCATCCAGCCTCTATTAAAACAACTCCAAAGAAGGAGACCACACTCCAAGGAAGTCAGGCTGGCTTCATCCTTCTTGGGCTGGAGATCAAAATTTATTATTATATCTGGCCTTGACTATTTAAAATGGGTTTTAATCTGTTTTTAAATGTTAAAAACATTGTACAGCACATTATTTCTTTGGGAGCCCTGGTGGGCCAAAAGCGATTCATAATTTTAATTAATAAAGTATTGGCCTGTTATGTATTATGTTATGTATTTCTGCAACGTGATCACCTTTCAGCCCAGTACTATACATTTCTCCCATTACAAACATGAAAGAAAAAAATAAAGAGAACAGCAATTCAAACTTGCCAAAGGTACTTTGTTCAATACCAAGAGTAACCTTAAAGTTTGCTGTTCTCAATTCTATCACATACCCCCCTCCCGAATAATAATCCATTATATTAGTCCTATAACTAAAACCAGCTGAGGATTCTCAAGCAAAGTTGCCAGTACCTCTTTAGAATTGTATTTTTAAAAGATCATAAGCCACGATCAAATTAAAGGCTTATGAATTAGGATGGGAACCACATCTATGGTATATAGCTGGCTCTTGCTTACTCTTCACATGAGAAGTGTCTTTATCTTCTAAAATGTCTTGAAGCCTAGGCAGTCTACAAAAAAAAAAAAACGTAACCAAGGGTGGATATTTCAAACATTAGTAAACATAGTCCCTTTGAGCTCTTAGTTTTTAGAACGTTTCTTGGATGAAGAACAGTCCTTTGCAAAGAGCATTTTCGAGATAATATATGAGAAATCGCTAAAGTAGGAGTTAAGGAAAGAAGCAGTTTTCTGGCTAACAAATAAAGTTATGTTTCAGCTCTATAAGGCTGTGTGTACTCAACCCCATAAATTTCCTAGGGTTTTCCTAGGCAAGGAATACTCAAAGGTGATTTTCCTAGTTCCCTCCTCTGAAATATAGCGTATAGCACCTAGTATTGATTGGCGCCCTCCCATCCAAGTACTAACCAGGGCTCACCCTCTTTAACTTCCAGATCAGATGGGATCTGGTGCCTTTAGGATTTAGGCCGCAGTGTGTGTGTGTTCGTGCGCGTGCATGCGCCTTCAAGTTGCCTGTCAATTTACAGGAACCCCATTCATTTCACAGAGTATTCTTAGGCTAGGAATACTCAGAGGTGGTTTTGCAAGTTCCTTCCTCTTAAATATAGCCTGCTGCACCTGGTATTCTTGGTGATCTCTCATCTAAGTACTAACCAGGGCTGACCCTGCTTAGCTTCCAAGAACAGGCAGGATCTGGTGCTTTTAGAGTAGTTAGGCCCTTTGCAGTGTTGTTGTTGTTGTTGTTGTTGTTGTGTGCATTCTTACATTTTCCAACCTACGGCAAACCTATCACAAGGTTTTACTATCATATTAGGGATTTGAAGGTGAATTTCCTTCCCCAGTAACTCCAGGAGAAATTAGAAGACCAGGCATAGTGAATCAAGAATCTAGCATTACTGAAAGAAATATGTTTCTGTACTGCATCCTAACAGACCAGAATCTGAACAAATGGGGGCCATAGGAATTGCCATAATAGGTCACATTATTTAGCCATCTAGCCCTATTTTGTCTGTTCTCACATTTCCCTTAAAATTGGCAAGGGTGAGGTGGAGGAAAGAACAGTTGCTAAATCTGTCACCTTATCCCACATCAGGAAGCAGGTGGTTTTCAAGAGTTTTCATGTCTGCATGTCAAGCTTCCCCAGAGTACAGGTTATTGCCACAGTTCATACATTTTGAAGCCTACAAAAGGATGCCAATCCAATCTACTGCAGACAACTTTGTTTCACCTAATTCTAGCTCACTGAACCCCATCTGGAGGCATCCAGACCCCAAGCACTTGGAACAGTAAGGATACCAGGGTGGTGGAGTTTGGAGCCAAAGCTTCTATTACAACCCCGACTCCTCTAATTATCTACTGTTCAGTTCTGACTCCTTCATAAACGGCAAATGTATATCAATCAGGAATAACAAATTTAGTGTAGTAAAATAGTAGCACAAGCCCACCATGTGAATAATCAAGCTACTTAGGTTGACAGAAATATATTTATTTGATGACATTTTCTGAACATGAAACTTTTTAAAATCCCTATGAAATAAATGTGCAACTAACAGAGATTTAATATTACCATCTGACTATCCCTTATCTGAAATGCTTGGGACCAGAAGTGTTCTGTATTTCAGATTTTGGGGGATTCTGTAATACTTGCATATACTAAATTGGAGATGGGATGGGATGAGATATTCTTGGAGATGAACAAATGAAATTAGATATTCTTGGAGATTAACAAAATTCATTTATGTTTCATATACATTTTAAACACTTAGACTGAAAGCATTTTATATACAATCTTTTTAATAATTTTGTGTATGAAACAAACCATCAGAAAGCACAGGTGTCACTATTTCAGCTACCCATATGGACATTTCTGGAGTACAGGTCAACCCCAGTATCCACGGTTTCACTCATCCATGTCCAAAAAAAAAAAAAAAATTATCTCTAGGCATTTCTAGGTCCTCCAATGTGATTCTATGGTCAACTTCTTGCATTTGCCTCATTGAAAATAATAGGATTCCCTGTTATACCTGATTTCAGTTATCCACAGGAGGTCTTGGAACATACCCCCATGGATACAGGGGTCAACCTGTATTTCTGAATTAGGAATTCCAGATAAGGGATACTCAACCTGTATAAGCTTTTATTTTGAAGCTGCAGTCAGTACATTTCTACCAACTCTGACTCCCCTCTGCTTTAAAAGAAACCTCTTAAGCTTTAGGGGGAAAGGGGCTGAAATGCATGGGAGGGGACATATTTTAAGTGAGCTCACCTGCCTCACAGCAGGTCAGACCATTCCATACAGTGAATGGAAGCATATTTCTTGGGTTTGAGGCAGATGGTGTTTTGCAAGCTTGCCTGGAGATGTCAAGGAATAAACCTGGCACCTTCTGCATGCAGCTCTCTCACTCTATTTCTGAGGTATGCCCATTCCCTTATCACAAACCCACATCACTTGGAAAAGTAGGAAGATAGATATACCTACAGAAAGCAACACACAAGTTACAGACTGCAAGGAGAATTACATAACCAATGTTGATCACTGCACAGAGAAGGCATGTTAAGATTTCTGCATGCAAAGTTGGCGGGGTGGTGGTGTTCAAATTCCACACCCCTGGAATAAAATCTACTTGAGACACTATTAAATTCAGCCCTGTAGCAATAAGGAGATGCTATCCAACTTCAAGTGGCCCACAGTCCCATGGGTTGAGGTTTTATCCACTCGTACACAGCCCAAGCTCTGGTGGGCAGGTTCTTACAAGCTGGGTGGGAGAAGAGCCCACCCACTCCATTCTTCATAACTTGGGAGTGCAAACAATGAGGATCAGCCTCTCTCCCAGGGTGAGTCAAAATTCCTCTCAGGTGAGTCAGCTTGCCAGAGGACAGAACTCAAGCTACTACATGATTCACCAAGGTTATGTTCTGGAGAGATTCTTGGTGGGCTGGTATGCTTTCTTTATCAATCTGGGAGTCTAAAGCCACACAAGGATTATATGATGCATTCACATTCCTCAGGGAACCCAAGGTAGGAATATCAACAAAGAGCAATAATCATCAAACAAAATAGAATACATTTGGAATGAATTTAGGATTGGCCAAGCTAAGGCCTCTCTCAGACGAGATAAAAGATCATCCAAGCTTCACACACAGAATGGCAATATTACTTCCCTTGATTTGGATATTATAGTTCTGTTGATGTAGCCTAGAACTGCACTGACTTTGTCACCTCAACATACTACTGACTCATGTTTAACTTATGGTTTACTGAGACCCCTAGATTCTCTTCACAGTTGCCACTATCAAGTCAGGTGCATATAGGTGATGTGTATATATAATGCAAAAGATCCAGGAAGGAGCATGTAGAATGGAAGACAACAGGGAGAGAGCTCTGAGAAGGAACAGCCATGGTGGGCTGGGAAATGGAAGGACAGCTGTAGACCAATCAAAGTAACTTTCTGAAGAACCCCATAGGGTTCTTAGGTTGCAAATCCAGACCAACAGAAGGGTTCAAACCTTTCAACTGACATTTCTCAATGTTTCTTAACATAGGTCTGCTCTAAATTTATTCTGCTTTCCAGAACATCCATTAGCCATTGTCATGATAGACAAGTATGGAGTGATCTGTGGGACCAGTAGATTTTGTCTCAAAATCTTTTGCATGGGGTTGACTGGAGAACCTTCAACCCTGGCACTCCCATTTCCAGGAAAAACAAAGCAGGAGCACTTTATTGTTCTTGATCTTTGGGTCAATGTGTGAAAAATAAGCCAATGTTTATGCAAGCATGCACTGAAAGAAAATGCAAGAGAACCTTCACTTCTGCTGCCTATCCTCTAGAGAAGCATGCCAGTTCTAGATAATTAGCCAAGTTGACATCCAGTGAGGCCTATCCAGAGACTGAATTCCCACATCGTTTTCCAAAAGCCTTTCCTGGGTTGAAGGCAAATAAGCTGGGACAGACTCAACACACACACACACACACACACAGAGAGAGAGAGAGAGAGACAACCTGAAGAACTTGGAAAGTTTATTTGCAGAGGTTCCCATTCTCAGAATCTCCAGTGAAATTCACTATTCTGTAGTTCAAAAATGGTACATTGGGTACTCACCGTGAAGGTACTTTCTATAGGAAGGTGGCAAGAACACTCCATTAGTATTGGGAAACTAGGACCGCCCAGCACAAGCAGGAAGTTGATCTTAGTCTCTGGAATTTCAGCCTTTGTTCTCTATTCCATTCCATGAGGCCAGTTCTCTGACTAGCAAAGCCCTGTAAGCAGATTGGAACTCCCACCTATGGACAAAATTCACAGGTTAGTGCAAATTCAGTTTCATCAAGTGGTCCGGACTTGTTATGTATTCGCAGTCACAGGGTGGGTTGGATTGTTCCTGCCACCTTCCTACAGAAAGTACCTTCACTGTGAGTACCCAATGTACCATTCTGTAGTGGAAGGTGGCAGGAACAATCCATTAGTATTGGGACATACCCAAGCATACTGCCTATTCAGGGTGGGGTGACTGCGAGTACTTGCGTCTTATGAGTGTATGACCTCGTTAAGCACCCTTCTGCCAAAGATAGCTTCGTTTGATTTGAACTTGTCCACCTTGTAGTGTCTGATGAAGGTGGACGGGGTGCTCCAGGTTGCTGCCCTGCAGATTTCCGTTATGGGCGTGTTTGTCGAGAATACTGCCGATGTAGCTGCAGCGCACGTTGAGTGTGCTACCACCCCTGATGGTCTTGGGGCGTTTGCCGCGTCATATGCCATGAAGATACAGGCTTTGATCCATGTTGCCAAGGTCTGTCTCGACACCTTGTTTCCCAGTGATGCTGGGTTGTAGGAAATGAAGAGGGAGTCACAACGTCTGATGGCTGCCGTGCGCTTAATGTAAGTTCTTAGCGCCCTCCTTACGTCTAGCTTGTGCCATAGCTTCTCGGTGGGGTGCGAAGGCTTGGGGCAGAAGGATGGGAGCACAATTTGTTGTGAGACGTGGAACGAGGAGAGCACCTTGGGCAGGAATGATGGGTCCTCATCGAAAGAGCACAGGTGCTCCCTGACCGAGAGGGCTGTGAGCTCTGAGACCTTTCTTGCTGACGTTATCGCCACTAAGAACGCCACCTTAAGCGATAGGACGCCTAGGGGTATCTTCTCCAGTGGTTCGAACGGGCTCCGCATTAGCTGTCTTAGAACCAGGGGTAGGTTCCATGATGGGAACCTATGGTGCACCGGGGGTGAGAGAAGCGTTGCTCCTCTTAGGAATCTTCGTATGTGAGGATGGGTCGATACCAATCTCCCTTGAAGGCATTGTATGAATGCCGCCAGTGCCGCTACTTGCCTCTTTAATGTGTTCAGTCGCAAGCTTCTCTTGAGGCCCTTCTATAGGAAGGCCAGAATGTGAGTTGTTGAAGCCCTGATCGAGTTCACCTTTTCCTCATCACACCATTGTGAGAATACTGTCCATGTTGCTTGATACATGGTCGACGGGCCATGTATCCCGTTGACGGGCTTGGTCGACGGGCGCCTGGATGCTACGAGGGTGGAAATTACCTTTTCTCCATATCTACACTCCCTCAGGGCTTGCCGCTCATCCTCAAAGCCATCAGCTGAAGCCATGAGACGTCTGGATGTTTGACGGGACCCTGGTGTAGGAGGTCTGGTCATGGGTCGAGTCTCAGCGGGCGATCCACCGACATTTCCGTTACATCCGAGAACCAGGGACGCCTCGGCCATTGTGGAACCACTAGCACTACTTTGGCCTTCTCCTGTCGGATCTTCCTGCATACCTTCCCTAGCAGGGGGAGTGGCGGGAATAGGTACAGGAGGCCCTTCAGCCAGGGCGTCTGCAGGCGTCTATCCCCTCTGCCCTCTGTTGAGGGAACCATGAGAAGAATCGGGGAAGTTTGGCATTGTGTGGAGAGGTGAAGAGATCCACTGACATCTCCCCGAATTTCTCCTGGATGAAGAGGAGGGTTTCCTGATTCAGTTCTCACTCCCCTGGAAGTACCGTGTGTCTGCTCAGGAAGTCGGCTTGTAGGTTCTTCTCTCCTTGGAGGTGTTGTGTGGCTAGTGAGCGGACCGTCGTTGCTGCCCAACCCAGGAGTATCGGCGCCTCCTTGTGCAGTGACTTGGACCTCGATCCCCCTTGCCTCGCTATGTAGGATTGTGTCGACGTGCTGTCTGTCAGTAGGAGCACATGTTGATCCCTTAGTAGGTCCAAGAAGTGTTCGAGGGCCAGCCGAGCTGCCCTGAGCTCCAGCCAGTTTATGCTGTGTTGTTGCTCGTCTGGTGACCACAGGCCTTGTACCACTTGGTCCAGACAGTGTGCCCACCATCCTCTGAGACTTGCGTCTGACATGACCACCACCTGGTGGCTGATTGTTAGGGGCGAGCCCTTGGCGAGGTTCTGTCTGTCTGTCCACCACCGCATCGACTCCTGTAGGGTGTGTGGAACACCCAATGTCAGGCTCTCCTGCTTCGTTATCTGCTCCTGGTGTGGGAGGAGAAATTCTTGTAGGGTACTTGAGTGGAACCTGGCCCATGGAACCACGTGGATCGCTGAAATCATGAGTCCGAACAGCCTTGCTAGTGTGTCGAGCTGTGATGTTTGCTTTCCTTTTACCTCCCTGGCTTCCCTTTGTAGTGTCACTTGTTGTTCCTCTGATAGTGCCACTGTGTATTTTACTGAGTCAATTTGTACCCCCAGGTGAGTTATCTGCTGCAATGGGTTGAGCGAACTCTTCTTGAAGTTTATTATGAAGCCGTGATCTTGTAGGCAGGCGATTATATCCAGCACGTCCCTCTGTGCCTTGATCTTCGAGGGTGCTCTCAGCAGGAGGTCATCCAAGTAGGGGTACAGGTGAATTCCTTTGGACCGCAGGTGTGCTATCAGCACTACCATTACCTTGGTGAAGACCCATGGGGCCATCGAGAGACCAAATGGTAGAGCACTGAATTGGTAATGTTCATCTCCGAAGGCGAACCTGAGCAACTGCCTGCTGTCCGGATGCATCCTGATGTGCACATATGCTTCTGACAAGTCCAGTGAGGCCAGGAAGTCGCCCTGCTGTATTGCCTCCCTTATGGAGGACAGCGTTTCCATAAGGGAAGTGCTTGTATGTGATGAAGGAGTTCGTGAATTTTAGGTCTAGCACTGACCTGCGACTTCCGTCCTTTTTGGGCACTGTGAAGAAGTAAGAGTAAACCCCGAGAAACATTGAGAGTTTGGCACTTTTTCTATCGCTTCGATCGCCAGTAGGTGATTGATGGCTGTCCTGAGGTTCCTTGCTTTTTGTTGATTTGATGAGACGGGGGCAGGCAGGAACTGGTTCCTTGGTCTTGTGTTGAACTCCACCTTGTAGCCCTGTTCTATGGTCTGGAGGACCCATCTGTCTGTGGTGGAGGCCAACCAAGAGTTTAGGAACCTGGACAGACTTGCACCTACTGGGATCGCTCCCGAGTCATGCCTGCTGGCGGGGGGGGGGGGGCTCTGTGCCTGGGTTCCCCCTCTGCGGTTGTTGATTGAGCTGGCAAAGGGCGCGTGGCGTATGACGTAGTTGGTTCTTGCCCACGCTGGTCTGGTTGATCTGTAGTCCGATCTTCTACCGCTTCCCTTCAGGGTACGAAAGGAGCTAGAGGAATATGGGGTGCGCCTCTGCGCTTTCTTGTCGTGTTTCTTGCTTGTTGATGGCATAGCCTGCTTCTTATCCTTCATCTCCACCAGGATATCCTTGAGCGCTTCTTCCCCGAACAGCTTGGTGCCCTTGAAAGCCACCATAGCCAGCACATTTCTGGACTGAGCATCTGCATCCCACTGTTTGACCCACAGGTATCTTCTTGCCAGGTTGGATGCCCCAGCAGCTCTGGCCATGTATGTTAACGAGTCTCTGGATGCGTCTGTGAAGAAGTGAAGCGCGTGGCGTATTCGATTAAATGTTTTGTGTAGTGCGTTCGTGTCCAGGTCGTGGGACTCCATAACCTCTCGTAGCCATATAATGGCTGCACGGGATATCAGAGCTGCGGCCATCGAAGCCCTTATTCCTAGAGCTGATGCCTCGTACGGTTGTCTCTTTCCCTCAGAAAGGGTTTCTTCCTTCCTTCCTTCCTTCCCTTTCCTTCCTTCCACATAAATCCCCTCCAGTCCATCCTTCCTGCTGCTCTTAACATGTCCTGGTTCCTCTCCCCTCCCTTTCCGCCTTGGTCTTCTTCAGCTTCCTCCCCTTGCTGCCAACTGAGTTCAACATGCAAAAGGAATTTGTGTGTGTTTGCCTATGTGCCTTCAAGTCATTTCTGACTAAGGCAAACCTTCCATGGGGTTTTCTAGGCAAGGTTTGTTCAAAGGGGGGTTGCCTTTGCCTTCCTTTGAGGCTGAGAGAGTGTGACCTGCCCAAGGTCAGCCAGTGGGTATTCATGGCTGAGTAAGGATTCAGACCCTGGTCTCCATAGTCATAGTGCAATGCTGAAACTTCTACAACACTCTAGCTCTTTTAACAGAAGAATATAAAGAATATACATTAAAAATTTGGAGTAATATTACTGGGAACAATGGTTTTATTGTTGTCACTAAAACACCAGTATCTCATTAGTGTTATGTGAGAGGCATTGGCCTAGAGCAGTGGTTCTTAACCTTTTCTTTACCAGGGACCCCCTTTAAATATCTTTTGTTGCCCCAAGACTTAACTCAAGATTCAAAACCCTAATAATAATAGCTAACAACAACAACAACAATACAGTTACACCATCCATTACTTTCCCTCAGAGGCACTCTTGCTTCTTCCTGAAAGTTTGTGGCTGGAGTGGATTGAATGGCAATGTGCAGGCCAAGCCAGCCAGCCTTTGCCTTGGTTTCTGTCACGTGTCTGCTCCACTACAGGGACGAGGTGGGCCAAGCAGCCTTCAAGCCTTTGTGGACCCCCTGTGAGGACACTGCAGACCCCAAGTTAAGACCCACTGGGCTAGAGAATGCTGGAAAAGGAACAATGCAACCAGACC
This sequence comes from Gambelia wislizenii, assembly GCA_030847615.1. Lineage (NCBI taxonomy): Eukaryota > Metazoa > Chordata > Lepidosauria > Squamata > Crotaphytidae > Gambelia > Gambelia wislizenii. Next base: position 15,452,163 of record JAUMIR010000009.1, on the reverse strand, counting down.
TTAAGAAGGGTGCTGGCAGGGGGATTCTGGGAGGTGTAATCCAAGAGTAACTTTCCCAGGCTCTGAATGCAGCCTAGAATCATAGAATCATAGGGCTGGATGGGACCCCAACAGCCATCCCATCCAATCAGCTTCTGCCCTGCAGGAACACACAATCAAAGCATTCCTGACAGATGGCCATCCAACCTATGTTTTAAAAAAGCCAAAGAAGGAGACTCCACCACACTCCAAGGCAGCAGTATATTCCACTTCCGAATAGCTCTTACCGTCAGGAAGTTCCTCCTAATATTCAGATGGAATCTCTTTTCCTGTAGTTTGAACCCATCGCTCCGGATCCTAGTCTCTGGAGCAGCAGAAAACAAGCATGCCCCGTCCTCAGTATGACATCCCTTCAAATATTTAAACATGGCTATCATGTCACCTCTCAACCTTCTCTTCTCCAGACTAAGCATACCCAGCTCCCTAAGCCGTTCCTCATATGTAAATTATTTAATACAGTAGGCCCCTCTTATCCAAAGGGATTGGTTTGTGGGGGGGGTGGATTCTGAAAACCATAATAGTGAACGCCATTGAAAATAATGGGATTTCCGGTTTAAAATACCATAGAGTTGCCTTGGAGGGCCTCGAAAACGGCTAGGGAGGACACATTTTCTAGGAAGACTCAATAGTAGGTGTGCTGTCTTGTGTCCAATGGATAATGAATCTGTGGATACGGGGCTCCTACTGTAATCTGAACATCCTGTATTGTGAATAGGTTAGGTTACATTGACCTGAGATAAACATATGGGGCCCCCAAGATAAAGCATTGCAGGGGCCCCCAAAATTCCTTAAACCGGCCCTGCACACATGCCATCTTGAATTCAATGAAAGTAGCATATAAACACAAATTCTACATAACTGTACCAAGTGTAACATACACCATTATAGTAGATTTGAAAGGTTCACACAGTTCAGCTACATGCTATTACTGTGGAGGGAAATAATACATTGTTTTACATGTGGTTGGTGAGTGGGGCTGAGGGAGGAAGAGGGCCTTGTGAGGCTGCGGGTGTAGATGCAGATTGAGGGGTAGGAGTGGATTGTGAAGTGGAGAGGGAATTTGCATGTGGGTGGTGATTGGCTGAGGCAGTAAGAGGCGGGAGGGGATTGGTTGGGCATGTTTCCTAATCAGCCAATCAGCACACTGGGGATGGAAACAAAGCCATGCATTTTCTATATACAGTTGCCCCTCCACATTTGTGAACTTAGCATTCGCGGTTTTGATTATTTGCGGTTTGGGGAGGGCCCCCTGCCCTCCCAAAACCGCGACAAGGGGCCTCCTGGAGGCCCCATGAAGGCCCGGGGTGGGAGGGGGAGGGCTGGGGAGGCCTCCACGGGGCCTCTGGAGATTTTCCGGAGGCCCCGTGAAGGCCTTGGGAGGGCTGGGGAGGCATCTACGGGGCCTCGGGAGGGTCTCCGGAGGCCCCGTGAAGGCCTTGGAAGGGAGTGGGGAGTCCGGGGAAAGCAACTATGGGGCCTCCGGAGGCCCCACGGTCGCTTTGGCGGAGAGGGGGAGGGCAGTCATTATTCACGGAATTTTCACATTTGCGGGTGAATTTGCGGGTGAACTGTATAGTTGTCCCTTCACATTTTCTGGGGTTTGGTCCCAGGACCCCGTGAATACCCAAATCCATGAATACTCAAGTCCCATTATATGCTCTCCAAAATGGTGTCCCTTATAGAAGATGGCAAAATCAAGGTTTGCTTTTTAGACTGTTATTTTTTAAAGAATATTTTCAAGCCATGAATACTTAAATCCATGAATGCCAAATCCGTGAATGTGGAGGGACAACTGTATAGATAGATTGGACATCTTAAGAGGGCATTTCTGTATAGACAGCTAGCAAAGTGTCTGAATCAGTCAGAAGGAACTGTTTACCCTGATATTCACAACGAGGGGGTGGTTATTCGCTCCATGTGGTTACTCTAGCAGTAACATCCTATTTCTGTGGCTAGAGTGTAACCAGTCTCTCTCTCTCTCTCTCTCTCACACACACACACACACACAGAGTCAACAAATAGTCCAATACATTACAGCAAAGGGGTGACATGCAACAGCAATTGATACAAGTGTCTGCTATCCTGCCAAAGAAAAACAGAAGCACCCACCCTCATTCTGGGTCCAAATATGAAAAATTAATGGAAAGTGAGAGGTATGCAAGGGAGATAAATTTCAAGCCCTCTGAGGTTGTTTTCATACATACAGATTGCCCCTATTTGCTTAGCTTAATCTGCAAAACATGATCCACAACTCAAGCAAACCCTTTTCCTCAGCTCTACTTTATACACCAAACATTTCTGCCTCTCTGCACTTGCTTTTTAAAAAAGCATAAAGAATGTTACGATGGGGGTGGTGAAGGAACAAACACAGAGACCACCTTTGATTTTCAGCATTTCAGAGCTCTGTCAAATCAGGGGCGATTCAAATCAACGCTCTGTATGAGCACAGTTTTGACATGATCTCCATGTAAAAACTATCCACCATCCTTTTAAATTATAATGTTTTGCCTGCAATGAAAGTAATACTTTCTACTTGCAAAGCTATCATTATTCTCGGACTAATGTATACTTTCATAACAAGCACTCTGGAGCAGAGCTGAAATACTCAAGACGGGCTGTCTGATCAGGGCAATAATAATAATAATAATAATTTCTTGCATTTATAAAATTATTTTACTCTTACAAGATCCCAACATACCTTGCAAACTACTTGAAGGTCTGTATCACTTCAACCACTCCTAAGAAGAACAGACATCTTATGCACATTGTGCACAGGTTTATGTTAGGGAAACTTAGACAAAACAACAACGGAAGAAAGCAACTAGGGATTAGAAATTGGCTTTCTAGGTTTCAAGGTTTAGAAACTAATCAAGTTGATTGATTAAACCAGAACCAGTTCAAGAGGGAGGGAGTCTGACATGGTCAAATAATCCACCATTCCCATCAACACTGGCATGCTTCACACAGTCCATTCGGGGAGGGGAAACACAACACCAAAATCACTTGATATATATACCACCTCTTCTACACGGACAGGTGGCAATATAGATCCTTACCTATAGGTCTCCCAACTGTTCAATAAGGGGATTTTAATTGGAATGGACCTCATAGGGATTTTTGGACACTACTCAGTTTCAGGTATACCTGTTAACAGAGTAGGTGTGCTCCTGAGCATTACTTCTTTAACAGAAACTTTGGCACCAGAGGCAGAAATAGCATGGAATAAATAGGAATAGGTTCCTACAACAACAAGAAGAGCAAGTGAACATGTTTCAGCAAACCTTCTATTCAAAACTAATGGAATGGAATGGAATAGAATAGAATAGAATAGAATAGAATAGAATCTTTATTACAGTCATAGACAAGCACAGGTAAAAAGAGGATACAAAATAAAGGTGTAATCACAGGATAAAAACAGGCTAAAAGCAGTATTTAAAATGTTAGCTCCAGTATAACAAGACTAGGTTGACACTATTCTACTGCTGAGGACATTGTCTGTCGAATTTTAACCGCAGCTGCGCAGAATCTGGCAACATTATAAGTTGTTCCTGGGTTGGTGTCTGAAAGCAACAGGTTTATGTAGAATGGTCCAGTGTACCTTTGATATTTATGCAACAGGGGTGAAATTAGGCTGAGACGTATGTCCCTGTGGTATGAGCACTGGAGTAATACATGCTCTGTTGTTTCTATTTGGCCCGAGTTGCAGGGGCACAGTCTGTCTGAGAAGGGGATCTTCTTGTATCGGCCTTCAAGGACAACTGAAGGGAGGGCACGACACCGTGCAAGAGTAAAGTGCCATCGATGTTTAAGTATTTCAAGTGTTGCTAAGTATGCCAAAGATGAGGCCAGATATCTATTGGAGTCACTAGCAATGCAGGTTGGAGTACTGGCTAGATCCAGTTGTCGCTCTATATCTGCTACCCGTTGTTTGATAGTAGCTTTCGCCCTATCATATCCCAGGCTTAGCAGAAGATCTGGAGAAAGGCCCAGCATTGAGATTTTAGTCATCACTGTCTGTTTCCAGCTGGATTGGAAATCACAACTTAAGGTTAGTGGAGCAAGGCCAGTGGGAAAGAGGGATAGTCTGAGCCAGTAGCTGAGTATGGTCACCCACACTCTGGCCTCCACTTTCATAAATCCTGACTCCAGTCTCAGAGCTGCGTTAGAGACACATTTTGGAGTTTGGAAAGCTGATCTTAAGAATTTGGATTGGACAAGTTCTAATGGAGCAGGGTTGGGGAAGGGTCCCAATTGGGATCCATAAAGCAGTTGTGCTACTGGTTTGGCTTCAAAGAGTTTAAGTGCTGCAGGTAAATAGTGGCCTCCTCTTGTCTTAAGAAATTTGAGAATAGTTGTTGTACTCCTCTGCGCATTGCAAGCAGCATACTCCCCATGCGCTTTCCTACTACCAGTGGCTTGAAAAATTACCCCCAGGTATTTGAAACAAGAGACCTACTCAATCTTGTGGCCATCTATATTCCAGTTGTAGTTCTTAGGCCTTTTAGCGAATGCCATGATTTTAGTTTTTTGACAGTTGAGTTCTAGCTGTTCCATTCTGCAATATTGTGTTAGTGCTCTTAGGACTCTTTTTAGTCCAATGGGAGTTCTTGAAAGTACTGCTGCATCATCCGCATAAAGCAGCGTTGAAATATGCCTTCCCTTTAATTTTGGGGGGTGGAAGTTAGTGTTGTTGAGGTGATCCACCAAATCATTGATGTAGAAGTTAAACAGGAGTGGAGCTAGAATGCAACCTTGCTTGACACCCTTCTCAGTGACAATGTCATTGGTGAGATGTCCCTGGGGGTTACATCTTACTTTTAATGAGGTCCCTTCATGCAGCATACGAATTAGATGGAGTAAATGTCGGTCGATCGAAGAAGCCTCCAGTACAGCCTCCACTGTAGCTGGCCCATTTCTCTGGGAACTTGATGTAATATGCCAGAATAGAGCTGTATTGTTGGATCTGACTGCCTGGATAAGTTGTGTCCAGTCATTCTTCATGGCTTCTTTTTTCTTGTTCCTGAGCAGCTTTTTGTAGTCTCTTTTCTACTGAAGCAGCATTGGTGCAGTATCTGGAATGTTATTAGATAGGTAACCCTGATAAATATCAATGAGGGCTTTTTTTAGCATTAACACATTCCTTGTCAAACCATGGTTTGGAGTGGTGCTGTTGTTGTTTCCGCTGATGTGCGCTATTTTGACAGATTAGATATTGGTGTAGAGCTTGGATAAGTGTATTGTAATTTTCCAAGATTTCATCAGGGGACTCAGCTGATATTAGGGCAGTCCTAAGATGCTGAAGTTTGTCTGAAGCCAATACCTCACTTATTGTTTGGTTTAGTGGGGGGTCCATTTAGCTCGGCAATAAGTCCTTCCTGATGGTGTCACAGAGAGATGATAGCGCTCCCTGGTGTGTGTCTCCTGAGTGAAGTTGCTAAGATGTAACCGAATTGGTAAATGATCACTTTCACTAATGCAGCATGGGAAGTGAAATGAGGATCACAAGCAAGCAAGGATCCCATCTCTTTAGTGAAGGGGGTATTCTTTGGCTTAGGAGATGAGGTAGGTGGCAGTGAAGACTGTTTAACCCTTGAGCTAGATTTGCATAGGGATGTTTGAGTCCCCTGGGGTCTAATTGTAGATGGGGGTGCATCTGCAGTATATTGCATTTGTGAAGGGGTGTTGGCTACAACTCGGGATTTCAAGGTTTCCTTGATTATCAGTAGAGAGTCATCACTTTCGCTTTCATTATCAGAGAAATCAGAGAAATGCACTGACAGTTTTCTGCGAGGGGGCCTGATTTCAATGGGGCTGGATTGCTGTTAGATTGACTCAGGATGGTATCTCTCATCAGCTGTATTGTGGGAGTGTGTTCCCAAATTTCTGCGAGTTTTTCTCTCAGTTTAATTACTTCTTGATTTATAGCCTGAGCTTCTTCCTTTAAGGTGTGTTTAGGTTCTCCCTCTTGGTGTGCAGAATTATTGCTTCTTTGTGTTATTGTTGCTGTTTTCCCTGTGATGCAGTCACGGACTATCTCATCCTTGAAAACTCTGTTAATTTCTATATAATGTGCATTCCAGAGGAAATTTCTTTTCCGTAACAGCCCGTTAGGAATATTTGCCTGGCTAAAGGTAAAAAAAAATCGCTTAGTAGCTCTTGAGCTGGGTAAAAAGTGGCAGTCTGTTAAATCAATTGTTCTGCTGTGCATGTTTAAAAGTTGGGAAAGATATCTTACAACAGCCTTCTTTCCTTTCCACATGTGACTGTTGTGATGTATTTGCAACAGGAGCTGGTTTTTTTTAACACTCGGCTGTGATTAACTGCATCCTGTGACGTGGCAGGGCACATCATTTCCTCCAAATCTGCTACATTTTTAACCCCCTGTGTACCATATGAGTTTTGCCTTTGAAAATCTTGTTGGGAAAGCTTATTTGTAATGTTGTTTAATCTTTGCAAAATAAGAATCAATGTCTCTATGGACAGTTTGCAGAAATCATAAAAGAGCTGAGCGCTGTTATTGTAGGGAATGCTGCCAAGCTCTGGGAGTTTGACTTTGTTATCAACTTTGTTATCATCTTGCTCTGTCCCATAATTTATATTTACACTTTGAGGAATTGGGGAGGCTGTTTTGTTTAATTCAAGTGTCTGTGATGGCTTAAGGAGTAAAGAAGGAGCTGTTGTTACAGATCTGTTACTCACGGGCTATGTTGTCTCTGCCGCTGGGAAGAGTGAGTCAATCCTCATCTGTTTTTCTGCTTTGGGGGGTTCCTGATTGTCATTACTCAATACTCAAGACGGGCTGTCTGATCAGGGCAATAATAATAATAATTTCTTGCATTTATAAAATTATTTTACTCTTGCAAGATCCCAACATACCTTGCAAACTACTTGAAGGTAGTTTGTTTCTATTCAAAACTAACAATATGTCCATATGAAATGAAGCAACCAGATCAGAAAAGTTTACAGATCATAAGTAAACAAAAAAATATGTTTAACATTCCAGAATGTACTGTAACTGTTTCTTTCCCCAAACTCCACTTTTCTTGTGATGTCCATTTTGGTGGTCAGACTTAATACATCCATTCTTTTCTCTCTTTTTTTCACATGGTATGGGTAGCTAGTGAAGTAGGTTTATCTATTTTCCTTTTTGCTCTATGTTTTACTGTCCGTGCACTCTCTGTAAGGGAATCCTAGATGCAGCGGCTGTTTACCTTGTCTGATGTAGCAAGCACACACAAACAGAACAGAATCCCATTGTTTCCCGGCTCTGTCTTCATTACGTTGTTTACTGCAGACATGCTGCTGAAGTCTGGACTGAAAGTCTGTGTTTCCTTCATCATCTTGTCAAAGGTGATACTACTGAAAAAACTTCCAGGTAGAAAGGGGACAAGGAGGAAGAATTGGAGCTTGGCAGACATAGAAACACTTTGTAAAAAGGAGCTTCTTTGTCAAAGGCTTAGTTAACTGAAGTCCAGTTGCTCCTCCGTATCCACGGATTTGGTATCCACGGATTTAAGTATTCATGGTTTGAAAATATTCTTTAAAAAATAATCCAAAAAAGCAAACCTTGATTTTGCCATCTTATATAAGGGACACCATTTTGCTATGCCATTGCATATAATGGGACTTCTTGAGTATTCATGGATTTTGGTATCCACAGGCGGTCCTGGAACCAAACCCCAGTGAATATGAAGGGACAACTGTATGCCTATATTTAGGAGTTACTGTAACAAGGAATAAAAATATTTGGAAAGGAAGGCCTAGTCAAGCCATTACCCTAAACCTTGGGTTTGGACATCAAGCCATCAATCCTTTCTCTGAGTTCTGACACAATCACAGGTCTGTCTGGTGAGGAAATAGGAGAGAGCCTTCTCAGTAGCTACTTCCACCCTCTGGAATGCCCCTTCCATGGGAGGCTAGGCCTTTCACACACTCACATTCAATCAATAAATTTCTTTATTGGCAAGGATTCGTGTGTCAGGAACATAGAACAAAGCCGAAACTGAATACAACTGAAACAAACCCCCAGATAAACCCCACAGCCTGACATACCGCCCACCCAAAGATAACTCCCCCCTTTTCAACCTGGCTTATCAGGAAAGTGGGCATGGAACTTTCGCAATAAGCGCAGGGCACTCACATGTTCACTACTGACCCATTCGGCATGCCCTAAAGGCAAATGTTTTCATTTCACTAAATATTGCAAGCTGCCCCTGTGAACCCGAGAGTCCAATACTTCAGAAATTTCAAAATGCTGATGGTCGTCGAGCAGGATAGGACGAGGTACAGGTCCCAGGTCAGGATGATGACGGTCCAGAGGGCACGCTGGCTCATTGAGCAGGCTAGAATGAAACACAGGATGAACGTTACGGTACAGTTTGGGTAGCTCTAGTTCGAATGCCACAGGATTTATTACTCTAGTAACAGGGAAAGGACCTATATATTTGGGCCCCAACTTCTTCGAAGGTTGGGGGCTTTTAAGAAACTTGGTGGACAAAAATACCAAGTCCCCTACAGCGTACTCCTGGGTGGTGTCCCGTTTCTGGTCTGCATGATGTTTGTAACGTGCTTTTGCAAAGTCCAAGGCCGAAACAACTTTTGGCCAGGCATCTCTAATTTTTTGACTCCACTGGGTCACTGAGACCGGGTCCTTGGAGGTCCCCTCCCCTGGGGGTAGAGGATTGAAGTTTTGCCCGGAAATTATCTTAAATGGGGAGAGGCCAGTGCTCTAGTGAGTGGCGTTGTAGTAGGTGACCTCCACAAAAGGTATGAGGTCCACCCAGTCAGATTGCTGGAAGTTCACATAACACCTCAAATATTGTTCCAGAACCTGATTAGTACATTCACTCTGTCCATCACTCTGGGGATGATGGGAACTTCTGAGACCCAATTCAACTCCCAGAAGGTTTGTGAATGCCTTCCAAAACTGGGAAGTGAACTGAGCCCCCCGGTCAGACACAATCTTAGTAGGAATCCCATGTAATCTGTAAATGTGTTGAATGAACATCCTGGCTAACTGGGGGGCAGTTAGGAGTTTCTTCAAGGCCACAAAATGCGCTTGTTTTAACAACATGTCAGTCACCACCCAAATGACAGTCTTCTTCTTACTGTCCGGCAATTCCACTATAAAATCCATGCTGATGACTTCCCAAGGCTTGGTCAGAGTAGGCAAAGGCTACAGCAAGCCTTTTTGCTTTCCTGTCCCCCTTTTTGCCACTGCACACATGGAACACCCCTTGACATATTCCTCCACCTCCCTTCTCATCTTTGGCCACCAAAACTGCCTCTGGGCCAAATGCAAGGTTTTGACATACCCAAAATGCCCAGCACTTTTGACATCATGGCCTTGTTTGAGAATGGAGGACCGCATGGCTTCAGAGACATATAGGCGCTCCCCCTTCCAAGATAGACCCTCCCGGAGGGCCACCTCCCCTGGGTGAGACAAAAACCATGGGTCCTTGGGAAGGACCAATGCCATTTGGGTTTGCCACCCGGCCCCATCACCTCAGCAGGGAGGGGAAGAAGGGGCCAATGCTGGCGTGGCCGGTGCCTCACTGGAATCTGCACCCACCACTGGTGAGACTGCATTTTCAGATGCTTTGGGGTCAAGCCCCGGCCCCAAAGAGGGGCTGGCTGGAGCTTCTTGGCGCTTGGCTTTGCTGCATGTTAGAACTGCTAGTCCCAAGTGGGAGGGGGAGAAGACTGTCTCAATGACCTCTTTTCGTTTGCTGTAATGTTGGGGAAATCTGGACAAAGCGTCACCTAGGAAATTCTGTTTTCCTGGGATAAACTTCAGGGTGAATTTGAACCGGTAGAAGAAACTGGCCCACTGGACCTGTTTCGGGCTCAACCACCTTCGGGTGGCCAAAACTTCCAAATTTTTGTGATCTGTCCAAACTTCAAAGGGTTTGGAAGATCCCTCCAATAGGTGGCGCCAAGTTTCTAAGGTCAGTTTGATTGCACCCACCTCCTTTTCCCACACAGGCCAATTTCGCTCAGTCTCATTGAATTTCTTGGACAGGTATGCACACGGCCTGAGCTCCCCCTCCTCACCCCGTTGCAATAGCACCCCTCCCATCGCTATATCTGAAGCACCAACTTGGACTACAAAAGGTTGGGAGAGGTCGGGATGTTTGAGGATTGGTTCAGAGGTGAAGAGTTTCTTCAGCTTATCAAAGGCCTGTTGGCATTGGACAGACCACACGATCTTTTGGGGAGGTTTCTCTGCCTTCCCCGTTCCCTTTCGTTTTTAACAGATCAGTCAGTGGAAGGACTACCGTCACAAAGTCAGGGATGAAGGACCGGTAAAAGTTAGCAAATCCAAGGAAGCTCTGCAGCTGCTTACTGGTTCTAGGGACCTCCCATGTCAACACCCCTTTGACTTTTTCTGGGTCCATTTCTATCCCCTTATTTGAGATGCGGTACCCCAAGTAGTCTAATCGGCTTTGGTGAAATTCACACTTTGACATCTTAGCATACAGATGGTTCTCCCCCAGTCTAGCAAGAACTTTTTTCACCAGTTTCACATGGGACGTATAATCCTCAGAATAAATCAATACATCATCCAAATACACCAAAACCCCCTTGTACAAAAACTCTCTCAATACAACATTGATTAGGTTCTGAAAAATTCCTGGAGCTCCACTTAACGCAAAAGGCATTACTAAGAATTCAAAAGCTCCCAGGGGGCAACTGAAAGCAGTTTTCCATTCGACCCCTCCTTGATTCGTACCCTGTAATAAGCCTCCCTCAGATCCAGTTTGGTAAATATCTTCCCCTTGAACAAATGGGCCAGTATATCCTTCATCAAGGGAAGTGGGTACTGATTCGAAACACTGATTGCATTCAACCCCCGGTAGTCCTGGATCAGACGAACACCCCCATCTGCCTTACGCCTAAACAAAACAGGGGCTCCCAACGGCAAGGTCGAGGGCCTGATGAACCCCCGAGCCAGATTTTTGTCTATGAACTCCCGGAGGGCATCCATCTCAGCCGGCGTCATGGAATAAATCCTGGGTTTGGGTACCTTAGTCTCAGAAAGTATTTCAATGTCACAGTCAAAAGGTCTGTGAGGTGGCAAAATATCGCACTCCCTCTCCTCAAAAACATGTTGCCATGCCTTATATTATACCGGCAATCCTTTCAGCTCCCCTTGGACTAAAGTGGTTGTGTAGTTCCACGACTTGGCCTCTAGAGGGGCTCCTTCCCCTGGAAAAACTTCCCCCACCCCGTGCTCCTGCACACACACAGGATCTGCAAAAGTCATTATCTCTTTTACCCAGTCTATGATGGGGTTGTGGAACTTTAGCCAGTTTAATCCCACCACTGCAGCGGGAACTAACCCTGGGGCAATCACAAATGGAAGCTCCTCCTGATGATTCCCCATTCTCATGCATATTGGACCAGTTATTCGGCTTGCAGGGCCCCCCTTCATCATCCCCCCAACCATCTGAGACAGCCACACTGGCTTATCCAGCTTGATAGTGCTAATGTCCAGCTCACTGACGAGGGAGGGGTGCATTAGGACTTGGGTACACCCGCAATCAACCGTTAACATTACTTTTCGGGTGCCCCCCCTTTTCCAATCCCTAATTTTTTTTTATGAAGAAAGGGCCTTTCACCCCACTCTCCACAGCATCCGGGCGCCCTTCGGGGTTAGCCTGCCCTGGGGCGCTTAGTAGGACGGGCTGGAGCCGTTTCCCACCGGTTCCACGTCGGTAGAGTAAGATCCGCTGTCATCTGGTTCTTCCGAAGACTCCTCTGCCGCATGGCCTGGTATCAAGGCACGTACTGCTGCTTTAGGCTTGGGCTTGAGTGCGGTCCTCGATGTCGACGACCTCCCCTCGCTCCTCTGGGGCTTCTCGGTTGCAGCTGGTTCCCGAGGGCTCCTCTCCGGGCATTCAGCTATGCGATGGCCCCCTTTTCCACAGTGCAAGCACAAGCCTTTTCTCATCCTTCGCTCGCTCCGAGACTCCCGTCATGGTTCCACCTGGGCGGGCCGCTTTACCTTTCTTTCCGGTAGACCCGGTGGTCTTCCCTCGGATCCTTCCTGGCAACGAGCCAGCTTGACGCTCCGTCTCAGCGTCTCCACTTTTCCGGTAAGCCATACCCACCCCAAGAGGGTCTTGGGGTTCCCCTGGAACAACGCCCATTCGAGGATGTCTGCGTTCAGGCCATCCTGGAAGAACTGTACCTTTATGGCCTCCGTCCAGTCGGGCACCTGACTGGCCAGGCGGCGGAATTCAGTGGCGTACTCCCCCACAGTCTTCGAACCTTGCTTCAGTTGCCTGAGATCTGCACGGGCCCTTCTCACTCTCAGGAGGTCTTCAAATTGGCCCTGCAGAGCCAGCAGGAACTCATGGAAGTTTCCTAGTTCTGGGGCTCCCATATCATAAAACCCCAACAACCACTGCGCCGCCTCTCCCTCTAGCTGGTTGGACACATACTGCACCTTCTCAGCCTCCGTCTGGAACTCCTCATCCCACTGGGACATAAACCCCACCACCTGGGTCAGGAAGTATGGCAGCTTCGCTGCATCTCCATCAAAGGTCGCCTTTAGGTCTCGGTGCTTTAGGCTACGGGGCCTTTCCTGCGGCTCTACCGGCCCAGCTCCCCCCAGGGGGACTGGTCCAGGAGCCGGCGGGCCAGGAACCTCAGCAGGCACAGCAGGGTCCCCTGCCCCGGGTGCCGGGGCGGCCGCTAGTTGAACTTAGGGAGGCTGGCCCCCTCCAGGGGCAGGTGGTGGCTGTGGCAACCTCTGCAGGATCTCTAGGAGGCTCGTTTGCATCACCCCCATTTGCTGCTTCAACTGCTGGACCTCAGCTCCTACATTTGCCAGCGAAAGCCGCACCCCGGCTCTCAGTGCCCCTTGGCCAGGGGCCTGTCCCACCAACGGGACCGGCGTTCCAGCTTCGGTTGCCTGGCCAGGCCCAGCTGGCTCCCAGGGCCGTTCCAGCTCCTCCCTCTGGAGTGCCAGAGAGTGGTAGGCTGCCCCTCCCCAGGGCTTGCTTAGATTCCAGCTCCATTAGGTCGAAGGGATGAGTAAACCTCCCAGCCCTCCTGCGGGCCCGGCTCGCGTCTTCTTCAGACACTCCTGCAACATCCCCCGACACGCCGGCCCCCTCCCCCGGGGCCCTGGCTCCCTGGTCGCCACTTGCAGCCAGGTCTTTCTCTATCTGGGTTCCATGCTCCGCGTCTTCCGACATTGCGGGTAGAACCTCTCAAAAAGGATTAGGTATCGAAGAGGAGTTTCGGCTTACTGTGATGTACCAAGCACACACGCTCACATTCAATCAATAAATTTCTTTATTGGCAAGGATTCGTGTGTCAGGAACATAGAACAAAGCCGAAACTGAATATAACTGAAACAAACCCCCAGGTAAACCCCACAGCGTGGGAAAGGCATTTGGGGAGGAACAACAGCCCGGCTTGCATCTGGAATATTTGATCTTGAGCCGCGGTGGAGAGCAGCATTCCCAGGCCAACAAGGCGGGCTGGCTTCCCTCCAGAACCTCTAGAGGCCTAGGCAAGGGAAACAAGCCAGAGGCAGCCTCATGTCAGGGTCTTCCATGAACTCTACTCCAAAGCCCAGAATTCAGGGATGAGCCTGACAGGAGCTAAGTGTGCAAGTCTGAAGAGGGCAGTATCCTCCATCCATACAGCCTCTGCACAGACCCTATTTTTAAGGTTGTTTGTTTTGTTTTTGCTGGATTGCATAAGACAGCTTCCATGCACAGTGTAATCTATGCACTGTTGCTCTCATGTGGTTCCTCTGATAACAAACCTTGCCTGTTGAGGTGAGTTTTAAAAAAGAAAAAGCTTTCCTGGAGCAAATGCAATTAGTTCACATTAGCTACTTAGTCAGGAAGTAGTGAATGAGCAATGTGAAATAACAGGATATGGATTAAAATAGTTAGATTATCCTCTGAGTGGTCTCCTGTATGCCTAGTGCTGTTCGTGCCCTGGCTTGCTTACCTGTTTTGCACTTCCTTCACTTGAAACAACATTAAGCCACTCCGGCTTCATCACACTTCTTCTGTCAATGCCTGTCCGCCAAGCTCGATGTCAGCAGGCTTTGGAGGGCACAGGACAGGCATGACAGAAGGAACAGCCCAGTCTGGGAAGGTGTGATGAAGCTGAAGCAGCAAAGAACCATCCTTCTTTTGCTTCTCCCAGCTGCTGATCAGGCGGCTCCTCCCATCCCTTTCCAGCCAGAATCGGAAACCAGTGCCATCAACGGGGTACGTTAAGAACGGACATCGGTCTCTCCTCCTCTTCCTTGTGGTGGCCACCCTCGACGTTGTCTTCAGGCACTGCTGGGTTCTTCCCTTCCTGCAAGTGTCTCCCCCGATCGCCCCCCCACACCATGCAAAAAAATACACAGCTGCCATCTTGATTCACAGCCATTGGGAGGTAGAAAACACTGTGAGAACAAAACTATGCTGCTGCAAATTGGGAATAATGTGCAGTTAAGAGCATTATTTCATCTTCTTTAGACTAACCCCTGCATTCTCTTTAAAGTCTAAAGTCACAGCATGAGCTTTTAGGAACTGCAGCCAATAACATCAGATGTACCAAGTTTCAGCATTTCAGGTACAGAGTGTATGAGAGTGTGTGTGTCACACACTGAATATATAGTTGGCCCTCCACATTCGCGACTTTCACATTTGCGGTTTTGATTATTCGCGGAAAGCCCTGCTCTCCACCCAGTCCTTTCCCAAGGCAGCGAGGGCCTTCTCATGAAGCCCGTCGCTGCCTTGGGAAGGCGGGGGGAGCCACTGGCGCGCCCACTCTCCACCCAGTCCCTTCCCAAGGCAGCGAGGGGCTTCTCACAAAGCCTGTCACTGCCTTGGGAAGGGACTGGGGTAGAAAGCCTCTCGCCTGCAGGGTCATTTCTTATTCACGGTTTTTCACATTCACGGGGGTTGTCTGCCCCTAACCCCCACGAATGTGGAACGGCAACTGTATATGGTTGTTGGTTGGACTG
The DNA here is from genome assembly GCA_030847615.1 of Gambelia wislizenii. Lineage (NCBI taxonomy): Eukaryota > Metazoa > Chordata > Lepidosauria > Squamata > Crotaphytidae > Gambelia > Gambelia wislizenii. The sequence goes on along the minus strand of JAUMIR010000009.1, from coordinate 15,437,138 downwards.
CAGACAGTGCAATCAGAGGGAAATCAAATGCAAGTATGAAGAAGCAGCATGGGGTAATGCTTGAGTGTTGGACTAGGACTCTGGGAGCAGCAGAAGCTACTATCTGCCTTCAAGTTGATTCCAATTTATGGCGACCCTATCACAGGGTTTTCTTGGCAATATTTGTTCCAAGGGAGGTTGCCACTGCCTTCCTTTGAAGCTGAGAGAGTGAGACACACTCAGGGATACACAGTGGGTTTCCACAGCTGAGTGCGGAATTGAACCCTGGTTTCAAGAATCCTAGTCCAATACTCAAACCATTCTGGAGGACACCACTCAGCCATAGAAACCCACTGAGTAACTTCAGAAATGTCACATTCTATAATCTCACCTACATGAACTGTGACTACGGTATACCTGAATCCTTGAATAACACTCCATACATCAAAATGAAGTACAGTAAAAGTCCACAAATGCCCATGCTATAAGTGTGTTAGTCTTTTAAGATGCCACAGAACACTTGGTTTTTTAACCCTAAAGCAGAACCCATGGGGGATTTTCAAAAACAACTTCAAATGGAACTTGAACAGACAGGCATCAAGAATGCCACAATATACTAGTACATGACTGACTCAAAAGACAGTAATGCTTGGTAAGGTAGAAGGCAGCAGGAAAAGAGGAAGACCACAAGACAGATGGATAGACTCAATAAAGGAAGCCATGGCCCTGTGTCTGCAGGACCTGAGCAGGTGACTTGGAGGTCTTTCTTTCATAGGGTCACCATAAGTCGAAGTCAACTTGACAGCAGTTAACAACAGGCAGTGCCTTGGACCCAGTCCCCTGGAGTCTAGTGCTGGCCTTCAAAAGAGCAGAAAAACCAGCATGAAATTTCGATGTACAATTTCGGCACAAGCGAAAATAGATTGGCATTGAAACAGCAGTCAAGCAAGCTCCAAACTGATCAATTCAGGACACTGAAGTTGTAAACAACCCAAAAACAGACTTAATACATTGAGTTCCTCCACCCACAGTGTAGAAAAAGGCCATCTGGCTGAGTGACTCACACATTTTCTCTTGTAGCATGTTATTGCTGCAACCCAAGCAAAATGCAACTAACATTAAGTTTATTGCAGGAAACTAAGCAGTGAGAAATAAGGATTCTCCCATCCACTCCTAACCCAGAGGTGTTCAATAGCAAACTGCAAGGAGTGTGTGCGTACATGTGGCTCCCATCCAAAAGGTCAGGATAGTCCCGAAATCAAGGAGACATACTTGCTGTTCTTAACTAAACCAAGAGGGTTACTAGAGTTTGTATCTGTACCAGAGTTATGAGATATCTTCAAAATTGGCTTGCTGAACAGGAGTGCTCAGTCCCTGTCTAACTGGTTCCCCTTTTGCCTCTGGGATTAACCAGGTAATTCTTGCACATTCTGGAAAGCCAGAAGTCAAGAGCTGTATTTGCTTCCTCCTACTGACTCCAAAAGCCCTACTAAAACTGGGATATATGAAAACACCAAGCACAGTTAAGGAATGGGTTGCTGAGCTGGGTAAACAGGAAAAGGTATACCATTTTACAAGTGAGAAAACTGACTTGGGAACTGGAAAACACTTAAAACATGTGGTGCTTTTTAAAAAAGGGACTGGAAGGAGAATAATCCAAGACTGGTCAATACACTGAAAGACCAGCCAAGACAAAGTGGCTTTGGATGTGAGCTGGAAGCTCTGTTTATATCTCACCCAGCCAAGCCTCATCAATCTTGTGCATAACTTGGTGCTTCAAATTCATCTATTTATAGAGCACCACTATATACATGTACTGCAGTGTAGCAGCAATGCTAGTACCCTAACTATGAACATACCCAAAAACAGCGCTTTGTATTACCTAGGGGTGGGACAGCAAAAGGTATACATAGACAGTGTCAAATTCGTGTTTTGTTTTATTCCTAAAAGACAAACTTGAGCAATAAACATTTTTGGCTGCTAAACATTTGGCTGCTAAAAAATTTTTTTAAATACACTTATTAATTTCATTTATTTATATATTTATTCTTATAAGACATACAAAATTCAATATAGTTCAATCACAAAGAGAAAACATATTTAGAAGAATTTCATCTTCTAGCACTTGATATATTTATCAAGAACACCATGAAATCAGCTCTAGTTCTTCATCACCCTAACCCAAGCCCATTCAATGACTACATTCACACACCACAAATCAAAACTGCTGACTTACCCAGGAATTAATGGTTCACTTAAAGAAAACAGGCTTCTCATTTTTAATTTGCATTACCCTGTCACATAAAAGTGGGAACAAGTAACCTCCATTTACCAGCATACAGCCCATTCAATGTACAACCAGATAGGGCAGCAATTCTAGGTAATGTTTGTGATAAACTTCATGTCAGTTTCTACATCTCCACAACCTGTCAAACCTTCATAACCATATTTACTTGTTTGTTTGTTTAATGTATATTCCCCCTTTCTCCCAACACAGGATCCACGGCAGCATACAACCTCTTAAAAGCACAATACTATTAAAAACCTCTTAACACAAAAGTTAAAACACACTTAAACAAAATTTCTATTTAAAAAACATAAAAAGAGCACTAAAAACAAATTTAAAACAGCATTAAAAGATGCTTGTAACATAATAAAACCACTCCAAGACCCCCTATTAAAACCTTGATCTATCACAACACACTATAAAACAAAAGCTTCCTTCCATAAAGAAGTCTTTACCTGCTAGCAGGAGGGGGCCAACCATACATCCTGGGGAACGGACTTCTATAACCTAGGAGCAGCCATGGAGAAAGCTCTTTCTCAGATTCTCCCCAGAGGTGCCTGGGATGGTGGTGGGGCGGAAAGAAAACCTTATAATGCAGATTTCATAACATAGGTAGGTTCATACAGGGAGATATGGTTTTTCAAATAGTCTGCACTCTTCATTTTGATACTGTATTCATTTCCCAATAGCTATCACATGACTTTTGCCCCACCAATATATACTGTCACTTAAACAGCACTGTTGATAATTCCCAACAAAAAGTCAAAATTATTTCCTTTATTGGCTATTATAACAGCAATATATATGTACCTTGCATAATAACATCATGCTACCAAAGTATATTGAGCTAAATCCAATTGTCCTAGTTAGAGTAGACCCGTGCAATCAATAAAACCTACATAAATGTTGAATTACCAAATTCACGTTGATTCAATGTATCTGCTCTGCTTGGAGCTAACACATTGATGTAGCCCCCATCTGTATTATATACTGTACTATGTTCCTTTTTAGGCAAAGACAGTACCTCCTATGAAAACATAGCTGTCCCTGCTTCTTTGATTCTGTGCCACTGTTCTTTAAATCGGTCATCCTCATTTTGATTCAGTTCCAATAAAGCTTGATATAATCATGTCATAATCTTTCCTTGCTCTGGTTCTATTAATATTTTTCTCCCTCTGTCATTTCCCCAGGCCCAATTATTCTGGCACATTATTAATAAGCTATCTTACTTTAAATATTGAACGAATCGAAGCCTCTAGGCTAGAAGGCTGGATTTTTAAAAACTACGTTCTCTGAAAAGGCATTCCCATTACAAATTAAATCACTAGATCTATTCATGGTGGTATAGTACTAATTCCAGTAGTGAGATACCTGGAGTAATAACCCTGTGGTATTTTTCATCTTCATATTAATTATTAATCACATCATTTAAGTTATCAGTTTCCCCTATTAGCACACAACAGATTGTTCAGTGGAACATCTGGCTCCCCCAATTTATACAATTTACATTTGGTCTCCAGACATCTTTTTATCCAAGTCATCTGAACCAACAGATTGTCATTTTATTCTTCTGATTTGCTAGATGTCAGAAAGAGCAAACACCAGACCCAACAAATAATTGTCTTTGGAGTCCAATCTGTTTAGCAAGCAAAAATTGAACAAAATTAAGCAACTGCCTTTATGCTCATTTTAGATGTGTTGATAATCATTTTTAAATCATGGATATCCTCTCCCAGACTTGGTAGTCTGTCATTTTCCATATCTTCAGTATCCTCAATTCCAAGCCTGTAATCCTTTACTCTATTCCTACACTTCTTCATAAACATATTCCTAGTATTTAGCATTTTGCAATCTCAAACTCATTTTAGCTGCTTGTTGAAATGATGTTCATCCAACCTTCGCCAGTTGACATATACCCAGAAATGTTACTATATTTTTCAATCATTTCTACTTATCTTTGAAAGGCTTGTACCACATTACTACAGTTCAGATAATTTGCAGGAAAGAAGATTTTTTCATTTTCTCATGTGATGTCTATCTCCTACCACGCACGTTCTACAATAAATATATCATGTGTTCGCACTACACAGTGAAATAAATTCTATACCGCTATAATGGTCATAGTTCAGTCCTAAAGAATCCTGAGACTTGCAATCTGGGGCAATAGACATGAGTTAGAGAATTCTTAAATCCCTCACCATATTACAAATCCCAAGATTCCATAGGTCAGAACCATGGCAATTAAAGTGCTATGAAACCAGTATTACTGTGCAGAAACAACCATAGCTAGGAGCTTGTTTGATTAGGGAGACACAGCAAACTGGTAGAAAAGCACTTTTTGGTACCACAATGCTTGCTTGTATAGATGGTTAATATTTCTTCTCTACCACCTTTGGCACGGGCTCCATCTTTCAGCTGTGTTTCATGAGTACTGTTTTCAGGCAGGACAAAAGGGCTGCCTAAATCACTCAGCAAGGAACAGATGAGGATTAAAAGTCCCATCATGACAGAAGACCCACATGACTGCTCCTTTCTATAAGATCATCCCACCCATTTGTTGTTAAACCCTATCAAGTCAGCTTCGATTTATGGCAATTCTATGAATAGGAGACCTCCAAGACACCCTATTATTAACAACCCCCCCCCAAATAAAGTCTTGCAAACTGGCTTGCAAGAGAACCATGGTTTCTCTGAGTCCTAATCCAGGACTCAAGCCACTACACGCTGGCTCTGACTGAAATCTATCCACCTGTAATATGGTTTTCTTATTTTCCTACTGCCTCCCACTTTACCAAGTATTATCGTCTTATCCAACAAGTCACGCTGCCTCATGATATTACAAGTACAACAACCTCTGTTTATCAGTATGCAAAGGGATTTTGTAACACCTTTGAGACTGAGAGAAAGAAGTTAGCAGCATAGGTCTTTGTAGACTTAAGTCTACTTCCTCAGACTAAACCTCTGTTTAGTCACTTTGGCTCTAGGACATGTTCAGGCCTGATCTGTTTAGGACCCAATTTATTTGTCTTTCTGGCAACCCACAGTATTTGCAGAATGCTCAACCTGCATATACTACATTTCAAATGAGTTGGTTCTTTTCTGCTAGCTCTCTTCTCTGTCGAGCTTCACAACCATATATACAAATCAGAAATACTATGGCATGGACAATCATGACTTGGTTCTGTGGTATTCAATGGCTCTAGTCTTTTTTGAACATGAGTCAGCAGTGTGATGCAACAGCTAAAAAAGCCAATGCGGTTCTGGACTGCATTAATAGGAGTATAGTGTCTAGATCAAGGGAAGTAATAGTGGCACCCTATTCTGCTTTGGTCAGGCCTCACCTGGAATACTGTGTCCAGTTCTGGACACCACAATTCAGGAAGGATACTGAGAAGCTGAAACATGTCCAGAGGAGGGCAACCAGGATGGTGGGAGGTCTGGAAGCCATGCCCTATGAGGAGCAGCTTAGGGAGCTGGGCATGTTTAGTCTGGAGAAAAGAAGGTTAAAAAGTGACATGATAGCTATGTTTAAATATCTGAAAGGTATTGAGGATGGAGCAAGCTTGTTTTCTGCGACTCCAGAGACCAGGACACAGAGCAATGGGTTCAAACTACAGGAAAAGGGATTCCACTTAAACATTAGGAGGGACATCCTGACAGTAAGAGCTGTTCGGCAGTGGAATGCACTGCCTCGGAGTGTGATGGAGTCTCCTTCTTTGGAGGTTTTTAAGCAGAGGCTGGGTGGCTATCTGTTCGGAATGATTTGATTGTGTATTCCTGCATGCAGGGGATTGGACTGGATGGCCCTTGTGGTCTCTTCCAATTCTATTATTCTATGATTCGGCAAACTCAGAAGGGGCGGGGCTCCTGTTCAATGCCATAGCCATTGAACTGTGAGATCCCTCAGGCTTCTGTTCTGTCCCCCAGGCTGTTTAACATCTATGTGAAACCGCTGGGAAAAGTTTTCCGGGTCACTGTTACCAGAATGCTGATGACACCCAACTCTATCTCCCCCTTCCATCTGATTCCAAGGAAGCTGTCTCAGTACTGAATCAAAGTCTGCTGTCAAGTAATGGACTGGATAAGGACAAACAAATTGAAACTTAATCCAGACAAGACAGAGGTGCTCTTGATCAGTCAAAAGGCAGGTCAAGGAATAGGGACTCCGCCTGTGCTAGATGGGGTTACAACCCCCTGAAATCTCAGGCCTGCAGCTTGGGTGTTCTCTTGGACTCAACTCTGAGCCTGGATGCCCAAGTCTCAGTAGTGACCAGGAGTGCATTTGCACAGCTAAAACTAGTGCGCCAGCTGTGCCCGTTCCCTGAGATGTCAGATCTGGCCACAGTGACACATGCTTTGATTACACCCCATTTGGACTACTGTAATGTACTGTATGTGGGGCTACCTTTGGAAACTGTTCAGAAACTTCAGCAGGTCCATAACGCTGCAGCCAGAATGCTGACTGGGGCCTGTTAAAGGGAGCATATTAATCCTTTGTTAACAGATCCACTGCCTGCCAGTTTATTTCTGGGCACAATTCAAAGTGCTGGTCATGACCTATAATAATAATATAATAATAATAATAATAAATAAAATTTTATTTCTATCCCGCCCCTCTGCAACGCAATCGGGGCGGCTTACAATATAAAAACTCCATAATCACAATACCCTAGCCCACCCACCCCTTAAAATAATATTAAATTATGAAGGATTAAAAACATACAATAATTAAAAATATGTAAGTTAGAAGAAAAAATTAAAACATACAATCACAGCCCAGAAAGGACAGCCGAGTCTTGGGCCGGGATAATTATTCAGGAAAGGCCTGCCAGAAAAGATCCGTCTTGACAGCTTTCTTAAAGCTGTCTAAGGTGGTAATGAGACGGATCTCGTCCGGCAGGCCATTCAAAAATCTGGGAGCGGCAGCAGAGAAGGCCCTCTGGGAGGTCACTGAGGAGGTTACAGCCTTGTTTTCATAGGCTGTAACAGATTCCTCCCAGAGGACCGAAGTGTGCGGGGAGGGTCGTACGGAAGGAGGTGGTCCCAGAGGTAAGTTGGACCCAAGCCATGTAGGGCTTTAAAGGTTATAACCAACACCTTGTACTGTGCCCGGAAACTAATAGGTAGCCAGTGGAGAGCTTTTAGCACAGGTGTTATATGCTCTCTTCTGGAAACGCCAGAAATCAACCTGGCTGCCATGTTCTAGACTAGTTGAAGTTTCCGAGTCAAGCACAAGGGTAGCCCCATGTAGAGCGCATTACAGAAATCCAGACGGGAGGTTACCAGTGCATGTACCACAATTTTGAGGTCCCTAGTTTCCAGGATGGGCACAGCTGGCATATCAGCCTAAGTTCATAACAGGCACTGCTGACCATCGCATTAACCTGATTAGTCATCTGGAGCGACGGGTCCAGGAGCATCCCCAGACTGCGAACACAATCCTTGGAGGAGAGTGTAGTTCCATCCAGGATTGGAAGTTGTATTCCCAGACCTGGTTTTGGGCCTGTAACTGTTAGTACCTCCATTTTGTCTGGATTCAGTCTCAATTTGTTTTTCCTCATCCAGTCCATTACTGCTTTAAGACAATCATTGAGAGTAGAGATGCCATCTGAAGTCGAAGCTGATGACCGAGACATGGAGAAGTATATCTGGGTGTCATCAGCATACTGATGACACCGCACTCCATGCCTCCGAATGATCTCTCCCAGCGGCTTCATATAGATGTTAAATAGCATCGGGGACAGAATGGCACCCCGAGGAACGCCACAGTTAAAGCCCTATATGGCTTGGGTCCAGACTGCTTAAAAGACCGTATCTCCCAATACAAACCTGCCAGAACTTTAAGATCATCAGGCGAAGGTTTTCTCTTGGTCCCATCACCATCACAGGATCACTTGGTGAGGACAAGAGAGAGAGAGAGAGAGAGAGAGACTGACTTCTTGGTGGCTGCTCCCACCTTCAAGAACTCCCTTCATTGGGAGGCTAGGCTGGCCCTCTCCCTGCTTTCATTTTGCCAGCAGGTAAAGAAGGTTTTATTCAAGCATGCTTTTAACATCTAAGCAGGGGAGCTTTTTATGGGGATGTTTTAACTATTTTTTTAAATTTTTGTCTTTTTAAAAAAATGTTTTTCATAATACTTTATCTGGTTTTACTGTTTTTGTGTCTTTGGGAATTACCTTGGGTCTCATTCTGAGAGAAAGGTGGCATACAAATGCAGTAAATCATTATCATTTCTACACTTAAGGATATTATTTAGTTCCTTCATAGCTTCCCTTCTAAGTCTCAGTTGTCTTCTGATTTCTTGATTAGTCTACATGCTGATTAATGACTGAGCCAAGGTGTAAAAAAATCCTTTAAAAATCATCTGCAGTCACTATAGCCCGATTCATCAGGCTGAAAACACTCCAGTCAGGATGGTTTTATTTCACAGCAAAAGAAAAAAAAAAGGGGGGGGTGTCCATTTTAGTGAAACAATCCATCTGCTTCCATGTGACTCACAGCCATGCTCTAAGAATGCACCAGTGTTTGGCCAACGGCTGCAATCACTGTGGGCATAGCATGTTTTGTTCACATGCATTCCTTAGGGATGATACATCCTTATCCAAGGGCCTCTAACAGTTGAGGCTTGTGGCTTCTCTCCCCACATCTGCGCACCTCACAGCCCTGCTCACCCGCCAGTGCTAGAATGACTGAACCTGACAAAAATTCCTAGCCAATTATAAACCCACTTAAAGAGACAGTCAACCCACCACCTCTACCCCAATACACACACACACAAACACACAGACACACACAGTCCCTTGCCATCCTATATTGCAGGGTTCTATTCATAGAAGGAAGGAGGGGCTTCCCACATCGTGCCATCACAGTAGATATGCCACACTTTTTCCAGACAAACATGTTCCAAGATGCTTGAGGATGAATACTTTCTCTGGAATCTAATACATCCTTTCCCCCCTGTTGATGTTAAATAGCATTTGCATTTATTCCCTTAACTAGGAAAGGCAAGACTATCCAGCCCTTTTAGAAAATAAAACATTACCAACAAGAACAGAGAGATTAAGGCACTTGAGCAAAGGAGAAAAGAGTTGTTGGCTTACAGCCACAGCCACAGCCACAGCAGAATTTAATCAAAATGGAAGAATATGTCTGACTGCCCCCTGAAAACCTTTTGCAAATTAAATATTCTTTGCTGGGTAAGAGTGGCAGAGAATGGCTCAAACTGAAAAGGTCATTTTGCTTAGATAACGGTTTGCTTAAGCTTTCTTCAAAAGGACGGCATACCTGAAAAGTACATGTTGAACTTTAAGAGGGAGACCATGGTAAGTCACCAAGAGCTCTGGGGGGGGGGGGGGGTGCTGCTGCTGCACTTAAATGCATTTATACTAGAAGGTCAAAGCCTTCTTATCCAAGGGGAAGGGAAAGAGAAGGAAAGATTAAGAGGCTAGGACATTTAAATACAGAGCCGGTTTACACAACAGTGTTATAAAGTTCTCAACAGTGACAAGTTGGACTGCAGGTAGAGAGGACTGTACATTTAAATGTTCTGCTTGCCATGTCTCAAATGCCTTGCATGTGGAAAGCTAGCATATCTAGGTCAGATGGGAGGTTCCCCCAACCATCTGAGAGCATTCACGTATACTGGCCTCAATCCTCTATTCCCTTAATGTAGCATAAATATCCACATATGGACCTACACTACTCTGAGCTGAACATCCTCCCCATAACTTACTAAAAAGCCCCTGAAGCTGCCCCTCCATGCTTCATGACAAGTACACAGGATCCGGCAAGTGTCTGGCTACCTCCCCAAAGCCAGACACAAAATGATCTTAGCAAGGCTGAGACCCATGGAGGACCAGCATATCTCAGCGCTGATGTCCTCATTCTGCATCTGGCTATGGGGATATAGCCAGATGCTTTTCAGTAGGTTTGAAGGAGGGGTCTTTGGACACTGGAGAGAGGGGAAGGGAAAACCAATCCCCCACAGTGACCAAAAAGGACATCCACAGGTATAAGGGACACTTATGTATGCCAATGTCCCTAGAAGAATTCTGGTCTAAGTCTCTAGTACTCTGGGGAGTATAGATTACTCAGGCCTAGTGAACATCGATACATTAATTATATGTATGATACATCATACATTCTATAAATTTCTTCAATCCATTTTAAAGCTGCCCAAGTAAGCAGCCATCAGTACCGCTCGCAGCAGTGAATTCCACATTTTTTATTCCACAGTGAATTCCACAGAGAAATTCAGACTTTCTCAACCTTTTTTTACCCTGGAGGAACCCTTGAAATAATTTTCAGGTCTCATGGAACCCCTGCCTAAAAATTATTATACCTACAGCTAGAAAAAATGCTTATTTTGAAAAATCATGATCTCTCAGGGAACCCTGGTTGAGAAACACTGGTTTAACTATTTGTTCTATGTAAGTCCTCAATCTGTCCTCCTTCTGCCCTGGTTTCTAGTAATGTAGGGGATGGAGAAAAGTTTTTATTTATTGCTACACCTACCTACACATTATCTTATACACCTCTGTCATGTCTCCTCTCAACCACCTTTTTGTTCTAAGCAAAACAGCCCCAAATGCTGTAACCTCTCCTTGCAATTATCCCTTGAATAATTTTTGGTTGCCCTTTCCTGAAGCCTGAAATAATTTGTAAGCATAGTATTTTTTAAAAGGGGAGGAGAGAAGGCAGATTCAGCTCTACTACTCACAGATCTCTGGGCATTTTCCAGCAAAGCAGTAAACATTTCCCATTGCCAACTGTTTTAACAACATAATCAACAAAATGTCCCTAGCAAAACACACAAACACACACTAAATTATACTGCTAAAATGAAGGAAGCTTGTAGGTGTACAATAATTAGAACAGGTTTTTGGAGGGTGTGTATGTCAATGATCTCTACTACCTCTATTATTAACATCACATTAAATTCAGGGTTTTTTTAAAAAAAATGTCTACATGTATATCTTTTGCACCTGGCTCTGGCTAGTGGATCTCAGGGTTCAAGAATATACAGAGTAGCCATCCCCTGGAGCCTACTTCTGTTTTTGAAGTCTGACCTCTTCCATTTTCTTTCATCTTCCTAGAGTGTGTCTATGCTGCTGCACACCTAAAAAAGTTTGATACATGTTTTGAAAGATGCTTCCTACAGGAAGAGGAGTGGACAGAAATTAGAAGCTACTGTGGGGCGATCCCAGAGAACACTCCTGGGCTACCTATAGTTGATGAATAGCAGGAGTATAGTCCATGGTCTGTTCTGCTCCATCCTTTCTCAATCACACTCAAACAGGCTTTACACTTGCCCGCTCACCTGTAGATAAGCATTTCCTCCAGACCGATGCAAATACAACCATGTGTGTCAGCTGGGAAAAGACTTGTGTTTAGGCCAAAATCGTTGTGTGTGAGCAACACAAGCTCATTAATGCTTATGGACTAGTAATATCTGGGGATTTCAAAGGCTTCACTTGAATAATGTCACATTATCCTCACTACTTGGCTCTCTCATTGCTGCATTTTCTAACTCCCAAAACTGGCAAATGATCACCTCAAAAATATGCACAGTTCTACTGACAATGCAAGCACAGAAAACCATTGGGAAGTCACAGGGAGAAGACCCATTTTACTACTGACTCAGAGTGTGCTTACAGATCAACTTCTATACAAAATGGAAACTCCAGCCATCTCCATGAATAAATTGTTATTGGAAAATCTATCCATTACAAGACCATCCCCATAGGTGTAAAGTCTCACTGTGAGCTGAAGAGGAACAAGCAGGCAGTTTTACCCCCACGTGTGTTTTGAAAATGGACAAACACATTACATAAAGCCTGTTGTGAAGAATAGATAAATACAGATGCCTTCACCACAGTGATGGGCAAGCTTTTGAGCTTGATGTGTCAAACTTCGCCAAAAAACTGAGCATAACTCAGGTGGTGTGACACTTTGAGGAAAAAACATAATTTCACGATATTTATTGTTTAAATAACATAAATGTATAGAGTTGCCCCTCCACATTTGCAGCTTTCACTCTCGCGGTTTTGATTATTTGCGGTTTGCTCAGCAAGCACCCCATTTAAATCAGCTTCTCTCCCTCCCACTCAAGGGAGAGGAGTTGATTTAAAAGGAGTGCTTGCTGAGCAAGCCAGGAGCTCAACTCCCAGCTCTGCTGGGACTCGGCTCCATGGGGGGGGGGGGGAGAGCCAAGCCCCAGGAGAGCGGGGAGTTGGCGGGAAAGGCGCTTTTTACCCCCCCCAACCTTCCCAAGGCTTTTGAGCTTTCTAAGCCTTGCTGCAGCTTTCGGAAGGTGGGGGTGGCTGAAAAGCCTCTACGCCGCGCTCCCTCCACCCCTCCCAACCTTCCTGAAGAGGCTATATGGGGCTCTCAATCCCCAGAGCCCCCTCGGGAAGCCCGGGGAGAGGCCGGCCAGACTCCCTCCTGCCCTCCCGTCGCCTTCTCTGGCCTTCCCGAGGCGGCTCCAGGGTTTCAAAGCCCCGGAGCCCCCTCAGGAAGGCCAGGGAAAGGCCTGGCAGACTCTCACCCGCCCACCCACTGCCTTCCCCAGCCTCCCCAAGGTGGCTCCGGGGCTTCAAAGCCCTGGAGCCCCCTCGGGAAGGCCGGGGAGAGGCCAGGGAGACGCACGCACACCGCCTCCCCGGCCTTTCTGAGGCAGCTCCAGGGTTTCGAAGCCTCGGAGACCCCTCAGGAAGGCCGGGGAGAGGCTGGGCAGAATCCCTCCCTCCTGATGCCTTCCCCGGCCTTTATGAGGTGGCTACGGGGTTTCGAAGCCTTGGAGCACTCTCGGGAAGGCCGGGGAGAAGCTGGGCATAGTCCCTCCCTCCCACTGCATTCCCCGGCATTTCCAAGGCGACTCTGGGGCTTCAAAGCCTCAGAGCACCCTCGGGAAGGCCAGGGAGAGGCCGGGCAGAGTCCCTCCCTCCCGCTGCCTTCCCCAGCCTTTCTGAGGTGGCTCCGGCCTTTCCAAGGTGGCTTCAAAGCCCTGGAGCCCCCTTGGGAAGGCTGGGGAGAGGCTGGGCAGAGTCCCTCCCTCCCGCCACCTTCCCCAGCCTTTCCGAGGTGGCTCTGGGGAAGCACGGCAGGCCTCAGGGTGGGGGCCAGGTGAGGGGGAGGCTCCACCCCCACCTCCCTAAAGTGTTGATCGGGGTTTTGTAGCCCCGCCCGCCACTTTCCTCCACCCTCCCAAAAGTGGCGACCGAGGGTGGTGAGGTTGCAGGTGGGCGGAGTAGGCCTACGGCCGCATGTCAACCCAAATGGTTACATGTGTCAGTGCTGAAATGCATGTCATAGGTTTGCCATCACCGGCTTAGAACATCACCACCAAAAGAAAATTGGGAACAAAGCAGCAAAAGACACAGATTTCTCCCAAAACAAAATATTGGCAAGACTGCCTAACTACTCCGTCAGAGTATTCTGTTTTTACAGAAAACAAATGTTAATCCTAAACTGACTTTTTTGTCACTCAAACATTTGTAAGACACAGCAGTCATTTGGCATTCACACGTGACATTTATCTGACATTTTCCACTTCTATCTACCTCCACCCTGCCCAAGCCATTTCTCACATTCCCAACTCTTATTGCCAAGTCTGAAATCGTACATCAAGGACAGGCAAACAGAGGCCCTAAACAGACACACCCCTCCCTATTATATACTTCAGCTGCTTTCTCCCAACATATGTCAAGACACTAATCACAACAGCTCAGTGCCTAAAAATTATATCAAAACTGACTTGAAGAACTAAATCACCAGAATAGTTACTGCCTAATGAAAATCACAAAACAAATTAGGTAGCAATTCCAAATTCAAGGACAGACAATAACGCTGCTGCATTTGGTTTCTAGAATTCTATCTTCCCAACTTTTAAATTTTTTTCCCCTCCCCCTTCCCCCAATAGAAGGCACCCAAAGTATTTCAGGAATTTAAGCACTAAAATGTACTATACAGAAACTCCTGGTAGGCTGTATAATTTTCAGGTTTCAGGTGCGGATGGGAACTTCCTATTTCCCTTTCTTGCATAGTGAATTACTCACATACTAGTTTTCAGTGGGCAAAGCTTTGTTTTTAAAATAGGGGAATCAACAGAAATAAATAAATAAATAATATAAATAAATATGCCTTTAAGAAGCCTTTACACTGCACTTTTAAAAACAAATTGTGCAGCTCAGGTCTAAATTTATGTTTAAAAACTGAATCTTGCTTCATAAATTTAGGGTGGGGGAAAACTCTCCCCTCTCCCAATTTGATATTGTAAGAAACTGTTTGGAAAAGAAGAAATGTATGTTGCATCATTTGCTTTATTTATTTTTATAAATCAATTCTTGAAGGTAAGCCATGACATAGTGAATCACAGACGTAGTATTGATCTAAAGGCCCCTCATGTACAACTGTTATTCTGGGACTGGAGCTACTATAGAAGTATGTAGTTGTCATTTTCCACCACACACACAAAATGCTTTTACTTAAAGCAAGGTCAATCCCATTTAGCCTTTCACAGATGAAATACAGTCAGACCCCATAACCGTAGAACGGATATATGTGGGACACAAATTAGGGACACATACCATAGAGTCATGCTGCAAAAATGCCTAGACAGGCATTCTCTGTAGGCATCTTCTACATCCTATAACACAAAACATATTGTATGCTTTTACTGAAAGTCCTCTATTTTAATAGGGCTCACTTTTATCTGGTTTCTGGTATCTGTGGTAAGTCCAGGAACCAAATCCCTGTGGATACATGGGTCTGACTGTACTTCATTATGACCTACAATTATTTCCAGAGTGGACAAATCCTTTCTCTCCTATTCTGAGGTTTACCATGCCTCTGTACCTATTACATATCTATGTAACAAATACTGAAGTACAATTGAAAACAGGCAAGCTTCTACTCTTTTGCAGTGACAGCTCAAAGTGAACCAAGTCAATCAACCTACAGCATCCAGTCTGTTAAAATGTTGCATTCCAGTTTGTGCCTTACAAAATGAATATTATCTGCAAGTTTCTTATTTTACATAACTAATTTACTAAACTTGAGAGAAACAAAGAGTTATGACAGAAATGCAAGTCTTCTCTCTGTGAGCTCATAGAATCATAGAATCATAGAATTGCAGAGTTGGAAGAGACCACGAGGGCCATCCAGTCCAACCCCCCTGCCACGCAGGAAATCTTGATCAAAGCATCCCCCTCATACTTATCCAGTCCACTAACTTTGGACAGGGGTAGGAGGTTTGCCATCAAAACATAGGAGGCCTCTGCATCATACTGTGGTCTAGCTAGTAATACCCAGCTCTGGCTTTTGTTTTTCCTTGTGGACTACACACGGCTGCTTTGCGCTTTTAGAAGCTACCACACTATAAGCCTTAGACACCTCATCCAGAAGTTGCAAACATCTTCAGAGGATAGTGTGATCCACAGTGTCACAACACTGGCAAGATATAACAGGGTCAAGGAGGAGGCTGGTTCCTTCTTCCCCCACCCTCACATGTTGACCAACCCACTGGTTGCTAGGGCTTCCTCAAGAGACTGTGACTGTGGGGGGAAACCAATAGAATTATATAGAATAATGTTTATGCAGGGGTTCCCTGAGACCTGAAAATTATTTCAAAGGCTCCTCCGGGATAAAAAGGTTGAGAAAGGCTGCACTAGATTGATGATCAAGATCTCAAGTCACATTAAGAGGATGCAGCCACAACTAGTGAGGACAGATGAGCAAGGAATGTTTTATGCAAACATGCTTGAAGTTACATAGTCAACTGACACAGAATAAGAGCCAAAGGTGCCTCAAAGGCCATCTAACCCATATTGCACTCTCTTTCTCTCTCTCTCTCTCTCTGGCTTTTCTTCGCAAACGAAGATTCAGGAAGGACTCATCCTGTGCTTTCTGCAAGCGCGCTGATGACTAAAAAGGCCAATCCGAGATAAACAAGTCTGGTTGCAGAAAGCACAGCAGAAGGTCAACTTGGGTGATGTTTCCGGGTTCTTTCTGCGTTGTCGTTTCTCTTCAATACTTGTTCAGCGTGAGTTCTCAAATAAGGCTGCAGCATTGTGGATAGTGCATCTCCAAGCCTCCCAATGTGAGGCCAGGGCGGACCATTGTTGGTGATCAATTTGGCCAAGCCTGAGATGTTGTTTCAGGGAGTCCTTGTATCGCTTTTTTGGAGCACCCCCCTTACGCTGACCCATGGCGAGTTCACCGTAGAGTAGTATTTGGGGGAGGCGATGGTCCTCCATCCTAGAAATGTGCCCTGCCCAGCGCAGCCGTTTTCTCAATATCATGGCCTCAATGCTGGTGATCCCTGCTTGCTCAAGGACAGCAACATTCGTCACATAGTCAGTCCAGTGTATATTTAGGATTGTGCGTAGACAGCGCTGATGAAAGCATTCAAGGAGTCGTAAGTGGTGGCGATAGGTGACCCATGTTTCAGACCCAAAAAGGAGAACAGACAGTACAATGGCTCTATACACACTGATTTTTGTGCTTCGCCTCAGGTGTTTATTACTCCAAACTCTTTTGTAAAATCTTCCAAATGCGCTATGTGCCTTTGCTAATCTGTGATCAATCTCTTTGTCAATCTTGGCATCTGAGGAGATGATGCTTCCCAGGTAGGTGGTGAACGGCTGAACAGACTTAAGCACAGAGTTGCCGACGGCAATGTGGATATGGTGGTGTTCGTCCTGTGGTACAGGCTGGTAAAGAACTTCTGTTTTCTTCAGGTTGACTTCCAGCCCAAACAGCTCTGCAGCTGTTGCAAAGCAGGATGTTAAGAGCTGCTTCTGTGTGGGCAACAAGGGCAGCATCATCGGCAAAGAGCAGCTCACGGACTAGATAGTTTAGAGTCTTAGTGTGAGCCCTCAGACGGCTTATTTAAACAAGCTACCATCACCACGGTAATGTATATAGATGCCGTCGTCTTCTTCAAGCTCTGCCGTAGCCCTTTGGAGCATCATGCTGAAGAAGATTGTAAATAAGTTGGAGCAAGAACACAACCTTGCTTCACTCCATTAGTTATTAGAAAGGGCTCTGAAAGAGCATCGCCATATCTGACTTGACCACGCTGGCCCTCGTGTAGCAAGATAATCATTTTAAGGAATTTGGGGGGACATCCTAGTCTTTCCAGGATCTGCCACAGACCTTTTCTACTCACAGTATCAAAGGCTTTGGTGAGGTCGACAAATGTTACATAGAGACCCTTGTTCTGCTCTCTACATTGCTCTTACAGTTGTCTAAGGGCAAATACCATATCTGTAGTACTCCTATTGGCTCTGAAGCCACATTGGCTTTCAGGAAGAGGTTCTTCTGCAATAGCAGGAACTAATCTGTTCAGGAGTGTCCTTGCAAGGATTTTTTCCAGCAATAGAGAGCAGTGCTATGCCTCGATAGTTTGAGCAATTGGATTTTGCTCCTTTTTTCTTGTACAGGGTGATGATGACTACATCTTGGAGATCTGATGGCAGTTCCCCTTTTTCCCAGCAATTCACAAGGAGTTTGTGGAATTTATCATGGAGTGCATTACCTCTGTGTTTCCATACTTCAGGTGGGATTCCATCAATCCCAGCTGCCTTGCCGTTCTTCATCTGCTGTATGGCCTTAAGGGTCTCTTCCAAAGTGGGAGCTATGTCCAATTCATTTTTCATCGGTTTTTGTATCATATGTTGGATAGCTGAGACTTGGACTACTCAGCTGGCACTAAAGAGATTGCCACATGGGTTACTTACCGTGAAGGTGCATTCTTGAGGGAATGGGGTGATGCGGGTCCTTCACATCTGGGTTTCGTCAGTCACCACCCAGGTGTAGCAGGAAGTTACATCAAGCCTCTTGATATTCAAATTTCTTTGTCTTCATCTCCTCCATCCTGGAGCCACGAGGCCAGTTCACTGACTAGCAAAGCCCTGTAAGGACTAAGGAAATCGATCAAGTCAAACAGCATTAAACACAACTAGTAATTAAAGGTACCGCCATGTAAGGAAAAAACGTACGCAGTCACTGGGCGGGGGAAGGATCCGCATCACCCCATTCCCTCAAGAATGCACCTTCACGGTAAGTAACCAATGTGGCATTCTCTGAGGGAGGGGTGATGCGGGTCCTTCACATCTGGGACGTGCCCAAGCTGACTCAATAGGGCGGGAGTGACTGCGGAATTGGCGGACTCAGTCTTTGAGCACCTCCTGGAGCACCCTCCGACCGAAGTTCGCCACGGCGGAACGGAACTTGTCCACCTTATAGTGTCTGATGAAGGTGGACGGCGTGCTCCAGGTTGCTGCCCTGCAGATTTCTACCAGGGAAGCATTAGTAGAGAAGACAGCGGATGTCATGGCTGACCTAGTCGAATGAGCCGTGACCCCTGAAGGTCTGGGTAGCCTAGCTGAGTCATAGGCTTTGAAGATACAGGCCCTGATCCAGGAAGCGATGGTCTTCTGTGACGCCCTGGTCCCTATGGCTGTCTGGGAGAATGAGACAAACAGGGCATCGCAGGGTCTGATGGGAGCAGTACGTCTAATATAGATCTTCAGAGCCCTCCTGACGTCTAGGTTATGCCATAGCTTCTCCTTCAGGTGCGAAGGGTCAGGACAGAAGGAGGGCAGGATCAGGGGCTGCGAGACATGAAACTCGGAGACAACCTTTGGTTTGAATGACGGGTCTGGATGTAGAGTCACTACGTCCTTGCTAAAGGAACACAGGTGTTCCCTAACTGACAGAGAGGCCAACTCCGCCGCTCTTCGCGCTGAGGTGATGGCCACTAGGAATGCAACTTTGATGGTGAGAATCCTAAGGGAAACTGTGCGCAACGGTTCAAATGGGTTGCTTCATGAGTTGCCTGAGGACTAGGGAGAGGTTCCACGATGGGAACCTGTGTCTCACCGGGGGTGAAACGATCGAGGCCCCCTCAGGAAGCGCCTAATATGAGGATGCGATGAAAGGCGGATCCCGTCCTGTATTGTGAGGAAGGCCGACAGTGCGGCCACCTGTCTCTTCAGAGTATTTGGTCGTAGAACCGTCTCGAGGCCTTTCTGCAGGAATGCCAAGATGTGTTTCACCGAAGCTTCTTCAGCGGTCAGATGGCGGGGGGCACACCATCTCCTGAAGGCTCGCCATGTAGCCTTGTAGATCCTCCTGGTGGACACGCGCCTAGAAGAGAGAAGGGTGTTGATAACTGAGTCTTCGTATCCGTGCTCCCTTAGGGCTTGCCGCTCAGTCTCCATGCTGTCAATTGCAACCAGCTTGGATCTGGGTGGAGGATCGGTCCCTGATGTAGTGGGTCGGGTCTCTGTGGTAGACGCCACTGGTTCTGAACCCTCATGTCCATCAACTCAGAGAACCATGGGCGCCGTGGCCAGTGGGGTGCTATCAGGATCTTCCGACAGACCTTCGCTATGAGGGGAAGTGGAGGGAACAGGTACAGGAGACCGGCTGGCCAAGGGGATCGCAGGGCGTCCGTGCCTTCGGCATTGTGGTGATAAAACCTGGCGAAGAACCTGTCCAGTTTGGAGTTTGACCTTGTTGCGAACATGTCCACCTCCATCTGGCCGAACTTGGCCTGGACCTGATGAAATATGTCGTCGTTTAGTTCCCATTCCCTGGGGAGAACTGAATACCTGCTCAGGTAGTCCGCTTGCTGATTGCGGTCCCCCTGCAGGTATTGAGCCGTGAGAGACTGCACCGTCCGTTCGGCCCAGAGGAATATGAGGTCCGCTTCCTGCTGTAGGGACCGGGATCTCGAACCTCCTTGTTTCGCTATGTACGATCGGGCCGTGGTGTTGTCCGTCATCACCATGACGTGTTGACCCTTCAGAATTGGGGTGAAGTGTAGGGCCAGCCGAGCCGCCCGCAGTTCCAGCCAGTTGATGCTGTGCATCTTTTCCTGTGGGCTCCAAATCCCCTGCATCACTTGTCCCTGACAGTGTGCTCCCCAGCCCCGTAGGCTCGCGTCGGAGGTGAAAAGGATCGCCTGGGGTACTGTGAAAGGAGAACCCCTGCTGGTTGTTTTCGCCTGAGACCACCAGGCCAGCGAGTCCTTCACATGCTGTGGAAGAAGAAGGAGTGGGGACTTCCTCGATGCAATTTCCTTTTGGAAAGGCATCAGGAAGTTCTGTAGGGATCTGGAGTGGAATCGCGCCCACGGCACAACCCCAAAGACTGAGATCATAAGGCCGAGGAGTCTGGCTAGTAGGGACAGCGGTACCTTCTTTAGGGAACGAACTGTGCGCACTTCCCGTAGGAGGATCTCCTGTCGCTCCTTGGACAGGGTGATCTTGGAGCGTAGTGTGTCTATTTCCACACCCAGGTGGACAATGGTGCGGGCAGGAGACAGGCTGCTCTTTCTGAAGTTTACCAGGAAACCATGGGCCTGCAGGTAGTGAATTGTGGTCTGTAGGTCTCTCCCTGCTTTGTTCAAGGAGGATGCGCGCAGCAGGATGTCGTCCAGATATGGGTATAGGTGGATTCCCTGTGCCCTCAGGTTGGCGATTAGGATGATCAGGACCTTGGTGAAGACCCTTGGTGCTGAGGCCAGACCAAAGGGTAGGGCCCTGAACTGGAAGTGTTGATCCCCGAAGGCAAAGCGGAGGTATTGTCTGCTGTCCTCGTGAATCATGATGTGCATATACGCATCCAAGAGGTCGAGCGAGGCTAGGAAGTCTCCCGGTTGAAGCGCCTCCCTTATGGATGTGAGCGTTTCCATCCAGAACTTTCTGTACATGATGCGTCTGTTGGCGTATTTTAGGTCCAGAATGGACCTCTGGCTGCCGTCCTTCTTTGGTACTGTGAAGAAGGAGTACACCCCTAAGCAGCGCTGAGAGGCTGGTACTTCTTCTATGGTGGCTATGTGTCTTAGATGAGTTATGGCTGCCTTCAGGTCTCTCGCCTTCTTTGGATCCTTGGGTATTGGGGCTGGGAGAAATCTGCCCTTTGGCCTTGAGTCGAACTCGATCTTGTACCCGTGGGTGATTGTTGAGACGACCCACCTGTCTGTTGTCGAGTTCAACCAAGGCCCAAGGAACAGACTGAGTCGGCCGCCCACTGGGGGCGACCCCGAGTCAGGATTGTTGTCGGGAGCCACCACGCTGGGCATTAGAGCCTTCCCTTCTAATGCCGCTGGGTTGTGATCCAGTATTCTGTCTGATGACATAATTTGGCTTAACCCAGGCTGGGCGAAAGGAGTTGTAGTTTCGTTGTTTCCCAAATCCCCTAAAGGAACGAAAGGGACGAGGGGTTTGAAAGGGGCGCCTACCACTCTTCCTTTCTGGCTTCTTGAGTGTGGAAGGCATAGCTAGCTTTTTGTCCTTCGTCTCGACAAGGATGCCCTTCAGTGCTTCCTCCCCGAATAGTTTAAGGCCCTTAAACGCAGATGATGCCAGTGCTGCTCTGGTGGGAGTGTCGACTTGCCAGTGCTTCAGCCATACGGACCTCCTGGCAAGGGTGAGAGCTCCGATCGCGCGGGCAGAAAAGATCATGGCGTCCTGTGCTGCATCCGCTATGAAGAAGAGGGTGCGTAGGAAACGGAGCAGGGTCCTGTGCAGGTCACTGGGGTCGAGCTCCTGGATTTCCATGAGCTCCTGTAGCCAGACAATTGCTGCTCTGGAAAAGAGAGATATGGCCAGAGTGGACCTGACTCCACATGCTGCGGAGTCGTGGGCTTTCTTGATAACTGCATCAGTTCTCTTCTCATCTGGGTCTCGGAGGGAACCCTCCCACTCTTTTGGGGCCAGACAATTAGAAACGAGAGATGCGACCGGATTGTCGACCACTGGGGGCTTTAGTAGATCAAGGAAACGCTGATTGGTGTTGTAGTACTTCTGGGCTACAGTGGTGCCCCGTCTCCCCATAGACGGCTTGTCCCGCTCGTTGGTTACCAGGGACCAAAAGGCCTCTGGGAAAGGTAACTCCGGTTTCTTCGGGCGAGAGGTACGCATGACTGCCGTCACCTTCTCGTTAGATGAGGATGTTGACGGAGATTGGTCCGTGTCCTTGGGTGCAATCTCTAGGATTGACATCATCTTGGTGAGAAGAGGGACATACCATTTTCCTTGGAAGAGGCGATCCGATTGGTCTTGGTCTGCCGACTCAGAATCAGTGATCTCGCCTTCCTCTTTGTCGGAGAGATGCTCCTTGTCGTGCGCACTGGAACCCCTGACCACGTCCAAGAGCGCGCGTTCCTCATCCGAGGGTGGTAGAGACTCTTCAGAGGAGTGTATGAAGGGAGGCTCCTTCCTCTTCTTGGCCGGGACGCCCGTGGCCTGCATGCCGGCCTTGGCGCCCTTGAATGCGGACTTAGCTTTCGCCTTGCCTGGACCTTTGGACTGGCGCGGCTGCGTGCTGCTCACGTGGTCCTTGGGAAGGACCCCCGAGGCTGCGGCGCTGGTGCTAGGCCCCTCGGACAAGTTGTCGTCTGAAAGCAGTGCCTTCGAAAGAAGCTGAAGAGCTGCCTTGATGGCACCCTTACGCTTCTTACGACCACCCTGCTGTGCGGGTGTGTTCTCTCTACCCTTGGGTGCCTGAGGGGCAACCCACTCAATGTCGGACTCCTCCCCACTCGATAGATCAAAAAACACTGGAACGCCATGAGGGTTTGCAGTGTTATAACCCGTAGGGGCCTGGTAGGCTGAGGCCTGAAAGGTCTGGGCCTGGGGCCCCATATCCTGGATAGGTTGGAGTTGAGGAGCAGGCAGGAGGTAGGTTTGGGCCTGGCCCCCTGTGCCCAAGGCCTGATTGACTAGCACCTGCTGGGAGAGAGCCTGGTATGCCACTGGTTGCTGGGCCTGGAAGGCCTGCACCTGTTGGGGCAGGACCTGCAGCAAGGCTGGCTGTTGGGCCTGTTGGAGGGGAGCTTGGGCCGGTAGGGCCAGAGGGAGGGTTGGTTGGTAGGCCGGGACTTGGGGGGCCGTGGCCGGGACCTGAGGGGGGGCTAGGAGAGTTGTAGCTTGGGGGGTTTGTCCCTCTGTGCCTGAACCCCCAGGTGGGATGCTCGTTTGGGCTGGGGTCTGATCACCCTCCAAAACGGGGCCCATCTCAGCCGGGGGCTCTACATTTCCCGGTGGGTCCCCCCCCAGCGGTGGTGGTGTCCAATGCCCGATTCCCAGTGGATGGGGGAATCTCCATGGGGGAAGGTGGGTCCCCGCTCCTCCTCCTGTGCCCCGCTTGGCCTCCAAGGTGGCAAAAAGCGTGCCGTTCCCAAAAACAGGGAGGGCACAATGCGTGGGGGCAGGGGCGCATCTTCCTCGCTGCCCCCAAGGGTCCCCGTTACCTTGGTGGGGGCTCTTGCCCCCGTCCATGTCTGGCAGCAGGGGCCCGGAGCATGCCAAGCACTCCAGAGGGGCGGAGGAGTGATCGCGGCCCCCATGGAGTCTTCAGAGGCCGGCTTTTTCTTCTGCTGCGCCGGCCTCTTCCGCGGCTTGAGCACCGCCGGGCCCTCCGGGGCCTTTCCGGCCGTGATGGCCTGGTGGGCCCTCCGGGCCGCGTCCCTCTGTGGGACGCCTGCCAGGGAGCTGGCAGCGGCAGCGATGGCGACCGCGGCTCCCAGCCCAGCGCTGGCCGCGGTCTCGGGGGGGCCGCGGTCGGGGGCCGCATCCCCGGCCTCCCCGGATCTGGTTCCCGCCGTCCTCTGGTCCTCCTGGGCCTGCATGGCTGCCCACAGTAGCAAGAAAGAGCGAGAAGGAAGGACGTAGAAGGAGGGGGGAAATCCCGAGAGCCGGGAGAGAAAAGGTTTAAAAAAAAAAGGCGGGAAATTTAAAAGTGCGAAGATAAAGGCTCTAGCACTGATCAGTGTCTAGAGAAAGAGGAAAAGGCCGAAAAAGGGAAGAAAAGGGTAAAATAAGAATAGAAAGGACGGAGGAGATTTCTCAGCTACCTACTGGGCGAAGCAGGAAGTTAGAACTGGCCTCGTGGCTCCAGGATGGAGGAGATGAAGACAAAGAAATTTGAATATCAAGAGGCTTGATGTAACTTCCTGCTACACCTGGGCGGTGACTGACGAAACCCAGATGTGAAGGACCCGCATCACCCCTCCCTCAGAGAATTTGAAAATGTTCAGCACTGATGCAAAAAAAAACTGTTCTTCAAGCATCACTGATAGGTGCTATACAGCCTCCACTTAAAATCATCTAAGTTGAGTCCTCCTTCTGGGGCCATCTGTTTTGTTGTAGAAGTAGTATACTGCAGTGTAACGAAATTCCTACAGCATTTAGCTATAATCTCCTTTCTTGTAATTTGAACCCACTGGTTCTGGCTGTACCATCTGGACCAAGAGAAAACTAATCTGCTCCATCTTCTATGTGAAAGCCCTTCAAATGTTTGAAGATGGTCATCTTAAACATCTCTTTTCCTGACCAAACACACCTAACTCCATCAAACTTTCATTACAGAATTAGTCTCCAGGCCCCTCCTTGGAAATATTAGAAACTGGACCAGGGTGCAAGATTCCTAGAAATGTGGGGCGGGAAGAGAAACTGCAGTGTTTCTGTCTTAAAAACAAATTCAACTGAGGAAGCAATACTTAATTTTTTGTTAGACTTAAGTTATAATACTTTGAAGACATAAAACGCATTACAAATAACTCACTGACCCAAAATGTATAGTGTAATACATTATATTAGATTAAGAAGTATAATGCTCTATGGTGATTACTATAGCCAGCCACTATTAGCAATTTAAACAGCCGACCAGCTAAGGTACAAGAATATATTTTTGTTTTTGCAGGGAAAATGTTCCAGAAAAAAATCAGCACTGTACATAATATATACACAAAAAGAAAAATCATAATCTGGAGTTATGCAGACTTCACCTGCACCATACAGAGGCATGAGGTTCCATAGGAAAAGGCCTTGATGCTACCTACACCACTCAAAACACTATAGTTGGCCTATCTCCCAAACCCTCTTCAACCTCCTCTGAAGAAAATCTATAGTCTGCCACATTAAGCATACTTTCTGATCCACCTTCAAGTTCTAAAAGTGTTTAACAATCCAGTCAAAATTAGGCATTGCTTTTTCCCTCAACATTATCCCTTTGGAATGATGAGATTTGCTGCAGCGTGGGTGGTCAATAGGAATATTCTAGAATTTAAAAACTCTAAATTAAATATTTCTCTTATCATTCAAGAGATGAACAATTTTAACCCAAATTGCCAATTTTTCAATTTCTGGAAGATTTCTTCTCCTGACTTGGGGAACGTGTCCCAAGTTTTTGCCACGTATCTTTACTTTAAACTTTTAAGAAGAAGCCAATTCCTTTCTCCAGCTTGGTAAACAGTCACCATAATTGTATTGGCCCTCACCAAATTCTGTTTGACAAGCTTTCATCAGGCAGGAGAAAGGAGGGAGACACAGACCACGTAGAAGCCCTCTTAAACTCATTTTATAGCATTGGGGCAAGGATTACTTGATAATGCATGTGAAGCATTTTTAAACAATCCAGAGCACGATCAAAAGGCTAAAGTAGCATTCATCCAAGACAATTTAATCAATGACAAATGCTAACAAAGTGTCCAGGAAGGAGGAACACAGGCTCTTTCACGTTCAAATGTCGAAACCTCTTTCCCGCACTTGTTCAAGAGGCATTTTGCTTCAAGAGAAGGTACCAGACGAAATAAAGAGGAGGAGGAAACTTTTGCAACTGGATCAACAAAACACTACTAAGGAGCTTTTTGCCAGGAAAGCCAACTGCCAGGTTGGGCAACAATACACATCCCCAATATGGGATGAGTAGCAGGTTTAATCAAAATTACTGTTTTTCTTGATACTGTATACATTCTGTTTACAGGAATGCAAGTTTAATGCAGTGTTAAAACACACACACACCAATCCTTTGTACTTGCCATAGAGAAGCATGTGAAGCATCATTAGGAAAGGAGATGTATATTAAGGAGCCATTAATATTTCATAATTGTCCCCTGGGATACAAGCCACTACAGGATTCCTCTTTAGTGTACAATAACCTGTTCTGAGGACAAAAGTGCCACCCAATGCAGCAACCTTGAGCCATAAGTTTGGAGTGGAAAACTCTGCAAGAAAAAATTGGTTTCTTATTTTAAAAAATATTTTAGGTTCTGGGGACCTGGGGGAGAAGCTTCAGGGTCATCAAAATGGAGCTCCAAGAGCTGTACTTTTCCCATAGCTGTTTTTTGCCTTTCCTACAAGCTTTTTTCAGCATTCCAGCAAACAGAAGACACAGGCGAGGTGCAGCATACAAATAAGATCAAAGGAACCAGTTTGAGAGCAATGGCTTCCCTCCCTTTTCCAGTTATGCCTGCATTTACTTTACGAAGATTCAATATTTTCTAAAGGACAAAGAACATGGTCTGATGGCTGAAGGAAGAAAAAGGAACGTTGGTCTTACCTGTGATACGTTCTTTTCCAGTGGTGAGGCGAAGAGCATCCGATAGCTTTGGGTTGTCCCTCCCCACATGCTCCCAGTAGGCAGGAAACAAAAGGACTTGGCCTGCCCTCTGTGAGGTCATCCTTGAGGGACGACCCTTGGCTAGCCAGTCAGTGTCCAAGCTTCGTGAATGTAGCACTCTTGATAGGGATTTCAGGTTCTGTGTTGATCCAGTCCCCGATGCTTCATTCCTCATCAGTGTGTCCTAGAACTGTTGGAGCTGTCAGCACCACCTTCTGTCTTCGACTCGCCAACGGGCGGGTCCGGATGCTCTTCGCCTCACCACTGGAAAAGAACGTATCACAGGTAAGACCAACGTTCCTTTTCCCAGTGGGGAGGGCTCCAGAGCATCCGATAGCTTTGGGATGTACTAAAGCTTCTGTTCCGGGTGGGCCTGGCGAGTCCCCCATCTTACGCCTGGAACACTTGTTGAAGCACTCTTCTGCCGAAGGCTGCTTCTGCTGACTGTATCTTGTCCAGTCGATAATGTCGGACGAACGTGGAGTGTGATTTCCATGTCGCCGCTCTGCAGATTTCCTCTAGTGGTGCGTCCTTCTGCCAGGCCGCCGATGTCGCCGCACTCCTTGTCGAGTGTGCCATGATCCCCTCCGGGGCCTCCATGCGTAGCGACTGATAGCATGCTGTGATGCAGGCCCTGATCCATCTTCCTAGCGTTGAAGGGGATACCTTACGGCCCAAGTACTTCGTGTATGGGGACACGAACAGGGCCTCCGACCTTCTGATTGGTCTTGTTCTTTTGATATAGATTCGAAGAGCTCGTCGAACGTCCAGGGTGTGCCAAATCCTCTCCAACTCTCTTTCTGGATTGGGACAGAAGGATGGGAGTACCACCTCCTGGGTTCTGTGGAACGCCGAATTCACCTTTGGCTTGAAGTCTGGTCTGAGGCGAAGGACCACTGAGTCCGGTCTGAAGATGCAGAGATCTCTCCTGATTGACAGTGCCGCCAGCTCCGAGATCCTGCGTGCTGAGGTAATGGCCACCAGGAATAGGGCTTTCCATGTCATGTGTTTCAGCGAGGCCTCTCTTAGAGGTTCGAAGGGGTGAGCTGTCAGTGCCTTCAGGACTATGTGTAGGTCCCATGATGGAAACCTATGAACTATAGGTGGGGCCAAATTGGTGAAGCCCTGCACAAACCTACGTACGTGTGGGTGACCAGATATGGCCGATGCCCTTTCGGGCGGCAGGAAGGATGTCAGGGCCGCTATCTGCCTCTTGACGGTGTTTGGTCTCAGGCCGGCTTCTACGCCGTCCTGTAGGAAATCCAGTAACATCGGTACCGAGATCTCCCTGAAGTCCGTACCCTTGCGCTTGCACCATCGTCTGAAGACTCTGAAGGTGTATTCATAGATGCGTTGCGTCGATTCTCTTCTGGAGGCGAGGATGGTCCCCACCACCGTCTGGGAATAGCCTCGCGAGGTTAGCATCTGCCGCTCAATCTCCATGCGTGGAGCTGGAGCCAGTCTGGGTCCGGATGGTGAACCTGACCCTGAGTTAGAAGGTCTGGCCGAGATGGGATTGGGGCTGATGCTATCGCCATCTCCAGTATCTCCGGGAACCAGGCTCTCCGAGGCCAGTTCGGAGCTATCAGGATGATCTCCGCCCCCTCTGCTCGAATCTTGTTGAGCACTCTGGTCATTAGTTGTAGTGGTGGAAAGGCGTAGAGAAGACCCCCCGGCCAGGGGGACGTCAACGCGTCTATGGCCTCTGCTCCCTCTGACAGGTAGCGGGAGAAGAATCGTGGTACCTTCGCATTCACTGGAGAGGCGAATAGGTCGACGTCTGGTCTGCCCCAGATCCGGGTGAGATCGCTGAACACTTGCTGGTGGAGGCTCCATTCGCCCTGGTCGAGGTCTGAGCGACTGAGCCAATCCGCCTTGGAGTTGAGTGTCCCCTTGAGATGTTCTGCTTCTATTGAGATCAGATTGTTTTCCGCCCAGTGGAGAAGTCTGGCCGCTTCCGCCATCAGGGCGCGGGATCTGGTCCCACCCTGGCGATTTATGTGCGCCTTCGTGGTGACGTTGTCTGTACGGATCAGGACCGCTCTGTTCTTGATTTGACTCTCGAAGGCCCGAAGTGCCCGTCTGACTGCTCTGAGCTCTAGCCAGTTGATGCTGTGTGCCGCCTCCTTTTTTGACCACTTTCCCTGGGCCAGGTGTGGACCGCAATGGGCTCCCCACCCCCGGAGACTGGCATCCGTCGTTATTTGGATCCTGTCCGGCTTCCACAGAGGAAGCCCCCTGTCGATGGCTGGGGACTGCCACCAAGTCAGGGACGCTAACACTTCCTGTGGCGTCCTCACCTGGATGTGGCTCTTGACTGCAATGTTGTCCTGGTATTGTAAGAGGAACCACTGCAGTGTCCTTGAGTGAAACCTTGCCCAAGGGAGGCAGTCGATCGCTGCTATCATCAGACCCTGTAGGTGGGCGAGGTGCATGAGGTCTATCCTGTTCTGTGTTCTGACTTTTAGGGTGGCACGACGAATAGCGTCTCTCCTCTCCTGGGTGAGAGACACCGTGCCCCTCACGGAGTCCACTGTAGCCCCCAAGTGGCATATCCGTTGTACCGGCGTGAGTTGGCTCTTGTCGAAGTTGACTTGGAAGCCATGCTCCTGCAGGGATTTCAGTATTCGATGTACATCCCTCTCTGCTGCCTGTAGGGATGTTGATCTGACCAACAGGTCGTCCAAGTAGGGATAGACATGCAGCCCAGAGCGTCGCCAACGAGCCACCAGGGCGACTAAGATCTTCGTGAACACTCTGGGCGCTGACGACAGGCCAAATGGAAGGGCCCTGTACTGGAAGTGTCTGCCATTGTAATAGAAGCGAAGGAAGCGTCGGTGGTCCTGATGTATTGGGATGTGGAGGTAGGCATCCTGAAGGTCCAAGGAGGCCAGGAAGTCTCCCGGTCTTAGTGCCTCCAGAATGTGCCTCAGTGTCTCCATTCTGAATTTCCGCTTCTTCACAAATTTGTTGACGCCCTTGAGGTTCAGGACTGCCCTCCAAGTACCGTTCTTCTTTGGGACCAGAAACAGTATTGAGTAGCAGCCCCTGTTGCGTTGGGAGGCGCTCACCTCCTCTATCGCTCCCAGTTGCAGTAGGTGTTGAATGGCGTCCGCCATCAATCGCCGCTTTTCTACGTCTCTTTGCAGTGGTGTAGGTACGAACCAACGCGGGGGTAGTCGGGAGAATTCTATCCGGTAGCCCTGTTGTATCGATTGCAGGACCCATCTGTCCGAGGTAGACCTCTCCCAAGCCCCCGCGAAGGCCTGAAGACGACCCCCCACTGGGGGGTCGGCGTCATTGTTGATGCTTTGTATTGGGCTTCGCTGACTGTGGCTGAGTCTGCCTGCCAGTGGACCCTTGATTGGGCCTGCGCTGGTATCTGCTCTCTCCCCAGCGCGTCCTAGAGGGTTTGAAATCCTTCGCCCCGGAGGTGTGAGGAACGGAGGGCCCACCTTGATGGCTGCCTGAGGGACGAAAAGGCCTGTAGCGTCTCGAGAACCTTCGCTCCTCCTTTTTCTTGGCTGAGGCCAGGGTTTTCTTCTTCTTGTCCTTGTCTTCCACCAGTACTGGTTCCAAGGACTCCCCAAACAGTTTTTCCCCTAAGAAGGGGGAAGAGACCAGGTTTTGTTTGGATTTGAAATCTGCGTTCCAAGATTTCAGCCACACCTGTCTTCTGGCTGCCACAGTGGCTGCTTGCGCCCTGGCACAAAACTGAACCGCGTCCAAAGTGCTATCTGCGAGGAAGGCAGAGGCCTTAGTCAGTTTGTTGAGATCCTGTCGAATTCTGGGCTGCGATTTGGGCACGTCTGCCACGGCCTCCTTCGCCCACTGGATGGCTGCTCGTGCTATCATGGTGGCCGTAATGGAAGCCCTGATGGCCAGGGAGGTGGCCTCGTGGGCTCTTTTAAGAGCTGAGTCCATGCGCCTGTCCTCTGGGACCTTCAGGGTGTCCTCCCCATCCCGGCAAAACACAGCTGAGGAGACCAGGGCTGAGACGGGAGCGTCTATAAGTGGGACTTGTAGTTTGCCCATGACCTTTTTAGGTAAGGTATAGAGCTTTTTTGCAATGGCGGGCTGTCCCTTAATGGCAGCTGGGTTAGCCCACTCATCGCAAATTAGACGCATCACGGTCGCCGGGACCGGCATTTCTAGGGCCGTGGGCTGTGAGTCAGGAAAGAACTCCCCAGAGATCTCAGGAAGCTCTGGATCCAATTGGGATTGTTGTTTCGTGGGCAGCTGGAGGCCCAAGGTTCTGACAGCCTTCTTTAGTAAGATCGTGAAATCCTCTGCTGTGAAGTGGCGAGCTGAGGGTCTGGTGGCTTCGGCAGATGTGCCCGCCTCTTCCTCAGATAGTTCTCCCTCTTCCCTATCTGAATCTCCTTGGTGCCCCTCCCCCTCCCCCTCGGAGGAATAAACAGAGATTTCCTCCTCATCTTCCTGGGAGAGGTAGTCTGTCTGCTGGTCCCTGGGGCGTTTCCTAGGGGGAGGGGAGTCCTCACGGCCTGAGTCGGAGGCCCACTCCTCCTCTTCGGCCTCGCTGGGCACCCTTCCCTGGGAAAGGTTGTTCTGGCCTACAGAAGTGGAGATCCCGCAGCCTCCAGTGTCCCTGGGTGTCACCCTCCTGGGTGGGAGCTTCCTGGACTTTCCCTTATCTGCTCCCCTGCCCTTGCCCCCCTTTTTATGCTGACTCTGGAGGGAAGCCTCCTGTGTAGGCTGAGGCTGAGGGATGGGGGCAACTGGAAGGGTCCCAATGGCGTTCGGGGTCCCCAGGGGTGCCATTCCTCCCAACTGGGCTCCCTGTAAGGTCCCTAGCAGGTATGGTTGGAGTAGGCTAGCTGCCAACCATCCTGCTGCATCCCTGGCCAGGGTCGTTCGCATCCAGTCTGGGACTGGCGCTGGAATACCTCCCCCTGCCGCCCCAGTGTCCAGGGTCCCGGTCGCACTCACGCTGCCCGCCAGCGGCTGCTGGGGGCCTGGAGCCGGTTGCTGTGTGGCTCCGGGGGGCTCCTGTGCCAGGTGCGCCGCGTTCGCGGTCTGCGCTCCGTCCTCGGAGCCGGTCCGCGCCTCCTCGTCCTCCCGGGTCTCCTCCACGGGGTCCTCGTCCTCCCGGGGCTCCTCCGCGGCGTTCTTTCCCCGGCCGGCTTCTAGCCCCTCCGGGCGGAGCGGGTCCGGGTGGCGGTCCGCGGCAGCCGAAGCGGAGGTCTTCCCCTCCTTTCTCGGCTTCTTCGCGCCGCCTCCGCTCTTCCCAGCTGCTGCTCTCTTGCCGCTTTTCCCAGCGGCCGCCGCTGCGCCGCTACCGCCCGCCGAGGTACCCAGACCGGGATCCTCCAGCTGGGCTGCCAGCTGATCGCTCAAGCCGGCGCAAGCTCGCCGGCCTCTCTCTCCGGCAATCACCGCTGCGATCACCGCGTCCATGTCCACGTTGGGATTCATCTCTGAAGGTCTTCCCCTCTCCGCTCCCTTCCCTCCAAAAGGCCAGTCCCTGGGTGAACTCCCGTCCTCTGGTGGTTATTATTATTATTATTGGTTTTTTTTTTTTTTTTTTTTTTTTTTTTTGCCCAGAGGTGGGTGACCCAAGATGGCACCGGCCACGTGGAGGGAGGGTAATCGAGAGAGAAAGAGACCACGTCCTACCAGGAGCGTAGGCAGGAAACAGACTGGCTAGCCAAGGGTCGTCCCTCAAGGATGACCTCACAGAGGGCAGGCCAAGTCCTTTTGTTTCCTGCCTACTGGGAGCATGTGGGGAGGGACAACCCAAAGCTATCGGATGCTCTGGAGCCCTCCCCACTGGGAAACAAGAGACTTTACTGGGGGTGGGGGTGGCTCACTCAGCCATCCTGCAAAGCTGACAGTGTAAGACGTATCAAAACAAGGCCCCTCAATTCAGCTACACACTAACTGAAGGCTGTGGGTCATCTAACTTCAGCGCCTAATTTGTTTGCTGGGGCCATTAACTCCCAAGACCATCTGCTGTGAACCATACCAGCAGGAAATATACCTCTGTCTCAAGGGAAAATTTCACAGAAGACATCATGACACTGTAAAGAACCTTGTCTGTAAGATTTAAAAACAAAACACATATGGACATGTGTAACACAGAACAAGAATTTTACATTCTTGCTATAGGCTGAAATACTTTCTCTGCCACAGAATCACTGCATAGTCTTGGACGAGTCACTTAGCTTCACATTTGGAATATATAAGGTATTTGTACACATCCTTGCTCAGTAACTACTGCAGTTTTCTTTGATAGGTAGAGTATTGTGGAGCCTAAATATGCTGAAGGCACCAAATCTGGTCTGATCTTGGAAGCTAAGCAGGGTCAGGCCTAATAAGTACTTGAATGTGGGGCCATCAAGGAATACCAAGTACTACAGGCTATATTTCATAGAAAGCTAATGGCAAGCCACCTCTGAGTATTCCTTGCCTAAGAAAACCGTATGAAATCCAAGGGCTAACCAAGTCAACAGGTGACTTAATGGCACATGCATGCACATATACACATGGGGGTGGGGAGAGAGAGAGAGTATATTAGTCAAAAGCCGAAACAATGAACTAGAACAACACTTCCAACAGGTATCAACAACTCTAATGCACGTTTGTCCACAAATCTACTTTTGTTTCTGGGGTTGGCAAGGAGTTCTTTAATATATGTACAGTTGTCTCTTCATATTTGCTGGGTTTTGGTTCCAGGAACCCCCACCCCCCATGGATACCAAAATCCATGAATACTTAAGTCCCATGATATGCAATGGCA
The DNA here is from genome assembly GCA_030847615.1 of Gambelia wislizenii. Taxonomy (NCBI): domain Eukaryota; kingdom Metazoa; phylum Chordata; class Lepidosauria; order Squamata; family Crotaphytidae; genus Gambelia; species Gambelia wislizenii. The sequence continues at coordinate 15,403,698 of JAUMIR010000009.1, read as the reverse complement.
TAGAAAAATGGTGTCCCTTATATAAAATGGCAAAATCAAGTTTGCTTTTTGGATTATTATTTTTTAAAGAATATTTTCAAACCGTGAATACTTAAATCCGTGAATACCAAATCTGTAGATATGGAGAGACAACTGTACTGTAAATTTAACATATAGGCATACCTCAGTTAAGAAAGCCTCCTCTTTTTCTATTCCTTTCTACTCCTTTTTTTTTTTTTAACAGCACTGGAATTGAGAGGGTGGTGGATAACTGGAAAAATACAGGCTTTCGGTTGCCAAGTTGCAGCACCATGTCTATAGTAAACAACGCAGTAAAGCTTGAGCTGGGAAAGAATTGGATACTCCTCAACCAGTCCTACTCCCATTTGTGTGTGCTTGCCTACAACAGGCAAAGCAACAGCAACTGCCTCTAGAATCCTTTACTAACCAACATACACTAATCCTTGCACATAACTAAGAAGCCCTTATGAACTAGTAAAGTGCAAACGAACTCTGAACATTTTCTTGCTATTTCTTTAAAATAGTATTGGCCATTGGTGAATAACTCTTGAGCACTACAGAAGTTCCTGTTTTTCCTTCCTAAAGAAGATCCCATTCACATTTTAACTCAACACTAAAAGCATGATAAGTTGCTCAACAGGAGACTATTCCTGGTGCCAACTTTCTTACAATTTTTTTTATTTTTGGGAGGAGGGAAGAAAGGAGTTGCGGGGGGGGGAAGGGGGGAGAAAAGGAACAACTACTTATCCCAGCAGCTGCTGGCAACAATCCAAACACTTCACTTTTCCGGAAATCCGGAACTGCAACATCATTCTCCAGTTCTACTGCCAAAAGGAGATGTAAATGGAACACAGTTGGCATCTCCCCTGCAGCCCAAGAAGAAAGAGAAGAGTAAATATTGCAGGATCAACCCAGCAAATGTCTGTGGGAACTACTGTGAATACAAGTACTCAAGGCCAGCAGGAGGTGAGGGGAGTGGGAAACAGACATGAGATGGTAAATGGCAGCAGGAACTTAACAATTATTATTGTTTTTAATAAAACCAAAACTGATTTTCTCCCCCTCCACCTAATGTATTTATTCCTACAAGAAGTGCTTCAGAACTGCTAGGATCTACTACCTACACTATCCACTTCTGATATTGTTTCCGTAAGAGAATTATCCTGAAGAAAGCAAAAGGAATTCCCCCTCCCCTTTTCTTGTTTGCAATAACTGGCTTTTCCTCAGCAACAAAATTACGGTAAACAGGCCAGCTTTCTCAAAAAGAACTAAGTGTTCCTAAAACAGAGGCATTCAACACACCCACTCAACTTCCTTTCCTGGATGGCTGCAACAAAGACCAAAGGATTCAACTACAGGTGGTGGGGAGCGCTATCAATCCATAATCTGCTTCCCACCACAGCCAACCAGTTACAGGTAGAAATAGGAAGTAACCTAAGAGCAGCCATGCTAGATCTGATCAAATATATACCTACCTATTCCTACATTCTTTTTTCACAGAAGCCAACAAGATGTGTGTGAGAAACCTGTAACAAGGCACAATGAGTACAACAGCAAACCTGTCAAACTTCAGACTTATAAGTTAACTTGTTTATATAGATATATTGCTCTCTCTCACACACACACACACACACGTAGTAATATAAGGCAGAAAAAAGGAAGCTCTCTGCCTCCAAGGAGCATCCAATTTAAGTTTTGACAGCGACAGAAACAGAATGAGATAGTGATGGATAAAAATAGATATACTCTTATTTGTTGTAATTTTAGACCACACTATAACCAAATTATACTGGTATATACTGGTTCTTACTGGTATATACCGGTTCTTATGAGACAGCCAGTGTGGTGCAGTGGTTTCACTGTTGGACCATGGCTATGGATGACCAAGGCTCAAATCCCTGCTCAGCCACAGAAACCCAGTGATTGGCCATAGGCAAGCCCCACTCTCTCAGCCTCAGACAACTGTAACAGCAAATCTCCTCCAAAGATTTCTGGACAAGAAAACTTTGGGTCAGGGTTGCCATATGTCAGACTCAATCTTTGAAAGACAGCATGTGTAGTAGTTTAAGTGCTGGGCTAGGGCTTTAGGAGATATGAGTTCAAATCCTTGCTCAGACATGGAAACCCGCTGGGTGATCTTGAGCCAGTCACTCTTTTAGCTTATGAGGAAAACAATGGCAAACCTCCTCCAGATAAAGAAGAAAACCATAGGATAGGGTCATCACACTGAAGCCAGTGTGGTGAAGTGGTCTGAATTTTGCACAAGAACTCCCAAAGACTAGGGTTTGAATCCCCGTTCAGCCATGGAAACGCACTGGATGGGTGATTTTGGGCAAGTCACTCTCAGTCTCAGAGGATGGCAATGGCAAACCCCGTCAGAACAAATCTTGCAGAGCAAACCCTATGATAGGATCACTTCAGGGTCACCATAAGTTGGAAACATGAAGGCACACAACAACAGTGCTGTTCTTATTTAGGTTGCACTGTGGCTGGGAACTAAGGGTCAAGATGTGGGAAGGTGGTCTTCAAAAACAGCTAAAAAAAACTTTCTAATAATCTGAAGGTTTTACCAAAAAAGGCATGCATGAAGGAGGCAAGATGGCAACCCAGAGATAAACTGGGAGAGTTGTGATAGACACAAGGAACCACAAGAACAAGAAATCTAAATCAAGTGTGGTCAAAGTGCAGACCTAGGGCCATATGCAGCCTTTTTTCAAGGCTGTTTTTGTCCCCTTCAACAACTCCAAATTCCCTGGATGACTTTTTCTTTTCGCCAAAAAAGAATGAAGAATTCACTCTTTTCAAATAGGTTGCAGGAGTCCCCTGCACTATTTCACATCAAAAAATACCCCCACCCCATCCCCAAAAGCACTTCCAAGTTTGACTCGGAGGAGTGGTGGCATTTTTGAAAGTCTGTGCAGCCCCTGAAATGTCCTGGAATAGAAATGTGGTCCCAGACTCACTAGAGTTGCTTGGACAGTAGAATGGAGAAAAGGTCACAAATGGTACATATGGAAACAGACGTAGGTCCCGTCTACACGATTTAAATAATACATACGGCGTGCGGAAGTTCGCACTTCGGTACAAACGGCTGTTCGGATGCACATGAATGCAAAAGAGGGGGGCGGTTTTCCACCCTGAAATACGCACACGTGGCGTTCGGGAGGGAAAGCGGATCACAAAGAGAAATCCGTACGCCGTTCAGATGGCTGATGGGTCTGTACGGTCCGTTCACACACATACAAACAGGCAGGGTAATCTGATTGGCTGGCTGAGTAGAGGGGGCGGGGATAGCACGGAGGGGAATTGGGAGCGGCCGCCATGTTGGTTTCCCGGCTAGCGAGCGTCCGGTAAGTCTGTGAATTTATATGTTTATTTATTTTTATTTTATGTTGTAAATATGGAAAACCGACTGTCCGCAAACCAGGAACCTTAAAAAAAAAAAAGCGGTGGGAGATTTAAAACTGCCGCTTGGCTTGCTCGCTCCAGCCAGCTTTGGGAAGACAGAGTCATACGGAGTTTAGGGGGGTTAAAAATCGTATAGCTGGTTCATATGCATACGAACATCAGGCTGTTCATATTTTTTGCCCCCCATACGGATTTTTTTATGATGGTATAGCCGCACCAGTAGACAGGCCAAAGCCACTGGAAACCCAAACCTCTCTTTGCATAGGGATAGAAGCATTTTGGGGCAGTGTGGCCCCATCTACACTACACAACTGTACCACTATTGTTCCATTTTAACCATCACGACAACATCCCATGGAATCCTGGGATTTCTAGTTTGGTGAGGCACTGGAGTGCTCTGACTGAGAATTCTGAATATCCCTCCCTAAACTGCCAATCTCAGGATTCCACAGGATGGAAGCATGGCAGTTAAAGTAGAATGACAGCACTATAATTTTGTAGTGTAAATGGGCCAACCCTATGTTAAGACATCACTCCAGGAGCTGAAAATGTACCTACCTTAGTGCATAGCTTAATCAAACCTAAAACCTGGAAGATAAGGATTAAAAGTCTAGGACTCCCAAAGTAAGTTCCCACAGCTCTCCAACTGGAACCATCTCTCAGCATCAACTGAACAGCCTACATTCTACAATATATCACAAATGCCAACGGAGCAATAAAAGTATACAATCCCAGGTCAACATAGCACTAGGCTTACAAATTCTACAAATCAACATAGCCCTTCATAGAGCCCGCCAACCTTTCTTCCATAGAATGATACTTAGGGAGTATACAGTATCTGGACATGGAGGCCTTAGCTATTACACTTTTTTAAAAAAAAATTGCAACCAGTCCCTTGCTCTCTATACATCATGCTTCAAGAGAGAAAAGACCATTTTTCCTCCATCACTGGGATCTCATGCCACTTCCTTACAAAAACCATGAAATCGGCACTGAAAAATGCTCCAGTGGTTCCACTGGACAGAGATGTTTAAGTGGAGTGTAAGGAATTCCAAGTTAATTACCACCCCAAACACTAAGCATTTGTGCTCTTTCTCCCCACCACTTCTCCCTCCCTTTCTGCTGTGATCCTGTTGTGTTCCTTGTTTCTCCTCTCCTCAAATAACCAAGTCAAGTAAACAGGAAGCTCCCTTTTAAACAATTGAACATTTATACTTCCCTTGTTTCCCCTCCGAAAGGGCAGTGGTTCCCCTCCAAGCACACTGCTAGTAAAGGCCAAGTTTTTCTTCCGGCAGTCTAGATTCATTACTATTAGCCCTTTTAATAGCATAGCTCTTAAGATTATTATTTTTTGGAGGGGGAAGGGGGCTGCAATAATGAAATAGGTAGGTTGGTGAGAACATACTCCTGCGAGACTACCTGTTCTCAACTGTGCAGCAGCTCCTTAACTCTTAGCATCCCAACATGAGAGAGAGAGAGAGAGAGAGAGAGAGAGAGAGAGAGAGAGAGAGAGAGAGAGAGAGGCTGGACTGAAATTCTATTGCAGCCAGGAAAGAGAGCCAGCATGGTTTGGTGGCTTGAGCAATGGACTAGGAGGAGATCAGCCACCTTGGGCAAGTCATGCTCTCTCAGCCTCAGAGGAAGACAAAGGCAAACGCCTTCTAAACAAATCTGGTTGAGAAAATCCAGTGCCAAGTTTGCCTTAGGGTCACCATAAGTCAGAAATGACTTTGATGAACACAGCAACAGTCCCAGAAAACAAAATCCTACCTGGCTCTGTTTTGCTTTCAATGTTTTTATTTTTTTAATTTTATTATTTTATTTATTCAGGTATTTATACCCTGCTCTTCAGCCACAAAGGCTACCAGATTACAATTTCTTTTAAGCAACAGCAATTTACACATCTACACTGCATTAAGCAGTTTAGCACTCATGAATACAAAATCTTGACAAATGTACATTGGCGGACATTTTGGTAGTCAGATACACAAGTTTAAGTCATGGTATGCATCTGGAGTGAATTATACATCACAATGCAACAGACTTAATTCTACTAACAGAAGCAGAAGTTGAGTTGCACATATAACAATACTGCACATGGAGGTTCTTGCTGTGGTTGTGCATTGCACAATGGCACCGAATCACTAACATGTGTTGTGCAATGCTGCTATTCTGCAAGGGGTTTGCATAGTACTGGTGCAACGTATCTCCGCGTGTGGATATTTATGTTATGCTGAGGGGATGCTGTGTTGAAGTCAACCTCTACCGAAAGTTGCTAGTATCCTACTTGGCTGTCTTTTTCAACAGATACAATAGGACCCCTGCATCCGTGGGGAAGTGATTCCAGGCCCCACCACGGATAGTGAAATCCGTGGATAACAGTGAACACTGCTGCCACCAGAACCCTTCCGGGGAAGGGAGGGGTTGGCAAACTCGCCTCCTCCCTCCCCCGCTAGCTCCGTTGCACCAGAGCCCTCTTTCCACCAACCCACTATGCCGGAACCCAGCCACCACCCCAGGGGTAGACGAGCTCACCTCCTCCCTCCCTTCCCCACCTGCCAGCTCCATCGCGCCGGAACCTCCTCTTTCCCACCTGCTGCACTGGAAACCCCTCCTGGTGGAGAAGGGAGGCGAGTTCGCCTCCTCCTTCCTTCCCCAGCCTGCCAGCTCAGTCATGCTGGAACCCTCCTCCCGCCCACCTGCCTGCCACACCGGAACCCACCCCCCAGCACGCCTCCTCCTGCTTCCTTCCCCCTCCCACCCATCCCGCCGCTGTCGCCATCCATGGATAATCCGCGGGTGGCAAATCAGCAGATGTAGGGGTGCTACTATACTTTGCTGCCATGGCTGTCTTCATGCATCCCCTCCCTCTTTTTTCCCCCTGTATTGCACTTGTATCAGTGCAAGCCCAGGTAGCACCAGTGGTAACATGCAACACATCTCTGTCGCATCGGGGTCTAGCTCAAATTTCATCACAACCCATCAGTGTCGTTGTCATTTTTGAAGTGCAGGTCCTCATCAAGACAGTTTCTATAGCAACTCCCATACAGATAATCTAAAATGCAATTGATTGTGATGATCAATGTGTAGGTAAACATTCCTCACCTTGTCACTCTAGAATAGAGGTAGGAAAGTGTGGGTCACATGTCACCCCTAGGCCCTGTTTTTGCCCCCCACCCCACCTGTGACTCCGCAAAACCCTTTAAAATGATTTCTTTCCACACTGGTTTCCAGACAATTTCTCAACCAAACACCAGCAAATTTGACTTAAAACCAGGTGCAAATGTTGTGGCTTATTTTGCCCACCCACCAGAGCCCCCACTAAAATTGACCAAAATGGCAGCTGGAAGTGATAACATACACCAAAATGCAATGTTGTGGCCTACTGGAGAGGAGTATTTTGGGGGATTTCCCTCACTCTCTCCACCAGTTGCTGTGGAACATACCCGTTCTGTTCGCTCCTAACTTCAGGTCTGCCTTAACAGCCCACACACCACCCTCCAGAAACAGGGCGGGGGAAATGAAGGAAGTGACCATGGAAGTACATGTACTGCTAGAGATGTTTGAATACAAACCAGAAAAACAGAAGGGCAAACAGGCTTCCCTCCACTTTTTTAAAAAAAGCCTGGGAGTGAGAGTTAAAAATTGTAAACGAGGAACTTATGGAGTCATTTCTTTTAGAATGATTAACAAAATGTTACATTGGTTACTTAGCATGAAGGTACTTTCTGTAGGGTGAATGGCAGGAGGAATCCATAACACTTGGGAACCTAGGACCGCCCGGAAAAGCAGGAAGCTGACTGGCCTGTAGCAGATTTTAAATCCCTTTGTTCTCCTCCACAAGGCCAGTTCACTGACTAGCAAAGGCCCAGAAGATCCCTGAAACGTAATCTGGAATAAAGCATATAGGTTAAGGACCAATATCAAGTACATGTGTGAGCCCGTTGGATTGACCTCCGCAGTCACCGGGTGGGGCGTATTCATCCTGCCATTCACCCTACAGAAAGTACCTTCACAGTAAGTAACCAATGTAATATTCTGTAGGGTGAAGTGGCAGGAAGAATCCATAACACTTGGGACGTACCCAAGCTTACCCCAGAAACCCTAGGGAGTGACTGCGCTAGACTGAGAGCTTATGGGTATACTATCTCATGAAGCACCCTTCTACCCAAGTTAGCTTCTACTGATTTGAACTTGTCCACCTTGTAGTGTCGAATGAAGGTCGACGGCATGCTCCATGTTGCAGCCTTGCAAATCTCTATTAGCGGGGCGTTAGTGGAGAAGACTGCTGAAATGGCCGCTGCACGTGTGGAGTGTGCCAGTACTCCCATCGGTCTCGGAACTTTCACCGCGTCGTAAGCCTCGAAGATACAAGCTTGATTCAGGTTGCCATATTTTGTCTCGAAACTGGCAACCCCATTGAGGCCAGGTTGAATGACACAAAGAGGGAGTCGCATCTCCTGAAGGACGCCGTCCTGTTGATGTATATCTTCAATGCTCACCTTACGTCTAGCTTGTGCCATGACTTTTCCGTGGGATGGACCAGATTAGGGCAGAACGATGGCAGTATTATGGGTTGCGTGACATGAAAGCTAGAGAGGACCTTGGGTTGGAATGAAGGGTCTTTTCGAAGTAGGACCGAATCTGACTCGAAGGAGCAGAGGTGCTCCCTGACTGAGAGCGCCATGAGCTCAGACACTCTCCTTGCCGATGTGATGGCCACCAAGAAGGCTACCTTGAGGGCAAGTAGCCTTAGAGGTATCCTTCTAAGTGGTTCGAAGGGGTGATGCGTCAGTTGTCGCAAAACCAGGGAGAGGTTCCATGATGAGAACCTGTGATGTACCAGGGGTGACAGAAGGGTCGCCCCTCTCAGGAACCTCCGTATGTGGGGACGTGATGCTATTTTTCCTCCTTGTGGGTCAAGTAGGAAGGCCGAGAGGGCTGCCACCTGGCGTTTCAGTGTGTTAGGTCTGAGGCCCTTGTCCAGACACTCTTGCAAGGAAGGTGAAGATATTGAGTATCGAAGCCTTCGTTGGGTCCAGTTTTTGTGATATGCACCATCTGGAGAAGACCTCCCAGGTGGCTTGGTATATTCTACTGGTTGATGGTCTCCGTGAGGCCAGGAGCGTGGCTATAATCTTCTCTGAATAACCGCACTCTCTCAGGACCTGCCGCTCAATCTCCAGGCTGTTAGTTGTAGCCAGGGGATATTGGGATGGTTGATGGGGCCCTGGTGAAGGAGATCCAGTTGTGGTCGTAGTTTCATTGACAACTCCTGCAGGTTGGAGAACCAGGGGCGTCTTGGCCAGTGCGGTGCTACCAGGATTACCTGTGCTTCCTCTTGTTGAATTTTCCTACAGACCTTGCCTATCAGAGGGATTGGAGGAAAGAGGTACAAGAGGCCGTTCTGCCAGGGCACTGTGAGGGCGTCCACTGCTTCTGCTCCTGGGAGTGGGAACCTGGAGAAGAACCTGTCTAGTTTTGCGTTTCTTGGGGTTGCAAAGAGATCCACCTTTGGTCTTCCGAATTTCTGTTGTATCTGTAGGAAGGTTTCTTGATTCAGCTCCCACTCCCCTGGGAGCACTGTGTTTCTGCTCAGATAGTCTGCCCTCAGGTTCACTTCCCCTTAGAGGTACTGTGCTGAGATTGATTCTACTGTCATCTCCGCCCATGTGAACAGAAGTATCGCTTCCTGGTGAAGCGACCTGGATTTGGATCTGCCCTGTTTCGCAATGTAGGAGCAGGCTGTGTTGTTGTCCGTCTGCAACAACACGTGGTGCCCTTGTAGGTGATGTGTGAAGTGAGCGAGGGCCAGGCGTGCTGCCCTTAGTTCTAGCCAATTTATGCTGTGGTTTTGTTCATCCCTCAACCAGGTCCCTTGGACCACTTGGTCCAGGCAGTGGGCTCCCCAGCCACGCAGGCTCGCGTCTAATGTGACTGTCACTTCGAATCTGATGCTGAATGGGGATCCCCTCTCTAATTGTGGAGGCTGGGTCCACCACCTCAAGGCCAATCTCACTTCCGGGGAGATTTGGAGGGATAGCTGTTCTCTTCTCGTTATCTGTTCCTGGAAGGGGGGTAGGAACGCCTGTAGGGGTCTGGAGTGGAATCTGGCCCAAGGGATCACCTGGATGGATATCATTAGGCCGAAGAGCCGGGCTAGTGAGAGGAGCCTAGACATTGGGCTGGTGAGAGCTGTCTGGGCTTCTTTCCTCAGGACCTGTTGCCGTTCCCTTGAAACTGCGTGATCCTGCAGTTTTCTGTGTTTAGGTGTACCCCTAGGTGCACAAGTGACTGGGATGGCGTGAGGGAGTTCTTCCCAAAGTTTATCAGGAAACCGTGTTCCTGGAGGCAGGCCACCGTTGTTTCCAGGTCCCATTCTGCTTTTTCCCTGGATGCAGCTCTCAGGAGGATATTGTCCAGGTAGGGGTGCAGGTGAATCCCTTTCACCCTCAGGGAGGCGATGAGGACTACGAGCACTTTGGTGAAGACCCTTGGCGCTGTTGAGAGACCAAATGGTAGGGCCCTGAATTGATAACGTTCGGTTCCAAATGCGAATCTCAGATACTTTCTGCTGTCCGGGTGAATCCTGATGTACAGATATGCCTCTGACAGGTCCAGTGATGCCAGGAAGTCTCCTTCCTGTAGTGCTTCTCTTACTAACGACAGGAAGGAGACTTCCTGGCATCACTGGACCTTGTATGTCATGCAGGAATTTGTTTATTTCAGATCTAGGACGGAGCGGAGGCTGCCATCCTTTTTGGGTACAGTGAAGAAGTAGGAGTAAACCCCTGAGAAACGCTGGGATGTTGGGACTTCTTCTATGGCTTAACTCTCTAGTAGGTGGTTGATGGTTGTCCTTAGGCCCACCGCCTTTTTTTGCGTTGTGGGGAACTGGTGCAGGCAGGAACCTGTTCCTTGGGTTTGAGTCGAACTCAGCCTTGTAACCTTGCGCAATTGTCTGAAGGACCCACTTGTCTGAGGTGGAGTTTGACCAAGCCGCCAGGAACCTGGACAGCCGTCCCCCTACTGGGATCGGCCTCGCATCAAGATTGCTGGCAGGAGGAGCCCCTCTGTGTTGAGGAGTCCCCTTGGCAACTGGAGGACAGGCTGGAGAAGGGGGCCTGTCGAATGACATAGTTGGTTTTTTGGCCCAAGCTGGTCTGAAGGAGCGAAAGTCTCCTGCCCTTCCTGTTCTTCTGGAGGAACGAAAGGAGTTTGAAAAGCTGAACGGCCTTCTTCCTGTTTTCCTGTCTGGTTTCTTGCTGGACGAAGGCATAGCTTGCTTCTTGTCCTTGGTCTCCATGAGGATGTCTTTTAAGGCCTCTTCCCCGAAGAGCTTGTGGCCTTTGAATGCCACTGTTGCTAGGGCATTCCTTGACTGCGAGTCGGCGTCCCAATGTTTGATCCACAGAGACCTTCTGGCCAGGGTCGTTGCTCCCGTTGCCCTGGCCGTGAATGAGAGCAGATCTTGGGAGGCGTCTGCCAGGAATGTAAGGGCCAAATGGATCCTTTTGAAGGCCCTGTTGAGGGATCTGGTATCCAAGTTTTCTGTTTCCATTACCTCTTGCATCCAGACAATGGCGGCTCTGGAGATCCTAGCCGACGCTAACACCGCCCTAGTTCCGAGCGTTGAGGCTTCGTTGGATTTCTTAAGGGCACTGTCCACCCTTTTCTCATCCGGGCCCTTCAGGGTGCCCTCACCCTCCTTGGGCGCTAGCGAGTTGGAAACCATTGAGACCACCGGCCATACCATGGGAGTCTTCAATTTGTCCAGGATTTCTTTGAGGAAGTTATATAACCTTTGTGGCATTGAGGAACGCCGGCTTGTCCCACTCTCCCGCCACCACGTTCCAAAAGGCTCTTGGGAAAGGGAAAAGGTGACCCTTCTGTTTCGTACAGGGCATGAGCGCTGCCACCTTCTGGTTCTTTGGGGCGTAGGAATCTCCCGCTGGATCTTGTTGGGCAGCAGGGGGGAGGAATTTCCAAGGCCTGGAGGACTGACTTCAACAGGTAGGCCACTTTTTCACCCTGGAAGACTATCAGAGACCTCAGTTTCTGATACCTCCAAGTCCGAGAGATCACCAGGTTCTTTATCCGAGTGGAAGGTGTCCTCTGCTTCCCTCAGGGTATCCTGATTGGATGCCCCTGTTAGTGTGAGTGCCTCTCCGCCTGAGGCTTCCCCCGACTCCTCAGAGGATCGCCTCGAAGGGGGGGCTTTTTGCTTTTTTGGCATGGTTTTTGGTGTGGGGTTTTTTCCCTTTGCCCCATTAACCGCCCCAATGCCCTCTGTGGTCTTCCCACTATCTTCTCCCCTTGTATTGTGGCCCTTTTGTGCTGGTTATTCCTGGGAGCAGGGGTCTTGGCCTGCACTCCTTTTCTCCTGTGGCCCTTAGGAAGCGAGTGGGCAGGTGGCAAGAGGGCATCTGTGAGGATCTGCAGGGCTGTGCTGATGGCCTCCCTCCTGCTCTGGACCTCCCTCTCCCCCTCCTCATCTTCATAGTCCTCTGATGCATGTGAATCTAGGGACCTCAGATCCTCAACCTCATCTCCTGAGGCTGGTCCTCCACCACCACCCCGCCATGTGCTGCTCCCTCCCCCATATCATCCTCACTTGAGGAAGGCCCCCTTCCAGGGCTCTGTAGGCCCTGCGAGACTCTACTACCCTGGCCCTCACAACCTCTGGGTCGGGGTGCATTCGTCGAATATGGCCCAGATGCGGGTCTCCGAAGGGTCCCCGAGTACCTGATTTGGGGATGCCTCCCCTTGTTGGTTGTCCATGTGGTCGGCCCTGGCGCTGGAGTCATTGCGGGAGGAGGGGAAGGCTGCCGCGGTTCCCCTGTCTCCGCAGGGCCTGCCTGCCCCAGTCCCGGCTGTTGCCGTAGCGCCCACTTTAGTGCGGGGCTGTTTGGTCCTCTGGTGGGCCTTTTTGGAGGATGTGCGGGAGCCGCCGGCCGCCAGGGCCCTCTCCGCATCCTTCCTTTGTGGGACCGGCAGTGAGGCCGAGGAGGTGGAAGCCACGGCCTGGTCCTCTCCCTCCGAGCTGCCGTTCAGGGAGCTCTGGGGAGGCAGTGTTCTCTCTGTAGCAGAGCCCTGCTGGGTTGCTTCCGAGAGACCTTGAATTGAAGCCATTAGGAGGTGAGAAACAGCTCCGTAGAGGCAGGGGGGAGCGGAGGATCACAGGGGGGGGGGCGTAGCTAGAAACGAAAGGAGAAGCGGAGAGTACAAAGAAGGGTAGGATTTTTTTTTTTTAAGGTTTGAGAAGAGAGGAGAGGTGGGGGAGGAGAAGTAGTAGAAAGGACAAAAAGGCAAAGAAAAGATTTTAAAAGATGGAGGAGCTCTGATCCTGATCTTTCCCGGGCGAAGCAGGAAGCTGAACTGGCCTCATGGAGGAGAACAAAGGGATTTAAAATCTGCTACAGGCCAGTCAGTTTCCTGCTTTTCCGGGTGGTCCTAGGTTCCCAAGTGTTATGGATTCTTCCTGCCACTTCACCCTACAGAATGCTTAAGACAAGGTGTTCATACATTTACTCCCCCAAAATTATTTCTAAAAGCTATGTAACAGGAAGTCTTTTATGTAAGACAGTATACAGTATCTGATCACTGCAAATCCTGGCCTTGGTTTCCTTTTCTTGGTTCTTTTTATGGGAATGGGTGCTTTGTGTCTTCCTGACAGTATGGGAAACCAGAACAGACAAAGCAACTTTGTCTTACTAATGCTAGTAGATTATTCGGTTTTTATTGTTTTTCATCTTCCGTTACTAAACTGGCAAAGCCAGTGAACTTCCTTTCAGTTAAAGACTCTGTAGCTCCTTTTGAAACATTTTTTAAAGAAAATTCCATTTGTAATTATTATCTGAATAAATTGTAATTTTAATATAATGTACCAAATATGATAGTTTTATGCCAAACAAAATTATATATAATAAATTTTATGTTCCTAAGGTAAGAAAGTAACTTTGAATCTATCTGTAAAGGGTGCTAATATCACTTCAAAAAAAAAAAATCCCAACATTTCAATTGTGGTTTTGGAGCAAAAATTGAAAGAATAAGGGTTCCCATGGCTTCAAAATTTCTGGGAATTTTATATCTCTAGGAGCTGCTCAGGCATTAGGCAGGTCCCTACAGAACCCTACCTGAGTTTTAAGATCTTCAAAGAAGGGCTTTCTCTCAATCCTACTCCTTTCACAGATGCACATCTGGTAGAGACTCGGGAGAGAGGCTTCTCTGTGGTTATTCCAAGGCTATGGAACTCCCTGCCATGGGAGGTTCAGTCTTCTCTGCTCTCCTTTTACCAGCAGGCAAAGACATTCCTACTTAAACAGACTCTCAGCTTTAAACTGGTAAGGGTACTGCAATGTGTGTGCTAGTTCTTAGTATGTAATACATTTTATTGGGTTTTAGCTGTTCTAAATTAATGCGTTTAGGTAGATCATGTAATTATTTGGGGGGGGGGAATCTATTATGGATTGTTTTAGCTATTTTGTTTTTAACACACAATACAAGCTGCTTCGGCAGAAAAGTGGGATAGAAATTAAATAAATAAGCAAACAAACTTAGGGCAGACTGTTCTAGAATTTTCCAGCCAATATTCTGGTTGTTAGTCCTGTAAACTATTCACATTTTTTCAACATCCCAAATGAAGCAATCAGGAGCTGATCCAGAAAGAAAGCTATAGCTGATATTATTTCTGGAGGACAGAATTTGTATTTTCTGGCTGAAGAGGAAGAAGACCCCAGGACTTGATAAATCTCTCCTACTTACTTGATATATAAATGTTATTTTCCCATACCATGTTGTTTATTAATGGCAGACAGATTTACAGAACAAATGAAGGCCGCCACTCTAAAACGTTAGTGTGTAGGTCCACCTACTTCTTTAAGCACATTATTCTAGCATTGTTCTCTTGTATGGAAAATGGACGTGATGCTTGCTAGCCAAGGGACAGGCTTGTTTGCTTGAGTTATGATCCCTCTCCCACACCACACATACACAAAGCAGAAAGTCCCGGCCTAACAGCCTGTTCTGTTTTTACCTGAGGAAGACAAATCCTGACACAGATTAAGAGCAAGACTGCAAACAGCATTGACAAGCACAACTCTACCACAAATTCACTTATGTACACGGTCGTGATGGTTACATAAAAACCACTAAACGTATTACAAACAACTCCCATAATATTTGTCCAACAACTCTCTCCCATCTGCAACTGCTTTGATGGGCAAGTGAAATATCCTGACAGTTTGAAACACCGGGTTGAAGAGAAAAAGAATAAAGATATGCAGCATGTTGAGATTTTTTGGATGTAGAGAAAGCATAATCCCCTCACAAAACAGTATTCCTTTAAGGGAAGCAAGAATTTGAAACAAGGGGCTCTTGTACTCTGTAATTACCTCATTTCACTGTTACTCTGTGGAGCAGTGGTAAATTTTGAAGCACAGGCCCTGACCAGGACAGTCTCTAAAGCAGGGATGGGCAAAGTGCACTCCCAGGGCTGTTTCTGTGGCCCCCAAGAATCAAACAATTTTTTCCTGAAGTTTTTCCAAAACAAATTTCATCAAAATACCTTCTGGGAATGTGTGGCATTTCCACCAAATCTGAGGGACCCAAGCCAATTTAGGCCCAGGTGAAAAGGACCTTTCTCAAGCCAAAAATATCCCAGGAAGACCAAAAAACATGGTGGAGATGCCCCTCATGCCTCCTAGAATGTTTGGAGAGCATTTAGGGGCACAGCATTTGATTTGTTTTCTGGGAAGGGGTGCAGTGAGGGCCTCCAAGGTCTCCTGAAGAGCTAATGCAACCCCTTACCCTTCCACAGTTGCCCACCCCTGCTCTACAGCAACACCCACATCAAAGGTCCAAAAATGCAAGTTCAAAAATGCAACATTCAAGAAAGACACCATCTTCCAAAGACACTCCTATCCCTAGTTTTCTAGCATCTACATTCAACCTCCCCAGTTCAACATCCACTAAAACAGCTTCTTCACATATGCTAAACACGTGCCTAAAGACCATTGACTCATTCAAGAAAGACACTACCTTCCAAAGACACTCCCATGTATGATATCCTAGTTCTGCAACATCCACATATTTAACATCTGTTGTTAAATACCTGCAAAAACACTTTCTTCACACATGGTTACCACATGCTTAAATTTATTCATTCAATATATAGAACTGGTAATGCTCCTCTTGAGTTTATAATTTCAGGAAGCTGGTGGGAGGGGTTCCTGTTTGCATAATTCCCTTACATGAAGAAAAAACTGCCTGCACACAGAAAAACTGGAATTTAAAAAATAAAGGAGGGAAGGTTCTACCTGGTCTCTCCCCATCCACCCACAACATGCTACTCTTTCTGTGAACATACTAACATAGTATTTCCAGTCTACAGTCCAAGCTGGTACCAGCCTATGGTCCAAGGGCACATGATATAGTTACACTCACAAATGAAAGGTAAAATATAAACTCAATAAACTTGTATATAAATTAGACTTACTTCTGCTGCTTCCTGGAATTTGTTTCATAAAGAGGTTCAATAGCTATAGACTCCTCTGTAGGCAAGGTTGTTTTGGCCCAAACAGTCATAAATGTGGGTTTCTTTTTAAATATCTAAGAGCCTGCCTCAACCCAGTGTCTTTCAGATGTTCTGGACTACAACCCCCATCATAGACCAGCACGACCATGGAAGATGTAGTTCGACTCATCTGGTAAGAACTGTGTTGGCAAAAGCTGATATCCAAGTTCTGAGTCAACACTACAGAACAGACAGAATAAATATGTGGTCCTAATACATTAAACCAAGTTGAATTAGAAGAAGACAGAATGTAACCAATGGTTCTTACTTTTCTGGCAGTGGTTGGAAGTCCAGCAGCGGTAGCTGTATTCGTTATTAATGGCTGTCTTTTCACACAGTGGCTTTTCCTCTGCCGTTCCTGGGCATAAGTCTCCACACTCTTTCGGTGGTTTATTCCCCACGATGTAGTTGTTAGCAACAGCATCCAAGATCAGGGACCAATCGACCGTAGACAGGTAACACAGGTCTGAATTCTTCTCAATCCGGATGGCCCCCCGAGTGATGTTCCTCAAATTGTGTAGCCCAATTTCTTTGAGATTGGTCATCTCAAAGATGACCAAGGCATAATTGTAGAAAAGGTTCCTGCCACGGATCACCGTGAGGTTGGGGAAGAGGTCGCTCAGGGTCTCCAGGCCCGCCACACGGAACAGCAGCAAGTAGTCCGTGATCATTGTGAGTTTTGGGAAGCGGTAGTTGCTGAAATCCTCTCCTTGAGGAATCAATAAAATTCGGAGATACCCTTCAACCACCGTACAGCCCTCCAGCTCCTTGAGCTGTTCAATATTGTTGCGGAGATCAAGGTTTGGCCCACAGACTGAAATTATCAGAAACATGGAGGAGAGGTGGAGGAGGAGAGAAAAAAAAAGAGGAAAAAACACATGATCAATATGTTTTATTATTTATTTTCAAAAGACAGTCAACAAGACTGCAAGCATGACGCTATTCTCTTTTTAAGAGAACAGGACATTCCCTTGGTAGTACCTCCGCTAAATTACCATGTACAGTTGTCCCTCCACATTCGCGAACTTGACATTAGCGGTTTCGGTTATTCGCGGTTTTGGGAGGGCCCCCCCGGGCCCCCCCAAAACCGCGACACGGGGCCTCCAGAGGCCCCGTGAAAGACATAGAGGGAGCGGGGAGGCCCAGGGAGGCGTCCACGGGGCCCCCGGAGGCGCTCCGGAGGCCCCATGAAGGCCTGGGGAGGCGATCCTGGGGCCTCCGGAGATGCTCCGGAGGCCCCAGGAAGGCTTGGGGACGGGGTGGGGAGGGCTGGGGAGGCGATCCTGGGGCCTCCGGAGACGCTCCGGAGGCCCCAGGAAGGCCTGGGGACGCGGTGGGGAGGGCTGGGGAGGCGATCTTGGGGCCTCCGGAGCATCTCCGGAGGCCCCAGAAAGGCCTGGGGACGGGGTGGGGAGGGCTGGGGAGGCGATCCTGGGGCCTCCGGAGACGCTCCGGAGGCCCCATAAAGGCCTGGGGACGGGGTGGGGAGGGCTGGGGAGGCGATCCTGGGGCCTCCGGAGACGCTCCGGAGGCCCCAGGAAGGCCTGGGGACGGGGTGGGGAGGGCTGGGGAGGCGATCCTGGGGCCTCCGGAGACGCTCCGGAGGCCCCAGGAAGGCCTGGGGACGGGGTGGGGAGGGCTGGGGAGGCGATCCTGGGGCCTCCGGAGACGCTCCGGAGGCCCCAGGAAGGCCTGGGGACGGGGTGGGGAGGGCTGGGGAGGCGATCCTGGGGCCTCCGGAGCATCTCCGGAGGCCCCATAAAGGCCTGGGGACGGGGTGGGGAGGGCTGGGGAGGCGATCCTGGGGCCTCCGGAGACGCTCCGGAGGCCCCAGGAAGGCCTGGGGACGGGGTGGGGAGGGCTGGGGAGGCGATCCTGGGGCCTCCGGAGACGCTCCGGAGGCCCCAGGAAGGCTTGGGGACAGGGTGGGGAGGGCTGGGGAGGCGATCCTGGGGCCTCCGGAGACGCTCCGGAGGCCCCAGGAAGGCCTGGGGACGCGGTGGGGAGGGCTGGGGAGGCGATCCTGGGGCCTCCGGAGACGCTCCGGAGGCCCCAGGAAGGCCTGGGGACGGGGTGGGGAGGGCTGGGCAGGCGATCCTGGGGCCTCCGGAGATGCTCCGGAGGCCCCAGGAAGGCCTGGGGACGGGGTGGGGAGGGCTGGGGAGGCGATCCTGGGGCCTCCGGAGACGCTCCGGAGGCCCCAGGAAGGCCTGGGGACGCGGTGGGGAGGGCTGGGGAGGCGATCCTGGGGCCTCCGGAGCATCTCCGGAGGCCCCATAAAGGCCTGGGGACGGGGTGGGGAGGGCTGGGGAGGCGATCCTGGGGCCTCCGGAGACGCTCCGGAGGCCCCAGGAAGGCCTGGGGACGGGGTGGGGAGGGCTGGGGAGGCGATCCTGGGGCCTCCGGAGACGCTCCGGAGGCCCCAGGAAGGCCTGGGGACGCGGTGGGGAGGGCTGGGGAGGCGATCCTGGGGCCTCCGGAGACACTCCGGAGGCCCCAGGAAGGCCTGGGGACGGGGTGGGGAGGGCTGGGGAGGCGATCCTGGGGCCTCCGGAGCGTCTCCGGAGGCCCCAGGAAGGCCTGGGGACGGGGTGGGGAGGGCTGGGGAGGCGATCCTGGGGCCTCCGGAGCATCTCCGGAGGCCCCAGAAAGGCCTGGGGACGCGGTGGGGAGGGCTGGGGAGGCGATCCTGGGGCCTCCGGAGACGCTCCGGAGGCCCCAGGAAGGCCTGGGGAGGGCGGGAGGGAGGGCCGGGGAGACCTCCGCGGGGCCTAGCAAGGCCCCGCAAAGGCTTGGGGAGGGAGGGAGGGAGGGCCGGGGAGACCTTCGCGGGGCCTAGGAAGGCCCCGCGAAGGCCTGGGGAGGGAGGGGGGAGGGGTGTCGTTATTCGCGGTTTTTTCACATTCGCGGGGGTCCGCGGAACGGAACCCCCGCGAATGTGAAGGGACGACTGTATTCCAATATGAAGCATTACAAATGCCTCTATCTCTTTAACAAGAGCTTGAGAAGTTATTTTTTATTTTTTAAAAATGTAGTTCATTGTTATTATTTGTTATTTGTGTATATGTGTGTCTGTTTCAATAATTCACCAACGTTGTTTGTTACAAGGGTAAATAAATAACATATTGCTTGTTGCACTGCATGTTACTTTTTCATTACTTTTCATTAACTTTTTTTAAAAACAAAAACACCTAGGATTGCTAAGGGAATCATATAAAACTTGAAAAAAAAATCTCAAAACGCTTCTAAGGACAGTAACTTTTAAAAGTAACGAGAAAACATTATTCATAATCCTAAGGCAGTAATTTTGTTCCCATTCACTGTACCACTTCTGAAATGTAAGATTGATCCACCCTCATTATCAAGAAACTAGTTACAGTTAAGTATGTTACTTGTAACTTGTTGCTGCAAAACTACAGCCTGGATGCCGCTCTTTGCTGTGTGCCTCCACATGCCCAAACTATTATCCTCCCACATTAAAAGGGCTAGAAAAGGCCCTAAATCAGGAGTGGGAATTGTGTGTTCCTCCAAATGTTGTTGAACTGCAATTCCCAACATCTATTCCATCTGGCTATGCTGACTAGGGCTGCTGAGGTGCAATTCAAAAACATCTGGAGATTTGAAAATTTTATTATCAAGAAATCATGGTTTAACAGTCAGTTTTTGCCCTTTTCCACTTACTTTGCCATTTTCTCCCACCTTGTTTTCATTTTAAAACATTATTCTGCTATAGTTAATGACTGCAAAACACATCCATTCTTATTTTTGTTCATTCTGCCCTGAAAATCGTTGTATTCTAAAGAGACAAACTAATCCCAGTTCAAAGAGTACTACAGTTTCTTTTTGGCTGCTGTGTGTTTTCCTTGGACCATATTTTATGCAGACACACATACAGAAGAGTGTGCGTGTGTACTGTGATGTGACTTCCAATGTAAAAACACACACACACACACAACACAATGCTCATCATTCATCATTTCACACAAAAACACTCAGCAATTACTATGCAATTCAGAGAATTTATATAACTATGCTTATGTCTCAAGTATCACAAGCTTTTCTTACTGTTCATTTACATCAACCATCACAACAGCATAACACCTAATAACAATTTTTTTTTAAAAAAAAAAATTTTTAAAACGATTCCTAGCTCTGACAGACACATTCTCTATATCCCGGTCAACTCAAAGGTGCCCAAAGGGAGAACCTTTAATTAATTATGTCAATATGGAGCCAAAAAGACTGCAAGGTAAGGACAGCACAATGATACGGACATCCTGAAAAAAATAACCTTTGTTTATATGGACTGAGAATTCCATAAAACTCAACCATCACAAAGCCAATACTCAAAATTTTCAAGCATCAATACAGTTTTGCAGTCAAATCCCATTAACAGCTGCCTTTGTTAAATCCAAAACTGATAATCCTGAAAGTATACAGTAGGATCCCTGTATCCATGGGGGTTTGGTTCCTGGGATTTACAACAGATACTGGAAACTGCATATAACAGCAAACACCACTGAAAATAATGGGACTTCTGGTTTAAAATACCATAGATTATTTCAAAGCTCCATTTATGTGTGTTTAAAAACAATGATTTTCTTCTCGCTGGTGCCCTCCATACAAGTCCTCCCAAAGAAACCATTGTTCTGTTTGTTTGTTTGTTTGTTTGTTTAATTTACTGGCCCCATTTACTATTCAATCAATAATAAAAGTTCTCTTAACAATAGTCAGGTTAACACAATTTAAAATCACAATTCCAACACATCAATAAATAAAACAGCATGAAAGCCACACAAGAACAAGCAGAGATTAACACTGTATAAATATAGCCACAAAAAAGTTTGGTAAGTGAGGAACCAATCAAACCTCTTGGGAGATATTACCAATTAAAAGGTGCATTTCTCTCTCTCTTTCTCCTTCTATCGACAGTAAAGAAGTTATTTTCAGTAGCAAGGTATGGCCCTGCTTGAAACCAGAGCTTGGGAAAGTTACTTTTTGGACTATAATTCCCAGAATCTCAGTGACCATGCAGCCTGAGCAATTCGGGGAGTTGGAATATACAAAAGTAACTTTTCCAAATGTTGCTTGAGCTTATCCATACCAATCAAAGCAGACAATACTGAGCTGCAAGAATCAACAATCCGTCTGATTATAGGATTATATTATATTCATAGCTTCAATGTTAAGAGTGGGGCTTCTGGTCTTCCAGATGCTGATCAACAGCAAACCTCCACCAATGCTAGCCAGCACAGCCAATGGTGATCAATGCAGACAGCTGCTGTTCAACATCTGGAGAGCTGCATAATTTGCACTCCTGCAAACTGCAGTGTGAACTGGGTATACAAACAGAAATTTATCTTGTTGCTCTCGTTGTTGTGTGCATTCAAGTCATTTCCAACTTATTGTGATCCTAAGGCAAAACTGTTACGGGGGTTTTCTTGGCAAGATTTGATCAGAGGGGGATTGCCATTGCCTTTGCCTTCTTCTGAGGCTCAGAGGGTATGACTTACCCCAGGTCATCCAGTGAGTTTCCATGGCTGAATGGGCATTTGAACCCTGGTCTCCCAGTGTCCTAGTCCAACATTCAAACCACTAAACCATGCTATTTATTTAGCTGGTCATTTTCCTAGTTATTCTTGTCACTTATTTGAAGGGCCTTATGCCCCTATTTGAGTCTGCCTGTGTTTTCAGATATTTCAGGATTTCCCAATCCTCACAGGTATATCTGGTAAGAACACAGGAGACAGTCTTCCTAGTAGCTCTTCCCAGGATCTAAACCCCCTTCCTAGAGAGGTTAGAACAATGCCCTCCTTTCTAACTTTTTGTAGCAGGACTTTTTTTTTTGTTTCGGTTGGCCTTTTGTTTCGACTGCAAGCCTTTGAATGCTGACTGCTGAGGATTGATAGTTTAATTATATTTTTAACTTTTGCACAATGATTTTTTTAAGTGTGTCTGTTTTAACGTCTGTAAGCTGCTTCTGAGTCCCAGACTGGGGGAAAGGCAGAATATTAGTAACAGCAACAACAGTTAACTTCTGGATTTTAGCCAATGATCTTGTAGATTATACTATTCCTACTGCTTTATTATCTTCTTTTAGACATGTACTGGTTTTTACAGTGAACTGCTCTGGCATTTTTTAAAATGAAAAATGGCACAGAAATACTGGAATTAAATGAAATGCCATCAACCAGTTCTGCAGTCACACTATTATACATATTTCCAAGGTCCTTATGATCTCAGAAATGGCTGTTGTCATGGCAGGATGCATCCGCACACACAACCAGTGGATACACAGAATTCCTTGATATGTTCTTAACTAAAGAGGGATCCTATAGGGCAGCTTTTGTCAATACAAAATCTGCTGGATGTATTAGACTGCAGTTTCCATCAAGCTAGCTATGTGCTGCGGTTGTTGAATGACTTCAAGTTGTGTCTAACTTACAGCAAACCTAAGATGAATCTATCAAGGGGTTTTATTGGCAGGATTTCTTCAGAGCTGTTTTTCCTTTGCCTTTCTCTAAGGCTGAGATAGTGTGATTTGCCCAAGGTCATCCACCAACTGGGTTCCCATGACTGAGCAGGGATTCAAAATCCTGATCTCCCAGAGTCAAGAGTCCAACACTAAAACTACTACTCCACACTGGCTGGGAATTATGGGAGTTTTATTCCAACCCACCTGGAATGCCCATGTTGAGGGAATCTGTGGTGAGTAGCCAGCTTATGCATATGCGTGTAAAGTTTCTGTATACAGAACCCTGCATACAGAAAACAGCACCCCACCACCAAGTAAATGGTGGAGGATATTGAGACAAATTTCTACAAAGTGAAATTATCAAGACAGTGAGAAGAAAAAAATTAAAATCTTAAGAAATTTTATCAAGTAAATAAAATATACCTTCTAAGAAATTTTGATTCAACTCTATTGTTTACATGGGGACCCCCTTAAAAAAAATCTTCCAGTCTGAATGATACAGTCCACCCCACAGCCTTTGGTCTTTTCCTCTGCGAAATTGCAGGAGGGACTCTCCAGAGAAAGACAGGCAGGAAATGAAAACTACCTTCGGAACTCCCCCTGGAAAAGGCCAAAACACTGACTAAACTTCCAAGATCTGTTCCCTTCATACCTCCAGATACATCAACAGGAAGTACAGCTTTCCACACTTCAAAGGCTGCTTTTCAGTACCAATGAAAAGAGAAACAATAAGCAATAACCCAAAAACTGTACTCCGAGCATTTGGGAGAAATAAATAGCCAAGAACAGATGACATACCAATAGAGCTGATCCAAGGTACAGAGACAGGAACTACTCTAGTTCTGCCTAAAATCTGTCAACAAATATGTGAAATAGATTTTCCTTGGGGTTTTTCCCCAGCTGTGAGGCCGTGTTCTGGAAGTTTCTTTGTGACATTTCGCCTGCATCTGTAGCTGGCATCTTCAGAGAATGGTTGGGTAGGAGTGTGTGTGGGGTTCCAACAATGTCCCACAGAATGGAAATGCTCAATATAAATGTCAATCGCCAAGAAAGGAGACACCAGAGATTTCAGTAACCACAGGACCATTGCATTAATATCCCGTGCAAGCAAAGTGATGCTTTAAATTCTACAATGAAGACTTTAACCATATATGGAGCTAGAAATGCCATATGTCTGAGCTAGGGTTAAGGAATAGAAGAGGCACTAGGGATCATATTGCAAACTATTGTTGGATAATGGAGTGCATCAAAGAATTTCAGAAGAAAATGAGCCTGGATTACAGGAAAGCCTTTGACTGAGTAGATCGTGTGGGGGGGGGACTATATATTGCTGTTAAAGAAATGGGTGCTACAACATTTGACTGTAACCTGTACGCAGGACAAGAGGCAACTGTCAGGACAGAATACAGAGAAACAGAATTGTTTCCAGTTAGCAAGAGGGTCAGGCAAGACAACATTTTATCTCCTTGTTTAAATTGTATGCTGAACATTTCAGAATTAGACTCAGAGAAAGGAGGTGAGACAACGGGAGAAACAAACATCATCAATTTAAGAATGCAAATGATATCATACTACCAACAGAAAAAAGCAAAGACATGGGATGATGACTGGAGAAAGCTAAGGAAGAAACTGCAAAGGCAGGTTTACAACTGAACATGAACAAAAATAATAATCACAGATGATTTAAAACAGATGATGAAAACATTGAAATAGTTCCAGATATGGAGGAACGAATCGACAATGAGGATGATAACTTGGAAGAAGTTGAGAGAATGGGGAAATGTCTAGAGGAGGAGGGAAAGGAATGTCAGGATCAAGAGAATGGTAGGGATTTAAGTGAGGAAGGCGATGTGGAGGAGGAAGGCGAAAAGGCTGCAGATTAAAATAAAGCAAAATGATCAAATAAATAAATAAATAAACATGTCGTTAAATATAGCATCATGGAATGTTAAGTGGTTGGACACAATGGTAAAAAGAAGACGAGTCTACCACTTTTTGGAAAAAAATAAAGCTGAGATCACATGCCTACAAGAAATAAGGATAAGGCAAAATGACAGTAAATATCTAAGGAATTCAAAGCTAGGCCAAGAGTTCTTCTCCTTAACAGCTAATAAAAAGAAAGGTGTTGTGATATACATAGACAGAAGATATGAAGCGAGACAAATATTTAAGGATAACGAATGACATTTGATAGGCTTAGAAATTAACATCGTTGGAATGAAGATGTATCTGATTGGTATTTACACACCACTAGTAGAAAAACAGAATTTTTTAAAGACTCCAAGAAGAGATGGGGAAATTGGAAAAAGGAACTATAATTGTGATGGGAGACTTTAACGGAGTATTGGACGGTAGACGAGATCGATCAGGAATGAATAAAGAGAAACAAGGAAGACTACCAAAGATATGTTTTGAATTAATGGAAAAATTTAGTTTGGAAGACCTCTGGACTACAAAGTACCAATCACAGAAGGGATACACCTTCCATTCAGATGCCCATGATACGATGTCGAGGATAGACATGTTCTGGATATCAAGAACTCTGATCCCCAAAATACGATGTATGGAGATAATACCAAAAATAATTTCTGACCATAACCCGATAAAAATGAAGATGACTCTGCCTAGGAGGATGTATACCTGGAGATTAAAAGTTAACTTGTTAAAAGATGAGGGATTCGTGGAAAAAAATTGAGATAGTATTAGACTATATTTTAAAGAAAACAAGAAGGAAGAAATTAAGATGAATGTTATTTGGGATGCATTCAAAGCAACAATAAGGGGACAACTATTACAAAAAGGGGCAGAGATCGTAAAAAGAAAGAGACAAAAGAATCAAGACTCCTTACAAAAGCTTAAGATGTTGGAAGATAACCTAAGAGAAAAATCTCGGGATTTAACTGTACAAAAGGAAATAGAGCTAATAAAGAAGAAAATCAATTCAGAAATGGTGGAGGAGATAGGAGCTAAATTAAGAAGAATAAAGCAGAAACATTTTGAATATGCAAATAAGACAGGGAGGTGGCTGTCATACAAACTGAAAAAAGAAAAAGATAGAAATGCAATTACAGAAATTAAAACTCGAGAGGAAACATTGAAAACACAAAGAGATATAGAAAAAGTGTTCCTTGAATTTTATTCCTCATTATATAAAGCACAAACTCAAGAGGAAGGCTGGGAGAAAGAGATGGTGGATTATATAAAAGAAAATAAATTTACAACGCTAACAGAACAACAAAGATCTGGTCTAAAAGAACTATTCGAGAAAGAGGAACTAACGACAGCAATCAAAAATCTTAAGAAAGGGAAAGCACAAGGTCCAGATAGATATACGGATACATTTTATAAAACTTTTGAGAACGAAATAACACCACATCTATTGGAAGTAATGAATAAAAACCAAACAGAAGATATGCCCGAAACATGGAAGACAGCTAACATTGTGGTAATATTAAAGGAGGGAAAAGATAAAACTGACGTCAAGAACTACCACCCAATTTCGCTGCTAAATGTGGACGACAAAATATATGCTACAATGATAGCTAACAGGTTGAAGATGGTTCTAAAAGAAATTATCCACACAGACCAAAACGGCTTCTTACCAGATAGATCACTCTCAACTAATATACGAAATGTAGTAAACATACTGGAATTTCTGGAAAAAACAACGAAAGGAAAGCGGCGATAGTTTTTCCTGACGCGGAAAAAGCATTTGACAACGTCAATTGGAGTTGTTTGATTCAGACGATTAAAGAAATAGGATTTGGACAATTTATATCAGCAAATATAGAAAGAATATATGTGGAACAAAAAGCACAAATTATAATAAATGGTGAGAAGACATCAGAAATAAAAATACAAAAAGGGACTAGACAGGGATGCCCTCTGTCACCGCTGTTGTTTATTGTAGTTTTGGATATCCTAATGTATAAAATCAGAAAGGATAAGACAATTCAAGGATTGAAAGTAAAAAATCAGGAATATAAAGCTATGGCATTTGCCGACGACATAGCAATAGTACTGGAAGACCCCTTGGAAAATATTGATAAATTAATGAATACCATTGTTGACTATGGAAACTACGCGGGATCTAAGATCAATAAGGAAAAAACTTTTGTAATATCAAGAAACATTAAGAAAAAAGAGGAAGATATCTTGGAAAGACTATCAGGGTATAAAATTGGGAAAAAAGTGAGATATTTGGGAATTTGGATTTCGAATAGAAGCCCGGATTTATATGACAATAATTATAAGAGAACTTGGGGGTAAATAAAAGAACTACTGAATAAATGGAAAAACTTGAATCTATCACTGCTGGGCCATATAGCTGCAATAAAAATGTCTGTGCTTCCTAAATTAATGTTTTTGTTCCAGAACCTACCAATCCTGACAAATGAAAAACCATTTAAGACCTGGAAAAGAGACTTGAGTGATTTTATCTGGAATGGACGGAAACCAAGAATAAAATGGCAGACATTGATGGAAAGAACTGAAAGAGGACGGGCAGCTCTGCCCAACTTGAATCTGTATTATAAAGCGTGTAGTCTGATATGGATATCGGAATGGATTAAATTGAATGATATCAAAATATTAACCCTGGAAGGAGCTGGACTGAGACTGGGATGGCATGCCTATTTAGGATACAATAAAGCAGTAGTGCGTAAAGACTTTAACAACAATATTATAAGGAAAGCCCTGTTACATAACTGGAAAAAGATCAAATCATTATATTACAATAAACTGCCAAGATGGTTGTCGCCAGCGGAAGCTTTCCTCGGAAGATGGGGGAAAGTAGGAAAAACAAATAAATGGATTACATATGCAAATCTAATTAGGAAAAAGAGAGATGGAACAATAACAATGAAAACAAAAGAGGAATTGAAGGAGGAGGGATGGGAAATAAATTGGTTGATATATCAGCAATTAAGTAACAGATTTAAGCAAGATAAAGAAAATATGGGCTTCTTGGAAGAACAGACGGAAGTGGATAAGATAATATGGGGAGAGGAAAAGAATAGCCAAGCTGTATAATTTATTTCTATCCAGACATCTGGAGGCAGAGGTGGTAAGAGAAACAATGGTTAAATGGGCAAGAGATGTTGGTGAAGTAATAAATATGGAGGAATGGGAAACAGCTTGGAAACAAACAAAAAAGTTTATGGTGTGCCAAGCATTAAAATAAAATTATCTTAAAATGATCAATCGTTGGTATCTAGCTCCAGTCAAGCTAAATAAAATATTTGGAACAAAACAAAAAACATGTTGGAAATGTGAGAAAACAGCAGGCTCATTAATGCACATGTGGTGGCAATGCTCATTTATGCAGAAGTACTGGACAAAAGTACATTTAATAATACAAAAAATGCTTAACATAAAATTCGAATTTAGCCCTAAATTGTACCTTCTGAATATCACATCGATGTCAGAAAAGGAAGTAGAGAAGAAACATTGGAGAATGCTACTATATATTTGTACATCTGCGCGCCTGAATGCTGCAAAAAAATGGAAGAGCAAAGAAATGCCTCTAACAGATGATTGGTTAGATAAAGCCCTAAGATGAGAGATAACGATAAACTAAAAAATACTGAGTGCAAAATCAACTGAAAGACTGGAAATGGAATGGTCTCCGCTGACTGACTGACAATAGCAAGAAAAGGTGGAATATCAGCAGGGAAGTGTAGATATAGGAAAGAAAAGAGGTATAAGGAAAACGAAACAGGTAGCAGTAGTGACAATAAGGGCGAAACGGAGGAGGAGGTAAGTGATAAACTTTTTGCTGACAACAGAAATTACGGTCAAGGAGGTAAAAGGGAGATATTTTAAACAAACTAGGGGAGAAAAAATCTTTGAGTTATTTTACAAAGGAAGTCAGTTGATTTTATTATATAAGGTATAAGATTTGTGAAGATTATGAACATGTAATAAGTAATAAGAAATGGATGGGGTACAATAACTTTTTTATTGAATAAAAATCATTTTTTAAAAAAATGAAATAGTTCCAGATTTTCTATACTTTGGCTCAGTCATTAATCAAAGTGGAAACTGCAGTAAAGAAACCAGAAGATAGGATTTAGAAGGGCAGCTATGAAGGAACTAGACAAAATCCTGAAGTGTAGAAATATCACTGAATACTTAACTGAAGATTCTCCATGCCATGTCTTCATCATATATCCCATTTCTATGCATGATTGAAAAAACTGGACAGTGAAGAAAGCTAATAGGAAGGAAATCCACTCATTTGAAATGTGGTGCTGGAGTAGAGTTCCACGGATACTGTGGAATTGCTAAAAAAAGAAACGAATGGATCCTAGAGCAAATCAAGCCTGACTCACTAGAAAAAACAATGATGGTTGGGTAAGGTAGAACACAGTAGGAAAACAGGAAGACCAATACTTAGACAAGGAAGCCATCGACCTGAGTCTGCAAGACCTGAGCAGGGCTGTTGATGATAGGGTGACTTGGAGATCTCTCATTCCACCATAAGTTCAAGTCAATTTGACCACAGTTAACAACTTTCCTGTAAAGCTTAGCATTAGAGTGAGAAGGACACAGTGGCGGGGAAGCACCCATGAATAAATCAGCTTTCTCATCCAGTTAAGTTGTAGGGTCAGGAATTTCAGAAATTCAAAGCATTTTGCATCCCCAACATCCCCCCCCCCAGGAATCTAAGCAAGCTGCAGAGTGAATTCCTGACAATTCTTGCAATATAAAAGGATTTTTCCCCTCCAACAGGATACTCTTTTGATCTTACAAAGGATTGCCTTTCTTGTTATGTGCATTCAAGTCATTTCCGAACCTATCATGGGTTTTCTTAGAAAGATATGTTCAGAGGGGGCTTGCCTTTGCCTCCCCCTGAGGCTGAGAGCATATGACTTGCCCAAAATCACCCAGTACGGTTTCATGGCTGAGCAGGGATTTGAAGCCTGATCCCCCATTCTCCTAGTCCAATGCTCAAACCACTAAACCACATTGGCTCTTGAACACACACAAATATCCAGACTCCATCCATCAAAGAACAGCTTGTGTATTATGAAAAGAGTTACCAAAACAGGAACTTCAATCAACAAGATTTGGAGATCTCTCATCTGGACCAGATGAACTACATCCAAGAGTATTAAAAGAGCTGGCAAATGTGATCTCAGAGCCATTGGCAATAATCTTTGAGAACTCTTGGAGAACAGGAGAAGTCCCAGCAGACTGGAGGAGGGCAAACGTTGTCCCCATTTTCAAAAAGGGGAAAAAGGAGGATCCCAACAATTATCGTCCAGTTAGCCTGACATCAATACCAGGGAAGATTCTAGAGCAGATCATTAAACAGAGAGTCTGTGAACATTTAGAAGGCAATGCCATAATCACAAAAAGTCAACATGGGTTTCAGAGAAACAAGTCATGCCAGACTAATCTGATCTTTTTTTATATATAAAATTACCAGCTTGGTAGATGAAGGGAACGCTGTGGATATCGCATACCTTGATTTCAGTAAGGCCTTTGACAAGGTTCCCCATGACATTCTTGCAAACAAGCTTGTAAAATGTGGGCTAGACAAGTTAACTGTTCAATGGATTTGTAATTGGTTGACCGGCCGAACCCAAAGGGTGCTCAGCACTGGCTCCTCTTCATCATGGAAAGATGTGACCAGTGGGGTGCCACAGGGTTCTGTCCTGGGCCCAGTGCTATTCAACATCTTTATAAATGACTTGAATGACGGAATTAGGGGCATACTTACCAAATTTGCAGATGACACCAAATTAGGAGGAGTAGTAGCTAATACCCTAGAGGACAGGATCAAAATTCAAAATGACCTGGATAGGCTGGAGAGCTGGGCCAAAGCTAACAAAATGAAATTCAATACAGAGAAATGTAAGGTACTGCACTTAGGGCGAATAAATGAAATGCATAGATATAGGATGGGGGACACCTGGCTGAATGAGACTACATGTGAAAGGGATCTAGGAGTCCTAGTAGACCACAAGTTGAACATGAGTCAACAGTGTGATGCGGCAGCTAAAAAGGCCAATGTGATTTTGGGCTGCAACAATAGAAATATTGTGTCTAGATCAAGGGAAGTAATAGTGCCGCTCTATTCTGCCTTGGTCAGACCTCATCTAGAATACTGTGTCCAGTTCTGGGCACCACAATTCAAAAAGGATATTGACAAACTGGAGCGTGTCCAGAGAAGGGCGACTAAAATGGTGAAAGGTCTGGAAACAATGCCTTATGAGGAGAGACTTAGGGAGCTGGGTATGTTTAGCCTGGAAAAAAGACGGTTAAGAGGCGATATGATAGCCCTGTTTAAGTATTTGAAGGAGTGTCACGTTGAGGATGGAGCAGAGTTGTTTTCTGCTGCTCCAGAGACTGGAACACGGGGCAATGGATGCAAGCTCCAGGAACAGAGATTCCTCCTCAACATTAGGAGGAACTTTTTGACAGTAAGAGCTGTTCGGCAGTGGAAGACACTCCCTCGGAGCGTGGTGGGGTCTCCTTCCTTGGAGGTCTTCAAACAGAGGCTGGATTGCCATCTGTCACGGATGCTTTGATCGTGATTTCCTGCGTGGCAGGGGGTTGGACTGGATGGCCCTCGTGGTCTCTTCCAACTCTGCAATTCTATGATTCTATGATTACACTGCTGTAGACGTTTCCACCATTACGTATGAAGTTAAAATATTCCATTCCTTATTGGAATCTCATTGTTGTCAGGAGGTGACAAGGGGGAGAAAGGGAGTGAGGAATGGCCAAAACAGAAAAGACCTCATCGAATATGTGGCATATTATAAAGAACTACTTCTTTGTAAAGGGGGGAAAACTCATTCTATGTATGCACAGAATTCTTCTATACTCAAAGTATCATGAATATATATAGCAAGGCCTGTCAAGCTATGTCAATACTGCACACACAGAAAATAGGTAATTGGGGAAGTTTGTCTCACACTTTTGAGTTTCCAAAACACACATATTATTACCTCAGTCATTCTTACACAAGTAATTCATTATCCTATAAAGCAGGGTAACAGAAAGAGGGGTTGTGAAAAATGTGGCAACAGTGAAATGTTTCTGATATATCTATTTTATACACTTGGGTTGCGTAAAAATTTCTTGGGCAAAAAGGGCTCATAAGTGGGAAAAGTTTAAGAAGCCCTGCCTTAGAGGACCATACTCCATCCCTCACAACACCGTTATTTGGTGGTTTCACACTTTATAGTTTTCCTTCCATTTTAAAAGAGTAAAATTCCTCTTTAGAATCATAGAATCATAGAATCATAGAATTGCAGAGTTGGAAGAGACCACGAGGGCCATCCAGTCCAACCCCCTGCCACGCAGGAAATCACAATCAAAGCATCCCCGACAGATGGCCATCCAGCCTCTGTTTAAAGACCTCCAAGGAAGGAGACCCCACCACGCTCCGAGGGAGTGTGTTCCACTGCCGAACAGCTCTGACTGTCAAAAAGTTCCTCCTCATGTTGAGGTGGAATCTCTGTTCCTGGAGCTTGCACCCATTGCTCCGTGTTCCAGTCTCTGGAGCAGCAGAAAACAAGCCTGCTCCATCCTCAGCGTGACATCCCTTCAAATACTTAAACAGGGCTATCATATCGCCTCTAAACCGTCTTTTTTCCAGGCTAAACATACCCAGCTCCCTAAGTCTCTCCTCATAAGGCATTGTTTCCAGACCTTTCACCATTTTAGTTGCCCTTCTCTGGACACGCTCCAATTTGTCAATATCCTTTCTGAATTGTGGTGCCCAGAACTGGACACAGTATTCTAAGTGAGGTCTGACCAAGGCAGAATAGAATGGCACTATTACTTCCCTTGATCTAGACACTATACTTCTATTGATACAGCCCAAAATCGCATTGGCCTTTTTAGCTGCCGCATCACACTGTTGGCTCATGTTCAACTTGTGGTCTACTAGGACTCCTAGATCCCTTTCGCACGTAGTCTCATTCAGCCAGGTCTCTCCCATCCTATATTTATGCATTTCATTTTTCCGCCCTAAATGCAGTACTTTACATTTCTCCGTATTGAATTTCATTTTGTTAGCTTTGGCCCAGCTCTCCAGTCTATCCAGGTCATTCTGAATTTTGATCCTGTCCTCTAGGGTATTAGCTACTCCTCCCAATTTGGTGTCATCTGCAAATTTGATAAGTATGCCCCTAATTCCCTCATCTAAGTCATTGATAAAGATGTTGAATAGCACTGGGCCCAGGACAGAACCCTGTGGCACCCCACTGGTCACATCTTTCCAAGACGAAGAGGAGCCACTGCTGAGCACCCTTTGGGTTCGGCCGGTCAACCAATTACAAATCCATTGAACAGTTAACTTGTCTAGCCCACATTCTACAAGCTTGTTTGCAAGAATGTCATGGGGAACCTTGTCAAAGGCCTTACTGAAATCAAGGTATGCAATGTCCACAGCGTTCCCTTCATCTACCAAGCTGGTAACTTTATCAAAAAAAGAGATCAGATTAGTCTGGCATGACTTGTTTCTCTGAAACCCATGCTGACTTTTTGTGATTATGGCATTGCCTTCTAAATGTTCACAGACTCTCTGTTTAATGATCTGTTCTAGAATCTTCCCTGGTATTGATGTCAGACTAACTGGACGATAGTTGTTGGGATCCTCTTTTTTCCCCTTTTTGAAGATGGGAACAACGTTTGCCCTCCTCCAGTCTGCTGGGACTTCTCCTGTTCTCCAGGAGTTCTCAAATATTATTGCCAATGGCTCTGAGATTATATTTGCCAGCTCTTTTAATACTCTTGGATGTAGTTCATCTGGTCCTGGAGATTTAAATTCATTTAGATTAAGAAGGTATTCCTGTACCACCTCTTTACTTATTTTCAGCTGGATTTCCCCTATTGTGTCCTCTGTTCCATTTTCCTCAGGTTGGTCCTCCTTTTCCTTTTCTGAAAACACTGAGGCAAAGAAGGTGTTGAGTAATTCTGCCTTTTCTCTGTCCCCTGTTAGCATTTTGCCATCTTCTCCACGTAGCGGCCCTATCATTTCCTGCTTCCTCCTTTTGCTGCGGACATACCCAAAAAAACCCTTTTTATTGTTCTTAACCTCCCTAGCAAGCCTGAGCTCATTCTGCACTTTAGCTTTTCTGACTTTACTCCTACACGTGTTCGCTATCTGTTTGAATTCTTCTTTGGTGATTTCCTCCCTTTTCCATTTCCTATACATGTTCCGTTTAAAACTTAGCTCCATTGAAAGTTCTTTAGTCATCCATCCTGGTTTCTTGAGACACCTCCCATTTTTCTTCCTCAATGGTACTGTTTGAAATTGTGCCTTCAGTATCTCCCTTTTGAGAAAGTCAAAACCGTCTTGAGGTCCCTTCTCTTTTAGTATTCTTGACCATGGGATCATCCCCAGTATTTCCCTGAGTTTATTGAAATCAGCTCTCCTAAAGTCAAGAATGCGTGTCTGACTATGCCTGGCTTCTCCTTTCCATTGTATAACAAACTCCAGGAGAACATGATCACTCTCACCTAAGGATCCCACCACTTGCACCCCATTAACAAGGTCGTCTCTGTTGGTTAGGATCAGATCTAAAATAGCTGACCCCCTTGTTGCCTCTTCCACCTTTTGGACCATGAAATTGTCTTCCAGGCATGTAAGGAATTTGCTAGACCTTGTAGTTTTGGCTGAGTTAGATTGCCAGCAAATATCAGGATAGTTGAAGTCACCCATCACTACTACATCTCTCCTTTCTGCATGTATGTTCATCTGTTCTAGAAAGGCAACATCCAATTCCTCCGTCTGATTTGGGGGTCTGTAGTAGAGTCCCACAATAACATCCCTGTTGTTTCCCTCCCCTTTAATTTTTATCCAGATGCTCTCCACCTGGCTTCCAGTATTGATGTCATGGATCACTTCACTGGTGTAAATATCCCTGACATATAATGCTATTCCTCCTCCTTTCCTGTTTGGCCTGTTTCTCCTATAAAGGTTATACCCCTCTATTCCTACATTCCAATCATGAGACTCGTCCCACCAGGTTTCAGTAACGCCTATTATATCATATTTGTTTTGTAGTGCAAGGAGTTCTAGTTCATCTTGCTTATTTCCCATGCTCTGTGCATTAGTGTAGAGACATCTGAGACCATGTGTTCCCTTTACTTGCTCCCTGTGCAAGTTTTTTTGCCTCCCACTGTTGGGTCCTTGCGCTGTTTGCCTTGTTCCCTCTATGACAGTTTGACTATTTTCTCCAGCCCTTTTGCCTTCCAGAATACTGTCTCCCTCCCCCATTTGACTCAGTTTAAAGCCCTCCTGATCAAATTCTTGAGACTGTTGGCAAAAATGTTCCTTCCAACTGTTGTAAGATGCACCCCATCTCTTGCCAGAAGTCCCCCTGCATGGAAGCGCAGTCCATGATCCAAGAATCCAATTTGTTCTCGGCGACACCATCTACGGAGCCAGTTGTTTACGTCGGCTATTTTCCTCTCCCTTCTTGGACCATGCCCTTCAACTGGCAGAAGAGACGAGATGACCACCTGTGCGTTCATTTCTTTCAGCTTCCTCCCCAGGGCCTCATAATCTCTTCTGATCTTGGGAAAGCTGTGCCTTGCAGTATCATTGGTTCCCACATGGACCAAAAGGAAGGGGTAATGCGTAAAGGCGTAGTTACTAGCGCTAAGAATCTGAAGTTAAAATCTGTTGCCATGATTCTTCCTCTCTGCTCCCCTTTAGCATTTACTCCTCCATACTGGCATACGGCCCCCAAGAATTTTGATGAAAGCTCCTCAGGGTGAAAGAGATTTGCTACAAAACCAGACCCATATTATCAGCATATAGATTTTGGAGGGAAGGCAGAGAGCAGATAGCTTAAGTTGTCCCTCCATATCCACAGATTAGGTATCCACAGATTTAAGTATTCAAAGCTTCAAAATATTCTTTACAAATAATAATCCAAAACGCAAACATTTTTCTACTTTTTTGGGTGGTTCTGCGCTCCTAACCCCAGTAAATGTTGAGGGCCAACTCTATATCTATACTGGCTTTAATTAAACACATACAATAACTAATGGAATTAACTTCCTGTTGTCACATTGGCTGTAAGAATGCTTTTGATTATAGTATACCAACATCATATGAAATTCCTTCCACAGACCCGAGAAGGGAATTTGTAGGGCCCTTTGGTTAGCAAGTAGGTACAGTTCAACCTCCATATTCATGGATTTGGCATTCATGGATTTAAGTATTCACGGCTTGAAAATATTCTTTAAAAAATAATAATCCAAAAAGCAAACCTTGATTTTGCCAACTTATATAAGGGACACCATTTTGCTATACCATTACATATAATGGGACTTGAGTATTCACGGATTTTGGTATCCATGGGAGGTCCTGGAATCAAACCCCATTGAACATGAAGGGACAACAGTACATATTAATAAATAGCAAGCTTACTGCAGGAAGGTATTTCATCACCACCATATAAATCATCAGGCTACTTATGCTGATAGAACATAAATTAATCTATTTGATTAAAATTTCTGAATGAGAAAACTTCCTTAAATTCCCATGAAATATGCAATAAACTAGGTAGGCATTTAATACATTTTAAAAAGTAAAATGTACATATAATGTTACATTGGGTACTTACCGTGAAGGTACTTTCTGTAGGATAGATCGCAGGAACAATCCGGAAGTGTTGCAAACCTACGACCGCCCAGCTCAAGCAGGAAGTAGAACAAAACCTCTTGGGAGATTTTTTGCCATTTGTTCTCTAGTCCTCCTCTCCCACAAGGCCAGTTCTCTTACTAGCATAGCCCTGAAAGAAAAGGTAAAGAAACTCCTCTCTGTTGAGAAAAGAACACACATTGTTATAAAGAACATCTTCACATCCCCTGAAAGTGACCTTCGTTGACAGTCACAGGGTGGGTCAGATTGTTCCTGCCATCTATCCTACAGAAAGTACCTTCACGATAAGTACCCAATGTAACATTCTGTAGGTCTAGATGGCAGGACCAATCCGGAAGTGTTGGGATGTACTCAAGCTCTCTGTCGCTAGGGCGGGAGGGACTGTCTGTAAATTGCCTCTATTGTTGCACCACCTCATGAAGAACTCTTCTCCCGAAGGTGGTTGTAGTTGACTTGAACTTGTCTACCTTGTAGTGTCTGATGAAGGTGGACGGCGTGCTCCATGCTGCTACCCTGCATATCTCCTCTACGGGCGCATTCGTTGAAAATATGGCCGAAGTGGCCGCTGACCTGGTGGGATGTGCCATCATCCCAGATGGCCGTGGCACATTTGCGGTATCATATGCCAGGAAAATACATGCCTTGATCCATGTTGCCAGGGTCTGCCGCGACACCCTGGTTCCCATTGAAGCTGGTGTGAAGGATACGAACAGGGAGTCGCATCACCTAAATGCTGCTGTGCGTTTGATGTAGATCCTCAGGGCCTTCCTAATGTCCAGCTTGTGCCACAATTTTTCCGTGGGATGAGACGGTCTGGGGCAAAAGGAGGGCAGTATTATTTGTTGCGATATGTGAAATTGTGACAGTACCTTGGGTTTGAAGGACGGATCTGGCCTGAGGTATACTGTGTCCTCTTCGAAAGAGCATAAGTGATCCCTTATGGATAGTGCCATGAGTTCTGACACCCTCCTTGCTGATGTGATTGCCACTAGAAATGCCACCTTGATCGAGAGGGTCCTGAGTGATACCTTCCTCAGTGGCTCGAAGGGTTTTTTTGGCTAATTGGTGAAGCACTAGTGGCAGATTCCAAGTTGGGAATCTGTGATGTACTGGTGGAGAGATTAGGGTCACTCTTCTTAAGAATCTCCTGATGTGCGGGTGTAGTGAGATTCTGTTTCCCTGTTGGTCTTGTATGAAAACCGCCAGTGTGGCTACCTGTCTCTTCAATATGTTTGGCCTGAGGCCCTTGTCAAGACCTTCTTGTAAAAAGTGCAGAATGTGCTTTGTTGAAGCTTCCAGTTGTTCCACCTCTGCGGCTCCGCACCACTGCGAGAACACCTTCCAAGTGGCCTGGTATATCTTTCTCGTAGACGGTCTGCGTCGGGCCAGTAGGGTTTGTATTACCTTGTCCTCATATCCGCAAGCCTCTAGTGCTCTCCGCTCAATCTCCATGCTGTCAGTTGAAGCCACGTCACATGGTTGTGTGCGACTGGGCCCTGGAGGTGGAGAACCCGGCGCAGGAAGAGCCTCATGGGTGTCTCGACTGACATCTCTGTCAGGTCCGAGAACGACGGCCGACATGGCCAGTATGGAGCAATTAGAACCACTTGTGCTTTTTCTTCTCGTATTTTCCTGCACGTCTTTCCTATCAAGAGGAACAGGGGAAAACCGTACAGTAGGCCTTTTGGCCACTGGGATCGGAGGGCATTGGTTCCCTCTGCCCTTGGGTGGAAGAACCTGGTGAAGAAGTGTTTCAGCTTGGTGTTGTGATGTGATGGGAACATGTCCACTGACATTTCCCCAAACTTCTGTTGGACGTGTTCGAAGGTCTCCTGGTTCAGCTCCCATTCTCCTGGAAGTACCGTGTGTCTGCTTAGGAAGTCCACTTGAGTGTTGTCCTGCCCTTGCAGGTGCTGGGCCATCAGGGACAGAACTGTCTTCTCTGCCCAGAGGAATAGGGTCACTGCCTCCATGTGTAGTGACCTGGATCTGGATCCTCCTTGTCTTGTTATGTAAGAACGAGTCGTATTGTCC
This sequence comes from Gambelia wislizenii, assembly GCA_030847615.1. Lineage (NCBI taxonomy): Eukaryota > Metazoa > Chordata > Lepidosauria > Squamata > Crotaphytidae > Gambelia > Gambelia wislizenii. The sequence goes on along the minus strand of JAUMIR010000009.1, from coordinate 15,365,571 downwards.
GTGAACAGCAGGACATGTTTGTCTTCAGCTTGCTGGAGAAATGTTTCAGGGCCAATCTTGCTACCCTGAGTTCTAGCCAGTTAATGCTGTCTTCCTGTTCTAGCCCTGGGTCATGTCTCCTTGACAGAGTGCCCCCCAGCCTCAGAGGCTGGCATCCGAAGTGACTGCTATTTGGTAGCTGATTGTCAAGGGAGATCCTTTGGCTATGTTTCGTGTTAGTGTCCACCAAGTGAGTGACTCTCTTACTGCGTTCAGGATGGCCAGTGTGAACGTCTCTTCGCGGGATATTCTTTCCTGGTGTGGGAGAAGTAACGCCTGTAGGGGTCTGGAGTGAAACCTTGCCCATGGCACTATCTGAATTACTGATATCATAAGACCAAAGACTCTCACTAGCAATGTGATCTGTGCCCTCTGCTTCCGTCTTGTTGACACAGCTTCCCTTTGAATGGTCAATTGCCTTTCTCTGGGCAAGGCGACGGAGTAGTTTACTGTGTCTATTTGCACCCGTAGATGGACTATACTCTGTGACAGTATCAGGGTGCTTTTCCTGAAGTTCACAATTAAGCTGTCTTTGTAGGCATCCTATGTTTATTTGCAGGTCCTGCAGTGCCTTGTCCCTTGACTACGCCCTCAGCAGTATGTCATCCAGGTAGGGATACAGGTGTATCCCCTTCGTCCGCAGGTGGGCTATTAGCACCACCATGATCTTGGTGAAGATCCGCGGTGCCGTCGCCAGAATGAAGGGGAGTGCCTTGAACTGGCAGTGTTCCTCTCCGAATGCGAATCTGAGGAACTGTCGGCTGTCTGGGTGCAGATTTATGTGGAGGTATGCTTCCAACAAATCGAGAGAGGCCAGGAAGTCCCCCTCCTGGACAGCTACCCGTATTGACGAGAGCGTTTCCATTTTGAATTGCTTGTAAGTAACAATGGAGTTTGTGAACTTGAGATCTAATACTGACCTTAAACTTCCGTCCTTTTTTAGTACTGTGAAGAAGCAGGAGTACACCCCTGAGAAACGCTGAGTGTCTGGTACTTCTTCTATGGCCTCTATCTCCAGTAGGTGGCTTACTGCTGTTCTCAGGTTCTGCACCTTCGATTGATTTGCTGGAACTGGCGAGGGTAGAAATCTGTTCCTGGGTTCTGTGTTGAATTCCACTTTGTACCCGTGGGCAATGGTCTCGTGAACCCACTTATCCTTGGTAGATGCCAGCCAGGCGCCCAGGAACCTCGACAGCCTTCCCCCTACTGGAGATCTTTCCGAGTCACGACTGCTGACGGGAGGAGCCTCTCCGTGATTGGGCTCCCCCCCTGCGAATTTGAGGCGGGTTGGCGAAAGGAGCATGTCAAATGACATAAGTTTGTTCTTGTCCACGCCAATCTGGTGGATCTATAGTCCACCCTCCGTCCGTTTCCCCTGTAGTGACGAAAGGAACTGTTGGATTTGAGGGTTCGCCTGAATGTCTTCTTGTTGTGCTTTCATCCCGTTGAAGGCATGGCCTGCTTCTTGTCCTTCGTCTCGACCAGTATGTCCTTGAGGGCTTCCTCGCTGAACATTTAGTCCCTTTGAACGCCGCGGTAGCTAGGGCATTTCTGGACGGTCCATCGGTATCCCATTGCTTGACCCAGAGGTATCTTCTTGCCAAGTTGGCCGCTCCTGATGCCCTGGCGGCATAAGTTAGAGAGTCCTGTGAAGCGTCCGCGATGAAGTTGAGGGCTAGGCAGGTCCTGTTGAAGGCCTTGTTTAAGGACCCGGTGTCCTGGTCCTCAGCCTCCATGACTTCTTGTAGCCAAATTATGCCCGCCCAAGAAATCAGGGCCATGGCTAGAGAGGATCTAATTCCCAGGGCAGAAGAATCAAAGGATTTCTTGAGGGCGTTATCAGCCCCCTTTTCGTCAGCATCTTTGAGGACGCCGTCCTCTTCTCTAGGAGCCAGCGAATTGGAAACCACTGAGACCACCGGACAGTCCACCACTGGAGTCTTCAGTTTGTCTAGGACCTCCTTAGGGAAGCTGTAAAACCTCTGGGCAACTGACATACCACGCCTTCCCAGTGCTGCCTTGCCCACTTCTCAGTCACCAAGTTCCAGAAGGCTCTTGGGAATGGGAATAGGGGCCTCTTTGATTTGTTTGAGGGCATTAGGACCACTGCCTTCTTGCTCGTGGGAGCATGAGGGTCTTCAGCGGTGTCTTGTTTGGACATGGGGGGGTTGATCCCAAGCGCAGACAGAGCCCTGCTGATGAGGTTAGAGAATTTTTCCCCTTGGAAAATTCTGTCTGCCGTCTCGATGTCTGATGATCCCGAATCTGAGAGTTCCCGTTCCTCTCTGCCGGGGATGTGGGAGTCATCGTTGTCCCCCATGTCATCTAAGTCCGGAATGGTGTTCCGGAGAAGTTCCTCCCCTTCAGAGGCCCCATCCGACTCCTTGGATGAATGTCTCGAAGGTGGGTCCTTCGTTTTCTTGCCTGGTTGATTCCCCTTACTGTTCCCCTTATTGGTCTTCTGTTGGTTTGGTCGGGTTACGGGGCACCTTATTCCTTTTTGGAATGGGTGCTTTTCTCCTCTCCTTTCTTTTCTTCAGGAGGTCTAAGTAGTTAGTGGTTGCTTCCTGCTCCTTCTCCTGATCCGAAAGGAGGTCTTCAGAAAGCATCGTCAAAGCCAATCTAATCGATTCCTTCTTGGCCTTGTCTACCTCTTGTCTTTTTTGCCCTTCCCTCCCCTTTCCCATTGTCCCCCACACCCTGATCCCCTTGGTCTTCGAGATCAATAGGCTCCCCATTATCAAGCTGATCATTGCCCTGGTCGTCCTTTCCCTCCATCCCCGTGGGGATGTCCCCGTCCTCCTCCTCCCCTTCACTCGAAAATTCCAATGTATCCAGGATGTGCCTGGATTTGGATACTGCCGCCCCTCCTACCTTATCCTGTGGCTTCTTCATCAGGATATCCAGTAGGCTGATGTTGTCGGGGGAGCTCTGGGGAGGCAGGGAAGATACCTCGGCACCCGCAGTTCCCAGGCCCTCTTGCCGCGTTGTTTTGCTGTGCGGCCGGAAACTGTTGGCTCTGGGCGCACTGGGGGAGTTGCCGCTAGCCAGGGCCCTCTCTGCTTCCTTTGTGGCCTTCCTCTGCACCACTAGGGTGGACAGGAGGCCAGCGGAGGCGCTGCTGGTGGATGGGAGGTCACTGTTGCCATTATGGGGGCCATCACGCTCCTCCATCCTCTTCTTGCGTGGCCTCACAGCGCCTGCTTAGCGCCAGTCGAAAGGTCTTGTTGCCTCCCATTTCTTTGCCTGGTTGCCTGGAAGGGTGACTCAGGTGGGCCTATGGGCCGCACAGTTGCCAGAGAGGAAATGCGAAGAAAGCGCTAGCAGTTGCCTGGGGGTATGGTATCGGGTGCAATCGGCTGCCACTTGGCGCGACGAGAGGGATGGCACTGAGCAAGTCAAACAGGTGTCAGGGGAGGCGCAGGGCACGCTCAGGCGACTGTCGGGAGGGGGGGCGCCGAGGAAGTATGGCGCGCTCAAGCGGCTTTCGGTGGGGGGGCAACGGAAAGGACAGGGCGTGGGACGCTCTCGAGCGGCTGTCGGGAGGGGGGCGCCAGGGAGGACAGTGCGCGCTAGTCTGCAGCCTTCCTCAGAGAATTAGGCTGCCGGGGGCGGGTTGAAACATGGAGTAAAAAACACGAGCGGCTGCCGGGGGCAGCACGGAGTGCGAACAAGCAGGTGCCGGAGGGAGGGGGGCATCACGCGAGAGGGGGGCATAGGGCAGAAAGAGATTTTTTTGATAAATTGATATAGAGATTAAAGTTATAAGGGTCTTGCAGGCAGAGTGTGTTGGAGGTGGGAGTATAAAAAAGATGACAGAAGGTAAGTCAGTCCGGAAGAGTTGGAATAACGGCTTTGCTGGGCGAAGCAGGAAGTAGAACTGGCCTCATGGGAGAGGAGGACTAGAGAACAAAGAGCACAGCAAAACAACTGTGTTACTACACTGCAATATGGCAAGGTATGCACAGGCCAAGTAACATATCACTCTAAAAATGTAATTCTTTACTAAGTTTCTTCTATGTAAATCAACCATGTGCAAATTTTAGACAGAATAAATTCCCAATTACAGCATTTTCCATACAGAAAACAGCATTTTCTGCATATGAATTACTACAGTATTTCTTCATTGAAATATTATTTTCCATACAGAAAATGCTTGAAAACAACAATGTGTGAATTTTGCGCAGATTAGTCCTGAGCTGCAAAGATTCTCGTCAGTCTAGGATTCTTCTTGTTAGGGTTTCTCAACACTAAAAAAATATGTTTTTCTATCATTTCAAAAATATTTTCAAATATTCTTTCTATCCCTATGCACACACACCTTCTGTTGTGCTCATGCTAAGAGAGAAGGTGCACGTCAACCACTGGTTAATGATTAATTTTAAAATATAATATATAGTAGTACAGTTGTCCCTTCACATTCGCTGGGGTTTGGTTCCACGACCTCCTGTGAATACCCAAATCCGTGAATACTCAAGTCCCATTAGATGCAATGGCAAAACAAAATGGTGTACCTGATATAAGACGGCAAAATCAAGGTTTGCTTTTGGGATAATTATTTTTTTAAGAATATTTTCAAACCGTGAATACTTAAAACCGTGAATGTCAAATCCGTGAATGTGGAGGGACAACTGTATTATTTTTAGGGAGGAAATAATTTTAAATTAAAGTGCTATTCTCCTTGATCATGCAGAAAACCTTCTACAGAGCAGTACTTCTTAGGCTATATGATATGGTGAACCAGCTAGCTTTACCCCCACCCCGCCATGTGCCAGGGACAAGTACTGTATTTGCCTCAATTGGTTACAATTGTTCCTTTCTCTACTGGGAACTCTCCACGGACCAGCAGCCAGTGGGCTCACGGACTAACACGAGTCCACAGATCACCATTTGAGTAGCACTGCTCTAGACAAAATCAAACTTCTCTTTCACTCTCAGCAGCAAAACCCAAAGAGAAAATGTCTTCATGTTTCCTTTGTAAAAGGTTGTTCAAGCACACTGGGAATCACCTATCTGGTATTTAACCTTCATCCCATCACAGGCGGCTAAACTCACAGCACACTCAAACAGTTCTGGATGCCTCAGTTTAAGAAGTTACAGGAGGGTGGAATTCAATTGAACATTACAAGGAAATTCTTGATAGTTAAGAGCAGTGCAGCACTAGAACCAACTATCCAGAGAGATAGGGTCTCTTTCAGTGGATGTCTTCAAAAAGAGGATGAACAACTAGCTGGAATTACTGCATTCAACAAGATGGACTTGATGGCCCATGGGACCCCTTCCAACTCTATGTGGTCATCTAAATAGCGGATAAAGGCTGCTTTTCCCGGAGTTTTTAAAAAACAGCAGGGGGAATATGCATTCCTGCTTGTTGGGACAAGTGACCAAATTGATTCGCTTTCCCAAGGGAACAGAACCTGAAAGCTGATTGGCCTGATGAGCACAGGGTGCGGGGCTTGCCAAGAAGGCAAATGCCCGAAACCACCATTTTTCACCATAGCGAGCGAGCACTAATGTGATAAAATGGGGCTGAGAGGGGTTTTTTTGCTTTTTTGTAAAGGCAAAATATCACACTTTCACACCTTAGATATGCTTTCTTTTTAAAAAGTTACTGTTCAGCGGCGGCAACTGGTGAGAATAAGAACACAAGTAACTGACTTGTGGCTACCACCTTGATTCGCAGGCATGCCCATTTGCAGAGCAAGTGCAGATAGCTTTGCATGCTGCAATCTACCTAAAAAACCCCATTAAGACAAATCACAGCTGCTGCAAGTTGCCTTGTATAGACAACCCTTATGATTCTATGCCACACTAAGGGGGTGTTTACACGATGAAAAAAATACGTACAGCATTCGAAAGATTGATCATGTGTACACACGCCCGTTCAGATGCATTTGTGTCTTTTGGAAGGGGAGCTAGCGAATCCCCCGTAAACTACGTGGATTCGGCGTTTGGGAAGATCAGTGGATCTCGACCTAAAATCCGTACAGCCGGTCAAATTCTTGATCATCTGTACCCTCCCCCATTCGCACACATACGAACAGGCTGTGTAAACTGATTGACTGGCCGAGCAGAGGGGCCGGGGCTAGCAAAGAGGGGAATCGGGATCGGCCGCCATGTTAGATTCCCAGCTAAGCGACAGTCTGGTAAGGCCATGAAATGGGGATTTTTTACATTTATTTTATATTCTAAATACGAGAACTGAGTGTCCGCATAACAGGCACCGTTTTAAATTTTAAAAAAGTGGCAGGAGATTTAAAACCACCGCTTGGATTGCTCACTCCAGCCAGCTGGGCAAGGAGGGGTCATATGGAGTTGGGGGGGGGGGTAAAAATCACATAGGCAGATCGTAGGCAGATTCGTACAACTGCCTTTTCAACAGATTTTTTTTCCGTCGTGTAGACATGCCCTAAGTATTATGCACTCCAGAAGCATACCAAGGCTCTACTCTGCACATATCTTTACATATTTTCTATTTTTTAGTTACACTTATATTCTGTCTTTTCTCCCAAGTTCAATGTGTTTCTCCTTTCTTATCCTTTAACAGCTTTGTGAGGTAGGTAATGTGGGGGGGGGGGTGTTACCAGTGAATCTCTGCCTCAGTGGGACCTTGAACCTGAGTCTCTAATCACTACATTATACTGGCTCTCAAAATTTATTTGACTGAGATTACAGTTGTCCCTTCACATCTGCTGGGGTTTGGTTCCAGGACCTCCCTGTGAATACCCAAATCCGTGAATACTCAAGTCCCATTATATGCAATGGCATAGCAAAATGGTGTCCCTTATATAAGATGGCAAAATCAAGGTTTGCTTTTTGGATTATTATTTTTTAAAGAGTATTTTCAAGCCGTGAATACTTAAATCCATGAATGCCAAATCCATGAATATGGAGCGGCAACTGTACCTACTTGCTAACCAAGGGGCGCTACAAATTCCCTTCTAGGGTCTGTGGAAGGAACTTCATATGATGTTGGTATACTATAATCAAAAGCATTCTTACAGCCAATGTGACAACATGAGGTTAATTCCATCAGTTATTGTATGTGTTGGATTAAAGCCAGTATGGATATAGAGTTGGCCCTCAACATTTACTGGGGTTAGGAGCGCAGGACCACCCAAAAAAGTGGGGGGGAAATGAATATCTCCAACTCACTGCCCAACCATATTTTACAACACACAAAAAGTACAATCTGCAGATCCAACTCACCGTGGTTGCCTTCAAGGCAGCAGGGTTCCTTTGCACAGGAGAAGCAGGCAGGTCGCAGGGCCTCCTGCCACCTCTGCTGCTCTCCTATGCCATTTTTATTATGGACTTACAAGCCTCCCCTCGCATTTGCAGTCTCACTCAGTCTCATGAGACTTGCAGTCCCTATTAGAAATGGCATAGGGCAGCAGGAAATAATCTGCGAATAATCAAATCCGCAAAAATTAAACCCACAAATGTTGAGGGCCAACTGTACATACAACAGAACTAGAGCAAGAGTGAAGTGAATCTGTTCAAATGACATATTCCCCATGCACAAAGGCATATTGTATATTATCTGAACCAAGCTAATCTAATAGCTTTTGAAGTTCCAGCAGCAACCTGTGGTATCTTATAGCACTCAGTAGAGTTGAGAGCACTGGACTATTACACACTTTGATTATCCCAGACAGTCCCTACATGTCTGGAATCCAACTTGTCTATGGAGAATTACTTGGGAAGAACAAAAAGACACTGAAAATAAATGCATCTTGGATGCAGACTTCATCTACAAAGCTTTGTTCCGTCCATATTTCCTGTTAATGAAACTACTTTTGAGTTTTCCAATAATAGCAAGTTCTTGTGTTCAGGACCATTTCACACATTAAAATAGTAGTGACAAGTGTATTTAACATTGTAACATTGTATCGTAAATGTAATCATTTACAATACTGCTGTGTCTGTACTGTACTTCAAAAGCAATAACATTGGCTTGGCTACAATCCATCTGTTTCTACAAGGTAAAAGCATAGGACAGGCTTCATCTGACTTGACAGATGTGGTACACTTGTGTTTACCCATCAGTCTTTCCTCTAAGGTAAAGATCCATGTGATAAACATGAGCTTCCCCCCAACTCCAATCTATTCTCACAACCATCATTAGCATGATTACACCATGATCATGTGCCTGGTCAAGGTCATCCAGGATATGTCACCACTAAGCAGGGATTTGCCCAGTGATGTCCCTTCTCTAACCAATACACCATACCATTTTATCATGCAGTTTGTGTTAAGAGGCCTTCACAGTCAGTTCACATACATGGCCCCCCAAACACAGACCAGAGCTGGGGAAGCTGTGGCCCCTCAGGGTGTTGCTGAACTCCAACTCCCATCAATCCAAGTTAACCTGTCCAATAGTGATGGAAATAGCGGTTCACCAACATTAGGAAGACTGAAGGCTCCTCATCTCAATATAGGCTATATACACAGGAATGAACTCATGAATATAACTTGAGTTGTTCCTCTTAAATTGTGCCAATTCATACAGACTTAATTTTGGAGAACAGTTTGAGCACAAGTTACTAGCAACTGACTATGGTCTACTCATGGGTTCATCATTATTAAATGGGTGCAAATAGGTTTATATAAACACACACACACACACACACACACCTATTCACATTAAGGGTTCTGCACCTGCAGAAAGAAACCACTCAACCTCGAGACTGATCCCATGTCCCAATACAAAACAAAACAGAGCTAAGTGCAATCAGTCCTTTTCTTTTTCATGCTTTCAATGTTCCATTTCCAGTAAATGTATTCAGAAAGCCTACAGGTGAGGCTCTAATCCAACAGGCAATTTATTACAGCAGAGGTTCTCACACCAAGATCAGTTTGGGAATACAAGAGAGAGGCATAAAATCATAGAGTTGGAAGACACCACAAGGGCCATCTGGTCCAACCCCCTACCATGCAGGAATACCCAATCAAAGCATTCCCAACAGATGGCCATCCAGCCTCTGCTTAAAAACCTCCAAAGGAGACTCCACCACACTCCCAGGCTGTGCATTCCACTGTCGAATAGCTCTTACTGTCAGAAAGTTTTTCCTAATGTTTAGGTGGAATGTCTTTTCCTGTAGTTTGAACCCATTGCTCCATGTCCTAGCATCTGGAACAGCAGGAAACAAGCTTGCTCCATCCTCGATATAACATCCCTTCAAATATTTAAACATGGCTATCATGTCCCCTCTCAACCTTCTGTTCTCCAGGCTAAACATGCCTAGCTCTCTAAGCCATTCCTCATAGGACATGGCTTCCAGACCTTTTACCATTTTGGTCACCTTGTCTGGACATCGTTCAGTTTGTCCATATCCTTCCTGAATTGTGGTGTGCAGAACTGAACCAGGTGAAGTCTGACCAAGGCAGAATAGACTGGTGCTATTATTTCCTTCAATCTAGCCACTATACTCCTATCGATGCAGCCTAGAATCACATTGGGGGTTTTTTTGCCGCCGCATCACACTGCTGACTCATGTTCAGCTTGTCCACCAAGACTCCTAGATCCCTTTCACGTGCATTGCCATCAAGCCAGGTGTCACCCATCCTATATCTGTGCATTTCATTTTTACTACCCTAACTGTTGAGATTCATTTTGTTAGTTTTGGCTCAGCTTTCTAATCTCTTAAGGTCATTTTGAATTCTGATCCTGTCCTCTGGGGTATTAGCTACCCCTCCTAATTTTATACCATCTACAAATTTGGTAAGAATGCCCTCTATTCCCTCATCCAAGTCATTGATAAAGATGTTGAATAGCACTGGGCCCAGGTTAGAACCCTGTGGCACCCGACTAGTCACTTCTCCAGGATGAAGAGGAGCTATTGGTGAACACCCTTTGTGTTCGGTTGGTTAACCAATTACAAATCCACCTAACAGTCACATTGTCTAGCCCTCATTTTACTAAACTTTTTGCAAGAATATCATGGGAGATCTTATCAAAGGTCTTTCTGAAATCAAGATACTCTACATCCACAGTATTCCCTTCATCTACCAAGTATGTAACTCTTTCAAAGAAAGAGATAAGATTAATCTGGCATGACTTGTTTTTGATAAATCCATGTTGAGTTTTAGTGATAACGACATTCCTTCCTAAGTGCTTACAAACTGTCTTTTTAATGATCTGCTCTAGACTCTTTCCTAGTATTGATGTCAAGCTGACTGGGCAATAATTACATTGGTCTTCTCCCCCCACCCCTTTTTGAAGATGGGGACAATATTTGCCCCTCTTCCAGACTGCTGTGACCTCTCCTATTCTCCAGGAAGTCTCAAAGATTATTGACAGCGGTTCTCAGATTACTTCTGCCAGTTCTTTTAATACCTTTGGATGTAGTTCATCTGGCTGAAGACTTGAATTCATTTATAGTATACAGGTTTTCCTGAGCTACCTCTTTACCTATTCTGTGCTACATTTCCCCTACTGCATCATCTGCTCCATTTTCCCGAGGTTCAGCACCATTCTCCTTTGGGGTGTAAACCAAGGCAAATAAGGTGTTGAGTCCTTCTGCCTTTTTTCTCTTCCCTGTTAGCACTATTGTTAGAGGAGAGGGCTCCAATACAATTCTGGAAATCTACTCAGCAAGTAGGTGCTACTCCATCATTAACTGCACTGCAGAGTTTTAGCCCTTCATTTTCTTTATAACACACTAAGTACCATCGTGTAAGAAAATCCTAAAAGCGGCCTGGGCGGTAGTCTCATCTGCCTAGTCACAATACACAGAAGCAAATGTTTATCCAACACCATGCAGAACCAGTGGGTATGCACTCGAACTACTGCTCAAAAAACTGATTCTTGAATGTCAAAATAGCCTAAAGGTACCATATCCCATCTGATCTCGGAAGCTAAGGAGGGTCAACCCTCGCTACTACTTGTATGGGAGACCACAAATAAGTACCAGGTGCTGTAGCCTATATGTCAGAAGAAGGAATTGGCAAGCCACCTCTTGAGTATTCCTTGCCTAAGAAAACCCTATGAAATTAATGGGGTTACCATAAGTTGACAGGTGGCATGAAGGCAAGTGTGCACGTTTGCACACACATACATATTAACTGCAGTGAAAACTTACTAAAGAAAAGCACTATCTCATGGTCTTTCTTCCAAGGCAATGGGTATTCTAATTACAACATTTCTCCTTCCTGCTGTGAACTCTTACTGCTCATCACAAATTACAAGTCTCCCCCAAACCAGTACCCTCCAGATATCTTGGTTACAATTTCCATCATACCCAGCCAGCATGTTCCAACACATCTGGAAAGCACCTGGGCAGGGGAGACTTAGGTAAGGTTACCAATACTCTGCTTCTTAATGCAAGTGTAAGGAGTAGAATGAAGTCATGCTACTTGCTTCTAGGCCTGATAACTACTTTTATGAGTACATAAACACTGTACAATATTTCCAAAACATTCTCACAACCATTGTGCATTTGGGTCAAATCTCTATAAATGTTAAATGATCAACTCTGAAAAATAAATGAATTGCCCAAGAACTCAAATAAGGAACAATCTTACTTTATTGGCTTTCTGTTTTGAGAGCCTTCATTTATACACAATATATGCTCATAAAGTAGTTAATTAATTTGCACAAATCTGCCTTTCAGAATGAGAAGGGAAGCAGAATACACTGGATCCATGATCTACATTTGATAGTAGGCTGGACAGCCTTCTCTGTGGTGACTCCCAGGTTGTAGATCTCTTTCCCAAGGGAGTCTAACCTAGCCTCCTTCCTATTAGCCTTTGGTCAGAAGGCAGAGGCCTTTTTTATTGGCCAGAGATGGCATTTGGCAGCAGAGTAGCTCAGGAATATGAATATGAGTTAGAAATTTGAGTTAAGAGATGCGAGTTAGTCGGGGTCAGTGACAGAGATTAGTTAGATTCAGGTCAGTTAGGAGTTAGCTGGTTAGTAACATATACAGTATGAGAGAGAGATGGGTTCGAGTTAGTTAGCATGAGTCAGGATTTAGTTAGGATCAGTTAGTTAGGATCAGTAAGGTGTTAAATAAATCATCTTTAACTTTATGTTGAACTTCTGTTTAATAAATGATTTTGTATTATACACTTGTACCTCTGAGAATACTAGATAAGGCTTACTGGAACACTTGAGTTCAACCACACATTGTGTGTGGTAGATGCAGTTACTCAAGGGTGATGGTGTCCACTGGTGGGACAAAGTCTCACACAAAACCACATGGAATCTACAAGGTCCTCATGTTCAATGCCACAGCAATGGGACTCTCACATATGGTGGCAGATAGGGGAATAAGTATATACCCCTCCCCATTTAATGCAACTTTTAGTGGGGTGGTGCATTTTTTCCTTTACCTCTTCTTTGCTGTGCTGCTTTAAATTTGGTTATAGCTTTAATAGAATAATGTTCAATTGTATTTTAACATGATGACACTTTCCATTCTATTTCATTATGCTGTAATCTGCCTCAAGTCCCTCTACTGGGAGAAAGGCAGGATATAAATAGATATTACAACAACAACAAACCCTGAAGACCCTGGGTAGCCACTTGACTTTTGCATCTTGGACATGCAAAAATATCCCTGAATGTCTAGAATCTTCCTTACTCTAAGCCACACTGGAAACTAAACTAGATACAAATTATGTTAAATGCTCAGGGCAGGCGGAGTAAACTAGATATGATTTTAAAACAATGAGAGAAGAAATAACCTGCATCATCCACCTACCCACCCGTGAACAGTACACTCCATCATAGTCCCAAGGTTCCCAATGCTGAATCCCCAGCTGTTGCTGAGACCACCACCCAGAAGTCCTAACCATTGGGCTTGACAGCTGGGACTCCTAGGAGTTGACCTTAAACAACATATGGAAACCCAATTTTGGGAACCACTGCTATGGGCCTTACAGGAGTAGTAGTACTTGCTTCTTACTAAGTACTCCTTATGAAGAAAAGACCCACTCTGCATGCAAAAAGCCTCACACTGATTGTCCTGATAGGTTCAAAGCCTGCCAGTATCTCCAGGAAACACAGCTCCCACAATGGGGTTGGAAGGACAGGATGCATAACTGTAGTCCGAGTGGTCACCTGTGAATAGGTTATCTCTGCCCGTTCAGTACATCAACCTTCTAGAGCGGTTACATTCAGCTTGGGCAGTAACCCCACCCAACCATTTGACGCTTTAGCAGAGCAACTCCCACCTAAACTTCAGTTCTATGGATGAACAGCAGCACCCAAGAATCTAAGGAGAAGCAAGATACAAACAGGGGAGAAAGGGCGGGGTTATGCGACTTCACAGAAGACCACTCAAAAGAGCTACAGTTACAGGTATGTAACCTGTCCTCCTTCTCTGTGGTCTCTGTGACTCACATAAATGGAAAACTAAAAGATAGTAACCAAAGGAGGCAGGAGTGTCATGCCATACACAAAACATTTCCAGTTCAAGGAAATCATGTTACACAGAAAAATAATACAGCCCTCCCAATAGCAGCATCAGCCCTGGATCTTGTATCTATCCTGTAGTAAGAGATGAAAGTTAAGGTCTGTAACCATGTAAAGCTGCTTCACACAAATCCTCCAAAGGCACACCTCTCAGAAAAGCAGGTGATATAGCACAGTCCATGTGGAATGGTTGTGAATATGAACTGGGGGGATCTCTCTTGGCAAATTCATAAGCCAGGTGAATATAAGAAGCCATCCATTTCGACAAGCACTGCTTCAAAAATAGCAGTCCGGTCTTCTTGAAAGAGCAGCATACAAAGAACCACTGAGACTTGCAGAAGGACGCAGTCTATCAACATAGAGGGGTAAGGCCCTGCTGACATCCAAAGAATGAAATGCCCATTCGAAGTCCATAGTTGAGACACAGCTCTCCTGCCTGTCTGGCTGATGTCTGCACCACCAAAAAGATATTCTTCCAAGTAAATAGACATAGATCTGAAGAAATCATTAGCTTTCTAAAAGAGCAAAGGTGTTCTCTTACTGACAGAGCAGCTAGCTCAGAAACTCTTCGTGCTGAGGTGATGGCAACTAGAAAGGTGACCTTGATGGTGAGAGTCCTGAGTGGGACTTTGCGCAGGGGCTCGAATGGGTGTTTCATCAAATGTCTGAGAACTAGGGAAAGGTTCCACAAAGGGAACCTATGACAAACTGGAGATGATATAATGGAAGCACCCCTCAGGAAACGTCTGATGTATGGATGTGAGGACAGGCAGGTCCCGTCCTGCGCTGTGAGAAAGGCAGAAAGTGCAGCCACCTGCCTTTTCAGCATGTTTGGGTGAAGGCCTGCTTCGAGGCCTTTTTGTGGAAAGGCAAGTACGTGCTTTACTGAAGCTTCCTCACCGGTCAAGCACCGGGAGGCACACCATCTTTTGAAGGCTCTCCATGTGGCTTCATAAATCCTCCTAGTGGACACGCGTCTTGATGAAAAAAGGGTACTGATAACTGACACTTCGTAGCCATGGTCTCTCAAGGCTTGCCGCTCAATCTCCATGCTGTCATCTGGAGCCAGCTTGGGTCTGGGTGAAGGATTGGTCCTTGGTGAAGCAGGTCGGTCCTCTGAGGTTGACGCCACGGGTCCTGGACCATAAGATCCATCAGATTGGAGAACCAGGGTCGTCTCGGCCAGTGAGGCGCTACCATTACTGCTTGCGCCTTCTCCTGGCGAATTTTCTGGCAAGCCTTCCCTATGAGAGGAAATGGAGGGAATAGGTACAGGAGGCCCGCTCACCAGGGGAATCGCAGGGCATCTGTCCCCTCGGCATTGTGATGATGAAACCTGGAGAAGAACCTGTCCAGTTTTGAGTTCGACCGTGTTGCAAACATGTCCACGTCCATTCGGCCGAACCTGGCTTGGATCTCATAGAATACCTCGTCGTTCAGCTCCCATTCCCCCGGGAGGACTGAGTACCTGCTCAGGTAGTCTGCTTGTTGGTTGAGATCCCCCTGCAGGTATTGCACGGTGAGAGACAGCACCGTCTTCTCTGCCCAAAGAAAAATGAGATCCGCTCCCTGCTGTAAGGACCTGGATCTCGACCCTCCCTGTTTCGCTATGTACGAGCGTGCAGTGGTGTTGTCCGTCATCACCGTGACATGGTGCCCCTTCAGAACAGGGGTGAAGTGTTGGAGGGCTAGGCGAGCTGCTCGTAGTTCCAGCCAGTTGATGCTGTGTACTTTCTCCTGTGGGCTCCAGAGCCCTTGCGTCACTTGTCCCTGGCAATGCGCTCCCCACCCCCGCAGGCTCGCATCCAAGGTGACCAGAATCGGCTGCGATACCATGAATGGGGAGCCCTTGCTTGTTGAGTTCGTCTGTGACCACCAGGCCAGGGAATCCTTCACATGCTGTGGTAGAAGGAGAAGCGGTGACTTCCACATTGTGATCTCCTTCTGATAGGACATTAAGAAATTCTGTAGAGGTCTGGAGGGAATCGTGCCAAGGGCACTACTCCGAACACCAAGATCATGAGGCCTAGTAGCCTGGCTAGCAAGGACAGTGGGACGTTCCTTAATGATCGAACTGTATGTGCCTCCCGCCGGAGGGTCTCCTGTCGCTCCTGCGAGAGGGTGACCCTGGAGTGTAGTGTGTCTATTTTCACACCTAGGTGGACGATGGAGCGTGCAGGGGACAGGCTGCGCTTCTTGAAATTCACCAAGAACCCGTGAGACTGTAGGTAACGAATTGGGACCTGTAGATCTCTCTCTGCCTTCTCCAGGGAGGAGGCCCGGAGGAGGATATCATCCAGACCAGGACCTTGGTGAACACCCTCGGTGCTGAGGGCAGGCCAAATTAAAGGGCTCTGAACTGGAAATGCTGGTCTCCGAAGGCAAAGCGAAGGTATTGCCTGCTGTTCTCGTGGATCATAATGTGCATATATGCATCCGAGAGGTCGAGCGAGGCTAGGAAGTTTTGGGTTGCAGAACCTCCCTGATGGATGTGAGAGTCTCCATCCAGAACTTTTTGTAGGTGACACATTTGTTGATATATTTCAGATCCAGGATAGACCTTAGACTCCCGTCCTTCTTTGGCACTGTAAAGAAGTAGTACACCCCTGAGAAACGTTGAGAGCTTGGCACTTCTTCTATGGCGGCGATGCCCCTTAAATGAGCTATGACTTCTGCGAGGTCACTCACCTTCTTTGGGTCCTTGGGGACCGGAGCGGGGAGAAATCTGCCCTTTGGTCTTGTGTCGAACTCGATGCAGTAACCGTGGGCGATCGTTGAGATTACCCACCTGTCCGTCGTCCAGTTTGACCAAGTCACAAAGAACAGACTGAGTCGGACGCCCACTGGGGGAGACCCCAAGTCAGGATTGTTGACAGGGTCCCCCCCCCATTGCTGGTGGGCAGCTCCACTCCTGTTGGCGTTTGATTGTGAGCTATTAGCTTGTCTGATGACGTAGTTCGGCTTGACCCATGCTGGATGAAAGGAATTGTAGTTCCACTGCTTTCCGAATCCCTTGAAGGAACGAAAGAAGCGGGTGGCTTGAAAAGGACGCCTGCCACTCTTCTTATCTGACTTCTTGAGAGTGGAAGGCATTGCCAGCTTTTTATCTTTAGTTTCAACCAGGATGCCCTTCAGAGCCTCTTCCCCAAAGAGCTTGATACCCTTGAAAGCAGAGGAGGCCAGGGGTCCTCTGGTGGGAGCATTCACCTGCCAATACTTTAGCCATATTGATCTCCTGGCTAGCGTCAGGGATCCAATCGCGTGGGCGGAGAAGATCATGGCGTCCTGGGCTGCGTCCACTATGAAGAAAAGGGTATGTAGGAACCTCAAGAAAGTTTTATGGAGTGTGCTCGGGTCAAGTTCCTGGATCTCCATGAGTTCCTGAAGCCAAACGATCGCAGCTCAAGAGAATAAGGATATGGCCAAGTTGGTCCTGACTCCGCAAGCTGCGGAGTCATGGGCCTTCTTGATGGCCACATCGCCCTTTTTTCGTCTGGATCTCAGAGGGAGCCTTCTCCGTTTTTGGGGGCCAGAAGATTGGAAACCAGAGAGGCAACCAGATTGTCGACCACTGGGGGCTTCTGCAGATCAAGAAATCGCTGGTTGTGTTGTAGTATTTCTGGGCCACTGTGGTGCCTCGCCTTCCCAAGGAAGGTCTGTTCCATTCATTAGTTACCAAGGACCAGAACGCCTCTGGAAAGGGTAGCTCTGGTTTCTTCGGGCGAGAGGTGCGCATTACTGCTTCTACCTTCTTGTTGGTGGAAGACGTTAAGGGAGATTGCTCTGAGTCAGAGGGTGTGATTTCCAGGGTGGACATCATCTTGGTGAGGAGAGAAAGGTACCACTCCCCTTGGAATAAACGATCCGAATGCTCATTGTCCGCCACCTTAGAATCGGTGATTTCGCCTTCTTCTTTGTCACTGAGGTTCCCATCGTCGGGTGAACCGGAACCTGTGACGGCTTCTATAAGGGTGCCTTCCTCATCAGAGCCAGCTGGGGACTCCTCTGAGGAGTGAGTGGAAGGGGGGTCCTTCCTCTTCTTGGCAAGCGGGTCTGTTCTTGGTGAGATGGCCTTGGTTTCCCTGTTGGAGGACTTGGCTTTTGCCTTTCCCGGTATTTAGTTTGGCGTGGTCGCGCGTTGTCCCTCTGGTCCTTGGGGGGAATTCCCGAGGCCGAGGCACTGGTGCTGGGCTCCTCAGACGAATCCTCGTCTGAAAGTAGTGCAATAGAGAGAAGTTGTAGGGCTGCCTTAATGGCACCCTTACGGTTTTTACGACGACCCTGCTGTGTAGGCGCATTCCCTCTGGGTTGGGCCACTACCTCAGGGACCCATTCGATCTTAGATTCTTCCCCACTGGATGGGTGAATGAACACAGGGTACCCTGATCCCTTCTATTCTTGTGATATGCAGGGGCTTGACAGGTAGGGGCCTAAAAGGCCGGGGCCTGGTAGGCTGGGACCTGATATCATGTGGCCTGCAAAACCTGGTTCTGGAGAGCCAGGGGAAGGTAGGCCGGGGCCTGACTAGCTGAAGTTGAGGCCTGCTGGAGCACGGCCTGGTGGACTGGGGCCTGATGGGGCAAGGCTTGGTGGGCTGAGGTCTGGTGGATTGAGGCCTGAGTAGCCACGGCCTGTGGTAGCACAGCCTGAAGGTTCAGGTTCTGAAGAACCGAGGCCTCAGTGGTCAAGGCCTGTGAGGGGGGGCCTGGATGACTGGGGCCTGTGAGGCGTGTATCTGAATGTCCAGGCCCTGTGGGGTCTGCAGAGGCTGCGCTTGGGCCTGGTGCCCCAGGGTCGAGCGGGACAAGGCCTGGGTCGAGCGGGACAAGGCCTGGGTCGGTTGGGGACGCGGGGCTTGGACGTGGGCCTGGTCACCTCCCCACCCCTTGGCAGAGGAAGAGTTGGAGGGACCCTCTGTAGGAGCAGGCTCGTCCCCATCCCCCCCCCCCCGTTGAGAACTGGGGTGCTGGCATTGCATAGGAAACAAAATCACTAAATTCAACTCCACTCATCCTCCTGCCCAACCCACACAATAAAATGTCAGGGATGATGGGAGTTGTAGCTCTTCACCTCTGGCTCAAACTCACCACCTTGTTATGCAGCAGAGCCAACCAGCTTAGATCAGTGGTTAATGCTTTCCTCCAAAGCAG
This sequence comes from Gambelia wislizenii, assembly GCA_030847615.1. Taxonomy (NCBI): domain Eukaryota; kingdom Metazoa; phylum Chordata; class Lepidosauria; order Squamata; family Crotaphytidae; genus Gambelia; species Gambelia wislizenii. The sequence continues at coordinate 15,346,962 of JAUMIR010000009.1, read as the reverse complement.
CAGAGTTTCAGAGAATAGGCTGAAGATCCTGACAAACTCTCCAAGCCTTCTCACCCTTCTCCAGGTGTCTCCAAAACGTCTCCAGGATTCACTCAGGCAACTCAGTAGTTTTATATAAAACCTACTTTATTCTTCTATATAAATATACTATATGGTCAACAAATCACAATCTCTACACACTACTCCACAGTATCTCCAAACTACTCCAACTCTACTCCACCACAATACATTGGCAAACATTGCAATTTTATAGCCATTGTTTATCACCACCCACTAGTTAGTTTCCACCCAGTGGGTGTGTACTTCCATTCTGATTGGTCCAAATAGTTCCACCCATGCTTAAGACCAACCCATGTACTTCAACATTTCACCTTGTACACTTAATGATTCTCAGGTGTTTCCAATCTGCATTCAGTACCTCTGTCCTTGGCTCTCAGGCCTTCTAGATTACATTAGCAGTTTCACCTGTGTAGCCCCATAATTGCTCTTGCTTAGTCATTGTGACTTTCACATACATATTTTCTTTCACTGTATGTCCCATGTTGCATTTTCCTTAACAATCCCCTCCGAAATAATATATTGTATGTGTCTTACAATGTCATTCCAACCATTTGTGTCAGCCTTTCATGTTTTTCTGCTGTCAATGCTTTTGTGAACAAATCTGCTATGTTGTGTTGTGTTTCTATATATCTCAATTCTATTTCACCCTTCTGAACCATGTCTCGCACATTTTGATATCTTACACCAACATATTTTGTTCTGTTCTTCAAACTTTCAGTTTCAGCCATCGCTATGCATGACTGTGAATCTTCCAGAATTTCCACTGGTATCTTGTAACTTTCATTTAAATCATTTAACAATTGCTTAATCCACTGTACCTCATTTACTATCTCATTCAAAGCAGCGAATTCTGCTTCCGTTGTGCTTATCGCTACATTAGTTTGTTTTCTACTTCTCCAAACTATTGGACTTTCACTATATTTAATTATCATTCCTGTAACTGACTTCTTGTCTCCTAATTCTGATGCAAATGAACTGTCTACATAACAATCTAGATCTGAACTGTTGCTTCTTATAATCAATTTCCTATCTAAGGTTCCTTTCAAATATCTCAATAAATGTTTTACCGCTGTCCAGTCTTCAATTTTTGGATCATTAACCCTTCTAGACAATACATTTACAGCATAAGAAATGTCTGGTCTGGTATGGCAAGATATGAATTGTAAAGATCCTATTATACTTCTGAAGAAAGTCTTGTCCTCAAACGCTCTAGTTGTTTTCTCAGACACAAAACCAGTTGTCATTGGAGCTCTTACTATTCTTGCATTCTGTAATCCACACTTTTCAATCAGTCTTTCAATTTTATTTCTCTGACTTAATAAACAATGTCCTTCTTCTGTCCATTCAACGCAAATACCTAAATAAGACTTCAGTACACCTAAGTCCTTCAAAACAAACTTCTCAGACAATTCTCTTTTTACTGACTCAATTTCCTGTTTTGACTTTGCTGCTACGCACAAATCATCTACATAAATCACTAATACTATATCTCCTTTTGTATAAACACAAGCATCTGCAACACTCCTCTTGTAACCTAGCTTAACTAGCTCATCATTGATGCACAGATTCCACGCTCTGGCACTTTGTTTTAAACCATACAACGCTTTCTTTAATTTATATACTCTCTGACTACCATTTTCTTCGAAACCTTGTGGCTGCTCCATAAATATTTCTTCATCCAAAACCGCATTCAAGTAAGCTGTCTCAAAATCAAAATGTTCTACAACTAAATTCCTTTTTACTGCTACAGCTAGAACCATTCTCAGACTTTCTGGCTTTGCAGTTGGAGAATATGTCTTATCATAGTTCTCATACTGCTGTTGTGCAAAACCCTTAGCCACTAACCTAGCTTTATATTTGATACTTCCATCTGGCATTTCTTTCCTTTTGTATACCCATTTACAACCAATTACTTTCTTGTCTTTGGGTCTGTCAACAATTTCAAAAACATCTTTATTTACCAGGCAACCAAACTCATTATCCATTGCATCAAACCATCTTTCCTGTTCTTCACTAGAATAACTTTCCAATTCTTCAAAACTTTCAGGCTCTTCTACTGCTAAACAAGCTCTTGCCTTTGTCACAACAAACCTATCTGGAGGCTTTCTAACTCTATGACTACGCCTGGGAATAAAATCTGCTGTTCTGTCTCTTTCATCCTCACTTTCTCTACTGGGAGTTGTAGTTCTATGACTAAATCTCTTGTCTTCAGTCATTCGAGTAGTAGTAGGCCTAGATGCTATCTCATCATCAGAAGAACTACCACTGCTGCTAGGTGATGCTTCCTGCTTAACTGAAACCCCTCCGTTTCCTGAGGTTGGTTCAGTTTGTGCTTCTGGTTCATTTGAACTCCCTAATCTCAAAAACACTTCTTTATTGGCATGCAGTTTGTCCCAACCAGCATGTCTCTCGAAATTTGCAGACCTAGAATACTGCACTTGTTTTCCATCCAAATGAAACTTGTAGCTATTTCCAGAATACCCCAAAAACCTAAGCCTTTTGCTTTTGGGTTCTCCTTTCCTCCTGAAACAAGCAGGTGTGTAAACATGAGCAAATTGTCCAAAAACCCTTAAGTATTTGTAATTTGGCATTCTCCCATACAATACCCTGTAGGGAATGTCTTCAATTTCTGAGTGATACAATCTGTTACTGATATGTATTGCAGTCAAAGTTGCTTCTGCCCAAAAACTATCTTTCACCCCTGCATCTGCCATCATACAAGCAGTAATTCTTTTTATATCTTGTATTTTCTTCTCTGCTAACCCATCCTCACTAGGACAAGCAGGGTTTGTAGTTTCATGCCTTATTCCCACCTTTTGAAACCAGTTAAACAATTGATTATTTAAAAATTCTCCTCCTCTATCAGTAATAATGGTGCCTACTCTGCTATCAAATTGTCTTTCCACCATTCTTACCCATGCTTTTAAACTTTGCCCAGCGTCAGATTTGTTTTTCATTATTCTCACAAATGCAAATCTTGTATACCTATCAACAATTACTAGGAAATACTTGCTTCCCCCTAAGGACAAGCAGTTAGCTTGGGCAACATCTGCATGTACATACTGAAATGGTCTTTGAGCAATTCTTTTTGTTTTCTTAGCTACTGGAAAAGCTCTGACCTTTACCTGTTGACACACTGTACAATCTAAGTGGTTTTTGCATTCAGCAACTTTTAAATCTGGACACATACTGATTAAATTCTTTAAACATTTGAAGCTCGCATGGCCAAATTTTCTGTGAAGCTCATGTATGCAGTCTTTGTGGATTGGAATATTTTCTATGTTATTAGCTTCTTCAACCCTGTAGCTATCAATATTGTCCTCCAAATAATAAAGTTTGTCCTTTTTCAAACCTATGCCACGCAATTCCCCATTCAGTTTTATCTTACACATGTTATTTTCAAAGATGACTGTGTAGTCTCTTTCTGTTAATCTGCTTACTGATAACAAATTATTTTCTAACTCCTTTACATGTAAGACATCATTAAAATTCTCTTTTAGCCCTGGAATGTACACAGTACCCATTTGATTTACAGTACTTAGCTCTTTCCCATCAGCCAAAACTACAGTATTTACATTAGCTGATTTTCTATTACTTATTAAATTTATATCATTACACATTGAAGATGTGGCTCCTGAATCAACTAGCCATTTAGAATTTACATTTTGTTTTTCCTTAATCATGGTTGCAACCCCCTTTTTATTACCACTGTCCCTCAAAAATGGAGGTCTGGACTGTTTTTGATACTGCCGCGGCTGCCATCTGCTCTCTGCTTGCTTGTGTCTCTCAGCTGCAAAATGTTTACAATGTCTCTGCAGATGACCAATCTTCTTACAATAAAAGCACCTCCGTTGCTCCCTTGTAGAGGCTGCTTCCTCCTGCGTTCGCCAGTCAGGAGTTGTTTGTTGTTTTGGCACAGTCTTTAAGCTTGCTGAGTCACCCTGCTCAGACATTCTTCTCTGGTTCTCTTCCAGTATTCTGGCCACAATTAAGTCTCTATTAAGCTCAGCTTCTGGCAAGTTCTGTAAGCTGTTCGTTATGTTGTCCCACGAAGAGTCTAGCGATTCTACTAAAATGTAGCATTGCTGCTCTTTGCTTATTTGCACTCCCCTCAGTTCAGCTTGCACAAATAAATCTTGCATTATTTTTAAATGTTCTATCACACACTGTCCTTTAGCCATCTTTTGCCTGTATATTCTTTTAGACCATAGCATTTTTGCAAAAGCAGTTGAAGGAGTGTGTAATCTCTGCAAGGTATCCCACACATCCTTGGCGGACGTTTTATCTCTGACGTCATTAATTAAGTCTTCTTCAAGCATGAGATAAAGACAGGCTTTTGCTTTACTATCTCTCTCTTGAGTGGCTTCATCAGCATCGGCTGCCAGCCCTGTTTCAACTGTTGACCACAGACCTTCCTTTACTAGTAGAGATTGGGCATAAATCTTCCAGGTAGAGTAGTTGTTTCTATTTAATTTACTAAACTTTAGAATTTCCATCTTGATTTGTGCAGTGACTCAATTTGACACAGTCCTTTTGAGTATGCACAGCTGACCCGTCTGGGCTTAAGCAAAACACAAAATGATTTACTTCCAAGGCTTATCAGTGCAGCACAAACAGCTTGCTCTGATCTATCGTCCACAAAGCTTTCTTCCACTCTCTGGAACTTTCAGCTTCTGTGGATGCTGGGTGCTCTAGTAACTGGGCCCTTAACCCTTGTCAGGGATGATGGGAGTTGTAGCTCTTCACCTCTGGCTCAAACTCACCACCTTGTTATGCAGCAGAGCCAACCAGCTTAGATCAGTGGTTAATGCTTTCCTCCAAAGCAGCAGAGTTTCAGAGAATAGGCTGAAGATCCTGACAAACTCTCCAAGCCTTCTCACCCTTCTCCAGGTATCTCCAAAACGTCTCCAGGATTCACTCAGGCAACTCAGTAGTTTTATATAAAACCTACTTTATTCTTCTATATAAATATACTATATGGTCAACAAATCACAATCTCTACACACTACTCCACAGTATCTCCAAACTACTCCAACTCTACTCCACCACAATACATTGGCAAACATTGCAATTTTATAGCCATTGTTTATCACCACCCACTAGTTAGTTTCCACCCAGTGGGTGTGTACTTCCATTCTGATTGGTCCAAATAGTTCCACCCATGCTTAAGACCAACCCATGTATTTCAACATTTCACCTTGTACACTTAATGATTCTCAGGTGTTTCCAATCTGCATTCAGTACCTCTGTCCTTGGCTCTCAGGCCTTCTAGATTACATTAGCAGTTTCACCTGTGTAGCCCCATAATTGCTCTTGCTTAGTCATTGTGACTTTCACATACATATTTTCTTTCACTGTATGTCCCATGTTGCATTTTCCTTAACATAATATACATGTGACTTAAAACTACTATTGCTAGTATTAACTCCTTAATCTCTAGGCAAAACATAAACACCTTAAAAAATGTCCTAAAAATATATACTTGAAAAACAAAGCTTCAACTAACGATGATAGGGGTTTTTTTCGAAGCACATGCTTTGCACCTCAGTTTAGCATTTTTTCCCCCTACTGGATGCAAAGGCACAAAAAGTAAAGGAAATCCATAGTACTTTCATGTTACAAAATCATCTCCACAAATACAGACCATTAACCCCGCACTTAAGGAAGAGGTGGAAACCAAGATCTTGAAGAAATGTTTGTTTTCTTCTTAGAGAAAAATAAGGCCTACTAGTAGTCCCAAACAGAGTAGAACTATTAAATCAACTGAACTGATGTAAGCGTCAACTCACAATTCAACACTTCAGTGGTTCTACTTTAGTCTTACTTACCAACAGGACTCAGGCCTAAGCGAACATTCATTAGCAAGATTATTCAAGTCTGCATTCAATTAAGTCAAGTCACGAATCGAGTAGGCATACAGTCAGCCCTCAACTTTCTTGGGGGTTAGAGGCACAGTACCCCTACAAAAGTGCAAAAACAATGAATATTTCTAGGCCCCAAAACCATGTTTAATACACACACAAAAGTACACCCCAGGGTTCCTTTGCAAGGCAGAAGAAGGAAGCTATGGCGAAGTCTGCCACCACCTCTGCTGCTACCATAAGCTGTTTTAAATAGGGAAAGGAACGTTGGTCTTACCTGTGATACGTTCTTTTTCAGTGAAGAGGCGAAGAGCATCCGCATGCTTGGGTTGTCCCTCCCACTTGCTCCCAGTAGGCAGATAACAGAGACTTATTTTGAAGAAACTGACCACCGGAGGTGTCCTCTGGGAGGGACGACCCCTCTGCTGGCCAGTCCATACCACAGCCTCGTGATGCCGTAGCTTGACGCCTTTGGCCATGATTCCTAGTATTGAAGACTCCTGTGGTTCCTTATTTCAAGGTCCCATTGCTCGCCCTGGGTGGGCTGGATGCTCTTCGCCTCTTCACTGGAAAAGAACGTATCATAGGTAAGACCAATGTTCCTTTTCCCAGTGGAGGGCTCCAAAGCATCCGCATGCTTGGGATCTCCTAAAGCTTCGACGGACGGGTGGGAAAGGGCGAGCCTAAAGGGCTCTGGACCTGTACGATCTTCTGCAAGACTCATCTGCCAAATGTGCCTCCACTGATTGGAACTCGTCCAGCTTGTATTGTCATACAAATGTTGAGGAAGACTTCCAAGTTGCTGCCCTGCATATCTCTTCAAGGGAAGCGTCCCTCTCCCAGGCCGCCGAGGTTGCCGTGCTTCTCGTGGAGTGTGCAACGATTCCAGCTGGAACTGACTTGTTCAGTGCTTCGTAGCACAACACGATGCAGCATTTGATCCAGCGTGCCAGCATGGATGGTGAAACTTTCCTTCCCAAGTACTTAGAATGAGGAGAAACAAATAGATTCTGAATGTCTGATTGGGGCCGTTTGTTTAATGTATATTTTGAGGGCCCTGCACACATACAGTGTGTGCCAGATTCTCTCCAATTCTCTTTCCGGATTTGGGCAAAAAGAGGGGAGTACCACCTCCTGTGCTTTGTGAAAAACTGAATTGACCTTTGGTCTAAAGTCTGGTGACAGCCTCAAGACTACCGAGTCCTGCCTGAAGATGCAGAGATCTCACCGAATTGATAAAGCCGCCAGCTCAGATACCCTATGCGCTGAAGTGATTGCCACCAGGGAAAGCACCTTCCATGTCATCCATTTTAATGAGATCTCTCTCAACAGCTCAAATGGACGAATTGTTAATGCCATCAGAACTGAGTGTAAATCCCAGGACGGAAATCGATGGACCGTTGGTGGGGCTAGGTTAGCGAGGCCCTTGATAAATCTTCGGAGATGAGGATGCAAGGACACCTCAGCCGCCTTATCTGGAGATAAAAAGCAAGTTATTGCTGCCACCTGCCTCTTTATAGTATTCGGTCGAAGACCTGTCTCGACTCCGTCCTGAAGGAAATCAAGTAGCATACACACTGAGACTTGCTAGAAGTCGTACCCTTTCCGACTACACCACCTACGAAACACCCGGAAGGTATACTCATATATATGTTGAGTGGACTCTCTTCTGGATGCCAAGATCGTTCCGACCACTGGGCGTGAATAACCTTCTAAGGTCAACATCTGCCGTTTAATCTTCACACGTGGAGCTGTAGCCAAGCAGGGTCGGGGTGGTGAACCTGGTCTTGTACCAGCAGATCTTCCCATACCAGGATCCTTACCGGGGCAACCTGCAGGTCGAGGATGTCTGGGAACCAGGATCTTCGGGGCCATTCTGGGGTGACGAGAATGACTTCCGCCCCCTCCGCTCTGACCTTGGGGATCACTCTGGATATCAGAGGAATTGGTTGGAATGCATAAAGAAGTCCTTTTGGCCATGGAGACGGTAGGGCATCCATGCCCTCCGTCAGGTATCTGGAGAGACAGCGCAGGAGTTTGGCGTTCCCTGGGGTGGCAAAGAGGTCGATCACCGGATGTCCCAAGGTCTGGGTGACACCCTCGAACAACTACTGATGGAGACTCCACTCCGCCTGGTCGATGTCTGACCTGCTGAGCCAGTCGGCTTTTTGGTTGAGTACTCTCCGAAGGTGTTCCACCAATATCGCCACGAGGTTAAGAGGCGATATGATAGCCCTGTTTAAGTATTTGAAGGGGTGTCACATTGAGGATGGAGCAGGCTTGTTTTCTGCTGCTCCAGAGACTGGAACACGGAGCAATGGATGCACGCTCCAGGAACAGAGATTCCACCTCAACATTAGGAGGAACTTTCTGACAGTAAGGGCTGTTGGGCTTCGACACACTTTCCATCGGAACGTGGTGGGGTCTCCTTCCTTGGAGGTCTTTAAACAGAGGCTGGATGGCCATCTGTTGGGGATGCTTTGATTGTGATTTCCTGCATGGCAGGGGGTTGGACTGGATGGCCCTCGTGGTCTCTTCCAACTCTACAATTCTATGATTCTATGATTCTATGAGGTTCTTCTCCATCCAGCTGAACAAGCAAAGCACGCCGCTTCCTTCATGAGGGCTCGTGACCTGGATCCTCCTTGGAGGTTTATGTGCGCCTTCGTCATGACGTTGTCCGTCCAGACCAGCACCGTCTTGCCCCTGACTAGATCCGCAAAGGATAGGAGGGCTAGTCTGACCGCCCTGAGCTCTAGCCAGTTGATGCTGTGAGTGATCTCCTTGGTCAACCACCTGCCCTGTGCCAGATGGGAACCGCAATGGGCACCCCACCCCTGCAGACTGGCATCCGTGGTGATCTGCACCCTGTCCTGATGCGACAATTGCCGGCCCCTGAGGACCGCTGGTGACAGCCACCACTGAAGAGATGCTGTGACTTCCTGTGTTAACCTCACCGCTTGATGGTGCTTGGAGGCTATCTGTTCCTGAAAAGGGAGTAGGAACCATTGAAGGCTCCTTGCGTGGAAGTGCGCCCATGGAAGGCACTCTATGGCCACTATCATGAGGCCTTGCAGTTGAGCCAGCTGCATGATGTCCGTCCTCCGCCCTGACAGAGCCTTCTGGGCTGCTCCCCTTGTTGAGTTGATTTGGTCTGATGTCAGTCGTATCATTCCCTCTGCAGTATCTAGAAGTACTCCCAAATGTTGGATACACTGACTTGGCACTAGAGAGCTCTTCTCGAGGTTGACTTGAAAGCCGTGATCCTGAAGGGATTGCATTACAAAGCTGACCTCTTTCTCCGCCCTGCCTCTGGACGGAGACCGGATCAGGAAGTCGTCCAAGTAGGGATAAACATGTATGCCTAAACACCGCCAACATGCCACCAATGCGACTAGGATCTTGGTGAAGACCCTGGGTACCGAAGAGAGACCGAAGGGAAGGGCCTTGTACTGGAAATGCGCACCGTTGTAGCAGAAATTAGAAATTGCCAGTGATCTCAATGCACTGGGATGCGGAGGTACGCATCCTGCAAATCCAGGGAGGCTAGGTACTCCCCAGGGCGTATAGACACCAGAATGTGCTTCAGGGTTTCCATCCTGAATTTCCGCTGTCTCACGAATTTGTTTACCTTTGAGGTTCAGGACCGCCCTCCATGTGCGGTTTTTCTTCAGAACCAGAAACAGAATGTTACATTGGATACTTACCATGAAGGTACTTTCTGTAGGATAGATGGCAGGAACAATCCGGAAGTGTTGGGAACCTAGGACCGCCCGGTCAAGCAGGAAGTAGAACAAAGCCTCTTGGGAGATTTTATCCCTTTGTTCTCCAGTCCTCTTCTCCCACAAGGCCAGTTCTCTGACTAGCATAGCCCTGAAAGATAAGGTAAGAAACTCCTCCCTGTTGAGAGAAAATTGACACACATTGTTAGCAGAAGGCGTCTTTGTGCTCCTGGACGTGGCCTTGCTGACAGTCACCGGGTGGGACGGATTGTTCCTGCCATCTATCCTACAGAAAGTACCTTCACGGTAAGTACCCAATGTAACATTCTGTAGGTCTAGATGGCAGGACCAATGCGGAAGTGTTGGGATGTACCCAAGCTCTCTGACATCGGGTGGGAGTGACTGTCTTCACATTGGTGTCATTGTTGAACCACTACGTGGAGGACTCTCCTCCCAAAGGTGGCCGTGGTTGATTTGAATTTGTCCACCTTATAGTGCCTGATAAAGGTGGAGGGCGTGCTCCAAGTTGCAGCCCTGCATATCTCTTCGATGGGCGCATTTGTTGAGAACACCTTCAAGGTGGCTGCTGATCTTGTGGAATGTGCCATCACCCCTGACGGTCGTGGTGTGTTTGCGGAATCATATGCCAGGAATATGCATGCCTTGATCCATGTTGCCAGAGTCTGTCTCGACACTCTGGCTCCCATTGAGGCTGGTGTGAAGGATACGAACAGAGAGTCTCATTGCCTGAATGTTGCTGTGCGCTTGATGTATATCCTCAGGGCCCTCCTGACATCCAGCTTGTGCCGTAACTTCTCTGTGGGGTGGACCGGATTGGGACAGAAGGAGGGCAGTATGATTTGCTGAGACACGTGGAATTGAGAAAGGACCTTTGGCTTGAAGGATCGGTCTTGTCTGAGATATACTGCATCGTCCTCAAAGGAGCATAAATGGTCCCTGATGGATAGTGCCGTGAGTTCCGAGACCTGTCTTGCCAAGGTGATTGCCACCAGGAATGCCACCATGATCGATAGTGTCCTGAGCGGAACCTTCCTCAGGGGTTCGAAAGGGCTTTTGGCTAATTCCCATAGCACCAGGGGCAGATTCCAGGACAGGAATCTGTGGTGAACTGGTGAGGATATTAAAGTGGCTCCTCTCAGGAACCTCCTGACGTGTGGGTGTAGGGAGATTCTGTTTCCCTATGGGTCCTGTATGAACACCGCCAGCGCTGCTACCTGCCTCTTCAGTGTGTTTGCCCTGAGTCCCTTGTCGAGGCCTCCTTGTAGAAACTGGAGGATGTGCTTCGTCGAGGCTTCCAATGGATTCACCTCTGCAGTCGCGCACCACTGCGAGAACACCCTCCATGTGGCTTGGTATATCTTTCTCGTCAACGACCTGCACGAGGCTAACAGAGTGCGTATTACCTTAATCTCGTATCCGCAGGCCTCTAGTGCTCTCCGCTCAATCTCCATGCTGTCAGTTGTAGCCAGGTTACATCATTGTGAGTGACTGGGTCCTGGAAGAAGAGACCCTGTCGCGGGAACAGTCTCATGGGTGGTTCAATTGACATCTCTGTCAGGTCCAAAAACCACGGCCGACGTGGCCAATGTGGTGCAATTAGGACTACTTGAGCATTCTCTTCTCTTATTTTCCTGCACGTTTTCCCCATTAAGGGGAATGGTGGAAATGCATATAGTAGGCCCTTTGGCCACCAAGAGCGGAGGGCATCGGTTCCCTCCGCCCTTGGGTGGAAGAATCTGGTGAAGAAACGGTTCAGCTTGGCAATCAGGTGTGACGCGAACATGTCCACTGATATTTCCCCAAAGTTCTGTTGAATGTGTACGAAGGTCTCCTGATTTAGTTCCCATTCTCCCAGGAGGACCGTGCGTCTGCTCAGGAAGTCCGCTTGTATGTTGCTCTGACCTTAAGAGATGTTGGGAGAGGACTGTCTTTTCCGCCATTGGAATAGGGTCACGGCCTCCTTGTGTAGAGACCGGGACCTGGACCCTCCTTGTCTTGCTATGTAGGAGCGTGCCGTTGTGTTGTCCGTGAACAGCAGGACGTGCTTGTCCTTGAGCTTGCTGGAGAAGTGTTTGAGCGCCAGTCGAGCTGCCCTGAGCTCCAGCCAGTTGATGCTGTGCTCCTGCTCTGCTCTTGACCAAAGTCCCTGTGTCACGTCTCCTTGGCAATGGGCCCCCCATCCCCAGAGGCTGGCGTCCGAGGTTACTACTATTTGGTGACTGATTGTCAGAGGAGATCCTTTGGCTACATTTCATGCTAGTGTCCACCAAACAAGTGATTCCTTCACTGTCCCTGGGATGTCCAGCATGAAGGTCTCCTTGCGGTATATTCTTTCTTGGTGGCGAAGAAGTAACTCTTGTAGTGACCTGGAGTGAAATCTTGCCCATGGTACAATCTGGATTGCTGATATCATTAGGCCAAAGAGTCTCGCTAGGGACGTGATCTGTGCCCTCTGTTTCCGACTCACTGACATTGCTTCCTTTTGGATAGTCATTTGCCTTTCCCTGGACAGGGCAACGGAGTAGTTTGCCATGTCTATTTTGTACCCCCAGGTGGACTATGCTCTGTGATGGTATCAGCATGCTTTTCTTGAAGTTTACCATGAAGCCGTGTCTTTGCAGGTGTTGTATCGTTACTTGCAGATCCTGGAGGGCCCTGTCCCTTGACTGCGCCCTCAGCAGGATGTCGTCCAGGTAGGGACACAGGTGTATCCCCTTCATCCTGAGGTGTGCCATCAGCACCACCATGATCTTGATGAAGATCCGCGGCGCCGTTGCCAGCCCGAAGGGGAGCGCCTTGAACTGGTAATGTTCCTTCCCGAATGCGAATCTGAGGAACCATCGACTGTCCGGGTGCATCTTTATGTGGAGGTATGCCTCTGACAGATCAAGAGGCCAGGAAATCTCCCTCCTGTACAGGGCAGGTAGGAGGCCAGCGGAGGCACTGCTAGTAGATGGGAGGTCAGTGGCGCCATTCTTGGGGCTGTCACACTCTGACATTCTTCTCTTGCACTGCTTGGTGGTGCCCTGTTTGGCGTCAGACCTTATTGCCTTTGCTGCACCCCATCTGCTTATTCAGATGGTTGCAATGCAGGCCCGAGAGAGGTAGGTGGCGCTGTTGTGCCAGGAAAACGCTGCACGTGCACGGTTGGAGGCTATGAGTGCCCGTAGTGCGATTGCTGGCGGGGGAGGAAGAATAGCCTGTAAAGGGCCTCCTGTACTGCCTGGTCGGAGCTAGCAGGCACGTGGCACACTCCCTGCCAGGGATCGCGCACGTTTGGCAGCAGAAGGTCGCGTGTGGCGCCGGGGGAGGGGGCGAGGAGGGCGCCTTGCCTGTAGTGCAGGATGCGGATTACTGCGGGGGGTACGCGCTGCCCCATGTTGCTGTTCCAAGGTGGGTAAGCGGGAAGGGGGGTGCCTCCAGTGTAATGTCCCTGGCCGGCGGGAGGGAGCATGGACCAAGTGGGGTCTGGGGGGGAGGGGTGCCAGGAGGCGCAGTGAGTTCGCGGCTAGCCCGTGGCACGCAACCAGACATTGCTTGGGTGGTGTGCAGCCGCTGAGGCAGCTTCTGTACTCCCCACGGTAGTGGCGAAGGGGACAGCAGGTCACTGGGGCTGCACGGCTGTTGGGAGGGAGGAGGGGTGCCACTGAGGACCGCACTGAGGACCGCTCAGCTGTAGCAGGGAGGACCGGGGGGGGTCAGTGGGACCGAGAAGGAGCTGCCTCGTGGCTGGGAAGGTGGGATGAGAATGAGAGGAGAGGTTTGATTTTTTTTTAAGGTAGAGGTTTAAAGATTCAAGAGTTAAGGCTAGAAAGGTGTGCAGAGGGGTGGGGTGGTTAAAGTTTAAAAAGGTCTGAAAGGGAGGATCAATCCGGAGAAGTTGGAATACCTGCCTTGCCGGGAGAAGCAGGAAGTAGAACTGGCCTCGTGGGAGAAGACGACGGGAGAACAAAGGGATAAAATCTCCCAAGAGGCTTTGTTCTACTTCCTGCTTGACCGGGCGGTCCTAGGTTCCCAACACATCCGGATTGGTCCTGCCATCTAGACCTACAGAATGGAGTAGCAGCCCTTGCCCCACTCAGGCACCGGTACCTCCTCTATGGCTCCCAAGGCTAGTAAGCGTCATATTTCCCGTCATCACTTGCTGCTTTTCCCAGGTCTTGTGGGCCGGAGTTGACATGAACCACTGTGGAGGAAGTCGGGAGAACTCTATCTGGTATCCATGCCGGATTGATTCCAGCACCCATCTGTCCGAGGTAGTTTTCCCAAGCCCCCACGAAGACCTGCAGCCTGACTCCCACTGAGGGTGGATTGTCATTGCTGTGACTTGGAGCTCTGCTTGGAGGACTGAGGTTGTCCTGCCTTCCCTGAGCTTCCCTGGTGGCTTCTGCGATGTTATCTGTTGTCTCCCCAGCAGGGTCTGGGTGTTTTAAACTCCCTGGATCCAGCGTGGCTTGAAGATGGGCCAGAACCCTGGTGGGTTCCCGATGACCGAAAGGGCTGGTACCCTCGAGAAGACTTTCTGTCCTCTCTCCTGTGGGTAGAAGCCAATGATCTCTTCTTCTTGTCCTTGTCCTCCACTAGGACGGGCTCTAAGTATTCTCCAAAAAGCTTTTCTCCTAGGAAAGGAAACAATACCAGATTCTGCTTTGACTTGAAGTCCGCGTTCCATGACTTTAGCCAGACTTGTCTTCTGGCTGCAACAGTTGCTGCCTGCGCTCTTGCGCAGAACTGCACCGAGTCCAGAGCGCTATCCACCAAGAACGCAGATACCTTGGTCAGCTTATTAAGATCCCGGCGGATCCTGGTCTGGGTTCGTGGGACATCCTTCAACACATCCTTAGACCATTGAATCGCTGCACGTGCCATCATAGTAGCTGTTGTAGAGGCTCGAATGGCCAAGGAGAATGCCTCATGAGCTCGTCTCAATGCCAGGTCCATCCGTCTATCCTCTGGCACCTTGAGTCTCCTCTCCATCCTTGCAAAAAATCACAGAAGAGACCAGCTCGGAGACCGGGGCATCAATCTACGGGACCTGTAGTTTCCCCATCACCTTCCCAGGAAAGGCGTATAATTGCTTGGCCACTGCCGGGGCCTTCCAATCGTCGCATATTAAGCACATTAGGTTAGCTGGTACTGGCATCTGCATGGCCTACGGTCTGGGAAGAATTCATCAGAAATCTCTGGGAGATCAGGGTCCACCTGGGACTGCTGCACCTTCAGTAGGGAAAAGCCCAAGATCCTCACTGCCTTCTTTAAAAGGACAGTAAAATCCTCTGGGGCAAAATGGCATGCAGAGGGGCGAACCGGAGATGGATCCTCAGCCTCCTCCTCAGAAAGCTCTCCCTCCTCCCTTTCTGACAACCTAGACTCCTCCCCCATGGATGAAAACAGGGAAACTATGCCTTCCTCTGGGGGGTTCTCCCCCTCCCCATCGGTACGAGCCTTCTTGGGAGGAAGAGGCTGATCCACAGGCTCCTCCCACTGTTCCTCCTCATCTTCGCTGGAGGATCTGTTGGGTCGGGCACCCTGGCTATCGCTGGGTCCTGGCACCAAACCATCGCCCGCCCCCATCGCGAAACCCCTGGGACACGGGTGCTTCCCTTTGCTGGGTCTGCTGCCCTTGCCCCCCTTTCTGGAGGCCGGTACTGGAGCCCTGTCGGGTTGGGGTGGGCGGCTGGGGGCTGGAATGCCTCCAGAGGTACCGTGCGGGGAGATTCCTGCCATCGTGCGGTCCTCCCCGATCGGTGCCAGCACGAGGAGGGAAGCCGGCCGTCCTGGGGAGAGAGGGAATCCCCGCCCCGCCCCCTTGTTCCGTGACTCCGAGACCCCCAGCATTGCGTGGGGGGTCGCATTAGGTCCTCCCCGCTCGGGGCTTCGGCTGCCGTGGCGCCTGTACCGCTCAAGGGGAAGCCGGATGCCCTGGGGGAAGGGGGAAGCCCTTCCCTTCCCCCCAGCTCCGTGCTTCCCAAGCCCCACTGGCTCGGCTAGAAGAAGCTCACCGCCAGCCAGCCAGCCAGCCAGCCGCCTCCTGCTCCAGTGCTTCCCTCAGCCACCCTCTGAAGAGCGCTGGGAAGTCCTCCACCGGTTCCCCTGCTCCCGGGGGTCAAGCCCCACTCATGGTTTGGGGATCCACGGTATCCTGAGGGCTGGCGGGGATACCGGTGTGCCGCCACTTGTCCCAGCGCCTGGGACGGCGCGGCTCTCCTCCTTCTGGAGGGGCTGTCCGGCAGACTCCTCCTCCTCTTACCGGCCACTGTCGCCTCCCTCCGAAGGGACCTGGGCCGGGGTGCAGCCGGTGGCAGCTTGTCCCCCTTCTTCGGCTTCTTGCCATCACTCTGCCTGCTTTTATCCCTCTGCCTGCTGCAGAGGCGCCCAGCTGATCTTCACCAGCTGCCGGAGTCTCACCTGAGTACTGGCTGAGCCTCAACAGCCGGTCGCTGGCGATGACTGCTGCAATCACAGCATCAATCTCCTCCATCGTCGACATACCTTCTCCTTGTTGGGGGGGGGGGTGTCAGGTATTATTGTTGTTATTATTGTTGGGAATTCTCAACTTCTCTTTCCTTTGTTAAAGATGGCCCCCGCCACGTGAAGAAGGGTTCAGCCAAGGACAAAGAAGAACACGATCCTACCAGGAGCGTAGGCAGGAAACAGACTGGCCAGCAGAGGGGTCGTCCCTCCCAGAGGACATCTCCGGTGGTCAGTTTCTTCAAAATAAAAGCCTCACTGCGCATTCGCAGTCTCTCTTAGTCTTACAAGGTTTGCAGAGAGACTGTGAATGCCAGGCTAGACTTATAAGTCCATATTAAAAATGGCGTAGGACAGCAGTGTTGGTGGCAGCAAATAATCCGCGAAAAATCAAATCCACAAAAGTGAGTCGGCAAATGTGAAGGGGAGACTGTACTTTCCAGGGAATCTGGAAATTTCCATCCAGCTGAGGTAAGGGGAGATGAAACACAGGATCTCAGCTGAAACATTCAGCTCTTCTTCTCCAACCATTCCCATTGCAGCTGGTGATCTTGATTTTTTTAATAATTAGAAACTAGTGCCAGAGACAGCTTTTTTTCTCTCCTTCCCAATCCCTTCTCCTTTTGTGCTATGTCTTTTCAACTGTAAACCTAAGAGCAGGGACTATTGTGTTACTGGTATTTTAAAACTGATCTGGGAGACTTTTTTGGCTCAAGACCAAAGAAAAAATGCTTTAAATGAGTAAAACAAACTTTGCTTTTAATCTTGGAACTTTTAGAGTTGGTAGTCTAAGAAAGGTGATTATTGTCAATCAGGGATTACTGGAGAAACCAACATACTTTGTACAACATTTTAAGTGCACTGGTTGAAATCCTCAAACCAGAGGCCCTTTCACACTACACAATTATAGTGCTATGATTCTATCATAATTGCCATCTTGGCTATGTAAGGTGTATTCTGAATTCTCAACCAGAGAATTCTAATGTCCCACCAAATTACAGAGGCCAGCTTTCCATCAAATACAATCATGGCAGTTAAACTGGAATCATAGTGCTATAGTGCCATGTAGTGTGAAAAGGTCCCAGAATCCAATCAGCTATTCATTTTCTATAGTCTTCTGGCTTGATTTCCTGCCTCCACCATAACTGGTAGGCAATATTTTTCTTTCCATTGTATTTTTACTGCCATTGTTTTGTATCCATAACCTAGCCAGTTGCTACCATATTTTGGTTGGCTTCTCTTCCATTTCGTTTGTTTTCATTGTAAGTTGTCACATTTGTTATTAACCAGCATCAACTGTACATGGTAAGGTAGGATAAATATTTTGACTACATTTAATATTTTAAAAACATCATCTGTAAATATTTGCACTCATCTCCTTAGTTTTATTACAAAAATAATTTATACCATGCTTTTTCAAACAGAAAAGGTCCAAGATGGCTTACAAACTGGAAGCAACTGTTTAAAAAAATTAGTTTAAGGAATTAGCACTGGTCTAAAGCAACAAGGTCATTCTAAAGGGGTGTTATTTTCTTTTTCAACCTGATTTTTCAATAACCTGTGGTCTGTATTCTAAGTCTATTTGTTTTATTTATCAGAGTATTTATACCCTGCTCTTCAGCCACAAAGGTGCTCAGAGTGACTTACAAATTGTTTAGCAATAGCACGTACACATCTACATGCTAGGCACTCTCTAAGCAGTTTACAATGTGTGTTAGCTAATTGCCCCCACAAGCTGGGTACTCTATCAAGTCTATCAAGCTAAGGGTAGTACTACTGATCATCCAGCCTGTCTACTCCTTGTCATCAACCCTCATTTTGATGTCCCAGGCAAACAGAATGGACCAAATCCTTGTTAAGGTGCCCACAGATTCTTTGTTGTTAACATAGGAAGTGGTGGGGTCTCCTTCCTTGGAGGTCTTTAAACAGAGGCTGGATTGCCATCTGTCTGGGATGCTTTGATCGTAATTTCCTGCATGGCAGGGGGTTGGACTGGATGGCCCTCGTGGTCTCTTCCAACTCTGCAATTCTATGATTCTATGATTATTACATCTATCGTTTATGTGGCTAGCAGGAAACAAACTGCTGTACTCTGTGTGGTCAGGGCACCCAATGTTCCAGTCATCATTTTTTTTAAGTACAGAAAGATCTGTGCAACAATGGAATGCACTACCTTAGAAGACACTGTACTCTCCTTAACTGGAGGCTTTGAAACAGAAGTTAGCTGGCCAGGGGTGTGTTTAGCAGCAGATTCCTGCACTGATGAGAGCTAGATGGACTTCAAGGACCCTTTCAAATATGAGCTGCCCTTTTAATTATCACCTCTTTGCAATTCTGCACAAGATATTAAACCATGCATTTTTCAAAGTTAGTTAACTTAGGAGTAATTTGATTAGAAACTACAATAAAATTTAAGCTTATTATTTTTTTTCATTTTTAAATATGAACCAGCCAATCTATTACTGTATGTAGTAAGTTAACTACATATTTATTCAGTTCTCATGAAGTTTAATTCAACAATTCCATAGGAGACAGAATGGAAACCCCAAACACCCATACGGAATGCATTTCCAAAACAAGACAGTACAACCAATCATTTCAAACAAACTTTCATACTATTGACCAGGAATCAGCAAGCCTCTTGATTTAGACTTTGTGTCTGCAAAGAACTGAAGTAGTTGTTCCATTCGCAAACCAACATCTCTTAGATTTGGCTCACCCCAACAGTGTCATTTGCAATACAGAAATCCTCACCTACTTTGCAGGGTTCTTGTTTAAGTAATATACATCAACCATCTGAACACTTAAAATGCAAGCATTAAAGGGAGGGTGGGGTCTCAATGCTTTTTTTGAAAGCCCTCTAATCAGTTTAGTACTCCATTCCAAAAGAAACCATTTGTGCCAGCAAAGCTGATGTCCTGTAGACTTTGTAAACAATTATTCTTATCTGGGCCAACAGTATTCAGAAAATTAAATTCAGTTTTGAGATTTCAGGTAACTGCTGCAGTGATAACTCTGTAAAAACTATCAGAGCATACCAAAGGTTTTGCTATTTTCTCATCTTACAAAATTATGTTTCCAATCCTATACACACTTAGTTGAAAGTACTCCTCAATGGGATTTTCTTCTGAGGAAACATAACACAGGGCAGGACTGTAAAAGCATCAACTAACCACCCACACATGCATTCAAATGTTCAAAAATTCACAGCACACCCACCACTAATGCACACAGGCTAAGCAAAGTTGCACAAGAGGACAGACTTGCATGTTTGATATCCCCTCTCCACCCTTTCAAACAACCTTATCCCAAATGTTCTTACAACTGTAACAGAAAGTTTCCTTATGGAAAGACTTCAGAAGCTCTCAGCTTTTGTTAGAATGTTTTATTGCATGCTTAACACATCTAGATACTTTAAAAGGCCACTTCAAAAGACCAAAACCCACTTCAGAACTTTGGAAGTTTTGGTAGGACCCCCAAAGTATGTCTTATAGATAGGCGGGCACGTTTAATTCAAGTGGAATTGTTTGCTCTTGTTTTTAGTACTAATGGTGCAGCAATCCTCAACACACTTGCTGTGCTTGTTGTGTGCCTTAAAGTTGTTCTACTTATGGCAACCCTAAGGCAAACCTACCACGGGTTTTCTTGGCCAGATTTGTCCAGAGGGGGTTTGCCTTTGCTTTCCTCTGAGGCTGAGAGGATGTGACTTGCCCAATGTCATCCTGTGGGTTCCCCAAGGCAAGTGGGGATTCAAACCCTTGTCTCCAGAGTCACAGACCATGCTCAAACCACTTCACCATGCTGGCTCTCACACCACACTGGCTCTCTCTAAATGCACTTACTAGAGAGCAAGTGAAAAAAATTATACAATTCTTTTAACACTCTTTAAACTGTGCGCACAAAATGAGTTTCAAGTCACCCTGAACTCAGAGGGACACACTTCCCACTGCTTTTCTGCTGCTGGCTAAGATGACAAAATGCTTGCATGTTTTTATTACAGATCCTTTTTCTAAGAAATCCTACCTCAAAAACCATAACCACAAGAATGTTTTGAACAGTCTGCAATACTACCGTACTCTTCTTTAAGGAAGTGTACCAATATGGTGAAATGGGGAAGGACATTCAAGCTTTGAATATATCTAAGATCTTGATGATGAAATCCATTCTTTAAAGGAACAGATGGAGGCAGTAAAGGCAAACCCATATTCTGTTCTCTGCTCAACGAAAGCATTTCAGTAGCTTGGTGGGTGTGATTTCTAAGCAGTTTTGCCAAACTCCTCTCAAGATTCATTAGTATTGGTGGCAGGACTAGCCAAGCAGGTAAAGAGAAAGCAATCCCCGCCCACCACCCTGGGGAAATGCCACATTGGTTACTTACCGTGAAGGTGCATTCTTGAGGGAGTGGGGTGATGCGGGTCCTTTACATCTGGGTTTCGTCAGTCACCGCCCAGGTGTAGCAGGAAGTTACATCGAGCCTCTTCATATTCAAATTTCTTTGTCTTCATCTCCTCCATCCTGGAGCCACGAGGCCAGTTCACTGACTAGCAAAGCCCTGTAAGGACTAAGGAAATCGTTTAAGTCAAATAACATTAAGCAGAGCTAAATCATAAGGGTACCGCCATGTAAGGAAAAACGCACGCAGTCACTGGGCGGGGAAAGGACCCGCATCACCCCACTCCCTCAAGAATGCACCTTCACGGTAAGTAACCAATGTGGCATTCTCTGAGGGAGGGGTGATGCGGTTCCTTTACATCTGGGACGTGCCCAAGCTGACTCAATAGGGCGGGAGTGACTGCGGGATTGGCGGACTCAGTCTCTGAGCACCTCCTGGAGCACCCTCCGACCGAAGTTCGCCTCGGCGGAACGGAACTTATCCACCTTATAGTGTCTAATGAAGGTGGACGGTGTGCTCCAGGTTGCTGCCCTGCAGATTTCTACCAGGGAAGCGTTAGTGGAGAAGACCGCGGATGTCGCGGCTGACCTAGTCGAATGTGCCGTGACCCCTGAAGGTCTGGGAAGCCTAGCTGAGTCATAGGCCTCGAAGATACAAGCCCTGATCCAGGAAGCAATGGTCTTCTGCGAAGCTCTGGACCCTATGGCTGTCTGAGAGAAAGAGACGAATAGGGCGTCGCAACGTCTGATGGGGGCAGTACGTCTAATGTAGATCTTCAGGGCCCTCCTGACGTCCAAGTTATGCCAGAGCTTCTCCTTCGGGTGCGAAGGGTCAGGGCAAAAGGAGGGCAGAATCAAGGGCTGCGAGACATGGAACTCGGAGACTACCTTTGGTTTGAATGACGGGTCTGGGTGTAGGGTCACTACATCCTTGGTAAAGGAACACAGGTGTTCCCTAACTGACAGAGAGGCCAACTCCGACACTCTTCGCGCTGAGGTGATGGCCACTAGGAAGGCAACCTTGATGGTGAGAATCCTAAGGGAAACTGTGCGCAACGGTTCAAACGGGTGCTTCATGAGTTGCCTGAGGACTAGGGAGAGGTTCCACGACGGAAACCTGTGCCGCACCGGGAGTGAAACTATCGAGGCACCCCTGAGGAAACGCCTGATATGGGGGTGCGATGAGAGGCGGTTTCCGTCCTGTGCTGTGAGGAAGGCCGACAGAGCGGCCACCTGTCTCTTCAGGGTATTTGGTCGTAAGCCCGCCTCGAGGCCTTTCTGTAAGAATGCCAGGATGTGTTTCACCGAAGCTTCTTCAGCGATCAATTGGCGAGGGGCACACCATCTCTTGAAGGCTCGCCATGTAGCTTCATAGATCCTCCTGGTGGATACGCGCCTAGAGGAAAGAAGGGTACTAATGACTGAATCGTCGTATCCATGTTCTCTTAGGGCTTGCCGCTCAACCTCCAAGCTGTCAGTTGTAACCAGCTTGGATCTGGGTGGAGGATCGGACCCTGATGAAGAAGGTCGGGTCTCTGAGGTAGACGCCACTGGCTCTGAACCCTCATGTCCATCAACTCGGAGAATCAGGGGCGCCTCGGCCAATGTGGCGCTATCAGGACCACTTGTGCCTTCTCCTGGCGAATCTTCCGACAGACTTTCCCTATGAGGGGAAGTGGGGGAAACAGGTATAGGAGACCGGCCGGCCAAGGGGATCGTAGGGCGTCCATGCCTTCGGCGTTGTGGTGAAAGAACCTGGCGAAGAACCTGTCCAGCTTGGCGTTTGATCTTGTCGCGAACATGTCCACCTCCAGCTGGCCGAACCTGGCCTGGACCTGAGTGAACACGTCGTCGTTTAGCTCCCACTCTCCGGGTAGAACCGAGTATCTGCTCAGGTAGTCCGCTTGTTGATTGCGTTCCCCCTGCAGGTACTGAGCCGTAAGGGACTGCACCGTCCGTTCGGCCCAGAGGAAGATGAGATCCGCTTCCTGTTGCAGGGACCGGGATCTCGAACCTCCTTGTTTCGCTATGTACGATCGGGCTGTAGTGTTGTCCGTCATCACCATGACGTGTTGACCCCTCAGGACTGGGGTGAAGTGTTGCAGGGCCAAGCGAGCCGCTCGTAGCTCCAACCAGTTGATGCTGTGCGTCTTTTCCTGTGGGCTCCAAATCCCTTGCGTCACTTGTCCCTGACAGTGTGCTCCCCAGCCCCGTAGGCTCGCATCGGAGGTGACCAGGATCGCCTGGGGTACTGTGAACGGAGAACCCTTGCTGACTGTTTTCATCTGAGACCACCAGGCCAGCGAATCCTTCACATGCTGTGGGAGGAGAAGGAGTGGGGACTTCCTCAATGCGATCTCCTTTTGGTAAGGCATCAGGAAGTTCTGCAGGGGTCTGGAGTGGAACCTTGCCCAAGGCACAACCCCAAAGGCTGATATCATAAGGCCGAGGAGTCTGGCTAGTAGGGACAGTGGTACCTTCCTTAGTAAACGAACGGTGCGAACTTCCCGTAGGAGGACCTCCTGTCGCTCCTTGGACAGGGTGATCTTGGAACGTTGTGTGTCTATTTCCACACCCAGGTGGACGATGGTGCGGGCAGGAGACAGGCTGCTCTTTTTGAAGTTCACCAGAAAACCATGGGCCTGCAGGTAGTGAATTGTGGTCTGCAGGTCTCTCCCTGCTTTGTTCAGAGAGGACGCACGCAGTAAGATGTCGTCCAAATATGGGTACAGGTGGATTCCCTGTGCCCTCAGGTTGGCGATTAGGGTGACCAGGACCTTGGTGAAGACCCTTGGTGCTGAGGCCAGACCAAATGGAAGGGCCCTGAACTGGAAGTGTTGATCCCCGAATGCAAAGCGGAGGTATTGTCTGCTGTCCTCGTGGATCATGATGTGCATATACGCATCGGAGAGATCGAGTGAGGCTAGAAAGTCTCCTGGTTGGAGCGCCTCCCTTATGGATGTAAGCGTCTCCATCCGGAACTTTCTGTATGTGATGTGTCTGTTGGTGTATTTTAGGTCCAGGATGGACCTCTGGCTGCCATCCTTCTTTGGTACTGTGAAGAAGAAGGAGTACACGCCTAAGAAGCGCTGAGAGGGTGGTACCTCTTCTATGGCTGCTATGTGTCTTAGGTGAGATATGGCTGTCGTCAGGTCTCTCGCCTTCTTTGGGTCTTTGGGTATTGGGGCTGGGAGAAATCTGCCCCTTGGCCTTGAGTCGAACTCGATTTTGTACCCGTGGGTGATTGTTGAGACGACCCACCTGTCCGTTGTCGAGTTCGACCAAAGCTGCAGGAACAGACTGAGGCGGCCGCCCACTGGGGGCGACCCCGAGTCAGGATTGTTGTCGCGAGCCTCCACGCTGGGCGTTGGAGCCTCCCCTTCTGCTGTTGTTGGGCTGCGGTCCAGTGTTCTGTCTGATGACGTAGTTTGGCTTAACCCATGGTGGGCGAAAGGAGTTGTAGTTTCGCTGCTTCCCGAATCCCCGAAAGGAACGAAAGGGACGAGAAGTCTGAAAGGGTCGTCTGCCGCTCTTCTTGTCTGGCTTCTTGAGTGTGGAGGGCATGGCCAACTTTTTGTCCTTTGTCTCGACTAGGATACCTTTTAGGGCCTCTTCCCCAAACAGTTTAAGGCCCTTAAAGGCCGCTGAGGCCAATGCTGCCCTGGTAGGAGTATCCACCTGCCAGTGCTTTAGCCAGACTGATCTCCTGGCCAGCGTGAGGGCCCCGATCGCACGGGCGGAAAAAATCATGGCGTCCTGTGCCGCGTCGGCTATGAAGAAGAAGGTACGCAGGAATCTAAGCAGAGACTTGTGCAGCACGTTTGGATCGAGCTCCTGGATCTCCATGAGCTCTTGCAGCCACACTATCGCCGCTCTGGAAAAAAGCGATATTGCCAGCGTGGATCTGACCCCGCATGCCGCGGAGTCGTGGGCCTTCTTGATGGCTGCGTCAGTTCTTTTTTCGTCTGGGTCCCGGAGAGAGCCCTCTCCTTCCTTAGGAGCCAGACAATTGGAGACGAGGGACGCGACAGGATTGTCGACCACTGGGGGCTTTAGGAGGTCCACAAAACGTTGAGTGGTGTTGTAATATTTCTGAGCCACAGTGGTGCCCCACCTTCCCATTGAGGGTTTTTCCCATTCGTCAGTTACCAGGGACCAGAAGGCCTCTGGGAAGGGAAGCTCCGGCTTCTTTGGGCGTGAGGTGCGCATCACTGCAGCGACCTTCTCGTTGGACGACGATGTCGATGGAGCTTGGTCTGTGTCTGTAGGAGTAATTTCTAGTGTTGCCATCACCCTAGTAAGGAGGGGAACATACCACTCTCCTTGGAAAAGGCGATCCGATTGGTCCTGGTCTGCAAACTCGGAATCAGAGATTTCTCCTTCTTCCTTGTCGGTTAGGATTACATCATCGTGGGTCCCAGACGCCCTGACGACGTCGGTGAGGGCGCGTTCCTCATCCGAGGGAGGTAGGGACTCTGCAGAAGAGTGGGTGGAGGGAGGATCCTTCCTCTTCTTGGCCAGGACATCTGTGCCTCTTAATGGGTCTCTAGGGCCCTTGGACGCGGACTTAGCTTTTGCCTTGCCCGGTCCTGCTGGCTGCTGGGACTGCGCGTTGTTCGCCTGGTCCTTAGGGGGAACCCCCGAGGTTGAGGCGCTCGTGCCAGGCTCTTCTGACGAATCCTCGTCTGAGAGCAATGCCTTTGAGAGTAGCTGTAGGGCTGCCTTAATGGCGCCCTTACGCTTTCTACGACCCCCCCGCTGTGTGGGTCTAGCTCCCCTGGCCTTGGGTGGGTGAGCAGCCAACCCCTCGATGTCGGACTCTTCCCCGCTAGAGTGATCGTAAAACACTGGGATGCCATGGTGGTTTTGGCTGGTATGGCCCGTGGGTGCCTGGGGAGGCGGGGCCTGAAGGACTGGGGCCTGGTAGGGCTGTGCCTGAAAACCCACCGCCTGCATAGGCTGAGGCTGGACCACTGATGGGAGGAAAACCTGATTTTGGTTACCCAAGCCCAGGGTCTGGTTCACCGGCCCCTGTGGCGGCAGGGCCTGGTAAACCAACGGTTGCTACGCCTGGATAGGTACTGCCTGCTGAGGCATTGGTTGGAGCACCAAGGGCAGCTGGTGTTGCTGGGGTGGCACCTGGGCAGGCAAGGTCGGGAGGAGTGGAGGTTGGGAGGCCAGGGCCTGTGGGGGGGGTGCTTGAGGAGTTGGGGCCTGTAAGGCCTGCTCCTCCATGCCCAGGCTTTGTGGTGGTTGGCTCGGTTGGGGTAGGGCCTGGCTGCTTCCTGGAGTGGGGTCAGACAGCGAATGGGGTTCCCCATGCGGTGTGCCCCCCTCCCCCGAGGCAGCTGCGGCGGTTGCTTGGGGCCCGGTGGATGGTGAGGGCTCCGCATGGGAGCGCGAGTCCTCGCTCTCCCCTTCCCCCTCCCGCGCTCCGTTTGGCCTCCAGGGGGGTAGAATACGTGCCGTCCCCAAAAGCAGGGAGGGCACGATGCGTGGGGGAAGGGGCAGTTCGTCCCCGCTCCCCCCAAGGGCCCCTTGTAGGAAGCTAGGGGCTCCTGCCCCTGGCCAGTCCTGGCAGCAGGCACCTGGCGCGTGCCAAGCACTCCATAGGGCCGGAGGTTCCATCGCGGTCCCGCTGGAGGCATCGGAGGCCAGCTTCTTCCTGGGCTGTGCTGGCCTCTTCCGTGGCTTGGCTGCTGCTTGGCCATCGGAGGCTTTCCCAGTCACGATGGCCTGGTGTGCCTTCCGGGCCGCGTCCCTCTGAGGGACGCCCACATGGGAGCCGGCAGCGGCAGCAATGGCGACCGCGGCTCCCCCAGCAGCGCTCTCCGCGTCCTCGGAGTGGCCGCGGTCGAGAATCGCATCCCCGGCCACTCCGGAGTCCTTCCCCGCCTGCTGGGGAATCTCCTGGGCCTGCATGGCCTCGGAGAAAAGAAAACAGTAAGGAGAGAGGTGGGAGGGGGGAAGAGAGAGAGGAGGAGCAGGCTGGAGCCGACTGAGCAGCCGCGCGGAGAGAGGAGAGGATTTTTTTTTTTTAATAGGCGGGAAATTCAAAAGGAGAAAGGCAAGGGCTGAAAAGCAGCAATGCCTGGAGAAGGAAAAAGGTAGGTAAAGGAACAAGAAAGGAAAAAGAATAAAGGTGGAGATAGAAATTCCAGACGGAGGAGATTTCTCAGCTACCTACTGGGCGAAGCAGGAAGTTAGAACTGGCCTCGTGGCTCCAGGATGGAGGAGATGAAGACAAAGAAATTTGAATATGAAGAGGCTCGATGTAACTTCCTGCTACACCTGGGCGGTGACTGACGAAACCCAGATGTAAAGGAACCGCATCACCCCTCCCTCAGAGAATGGTCATGTTCATTCACCTCCTTCCAGCCTCCAGAATATTAGAAATGGAAATCCATCTATCTCTTCTCTATTAAGAATTTCCAAAACCCCATCCGTTCTTCAAGCAAAATCCCATTTTGATCATTAGCACCCAGTTTTAAAAAACCCTAAGCCACCATCAGCAAATCTCAGAATGCACAGCATACATCAGGATAGAACTATTAGTTTAAAATAATCCAAGCTTTTCAATTAAATACCAAAATTTCTGTTCAGACATTATGGCCAGAAAAGTGTCTTGAATCACAGAATCGAAATATGGCAAACAGCAAAAAAATATCACTAATCAGAGAAACAAGTATTGCTTCCTTTAAGTTTTCAATTTCAAATCAATGTAAAAGCTACACCACGAACTTATCAAAATCAGTGCAAGGATAGAAGAAGATACAGGTGTTAAATTTTGTATGCCAGGTTTGGTTATTTAAAGTGGCCTGGTCAACAACACAAGTAAACATAAGAGCTAAAGACTTGAGCCTAGAAACACTCAAACTCTTCATAAGCATTGAAAAAGTTCTAACTCATTTCAGTGTATGCTTATAAATCAGAGTGGTCAAACACCTCTAGGTCTTGTTGGACTGCAACTCCCATTTGCCCTAAGCAGAACAACAAGAGGCAAGGAATGCCAGGAACTGCAAGTCCAATAACATCCACCTGTCCGGAAAGCAACTAGGTACCAGGAAAGTGTAAACAGTGCTAGTCTGGGAAGGGAGCCAACTGTTAATTAGCTCACAGGAATGCAAACACAGTCCAAAAGGTCAGAGGCTTACAGAGTGGTCCAAAGCAGTCCGAGAGTCAACAGAAGCAGGCAACAGAGTAGTCAGGGACAGTCCAAGGTCTAAGCATGAGTCGAGGTAACAGAAGTCAAGATAACTGGAATCCAGGCACTGAAATCAGCAGGAAGCTTTCACCAGGAAGATCAATTGATCTCTGACAAAGCCTCTATCGCCTCTCCCAACATATATAGAGCAATTAAGGCTTTGTCAGGTGTTTCTTAACGAGCAGGTGTTTCTCATAGTCTCAGAGATTTCCTTTGAGTTTCCTTTTGAGCTCGCTGCTGGGTGCACAATGGTGGAGGCAAGTCCCTCTCTTTTTCTTCGCCCTTATCTAAGTGGGCAGGACTCTCTGCTGGGACTGATGCCAACCCACTCGGACCAGGCTCTTCCTCTGCTCAAGCCTCTAGGTTGGCAGGGTTCCCTGCTGGCACACGTGTAGATAAACCTGTGCCAGGGTCCCTAGGGCCGTTCCCCGTCATCTCCTCCTCCTCCTCCTGACTCTATAGCCTCATCAGGCTCACAGGCCATGACACTGCCTATTTTGCTTGTAAATAAATGCCCAACTTGTCACCTGTGGCAATTTACTGTCTCCAAATGGCCAAATTAAAAACTTTTTCAGAAATGTTTTCTTCCTTTAAAAAATTGCCTCCATCTTAGGGCATAAATACCTAAGACAGTGATTCTTAACCTGGGGCCCAGGGACCCCCCCCCCAGGGGTCTGCAATGTCCTCACAGGGGATGTGAAGGCTTGAAAGTTGCTTGGTCTATCCCTTCCCTGCAGTGCAGTGGCCATGTGACAGGAGCCAAAGCAAAGGCTGGCTGGCTTGATCTGTGCATTTCCATTCAATCCACTCGAGCCACAAACTTTAAGGAAGAAGCAGGAAAAAAGTCTTTCCTTCTCCTCCAGTGCCTCTGACGGAAGGTTTAATGGATGGTGTAATTGTATCATCATCATCATCATCATCAGGTATTATTATTACTATTATTATGGTTTTAAATCTTGAGTTAAGTCTTGGGGGTTCGTGGCAACAAAAGGGGGTCCCTAGTAAAGAAAAGGTTAAGAACCACTGATCTAAGAAGATATGGTTTGCTCATTTCTCATTAGCTTAATTTTGTGAACCTATCTTATTACTTAACTTTGATTTCCATGTGAAACATTGTTTGCATCAAAGCACCAGTTCTAACAATTTTAGGACAATTAATCCTACTTAAGAGCCAGGGTGGTATACTGGCTGGATTACCACTCTGGAGAACAGGAATCGAATCCCCAATCAGCCATGGAAACTCACTGGGTGCCCTTAGGCAAGCCACACTCTCTCAGCTTCAGAGGCAAATCGCTCTGAACAAATCTTGCCAAGAAAACCCCATGCTGGGTTTGGCTTAAGGTTGCCCTACGACTTGAAGGCACACTTTCTTTAGAAGCTACTCCAATGGAATATACCCAAGGAAATGCATCTCTGAGGATTCATCCTTATAGATGACATTAGTTTACAACTGCAGAAAAGTTACAGGAAACAACTTGTTCAGACTGTAGCCATCCCATTATTGTAGTATTCAAAGGTATCTCAGGCTGTATCCATACTCCACAATTATAACAGTTTGATACCATTTTAACTGCCATGGCTCTCTCCTATAGAATCCTGGGGTTTATATTTTAGTGAGACTCTTTTAATTCTCTAGTGAACTCTCCTGAAATACTGTGTGTGAACTCTCTGGCAGATAATTTTAAGTATCTTGTGAAACTATAACTCCCAGAATTCCATGAGATGGCACCATGAAACTTGGAAGTGGTAAAAAAACTACAGCTGTCCCTTCATATTCACTGGGGTTTGATTCCAGGAACCCCATGGATACCAAAATCCGTGACTACTCAAGTCCTATTATATGCAATGGCATAGCAAAATGGTGTCCCTTATATAAGATGGCAAAATCAAGGTTTGCTTTTTGGATTATTATTTTTAAAGAATATTTTCAAGCCGTGAATACTTAAATCCGTGGATACGGAAGGACAACTGTACAATAAATTGTACACTGTGAGTATACTCTCATTCTTTAATCCACCTGGTCACAGCTGCCTTTTAACACAAGGCTGATGCTAGTTTACTAATACTGCATTTTTCATTTTTCAGGCCCAATTAAATTTTTGTTTTGGTGTCATAACCTCTAAACTCAATCTTACTTTTTCTTTCACATGTTGTCTCATTAAAACAAAGACTTTAACCCTGTTTTTTCATGCTCCCAATATTTTTTCCTAATATGTAATTTACTACTACGACCCTCAATCTACTATTTCATAATAAGTACCTAAGAAAACCCTATGAAATTCACAGGATCATCGTAAGTCGACAGGCGACTTGAAGGCACATACACACACGCCTATTATACACTGAAGAACACGACAATCATCGTATCTAATAAATTATGCAGTCCTTTGTTCAGATACCAAACATGAAGTGGTATGTAGTCCTCATTATAGACTCTACACATAACTCCTTATTGACAGTTTGTGATGAAATAGGTAGTTCCCTGTATCACCTAGGTTCCTGACAGGCACACAGATTGATTCCTTTCGTACTGAAACTATTTTGCACTCCAGTATCTAAATCAAGCAGGGAATTACCCAATCCACTCACTCTTATAACCATATTTGCTTTATCAGCAAGCACATTAAGAGATATTGATGTTGATACTATACACAGACACACACAAGTAATTATAGCTATAAGGGGTTTTTACTAAGTATCTTGAGATACAGATCTAACCAAAACTGAGCTGAAACATGCTCTGTTAAATGGTACAATTTTAGAACAAACACAAGCCACAATGGGGATATCCTCCTCTTTAAGATCCACCCACTCTGGTTCACAAAAATCAATGTGATCCGGACAAGACTGCTTTTATTTCAATCAGTCTGAACTGTCAACACCAAGAAAAGATTAGAATGGGCATGAAACTTCCTCTAGAGTAGCAGTCTAACTGATAGGTAAGGATTCAAATTTAGGGCCCTTTTAAAAAAATTAACTCATTCATAAAGGTACTTGGAAAATTTTGCATGTCATTTTGTGCGTGCATGTGCCTTCAGGTCACTTGTCAACTTATGGTGACCCCATAAATTTCATAGGGTTTTCTTAGGCAAGGAATACTCAGTGGTGGTTTTGCCAGTTCTTTCCTTTAAAATATAGCCTATAGCACCTGGTATTCGTTGGTGGTCTCCCACCCAATTATTAACCAGTTCTGGCCCTGCTTAGCTTCCAAGATCAGACAGAATCTGGTGCCTTTCTGGTGTCATTTGTAGTTACACTTAAAACATTTTCTTGTCTAAATGAAGACACCCAAGCAAGACCCAACTCTTTTCTTTAGCAAGGGTCAACACTAGATCCTTCCTTTCCAGGTTTGTAATCTAATTACTATTTTACCTACCAAAAAATATTTTAGCAATTTTACAAGGATATTAATTGAAGAGTCAACACACACACACATACAGGCTACCCATATTAGTATGGTTCCAAACGTTTGTGTATTCCTATTTAGGAATGCAGGACTTTTTATGACCGAAAATGGAAGAGCCTGTTAAGCTATGACACATTCTATGTCTTTTAAAAAATCACATAAAAATTAAAGACTAGATGTTCTTTTCACTACTGTGGGGAGTGGCAATAAGTGGTGAAGAAGGGGAAACATTTATTTAAAAGACTTTTTTTTTTAACATGAGGAGCAACAAGGAAAAGACATAGAGGGGGCGTGTGTGTTTTAAACAGAACTACAAGGCTGTTTTCTCCCAGAAAGGGTCAGCTGTATTTTATTCTGTTTACTATCCAGAACACATTACTTAAAGAGTGCTCCATTTAAAAAATGATTAATTTTTTAGTTCATCAGCCAAATGGAGTCATTCTAATAGGACTCCAAATTTAAAGAGAAACAACCTTTCTAAAAAAAATGAAATTATGGCTACTGATTCTACTGTTAAGAAAACAACTACTGTATAGGACTGGACAACTAAGATGCAAAACTTCTATTACCATAAACTTAAAAATTTACATCAGGCATAAAACTGTTCTTTTTAGACATTAAGGCTGCAGTCTTAATGGGAATAGGTCTTAAACTCAATGAGGCTTATGCCTAAGTAATGTGTACAGGATTACACCCCCACACACACACACACACTTGTTTACCTGCCTATTTCTCATTCCTCCCCAATACTAAACATATAGAAAGAAAAAAAAGGATCTAGTGTTGACCCCCACTAAAGAGAAGGGTCCAGCTTGCTTGGGTGTCTCGATTTAGGCAAGAAAATGTTTTTATCATGACTACAAATGACATAAAGCTTAAATACCCGAATGGCAAATTTTAACAATCACTCTGCTTCCAAAAGAAGCTCTTGGCAAGGTTTACACATACATAGAAAAAACAAGGTGTCTTGAGACTCCTACACCCTGAATTGATCACAGAGGAAGAGGGGATCAAACACAGCAATTTCAAACAATTTCCAACAGCAATATTTTTGCCTGATAGTTAACAAAAAATAACCTTTTTCTAGCCCTCAACTGGTTCAAGGTTCCTCACCTCCGAGAAACAAAAAACCCTTTCCATATTATTTCCAAATAATACAGTAGTTTAAAAAAAATCACTCTTTACCATGATGAAATGTGTTTAGAACAAAGGAGGTGCTTTCCCTTTCCCTTTACAAGAGGACATTTGATCACCAAATTGCAAAAGGCAACATGATCTGTTTAGTGCATTTTCTCCCTATTTGAAGATTTGCAAACTGTAAAGTCCAAAAGTTACAATAAGGTAAAAAAAATCCCCTCCCTCTATTACACACACACACACACACACACACTGCACCCAAGCACTAGGGAATGGGGTAGTCAGAGGACAAGTTAAAATGGTTGCAACTGAAAGGAAAGCCCACCAAGCAGTCTCCCATCTCCTCTGAAGAAAACAGACTGAAGGGGCTGGGCGGGTAAACGGGGACAAGGAGAAGCCCGCTCCTGTTTCCCTGGCTATTCAGACAAACTGAATCACACACTACCAAAACAGGTAGGTTGCAATAATTACCAAGTTGTGCATATTTATGTGCGCTCCTTTCAAGCCAAGAGTTCCCACACATACAGACAGACAGACTGAAACCAATTCTATTACAACCCAAGTGGGCGGGCAAAGGGGTTGTAGGAAGCTACATGGACATTTAAATCGGGCATTGGAAATTTCCCCAAGTCTAAGTAAGGCAGAGCCAGCCAGCATGGTGTAGATAAGACACTGGAGATCAGGGTTCAAATCCCTGCTCGCAGATGGAAAACCACTGGAAGACCTTCGCCAAATCCCATTTCCTCAGCCTCAAAGGAAGAAGACCTTGACCAAAAAATAAACCTCTGAACCAATCTTGTCAAGAAAACCCCAGGATGGTTAGAATCATAGAGTCGGAAGAGACCACAAGGGCCATCCAGTCCAACATCCTACCAGGCAGGAATAAACAATCAAAACATTCTGAACAGATGGCCATCCAGCCTCTATTTAAAAACCTCCAAAGAAGGAGACTCCACCACACTCTGACATAGCATATTCCACTTTCAAACAGTTCTTACTGTCAGGAAGTTCTTCCTAATGTTCAGGTAGAATCTCTTTTCCTGTAATTTGAACCCACTGCTCTGTGTCCTAGTCTCTGGAGCAGCAGAAAACAAGCTTGCTGCATCTTCAGTATGACATCCTTTCAAACATATAAACATGGCTATCCTGTCTCCTGTTAACCTTCTCTTCCCATTTGGTAGAACAAGCATGGCTATTAACTGGAAAACAAAACATACACACTGATTCCTCCCCCTTCAATCAAAAAATGGAAATAAAAGGAGTTGTGGGGTGGTGGGGAAAAGAAAAAAAAGAAGCATACACAATACCCAGACACCTTTATCCGCACTGGACTTAAGCGTTTGCAGTGTGATGTGCACTGCCAGAGGCGTGCACCAAAATACACAATGAAGCACGTTTCCACAGCGCAGGAACTTCTTTCTACATGTTTGGACACAGAAGAAAACAAAAGGAGGAAGAAGACAAGCCAGACCCACACTACACAAACAATCCAGTCTGAAACCGGATTATTTGCCATGGCTCCTTTCCAACTGAATCCTGGGACTTACTAGTTTTGGGGGGGCACCAGCATTCTTTGGCAGAGGATGCTAAAGACCTTACAAAACTGCAGATCCCAGGATTTGATAGGAAAGAGCCAGGGCAAATCATCCAATTTCAAACTGGAGTATTTGTGTAGTGTGGATTTGGCCAGAGAGACACCACCGGGCTCTGCTTTCAGATTCTTCTCCCTGACTGCTCACATTCTGCCCGGCTGGTGTTTCCAGACTTCAATAATCCAGGATGCCAAACAACCTTAAGCCTGTATTATTGTTTACGCAATATTCTTCTCCTAACCATTCGTCTGTCTCTCCCTATCCTTCTCCTCCTTAGAAATGAAAAATAAAGCAGATGTTTGTTTTATTTTCGCAGGTTATGATGCTGATTTTTCCCTTCCCTCCTTCCCCCAACCCAAGATTCAAATCTTCCTTTCTAAATCAAAGGCAACCCCTCTCCAAAAAGGAGGAGAGGAAAAAAAAAGGGAGAGGACACCATCTCGGCTATCCTTTAAAAATGTTTGCTACGCACTATGGAATTTGGGGAGGTGGCTGAAAGGAAACCATACTAAGCAGCAGTAGTAGTAGTAATTACCAATAATAATGTAACGATGGTAATTATTTGACCAGTTCATAGAATGGATATACCAACACTGGCTCTCACACCGTAAAAAAAAGGGGGAGTTACAAATTGGTTTCTTTCATTGGAAACCATCAGCAAATAACAGAGATAGACACACAGGAGGGGAGACTAAAAAGACAAGAAAAAAAGACAGGGCGAGCTTTAGAAGAACACATTTCAACCTGAAATAAAAGGCGCGCACGTTTGGATTCTTTTTTATCATTATTGTAGTTATTGTTGTTGCTGTTGCTGCTGCTTCTATCCCACTTCCCCCCCCCCAATGTGGGACTCAAAGCGGGTACCCTAAAAAGACATGGTTAAAAATCAGCAAAATACATTGATTCAATTGATTCAACATACATTGAATCAATGTACTATATTAGAATGAATGTATAAATTAAATAAAAGTTACAAGGTGTTAAGAGTATGTAATAAGGAGTATAATAATTGCAATTTATGGAAATTGATAGAGACGCTACAGAAATATGTTTGTATGATAAATGAAGAACTGGTGCACAATAAACATATCTATATATTAAAAAAATCAGCAAAATACAAAAGTGAAAACACAATTAACACCATTACTGGTTGCCATCATAAGGGGAGGCAGAGGTCCCCTCACCCAACCCACCCACCAGGAAGCCAGGATTTTTAAATAAATAAATAAATATACTCACTTTTCCCATTTGCTGGCCCCAGGCAAAACGTGGTCAAGAGTACCAGAAGCCCCCCATAGAAGGTCAGGGACCCTCCTCCAGCGCCAGACTTCATTCCTCTTTTTTGTCCTTCTTGGTTGGAAAACAAAATTTGCTTTTTTCGGTAAATCCCCCCCTCCAAACACACACACACAAATAAAATAAAAATAAATACCAAAATATAGATCTCTCCAGAGAAAGTTCTCAATTCTTCTCCTCTCCCCGCCAAAAAAAAATATATATAATGGGGAAAGTTTATAAAATCTCCCTCTTGTCTCTCAAACCCCCACGGGGGGGGGGGGAAAGCTGAGGAGAAACCAGAAATGTTTTGGAGTCACCCAAAAAATGGGTTGAATTTTTTTCTAACTCTTTTCTTCAGGAGGCCAATTTCTGGGTCCCCCCCCTTTGAAGGGGGGGAAGCCAAAAAGGTGGGGAGGTCTGGGGTTGTTTGGGTGTTTATAAAACACCACAGCTTCTTCGTCCACCCCCCTTTTTTTTCCCTCCAGAAGAGCTTGGAGGTTGTTGGGAGGGAAAAAATAAACAGGGTCGCTGCGCCTCAGCCTCGCCTGC
Source organism: Gambelia wislizenii (assembly GCA_030847615.1). Taxonomy (NCBI): domain Eukaryota; kingdom Metazoa; phylum Chordata; class Lepidosauria; order Squamata; family Crotaphytidae; genus Gambelia; species Gambelia wislizenii. The sequence continues at coordinate 15,311,269 of JAUMIR010000009.1, read as the reverse complement.
AGCCATCCAGGAATAACCAACATGTCACACGTTGGAGCAAACAGTCTGCATCTTCGACCTCCATCTTCTTTTCTTCTTCCTTGCTGGGCTTCTTGGCTTTCCCGCCCACCCACCCCCCCCACAGAGAGAGAGACACACAAACACACACCCCTCTCCTCGAAAGCAAAACAAACCGACGTGAGGAAAAAAGTCCTGCTTGCCTGCCTTGTGTGTCGCTTTTTTGACGCCTTATGGTTATTCCCCCCCCAATGCAAAAAATGCAGAATCGGAGGGGAGGGGAGGGGGGGGAAAGGCAGGGAAACAAGGGGGGAGGATATTTTCCCCTTTACCGAAATAATAATCCCAAATTTCTGAGGGAGGGGTTGAAAGGGTTTCTCCCTAAAAAGATAATTTAAATGGTGGCTGGAGGTAGTAGGGTTGCTTTGTTGTTGTTGTTTTGCCAATCCAAAAATGCAGAAATCCAAGAAGGGGGGGTAGGAAAAAAGACAGGGAAACAAGAGGGGATATTTCCCCCTTCACAAACGAAAAAAAAAAAATCCAAATTTCAGAGAGGGGGGTTGAGAGGGCTTCCCCCAAAAAAGATAGATTTAAATGGTGGGTGGAGGTAGTAAGGTTTTTTGTTGTTGTTTTGCCAATCCAAAAATGCAGAATCCAAGAAGGGGGGAAGGAGATAGACAGGGAAACAGTGGGGGAATATTTTCCCCTTAACAAACAAGCAAAACCCCAAATTTCAGAGGAGGGGGCTGAGAGGTCTTCCCCCCCCCAAAAAAAGACATTTAAATGGTGGCTGGAGGTAGGGTTGTGTTGTTGTTTTGCCAATCCAAAAACGCAGAAATCCAAGAGGGGGGAAAGAAAGACAGGGAAACAGGGGAGGGGATTTTCTCTCCTTAAGAAACAAAAAACCCCAAATTTCAGAGAGGATGTTTAAGAGAGGATTTCCCCCTAGATTTAAAAGGTGGCTGGGGGTAGTAGGGGTCTTGTTTGGTGTTGTTGTTTTGCAAGGAAGGTGAAAAGGCGCCCCCCCCTTTCAAAGGGGTCTTGCCATCCCTTTTAAGAAAAAAAATATTATTATTATTATTTTAGCTTGGGCATTTGGAGAAGCCGAATGCGAATGGAAATGAATGGAGGGAGGGACCCAGACCAGCAAGCCAGGCTTCCCCTACTCCACCTCCTCTCTCTTTCTCTCCCCCTCCCCTTTTTTCCCAGGCTCCTTCCAAAAGGGGAGGGGAGGAAGAAGGAGGAGACCCCCCCAAAAAAAAGAAAGAAAAAGAAGCACAAAATAAATAAGAATAGGAGTCCCCCCCCCAAAAAAAAATGCAGCAGCCACGGAAGGCGAGTCCCTGCAACAGCCAACAATCTTGCGCTTCCAGCAGAGATTTTTTTTTTTTTGCAGGGAGGGGGGTGTTGGGATTAAAAAATAAAGCAAATCCAAGGCTCACGTCCTTGTGGCCAAGTCCTGCCAAAAGGAATGCTGAGCCGTGGTTTCTATTGTGCTTTCTTTTCTTTTCTCCCCCCTCCCAACTCCTCCTTTTCCTTCGTCTTCTTTGCCTTCCCTGGGTCGCCTTCTTCTCCTCTCCAACCAAGGCAAAGCTCCCAATGGAGGAGCCAAGGAGGAGCCCTTGGAAGAAGAAGGGGAGGGAAAGCAGCAAGGCAGCTATGGGGAAAGAGAGAGGGAGGGAGGGTGAGAATGATGGTGGAGGAATCCGGTGGCTGCTGAAGGTCAAAGCCTGGGTAGCAAAGCAAACAAACAAAGCCACCCAACTCTCTTTCTCTCTCCCACCGACCCACCCTGGTACCTCCTCTGCTAGGCTTGGCAAAGGAAAGAGGAGGGGGGCCCACCAAGCGAGCCCGTCTTCTTCCGCAGAGATCCTCGCCTTTTTTTCCCGTTTCTTTTCTCCTCCTCTCGGCTGCGGAGGCTGGCTTTTTTGCACGGGGCTGCCCCCCTCCTCCTGCTGCTGCTGCGGATGAGGAAAGAGAAGGAGGCAAGGAGATGTATGTAGTGGCTCCTAAATCTTTCCCTTTCTAGTCTCGACTTTCTTCCTCCTCTCCACATTTGCAAGAATATATACAGTTACATGCACCACCACCCCTCCCAATGGGGTGTTGTTTTCGGGGTTTTTTTTCCTTCCTCTGCCTTGCTTTTGCGCAAAAGGCCACCTTGCAAAAATTAATAACAATAACAATAATGATGCCTGGGTTCCCCCCCCCTGCTTTTTTCCCTGCGTTTGCCGTTGCTGGGGATTGCCCCCCCTGCTTTTTTTTTTCTTTTTTTTTTGCTGCTGTTGGCCTTGCTGGGAATTGACCCCCCCTCCCCGTTGTTGTTGTTGTTGTTTTGCAGCTGTTGGCGTTGCTGGGGTTAGCCCCCTCCCTGATTTTTTTTGCTCCCCCCGCCCGCTGTTGGGCTTATTGTGGCTATTTGCAAAAGGCACTGAGACGAGACGAGGGTTTCCTCTCCCCTGGAGCGCGCAAGGACCGCCAGGGGCGCGCAAAAACCTCTGGACAACAACAAGGAGAGAAAGAGAGGGAGGACACAGAAAAGCAAGTCCGCAGCAGGAAAGAGAAGGCAGAATGAGCCAAAGCAGCCCCGGGCACTTGCAAGCGTCCCGGGCAGGCGCGCGCTAAGAGACGGAGCTCCGGATTCTCCTGGAGTCCAAGGAATGGAGCCTATTTTAAAAAAAAAAAAGGATGCAGAAATGAGCAGCAGAATAACGAGCACAGGGGGAGAAAATCGGCAAGTCCTTTTTGCAAAGGGAAGCCAAAAGGGAAGCTGGAGTACACTACAGTGAAAGTTGACATTATAAAAAAAAGTGATTATAGTGTGTTTAGATTAAGAGGAAAAGTGTATTAGTGTTAGGATAGTTTTATTTTTGGTTTAGTAAGCAAAGGGGAAAACATTTTTTTTTTTTGCGTTATTGTTATGGCCTTTTGCGGTTGGGTGTATTTTTCAGTAGAATGGTCGTATTCCAATAAAAAAATTCCTAATCCCAAAAAAATTCCTACCCCCCCCCCAGTGTTTCCCAAACATGTTTCACACCTAGAGGATACTCCAGAGTCGAGTATGGAACCTGGTGGGCTTAGAATCATAGAATTGTAGAGTTGGAAGAGACCACGAGGGCCATCCAGTCCAACCCCCTGCGACGCAGGAAATCTTGATCAAAGCATCCCCGACAGATGGCAATCCAGCCTCTGTTTAAAGACCTCCAAGGAAGGAGATCTTTAAACAGAGGTTTAAACTGGAAGGTGATTCACCATGCTATGAATCTTGGTTAACTTCCCACTTAGGTACCTTGACTGACTTCTCAATTAGACGACTGAAACAGACTGGGGCTGTTTCTTCACCCAAGGAGACACTCTGCTGTGCTTTCTGCAACCGGACTTGTTTATCTCAGATTCCCCTTTTCAGTTATCAGCGGGCTTGCAGAAAGTGCAGGATGAATCCTTCCTGAATCTTTGTTTGCGAAGAAAAGTCAGAGGGTTCAGAGGAGGGTGACCAAAATGGTAAAAAGGTCTAGAAACCATGCCCTATGAGGAGTGGCTTTAGGGAGCTGGGTGTGTTTAGTCTGGAGAAGAGCAGATGAAGAGACATGATAGCCATGTTTAAATATTTGAAAGGATATCATACTGAATCCACACTACACAAACAATCCAGTTTGCAACTGGATTATTTGCCATGGTGCCTTCCTATGGAATCCTGAGACTTGTAGTTTGGGGAGGCACCAGCACTCTTTGCAGAGAAGGCTAAAGATCTTGTAAAACTACAAACCCCAGGATTCCATAGGAAGGTGCCATGTCTGGAGTATTTGTGTAGTGTGGATCAGCAGATTTAGGGGGGGAAGTGTATATTGGACACCTTTAGCCGTGGAGAGTCACTCTAAACAGGCAATATAACAGGCTTGAAATAGTTGGAGGCAGGGGTGTGGCCACAGCAGAGCGCAAACTTTGTTTGAAGTTGAGCGTTACTGTGTACTATGCGTAGAACCAGCATAAGGCTAGGTGTTTATTTTATTTATTAGATAACAAAACTTTACTGGTTTTATTTCCTACATATCTGTCTGGGGGTTTTTAATTTAATAATTAGCCAAGTTTCAGGATCAGTCCCTGTAGCTCCTGCCATATTCATTAGTTTCCCTGTGGCCTTGGTGTAGAGTGTGCATAGCAGTTTGTGTAGGAGTGAAATGATGTATGTGTAACTGTTTAGGCTTTGCTTGGAAATGAGATAACAAGGCATCTGCAATTAATGGTTTTAGTCTCAAGGCTAGAGGTGCTGGGAAAATCTTAACTTTAGTTGAAGGAATAAATGCCTGTGTCAGTGGATGATGGACAAGATTTGTTGATTGTAAAAAATGCTTTTAACTTAGAGTGTGTCTGTTAGATTCTGTCTCAGCAACGACTTTGTATTGTATACCTCTTGGATTTCTGGCAATAAAGCTTTCTGATGAACCCTGAAGCATTTGCTCTATGAGTTTGGGAATGCTGATACCTGACACAAAGAGGACTAGTTACACTTTACATCACTCAGTCCACAGCCATTTGTCTAGTATAGTGGCCACCTTGAGACCCAAGTACCAGATCCAGTGAGTAATAGGGCAAGATGAATTATAGGAGCGCAAGAGTCAGAACCATTGCATCAACCTGGATAGGGGTTCTGTCACACCAGGGTCTCAGCCAGATCCAGAACAATGAAGTCACAGTTGAAATCCGCTGGGGTCCTTTGGGGGTTTTATCACAACTGTAATCATTGTGCATCTGGCAAAAAGAAAAGACCCAAAAGGCAAAATCCATGGATTTGTTGGGATATTTTTTTTTGTCCCAGACATTTTTTTGTCTGTTGAAAAAAAAAAAAGCTGCACATGGCAAATGGATGAAAAATAGAGATGTTGTTTACAACATTTTGGGTGATAATGTCCTGAATACTTACATTGTAGGTGTACGTCTGTGGGGATTCTACAGTAAAACATGACTCTGGAAGACTAAAATCTCCCTTCCTGAGATTGAAGGGTTTTATATATACGTGTGCATGCGTGTGTGTGTGTGTGTATACACACATACATTTATGCATCCATGTATGTTTGCAGATCTCCTCGCTTGTAAACAGCTGGACATGTTACTAATGTTCTTGGCATTACCAGGCTTGCAGTACAGTTGTCCCTTCATATTCCCTGGGGTTTGGTTCCAGTACCCCCACACACACACACCAAAATCCATTAATACTCAAGTCCCCTTATATGCAATGGCATAGCAAAAAGAAACCAGGATGGATGACTAAAGAACTTTCAATGGAGCTAAGTTTTAAACAGAACATGTATAGGAAATGGAAAAGGGGGGAAATCACCAAAGAAGAATTCAAACAGATAGCGAACACGTGTAGGAGTAAAGTCAGGAAAGCTAAAGCGCAGAATGAGCTCAGGCTTGCTAGGGAGGTTAAGAACAATAAAAAGGGGTTTTTTGGGTATGTCCGCAGCAAAAGAAGGAAGAAGGAAATGATAGGGCCGCTACGTGGAGAAGATGGCAAAATGCTAACAGGGGACAGAGAAAAGGCAGAATTACTCTTTGCCTCAGTGTTTTCAGAAAAGGAAAAGGAGGACCAACCTGAGGAGAATGGAACAGAGGACACAATAGGGGAAATCCAGCTCAAAATAAATAAAGAGGTAGTACAGGAATACCTTCTTAATCTAAATGAATTTAAATCTCCAGGACCAGATGAACTACATCCAAGAGTATTAAAAGAGCTGGCAAATATAATCTCAGAGCCATTGGCAATAATATTTGAGAACTCCTGGAGAACAGGAGAAGTCCCAGCAGACTGGAGGAGGGCAAACGTTGTTCCCATCTTCAAAAAGGGGAAAAAAGAGGATCCCAACAATTATTGTCCAGTTAGTCTGACATCAATACCAGGGAAGATTCTAGAACAGATCATTAAACAGAGAGTCTGTGAACATTTAGAAGGCAATGCCATAATCACAAAAAGTCAACATGGGTTTCAGAGAAACAAGTCATGCCAGACTAATCTGATCTCTTTTTTTGATAAAGTTACCAGCTTGGTAGATGAAGGGAATGCTGTGGACATTGCTTACCTTGATTTCAGTAAGGCCTTTGACAAGGTTCCCCATGACATTCTTGCAAACAAGCTTGTAGAATGTGGGCTAGACAAGTTAACTGTTCAATGGATTTGTAATTGGTTGACCGGCCGAACCCAAAGGGTGCTCAGCACTGGCTCCTCTTCGTCTTGGAAAGATGTGACCAGTGGGGTGCCACAGGGTTCTGTCCTGGGCCCAGTGCTATTCAACATCTTTATCAATGACTTGGATGAGGGAATTAGGGGCATACTTATCAAATTTGCAGATGACACCAAATTGGGAGGAGTAGCTAATACCCTAGAGGACAGGATCAAAATTCAGAATGACCTGGATAGACTGGAGAGCTGGGCCAAAGCTAACAAAATGAAATTCAATACGGAGAAATGTAAAGTACTGCATTTAGGGCGGAAAAATGAAATGCATAAATATAGGATGGGAGAGACCTGGCTGAATGAGACTACGTGTGAAAGGGATCTAGGAGTCCTAGTAGACCACAAGTTGAACATGAGTCAACAGTGTGATGCGGCAGCTAAAAAGGCCAATGCAATTTTGGGCTGTATCAATAGAAGTATAGTGTCTAGATCAAGGGAAGTAATAGTGCCACTCTATTCTGCCTTGGTCAGACCTCACTTAGAATACTGTGTCCAGTTCTGGGCACCACAATTCAGAAAGGATATTGACAAATTGGAGCGTGTCCAGAGAAGGGCAACTAAAATGGTGAAAGGTCTGGAAACCATGCCTTATGAGGAGAGACTTAGGGAGCTGGGTATGTTTAGCCTAGAAAAAAGACGGTTTAGAGGCGATATGATAGCCCTGTTTAAGTATTTGAAGGGATGTCACACTGAGGATGGAGCAGGCTTGTTTTCTGCTGCTCCAGGGACTGGAACACGGAGCAATGGGTGCAAGCTCCAGGAACAGAGATTCCACCTCAACATGAGGAGGAACTTTTTGACAGTAAGAGCTGTTCGGCAGTGGAACACACTCCCTCGAAGCGTGGTGGGGTCTCCTTCCTTGGAGGTCTTTAAACAGAGGCTGGATGGCCATCTGTCGGGGATGCTTTGATCAAGATTTCCTGCGTGGCAGGGGGGTTAGACTGGATGGCCCTCGTGGTCTCTTCCAACTCTGCAATTCTATGATTCTATGATTCTATGATATAAGATGGCAAAATCAGTGTTTGCTTTTTGGATTATTATTTTTTTAAGAATCTTGTCATGCCATGAATACTTAAATCCGTGGATATGGAGGGACAACTGTATTTTAAACAACCTTGTATTACTTGAACATCTGCATCTTAAAATACATTTCATTTTGTCAACATGATTTCAGAGTAGTCTTGCTAGGTTTTCAAAACAGCAATAAGGGACAGTCAAAATTCATTACAGTACTTGCATGGTTGACAATCAGGAAGGTTCTATTAACAAGTTTGTGTTCTACTGACATACCAAATTAAAGTATTTATTTTTGTTCACTTTTGGCCATGTATTTCTCTGTAAGATCAACATATTGTCCACATACATAAATTGCATGGTACACACATTTCTGTCTTTATGAACGACCCACACCCCAAATGCAGGATTTTTGCCACCTCACTTACTGTATCGAAGAAAAAGTTATCCAATCATCCAAAATAGGAGATATACCTTTTAATAAGGGACACCTGACAGCTCTATAAGGGATAAATTGTCCTACTCCCAAATAAGGGCCAACTGCCAAATAAGGGGTACCTGAAACCCTATTTCAAATAAAATATCCGAAAGCAAAGAAGGGGTGTTTTAATAATCACTCACACTTTTGTGACAGTTTGGTCGATTGCAATAAAATTATTACCCCAGTGACAATATTGATAATGTCTCTCAAACATTCAGATTATTTTTTTTCTGGACTTACTTTTGGACATCTTTGAGTCAGAACCCTTACGAGACAGTAAGAAAAGAACAAAATAGAACCTGTATACTTTGACTCTCCCTGTTCAGTGGATAAAGTTTTCTGATTCGTTTTCTGCTTTCAGTTTACTCTTCTTTGGGAAGTGCTGTTGATGATATTGCCTTGTTTGTTTGTTTGTTTGTTTTAAATGTAATAGTGTCATTTTTTTTAAGTTCAACTCCCTCCTTAGAGTATCAACATCTCAAAAGTACATTGATAAGTAAATTTCACCTGTAGTCTGTCTTTGTATTGTTGGGAGTGTTTTGAAGTATTTATTATTTTTAAATTATTTTGAAAATATTTTATACTGTTTCAGTTTTGTATTAGATATGCATTTTAATGTTAAACATTTAGGGATTTTACTGTATACAAATAAAAATGAATAATAAAGAGAACATTTATACTTTTCTTAATTGCTGTGCTTTTAGATGCTTGTAATTCAATTTTGTTTTAATATTTGGTTAGTTATGTTTTAATATTTGCTTAAAATCCATGACTTTAAGCTAATTGTGAACCTCAATTTTGGCAGAAAGGCAGGGAACTGAATAAATATATGTAGATACAGGTGTGCTTATGCAGATGATTGGAAGTGCTTGGATGTTTAAACCACCACATATAATACACAGACATCCTTCAGCTGCTGAGGTTTGTTTTCAGCAATTGATCATGTATTGTGGGACAGTTACAATGCCTTCTATCCTAGTGGTATCAATGGGATTGGTTTATATGTAAACTCAACATTTAACAATTAATTCCAAGGGTCTACACTAGTTAGGACTTACCATTGAAATTCAGACTAATACCTTGACTTTTATATGGGTGAAGAACATGGCTGTATTTAGGGTTGCCAGGTGAAATAAGAGGCAAAGTTCCCTTTCCTTTAATGATTGTATAGAAGAAGGATTCCACCAAGCAACACCTGCTGAAATTCCCTCTTCTACATAACTATTAGAGCTACAAGAGCCCTGTCCCTTATTTCATCTGGCAACCCAGGTTTCAAGGTAAAATACAGCAAAAGAGCATTGAAAAGTCTTCAACAGTACACAGTATTATCCAGAGACACAGCCATGTTAGTATGGAATATCTGGAGTTTTGCATTTCTATGGCTATTCAACAGCCTGCTTATAAGGTCTGTTCCTAGGCACTAGTTCACTCCATGCTTCTGAGGAAGTAGACCAAGTCTATGAAAGGTTATGCTACAATTTCTCTTCAGAAATTCTCTTAGTGTCAAAATGCTCATCTGTGGATGATAATGGATATGTTTAACCTTCTGTAAAGTCAAGATGATTTAAACAGTAGAAGTGCAGCAACACATAGCACCAAAGAATCAATAATGCATCAGAAAGAGTGAGGGTTGCCAGGTAGAATGAGGGCTCCTGTATCTTTAATATAGTAGCTGTGTAGAAGAGGGAATTTCATCAGGTGCTGTCTTCATGAAAACCAACACCTGATGAAATTCCCTCTTCTACACAACCATTAAAGGGACAGGAATCCTGCCCCTTGCTTCACCTGGCAACCCTAAAAAGGTTAGAAGTGATAGATTTAGATGGTCTAAGAGACCAAGCATTGTGTATTTCCATCTCTTATTGCGATTTCATCTCTCAGCTCTTCCCTATAATGAACCTAGATTAGCTTTTAAAAAAATCTCAGGGGCAGCTGTGTTGGCTGTGCAGCAAAATACAACAAAATCCACAAGTAGTACAGTAATACCTTTTTTGGGCCAAAGCATAAAATACATTATGCAAGCTTTTGAAGTTTCACTGGCTTCTTTTTCAGGCAAAGCTTAAAAAAAAAACATATCTCCTGTATGTTTTTTAAACATCTTTGTGTGAGGAAGAAGACAGTTAAGATTTGAAAGCTTGCATAATAGATTAGCTTAGGCACCCTAAGTAATATTCCTATCTTAAAATGGAATTCCTATAATAAAGCCTTTAGGTTTTTTTTACTCCAGAATATTGGTGTCTTTTCTCATTGAATCACACGCTTAAACCAATCTGCTTCATAGAATTATAGAGTTGAAGAGACCACAAGGACCATCTAGTCCAAACCACAGCCATGCAGGAGTACTCAATCAAAGCATTCCTGACAGATGGCCATCCAGCCACTGTTTAAACACCTCCAAAGAAGGAGACTCCATCACATTCTGAGGCAGTGCATTCCACTGCCGAATAGGTCTTACTGTCAGAAAGTTCTTCCTAAGTTTAGGTGGAATCTCTTTTCCTGTAGTTTGAGTCCATTGCTCCATGTCCTAGTCTTTGGAGCAGCAAAAAACAAGCTTACTCCATCCTTAGTATGACACCCCTTCAAATATTTAAGCATGGCTGTCATATCTCCTCTTAACTGTCTCTTCTCCAAGCTAAACATACCCATCTCCCTAAGCTGCTCCTCACAGGGCATGGCTTCCAGACGTCCAACCATTTTGGTCACCCTCCTCTGGACATGTCCCAGCTTGTCAATATCTTCCTTGAATTGTGGTGCCCAGAACTGGACACAGTTTAATCAGAATACAATTTAATCAGACCTGCACAACTTGCGCCCTTCAAAGCACTCAACAAACTTCTAGTTTTTATGTTGTCTGTGTCAAACTAGAAAACAAGTCAATGGACTTCTTAAGTCCCAGGTCAGCCATAATGGATATTTGGTGTACACTGTTTGGCTTGCTTGGTCAAAAATTTTGCAGACTCACATTTAATGACAGCAACAACACACGGGCTGCAATGTGGGCTTCTGGACTGAAGAACATTTGGTCCTCCAAAATGTTGTTAGGGTCCGGTTTTCATCAGGTCTGGCCAGCCAGTCTGGCCACTGGTTAAAGATGACAGGACCAGTGGTTTTTCATACATCTTCACCCTGGAGCTTAGAAATAGCAAGTTTACCTGTCATGCATTACTTTTTATGATAACAAGGGCATAACAATACTGTATTCCTTTTGCAAAGTAATATAATGACTGATACATTATTACATTATATGTGCAATTAGTTACATGGAATGTTACAAAGGAAAAATAATGATGTTTCCAGCCATTACACTGATTTATAAAAGAAACATTGTTTTTAACCCCCAGTCCTAAATGGAATTAGTAACATTTGCCAATTACTTCTGAGGACCAAATAACTTATTGGGACATTTTTTGTGAATCCCCCTCAAATTGTATTTTTTTAAAATTATGTATTTTTAAGAAAATAAATGAAAGTGCAATAAGCAACAGAATTAATAAGAGGAAAATCTGAATGATAACTGGTAATTATTACTCTTCAAAATTAACTTTCAGAGTTCATCGTGGTTTCCTACTAAGCAAGGCAGCAAGGACTGCTACCCTAATTAGTTTGAGGAATTAATTAAAATAAAATGAATTCATTAAGATTAATTAATTAAAATTTCCCTTATTAGTTCATCTGTCAATGATTTGCATGTTAATATTTAATTTAATACGAGGAGTTTATAAAATAATAACCTTAGAAGAGCGATTTCTCTAACTATTTGATAGAGAAGAAGGAATGCCTCTTCTGAGCTTATGCCTGAAATTTGTCACCTGGTGCAAGAAAAGCAAATAATGCTTCTTTCTTTCTTCACAGCTGCCATGTTTGTCACCTGGAAGTTTGTGCAGATTGAATCATCCAATTACTCAGCTACAATTAATATGATCAGTCAACTGTTTGGTTGGTTGGTTTTTTACGATCAGGTGACAGCCCCAAAAAGGAAAAAAAAAAGATTTGTTTACAACACTACAAGTTGCATATGCACATTAAAAAAATAATAAAAATAAAAATGCAAGGGCACTATAAACTGCAGCACAGGCAACAGTTCATGCTTTCAGGTTAATTCTCCAGGATGTTTTGAAATGCCAATAAACTGGCATCAAAAGTTTGAATAATACCAGTTGCCGATTGCAATGAAAGACAGAAGGTGACAGAAGATAATATAAATAATATGATTTGGATTGAAATCCCCAAAGCAGGCACGAGTTACTTTGGGTGTAGTGTATGTTGCTGGAGTTCATCTCTTATCGTCCTTCACCATTGGGTGTCTTGACTAAGAATGATGAGATTTACAATCCATCACCACAGGGAGATCCAGAAGTCAACCATGGCTGTCCTAACCTCTTTCCTGGATACAGTATGAAATTTTGTGGATACAGTATGAAATTACTGATAGAAGTATTTGCTTCTTCCTAAAGACCCACCACCACCAAAAAAGCCCACAAGCAATCTATAGTGTAAGCAAGAAACTCACAGTTTCACTTTCCTGGAATCTTTTTACATTTTTTTTAGAATGATTGTTTTGTTTGAAATACAAACAAATCCAAAAAGGCTGTTCTGAAACAAAATAAAAACCAGCCATTTTGAAAATAACATGTGTTTTGTCTTAAGGAGTCATTTCTGTTATGTGCCATATCTGTCAGTTTATCCATTTGGGCTCTATCTAATGCCTTAAATAACCATGCAGTTGGAATCACTGAGGTTTTCCAGTATCTTGCTAAAAGAATACTGGTGGCAGTTAGTATATTGATGATCAGTTCCTTTGCATTTTTATCAGAAGCCTCTGGAAGGCAATTCAGTAATTTCCCTACTAGCTCCACTCTCACATTAATTCTGCGATTACAGTGACATATGGAGGGATAATTTTCTAATAATGTGGAATTTAATTCATAAATCAAATTAACACCCAATTTACCAGCCTCTCAACACCCCCAAATTATTGGTTCTATATATCCTGTTCTTCTGGTGAGGTGTCAGAGGCCACCTGTATAACACTTTACTCTGCTTTCTTTTAATATTCTCCTCAGATTGTGTAATTTCCCCCTTTTTACAAGTTTGCATAAAGACTGGAAGAAGTATTCCACAGAGACAGCTGAAAAACAGCTCAGCTGGGAGTCACTCCAAGTTCTCAAAGCAGACCAAGTGATCCATGTTTTGGGGATTAAAAAGAATGTATATAATGTATACGTTTTAATTCACTGTGGATGGATGGCTATAATACTATTTTAAATGGTGTTTACTATACCGTTTTAGCTAATTTCCATTTGCTGTGGGAACTGGGCAAATATTAGCATGTTGTGAAGGACAGCTTGCAATAGCACTTCAGACCTGATAGTCATCAAGGTGACATCAGGTTTTCCTTGCATCACCCTGTGTGTGCATGTTTGTGTGTGTTCTTTATGACTACATCTTTGAGAAATTGGATTACTCACATAGGGTCAATGCCAGCCAGATGGTATATTTGGTCCCAATATGGAAGAGAAGGGAAGAAGGGTGGTTACTGTCAATGGTTCAGGAACCTTCAATTAAGATCACCCTGGACAAGAAAGTGGGGAAACAGAGTTCTGGATTCGGTTAAATCATATAAAGCATTCATTTAGAAAACCAACTACACTTAGAACAATCAAGTGCTTATTTTTAAAAGGAAAGTGTTTTACAGTTCATGATGTTAGGAGTTTAAAAAAATGGTTAGGCGATTAACCATGTGCCTTGTAACAAACAAATTGATTAACTGATACATTAAATTTAATTTAACTTATATATTACCAAGACCTAAAAGGAGCTGCCTTTTTGTGTTGCTGAAAAAAATGTGAAATTTTAATAAATGGAAGAAAGAACATATGCTTTATCTGTTACAGTACTATTTTTAAAAAGTACCAAATTACAGTACAAACATATATCAGTTAACAAAGCCCATGACAAAGAAGCCCCGTTTCACAATCTTTTTATACTTGTCCAGCCCCCATCTTTTCCCTCATCATCTGTCCAGCTGGAGGGTTTTTAGCAGCATCAGCACTGTGAGCATGGGGAAAGAGGACTGGAAATACACTGGTTTTCAGAGTCAAGTTGTAGCAGCATGTCTAAAGAAACAATGCAATGAAGCCTAAGGTGGGGAAAAGAAGAGTTTTGCTCTAGCCAATGCTACTGTAGCTGTGTGTGCCTGCCTGCAATGGGCAAGATAAACAGCAGCTCTCTCCAGAATCCCTTACTGAGCAGGGAGCAGGAACAGCCTAATAGAAAAGGGGAGAGCAGATAAGCCTGCCTTACCAGCTGGCCCAGTATATTAAAAAAGATATAGCATACATCTTTAAGTTTGGGCACCAAAATAGAAATCATAAGAAAAGTAGAGTCTGGCAAGAGAAAAAAAATGTCCCTGGAAGTATTTTGGAAGAACCTTTCAAGTGGTCTCTAGCAGTTTGAAATGGTTTTTGGTCATTTTTCCAATGCTTACTTGACTCAGTTGTTTTATATGTGCAGATTGTTAGTCTTGGATAAAAAGTATACTGAAACATGTAGATGTGATGTAGGAACCTATCTCTCTATTCTTTCATTGTTAAGTGAGGTACACCTGTATTTCAATAGGGATTTGATGATTAATGGGTCATCCAAGAGTGCTTTTAATGGGATGTGTGCTACTTTTATCTTTATTGTTACATCTCTTGAATGATTTTATGCTGTTTTAAATTATGGGGGGTTTACATGATAGCTAACTTAATATTTTTTTTAAAAAGTATTTTCAGGTGTTTTGCATCTTGCTTCATCCTTGCTTATAAGCCATCTTGGGTCCTTGTGGAGAAAGTAAGGATGTAAGCCAAGTACCCAAACACAAGGACTACCAGTTTATTGGATCCCCGTGCCAGTTACCTTGCAGACTCTTTTGTTTTGTTTTTGTTGGTCCAGAGAGTACTGTTTATCAGTCTTGATCCTATTTTATTTCTACCTAGACCTATTGAATTCTGCATTCATGTCTGCCGCATGTTATTGTAGTCACACAAGAGCTTTATCATCTGCATGGTGGGTTTGCTCCTTGTAAAGCATAATGCTCTTAGGAACACACAGTAAAACTGAGACAATCAAGACCTTAATGGGTAATATGCTTTTACATACTTACAAGTTTATGGTGCTATATAACATCTGAGACTGGAATAGTTGCTCTGAAATCATGCTATTAATATTGCACAGTGAACATTGTTCTTGCTGCAAGCTAATTCCAGTGCTGAGGAGGCATGGATCTGGCCCCTTCTTCGCAGCTAATAAAAAGTCAAATATGACCCTCGCACACCATTTTAAGAAGTATTGGAGAAAAACATCTCCCCTTTTTTCTTGTGATTTTTGGCACTACTTGAAAAAACATTGTTCTCCATTCTTCTGCTTCCTTTTTCTTTTTACACTTGATGTGATTCTAAATTCCCCCCATTTGCGGGAAATGGTTAGTGCTTGGAA
The DNA here is from genome assembly GCA_030847615.1 of Gambelia wislizenii. Lineage (NCBI taxonomy): Eukaryota > Metazoa > Chordata > Lepidosauria > Squamata > Crotaphytidae > Gambelia > Gambelia wislizenii. Next base: position 15,296,066 of record JAUMIR010000009.1, on the reverse strand, counting down.
AGTTGCTTTGAAAAAGTAATTACTTTTGTCACTTTTGAAGCCCTCTCCCCAAAATAAGCTGTTAGTATTGTGAGAGGGGATTAGTAACTTTTTTGTTTTTATTTTTCTTTTGTAATACTTTGAAAAGTAGGGAAATAACCTAAAATTGGGGGGGGGGGACAATTCGCTCAAAATGCCACTCAAAAGTAATAAGAAATAACATTTCTGATTATACTTGTTAATATTCTGGTTGTATTAGTTAAAGTAGTTATTTCATTCTGATTACATTAATGTTTTTTAAAAACTAGCATTTGTTTTGTTTTGTATTCCTGTTTTTGTCTGTTTCTATCTGTTGTATATTTTAATGAATTTACCATTCTTTTATGAAAATAAAATAATTTTAAAACATTAGCATTACAATTTTAATGTTATTTTGTAAAAGGAACCTTATTTTGCCCTATTCCAACAAAAAGTAACATGTAAAGTCATTCCTTATAATGTGTTAGTTCCAAGTTGTCAGTGATTTCATCATGCCACCCAACCTGGTTGAATGTGGTTTTATGTACTGACTTCTGCTGATTTCATCACATAAGATGTCACTTTGTGATGCCATCCTGCATACAACTAAGAGTCTTGTAGAAAAATATTTATTTGGCGTTAAGCTTCCGCTAACTGCAGCCTGCTTTGTCAACTGAATAGTGTTGCTTCAGTTGGCAGATTTTTATACACATGCTTGGGAAGGTGGGTGAGTGGGCAGAGGATAATATCAATAGGGTGAAAGGGATTTGAAACAGTAAAATATAATAACTGGTTATTACCTTTGCAGTGGTCACTAACAAATACTCGTTGGCTGTTAACAGAGATATCCTAACACAGATATTTTGTGAACTATAATTCAGAAACAGGTCCTATCTACTTTGGCTTCAACAGGGACAAATGCTTTTTATCTCACTACATGTGTTTAAACAGCTCATCAATACACAGAGTATTACTTACTCAAGTACTACTTGAGTATTACTTACTCAAGTACTACTTGAGTATTACTTACTCAAGTACTACTTGAGTATTACTTACTCAAGTACTACTTGAATATTACTTACTCAAGTAGTACTTGAGTATTACTCAAGTACTACTTGATTATTACTTACTCAAGTACTACTTGAGTATTACTTACTCAAGTACTACTTGAGTATTACTTACTCAAGTACTACTTGAGTATTACTTACTCAAGTATGATTTGTTAATGCCTCGAGTACTATTTGTTAGGCAATTTTCACTGTTTATACCTGTTACATTTTAATTCCTTGACCTCACTTGATTACAATCCCTTTTCCACAAAACTATATGTTAAATTCTATGCCTTGTGACTTGAAAAACACAAAGGGTCTTTATCACAAGTGTTGTTATCATTATTTTTATGTTCCTTCAAGCTGACACCAACTTCTAGCAACCCTATCATAGGGTTTTCTTGGCAAGATTTATTCAGAAGGGGTCTGCCCTTGCTTTCCTTGAAGGCTGAGAGAATATGATGTGCTTAAGGTTACCCAGTGGCTTTTCATGACTGAATGAGGATTTGAACCATTGTCTTCTGGAGTTCTAATCTCACTCTCAAAATCATTATGTTATGCTGGTTCACATTGTTGTTAGATGCCTTCAAGTCCACTCCAGCCTATAGCAAGCCTATCATAAGTTTTATTTGGCAGGATTTATTCAGAGGAAGTTTGACACTACCTCCCTTTAAGGCTGAAAGAGTGTGTCTTGTCCAAGTTCACCCAAAGTGTTTCCATGGCTGAGTGTCAGGCCTCCTTCCAGACCCCCAGCCTGGATTAGGGCACAGACAGCAAGGCAGATGAAGAGGGTACCAGGGTCAGACTCTGACAGGGAAATGGAAGGGCAGAGGGATGTGACCATGCAGGAGATAAACAGCAATGCACCCCAGCAGCCACAAGATACAGATACAATCCAGACAATACCTATAGCAATTCAAGGTAGACAGGAAAAGGAAGGCTTGCATTGCTTAGAGTGTATTTATAGAAAATGTGCATTAATCAGTGCATTAAACAGCTGAGGAAGGATTCCAGACCATAAATATCCCAGCCTTGTTCTCAGCAGGTTATTGCTCATAACCAACCTATCCTGGAGTTGCAATATACTTTGCTCTGGACTCTCGGTTTGTGTGCTTGCAAGACTTTGCAATCCTGCTTCATGACCTGACTTTGCTACCAACATCCCCTTGGATTTGATTCCTTGACTAATTGCTTTCTCCTGTGGACTCAGACTGGCTTTATTACTGAAAACTCTAAAACACTTGGCTGGAAGCTCTGGTAAGAAGGGCTATTACACTCTGCTGAACTCTCTTCCCTGTCTGGTTGCTAAGACAGGACATTGAGTAATGAATCTGACTCTAGTCTCCCAGACTCTTAGTCCAATAATCAAGATATTGTACCATACTTCATTATTACAATATATGTATTACTCAACTAATCTGTGCAAGGAAAACTTTGCCCATGGAGGATTGTGAGAGTGGTAGAATAAAAAAGTAAAGCTGTGGATAACACACCTTTCATCTGATGAAATGAGACACAGTCAATGGAAGCTGATGGCAAATAAAACGTGTTAGTCTTTAAAGTACTACAGGCTTAGATGCAGCAAGACTAACATGGTTACTTGCCCTGGAAATCAGTTAATGACGTGATTGGGTAGGATAACCAATGTGACTTAACTTTGGAAGAAGGAGGTGGTGATTTTTAAAAATGGTGTGGAAGCAGCAAGGAGGAGAAACAGTAGTGTTGAACAGGAGAGGCTATTCAAGGAAACAACACAGATAATTTCCAGGTATCACAACAAAAGGCAGTTTTGAATGGAGATATTTGGGAATGCTACACGGGCAATAGGGTGATGGACAGATACCAGGAGGAATCTGGACCTCACCTACAGAGCTGACTCATTTGTCCATTTCCATATTTACCTGCCTTTGATGGTACCAATGCAAAGCATCCATCTGCAAACAAATAGAATGGAGTTGTGAGAGAATAAGCCAAGCTTGCTTCAAAAAATAGATGGGCTCTTGCAATCTGGCTACTGCACAAAGGGACTGAGGATTTTATCACGATAGGTTTGTTGCACGATTACACTGGCTTAGTTCCGTGATTGATGAGCTTTTGTTATCACACAATGTTGTGACTCTCCCATTGTGGCATTGCATTTCCATCATTATTGGAGTGCATCTTTTCATTGTTGGGAAAACCCTGTTAATGGCTTCAGTATCACTGCTGTTCAGCTATTGTGTCTGGTGTGATCGTTTTGTTATGCTGCAGCTCCAATATTCTGGCAGTCATGTGGTGGGAGTGGTTCTGCTCTTCTCTTTCTCCCTATCCCCAAGCAGGGTGAAGTCACATTGCTTTTACTCAGTTCCCCAGTTTTTATTTTATTTTTAAAATTTGTTTTGCTGTAATTGCACAATTGCATTGTCATGGAGGATCGTCAGCATATTGCCATGGTAGGGGTGGAGGAGGAAGGGAGGGGGATGAGTTATCTCACTCCCCCCCTTTCCCCGGGATGGCCCCTGGGATGGTGTTCACTATTATCTGCAGAATAATAATAATAATAATAATAAATTGCAACGCAATCGGGGCAGCTTACAATATAAAAACTCCATAGTCACAGTGCCCTAGCCCACCCACTCCTTAAAATAATATTAAATTATAAAAGATTAAAAACATACAATAATTAAAAATATATAAATTAGAAAAAAAATTAAAACATACAATAGTTAAAAAAAAATCCGATTGCAGCTCAGAAAGGACAGCCAAGTCTTGGGCCGGGATAGTTAATCAGGAAAGGCCTGCTGGAAAAGATCCGTCTTGACAGCTTTTTTAAAGCTGTCTAAGGTGGTAATAAGACGGATCTCGTCCGGCAGGCCATTCCATAATCTGGGAGCGGCAGCAGAGAAGGCCCTTTGGGAGGTCACCAACAGCCTTGTTTTCATAGGCTGTAACAGATTCCTCCCAGAGGACCGAAGTGCGCGGGGAGGGTCGTATGGAAGGAGGCGGTCCCGGAGATAAGTTGGACCCAAACCACGTAGGGCTTTAAAGGTCATAACCAACACCTTGTACTGTGCCCGGAAACTAATAGGCAGCCAATTGAGAGCTTTTAGCACAGGTGTTATATGCTCTCTTCTGGAAACGCCAGAAATCAACCTGGCTGCCATGTTCTGAACTAGTTGAAGTTTCCGAGTCAAGCACAAGGGTAGCCCCATGTAGAGCGCATTACAGAAATCCAGACGGGAGATTACCAGTGCATGTACCACAGTTTTGAGGTCCCTGGTTTCCAGGAAAGGGCGCAGCTGGCATATCAGCCGAAGTTGATAACAGGCACGCCTGACCGTCGCATTTACCTGATTAGACATCTGGAGTGTCAGGTCCAGGAGCACCCCCAGACTGTGAACACAGTCCTTGGAGGAGAGTGTAGTTCCATCCAGGATTGGAAGTTGTATTCCCAGACCTGGTTTCGGGCCTGTAACTGTTAGTACCTCCATTTTGTCTGGATTCAGTCTCAATTTGTTTTTCCTCATCCAGTCCATTACTGCTTTAAGACAATCATTGAGAGGAGAGACGCCATCTGAAGTCGAAGCTGATGACCGAGACATGGAGAAGTATATCTGGGTGTCATCAACATACTGATGACACCGCACTCCATGCCTCCGAATGATCTCTCCCAGCGGCTTCATATAGATGTTAAATAGCATCAGGGACAGGATGGCACCCTGAGGAATGCCACAGTTAAGCTCTATTCCGGTAGAGTGACTGTCCCCGAGCCTCACCCTCTGGGATCTGCCTGAGAGGAAGGAACAGATCCACTGCAAAGAGGTGCCTCCAATTCCTAACCCCTCAGGCGATCCAGGAGGATGGAATGATCTATTGTATCAAAGGCCGCTGAGAGGTCCAAGAGCACCAACAAGGTCACACTACCCCTATCGATACCCAAGCGGAGGTCGTCAGCCAGAGCAACCATGGCAGTTTCTACTCCATATCCCGTCCTAAAGCCAGTTTGAAATGGATCTAGATAATCGGTTTCATCCAAGACAGCTTGGAGTTGGGAAGCGACCGCCCTCTCAATCACCTTGCTTAGAAAAGGCAGCAAGGAGACTGGCCTATAGTTGTTCCTGCCCAAGGGGTCCAGGGAAGGTTTTTTCAGGAGCGGCTTAACCGCGGCTTCCTTCAGACAGGGTGGAATGGACCCCTCCCTGAAGGACGCAGGGTTACTGTGGACCAGGAAATGCAATTTGAAGCAGAATTTTTTCACCTGTGTAGTAGATGAGCTCTGAGAGATGAGGATAATTATTTTAAAAGTGCTTAATGTTTTCCTTTAGGTGTTGTATAAAAGTTTCACTTAAAACTCAGTCCTTCGCAGTAAGGTTCTAATGGATGCTGCAGAAAAGGAAAAAGCTCTGGGGAGGGAAGTACCTGCACAGAAGGAGGCACTAGTAAACCACTTCTGAATATCTTTTACTGTGAAAACTCTATGATGAAGTGAACAGGCACTATGAACTCCACTTTGTCTGCAAGAGCCTCAACTTCGAAGAGCTCTGGTCATCTGCTGCCCTGTTCAGGTCTTGCAAACTCATGACCCTGGTTTCTTCGATTGAATCAATCCACCTGTAGTGCAGTCTTCCTCTTTTCCTATTGCTTTAATAAGCATTATTGTCTTTGCCAGTAAGTCACACCATCTCATGATATGTCCAAATTATGATAGTCCCAGTTTAGGCATCTTGGCTCCTAAGGAGAGCTCAGATCTGATTTGCTTTAGGAACCATTCATTAGTAGTCTTTTTAAGCCCACGGTATCCATAAAACTCTCCTAGCATCACATTTCAAATGAGTTGATTTCTGCCTCTCAGCTTTCCTCAGTGTCCAGCTTTCACAACCATACATAGAAATTAGCAACACTGTGGCACAAATCTTTACACTTGAGCCACCCAATTCTACAGTACAGTCGTCCCTTCGCATTCGCGGGGGTTCCGTTCCGCGGACCCCCGCGAATGTGAAAAAACCGCGAATAACGACACCCCTCCCCCCTCCCTCCCCAGGCCTTCGCGGGGCCTTCCTAGGCCCCGCGGAGGCCTCCCCGGCCCTCCCTCCCACCCTCCCCGGGCCTTTGCGGGGCCTTGCTAGGCCCCGCGGAGGCCTCCCCGGCCCTCCCTCCCTCCCTCCCCAGGCCTTTGCGGGGCCTTGGTAGGCCCCGCGGAGGTCTCCCCGGCCCTCCCTCCCGCCCTCCCCATGCCTTCCTGGGGCCTCCGGAGCGTCTCCGGAGGCCCCAGGATCGCCTCCCCAGCCCTCCCCACCCCGTCCCCAAGCCTTCCTGGGGCCTCCGGAGACGCTCCGGAGGCCCCAGGATCGCCTCCCCAGCCCTCCCCACCCCGTCCCCAGGCCTTCCTGGGGCCTCCGGAGCGTCTCCGGAGGCCCCAGGATCGCCTCCCCAGCCCTCCCCACCGCGTCCCCAGGCCTTCCTGGGGCCTCCGGAGAGTCTCCGGAGGCCCCAGGATCGCCTCCCCAGCCCTCCCCACCGCGTCCCCAGCCCTCCCCACCCCGTCCCCAAGCCTTCCTGGGGCCTCCGGAGACGCTCCGGAGGCCCCAGGATCGCCTCCCCAGCCCTCCCCACCCCGTCCCCAGGCCTTCCTGGGGCCTCCGGAGCGTCTCCGGAGGCCCCAGGATCGCCTCCCCAGCCCTCCCCACCCCGTCCCCAGGCCTTTCTGGGGCCTCCGGAGATGCTCCGGAGGCCCCAGGATCGCCTCCCCAGCCCTCCCCACCCCGTCCCCAGGCCTTTCTGGGGCCTCCGGAGATGCTCCGGAGGCCCCAGGATCGCCTCCCAAGCCCTCCCCACCCCGTCCCCAGGCCTTTCTGGGGCCTCCGGAGATGCTCCGGAGGCCCCAGGATCGCCTCCCCAGCCCTCCCCACCGCGTCCCCAGGCCTTCCTGGGGCCTCCGGAGCGTCTCCGGAGGCCCCAGGATCGCCTCCCCAGCCCTCCCCACCCCGTCCCCAGGCCTTTCTGGGGCCTCCGGAGCGTCTCCGGAGGCCCCAGGATCGCCTCCCCAGCCCTCCCCACCGCGTCCCCAGGCCTTCCTGGGGCCTCCGGAGACGCTCCGGAGGCCCCAGGATCGCCTCCCCAGCCCTCCCCACCCCGTCCCCAGGCCTTCCTGGGGCCTCCGGAGCGTCTCCGGAGGCCCCAGGATCGCCTCCCCAGCCCTCCCCACCCCGTCCCCAGGCCTTTCTGGGGCCTCCGGAGATGCTCCGGAGGCCCCAGGATCGCCTCCCAAGCCCTCCCCACCCCGTCCCCAGGCCTTTCTGGGGCCTCCGGAGATGCTCCGGAGGCCCCAGGATCGCCTCCCCAGCCCTCCCCACCGCATCCCCAGGCCTTCCTGGGGCCTCCGGAGCGTCTCCGGAGGCCCCAGGATCGCCTCCCCAGCCCTCCCCACCCCGTCCCCAGGCCTTTCTGGGGCCTCCGGAGCGTCTCCGGAGGCCCCAGGATCGCCTCCCCAGCCCTCCCCACCGCGTCCCCAGGCCTTCCTGGGGCCTCCGGAGACGCTCCGGAGGCCCCAGGATCGCCTCCCCAGCCCTCCCCACCCCGTCCCCAGGCCTTCCTGGGGCCTCCGGAGCGTCTCCGGAGGCTCCAGGATCGCCTCCCCAGCCCTCCCCACCGCGTCCCCAGGCCTTCCTGGGGCCTCCGGAGCGTCTCCGGAGGCCCCAGGATCGCCTCCCCAGCCCTCCCCACCCCGTCCCCAGGCCTTCCTGGGGCCTCCGGAGATGCTCCGGAGGCCCCAGGATCGCCTCCCCAGCCCTCCCCACCGCGTCCCCAGGCCTTCCTGGGGCCTCCGGAGCGTCTCCGGAGGCCCCAGGATCGCCTCCCCAGCCCTCCCCACCGCGTCCCCAGGCCTTCCTGGGGCCTCCGGAGCGTCTCCGGAGGCCCCAGGATCGCCTCCCCAGCCCTCCCCACCCCGTCCCCAAGCCTTCCTGGGGCCTCCGGAGCGTCTCCGGAGGCCCCAGGATCGCCTCCCCACCCCTCCCCAGGCCTTCCTGGGGCCTCCGGAGCGTCTCCGGAGGCCCCAGGATCGCCTCCCCAGCCCTCCCCACCCCGTCCCCAGGCCTTTCTGGGGCCTCCGGAGATGCTCCGGAGGCCCCAGGATCGCCTCCCAAGCCCTCCCCACCCCGTCCCCAGGCCTTTCTGGGGCCTCCGGAGATGCTCCGGAGGCCCCAGGATCGCCTCCCCAGCCCTCCCCACCCCGTCCCCAGGCCTTCCTGGGGCCTCCGGAGCGTCTCCGGAGGCTCCAGGATCGCCTCCCCAGCCCTCCCCACCGCGTCCCCAGGCCTTCCTGGGGCCTCCGGAGCGTCTCCGGAGGCCCCAGGATCGCCTCCCCAGCCCTCCCCACCCCGTCCCCAGGCCTTCCTGGGGCCTCCGGAGATGCTCCGGAGGCCCCAGGATCGCCTCCCCAGCCCTCCCCACCGCGTCCCCAGGCCTTCCTGGGGCCTCCGGAGCGTCTCCGGAGGCCCCAGGATCGCCTCCCCAGCCCTCCCCACCGCGTCCCCAGGCCTTCCTGGGGCCTCCGGAGCGTCTCCGGAGGCCCCAGGATCGCCTCCCCAGCCCTCCCCACCGCGTCCCCAGGCCTTCCTGGGGCCTCCGGAGCGTCTCCGGAGGCCCCAGGATCGCCTCCCCAGCCCTCCCCACCCCGTCCCCAAGCCTTCCTGGGGCCTCCGGAGCGTCTCCGGAGGCCCCAGGATCGCCTCCCCACCCCTCCCCAGGCCTTCATGGGGCCTCCGGAGGGCCTCCAGGGGCCCCGTGGATGCCTCCCTGGGCCTCCCCGCTCCCTCTATGTCTTTCACGGGGCCTCTGGAGGCCCCGTGTCGCGGTTTTGGGGGGGCCCGGGGGGGCCCTCCCAAAACCGCGAATAACCGAAACCGCGAATGTCAAGTTCGCGAATGTGGAGGGACAACTGTACTTGTAATAGCAAATCGACAGAATGATGATTTGTAGTTCTATGCTTTTCCACTTATTTAGTATCTGATACTAAACATTGTTATGTGGAAATCCGGGGGTTATTAGGAGCTTATTCACTTCCAAAACTAAACATATCTTTAACCAACACAAACCATTTCACACTTGCAAAAGTTTTATTTTGATCCATGTTTGTTTCAAAGTTGGCAACAGTGAGAAACTGTGTGTGTGTGTGTGTGTGTGTGTGTGTGTGTAATGGCACATACATTATTGGGGACTTAAATTGAAAAGAAAAAAAATAGGAAGAGAGAAGGGCTGGGTGAAAAACCAAGAATGTACATTGTGGAAATGATTGGAGGCTACATAATTAGAACAATATGAAGATTCTCTGCTCATCATATTGATTCCTGCATATCCTTTCTTATTAACACTCACTTGCATATAAAGAAACAACAGTACATATTTGTTAAAAGCCAAACATCAGGATTCAAGTAAGGCCAAACGGTTCACTCACCACTTTTCAATAATTTCTAATGCTCTCCACTATATAACTTATAGCAAGCATTATCACCTGCAGGGATAATGCACAGATAATAACTTTCTCCACCTACTTTTGGTCATATCCTAATTTTTGTAAAAATGTGGACGCAAGAAGGGAAATGAATGCAAGATGCAGAAGAAAGAATGTTAAATAGAAGAAGAAGAGGGTGAGGAGAAAAGGGAGAGGAAGAAAAGAAAACAGTTAAAAACATGGATTGATCCCTTTTAATGAAAACCTGGCAAATTTAAACCCAGAAACGAGGGTTTTAAATTATTTTAAGAAGTTGATTAATTATTTGTTTTACATTATTTTAAACTGAACTGATCAATCCATTAATTAGTTAATAAGTTCAATTTAAATAACTTTTATATTAATGTGTGTTACTCTGTAATGCTTTGTGGGGAAAGAATTTACAATTTAATAAATAAAAATTAATGCAATAGATGGAACAAAAATCTGTATTTTTTTTTTATTCCCTCTCACACAGAAGAGGCACAATAGGTTGGATTCTGACTTAGGGTTAGAGTAGACCCACTGAGTCTATGGAACATGGGTAATCATAGAGTTGGAAAAGACCACAAAGGCCATCCAGTCCAACCCCATTCTCCCATGCAGGAATACACTATCAAAGCACTCTTGAGAGGTGGCCATCCAGCCTCTGTTTAAAAACCTCCAAAGAAGGAGATTCCACCACAGTCTGAGGCTGTTGAACAGTTCTTACTATCAGGAAGTTCTTCCTAATGTTTGTGCGGAAAGAGCTATGTTATACATGTACTGTAGCCCTATGGTTTCAAAAACGTATGCCCTTTTTTCTCAGTTCAACCCTATTAATTCTACTTAATAAAACCTAAGCTTTAGGAATCCATTAATTTTTTAGAAAAGTTTTTAAAGAAACAGTGCCTACTAGACAGAAACTGCTGGTTAATTTAAGATACTCATCCCATTTGACAAGATGTTCTTATTTCTTTGTGGTGTTTTGGTATTTCCATTGGCTCTACCCTTTCCAAAACATGATGTGTCCAATTTTTGTATTCAGGGACCATTCAGTTTATGACAAATTACCCAGGAAGGGTGTATGTATATTGTTCTTTATAAACCCAAACCCCACTGTTGGTCAGACTCCATACAAAACTGGCACCATCTTCTACAAAAGGCTTTTCAGATACAGAGCATGTACCAGTATATACATTTTGAAAAGTATGAACCCGTTCTGTGCTTAGCTTAGCCCAAAACAAAAATGTAGTATGACAGAATGAAAAGTCTTAATATCTTACAATTTAAAACCTTTCAACTCTTTACTTAACAGGCAATCATCGAATTTCCCCACATCTTGATTAATATTTTGGTAGAGCTTAAGTTTTTCATCAGCAGTGTAAGAAATGCTGGCTACAATGGATGAGCATGATAAGTAATGTGTGATTAAATTTGTAATCCTAATAACTTTAATATAATAATAATAATAATAATAATAATAATTAAATAACTTTAACAATATTTACCTGGGAATAACTAAGTAGGGGTTACTTCTGAGTCAAATGCTTAGGATTTCACTTTGAGGCTGCAGGCTTATAGAGTAACCATACAGTACCCAAAATTACCGGTAATGTTTTAAAATTAGAAGATAGAACTTTCTCTAGGTCTTTGGGGGATTCCTCCCTCCCCTTTTAACCAGGACTGTCCATAGCATGGATCTTTTCCTTCTCCTTCCTTTATTTTTATTCCAATAAATGCCTCTCAATTAATTAACAGATGGACACACACGCACACTCTGTTGGAGAAGCATTTAAATACAGCAATTATTTTTGTCTACCACATGCACAGACAAGGAAAATCACCTGCATTTAGGAATGTCAGCTGAATTAAATGATGCATGCAAATGTGTTTATCAAAATGAGATTATTTAGCACTTTCAATTAATCCTGTCCTTTAAATCTGTTGATTAATACTCTGATATCACATACTGATTTGTCTAGTAATTTTAGTTCTATCCTAGCAACAACACCTATCTTTCTCTGTTTTAAATTATAGCACAAATAGATTTCTACTCCATTTCTAGCGTTATGACATTTACTGCAATAACTGGAATGATATCTTATTAAAATTCGTATATCAATTTAAAAATCCTGAGACCTGGGTTCAGATATATTTACATAGCTGTTAAGAGACCAACTTTCATTGTTTGTTCAGTTTCAGCAAATTACTTTATGTTTCCTGTTACAACAGCCCCACAGGCTGACACTTTGTTTCTGAGCACAATTCAAAGTGCTGGTTCTCCCTATAAAGCCCTATATGGTCAGGGCTGGTTTAAGAGCCCTGTAGCACCTGCAGCCGTGCCCCCCCCATCATTGTTGGGGGGGACATCATAACGCTTCTCCTGCAAAAACATTATTAGTAATACATTTGTCCCTTCACATTCATGGATTTTGGCATTCACAGTTTTAAGTATTCACGGCTTGAAAATATTCTTTAAGAAATAACAATCCAAAAAGCAAACCTTGATTTTGCCATCTTATATAAGGAACACCATTTTGCTGTGCCAGTGCATATAACGGGACTTGAGTATTCACGGATTTGGGTATTCAGGGGGGGGGGGTCTTGGAACCAAACCCCAGCAAATGTGAAGGGACAACTGTAATCTGAATATGATGTACTGTGAATAGGTTAGGTCAGGACTGGTTTAAGGAATTTGGGGGGGCCCTGCAATGCTTTATTTTGGGGGCCCCATATGTTTATCTCAGGTCAATGTAACCTAACTCAACCTAAGCTATTCACAGTACAGGATATTCAGATTATTACTAATAATGTTTTTGCAGGAGGAAGGGTATGAACCCCCCTCCCAATGATGGGCCCCCCTGCAGATGCTGATGCCGCTGGTGCCTTAAACCAGCCCTGGGTTAGGTTAGGTTACATTGACCTGAGATAAACATATGGGCCCCCCAAAATAAAGTGCTGTAGGGGCCCCAAAATTCCTTATACCGGTCCTGTATATGGTTCAGATCCAGGCTATCTGGCAGACCATATCTCCCCACATGAGCCTGTCTGGACCCTGAGATCATTAGGAGAGGCCTTTCTCTCAATCCAACACTTTCACAAGCATAGTTGGTGGGGATATGAGAGGACCTTCTAGTGACTGCTCCTAGACTTTGGAATTCTTTCCCAGGAAGGCCCACTTCTTGCTGTCCTTTTATCAGCAGGCAAAAACCTTTTTATTCTGACAGACTTTTAAAACAGAAAGTTTTTAAAGAGCAGGCTAGAGAGTGCTGTACTGTTTTAACTGTTTTTAATAGCTTTTGATTTTTTAAAAATTTCATTGTATTCTTTTAACTGAGGGTTCAAATTGTTTTAATACTGTGAGTAGTTTAATTGTATTTTAATGTTCAGTTTCTGTACGTATTAAACAGTATTGTTTTTTTAATCTGTAAGTCAATTTGAGTCCCAATTTTGGGAGAAATGCAGGATACAAATAAATATTAATATTAATATTTTATTTTGTTTGAGGAGTCAACAACCCAGAATCAACTTGTCTGAACACATGCAGTAAGCTACATAGACATGAATGAGATGCACAAAAATAATTGCAATAGGAATGAGTGTGCTTTGGCAATGCTCCTTAAATAAAATGACATACCAGAAATAGGAGTTTGTGTTGTTTTTTTGCACCCTCCCCACATCCAGAATAAATTTACAGGCCTGTACTCAGCATCTTTATTCAGATGAGTTCAGTGGGTTAAGGCTGCAGTCTTAAACACAGTAATGAAGGCGAGAGTATGGATGTATTTTACATTGCAGAATTACAGCAGTTCTACACCTCTTTAACTGCCACAGTTCCATTCTAAGGAATCTTGGGATTTGTAGTTCAATGAGATACTTAGAATTCTCTAGTCCGGTGATTTTTCACTCTTTGCTCCAGGTGTTTTGGACTTCAGCTTCCAGAATCTCTGACCAGAAGCTGACTGGGGCTTCTGTGAGGTGAAATCCAAAACACCCAGGTGCCAGTTACACGACAAAAATTGTCACAGGGCTTACCGAGAGGTTGTGATTCCGAATCCATCCCCCGCTGTTTATACGATTTATGTCACTGATCTGGATATCCCGGGTGGTCCCGTGATTGATATTTACATGTCCAAAGTTCCATTTTTTATTTTTGGTACCGTGATGCTTTATCCCGTGATTTTATTGATTACACGCATGAGGCGTACCGGGATTTTTTTTTTTTTTTTGGCTGTCAATCAAGGATGCGATTATTCATTTTTTCAAGCTTTGGGCTACATGTTTCTGGTTCTTCTTCCCGCCACGGATGCAGCGATTGGCTACAGTTTAAACAAAGAAGGACATCACATTTGCTTTTCATGCACCTCTTGTTCTTCTGTATGGCAACATGGAGGCGGCCACATCGGCTGCTCTGGCCACCGCTGCCCATTTGCGATTATCTCTTTTAGCTCTTAAGAGGCGGTTAATAATCAGGCATAGGAGAAGGATGCTTCTCATTTTCCTTATCCTTCTCCATTCCCAAGCGATGGAAACAGCAATTTTATGATCACAGGTCATGTACTTTGCTGCCGTTGAATCCCCGGAGGTTCTGAGGCATGTTCGCCCCAACCGGAGGAAGCGACGGTGGTGGGTGTACCCGACAACGGACGAGTGGTGGGAGAAATTCGTGATGAACATCTGGTCAGACGAACGGTGGATACTGTACTTCAGGATGCCATGGTTCCTGTTCATGCACCTTGCTGAGTTACTCCCTCCAGAGATTGCAAAGTCAGACACGAACATGAGGAAAGCCATCCCTGTTGAGAAGAGATTCGCTATTGCTGTTTTCCTTCTCGCCCACTGCTGCTCATATGGTGCAGTTTCCCAGTTTTTTGTTGTAGGAAGAGCAACTGTGTGTAAGATTTTTGTGGAGGTTGTCCTCGCTATGGAGAAGTTACTTCTTAAGTGGACAGTCTTCCTTGGAGATCACAGAAAGGTATTTTTTTCCCTTTAATTTTATATACTTGTGAAAAATGGTCTAATTGCATCTACTGCTAAGTTTTTAAAAATTGAAATACGCTGTCCCCTATATGATACCAGAATGATAACAATTTAAGCTTCCCCGTATGTTGTTATTAAGGACATGGAGATCATGCGACAGGATATAGCAATGCTTATATTTGGACATATATGTTTAATCGAAAACTCGTCCTTCCGTGTTCTCATTGTTCCCTTTTCTTTCCATTTGATATTTTTTAGGTGATGGATTCCTTTGCAGCAATGGGATACCCACAAGTGGTTGCTTGCCTGGATGGATGCCATGTTAATATAATCCCCCCCATCTGCCAAGGGGACGAATTTATCAACAGGAAGAATAGATACAGCATTCTTCTTCAAGGGACTTGTGACCACAGGGTTTTTTTTATTGATGCGGAGATCGGTTGGAGCGGGAAGAATCACGACGCCCGAATGTTAAGGAACTCTGGTTTTTTTTAAGACTATGGAGGCTGGCATCTTTGTGCCTGCTAATCGTACACTGGCAATTATGGGGAAGCAGGTAGTAACTCTAACTCTGGTAGATGGTGCATATCCAATAAGGAATTGGCTGCTGACACCTTTTAGGGGGACCACAAATCCCAAACAGAGACTGTGCAATAGGTACCATAACAAAATTCGATCCATGGTGGAGAGGTGCTTCGGTCGTTTGAAATTGAGGTGGAGGGCTTTAAAATACTGTATTGAGGTTGTGGAGGAGAATGTATGTTCTGTAATATGTGCATGTGTTATTCTTCACAATATATGTGAAACAAAAGGTACTATCCTTGATGATCCTCACCGGCGTGTGCAGAGGTTTGTCCTGGACACCCTGGGCACACTGATGGTTAATAATGATGCTTCGGAGAAGGAGCGGGGGGAGGCGGTACGCAACGCTTTAAAAGAATATTTTTGGCTTGAACATCACCAGGGAGGCGGGGAGTAATGCAATGAATGGTTTGACATGTTATCAATAACCTGTAATACTTGACATTCTGCTTAATAAAATTGTGGCATTCTAAACTGTGTCTGCAATTCCTTTGCTCTAACGAATTCGATTCATTCTTAACCAAAGGGTACACTAACATTGTCTACTTTCTGAATAATTGTCAATGTATATAATAGCTTTGAATGACAGTTCTAGTGCACCCTGGAAAGTAGGTCAGAAGGGATACAGTTATATTTTAAAACAATCAGCAAGAACCTATACATTGTTGCGGTTTGGGCGGTTAAATGGTTTGGCGGGCTTTTGCAAGGGATTACTCTTTCTGGTAAAGGATCCAGACACTGCCGAATACCTTTAGGGAGTATCCTCCACTAAATAACCAATCGCTTAGTCAAAATTACTTAAATTTTAAAAATTGAAGCTGATTCCTAAGACCATAGGCTTCTTTTAAAAATGAAACGATCATCGCAAAAACTTATAAACTCGAGTTTTCGCATCCCACCACATGGCATTACGATGGCCGAAGGGGGGAGAGGACGTGTCAGGCCGGGTTGGCGCATCGCCTACTGGGGCACCAGGGAGACCAACCTTTTGTTGGAATCCCTGGCCCGGACCGGCTGATGTGGTCCTCTAACCGGAGGAGCCGCAACTTCTATTCCATCTATGTTTTATTACAGCGGTCCAGATCCAGAGACTGGCCGCTGGGGAGCCCGTATCAGATTCCTCGTCAGATGAGGAGGGTCAGGCAGGCCCGGCACCGGCTGCACCCCCCCAGGTAAGTTTCATTAAAGTAATATTTTTTCATAGTTATGGGGCCCATAGATTAATAAATGTTATAGTACACTGCTGATATCTTAAAGTTATGCTTCATTCCCTTGAAGGTCCCCATGATGCCCAGGAGGCTGCGGACAAGCTGGCAGGGCTAAATATAATCTCAAGAACTGAGGAGCTAGGTAAATATTTTTAAGTAGATAAAATTTAGAATAGGGTAAGCTGATATGCACATAGATCAGTTGCATCTAATTTATAATTTCTTTTTTTTTTCCAATACAGGGAGGAGTCTCAGAGAGGAAATAAGGGACCTGGCTAGGAGGGTGCAAGCTTTAGAGGCAAGGCTTGCCTTGTAAATATTGTATATATTTTTCATGTTGTTTTGTAAATAGTTAATTTTGTGTTTATACTGTAGTATGCTTTGCTTTGTAAATATTGTAAAAACTATATAATCCCCTCCATGCAAAACTTTTTGTTCTCCCTTGTCCTAAGCATCCCATCTCTGTTGTGTTGTTTCCTTTACTATTTAATTATTGTAAATAGTGTAAATCTTGTTTCCCTATAAATATGTTAATATGTAAAATTCTATTTCTGAAAGTATGTATATGTGTGTAATATAATGTAAAAAGTTTACTTTCATATTATTTTAAAAAATAAACTGTTATTTGTTTGAACATCAAAAAGCCTATTTATTTCCCCAGAAGTTTACAACATCCATTCTATAAGCAGTTAAAAAATCCTTTAAAGAAAAGTGTTTTAAATAGGTTCAGATATGAGGTAGATAAATGTAAGAGAAACACAAGTTAACTATGAAAAAAGTTAACATTTTTTTTACCCCTACAAGTAATGCTAAATCATTTGCTATTTAAAGTACAGCTACATTGACAGGGGCACTTTTTTTTTAAATTAACCTTGCTGGTCGCCTGGGATTTAAAGAACTTCCAGGTAAACTTTTTGTGGGTGTTGTTTGATTATTATCATATGAATTCTCCTTATTTTCCTCATTTACATTGTTTGTGTTAGTATTTTTTTCACCACTACATGTTTTTTAGCATTCCCCATGGACTTAATATGAGTAACCAAGTCCCCAAATAGATAATTTTGTCTTTGTATTTCTTTCAGCATCCTCTCTGATTCATCCACGGAATGCTCATAGAATTTTTCTAGGTACCCTTGCAAAGACATTGTTTGTTCTTTAGATATTTTTTCAATTCTAGATGCAAACATTTCACTTACTGATCTTGAATTAGCCATCAATTCAGTCACATCCGAAGAGTGCTTCTTCCTACTAAATAAGGCCAATCTCTCAGCGGGGGACAATGTGGCTGTAGGATTACTCAAATCTGCAACTGAAGAAAATTGTGAATATAGAATCAGTAACATAGTTTTTTACAGTACTGAGCAAGGTATAACGAATACCCAGCCCTATAACGGTTAGGTACATACCATTACGTGCAGGTGTGGTTGACCACACAGTGTCAATCTCTTCTACCACTCATTGACTACCAAGGTTTCATTATTCTCCCCAGTTACGGTTAAAGTCACAGTAGATTCATCAGATCCCTGGGTGCCAGATACATTTGTATAAAATAGAATAGTAAAGGAAAATAAGAAAGTCTGTAAATAGAATAAATCAAAGCACTTTAATCATCAGCACTCCCGCGTCGCTTGTGGAAGAGGTAAGCAAGTAATTGGCTTTGTTGTTTATGGCTACTTCCAGAGATGCCATTGCAAATGTGCCAAGGTGCACCCATCACTTTACAGTCCCAGGGCACACAAACAAAAGCGCCCCATTTGTTTTTAACAGCCGTCATTAACATAATAAAGAGAAAACCACAGACCAAGACATCTCCACTACAGGGCATATTTTTAAACATGGCGAATTTTGTCTGTATTGGTAGAATTCTAAGCACTAAAGCAACATTTCATCACTTCAGCTCTTGAATTTTTAGATTATATTTTGATGTTGTGAAAATGGAAAATTAAACATCCGTGTTTTCACTTTGTTGCCAAACATTTCCAGTAATAGAAGCAAACAGCTAAAACTGTAATTTTAATGGTGTAAACAGTAAAGACACAAAGCATGCATATCAGTAATGGGTTAGCCTTGAACATTTAGAAAATAACTTGGCAAAACACTGAAATTCGAGAAAAGGATTAATCGAGTTTTCACATACTTCTAAAATGTTTTAAAAACGGAAAACTTACCTAGGGGCTGTGAGAACAATTCCTCAGAGAACCCAGCAGCATCTCTTGGGATGAGGGAGGGAATCCCACTTCTTCTTTGATGAGGGGGGCGTGATGGAGAACTGCTGACCCTTGCGGAACCCGCACAATGTCGGTGGTGCTTCCGAGCTGCTTCGGGTGGTAGTTGGCATCACCGCCCAGAATGGCATGCAGTTCTTTATAAAAGGGCATGGTTGCCGCATTATTGCCACTTTTGGAGTTGTGGTCGTTTACCTGGCGGTAATTCTTGCGCATCAATTACGTCTTCGTACGGCACTCTTCTGCGGTGTGATCATGCCCTTTGGTTTTCATTTCGGCAATCTTTTCAAACAGGTCAATATTTCTGTGGGATCCCCTCAGCTGTTCCTGCACCTTTTCCTCGCCCCATATGGCCAAAAGATCTATGGTTTCGTTGTAGGACCCCGTGGATACCAATATCCATGAATCCTCAAGTCCCATTATATGCTCTGGCTTTTCTTCGCAAACGAAGATTCAGGAAGGACTCATCCCATGCTTTCTGCAAGCGCGCTGATGACTAAAAAGGCCAATCCGAGATAAACAAGTCCGGTTGCAAAAAGCACAGCAGAAGGTCTCCTTGGGTGATGTTTCCAGGTTGTGATTCTTTCTGTGTTGTCGTTTCTCTTCAAGACTTGTTCGGCATGAGTTCTCAAATAAAGCTGCAGCATTGTGGATAGTGTGTCTCCATGCCTCCCGATGTGAAGCCAGGGCGGACCATTGTTGGTGATCAATTTGGCCGAGCCTGAGATGTTGTTACAGGGAATTCTTGTATCGCTTTTTTGGAGCGCCCCTCTTACGCTGACCCGTGGCGAGTTCACTGTAGAGTACTATTTTTGGGAGGCGATGGTCCTCCATCCTAGAAACGTGCCCTGCCCAGCACAGCTGTCTTCTCAATATCATGGCCTCAGTGCTGGTGATCCCTGCTTGCTCAAGGACAGCAACATTTGTCACATTATATGCAATGGCATAGCAAAACGGTGTCCCTTTTATAAGATAGCAAAATCAAGGTTTGCTTTTTGGTTTATTATTTTTTAAATAATATTTTCAAGTCCTGAATACTTAAATTCATGAATACCAAATCCGTAGATAAGGAGGGACAACTGTACTGTATATGATATAACAGTTTTGGGGACAGAAGCTATTTCCATTTGCTCAAGAGAATGAACAAACATTGGGCAAAATCTACCAAAGAGACAGTTAATTCCTCTTCAGCAGCTCTTTGTAGATTGCCACTTTCACTTCTGCTGCCCTTCAGCAGGGTGCCTCTGCTTTTAAATGACTACAGAATGGGTAGAAATTCAACTGGTGAAGTTTTTTCCATCTCTGTATCTCCATCTCTGTCTGCATGGGGTGGAGGGAAAGTGTAGGAGCTGCTGTTGCACTGGTGCCTGCCAGATGTTTAATAAGCAAAGGATAGTATGAAAAAAGGGGCAACATTAGTTCCAGGAGAACTTGAGTCATGAAACTGAGTTGGTTTTAGTCAGTTGCCCCTAAATTTATTTCACATGTTCTGGAATATCTTTTAAAGTAATGAATGGCAGAGATTTGAAATAGCTGGATTGCAGCAGACAAAAATATTCTCATTGAACTTCGCCATCTCAGGAATAACACAAAGGACCAGTAGGGTACGAGATTGCTCAGTGACTTGTATTAAATGCACAGCATCTTGGAAGCTAAGCAGGGTCAGCCCTGGTTAGTATTTGGATGGGAGACCCCCAATGAATACCAGGTACTGTAGGAGGAACTGGGTAATACCACCTCAGTATTCCTTGCCTAAGAAAACCCTATGAAATTCATGGGATTGCCATAAGTCAACAAGCGACTTGAAAGCACACACACAAATTGTTGTTAACACATTCAGGAGTAGCTGTGATGGCTATGCAGGAAAACAAAACCCAGAATTGTTGTGCACTTTCAGGTCTTTTCTGATTTATGGTGACCCTATCATACAGTGGTTCTTAACCTGGGGTCTGGGGACCTCCAGGGGTCTGCGGTGTCCTCACAGAGGGTCCATGAAGACTTGAAATAGCTTGGCCCACCTCCTCGCTGCAGTGGAGCGGCCAGGTGACAGGACAAAGGCAAAGGCTGGCTTGGCCTGCACATTGCCATTCAATCCACTCCATCCACAACCTTGCAGGAAGAAGCAGGAGAAAAGTCTTCCCTCCTCCTCCAGTGCCTCTGAGGGAAGGCTTAATGGATGGTGTAATTGTATCATCATCATCATCATCATCATCAGGTTTTAAATCTGCAGTTGAGTCCTAGGGCTCTGTGGCAACCAAAGATATTTAAAGGGGATCCCTGGTAAAGAAAAGGTTAAGACCCACTGCTATCATAGATACAGTATCCTAAAACCAGAACCAGGGAGCCTGCTTTAACCATCTCTCTTTTTTTAATTGAAATCAACTTTATTAATTTTTAATAGACACTACACTATATAACGATTCAAGACAAAACATGACTTATTTAACAAAACATAAATAAACATAAACACAAATAACAACAATCCTCTGTAAAACAAAATTTATCCTAAACTATCTTAAACAATATTACCTACCTACCACTTAAGAGACAACATCCAAAATTGATTAGTATATACTATATATAAATGTGTGTTAAATATAGCTCAGGAACCATATAACATACAACACTGAACATATATTAAAAAGACTTAGTTTCTCAGATGCTTTAACCATCTCTCTGCAGATGGTTTCAATGCTATTCAACCCAGCAAGTTGGAGAAGTGGGGTGGATCTTGGTTTTGTTCAGTGAGAAAAATCCACTCCGGGTTTTGTAGGTAGTGCTGCATATTTGGCTTATGACATAGGCGGAGGAGCTACGTCCTGCGGAAAACCCGGGCTGGCTTTCCCCTTCTTTTTGGAACGTGACTTGATTGAAAACCTCCATTCATCGCAAGCAAACAGAGGAGGAGAGTAGAGAGGCACAAAAGCCTCCCAGCAGCCAAAGCCAGGCTATAAATAGGCACTGTTTATTTTACATGAATTTCGCTGGGCGATGCCAGCGAGTCACAAAACAGATTTTCCCTCCTCTCTTTCCTAATCAAAAGCAAAAGATAATAGATCTTTTGGACTGGCTTGGCTTAAAGGATACAAAAGATGCTGAGACTTTCTTAAAGAATAATGAGGCATCTGAACCCTTGAGAGACAGTGAAAAGTACAGAACTGCAATTGGAAAACTTCTGTACATAGCTAATTGCACGTGTTGTGTATTATCATGTTGACACAATCTACATTAATGATCGTTTGACATACACGGCTCCATTTCTTGATAAAATAAGGTGACTGACTGATAAAGCTGTTGTGTCCTAAACAGACACAGCAGCCACGGGTATAATCCAATAATGAAATACAAGGTCTATTAAATAACGAGACTGATTCAATAACCTATCTTTATTTATGTGTATTACAATTCTAATGCTTATCCCCTTCAATATACTCCCCATTCACACTCACACACCGATGCAGTCTTGTTTTCCACTGGTCAAAAGCATAGAGCAGATCAGTTTCTGTCAGCTGTTTCAACACATCTGCCATTTTCTTCTTTACTGCATCAATTGACTCATAACATGTCCTTTAAGCACCAATTTCACTTTAGGGAAAAGAAAAAAGTCATATGGTGACAAATCTAGTGAATATGGAGGATGTTCAAGTGTCTCTCTCTGGCTTTTCTTCGCAAACGAAGATTCAGGAAGGACTCTTCCCGCGCTTTCTGCAAGCGCGCTGATGACTAAAAAGGCCAATCCGAGATAAACAAGTCCGGTTGCAAAAAGCACAGCAGAAGGTCAACTTGGGTGATGTTTTTGGGTTGTGATTCTTTCTGCGTTGTCGTTTCTCTTCAAGACTTGTTCGTCGTGAGTTCTCAAATAAGGCTGCAGCATTGTGGATAGTGCGTCTCCATGCCTCCCGATGTGAGGCCAGGGCGGACCACTGTTGGTGATCAATTTGGCCAAGCCTGAGATGTTGTTTCAGGGAGTCTTTGTATCGCTTTTTTGGAGTGCCCCTCTTACGCTGACCCGTGGCGAGTTCACCGTAGAGTAGTATTTTTGGGAGGCGATGGTCCTCCATCCTAGAAACGTGCCCTGCCCAGCGCAGCTGTGTTCTCAATATCATGGCCTCAATGCTGGTGATCCCTGCTTGCTCAAGGACAGCAACATTTGTCACATAGTCAGTCCAGTGTATATTTAGGATTGTGCGTAGACAGTGCTGATGAAAGCGCTCGAGGAGTCGTAGGTGGTGGCGATAGGTGACCCATGTTTCAGATCCATAAAGGAGGATAGACAGTACGATGGCTCTATACACACTGATTTTTGTGCTTTGCCTCAGGTGTTTATTGCTCCAGACTCTTTTGTGAAGTCTTCCAAATGCACTATATGCCTTTGCTAATCTGTGATCGATCTCTTTGTCAATCTTGGCATCTGAGGAGATGATGCTTCCCAGGTAGGTGAACTGCTGAACGGACTTGAGCACTGATTTGCCGACGGCAATGTGGGGATGGTGGTGTTCGTCCTGTGATGCAGGCTGGTAAAGAACTTCTGTTTTCTTCAGGTTGACTTCTAGCCCAAACAGCTCTGCAGCTGTTGCAAAGCAGGATGTTAGGCGCTGCAGAGCTCCTTCTGTGTGGGCAACAAGGGCAGCATCATCGGCGAAGAGCAGCTCACGGACTAGATAGTTTAGAGTCTTAGTGTGAGCCCTCAGACGGCTTAAGTTAAACAAGCTACCATCAGTACGGTAGCGTATATAGATGCCGTCGTCTTCTTCAAGCTCTGCCATAGCCCTTTGGAGCATCATGCTAAAGAAGATTGTAAATTTTCAAGTGTAGTAATGTGTTTATTGGCAAAAAACTGCTTCACAGAAAGTGCTGTGTGAGCAGGCACATTGTCTTGATGAAGAATGAAACCATTTTTCCACAGTTCTGGCCTTTTTTCTGACTCTTTCTCTCAGCTTTGTCAAAACTTCCTTGTAATAATGCTGGTTCACTGTTCTACCTTCTGGAACCCATTCTGCCAAAATTACAGTTGCCCCTCCACATTCGCGACTTTCACATTCGCGGTTTTGATTATTTGCGGAGGTCTACTTCCCCCCTCCTTCTCAACACACCCTCCCTTCCCAAGGCAGGAAAGGGCTTAGCCCCTCGCTGCCTTCGGAAGGAGGGGTGGGGAGCAGCTAACGTGCTGCCTCTGCGCCCACTCCCTTCCCAAGGCAGCGAAGAGCTTCTGAGGAAGCCCTTTGGTGCCTTGGGAAGGGGGGGTGGGAAGCAGCTGGGGCACTGGTTCTGAGGGAAGGGGAGCAGCTGGTGCGCTGCCTCGCCACTCCACTCCCTTCCCAAGGCTCCGAAGGGCTTCTGAAGAAGCCTTTCGGTGCCTTGGGAAGGAGGGGGGAAGCAGCTGGAGCGGGGGGTGGTGGAGAGGAGCAGCGATGGGGCTTTTGAAGCCCCATTGACGCTTTTGGGAGGGCGGGGGGTGGTGGAGTGGTGCAGTGACGGGGCTTTTGAAGCCCCATCGCCGCTTTTGGGAGGGCGGGGGGGTGGAAAGGAGCAGCGATGGGGCTTTTGAAGCGCCCTCGCTGCTTCTGGGAGGGCGGGGGGTGGAGAGGAGCAGCGACGGGGCTTTTGAAGCCCCATGGCTGCTTTTGGGAGGGCGGGGGGTGGTGGAAAGGAGCAGCGATGGGGCTTTTGGAGCCCCCTCGCTGCTTCTAGGAGGGCGGGGGGGTGGAGAGGAGCAGCGACGGGGCTTTTGAAGCCCCCTCGCTGCTTCTGGGAGGGCGGGGTGGTGGTGGAAAGGAGCAGCGATGGGGCTTTTGAAGCCCCCTCGTTGCTTCTGGGAGGGCGGGGGTGGAGAGGAGCAGCGATGGGTCTTTTGAAGCCCCCTCACTGCTTCTAGGAGGGCGGGGGGTGGTGGAGAGGAGCAGCGACGGGGCTTTTGAAGCCCCCTCGCTGCTTCTGGGAGGGCGGGGGGTGGAGAGGAGCAGCAATGGGTCTTTTGAAGCCCCATCGCCGCTTTTAGGAGGGCGGGGTGGTGGTGGAAAGGAGCAGCGATGGGGCTTTTGAAGCTCCCTCGCTGCTTCTAGGAGGGCGGGGGTGTGGAGAGGAGCAGCGACGGGGCTTTTGAAGCCCCATCGCCGCTTTTAGGAGGGCGGAGGGGGGTGGAGAGGAGCAGCGATGGGGCTTTTGAAGCCCCCTCACTGCTTCTAGGAGGGCGGGGGGGGGGGGTGGAGAGGAGCAGCGACGGGGCTTTTGAAGCCCCCTGGCTGCTTCTGGGAGGGCGGGGGGGTGGAGAGGAGCAGCGATGGGTCTTTTGAAGCCCCATCGCCACTTTTGGGAGGGCGGGGGTGGTGGAAAGGAGCAGCGATGGGGCTTTTGAAGCCCCCTGGCTGCTTCTGGGAGGGCGGGGGGTGGTGGAGAGAAGCAGTGATGGGGCTTTTGAAGCCCCCTTGCTGCTTCTGGGAGGGCGGGTGTGTGTGTGGAGAGGAGCAGCAACGGGGCTTTAGAAGCCCCATCACCGCTTTTGGGAGGGCGGGGGGGGTTCCTGGAGGGCGTGGCATGACCTTTTTTTTATTCACTTTTTTTCACATTTGCGGGGGTCTTGCGCCCCTAACCCCCGCGAATGTGGAGGGACAACTGTACACCCTTGATGTAAAAAAACCCAAATGGCTTTGAATGTGGACTTGCTTTGACGTGCTTTTTTCATTCTTGGTGATGATGGTGTTTTCCAGTGCATTGACTGTCGTTTTGTCTCAGGATCATACTGGAAGATCCAGGTTTCATCACAAGTGATGGTTTTTTGAAAAAGGTTTGTGGCTGCCTCAAGTGGCTGCAGAATGTCAGTGCAAATTTCCTTGTGGCATTCTTTTTGCTCTGGAGTCAGAACCCTAGAAACCATCTTGGCACAAACTTTTCTCATGTTGAGATCCTCATGCAAAATTTTTCCATGCAGTGTCTTTGTCAACATTCATAGCTTCAGCTATCATTCAGACAATGAGTCGGTGGTCAGCTCGAACAATCTGACTGATTTTTTTCCACATTTTTTTTTTTGGCTCCTGAAGTGGAAGGTTATCCAGGGCATTCATCATCTTCCACATTCTCACGTCCTTCTCTGAATTTTTTGTGCCATTAAAACACACATGCATGAGACATGCAGTCTTCCCCATAGGCCTCAGTAAGCATTTGAAAAGATTCTGTTGGTGTTTTGTTCAATTTTACTAAAAATTTCAAATTGACACGTTGCTCGACTTTTAAACTTAGCATTTTCCTGGCACACAACAGACAACACAGCTGCTTTAAATGATGTCTGACAATTAACTGAATGGCTGAGAGTGTTGATGTTTGTTATGCAGGTTCAGACATGTTCAAGGCCACCACTCAAGTGTTCACAATCAGTTCTCCCTGATTTGTCTGAAAAGGTAGAAACACAGTCTCATTATTTAATAGACGGACCTCGTAACAGATAAAAATACCAATTTGATGTCAAACCACAGCCAAGGAAGGAAACATTATTTTCTTGTTAGTTTGCATTAAATGTAGATTTTTTTTTTGCTTGCTGCAGCATTTTGCATAAAACCCTTTCTTTCCCTATGCAAATAATGATTGCCCACCTTAAGGCAAATGAAGTCGTATGGATTTCAGGCAGCCAGAGCATGAAATCTGTCTTCTTCGTGTGACTTCCAGTTTAAAATGCTGTGATGGATTTTTAAAGTACCCCAAAACTGGTGCTTCTTTCAATTAAATAAATTGACTAGAAATGTCAATTAACCTTGTAAGAACATTTTCATAGTCATTAAAAATGTGATCTATTTTTTTAAAAGTCCAACAGTTAACAAATATCTCATATAGCTCTTATCACTCCTTCCCCCTTGCTTTGAAAAACAAATACAGTGGGAAACAGGCTGGAGTTTTGAACAAATGTTTTGACATGCTAGGTGGTTGAGAGGAGGAGGCATTATCCAAAAACTGACTTTGAGATTACTCATCAGATGTTTATACAAGTGTGTGTATATTTTAGGTGTCTGAATGCTCTTCTGCCATTTATAGACCACTGGGAACAGCAGAGGAGGGGCAAATTTATGATGCCTGAAAAATATGGTTCCAGTGGTAAAAGAAAGCAGGAATGGATGAGTTAAGCAACTTTACTGATTTAAATCTTTCCCTCACACTGATATGTATTCAAAATCCAGTAAACTGTGAAGCAGGGGCTACCACACCTTCTGAGCCTTATTTTTATATTTATATAAGTTGTTGTCACCTCTGATTCCCGGTGTTGCACTTGTTTTTTAAAATGTGAAACCAAATACAGTATAAGGTATGCCTTCTGGAAGGAGAGAAGGTAATGGTTCCCTTGTCTCTGAAAGCACATTTCTGCAGCTCAAAACTTCCAAGTTTGGTTTTGAAAATTCAAGTCATGCAAAAGTTATGTTTGTTGTTCTGTACCTTCAACTCAACTCTGACTTACGCAACCCTATCTGAGGGTTTCTTGGCAAGATTTATTCAGATGAAGTTTGCTATTGCTATTGCCTTCCTCTGAGGCTGAGAGAGTGTGACTTGCTCAAGCTTGCCCAGTGGGTTTCCATGGCAGAGCAGGTCTTGCAGAGTTCTCTTCCAACTGTCAAAATACTATGCCATGCTGGTGTATCACTTCCTGGGTTCTATGCCGCCAACTATAACTAAGTATTGCAAACACAACAGCACTTTAAATCTCTCTCTCTCTCTCTCTCTCTCCATATATATTTAACAACAATACAAGTTATATATTAAAATTTGACAGAAATGCACTTCCCAAAAGTTCCAGGCAGCCTTTGATGTGCCAGTGCAGGACCCTTCTCCCTGTGCTGCTTAGGATTTCTGTAACACTCAGTACAAACTTAAAGCCTTGAACTTGCACTCTTAGCACAGCAAAGCAAATATGATTTAATAGGCATCACTGAAATCTGGTGGGAAGAGTCTCATGATTGGAATGTAGGAATACAGGGGTATATCCTATTTCAGAGAAATAGACCAAACAGGAAGGGTGGCTGAGTAGTATTATACATTAAGGATGTGTATATCTGTGAACAGATCCATGACCTAAATCCTGGGAGCCAGGTTGAGGGCATCTGGGTAAAAATCAAGGGGGAGAGAAAGAGTAGGGATGTCATTGTGGGGAGTCTACTACAGACCTCCAAGCCAAACTAAGGACTTGGATGATGCCCTCCTGAAGAGATGGCCACACAATCAGACAGGACAGATGTCGTAATAATGGGGGATTTTAACTAGTCTGGTATTTGTTGGAAGTCCAACTCTGCCAAAAATTTAAGGTCCAACAAATTCCTCACTTGCCTTATAGTCCAGAAGGTAGAAGAAGCAACAAGGGAATTGGCCATTTTAGATCTGATCCTAACCAACAGAGATGATGTGGTGAATGGGGTGGAAGTGTGGGATCCTTATGGGGGAGTGACCATATTCACCTGGAGTTTGTTATACAGAGGAAAGGGGAAACCAAACATAGTCAGACATGCATTCTAGACTTTAAGAAAGCTGATTTCAAAAAACGTAGAGAATTACTGGGTCAGGAATACTAAAAGAGAAGGAAATGATATATTGAAGGCACAACTTCAAACAGTTCCAATGAGGAGGAAAAATGGCAGGTGTGTAAAGAAACCAGTATGGATGTCTAAAGAACTTTCAAGTGAGCTAAGACTTAAAAGGAACATGTACAAGAAATGGAAAAAGGGAGAAACCTCCAAAGAAGAATTCAAACAAATAGCCAGCTCATGTAGGGGCGAAATCAGAAAAGCAAAACCACAGATGGAGCTCAGGCTTACTAGAGAGGTTAAAAACAATAAAAATGACTTTTATGGATATGTCCGCAGCAAAAGAAAGAACAAGGAAGTGGTAGGACCACTGCTGGGACAAGGTGGCAAAATGCTAGGGTACAGAGAAAATGCAGAACTACTCAACACCTTCTTTGCCTTGGTCTTCTCCCAAAAGGAGAACAGTGCTCAACCTGGAGAAAATGGAGCAGATGATGCAGTTGGGGAAATGTAGCATAGAATAGGTAAAGAGGTTGTTCAGGAATACCTGGCCAGTGTATATGAATTCAAGTCTCCAGGTCCAAATGAACTACATCCAAGGGTACTAAAAGAACTGGCAGAAATAATCTCAGAACCACTGGCAATGATCTTTGAGAAATCATGGAGAACAGGAGAGGATCCAGCAGACTGGAGGAGGGGAAATATTGTCCCCATCTTTAAAAATGGAAGGGGAAGAAGACCTAAATAATTATTGCCCAGTCAGCCTGACATCAATACTAGGAAAGATTTCAGAGCAGATCATTAAGCAGACATCCTGCAAGCACTTAGAAAGGAATGCTGTGATCACTAAAAGTCAACATGGGTTTTTCAAAAACAAGTCATACCAGACTAACCTTATCTCTTTTTTTGATACAGTTACATACTTGATAGATGAAGGGAATGCTGTGGATGTAGTGTATCTTGATTTCAGTAAGGCCTTTGACAACGTCCCCAATGATGTTCTTGCAAAAACGTTAGTAACATGTGGGCTAGACAATGCAACTGTTGGGTGGATTTGTAATTGGTTGATGGGCTGAATCCAAAGGGTAGTCACCAAAGGCTACTCTCCATCCTGGAGAGAAGTGATTAGTGGGGTGCCACAGGGTTCTTTCCTGGGCCCAGTGCTACTCAATATCTTTATCAATGACTTGGATAAGGGAATAGAGGGCATGCTTATCAAGTTTGCAGATGACACCAAATTAGGAGGGGTAGCTAATACCCCAGAAGACAAGATCAGAATCCAAAATGACCTCAGCATATTAGAAAGCTGGGCCAAAACTAACAAAATGAATTTCAAGAAGAGAAATGTAGGATATTACACTTGGGCAGTACAGTTGTCCCTTGACATTCGTGGGGGTTAGGTTCCACGGACCCCCGCGAATGTCAAAAAACCACGAATATTGATTGCCCTCCCCCCACCCTCCCCTGGCCTTCACGGAGCCTTCCAAGGCTCCGTGAAGGCCTCTGCAACCCTCCCCCCTCCCTCCCCGGGGCCTTCACGGAGCCTTCCAAGGCTCCATGAAGGCCTCCGCAGCCTCCCCCCACCCTCCCCAGGCCTTCACAGAGCCTTCCAAGGCTCCGTGAAGGCCTCCCGCCATCCTCCCCCCTCCCTCCCCGGGGCCTTCGCGGAGCCTTCGAAGGCTCCGTGAAGGCCTCCGCGGCCTCCCCCCACCCACCCCAGGCCTTCACGGGGCCTCTGGAGGGTCTCCAAAGGCCCCGTGAACGCCTCCCCGGCCCTCCCCGCTCCTTCCCAGGGCTTTCAAGGGGCCTCCGGAGGCCCCTTTTTGCGGTTTTGGAGGGGCCCGGCAGGGGGTTGGAGTGGATGGCCCTTGTGGTCTCTTCCAACTCTATGATCCTATGAAATCCCTAAATTAAAAAAAATGCAAAAGAGAAGCAAGTGCAATATAGAAATTACATTAGAAAGATTTGATCCTTTTGTTCCCTCCTAAACACAAAACTAAAAACATCGCTACCTGATTCAAAGTGAAAAGGGCCTATGCCTCAGTTCTGTCAACTACAACTCCAGTCCTGCTCTCCTTCTGAACTCCAACAGCAAGTACAGTCCCTTCCTGAAGGTTTCCCACTCACTGGACCAAACCAATACTCATAGGGGTTATGGTGGCTTTCTATTTATTACTTTAATTCATGTATTAATCAGCTTACCTGTACTAGCATGACTGTGTTACTGTACCAGTGCTCACACTGGCTGGAGTTGTAGAATCAAAACAGGTACTTTTTCAAGCTATGGATTATACTCTATTCATCTGATGAAGTGGGCTGCAGTCCATGGAAGCATGGAGCAGGGATATGAGCAGAGATCCCGTTAGTGCCCCTAATGAGCCCCACCTCCAGAAACCCCAAAAATTGGTTTATTAATTATTTGGCTTATTAATATGGTCTTGCATGGGGAAGAGCAGTAAAATATCAGGGACTTGCTGTAAGGATTCCAAAAGGCATGTGTTAAGCCATGTATCACCCAAAGGAAGGACTATTGACAAATTCCAAACTGTGAGGAAACATAATGAGGTCAAGAGGACATTTGCTTTCACACACCCTAAGTGACAGACAATTGATCCCATCACTGGTGGATGGACTAATCCTTCATCTGAAGGTATCCCCTTCCCTTTACCACACACCCAGACATTAAGGAGGCAGCTCAAGCTTTGTAAAACTAATCACCAGAACATTAAGAGTAGTTGCAACATATTAACATCATTGGAAACTCATTGTTCAGTTCCAAGAGTCTCTTGAGACTCATTGCTCAATCTCTGAGAGGCACCTGGAATTGCTTCAACACATGATTTCCAATCACCCGAAGGCACATTTTTGTTATAAATACTAGCCCAAAATCATGTCTCATTGCACACAGATTCCACCCCTGGGGACACTCCATCTCTCTGTGTTAGCCATTCCTGCTTCATTCATCCATGCTGCCGGTCTGCCCAATGACTTTGGACTACAAGACAGGTGTCATATATCCTCAGAAAACTCTCTACCTACCCCTCCATCGTCTTGTATGAATGCTTCATTGTATGAATGTGTGCATGCTTGGTATTATTATGTTTAACTCTTTAATAAATATCATTGTTAACTCCTACTTTGTGTGTTTCTGTGCATCAGTTCAGAGTTAGTAGGGGTATACAATTGGCGTAAAGATCCCCTTGTTGCCCCCTTTCACATTACTAAAGTCAAGTTGCTGCTAATTTCCCCAACATATTAGAAACTTGATATTTTTGTGGAATTTCCATGAGCACTTTGGGTAACAATCCCATGGAACAGGATTTGAACCCTGATATTCTGGAGTCCTGATCGAACATTCAAACCACTATGCCACCCTGGCCATCTTATATTATGTTAGTCAAATGAATGTATACTATGATGGAAAAAATTGAGCTCAGCAAAGCTTTTTTTGGACTACAGCTCCCAGAATTCCACAGCCCAGGATGCAGTCCAAAAAAAGGTAGGTTTTCCCAGCTCTTGATGTAAGAAGTGCAGACTCCCCTAGAAACTCAGACCATAATGAAGATTCCCTTGCCAAAAACACTCTCCAGATACTCTTCTGTTATTCATGCCCCTGAGAAATAACTACTGTTTCAAAAATGAAGGGCATCGTTCCATAACAATGGAATCTCCTCCCTGACAAAAAAATTGGTCCATATGAGAGTGAGGGTGGCACTGTCAGAAAAAAATACAGTAGGACCCCTGTATCCGTGGGGGATTGGTTCTGGTGTGGGGGGCATGGATACCAAAAACCACAGATAAAAGTGAATGCCACTCAAAATAATGGGACTTCCAGTTTAAAATACCATAGAGAACCTAGAACTTAGCCTTGGAGAACCTAGAAAATGTCTAGAGAAGATGACTCTCTAGGCATTTTCTAGGAAGACTCTATGGAACGTTTTGTGTCCTGTTTTGTGTCCTGTGGTTAACTGAATCAGTGGATAGTGAACCAGTGGATACAGGGGTCCTACTGTATAGTTCAACTACACTATGACATTCTTAACAGGGTCAAGGGTATATGAAGCACTTGTGTTTGGAGATCTAGATGATCTCAACAACAACCTGGGTGAGGAGAAGAACTGAAGGTAAATTGTATTTTGTGCCTGATGACATTTATGGAAATAGAGCTCTCTTTATCTATGTTTCTCCACCAGAGTTCCCTAGATCCTTAGGTTTCCATAAGAAATAATGATTGAACAAAACAAATACAATGTGAAATTGAAGGCTTTCATGGCCGGCATCCATAGATTTTCCTTGGTTTTTTTCTGGGCTGCGAGGCCGTGTTCTGGAATAGTTTCTTTCTGACATTTCACCTGCATCTATGACTGGCATACTCAGATGCCAAACAAATATACCTTTTTTTGAGCTGTAGAGATAATAATTTTTATGCAGGGGTTCCCTGACACTTGAAAATTATTTCAAAGGTTCTTCTAAGATAAAAAGGTTGAGAAAGGCTGGTCTAGATCCTCTGAAAGCCACTGGACCCACTGGACCGGGTGTAGCCAATCAGAAACCAGTTTAGCGATGAACAAGAAATGTCCTGAACAAGAACTCCCAGGCTGAGTCCCTTGTCCAGAACAGAAGAGTATGAGCTCAGGCAGTTAAATTAGGATACTATTCAGAAGCAGAGAGAGATGTGCTTCTCTATGTAACATGCTCTCTTGGGAACTACTTAGCCCACATTCTTGTGTATCGGCAGGCAAGAGGGACAGCTAATGGATGGGACAAAGCACCAGAAAAATCAGGGACATTGGTCCCAGAGACAATGGGAGACAGTGCTGCTGGTGGTATTTACAAATCCAAAATATATGTAAGTAAAAACAGGATTCAAAGTATCCTTCAGATTTTTCTCAGAATTTACCTTCATGAATTGTTGCACCTAGGGGACATTTTTAAATGAATTTTAATGGTTTTAACTGTACAGATTGTTTAATTGTTTTTAAAATAATTGTTATATGTATATAGTACAATCCCCCATATCTGTGGGACCCATATCTGTGGATTCACTTACCCGCATTAAAAAAAATGGTCTCTCTAGGCATCTTCTAGGTCCTCCAGTGTGATTCTATGGTATGCTTCAGCTGTAAGTTGACCATAAAATCATGCTGGAGGATCTAGAAGATGCCTAGAAAGGTGTTCTGTCTAGGCATCTTCTAGGTCTTCCAGCACGACTGTATGGTATGCTTGGTCTGGAAGTCATTCATTTTAATAGGGCTCCCTATTATCTGCTGTTTCTGGTATCAATGGTAAGTTTGGAAACATATCCCACTGGATACAGGGGTCATATTGTCCTTTTTACTGATTTTTAAAATAGTTTTAATTTGTACTGTTTTTAATAAGTTGTAACTTATCCTGAGTCCCATTATTGGGAAAAAGGTGGGATGTAAATGAATAAAATAAATAAATAAAACTAAGTCTGCTTTTGGAAAATAGTGTGAATTACTCCCAGTTATCTCACTGAAAGAGTTTTGCAAACAAATCCTGCAAGTACTGTAACTTGAAGTTAAAATTAGAGGGTTTTGCCTCACACACTGACAGTGAGTGTGACAGAAGGTGAGAGTTTTCAGCAAGCTAGCTGAATCATTAAGCTATCTGACTGCTTTGTTTATTAAGTGAGACCTTATAAAATAAATATAGTTGGGGGAGGAATAATTTATGATTTTGCAACAAAAAAAGTGCACCAGAAAGGCTTTAAACTGAATTGGCATATTTGTAAAATGTTTGCAGTACATTAGTCCATTAGAATAGAAAAATCAAAACATCAAAAGGATGTGCATTGATATTCTACATCAGCTACTTAGTTATGTATGTATAAATAAGTTATATCTCCTGGCCTGACCCCCACCCACTCAGACCATCTTAAGAGCCAACAGTCAGTGCTTGCTTAACACGTGGGCACCCTGGGCAATTACCCAGGGGCCCCACAAGCATAGGGGCTCCATGCTAACTATTCACAGGCCAGAATTTAACACTAATTTTCTGATCACCAGCCTCAACATTCAAATCCCCTGCATGGGCATGGCCCTGTGCCTCTTCTCCTCCTCTCCTCCTGCTCACCTAGTCCGAGCCCCAGCAGCAGCCCTGGTTGGGCACGGCCGGCCTCCTTCTACCCCTTCAGTCTGCAGGGTGTAGCACGCCGTGCTTTCCATTGCTTTGTACTGTGCTCTTGCGTGCCTCTCTTCACCGCCAACACCTGAACGGCCCCATGCTCGCCTCTTCTTGGGCCAAGATAATTTACATTTTTATTTTTGTGAGTGATTGTGTAGGCAGGGCCCAGTGCGTTGCTTTGCCTGGAAGCCTATAATGCTGTTAAAATGGCCCTGCCAACAGTTGGTTCAAGTGAAGGAGGTCTGGGGCTTGTCCAGGAGAACAAGATGTCATAGTCTTCAACCTAATCCAATGCAATCAGAGTGTCCCCACTAATATCAGCTCCTGGACAGGCCGTCCCTTTATGCCAGGAAGCAAAAGAGCAGCAGATAAGTCCATAATGGACTTCTATCCTGCACCCAAAGAGTGCAAAGGGCTGTTGGATGATCAGCTAAATACATATCCCAGCAAGGCACCTGGGCCTAGCAAAACCAGCCAGAATGATGGGAAAGAAGCTTCCCCAGTTACAGATGCATCAGACATCAGATCAGACTCACTTGCTAAGCTATGGGAAGACCTGTTGATGGATCTGCAAAAGCAGCTGAAAACAGCACTAGACCCTGTCAATTCAAAACTGACAGCTCTTACACATAAAATAGACTCCATTGAGGAGACTGCAAATGAGGCCCTGAAATTATCTACAGTCCAAGAAACCCATCTCAAATGCCTACATAATGCCCAAGTGACCCTGAATGATGAGATTGCTGACCTTGAGGACAGAAACAGACGTCTTAATATCCACCTGCGTGGGATAGCCAAGGGCTTGGAAAAAGGCGACCTATTGCAATTTATAACTGCCTGGATTAATAAGATCTGCCCTGACCTGGAATTATCATTGGCTAACATAGAATGTGTGCACAGGGCATCAGCTTACTTTCCACAGAAAGTCAACATTCCTAGAGACATACTCATTAGGTTCACCAGGTATCCAAAAAAAGGCCCAATGTACTTGCCAAACTGTCCTCCATCTCAGATCTCCAATGCAATGGCATACCAGTCTCCATATCCTAGGACCTATCTGCAGACACGCTTCGGAAGCGACGAGTGATGAACCCCCTAACTACCATCCTCAGAAAGGAAGGCATCTGTTACCATTGGGTATACCCATTCAAAATCATCATAACTAAAGGTACCACCACTATGATCATCTCCACTCCAGTCCAGCTACTAGACATCATCACTACACTAGATGTTCCAGTATCCCGTGAGATTCGAAGGGAGGCCACCCATTCCTTCCCAGGTGAGGAGGACCCCCCAACATCTGAGTGGAAGACTGCCCGAAGGAAAAAAGATAAACAGAGCAACCCCAACCCTCTCCCTGACCAGTGCATTTTCACCTGGTGCCACAGCACTGACAGGCTGATGGTTTGAAGTCTGCAGTCCTCTGGGTCGGGTTACAGGATGCCATGTTGTCTTCTTCCTCATATTTCACTTTTTCCTTTGTGAAATCCTCCATCTTGAACAAACAGTTGGAATTGGCAACATTGTAACCACCAGCGCAAGGCGCAAAATGGTTTGCATAGAAGCTTGTAGATATGTTTGCTGGTTTTACTTTTACTTGTATGTTTTTTTTTTCTGTATGTCTGTAAAAGTGAAGTGTAAGACTTTAAGCACTGTACAATCTAACCTTCTGTCATGGTCAGCCAGGACTCTGAGGACTCAGAAGGCGAGGAGGCTGAGCCAGTAGCAGAAGAGCTGGCTGAGTCTTAGTCTAGCCCTGAAGAACCCAGGGCTCAGCAGCCTAGCCCTCCCCCAGCACAGGGTCCAAGCCTGGGAGACATAGTGGAGCAAGAGCAAGAGGTAGAAGAGCAGGTACCTACCTTTAGCCAAAGGAGAGCAGAGAGGGTGTGGCTTCGTCATTCCCGGAGATTAAGAGACAGAAGCTCATCAATCACCCCGCAGCTGGGAGTGGGAGCTGGGCCAACTACAAGAACTTGGAGCATCTCCAGACGGCCCGGAAGTTGTCCCAGAGGCAGAAGCGGTGGTCCCTGTTTTTTGGGCGCTTCAATTTCCAGCTCCAGTACGTTCCTCGGGCCCAGAATCGGCAGGCCGATGCTCTCTCCCAGAAGCCAGAGTACGCCACGGAACCAGAGGGGGACCTTTGGTCCACCATTCTGCGCCCAGAGAATTTTGCTGCTGCTCCAAGGGAGGCTACACTGCTGGACCAGATTCGTGACCTCCAGAGCCAGGACCCGTTCGTGACCCAGCATTTGGCGGAGGGGGATGCCTCTCCTTTTGAGTTCCGAGACGGCCTGCTCTACCACCGGGGCCGCATTTATGTACCAGCAGGCCCATGTCAGGAGGCGGTCCTGCGATTGTGCCATGATGCCTAAACAGCAGGGCACTTTGGATTTTGCAAGACCCTGCACCTCCTCACCCGGGAGTTTTGGTGGCCTTGGGTCCATGCGGAGGTGGCCCAGTATGTGGACACTTGCCCTGTGTGTTGCCGTGCTAAGGATCATCCGGGGCGACCTGCGGCCTTACTGCTGCCTTTGCCGACACCTTCGGGGCCCTGGAAACTCATCTCGATGGTCTTTATCATGGACCTGCCTCCTTCTGCAGGCTGTACCACCATTTGGGTGGTGGTGGACCTGTTCTCCAAGATGGCTCACTTTGTGCCTTGCACTGGCCTTCCCACGGCAAAGGAGACGGCCCGGATGTTTGTAAAGCACATCTTCCGGCTCCATGGCCTTCCTGAGGGAGTAGTCTCTGATCAAGGAGCCCAGTTTACAGCCCGGTTCTGGACTAGTCTGATGCAGCTCCTGGACATCGCGCCTCACCTGTCCTCAGCGCACCATCCTGAGTCCGATGGCCAGTCAGAACTCACGAATGGGACACTGGAGCAGTACCTCCACTGTTACTCCAGTTATCGCCAGGAGAACTGGGTCGACCTGCTGCCATTGGCCGAGTTCGCCTACAACAACTCCGTGCATGCCTCAACCCAGCAGACGCCCTTCTTTGCCACCGGCGGCTACCATCCACAGGGATTTCCGGTGGTGGCCCCTGGCTCGGTGGTCCCTGCGGCAGACCAGTGGCTCCAGGAACTCCGGGCTGCTCAGTCCTTGCTACAGGAACAGCTTCAGGTGGCCAAGGAGGCGTATAAGTGGGGCGCAGATCGTCGTCGGCAGGAAGGTCCTCCTTTGCAGGTGGGGGATTCGGTCTGGCTGTCCACGCACCATCTCCCGCTCCAGCGGCCGTGTCGGAAGTTGGATGCTCAATTTGCAGGGCCCTACAAGATCGTGGCCCAGGTGAATCCCGTGGCTTTTTGGCTCCAGCTTCCGCGGACGTGGCAGATCCATCCAGTCTTCCATTGGTCCCTACTGCTTCTGGCTTTGGGGGTTTGTCCCGACGCTGGTCCTGCACCTCCGCCCGATCCGGTTTTGGTGGATGGGGGACAGGAATTTGAGGTGGCCCAGATCTTGGACTCTCGTTGCCATTGGGGCCGCCTTCAGTATTTGGTCGACTGGGTTGGCTATGGGCCAGAAGACCGCTCCTGGGAAGATGCCTCCGATGTACATGCTCCCCGCCTGGTTCGGGCATTTCACCACCGCTTCCCGGACCGGCCTCATCCTCCTCCAGGTGCGAGGGAGGATAATGGGGGGGGGAATGATGTCATGGTCAGCCAGGACTCTGAGGACTCAGATGGCGAGGAGGCTGAGCCAGTAGCAGAAGAGCTGGCTGGGTCTGAGTCTAGTCCTGAAGAACCCAGGGCTCAGCAGCCTAGCCCTCCCCCGGCACAGGGTCCAAGCCTGGGAGACATAGTGGAGGAAGAGCAAGAGGTAGAAGAGCAGGTACCTACCTTTAGCCAAAGTAGAGCAGAGAGGGTGTGGCTTCGTCGTTCCCGGAGATTAAGAGACAGAAGCTCATCAATCACCCCACAGCTGGGAGTGGGAGCTGGGCCAACATAAGCAGCTGGGGGACGCTGGGTTCCTTGTTTCAGGCAGTCTGCATTTCCTGGAGGAAGCCTCTGCCTGTGACTCTCCTGGAACCTTGCTATCTTGAGACTTTGGATATCTTGACCTTGGACTGCCTTCGTTGACCCACCTGCCGGAATCCTTTTGACCTCGGACTGCCTCTTCATTCTTCGCTCTCTCTCTCTGTGTACTTCTGACCCTGTAGGACTGCTACTGACAACACCAGGTACCGTTCTTTTCAACTGAGTTGTTGCTGAGCCGGGCTGTCTTATCAGCTATTTGAGTTGGCTTCCCGACACCTTCCTCTTATTAAACAGTTCCCCCAATCCTTGAGTGGTGGGATGAGGGAGAGGGAAGAGGGACAGGGACTGAGCTCATATCAGGACACCCTTGACCATGCCTAGTGTCTGTTTCGTTTCCTTCAATGTCAAAGGGTTGGGGTCTCCTGCAAAGAGGGCCAACATTCTCAAATAAATCAAACTCCTTAAGCCCAATGTCCCCCCCTTTTTTTGCAGGAGACGCATAATAAATCTTAAAAGCCAATTCTTCGGCCTCACGCTTTGGGGAACAATTTGTGGTGGGAGGTTTGGAGAAAGCCAAGGGGGTTGCTATTATTATGGATAAATTTGTTGTATTTCAACTACATAGCTCCAAGAACGACTCGGAGGAGAGGTTTATCATATACAAGGCCAGCTGCATAGTCAGTTGGTTACTCTCGGGTCTTTCTACGTACCTAACAATCACCAATCCACTTTTTTTTTAACCTTCCTACACACATTGACAGACATAGCTAAAGGGGAAGTTATCATAGGGGGGATTCCAATGCTGTTTTGGACCCCCTCCTTGATAGGTCCTATAGACCTGGCTCAGCCCCCCCCAGTTGTCATGAGGGACGTGCTGGAAGCTGCCAGCTTAATCAACCCATGGAGAACACTTAATCCAACAGCTAAGGACTTTACCTTTTATTCTCCCCTACATGATTCCTATTAATGAATAGATCACTTCTTTATCAACAAACATCTTCTAAACCAGATCCAAGAAATGTCTATATCTTCAATTTTATATTCTGACCATGCGCCGCTCCTCCTAACATGGTCACTCGATATGGATGCCACGCCAGATAGAATCTGGCACTTTAACTCCATAGAATCATAGAATCATAGAGTTGGAAGAGACCTCAAGGGCCATCCAGTCCAACCCCCTGCCATGCAGGAATACACAATCAAATAATTCCCAACAGATGGCCATCCAGCCTCTGTTTAAAAACCTCCAAAGAAGGAGACTCCACCACACTATGAGGCAATGTATTCCACTTCCAAACAGCTCTTACTGTCAGGAAGTTCTTCCTAATGTTTAGGTGGAATCTCTTTTCCTGTAGTTTGAACCCATTGCTCTGTGTCCTATGGACTTTTTCAGACAAGGGTTACCGCTCAAGAAGCTTGAGGAAGAGGCATGGCGCTGTTGCGTGGCAGGGGGTCTATTTTGGACACCACCGCCCCTCTCTCGGCATCATCCGTGTCAGTTCCATGTACGATTGAAGACAGCCGCACCATTTTTTACTCACGGAAGTTGTCCGTGAGAGATTCTCAATTCTAACAGAGATAACAGACCTCACCACAGCCCACAAACACACTGGAGATCACCGCACATTAACCCTACTAAAACAAACAAACAAACAAAAAGCAGAATTAGAGGAACTAGATTTCATTTGCATCAGGTTGGTGGGGGAGATTGTGGGATAGCTGGCTAATGGAGAAATTATCAGACAATATAAAGAGAACATCTGGGCATCCCACTTCATTGACAAATAGCTCCCTCTGATAGACTATGTAAACACCATCAAGTTCGACCTCAACCCCCTGCCTTAACATGGCATGTTATGGAAAGATGTACTGGACTGATCACATACAGCGCAACAGACAGATAATCTTGTCTGGACGTTAAGAACCCTAACTACATTCACTTGACTTTTGTGGTTACATGGAGTTTTATGTTTACCTTTGTGTTTTGTACTGTGAGTCTCCCTAATATGTAACCAATTATTTCAACCGACCCTCTCCACTGACGCCCCATTGTCATGGGAGAGGCTTGCGTACCCTAATGTTTTGAGCTATGCTGGCGGTGGCATAATAGCCACCGGTAGGGTCTCCCATGCCAGACAGGTCAAAACCGAAGGGTCTGGCAAAGAGCGTCAAAGGGTAGGATGGGCTCTCTAGCCTAATGGCAACCATCCTAGGAGAAGGAAAATTCTAATCCCAAACTCGGGCAGATGGTGCTCGTCCAACCCTGTAAGGTCAACCATCTAAGAGAAGGAAACTCTAATCAAACCTACGACCCGAGGACCTCGCTGCTACCGTCCATGCTTGCAAGGCCAGCAGACGAACCTTTGGTTTAAAAGGTGAGGCCAGTTCTGTGCATGCTGCGCTCCAACAGAAAAATCCATTGCACAGGCTCGAAGGACAAATCCAATTCCAAAAAAGCCCTGTAGTGATAGGCGAGGGACGAAACGGCAGGTGTAAAGATGCACTGGAAGCCGCAGACCCAACCCTGCATGCAGGTGGTTCAGGACTTTTGTCGCTCGAGGCTGACCCGGGAGATGACAGTCTTGTTCGGCAGCATCCTGAACGACCAAGCAGCCTTTTTTAAGGAGAGCACTGCTTGCTCCATATGGAGAGGGGCCTAGAAAAGGTGGCCTAACAAAAGCTCATCTCCATCTACCTGGTTGGCTAGCCGTGGCCAATGGGCATCTTCTGATGCGGTCAAACCAAGGCAAAGAAACAAAGGCACACACTGGCCTCCAAAGGTGTAAATAAGAGAAACGACAACGCAGAAAGAATCACAACCTGGAAACATCACCCAAGGAGACCTTCTGCTGTGCTTTCT
This sequence comes from Gambelia wislizenii, assembly GCA_030847615.1. Taxonomy (NCBI): domain Eukaryota; kingdom Metazoa; phylum Chordata; class Lepidosauria; order Squamata; family Crotaphytidae; genus Gambelia; species Gambelia wislizenii. The sequence continues at coordinate 15,255,093 of JAUMIR010000009.1, read as the reverse complement.
GCAACCGGACTTGTTTATCTCAGATTGGCCTTTTTAGTCATCAGCGCGCTTGCAGAAAGCGTGGGATGAGTCCTTCCTGAACCTTCGTTTGCAAAGAAAAGCCAGAAAGGGAGATTTCAACCAACACCATTCTGTTCAATACTTGCAGTTTTGTATTGCTTAAATGAAAATCTTTAATAAATACAATTAAAAAAAAGTGAAGGAGGTCGGTTCAGCAGGTGACCAAGGGATAAGGAGAATGAAGTTACCACCTCCTTCCCACCAGGAAGTGAGGCTGCAACAAACAGTTGCAACAGAGGTCTTGCTTCCAATTGTTGCAACATAACTTCCTGGTGGGAGTGGGGCAGAAATGTCATCCTCTTTGCATCCCTTTGCCAGCTGGACAGACCTCCTTCACCTGATCCAACTGCTAGCTCTTAAGGTGGGTTCCATGTCAAGTGAGGCTGTGAATCTGTCTGTGTTTTAGAATTAACTTTAAAGAAGCTATGCATGGTGTTGAACCCTATCCCCAAAATAGTTTTAGCTCTTTGGAAAGCTCCTGTAAAGTTCACACTAAAACCAAGAACAGCTTCACCACTCCATTGAGATGGAAGCCACCATCTGCCACTGGTTTGGGGACATAGGAGAAAAGCTGTCATGAACCCCCTTCTTGAGTTTCAGTAGGCAACATCTTCAGAGTTAAATAGTATGCTTTATTCCTAACAGAAATCTAAAGAGTTAGCAGTCCAACATTGTTACTTAAAATGAAGCACAAAGAAAAAACAGAATAATATATTTACAGTCAGCCAAAATCTAGTGGGCAACTCATTCACTGGTTCTCCAAATATCAAAGGAATGCAAAACATCAAACAGTCACCCAGCATACAGAGTTAATGGCAGGAAAAGGTTGTTTTACAACCTGATCCTGATAAAAGCCCTGATGCGAATCATGGTATATTTTCAGAAATGGGGGCAATGTAATTCCAGAATTAAAACAGACATGTTTATTCTGTGACTCAGGAGACCGTATATATGGCATGAAAGTGTAGTATGTGTTTGAGGGGGGAATTCCATGTTGCATGTTAGGGTTGAATCCCAAATGTTCTGCGTGGGCTTTGGTACCCCAGGAGCCATATTGCCATATTCATCTCATCCACTTTAAGGCACTAAAAACAAGGAACTGAAGACCTCTTATTTCCCTAATACAAGGAGTCCCCTCACCACTGTGAATTGCAAATACATCATTGAATACGTACATCATTGGAATGATTAATTCATCACCTTGTGGCCGTCCTTCTGGTGACCAGCCTTGGCTAGGCTGGTCCTCAGATGTTGTTGCTGTGTGCCTTCAAGTCGTTTGTTATTTATGGTGACTCTAAGGCAAACCTGTCACAGGGTTTTCTTGGCAAGATTTGTTCAATTGGGGGTTTGCTATGGCCTTCCTCTGAGGCTGAGATAGTGCAACATGCCCAAGTGCACCCAGTTGGTTTCCATGGCTGAGCAAGGATTCAAACTCTGGTCTCCAAGAGTCCCAGTCCAGCATGCAAACTCGTACACCAGGCTGGCCCTCATCAGATGCCACACCCACAATCCACTTCTGGGGTCATACAGTAGGACCCTGTATCCATTGCGGGTGTGTGGTATTCTGAGGGTGTGTGTGAATACTGAAAACTGTGGATAATAGCAAACATCATTGAAAATAATGGAACTTCCGATTTAAAATACCACAGAGTTGCCTTGGAGGACCTAGAAAATGGCTAGAGAGGACACATTTTCTAGGAAGACTCTACAGTATGTGTGCTGTTTTATGTCCCATGGATAATTCAATCAATGGATAATGAATCAGTGGATACGGGGGTCCTACTGTACTTGAAGCCTTACCAACTTTGCAGAACCACTCAGACCTTACACTTCACTGCTCACACAAGGACAGAGCAGGGCCTTGTGGAGGTCAGTGGAATTAAGAGCCAAGTATTTGAAGAGTCACATCACTGTGAAATTGCCACACAGTGAAAAGAGAATATGCTGTAACTGTAGAGGAGAGAGTGTGTGGGAGTATCTCCTATACACTCTAGAAAGAACAGAAGTATAAAAGTTATAGTTACCATAGCACTGGAAGCCTAGGCAGGAATTGCAAAAATAACGTAGCTGGACAAAGGCTTCTCCTTAAAATCCAGTGATTATTACTCTCAGAAACTTGATTAAAAGTTTCAGGGGGTCAGCAAGAGAAGTCAACAATTTTCCCTCAGGCCAGACTTGGAAACACAATGCCAGTGGCTTTTAAAAACCCTTTTCAAATAAAAGATGAGGTTTTAAAGCCCCCAAATTCTTATTTGACTTGGATTAAAACCCAAGACAGAGATTAATTCCCTTGGGGATTCTCATAATTAAAGCAATTAATTAAATTGGGAGAGCTCCCACAATTCCCCAGGATTTTGTTCCCTAAGTTTCTGTAACCGAGATTGTCACAATAATGGTGAAGGAAGGAAAGAAAGAAACACCTTTCCAGTCCTTTGCTTCTGCTGCTTCTTCCACACCTTCTGCTGTTTGAAAAATGAAGAATGAGGTGAGGAGAGTGTGTTGAATGCTTTGGCTCAGCAAAAACATCAGCAAGCTAGGTGCTGTTATTTTTAACGGAGGTCATATCTGAGGTAAGCTGAGAAACATTTGGACAGTTTGCCCAGCTCTTGAATTTTAGTCTTCTCATTTTGATCTCTAGGCAAAATAAGTAAAGGAAGTGGAGGAACCAAAACTCAAGAACTAAAACACCAAAGCAGCCTCCCCACTTTTTAAAAATTAAGACTCATCCCTAGGTCTTTTCCTCATTCTAAAGATTGGGGGCTTGTCTACATGGACCAAGTAAAATGATCTCACCTCGTATTTGCAGCAAGCCATCCAGATGTCATACAGGCCAAATCCGGGCCTTTTCAGTGCCCCAGGGCTTTAATCTGGACTTAAAAGAGTGGGGATTTAGTCTGGATTTGATCAGAAAATCGGGATATTTGCACATGTGCGTGGACTGCATATGGTAGCAGTCAGCGTGGGGTCGGGGAAGGAGTTTCAACAGTTGGGGAGAAGAGTTGGGGGGGGGGCTCCCTGAAACAGGTGATTAGCTGAACTTTCCCATAGGAAATCCTCTTTCCTGTTCCAATTTTACCTTTGTAGTGGTTCCTGCATTGCAACTTGCCATTTCTTTTGCAGCAGTTGTTTGGAGAAACGCATTCCAGTCTGCCCGTATCATTAGCTGTGTGCATGTCCACTTAATAGGATCTCTGAAGCTCCTCCAAGCCATGGGAAAAAATGCAGAGGCAATGCAGATATATATACATTCACATGCATGAGGGGAGTGGGGGAAACCAGAGTGGCCATGGCCATGTGGCTGCACATAACGCGACTTATTGGACCAGCTTGAAATCGAAAGGGACAACTGTGTTGACATTGCTCCCAAACTTGCCTCAGTGTGTGTGAACAAGCCTGTGGTCACTGTGGAGCCGATTAAACTGAAGGTAAACTGGATTTTCCTGTCAGTGTAGAGGAGCCCTAAGATGAAGGCTTCTAACATCAACATATGTCTAAACATACCTGTTCCTGCAAGCATTTCGTGCATAAGTAAATGTTTGATTTACCTTTGGCTGCAGGTTGTTTGTATTGCTTTTGTTGTAGTTTTGTATCTTACCAGCAACTTCTATTTTAGGCACTCATAATTTATGAGGATACTTATAACTTGTCACTTTAATTGTGAGATTTTACATAGAATGCTATTTGCCTTGTACTCTTATGAGGAAGGGAAGGTAAAAGATAAACAAATAAATCAGTCTGGTGATGTAATGCATTTGCTGCAAAAAGTGATCTGGGACTGCGAGCTGATGCTGTGGGCTTTGGTTTCTTGTCATCTGAGTGCTGTGCCATGCCTAGCAGTGGCAGATTGGTGCCAGACCCTGCACTTGTTTATACAAAGCAATAAAATGTAGAGTGGTGCACAGTAATGCCAATTCACAGCAACTTTTATTTGTCTTAATTTTTTTTAAAAGACTGCAAGTCTATCTGCTTTCACTATTCCAATGGGCATGCCTGTGAATCAAGATGGTGGACATGACTAAATTACTCGCATTGTTATTTATTTTGAGTTGCCATCACTGAACAGTTAAAAAAAACCTAAATCCAAGGTGAGATCTTCTGCTTTAACAAAGAAGCAAATAGAAAAAGGCTATTTTCTTGCCATAGCGAATGATTGCTATAGTGAAAATCCAACATGGCGATTTTGGGTGCTTTCCTTGTTAGCAAGCTCCAGCCCCTGTGCAAGTCTGACCAATCAAGGGAGCCCTGGTTGTGCAGTGGTTAAATGCCAGTACTGCAAGCCACAACATTATGAGTTTGATCCCAGAGCACTCTAAGGGTGACTCAGCCTTCCATCCTTCTGTAGGTTGGTAAAATGAGTACCCAGCTTGTTGGGGGCAATTAACTAAAAAATATTGTAAACTGCTTAGGGAGTGCTTTGGCACTGATAAGCAGTATACAAATATCAATGCTATTGCTATTGGTATTGCAATCAGCTGTCTACTCTGAGAATGTGTAGAATGCAAAGTGGTTGTCCTAACGGGTGACAATGTGCATTCCCACGCATTATTTTAAAAAATACAGGAAAAGTTCCCACTGAGTATTTGGTGTTTATGGTCCTCCCCTCCTTCCAAATACTGCAGATTGATGTGGGATCTCATTAAGACAAATCGTATTCACTTCAAATTCTATGAGGAATATTTTCACCATATAGGCAACCCCTGTGACTCCTGAGCTGTGGCAGTTGGTTGGCTCCCATGTCACTGGAGAGGGTGAGTCACTCCAGATTTTAGACTAAAGTTTAAAGAAGGCATCCAAGCTGCCAAATATACATTGCGGGTAGGATTCAGCAATATGAATCCTTTCAGGTTTAGATCAGGGGTGGGCAACTATGGAAGACTAGAAGGCAGCACACACACACACACACACACACACACACCAGAAGACCTTAGAGGGCCACAACCTCCCAGGAAAAAAATTAAAGTTTTTTGCACCAAAATGCTCTCCAACACTCTCTAGGGGGTATTTTGACCATGTCTTTAGGTCTCCCTAGGCCACATTTTTAACAACAGGAAGTGAGTGGAAGTGACTTTGTGTATCCCTGCAGGGCAGGGGTCCTGGACTGGATGGCCCTTGTGATCTCTTCCAACTCTATCAGTCTATGACTTCCTGTTCACATCCTGTTTTTTTAAAAGGCCTTTCTTGGGGCTAAATGGCTGAGTGAGGGGGGCATGGTGAAAATGCCCCACAAACATTCTAGAGGGCATTTGGGGGTCACAAAATCAGCGCTTGGCCACCCCTGGTTTAGACTAATACCAAAGCAGATTGATCACCACTCTGACAAGGAAGGCACTAACCATTACTGCTCCCAGTCAAATAAAGATAAACACCTCCCAAGTGACAATAGCTTCCAACCTGTCCTGCCCCACCATGCTCAAAGCTCTGGTTTACTAGACTCCACTGCTCACTGTCTCATAAAGCAGCCATGTGTCCTACTTTATAGGGCTTGGCTTTCAGTTTTCAGGCACCCTTTCTTGGAAGGGTTGTCTGGTTCAAGTCCAACTTAACGAAAAATAACTGTTAAGAAAAAGCCAGGAGAACAAGGGCTTTGAGGTTGCCCATCAACAGTGAACATTTGGGCAGCAGACCTCCCCACTAAGCAAAACAGGTTTCCTTAAATCATCAAATCAAATTAAATTGAATAATTACATGAAATCATGAAATTGTCTCTGTATTTTTATCTACACCCAAGAGCCTACTCCCTCTATGTCTCTCTCAGAGACTACCTGCTTGAGTGAGGCATTGAACAGGTGGCTGCTTCACAGACGTTTTATGCCCATTTGCTGGAAAATCTGCATTTGCCAGAAGGAGAAGGTATGGCCTATGGGGCTCTCAGGACTTTATCACACTACACTGTTATAGTGCTATTATTCCACTTTAACCGCTATGGCTGCCTCCTGTGGGATTCTGGGGTTTGTAGTTTAGTGAGGCCTAAGAGCTCTCTGGATGAGAATGCTAAATGCTCCTCCCTAAACTGCAAATCCCAGGATTCCATAGGAGGCAGCCAGAACAGTTAAAGTCAAATAATAGTGCTATAGCAGTGTAGTGATCACCTGCTCTGATTCCAGGCTGTCTTTCCAAGCCTTCTTCTGATTTCTTAACTATACTCTCCATTTGGTTAATGACAGCCAAGGTGTGTGTGTCTTCCAAGCTGCCTGTCAGCTTATAGTGAACCCATGAATTTCATAGGGTTTGGCTATATGAAATCTTTAACTATTGCAATTTCTTCATTGCCCACTTTAAAGTTATGCAAATTGTGTGTGGTCATTATTTTTGTCATCTTAATATTATACTGTAACTCTGCTTTTGCACTTCCTTCCTTAAATTTCATCAGTAGTTGTTCCAAGTCTCCTATTTTCTGCAATTTCTCTGGCTTTTCTTCGCAAACGAAGATTCAGGAAGGACTCATCCCACGCTTTCTGCAAGCGCGCTGATGACTAAAAAGGCCAATCCGAGATAAACAAGTCCAGTTGCAAAAAGCACAGCAGAAGGTCTCCTTGGGTGATGTTTTTGGGTTGTGATTCTTTCTGCGTTGTTGTTTCTCTTCAAGACTTGTTCGTCGTGAGTTCTCAAATAAGGCTGCAGCACTGTGGATAGTGCGTCTCCATGCCTCCCGATGTGAGGCCAGGGTGGACCACTGTTGGTGATCAATTTGGCCAAGCCTGAGATGTTGTTTCAGGGAGTCTTTGTATCGCTATTTTGGAGCGCCCCTCTTACGCTGACCCATGGTGAGTTCACCGTAGAGTAGTATTTTTGGGAGGCGATGGTCCTCCATCCTAGAAACGTGCCCTGCCCAGCGCAGTTGTGTTCTCAATATCATGGCCTCAATGCTGGTGATCCCTGCTTGCTCAAGGACAGCAACATTCGTCACATGGTCAGTCCAGTGTATATTTAGGATTGTGCGTAGACAGCGCTGATGAAAGCGCTCGAGGAGTCGTAGGTGGTGGCGATAGGTGACCCATGTTTCAGATCCATAAAGGAGGATAGACAGTACGATGGCTCTATACACACTGATTTTTGTGCTTTGCCTCAGGTGTTTATTGCTCCAGACTCTTTTGTGAAGTCTTCCAAATGCACTATATGCCTTTGCTAATCTGTGATCGATCTCTTTGTCAATCTTGGCATCTGAGGAGATGATGCTTCCCAGGTAGGTGAACTGCTGAATGGACTTGAGCACAGATTTGCCGACGGCAATGTGGGGATGGTGGTGTTCGTCCTGTGGTGCAGGCTGGTAAAGAACTTCTGTTTTCTTCAGGTTGACTTCTAGCCCAAACAGCTCTGCAGCTGTTGCAAAGCAGGATGTTAGGCGCTGCAGAGCTGCTTCTGTGTGGGCAACAAGGGCAGCAGCATCGGCGAAGAGCAGCTCACGGACTAGATAGTTTAGAGTCTTAGTGTGAGCCCTCAGACGGCTTAAGTTAAACAAGCTACCATCAGTACGGTAGCATATATAGATGCCGTCATCTTCTTCAAGCTCTGCCATAGCCCTTTGGAGCATCGTGCTAAAGAAGATTGTAAATAAAGTTGGTGCAAGTACACAACCTTGCTTCACTCCATTAGTTATTAGAAAGGGCTCTGAAAGAGCATCGCCATATCTGACTTGACCACGCTGGCCCTCGTGTAGCAAGATAATCATTTTAAGGAATTTGGGGGGACATCCTAGTCTTTCCAGGATCTGCCACAGACCTTTTCTACTTACAGTGTCAAAGGCTTTGGTGAGGTCGACAAATGTTACATAGAGACCCTTGTTCTGCTCTCTACATTTCTCTTGCAGTTGCCTAAGGGCAAATACCATGTCTGTAGTACTCCTATTGGCTCTGAAGCCACATTGGCTTTCAGGGAGAAGTTCTTCTGCAATAGCAGGAACTAATCTGTTCAGGAGTATCCTTGCAAGGATTTTTCCAGCAATAGAGAGCAGTGTTATGCCTCGATAGTTTGAGCAATCGGATTTTGCTCCTTTTTTCTTGTATAGGGTGATGATGACTGCATCTCGGAGGTCTGATGGCAGTTCCCCTTTTTCCCAGCAATTCACAAGGAATTCGTGGAATTTTTCGTGGAGTGCATGACCTCCGTGTTTCCAAGCTTCAGGTGGAATTCCATCAATCCCAGCTGCCTTGCCGTTTTTCATCTGCTGTATGGCCTTAAGGGTCTCTTCCAAAGTGGGAGCTATGTCCAATTCATTTTTCATTGGTTTTTGTATCATATATTGGATAGCTGAGGCTTGGACTACTCGGTTGGCACTAAAGAGACTTTGAAAATGTTCAGCCCAACGATTTAGGATGGAGGCTTTATCAGTAATTAATGTTTGACCATCTGTACTGTATAAGGAGCTTTGGACCTGATAAGTAGGTCCAAACACTGCTTTAAGAGCTTCATAAAATCCTCTATGATCACCCAGATCTGCACAGCGTTGTGTCTTTTCTGCTATATTGATCCAACACTTGTTTTGCATGTCTCGGAGTTTTTGTTGTAGTTTGCTACATGTGAGGCGGAAAGCTGCTTTTCTTACATGACAGGTTGGCTGGGTGAGGTATGCCTGGTGAGCAGCTCTCTTCCTTGCCAACAGCTCCTGGATCTCTTGGTTGTTTTCATCAAACCAGTCTTGATTTTTCTTGTGGGAGAACCCGAGGGATTCTTCTGCAGACTGGAGGATACTGTTTTTGATATGTTGCCAAAGCACTGTAGGAGAAGGATCTGTAGGATGGTCTTCAAGTTTCATTTGTAGATTTGCTTGGAAGTTGTCTCTCATGGTAGCTTGTTGAAGATTGTTGACTTGGAGTCTCTACTTTAAGATGCCACCCCTCTTAGGTTTGAACTTAAGATGAAGATTTAGTTTACATCTGACGAGGCGATGATCTGTTTGGCATTCTGCACTGGGCATCACTCGTGTATGACGGACATCACGAATGTCTCTCTGACGGACTAGAACGTAGTCAATGAGGTGCCAATGTTTGGATCGGGGATGCATCCAGGTTATCTTCAAGCTATCTTTCTGCTGAAAGATTGTGTTTGTAATAGTCAGCTGTTGTTCTGCACAGAACTCTAGCAGGAGGCGTCCGTTATCATTGCAATTTCCAACACCATGCTTGCCTAAGACACCTTTCCAGGCTTCGGAGTTCTTTCCTACTCTGGCATTGAAGTCACCAAGGATAATAATTTTATCTTCTACAGGGACTTTTTGTATGAGTTGGCGTAGGTCTGTGTAGAATTTGTCTTTCTCTACAGGGTCGGCTTGCATAGTTGGGGCATATATACTAAAGAGAACAACATGTGGGAGGCGTAAGGAAATAATGCGATCAGAGTGTCCTGTTGGCAAGGTTTCGAGTTTGGAGGCAATGGAGTTTTTAATCATAAAGCCTACTCCTGAAAGATGTTTTTCGGTTTTGGGTTTGCCAGACCAGTAAAGTGTGTAGCCGGCACCATGTTCTTTAAGGCTGCCTTCCTCGTGGAAGCGAACTTCACTAAGAGCAGCGATGTCAATATTAAGCTGTGATAGTTCAAGGGCTATTAGGGCAGAATGACGCTCAGGCCGTCCACTATCTTCAGAGTCTTGCATGGTTCTGATGTTCCAGCATGCAAGTGTCAGTTTATTTACACCTTTGGAGGCCAGTGTGTGCCTTTGTTTCTTTGCCTTGGTTTGACCGCATCAGAAGATTCCCGTTGGCCGCGGCTAGCCAACCAGGTAGTTGGGGATGAGCTTTCGTTAGGCCACCTTTTCTAGGCCCCTCTCCATATGGAGCAAGCAGTGCTCTCCTTAAAAAAGGCTGCTTGGTCGTTCAGGATGCTGCCGAACAAGACTGTCATCTCCCGGGTCAGCCTCGAGCGACAAAAGTCCTGAACAACCTGCATGCAGGGTTGGGTCTGCGGCTTCCAGTGCATCTTTACACCTGCCGTTTCGTCCCTCGCCTATCACTACAGGGCTTTTTTGGAATTGGATTTGTCCTTCGAGCCTGTGCAATGGATTTTTCTGTTGGAGCGCAGCATGCACAGAACTGGCCTCACCTTTTAAACCAAAGGTTCGTCTGCTGGCCTTGCAAGCATGGACGGTAGCAGCGAGGTCCTCGGGTCGTAGGTTTGATTAGAGTTTCCTTCTCTTAGATGGTTGACCTTACAGGGTTGGACGAGCACCATCTGCCCGGGTTTGGCATTAGAGTTTTCCTTCTCCTAGGACGGTTGCCACAAGGCTAGAGAGCCCATCCTGCCCTTTGACGCTCTTTGTCAGACCCTTCGGTTTTGACCTGTCTGGCATGGGAGACCCTACCAGTGGCTATTACGCCACCGCCAGCATAGCTCAAAACATCATTAGGGTACGCAAGCCTCTCTCCCACGACAAGGGGGCGTCAATGGAGAGGTTTCTGCAATTAATATGGTGTCATTTGTGTATTGTTGATGTTCCTTCCCCCAATTTTCACACCTGCTTCCTCTGCATCTAATTCTGCTTTTTGTATGATATGTTCTTCATATAAATTGAAAATATAGGGTAATAAAATTCAGCCTTCTCTGATCCCCTTCACAATGGAAAACAATTCTGTTTCTCCATACTTGGTCTTGTCAATGGCCTCTTGTTCAAAGTAGAGGTTATGCATCAGGACAGTGAGATGTTGCAGCACTCCTATTCATTTTATAGAGGAAGCAAGGGTGGGAACTATTAAAGACTAATTGAACTAACTGCAAATATCCCTTGTAGTTTCTCTCTGTTCTGTATCTTTTGCTGGTTGTAAACTTGAATAAATACCATTGCCATTCAGATCTCCAAACTGGAATCCCTGGCTTCCTGGGTGGGAAGGGCCTGAGACAGAATTTGAAAGAAAGAAACACTAACTCCCAGATGCTGAACTTGGCCCTCTGTGTGACCCAAAGTTTACAAAAGTAAAACAATAACCCTCTGTTCCAAGAGCTGAAGTACAGTCGTCCCTTCACATTCGCGGGGGTTCCGTTCCGCGGACCCCCGCGAATGTGAAAAATCCGTGAATAACTACACCCCTCCCCCTCCCTCCCCAGGCCTTTGCGGGGCCTTCCTAGGCCCCGCGGAGGTCTCCCGGCCCTCCCTCCCGCCCTCCCCAGGCCTTCGCGGGGCCTTGCTAGGCCCCGCGGAGATCTCCCCGGCCCTCCCTCCCACCCTCCCCAGGCCTTCGCGGGGCCTTGCTAGGCCCCACGGAGGTCTCCCCAGCCCTCCCTCCCTCCCTCCCTCCCCAGGCCTTCGCGGGGCCTTGCTAGGCCCCGCGGAGGTCTCCACGGCCTTCCCTCCCTCCCTCCCTCCCCAGGCCTTCGCGGGGCCTTGCTAGGCCCCGCGGAGATCTCCCCGGCCCTCCCTCCCACCCTCCCCAGGCCTTCACGGGGCCTTGCTAGGCCCCACGGAGGTCTCCCCAGCCCTCCCTCCCTCCCTCCCTCCCTCCCCAGGCCTTCGCGGGGCCTTGCTAGGCCCCGCGGAGGTCTCCACGGCCTTCCCTCCCTCCCTCCCTCCCCAGGCCTTCGCGGGGCCTTGCTAGGCCCCGCGGAGGTCTCCCCGGCCCTCCCTCCCTCCCTCCCCAGGCCTTTGCGGGGCCTCCAGAGGGCCTCCTGGGGTCCCGCGAAGGCCTCCCCACCCCTCCCCAGGCCTTCACGGCGACTCCGGAGGGCCTCCGGGGGTCCCGCGAAGGCCTCCCCACCCCTCCCCAGGCCTTCGCGGGGCCTCCGGAGGGCCTCCGGGCGTCCCGCGAAGGCCTCCCCACCCCTCCCCAGGCCTTCGCGGCACCTCCGGAGGGCCTCCGGGGGTCCCGCGAAGGCCTCCCCACCCCTCCCCAGGCCTTCGCGGGGCCTCCGGAGGGCCTCCGGGCGTCCCGCGAAGGCCTCCCCACCCCTCCCCAGGCCTTCGCGGCGCCTCCGGAGGGCCTCCGGGGGTCCCGCGAAGGCCTCCCCACCCCTCCCCAGGCCTTCGCGGCGCCTCCGGAGGGCCTCCGGGTGTCCCGCGAAGGCCTCCCCACCCCTCCCCAGGCCTTCGCGGGGCCTCCGGAGGGCCTCCGGGCGTCCCGCGAAGGCCTCCCCACCCCTCCCCAGGTCTTTCACGGGGCCTCTGGAGGCCCCGTGTCGCGGTTTTGGGGGGGCCCGGGGGGGCCCTCCCAAAACCGTGAATAACCGAAACCGCGAATGTCAAGTTCGTGAATGTGGAGGGACAACTGTAATCAGCAACTTTCCTCCAGCTGGGAAAAGGTGGAAAAGTTGTTGCTCAAGAGGTTTTGTGATGAGTTTATTTTAATAGGCTGTTGTTACAGAGGGGAAGAAAGTAAAGCTGAGACAGTTAAAATTTAACCAGACTGCTTGTTCTGTACCGAAGAGAAGAGAGACTGTCATATCACAGCCACCTCCAATCGTTATGTCTCTGGAGATGTCCCCAACAGTAACATGACCTTGAATGCACATATAATGTAGTATACAAAACCTCCCAAACCCTAATCCTTGTGTGAATGAGATTTCTATGAGGTATAGCCACAATGGGTGGTCAGGCATAGGAGCAACAGTGCAGAGGAAGGTTGTCAAACCAATGCATCCAGTCATTCTCTGCCAGGCTTCTCATAAATGATGCTTAACTAATCCAAAAGAGGACTTGGACATGGCTTCCTTTGCAGCACTCTAGCTAATGAAAAGGCCTTTTAATAATGCTCCAATCAACTTCATTGTGGCTGCTGAAGAAGTATAATTGGAGCTTACTTTTATTGTACATTATGTCATGCACCATTCAGCCCACAGGCCCATGAACCAGGAATACAGTTAGAGTTAAGTCTCTCTGACCATTTTCAACCTTAGAAATAGACAATTAATGATCAAGGAACATCTCAGTTCATGAATGGAGCCTTTAAAGGGGACTCCAGCTGAACACCCTTTGCTGGATGCTTTTAAAAGAAAACAGATAAAATGGACAGTGATAGAACATCATTTCTTATAAGTTTACCATGTGTTCCCAGGAGACAAGATTGCATTAAATATATTCAGGCTCAGCAGGTTTACCTGACATAAATATGCAATCAGGGATGCCCTATAGCTCAGTCTGTTGATGTATAAAATAAATAGGTTAATTCTGAGTTGGCCAATGAAGATGCTTCTATACCATTCCCATCATTCTGGGGAGATGTTGAGGAAATTCTCTCCTCCTTGCCATCTAATTTGTCTCTTTCATAAAAGCAGCTATTCCAATAATCGTGCAATTGAGTGTTAGTCAAGCAAAAGCCAAGTCACAGTTGTAGCTTGAGAAGGCTTTCAAAAATGGCACTGAATGCAGTTGTGTTTGTGACTCTCCCTTCATTTGTATTATTGCTTTTGTTTTAGTGAGCATGCTTTGTTTTTTTCTTTAAGATTATTTCCACATTGATTTTCCTTGGGTTTTTTCCAGGCTGTGAGGCTGTGTTCTGGAATAGTTTCTTTCTGACATTTCGCCTGCATCTGTGGCTGGCATCTTCAGAGAAGATTCTGAGGACAAAGGAAGAGGAGAGAGAAATTGAGACATTTTAAGAGCAGCCAAAAAAGTGGGTTGACAGAGGACTAATCAGGACTGCCCCTGCCAAATCAGGACAGTTGGAGATTATGCCACCCTACACCTCTGTAAGGTATCCATCCTGCACCTCTGGCTTGTCCTTGGTCCCATGCAACAACCGTTCCTTCTCTATCTGCTTTGGACAGAAGACATCAGCATTTTTTGCTTGGACCAATAGACCAGAACTACTGCTCAGAAGGATATACAGAAGATGCTGCTCCTTGCACCAGTTAATTGACTGACCGACTGACAAATTCACTCATTCACTGATTGATTGCCCCAGTGAGCAAGTAAGCAAATAGTGTCACTGCTGAGGAGGAGGAACCACTCTTCACAGGCTGTCCTCCATTTTGGGTCAGTGGTGGCAGGGATTAATACTGGGTTGGCAAATCTTTGTCCAAGAAGACATTTTGGACTTAAACTCCCAGAACCTCCAGCCAGCAAGGCCAATGTAACGGATTGTGAGGGCGGTAGTCCAAAACATCTGCAAGGCTATAATACCTCCCACCACTGCATGCCTTCTGGCTGGAGGAGCAGAAACTGTGGCAAGTTTTCATTGGACCCCTTCAGTAGAGTACTTGGGAGAAATTCAGTATTCTACTTCCAGCAATCAACTTCAGAGACCCTAGAGTGAAGAACAAACACTGTAAATCCAGATTCTCCCCCCCCCCAATCATAAGCAATCCCCACCCCCCTTTTCCTCTCCCCCTCTTGGGCTATGACACTAAAGGAGAAATCATGGTGATAAAACTGCACTAAAGCACATTCATCTCAGCGCCCCCACCCCAGCGGATGAAAAAGAAAATTATTATTTTACCAGCAACAAGAAATTAGCTCTTTGTTCTTTGCAGTTGTTGTCCCATCTTCAAAATGAGAAATATGTGACTACCTATCCATAAAGAAAACATCAATACCATCTGGAGATATTAATAGAAGTTTCAAGTTCAGCTGAAGATTATGAGCTTGAAGGGCAAGTTGGGAACTGGAAGACAAGATTTCTTATTCAATTATTTGTCTTTTTAGCAAAATCTGAACTTTTGTGGTAGTATGGCTAGAATCATCCTATCCAACACCATTGTTTATTACAGAATTGTAGCTGAGGCACAGTGCCACAGATGGCAATAAATACAGCCTTCTCCATTCGAAATGGGGCAGCTCTCTTATGCCCGTAAGAATTGCCTGGGACCAAGTGAAAATCTCTGCAGGCACAGCTTATGCCATCTCAATTCTGGAAGAAGTTTCACACAGTAAAATCATTTGTAGTACACATCTCTGAAAGAGACAACCATCCCACATGAGAGCCAGTATTAGCATTATGGTTAGAAATAGAGCTTGGAAAAGTTTGAACCACCAGAATCCTCCAGATACTAGCTATACTGGCTGAATAATTCTGAGAGCTGTATCCTTAAAAAATCAACTTTTCCAAGTCATTTAGAATGTTAGATAATGAGAGGGAAGACCAAGCTTCAAATCTCTGCTCAGTCATGGATGGCGGCTTCTGTGTCAAATAGTACAGGGAATCATGCCTCAGTTTTTTTGTCTGAACTTTGAAGGTGTTTAATTCTATCCTCCCATAGATTCAGCACCCTAGATAGCACATTTAAAAGTCCAGACTAATAGCCCATAAGTTTTCCTTGATTTTTTTCCGGGCTGTGAGGCCGTGTTCTGGAAGAGTTTATTTCTGACGTTTCACCTGCATCTGTGGCTGGCATCTTCAGAGAATGGTTGGGTAGGAGTGGGGTTTGTATACTGTGAGCCCCTGTTGGAGAGAGTATGTAAATTTGTGTATTTGAATGGCTAGATTCTGGGTGCAGATATGCAAGGAGGATTAGTGTCTGGTTGGCTAATGGTCCATTGTCTGAAGGAAATCCCCCTGTCCCTGGGTGGAGTTCATTTGCATGTGTTGAGTTTTGATTTTAGTGTTTTTCAAGACTGGTAGCCAGGTTTTGTTTACTTTTAGGGTTTCTTTTTTCCTGTTGAAGTTGTCTAGGTGTTTGTGGATTTCAATAGCTTCTCTGTGCATTCTGACATGATTGTTGTTGGCCTGGTCCAGAATTTCTGTGTCTTTAAATAACATTTTGTGTCCAGGTTGGTTTATCTGATTTTCCATCTAACTTCATCAGTTGGCTATTGAACATGAACCATAGTCTTTGTAAAGCTTTTCACATGTCAGGGTCAATAATAAACTTACCATTCCTACATCCTATCTGCCTGTCAACAAGAGTCTTGAAAAGCAGCTTTTTTGAGTTAGAACTTCCAGAACATCTCAGCCAGCATGAACATGGAAACTCCTTTCCAGGGGAGGCTAAACTAGCTTCCTCTCTATAATCCTTCCAGCAGGAAATGAAAGGCCTTTTTACTCAAGCTGGGTTTTTTTGCAATTGAATGATGATGAGGGCACTTTTAATAGAGGGCTGCAAAGATTCCAGAGTCACCTAAATACCCTAAAGGCACCAGATCTTGCCTGATCTTGAAAGCTAAGCAGGGTCAGCTCTGGTTAGTACTTGGGTGGGAGAACACCAGGTTCTGTAGGAAGGAAATGGCAAAACTACATCCAAGCCAACTAAGGCTTGAGGGTCTGTCAAAATGATACAAAGTTGTAGATGCATGAAAAATTGTTGATATTGAAGATACTAAGCAGAATGTAGCAATAAAGACTGAAGCAAAGGCAAAGTTAGCTCATGTCTCTTCAAGCTGATTGAAGCAGTCCTTCATCACATCTGCTGTTCACCAGAGTCCTCACCATGAACTAGATGTCCCCTTCTCTGGGTAGAAGTTTGTGGCTGGAGTAGATTGAATGGCAAAGTGCAAGCCAGACCAGCCAGGCAGCCTTAGCCTTAGCCTTGGCTCCTGTCATGTAGCCACTCCACTGCAGGGAAGAGGTGGGCTAAGCAGCCTTCAAGCCTTTGTGGAGCACCTGTGAGGCCAGTCTGGACCCCTGGGGATCCTCAGACCACAGGTTAAAAGCCACTGCTCTAGAGGTACCTTTGAAATAATGTCTAGGTTTCAGGAAACCCCTATATAAAAACTGTATGTCTCAGGGAACCTCTGCATTAAAAAGTTATATCTATAGCTCAAAAAATGTTAAACTCATGATCTCTCATGGAACCCCTAGTGACCTCTCAAGAACTCTAGTGTTTGAGGTAACCCTGGTTGAGAGACCCTGCATTAGAATGATGCATCTTTTTTCTTGAATATGCTTTTAAATCATGCTAAAATCTTTTAAAAATTCAGTTGCTGTTTTAATACGGATGTGGGTGACTCTGAAGAGTCTGGGGGTTGCATTTCCCCCTTTAAGATTTTTTTTAAAATGCTATTAGACACTTAAAAAAAGGTGGGGGTAGCACTAAATGGGTGTGTTGTGCCTTAGAATCATAGAATCATAGAGTTAGAAGAGACCTCAAGGGCCATCCAGTCCAACCCCCTGCCATGCAGGAACACACAATCAAATCATTCCCAACAGATGGCTGTCCAGCCTCTGTTTAAAAACCTCCAAAGAAGGAGACTCTACCACACTCTGAGGCAGTGTATTCCACTTACGAACAGCTCTTACTGTCAGGAAGTTCTTCCTAATGTTTAGGTGGAATCTCTTCTTCTGTACTTTGAACCTATTGCTCCATGTCCTAGTCTTTGGAGCAGCAGAAAACAAGCCTACTCCATCCTCAGTATGACATCCCTTCAAATATTTAAACATGGCTATCATATCACCTCTTAACCTTCTTTTCTCCAGACTAAACATTCCCAGCTCCCTAAGCTGCTCCTCATAGGGCATGGCTTCCAGACTTCCCACCATCCTGGTCACTCTCCTCTGGACATGTTCCAGCTTCTCAGTATCCTTCCTGAATTGTGGTGCCCAGAACTGGACACAGTATTCCAGGTAAGGTCTGACTAAAGCAGAATAGAGTGGCACCATTACCTCCCTTGATCTAGATTCCTATTAATGCAGCCTAGAATCGCATTGGCTTTTTTAGCTGTTGCATCACACTGCTGACTCATGTTCAGTTTGTGGTCCACTAAGACTCCTAGATCCTTTTTACATGTACTGTCCTCAAGCCGTGTGTCACTCATCCCATACCTTCTGCCTAAATGTAGTACCCTATATTTCTCCCTGGTAAAATTCATTTTGTTAGCATTGGCTCAGCTTTCTAATCTGTTAAGGTCATTTTGGATTCTGATCCTCTCCTCTGGGGTATTAGCTACCCCTCCTAATTTGGTGTCATCTGCAAACTTAATAAGCATACCCTCTATTCCCTCACCCAAGTCATTGATAAAGATGTTTAATAGCACTGAGCCCAGGACAGAACCTTGTGGCACCCCACTGGTCACTCCTCTCCAGGATGAAGAAGAGCCATTGGTGACTACCCTTTGGGTTCAGTCAGTTAACCTTCTGAGAGAACAATTATCAATTTTGAACTAATTTTTTTTTGGCTGTGGTCACACAATTCCCATCCTAGTTTTGATATGATCATCTATTGAGTTTCCTGCCAGAGAGAAGGAGAGCAGCTTCTGGACAGCAAGTTTCCTGTCAGTTTCCTGCCAGGGAGAAGAAGGAAGCAACTCCCTGTTGGGAGAGGCTGCTTGTTGCTGAGGGGCTTGAACTTCTGACCTTGCCCTTTTACCCTCAAGAGCCTTCCTGTGAGTCACACCTGTGAGTCACACCTGTGAGTCATTAGGGGGTGGAGCTGGGAGCCTAGCTCTATATAAGTCCTTGCAGAGGCTTTCCAGGCCAGTTTCCTGCCAGAGAGAAGGAGAGCAGCTTCTGGACAGCAAGTTTCCTGCCAGTTTCCTGCCAGGGAGAAGAAGGAAGCAACTTCTGAATTTTTTTAAAAAAAAAACTGTTGGGAGAGGCTGCTTGTTGCTGAGGGGCTTGAACTTCTGACCTTGCCCTTTTACCCTCAAGAGCCAGAGGCAAGCGCCTAACGGTGCGCGAATTTCAGTAACCAAACAAAAATACAGCAGACCTAAAAGTACAGCTTAGCATTCTCAGCGTTAACTAAGAGTTCTTAGATTACCTAAAGCTCTCATCATGGACACCGAGGGGACTGCAGCAGTCACTTGCAACACTTGTGCGATGTTTGTATTCTTGTCTACAGACGTGGAGAACTTCACATGCACCAAATGCAAGCTGGTAGCCCTCTTGGAGGAGAAAGTACAGCAGCTGGAGACACGGGTAGCTACACTTCAACAGATTCGTGAGCAAGAGGTTTTCCTGGACAGAACAGAACGAACAGTCTTGGATGGGGACCGCACAGAGGAAGTGGCTGTGGAGGAGAGGGTCACTTCACGGACACAGGAAGTAGACAGCTGGAGGAATGTCACACACAGAACAAGAAAATCCAGGGATTCTTCCAGCAGCTTGCAGCTACAGAATCGATTCGAAGCCCTTTCCCTTATCAAGGACAACGAGGAAGAACAGCATGGACAGACTTCAGGGGTAGAGCAGGGGACCTTGAGAGGACCACCGCAAGGAACAGCAGCTGCGAAGCCTCAGCGGAGGCGTGTGGTGGTGGTGGGGGACTCCTTGCTGAGGGGTACAGAAGCAGTGGTATGTGGGCCTGACAAGATGACTCGGGAGGTGTGTTGTCTCCCTGGGGCAAAGATCTGTGATGTGACCGAGAGGCTGACAAGACTCGTCAAGCCTACGGATCATTACCCCTTCCTTTTGGTCCATGTGGGAACCAATGATACTGCAAGGCACAGCTTTCCCAAGATCAGAAGAGATTATGAGGCCCTGGGGAGGAAGCTGAAAGAAATGAATGCACAGGTGGTCATCTCGTCTCTTCTGCCAGTTGAAGGGCATGGTCCAAGAAGGGAGAGGAAAATAGCCGACGTAAACAACTGGCTCCGTAGATGGTGTCGCCGAGAACAAATTGGATTCTTGGATCATGGACCGAGCTTCCATGCGGGGGGACTTCTGGCAAGAGATGGGGTGCATCTTACAACAGTTGGAAGAAACATTTTTGCCAACAGTCTCAAGAATTTGATCAGGAGGGCTTTAAACTGAGTCAAATGGGGGAGGGAGACAGTATTCTGGAAGGCAAAAGGGCTGGAGAAAATAGTCAAACTGTCATAGAGGGAACAAGGCAAACAGCGCAAGGACCCAACAGTGGGAGGCAAAAAAACTTGCACAGGGAGCAAGTAAAGGGAACACATGGTCTCAGATGTCTCTACACTAATGCACAGAGCATGGGAAATAAGCAAGATGAACTTGAACTCCTTGCACTACAAAACAAATATGATATAATAGGCGTTACTGAAACCTGGTGGGACGAGTCTCATGATTGGAATGTAGGAATAGAGGGGTATAACCTTTATAGGAGAAACAGGCCAAACAGGAAAGGAGGAGGAATAGCATTATATGTCAGGGATATTTACACCAGTGAAGTGATCCATGACATCAATACTGGAAGCCAGGTGGAGAGCATCTGGATAAAAATTAAAGGGGAGGGAAACAACAGGGATGTTATTGTGGGACTCTACTACAGACCCCCAAATCAGACGGAGGAATTGGATGTTGCCTTTCTAGAACAGATGAACATACATGCAGAAAGGAGAGATGTAGTAGTGATGGGTGACTTCAACTATCCTGATATTTGCTGGCAATCTAACTCAGCCAAAACTACAAGGTCTAGCAAATTCCTTACATGCCTGGAAGACAATTTCATGGTCCAAAAGGTGGAAGAGGCAACAAGGGGGACAGCTATTTTAGATCTGATCCTAACCAACAGAGACGATCTGGTTAATGGGGTGCAAGTGGTGGGATCCTTAGGTGAGAGTGATCATGTTCTCCTGGAGTTTGTTATACAATGGAAAGGAGAAGCCAGGCATAGTCAGACACGCATTCTTGACTTTAGGAGAGCTGATTTCAATAAACTCAGGGAAATACTGGGGATGATCCCATGGTCAAGAATACTAAAAGAGAAGGGACCTCAAGACGGATGGGACTTTCTCAAAAGGGAGATACTGAAGGCACAATTTCAAACAGTACCATTGAGGAAGAAAAATGGGAGGTGTCTCAAGAAACCAGGATGGATGACTAAAGAACTTTCAATGGAGCTAAGTTTTAAACGGAACATGTATAGGAAATGGAAAAAGGGGGAAATCACCAAAGAAGAATTCAAACAGATAGCGAACACGTGTAGGAGTAAAGTCAGAAAAGCTAAAGCGCAGAATGAGCTCAGGCTTGCTAGGGAGGTTAAGAACAATAAAAAGGGTTTTTTTGGGTATGTCCGCAGCAAAAGGAGGAAGAAGGAAATGATAGGGCCGCTACGTGGAGAAGATGGCAAAATGCTAACAGGGGACAGAGAAAAGGCAGAATTACTCAACACCTTCTTTGCTTCAGTGTTTTCAGAAAAGGAAAAGGAGGACCAACCTGAGGAGAATGGAACAGAGGACACAATAGGGGAAATCCAGCTCGGAATAAGCGAAGAGGTAGTACAGGAATACCTTCTTAATCTAAATGAATTTAAATCTCCAGGACCAGATGAACTGCATCCAAGAGTATTAAAAGAGCTGGCAAATATAATCTCAGAGCCATTGGCAATAATCTTTGAGAACTCCTGGAGAACAGGAGAAGTCCCAGCAGACTGGAGGAGGGCAAACGTTGTTCCCATCTTCAAAAAGGGGAAAAAAGAGGATCCCAACAACTATCGTCCAGTTAGTCTGACATCAATACCAGGGAAGATTCTAGAACAGATCATTAAACAGAGAGTCTGTGAACATTTAGAAGGCAATGCCATAATCACAAAAAGTCAGCATGGGTTTCAGAGAAACAAGTCATGCCAGACTAATCTGATCTCTTTTTTTGATAAAGTTACCAGCTTGGTAGATGAAGGGAATGCTGTGGACATTGCATACCTTGATTTCAGTAAGGCCTTTGACAAGGTTCCCCATGACATTCTTGCAAACAAGCTTGTAGAATGTGGGCTAGACAAGTTAACTATTCAATGGATTTGTAATTGGTTGACCGGCCGAACCCAAAGGGTGCTCAGCACTGGCTCCTCTTCGTCTTGGAAAGATGTGACCAGTGGGGTGCCACAGGGTTCTGTCCTGGGCCCAGTGCTATTCAACATCTTTATCAATGACTTAGATGAGGGAATTATGGGCATAATTATCAAATTTGCAGATGACACCAAATTAGGAGGAGTAGCTAATACCCTAGAGGACAGGATCAAAATTCAGAATGACCTGGATAGACTGGAGAGCTGGGCCAAAGCTAACAAAATGAAATTCAATACGGAGAAATGTAAAGTACTGCATTTAGGGCAGAAAAATGAAATGCATAAATATAGGATGGGAGAGACCTGGCTGAATGAGACTACGTGTGAAAGGGATCTAGGAGTCCTAGTAGACCACAAGTTGAACATGAGCCAACAGTGTGATGCGGCAGCTAAAAAGGCCAATGCAATTTTGGGCTTTATCAATAGAAGTATAGTGTCTAGATCAAGGGAAGTAATAGTGCCACTCTATTCTGCCTTGGTCAGACCTCACTTAGAATACTGTGTCCAGTTCTGGGCACCACAATTCAGAAAGGATATTGACAAATTGGAGCGTGTCCAGAGAAGGGCAACTAAAATGGTGAAAGGTCTGGAAACCATGCCTTATGAGGAGAGACTTAGGGAGCTGGGTATGTTTAGCCTGGAAAAAAGACGGTTTAGAGGCGATATGATAGCCCTGTTTAAGTATTTGAAGGGATGTCACGCTGAGGATGGAGCAGGCTTGTTTTCTGCTGCTCCAGAGACTGGAACACGGAGCAATGGGTGCAAGCTCCAGGAACAGAGATTCCACCTCAACATGAGGAGGAACTTTTTGACAGTAAGAGCTGTTCGGCAGTGGAACAAACTCCCTCGGAGCGTGGTGGGGTCTCCTTCCTTGGAGGTCTTTAAACAGAGGCTGGATGGCCATCTGTCGGGGATGCTTTGATTGTGATTTCCTGCGTGGCAGGGGGGTTGGACTGGATGGCCCTCGTGGTCTCTTCCAACTCTGCAATTCTATGATTCTATGATTCTATGGACTTTGTTAGACCATGCAAATATGGCATCATAACAACACCTAATGATCACAAAAGGGTGTGCATACCAGATGCCGTCACTGTTTTGCGATGATGCTCAGTCCAAAACCCATCCTATTTTATTGACAGCCCAAAGTGTCAGTTGATCCCATGGTACTTTTGTGTCTGCATTGCTGGTGTTTGAATCTGTGCACCATTGTACTCACGTGAATGTAGTGTCAATGGCCGGTCTGGTCAGAACACTTCCAGGTGAGCTCACAACATCCAGGTAGGTGACGCTCTTTTTATGACCCTCCGCAGTTTACTTGTAAGGTTTTAAGTGTGTTTGTATGCTTTCTTTTATGTTTTGAGTTTTATTTTTGTTTTGTTTTTTAATTTCCTGCGGTATGTATTCTTGCAAAAATCCAGGGGATTTCAATAGAGGAAGTGAACGGAGCTCTGTTCATTCCTCATTCATTGCCAGGGAGTCTTTAGTGCTGATAGGAGGTAAGTGTGGCATGAGGAGTTCTTTTGCTGGCGTAAAAATGGCATTAGTTATGCCGGCAAAAGAACGGGTTTAGAAGGGTGGTCTGATAAAGTCCTATATAGTTGTGTTTGAGTGTTATTGCATTGTGCTTTTGATCCCCCCTCTTTTTTAATTATGTTGTGAGCTGCTTTGTGTCTCAAAAGACAGGCTAGAATCCTAATAAACCAATATACACATGAATAACTCCATGTTCTGGTATCAGTCATGGGCAGGCTATAATGCTACCTTTGTGATTTACAGCAGCCAGAGGCTACAGGTTTCTTGCAGAGTTAATACTTATCTCCAGGCGCTTGCTGCACTTCCCATTTTTAATCTTTCTCAGGGTTATGTTTAGGTTATGATTTTCTGTCTTCTTGACTGAGATTGAAACTCACAAGCACACACAGAAAAGTCAACCCTGTCTAGTAACGCTCCACATCCTTCAGCCATAACAGGCTTTGCTAAAGGCTAGTGTTATGTCTGTGCTAATATAGCTTTGATATTTTAAAGATTTGCATAGGATATCTTGTCGTATATTTATATGCTGCATGACGTTGCTCTAGAAGACAAACTGACTCATCTAGTGCAGAATGAAAGAGAAAAATTGGGGGAGTGAAAGGAATCTAACACAATTGTTTTGACTTTAAAATTTACTTGCAGAAACTGGTCCTATTTTTAATCCTCAACATTCCCAGGATCTGGATACTGTTGGATATGTGTGTGTGTGTGTTTAAAAGAAAATGAAAAAATAACATATTAAACTATGGTATTTAATTTTTATGCTTATTGTAAGTCATGTTAAATTCACTGGCAAAAGATGTAACAGCACAATACAGCCTAAGTTAAACCAAATTCACAATTTGAAAAATAACTTTTCTCAACTACATCTTTTGGAATCCCATGCTTGTGGGGGCTTCTGGGAGTTATCATCCAAAAATGTAACTTGCTAGAAAACATCAAGATAAACTTTAGCAACGCATACATAATGTCATGGGTGCCCTCTGCACAAGATCGGCCTATACTCCAGTCAGCAAGTGGCCCAGGAACCAGGTGTTTGGAGTGTAAGAGTTGTGGAGGAGGTAATTCAGTCCAGGTCAGTCATAGGGGATTCAGTAGGGTGAAGGGAGAAGCAATAGAATTGTCCTCAGCTGGTCCAGAAGTCAATCAGCAAATCAGTAATCCTATGAACAAAGCCAGCAAGGAATAAAACAGAGTAGTAAATCATAGCTGTTCTAAGGAACACCTAAAAGTACTGCTAGTCACCAAGAAAGAGGGTTGAAAGCAACAAAGCTGCCAGGTTAGCATCTCCTACTTGACAGCCACTGGGAACAATGCAATTTCTCTGTCTCTTCATCACTCAATGAATTATGGTAATGGGTCTTCTGCTGGGGAGTAGCCCCCCCCCACTCAACCCCTGGCTCCTCAGATTCACAGAGATCATCATTATCAGAAGCTGCAAATTCCTGGCAATCTGCCTCCTCACTCCAGAGGGTGAGTTATGACAAAGATGATACAATATCCACTGAAACTTTGGGGGAAAGTGTGGTGTTTTTTCAATGGCTCACATGACTTGACCTATGACGGCTTGCTAAGTTTACACCAGCATCTTGGCAGTTAATGTCAGATGTTCGTAATCAGATTTGATTCTTAGTCACTTGTAAGTGACATCGGAGAGGCCCTAATATTCCGCAGCTAGTAATAACAACAAGGGATATGTATATAGAGGTTCAGGTTTTGGGCATCTGAGGCCAGCCTTGTTTTTGCTCAGTGCTGTGTAAGTGGAAATAAGAAGTGCCAATCTGGTCAAATGATGTCACCTTGGCAGGAAAAGTCTTCTTGTGCTGAGAGGGGTCCAAAGGAAGAATCTTGCAAAGTTCTGGGAGATGATGCCTATTTGGACAACAGCTCTGTTCATTCAGAAATCACTGAACACGAATTACCTAGAGCTGATGCAAACAAACCCAAAACCCTGCTTCCCAATTAGGGTGAAAAATACAAATCCTCTAGATGTGCTACAGTCAGCTACTTATAGAGATTTTTTATTATTACCAGGACTAGATTTACATAGATCAAAATTCTGTGCCAAAGTGAGGTAAGATATCAACATTTCCTTTGCTTAAAAAGCAGATTTATGCAATTTGCATAAATTCTCTAAATTTGTATGATTCATTTTTAATCCCAGTTATCACAGGAGAAGGATAGAATTACACACAGTGCTATGCTCCCAACCTAGAGAAATCTTATTCAGCCTCCAGCATTAGACTGTCTTGGGCATTAGCCTGGGGCAGTTTCACAAACAGCTGAGTTTATGAGTGTGGTTGAGGTGACACCTTATGGCATGGTGAGCCACTAATGATTCAGATCTTAAGCCTGAACCCTATTGTTAATCTTGAAGAAGGGAGACTCATTGAATCAATGAAACTTGGGGTTTGTCTATACGAGTCCATAAAAAAAAGGAATGCCTTGCACTAGTGACATTTTGCAGTAGCTGTGACCTATCCTAATGGTTTTTCTGCCCCCATAAGCTTTGCATGCCCACTATAAACATGGCGGCCTTGAGTGATTTATTTGCGTTTGCACTTACCTCAATTTGCTGCCGCCAACCTTTTCCCCCCCAAAAAATGATGTCCAAGGTACAATTGAGCGATTTTTCAATTGAGCTGAAACAACAAAAAACCAACATCCCATCTTCTCACCTTGTTGCTTACTTGCTAAGGCAAATCAAACATGGTAGCAGAGGGCGCTTGCCTTGTTAGCAAGCCCCACCCCCTGCACTCTGGCCAATTAGATTTGCAATTCTTCTCATTTAGGCAAGCGAATCAAATTGATTCACTTCTCCTAATGCGCAGGGATGTACACCCCCTTCACTGTTTTTAAAAAAAGAAACGGAAAAATCCACAAAGGATTTTCTGGTGAGGTTTTTCCCTTTTTTGCCCCCCTCCTTCACAATGCAGCAAAATCATACAGAATGCCAGTAGGACAGGTAGGATTCTCCTCGCATTCTGTGAGGAGTTTTTTCATCATCTGGACAACCCCTTACATACATATTGACTCACCATTCAACAATTAACCCACCAACTGTCTCAATTGTACAGGGACAATCCCGGTTAATTCTCTGTCACCCCACCTTATCAGGGGCTCTTAAAAGGTCCCAGTTTCCTTCCCTTCCTCCCATTTCCCTCTTTTGTCATCAGCTTACTTCAGTCATTGCAAACTTTTTAAAAATATATTTTTATTCACACCACAAAATCACATTACAAACATTATTATCGGAAAGCTCAAATATATACATATTATGCATAAATGGGGGACTCCTTGCTGCGGGGTACAGAAGCAGTGGTATGTGGGCCTGACAAGATGACTCAGAAGGCATGTTGTCTCCCTGGGGCAAAGATCCGTGATGTGACCGAGAGGCTGACAAGACTCGTCAAGCCTACAGATCATTACCCCTTCCTTTTGGTCCATGTGGGAACCAATGATACTACAAGGCACAGCTTTCCCAAGATCAGAAGAGATTATGAGGCCCTGGGGAGGAAGCTGAAATAAATGGATGCACAGGTTGTCATCTCGTCTCTTCTGCCAGTTGAAGGGCATGGTCCAGCAAGGGAGAGGAAATATCCGACGTAAACAACTGGCTCCATAGATGGTGTCGCCGAGAACAATTTGGATTCTTGGATCATGGACTGCGCTTCCATGCGGGGGGACTTCTGGCAAGAGATGGGGTGCATCTTACAACAGTTGGAAGAAACATTTTTCCCTACGGTCTCAAGAATTTGATCAGGAGGGCTTTAAACTGAGTCAAATGGGGGAGGGAGACAGTATTCTGGAAGGCAAAAGGGCTGGAGGAAATAGTCAAACTGTCATAGAGGGAACAAGGCAAACAGCGCAAGGACCCAACAGTGGGAGGCAAAAAAACTTGCACAGGCAGCAAGTAAAGGGAACACATGGTCTTAGATGTCTCTACACTAATGCACAGAGCATGGGAAATAAGCAAGATGAACTTGAACTCCTAGCACTACAAAACAAATATGATACAATAGGCATTACTGAAACCTGGTGGGATGAGTCTCATGATTAAAATGTAGGAATAGAGGGGTATAACCTTTATAGGAGAAACAGGCCAAACAAGAAAGGAGGAGGAATAGCATTATATGTCAGGGATATTTACACCAGTGAAGAGATCCATGTCATCAATACTGGAAGCTAGGTGGAGAGCATCTGGATAAAAATTAAAGGGGAGGGAAACAACAGGGATATTATTGTGGGACTCTACTACAGACCCCCAAATCAGATGGAGGAATTGGATGATGCCTTTCTAGAACAGATGAACACACATGCAGAAAGGAGAGATGTAGTAGTGATGGGTGACTTCAACTATCCTGATATTTGCTGGCAATCTAACTCAAACAAAACTTCAAGGTCTAGCAAATTCCTTACTTGCCTGGAAGACAATTTCATGGTCCAAAAGGTGGAAGAGCCAACAAGGGGGTCAGCTATTTTAGATCTGATCCTAACCAACAGAGATGACCTGGTTAATGGGGTGCAAGTGGTGGGATCCTTAGGTGAGAGTGATCATGTTCTCCTGGAATTTGTTATAGAATGGAAAGGAGAAGCCAGGCATAGTCAGACACGCATTCTTGACTTTAGGAGAGCTGATTTCAATAAACTCAGGGAAATACTGGGGGTGATCCCATGGTCAGGAATACTAAAAGAGAACAGACCTCAAGACGGATGGGACTTTCTCAAAAGGGAGATACTGAAGGCACAATTTCAAACAGTACCATTGAGGAAGAAAAATGGGAGGTGTCTCAAGAAACCAGGATGGATGACTAAAGAACTTTCAACGGAGCTAAGTTTTAAACGGAACATGTATAGGAAATGGGAAAAGGGGGAATCACCAAAGAAGAATTCAAACAGATAGCGAACACGTGTAGGAGTAAAGTCAGAAAAGCTAAAGCACAGAATGAGCTCAGGCTTGCTAGGGAGGTTAAGAACAATAAAAAGGGTTTTTTTGGGGGTATGTCCGCAGCAAAAGGAGGAAGAAGGAAATGATAGGGCCACTACGTGGAGAAGATGGCAAAATGCTAACAGGGGACAGAGAAAAGGCAGAATTACTCAACACCTTCTTTGCCTCAGTGTTTTCAGAAAAGGAAAAGGAGGACCAACCTGAGGAGAATGGAACAGAGGACACAATAGGGGAAATCCAGCTCGGAATAAGCGAAGAGGTAGTACAGGAATACCTTTTTAATCTAAATGAATTTAAATCTCCAGGACCAGATGAACTACATCCAAGAGTATTAAAAGAGCTGGCAAATGTGATCTCAGAGCCATTGGCAATAATCTTTGAGAACAGGAGAAGTCCCAGCAGACTGGAGGAGGGCAAACATTGTTCCCATCTTCAAAAAGGGGAAAAAAGAGGATCCCAACAATTATCTTCCAGTTAGTCTGACATCAATACCAGGGAAGATTCTAGAGCAGATCATTAAACAGAGAGTCTGTGAACATTTAGAAGGCAATGCCGTAATCACAAAAAGTCAACATGGGTTTCAGAGAAACAAGTCATGCCAGACTAATCTGATCTCTTTTTTTGATAAAGTTACCAGCTTGGTAGATGAAGGGAACGCTGTGGATATCGCATACCTTGATTTCAGTAAGGCCTTTGACAAGGTTCCCCATGACATTCTTGCAAACAAGCTTGTAAAATGTGGGTTAGACAAGTTAACTGTTCAATGGATTTGTAATTGGTTGACCGGCCAAACCCAAAAGTGCTCAGCAGTGGCTCCTCTTCGTCTTGGAAAGATGTGACCAGTGGGGTGCCACAAGGTTCTGTCCTGGGCCCAGTGCTATTCAACATCTTTATCAATGACTTGGATGAGGGAATTATGGGCATAATTATCAAATTTGCAGATGACACCAAATTAGGAGGAGTAGCTAATACCCTAGAGGACAGGATCAAAATTCAGAATGACCTGGATAGACTGGAGAGCTGGGCCAAAGCTAACAAAATGAAATTCAATACGGAGAAATGTAAAGTACTGCACTTAGGGCAGAAAAATGAAATGCATAGATATAGGATGGGAGAGATGTGGCTGAACGAGACTACATGCAAAAGGGATCTAGGAGTCCTAGTAGACCACAAGTTGAACATGAGTCAACAGTGTGATGCAGCAGCTAAAAAGGCCAATGCGATTTTGGGCTGTATCAATAGAAGTATTGTGTCTAGATCAAGGGAAGTAACAGTGCCACTCTATTCTGCCTTGGTCAGACCTCACCTAGAATACTGTGTCCAGTTCTGGGCACCACAATTCAAAAAGGATATTGACAAATTGGAGCATGTCCAGAGAAGAGCAACTAAAATGGTGAAAGCTCTGGAAACCATGCCTTACGAGGAGAGACTTAGGGAGCTGGGTATATTTAGCCTGGAAAAAAGACGGTTAAGAGGCGATATGATAGCCCTGTTTAAATATTTGAAGGGATGTCACGCTGAAAATGGAGCAGGCTTATTTTCTGCTGCTCCAGAAACTGGAACACGGAGCAATGGATGCAAGCTCCAGGAACAGAGATTCCACCTCAACATGAGGAGGAACTTTTTGACAGTAAGAGCTGTTTGGCAGTGGAACACACTCCCTCAGAGCGTGGTGGGGTCCCCTTCCTTGGAGGTCTTTAAACAGGCTGGATTGCCATCTGTCGGGGATGCTTTGATCAAGATTTCCTGCGTGGCAGGAGGTTGGACTGGATGGCCCTCG
Source organism: Gambelia wislizenii (assembly GCA_030847615.1). Taxonomy (NCBI): domain Eukaryota; kingdom Metazoa; phylum Chordata; class Lepidosauria; order Squamata; family Crotaphytidae; genus Gambelia; species Gambelia wislizenii. The sequence goes on along the minus strand of JAUMIR010000009.1, from coordinate 15,225,232 downwards.
TGGTCTCTTCCAACTCTACAATTCTATGATTCTATGAAATTGTCTTTCCATAATCAACCATTCCATCAATCCTTCTACATTCTCATCTTTTATAATCCCACCCATACTCCTACTCCTATTCATCCCCTCTTCCAAAACACATCCCATCTTCACATTCTCATACCTACACACTTATTCCAACCTTACTCAATTCATATCTTCTCATACATAGCTACCCACTCACTTGGTCTCCTACCAGAGCTGCTCTGTATAATCATCATTCCTTGCATTGACAATCTCTTGGTGCTACTTATCATGACATTTCTACCATATTAAGTCGTTTTTCCCACCGCCTTCATCTTTTAATGTTAATCAATTATCAGTCACATACTTCAGTCATTGCAAACTAAGTTGAAAGGGCAAAGGTAGTTTGTACTCTATTTATTCAGTGAGAGGACAAGGAAAGAGGGGGAAGAATCTTGTGTTCTTCCTCATTAATAACTTATGCTACCTTGACTACTCTGATGTTGCTTGGCCACATGTCTTCTGGTTTTCATGTGTGAAATGTTAGAGAGTATGCTACTTTGGTTGAGACTAACCTAACAGGATTCAGACCACTGCCCCTAGAAACTTAGCTATTTCATGTGAATGCCTGTATGTTAATAGGAATGATTGCTGTAATATGTGTGTGTGTGTGTATCTGGTGTAACATATGCCCTTTTAAAAAACTCCCCAAAAAACACCTGGTAGACCTCACAACAACCCTGTAAGGTGGTCTGGTGGATTTTTAAATTCCCCCTTCCCCCTTCTCAGCGTTCCACACTTTTCCTGGAATTGCTGAGGGTGGCTTATTCTGGTGCCCTGCCGCTGCCATGGCTGCAGCCACCACCAGTTGACTGCCTGGGTCCCATTGCAGGTGGCCCGTCACTGCTGCTGCTGCTGCTGCCAGTTGACTGTCTGGGTCCCAATCTGGGATAAGAATCTGGGCCACAGATTGTGTGTCAGGAGTGGATTGTGAGGTGGAGAGGAAATTTGCATGTGGGTGGTGATTGGTTGGGTGTTTTTCCTGAGCAGCCAATCAGCATACTGGGAAAGGCAACATACCCAAGAGAATTATCAGGGCCGGTTTAAGGAATTTTGGGGCCCCCTGCAATGCTTTATTTTGGGGCCCCCATATGTTTATCTCAGGTCAATGTAACCTAACCTATTCACCTTACAGGATGTTCAGATTACAGTAGGACCCCCATATCCATGGATTCTTTATCCATGGGACACAAAACAGCACACCTACCATAGATTCTTCCTAGAAAATGTGTCCTCCCTAGCCATTTTCTAGGCCCTCCAAGGCAACTCTATGGTATTTTAAACCAGCAGTTCCATTATTTTCAATGGTGTTCACTATTATTCATGGTTTTCAGAATCCATGCCCCCCCGAACCAATCCCCAGTGGATAAGAGGGGCCTACTGTATTACATAATTTGCCACCAATAATTTAGTTTAAAAACTATATTATAGGCACTAACATAATATTTTTTGTTTATTAGCAATTAATGTAATGGTGTAGATTTCCTCAAAGAAAAGAAAGAGTGGACTACAAGCTAAACATGAGTTAGTCATGTGATGCAGCAGCAAAAAATGCCAATGCGATTCTAGGCTGCATTAATAGGAGTAGTGTCTAGATCAAGGGAACTAATAGTATCACTCCATTCTGCTTTGCTCAGACCTCACTGGAATACTGTTTCCAGTTCTGGGCACAACAATTCAAGAAAGATACTGAGAAGGATGGTGGGAGGTCTGGAAGCCATTACGCCGTATGAGGAACGGCTTAGGGAGCTGGGTATGCTTAGCCTGGAGAAGAGAAGGTTGAGAGGTGGCGTGATAGCCATGTTTAAATATTTGAAGGGATGTCATATTGAGGAAGGAACAAGCTTGTTTTCTGCTGCTCCAGAGACTAGGACATGGAGCGATGGGTTCAAACTACAGGAAAAGAGATTCCACCTGAATATTAGGAAGAACCTCCTGACAGAAAGAGCTGTTTGGAAGTGAAATACACTGCCGCCTTGGAGTGTGGTGGGGTCTCCTTCTTTGGGTTTTTTTAAACATAGGCTGGATGGCCATCTGTCAGGAATGCTTTGATTGTGTGTTCCTGCAGGGCAGAAGCCGATCGGATGGGATGGCTGTTGGGGTCCCTTCCAGCCCTATGATTCTATGATTCTAGGCTGCATTCAGAGCCTGGGAAAGTTATTCTTAGATTACACCTCCCAGAATCCCCCTGCCAGCATCCTTCTCAAGGTCTGGTTGCATTGTTCCTTTTCCAGCATTCTCTAGCCCAGTGGTTCTTAACTTGGGGTCCGCAATGTCCTCACAGGGAGTCCACAAAGGCTTGAAGGCTTGGCCCACCTCCTCCCTGTAGTGGAGTAGCCATGTGACAGGAACCAAGGCAAAGGCTGGCTGGCTTGGCCTGCACATTGCCATTCAATCCACTCCAGCCACAAACTTGCAGGAAGAAGCAAGAGTGCCTCTGAGGGAAAGATTAATGGATGGTGTAATTGTATTGTTGTTGTTGTTAGCTATTATTATTAGGGTTTTAAATCTTGAGTTAAGTCTTGGCGCAACAAAAGATATTTAAAGGGGGTCCCTGGTAAAGAAAAGGTTAAGAACCACTGCTCTAGGCCAATGCCTCTCACATAACACTAATGGGATACTGGTGTTTTAGTGACAACAATAAAACCATTGTTCCCAGTAATATTACTCCAATTTTTATTTATATTCTTTATATTCTTCTGTTAAAAGAACCAGTGTTGTAGAAGCTTCAGCATTGCCCTATGACTGTAGAGACCAGGGTTTGAATCCTTACTCAGCCATGAATGCCCACTGGGTGACCTTGGGCAAGTCACACTCTCTCAGCCTCAAAGGAAGGCAAAGGCACACCCCCTTTGAACAAACTTTGCCTAGAAAACCCCATGGTAGGTTTGCCTTAGTCAGAAATGACTTGAAGGCACATGGGCAAACACACAAATTCCTTTTGCAGGCTGAACTCAGTTGGCAGCAAGAAGAGGAAGCTGAAGAAGACCAAGGGGGAAAGGGAGGGGAGAGGAACCAAGACGGGAAGGGAAGGGAAGGGAAGGGAAGGGAAGGGAAGGGAAGGGAAGAAAGAAAGAAAGAAAGAAATCGTTTCTGAGGGAGATAGCACTCAAATTCCCTGTCTCTCTCTCTCTCTCTCTCTCTCTCTCTCTCTCTCTCTCTCTCACACACACACACACACACACACTCACCTTCTCCATGCATCTCCCTCCAGCTTCTGCCATGGAGGGCTGCTGTTTCTTTCGCTTTCTCTTTGGGTTTGTGAGATGCTGTTTTTTTAAAAAAAAGCCAGAGGAGGTTTTTGGAGGAGGAGTGTAGGAGGGGGCTCCTACTGGCTGTCTCCTTCATCAGATTAAGGAGGCTAGTATGGGGCCCTCTCTTGACCTTGGCCCCCCCCCCGCCAATGCTGATTTGGCAGACTGGTTAAACTGGCCCTGAGAATTATATATATAGAAATTTTAAATTCTGTTTACTGTCAGTGTTGGGCTGCAAGCAGGTGAGACCAGTTTTGTCTTAAGGCATTTTGCTATCTGAGACACAGCACCAAACGGTACTTCTCCCCTCCCCATCAAAGTAAAGGGCCATAGTACCTTAGGCCAAAGAAGTTATTTTTTTCACCTGAAGGAAAAGCTTTGAGGAGTGCTTCTCCATCCTACTTAGCAGTAAAAATATAATAATAATAATAATAATAATAATAATAATAATAATAAATCAAATAACTATAAATTTTCTGTGCTTTCATGGAACCCCAACTGTGCTGCCTGAACCGGCTGCCCCTAGGGTTGCCAGAATGAAAACTGGAGGATGCTCCTATACCATTAATGGTTACATAAAAGAGGAGATCTCAGCATGTTGTTTGTTCCCTGGTTTTGTGACAAGCAGCATCCGCTGAAATTCTCTCTTCAGCACAACCATTAAAGGTATGGGAGCTGTCTCCAGTTTTCAAGGCGGTCCCTGAGTAAGCCAGGAGCCCAAAGCTGTGCATTGAAATCATTATTCAAAATAGGGGCGTGAATCAGAACCAGTGGACCAATCAGGAGGCAGTGTTGACAAGCAAATGGCACAGTTCCTTTGAAACACAAAAGACAGGATGATGCAGGGAGTTCCATTTTGTAAAACATGCCCTTGGGCGAGGTAGTTAAAAAGGAACAGTGGCAGAGCTGAGCTGACAATCCTGTCCTTCTCTGTGCCTACCCTTAAGCATTCAGATCCATGAAATATCTGCTCCTTACCTCCCACCTACCACAGGGGTGGGCAAAATGTTGCCCTAAGGCCACATATGATCCCCAAGGCTGTTTTTGTGGCAGACTCTGTGGACAACCCCTGTGAAACCCCCCCCCCAAAAAGAGTAATAGGTAAATTGGCTCTTCTGGAGTGTCAATTTAGCATTTAATTAGGTTGTAGCCCCCCTGCTCGGTTTAACATAACCCCAAATTTTTCAAAACTGGATCAGCTACTTTTGAGAGGCCATTTTTGGCAATCTGTGAGGCCCTGGGTGGGTCCTGGGACAGAAAATTGACCCTTAGCAGCCGCCACAATTGCCTGTCCTGTAACTACTTCCTTGAATATAAGGAATGTGCAAGAAGGAACAATTTCCCTCCTCCCAGCTATTCCAGGCCACAGGCAATTTTTCCTCAGGGCCACCATATTTTTGGCCAACTCATTTGCTATACACCATTGTCTGCAGTTCTACATTGATGAAATGGAGCATAACTTTATGTTCACAGCATTACATGACAGTTCAGTAAAACTGCCTCACTAGTGCAGAACGAAATGTACAATGTACATCAATGGACACGTCCACCATGTGCACATGTGTATCCAACAGCACAGCATTCACAACTCGGATTCTGAAACCTTGAACTCAATGTGGCTGTTCCCACACTGGATAACAGTGTCAAACTGCCTCTGTGGGAAACGTATGCATGTGTAGGATCAACAGGATTCTGGCTACTGCATGACCATTTTACATGGCCATCTTACACTTTTAAGTGTAAAAAAAAAAAAGATTATTTATTCATTCATTTTGCCACACTATTAAGCTGATCTCTTACCAGAATTTTCTCAGAAGTGTACAGTCTGTTTGAAAGATAAATGACAAACAATGCACCAACAATAACAATTAAAACAATGAGTAAAGGTCGCAGAATCTAAAATTATGACAAAACTAGCAGTGGAGAATAAAATAAGGCAGAATCATATATAAAAAATTGAAACCATCAGCTGGATAAGATTGCAATGATGTAGAAGCATAACAACCAAGATAAAACCAGCAGCATAGACTATAACATGGTGGTATATAAAAGCAAATTAACATCAATGGTAAGAGTGCAATGATGTAGAACTAGTAAAAGTTCTGAAGGTTCTTCAGATTCCTGGGAGAATAGAAAGGTCTTCATCTGGCACCAAAGAGACCATGATGTAGGTCCTAGGCTATTTTTGGGGTGGGGGTGGGGGGCAGGCATTCTACAGATGATCACCATCAAATGGCCCTCTCTGATAGGGGCAAAAGTGGGAGTTAACGGCTTGGAACCTCCCTATACTGAGATACCCAATAGTCCCTTATTTATTCTTGTTGTTGTGTGCCTTCAAATCGTTTCCAATGTATGGCAACCCTAAGGAGAACCTATCACAGGATTTTCTTGGCAGGATGTTCAGAGGGGGATTGCCTTCCCCTTCTTCTGAGACTGAGAGAGAATGACATGCCCAAAGTCAGACAGTGGGTTTTCATGGCTGAGCAGGTATTCTAACCCTAGTCTCCAGAGGCATAGTTCAATGCTCAAACCACTATACAGTGATCCTTTGGTATCTGCTGGGATTTGGTTCCAGGACCCCCCACCATGAATACCAAAATCCATGGATGTTCATGTCCATCGTATACAATGGCATAGCAAAATGGTGCCTCTTATATAAAATGTCAAAATTTGAATTTTTTTAATATTTGGAATATTTTCAAGCCATGGATGGTGGAATCCATGGATGCAGAATCTGTGGATATGGAGGGCCATCTATACCATGTCCAAATATTTCTCCAGCAAACCTAGGACTACCCAACAAAGTACTGGGAGATTAGACCTAGGCTTTCTGCTATAGCTGGTATTGGGATAGAGGAATAGAGTGAGGGATTTGTTTTTGAGTGATACTGTACCGATCAGAAGAGTTGCATTTGTAGAGAAAACCGGCAGAGTGGGGGTCCAGAAGTAGGAGCAGCTATACAGTCTGATGTGGTGTCTAGAAGCAGGGGTTTTTATACCCAATGATTCCCTTCAGGGGATGGAATTTAGAGTGAAAGACAATGCTTCTCGAAGGTTCTCGAGATAAGACAATGGACATTCTGGATATGATAATGAACTTAATTTAATGTGACAATACTTTGAAATTTACTGGAAGAAGCAACCCTCTTTGTTTGGGGGAAGGTAGAGGTAAGATAGCTCTTTACAGTCTTGAGGATTTCAGCTTAGGCTGATGGGTTTAGAGAGATGTTCAGGCAAGAAGTTGCCCTGTGGTTACCTTTCTTTGGAATTTGGGATGGCCCCTCTTTAGTGCATGCCTGACTGAGTCTCAATGTTAGTCTTTAGGATTCCTGGTTTTTGGAGTCCCCAGTTTACTGGCCACACTTCTTGGAAGGCCACAGTTGACCAAATTATTAAATACTGCTAATTATTACAGATATCGGGCAGGGGGTATCAGGGCAGGTAACATTCCAACATTTCACACATTAAAACTGAAACATGTGGTCAAGCAACTTCAAAGTGTAGTCAAGATGGCAAAAGTTATTAATGAGGAAGAATACGCAAGCTAGGACAGTGATGGGCAACCTTTTGAGCTTGGTGTGTCAAACTTCGCCAAAAAACTGAGCATAACTCGGGTGGTGTGACACTTTGAGGAAAAAACATAATTTCACGATATTTATTGTTTAAATAACATAAATATATACAGTTGCCCCTCGACATTTGCAGCTTTCACTCTCGCGGTTTTGATTATTTGCGGTTTGCTCAGCAAGCACCCCATTTAAATCAGCTTCTCTCCCTCCCACTCAAGGGAGAGGAGCTGATTTAAATGGAGTGCTTGCTGAGCAAGCCAGGCGCTCAAGTCCCCGCTCTGCTGGGACTCGGCTCCATGGGGGGGGGGGAGAGCCAAGCCCCAGGAGAGCGGGGAGTTGGCGGGAAAGGCGCTTTTTACCCCCCCCACCTTTCCCAAAGCTATTGAGCTTTCTAAGCCTTGCTGCAGCTTTGGGAAGGTGGGGGTGGCTGAAAAGCCTCTACGCCGCGCTCCCTCCACCCCTCCCAACCTTCCTGAAGAGGATATATGGGGCTCTCAATCCCCAGAGCCCCCTCGGGAAGCGCGGGGAGAGGCCGGCCAGACTCCCTCCTGCCCTCCCATCGCCTTCTCTGGCCTTCCCGAGGCGGCTCCAGGGTTTCAAAGCCCCGGAGCCCCCTCGGGAAGGCCAGGGAAAGGCCTGGCAGACTCTCACCCGCCCACCCACTGCCTTCCCCAGCCTCCCCAAGGTGGCTCCGGGGCTTCAAAGCCCTGGAGCCCCCTCGGGAAGGCCGGGGAGAGGCCAGGGAGACGCACGCACGCCGCCTCCCCGGCCTTTCCGAGGCAGCTCCAGGGTTTCGAAGCCTCGGAGACCCCTCAGGAAGGCCGGGGAGAGGCTGGGCAGAATCCCTCCCTCCTGACGCCTTCCCCGGCCTTTATGAGGTGGCTACGGGGTTTCAAAGCCTTGGAGCACTCTCAGGAAGCCCGGGGAGAGGCCAGCCAGACTCCCTCCTGCCCTCCCATCGCCTTCTCTGGCCTTCCCGAGGCGGCTCCAGGGTTTCAAAGCCCCGGAGCCCCCTTGGGAAGGCTGGGGAAAGGTCAGGCAAAGTCTCACCCACCCACCCACTGCCTTCCCCAGCCTCCCCAAGGCGGCTCCGGGCCTTCAAAGCCCTGGAGCCCCCTCGGGAAGGCTAGGGAGAGGCCAGGCAGAGTTCCTCCTGCCGCCTTCCCCGGCCTTTCCCAGGCTGCTCCAGGGCTTCGAAGCCTTGGAGCCCCCTCGGGAAGGCCAGGGAGAGGCCGGGCAGAGTCCCTCCCTCCCGTTGCCTTCCCCAGCCTTTCCGAGGTGGCTTCAAAACCCTGGAGCCCCCTTGGGAAGGCTGGGGAGAGGCCGGGAAGACTCCTGCCCGCCCACCGCCTTACCTAGCCTTTCTGAGGTGGCTCTGGGGAAGTACGGCAGGCCTCAGGGGGGTGGCCAGGTGGGGGGGAGGCTCCACCCCCACCTCCCTAAAGTGTTGATCGGGGTTTCGTAGCCCCACCCACCACTTTCCTCCACCCTCCCACCCTCCCTAAAGTGGCGACCGATCGCCACTTTAGGGAGGGTGGTGAAGTTGCGGGCGGGGGGAGGAGGCCTACGGCCACGTGTCAGTGCTGACACGTGTGTCATAGGTTCGCCATCACCGAGCTAGGAGATGCATTTGCCTGAGCCCACTTGGAAGGACAAGATTCTGTCCCCTCCTCTCCTTTCTCCATGGCTGAGCTAATTGTGTACAAACCACTTTTGCAGTTTTAATTCAATTTGCAACATGTGAAGTAAGCTGAGGATAATAGGGGGAAATGGGATCAAGAGAGAGAAACTAGGACATTTTAAAAGCAGCTGAAAAATGACAGAGGACTAATTGGGATGACAGAGGACTAATTGGGACTGTCCCTGTCAAGTCAGGACAGTTGAAGGATATGCTATCAGGAAGAAGACTATCAGAGGCCTTTAATATGGTGTTACAGGAATGCCAGGAGATCGCCAAAGGGCTTCCCTTTCAGATGACATCATCCTCATCCTGTTATGTTCCCATGCTGGCCTCGTTTTGCCCTTGTTTCTTCTTATTCATGGCTTAAGCCATGAATAGATTGCCTGTTTCATTCCTATGACAGAATTATGAGTGAGTGAAAAGGTGCCCCGTTATGCTGGCGTGATGCCAGCTGCAGTGGGATGTCCGTTTCAGAACACTTCCATGTGCAATTGGGACATCTAGGTTAGTGACATCCCTGGGTTACTTTGTATTTTTTAAAGTCTGTTTTTGTGGTTGCTGTCACTTTTGGATGTATTTTGAGCTTTGATTGTTTTAATTTTCCACACGCTCCTCCTCTCACAAGAACAGCCCAGGATTTCAACCAGGAAGTGAATGCAGGTCCATGTGAGCTGTATTCACTCTGTGGTTGCTGAAGGGAGTGGATGGACACATGATTAAGGTAGGTGCAAAACAGTTCGTTACTGTGCTGGGACGGGGTTGGGGAGGTATTGGGAGAGGAGATAGCAAGATGGGGGATGCTGTTTTTGTCCCCTGTCATGCCCCATGAGCCTGATGAGGCTATAGAGTCAGAGGAGGAGGAGGAGGAGCTGACAGGGAACGGCCCTAGGGACCCTGGCACAGGTTTATCTACACGTGTGCCAGCAGGGAACCCTGCCAACCTAGAGGCTTGAGCAGAGGAAGAGCCTGGTCTGAGTGGGTTGGCATCAGTCCCAGCAGAGAGTCCTACCCATTCAGATAAGGACGACGAAGAAGAGAGGGACTTACCTCCACGATTGTATACCCAGCAGCGAGCTCAAAAAGAAGCTCAAAGGAAGTCTCTGAGACTTTATGAGAAAAACCTGCTTGTTAAGAAACACCTGGCAAAGCCTTAATTGCTTTATATATGCTGGGAGAGGCGATAGCGGCTTTTTCAGAGATCAATTGATCTTCCTGGTGAAAGCTTCCTGCTGACTTCGGTGCCTGGATTCCAGTTATCTTAACAAATGTTACCTTGACTCATGCTTAGACCTCGGACTGTTCCTGACTACACTGTTGCCTGATCCTGCTGACCCACAGACCTACTTCTTGAATACACTGCCTTCTGTAAGCCTTGACTTTTGGACTGTATTCTGGACTCTTCTCTGTGTGCCTTCTTGCCTGTATTGCCGCTTCTTCAAGAAACGGAGCTTGCTTGTTCCGAACCTTATCTGGCTCTCCCTAATTAACTTTGCTATCACTGGGGCTTGGCTGCTTTCCCAGACCTTGTTTATCCTGCTGGCATTTTGGGCTGCTTTCCCAGACATCCCCGTCTGATAATCTCTGAAGTTTTCATAGCAAGAGTTGTTCAGCTGAGGTTAGTTATTGCCTTCCTCTGAGGCTAAGAGAGTGTGACTTGCCCAAGGTCACCCAATGTGTTTCCAAGACTGAGTGGGGATTCAAACCCTGGTCTCCTGGAGTTCTAGCCCACCTTTCCAAACTACTGCAGCACACTGGCTTAGCTGGAGCTTGATGGGATATTAATAATCAGCCCCCAAATATTTCTTATACGAATAATGCTACACCAATGTTGCCTGTGTTTTGCAAGTGTAGGCACTGGATGTGGAATTGCAGGCTGCTGGGGAGAAGGGAAGCAGGACAACGAAGAGAGCAGATTATCCCAAGTTATGACAACTTGGCTTAGTCAGAATTTAAACAGACTACGATGGGTTTGGGTTTATGCTGCCAGCACAGCATAATTTATTCAAATTTTTAATCTGTTATTTTCTTTTATTAAAAGGAGGGCCAACGTGTTACTATGTGGTTGTTGTTGATTTATCATCACAGAGACAGAACAATGTCAGAGGGATCCTTTTCATTGTCAGGAAAGGGGATTCCAAGACATATATTAGAAGCCACTTTAAAATTTCCCCTGAGGTAGAAGTTAGAGGTGGTGGTGGTATTGCTGTTGTTATTGCTTCTATTATTACTGCTATGTTGGAATCCATTTTAACATTTTCCCTGAAGTAATAGTGAGTATTATTTTTATATTGGAAGCTATTTTAAAATTTCCCATGAGGGAGAAATAAGAGGTGGTGGCATTCCTGTTACTATTAGTATATTGGAATCCATTTTAATTTTTTTCCTGAAGTAATAGTATATTGGAAGCCATTTTAATATTCCCCCCTAGGGTAATATAAACAATTAAGGTATTATTGTTGTTGTTATTTTTATTATAATTAGTTTGCAAGCCATTTTAAAATTTCCCTGAGGTAGAAGTAAATATTATTCTTATTGGAAACCATTTTAAAAACTTCTCTTGAGGTAGAAGAAAGACATGGTGCATTAATATTACTATATCTATTTTCAGAGGGTGAAAAATCAAGGTATTTATGCCTAGTTTTCAAGTTCTAACTGAATTTCTGAAGTTCTTTAGGACTACTTTCCTTTCTTTCCCATAGAAGTTGTATCTCCCGTATGCATTAAATTCCCTACCAGAAGCAGGTGGACATTTTTGTCTCATGTGGGATGTTACTATTCAGTTAAAAGATTCTGGAAATGAAGTTATGCACTTAAATTTGTAAGTATGTGGTGGGCAGGCATATTTGCACATTCAATTGTCCATTCAGTTGCATATTTGGGTGTGCATTCAGTTGGACAAATTTGTGATTCAGTGTAAGAGCTGAGTAACACAATGAATGCATAACCACATGTGGAAATTTATGCTGCATAATCCCAATGCAGGCTTTTAGACTATGTCTCTCTCATTCTTAAGATCCTCATCAGAGACCCAACTCTGATTTCCACCCACCTGTCTTCTGTGTTTTGAGAGGTGTTCTGCAGAGAAGTCCCTTTCAACTGAGGCAATCTGCAATTTCTTCTCTAGGTAAACTGGCTTATTGCCAAACCTGATGTCCTTCTGGTACTAGAAGAATGCATTTTTAATGATCTTATCTATTCTGTTGACAATTCATTGCAATTCTTGGATTTTGTTGTATGTATCTTTTTTTTTAATAAATAAAAGGGTATTTCCAGGGGGCCAGTCAGAAACTGGCCCCCTGCCGCAAAACAGGTGTGTACCTCTCCCGAGCCCTCTGCAGCACTTTTTATGTGTCTGAAAATGTCCTAAGACTCTGGAGACCAGGGTTTGAATCCCCACTCAGCCATGGAAACCCACTAGGTAACTTTCTGCAAGTCAGACTCTCTCAGAGGAAGGCAAAAGCAAATCCCTTCTGAACAACACAACATGGAACAACATTATATTTCTTCTTGGATATATAACAACAACATTACAGTATATTTCTTCTTGGAAAACCCATTCAAAGTACTCTTATTAGTGCAACTAAGGAGATTATCAGACACGGCTAATGTGGTGCCCTGATGATGCCAGAAAAACACAAAAGGACGTCAATATCAGACGACATCCTTTTGCGTTCTGCTGGCATCATTATGGTATTTCTTTTTATTGATAGGACGAGTTGTCAATAGATCACCCATCCTGTTTTGGTGCCAGCATTGCCAGTGTGTGAAATCTCAGGCCATTTAACTCATGTGAATGCAGCGTCAATGGGCGGGCCTGCCAGAACACTTCCAGGTGAGCTTGTGACATCCAGGTAAGTGACACACTTTTTATGACCTTCCCTGGGTCACTTGTAAGTTTTAAAGTATTTCTGTGCTTGGTGTAACTTTTTGTGTGTATTTTACTTTTATTTTTGGATTTCCCGCACTTGCGTCTTCTCACAAGAACAGGTGGGATTTCAGACCAGGAAGTGAATGGAGCTTCAGTAGAGGTCTGTTCATTCCTGGGCTGCCTGTCAACAGGAGAGAAGGTAAGTGTGATGGGGAGGGTTATTGTGCTGGGACAGAGGTGGGATTGGAGATTGTGGGACAGGGACACTTTTTGCATTCCTGTCTGATAATCTCCTAATTTTGGAGATAACAAGGAGGTCTAAAAGGGATGGCAGATGATACTGTTGCTCTTGCTAATTGAAAAGTCACAGTGCTTCAACCCTATGTTCCTTGGCTCCACCACACTACTGAGAGCTTGTCTAGACAAGAGGATATAATGCTGATTCCTGTCCATTATTGCAAATTCACAGCACCATTCTTTTGTCTTTTGACACTGCTTTAACTATCATGGCTTCATCCTATGGAATCCTGGGGTTTGTAGTTTGTTGTGGCACAAGAGCTCTCTGACAGAGAAGGCTAAATATTTCACAAAACTACAAAGCCCAGAATTCCGTAGCACTGAGCCATGGCAGTTAAAATTGTGTCAAACTGCATTATTTCTGCAGTGTGCCAGCAGCCCTAGTAGTGTTGGGAGGGGGCAAATGAGAAGGAAAGGGTTACAAGCAAAAATGCTAAAAGGAGAAGGAGCAAAAAAATACATATCATTCCATAAAATGTGACCACCCATGACTGCTAGTGTCCAAGTCCTTCCATGTAACAAGTACACCCCGTACTTTCATTAACCTTGGCCAGCTTGAATAGCAGACTGTCTTTCCAAGTTCAGAGCAATTTTGTAAAAGCTGCTCCCCAATGTGAAGAGACAACAACAACAAAAGTAGATCAAAAAACCCCAAAACAAAACAAAATCCGGGCCACCTACTAGGAGCACCTCTTTCTCTGTGAGACTTGTTTCTTCAGCAGTGCTCAAGCATAAATAAACTTGTTTACCACCATCCAAATGTTAATTATAATGAAGCCTTATTTGTTTTGCCACAATGACAAGTAATTTGTGTGCTGTGGTGGTGGAGGGGATTGGAGGCAGGAAGAGAGGGGAAAAGGGAATGTATTTAGGGTTCATACTTTCCCAGAGATGCCTTCCACCAAGCCCCAGCCTCTTAACTGGAGTTGCTTTTCCTGGACTTTTGGTTGCTTTTCCTGGAATAAATGTTGCAGCCTTGCCTTGATCCAAAGAAGGGTGTTAATTAGTCATTTACAGTTGGTTCTTATGCACTGATTTGTCCCTTTGGGCAAGATGAAGGCTAGTTCTGAAAGTGAGGTCCAGACAGTTCAAAGTCTAGGCTTTCAGCAAGAACCAAAGAAAAATAAATGTTGAACAAAGGCAAGTTTGAAAGTAGGATAAAAAAAGACAGTATAGGATTTAACCTAAATGTGGTCCAACTGAACCTGAGCCAGGTGATCACAGAAAATGAAAGGGAGTTCTGGAGCTACTACACAGACCAGCAGTGGTAATCAAGTGGCCCTTCAAATGTTATTGGACTGCAAGTCCCAGCAGCACTAGCCAACATAGCAAATAGTGAAGGAAGATAGGAGCTGCAGTTAGTGTTGCCAAGTTTTCAAATCAACAATAAGAGACAGTCAAAATTAATGACATGCAGAGTTACAAATCAAGAAGGAGCTATTAACAAGTTTGTGCTCTAGCTAAATACAAAATGAAAGTATTGATTTCAATTAATTTAGCCTTGTGTTTCTCTCTAAAATTTACACATTGTTGACATTTCTGTCATTATGAAGAAGGGTTTTTAGGGTATTTTGTTCACTCTATAAAAAGCAAAAAGCTTTTCAACCCTCAAATATGGAATGTTTCTTATAATAAGGGACACCTGGCAAACCTAGCTGCAGTCCAACCACAGATGGAGCGCAGCTGCATAGGAAGGCAGGAAGTATGATTCCTACCCTTAACCCAGATGGTGTTCCAGCAACGTCTCAATGTCTAGGGATGTTATCAGACAAGGCAGATAATATGTCATAAGGACTCCTAATGATTGTGAAAAGGTACGCGTACCAGACGATATCACCCTTTCACAATCATGTCCAGTTAAAAAAAGTACTTTTTAATTGATGGCTCAAGCTGTCAATTGATCCCCATGGCACTTTTGTGCCGGCATTGCCGGCATTTGAAACTTTACGCCATTGTACTCACGTGAATGCAGCGTCAACGGCCACTCCAGCGAGAGCACTTCTGAGTGAGATTGCAACATCCAGGTAGGTGACACACTTTTTATGATCCTCCTTGGTTTCCTGCATGGCAGGGGGTTGAACTGGATAGCCCTTGTGGTCTCTTCCAACTCTATGATTCTACTTTGAAGTTTTTAAGTGTGTTTGTGTGCTTTTAAAAAACTTTTTGAGTGTTCTTTTTGTTTTTATTTTTGAATATCCAGCACTAGGTATTCTCAGGAGAATCTGCGGGATTAAAAACAAGGAAGTGAATGGCTCAGTTCATCCCTCATTCATTGATGGGAAGCCTTTTGCTGGAATTACAGGTAAGTGTGGCATGGGGAGTTCTTTTGTTGGCATAAAAACGGCAAAGTTATGCTGGTAAAAGAATGGGGTTTAGGGGGGTGGTCTAATAAAGTCCTAGGACTGAGGGTTAGAAAGCACTGGGCCAGACAAAGTGCCACCCAATGTGACAATATATATGGGTCTCAATATATATGGGATTAAAATTACCAGCAGTATCAGAGAGGTGGGATTTGAAGGTAGAACAGGGAGAGGCAAGGAACTTTGCAGTCACCTCTCATAAGAACCTAGTATTTTCTTTAAAACCTGTAGGTCCCTTGTCTTATCCTTCTTGGTCATGCTTTCTGGCTCAGGACATTCCCTCAAACAGTGAAGAATTTTAGACTAAAACTTTGAGTCAATTTACCATGCCACTGGCATGGCAATCTCCAATTGCCACAGTGAACATGTATAACAAAATTATGTTTATTGCAGCTAGGGTTGACAGGGCACAACTATACTAGGCCCTGAGATATTAAGGACTCAAACTTGTGACCTAGGGATGACCTCTTGTGATGTTGTAGGAAGTAGCCCCTGGTTACAAAACTGATGCTACTAAGGGCAGTTTCTGGTGGTGCCATTAAGCACGATACATTAAGCATCAACCACAATTGCACAAAGTATGCTATATATATATATTTTAAGCCAGCAAATCTAGTGCAATTCTCACACTCATATTTCTGCCCCTTCCCTTGGGACTGGAGAAGAAGGGGCAGGCCATAGGGTCTAGCAACCCTAATTGCAGCTCTTGATTAAGGACATTATCAGACAAGCCTCTAAAAATGATCTTTTGCCAGCATAATTAAAATCATTTTTATGCCAGCAAAAGAACGTCTCCCACCAGACTTAGCTTTGTCTGCTGGCAAAGGCTTCCCTGGCAACGAAGAGGAAGTGAACAGAGCCCCATTCACTTCCTTGTCTGAAATCTTGCAGATTCTCGTGAGACTTCATCATGTGGGAAATTCAAAAATAAAACAAAAAATAACACATAAAAAGTGAGAGAAAGCACATAGACACACCTAAAAACTTACAAGTACAGTGGGGAGGATAATAAAAAGTGTGTCACCTGCCTGGATGTTGGGATCTCACCCAGAAGTGTTCTGGCTTGTATGGCCATTGGCAGAGTAAGTACGTGGGGGGTGGGGAAAGTACTAGGTTTCATATGCAGACAATGCCGGCAAAAAAAGGCACAGCTGATCTATTGATGGCTTGTCTCATCAATAAAATAGATCAGCTTATTGGCAGGACATAAACGCAAAATGGCAATGCCATCTGATATGTGCACCCTTTCGCGTTTATGTGGCATCGTTATCTTTGTGTCTGATAAAGTCCTTAGAGTACATCTAGTGGTAAACCCATGTTTGTCACTGTATAATATGTACTCCACAAATGAGAGATGACAGAGATGCCCTTGCATGGGAGATCTGCTGACACAGGCATCACCCCATTCTTGATGGGGTTGTGCTCTTAGATGCTTATCTACCAACTGGGTCTAGAAATGTTTTCACCCAGGTTCAGCTGGTTCCAGCTGTGTCTGAACAAAACCTGGCCACAGTCACATCTGCATTACCTATATCCAAATTGGATTACAATAACCTTCTCTATATGGAGCAACCCCCAAAGATGGTTCCCAAACTTAATTTAGAAGAATTTGTTGTTATGTGACTTGAAGTTCGAGTTGACTCTGAATTATGGTGACCATACTGTAAGGTTTTCTTGGCAAGATTTATTCAGAAGTGGTTTGCCATGGCCTTCATTTGAAAGGTATTCCTTGGCAGTCTCTCTTCCTTGGCAGGACTTTATCAGGCATGGCAAAAATCACATCAGAATGCTACAATACAAAAATGGGTGACATTACCAGACGATGTCGCCCTCAGCCGTTCTAGGGGCTTAGCATGGGTGTGAATAATGCATCCCTTTTTATTGACAGTTTAGTCTGTGAATAGAAAAGGAATGTGATTTTCATGCTCACACTATTTCCCCGGAATGCCAGAAGGATGCGGGCATCTGGTAATGTCACCCTTTGTGTTCCTGTGGCGTTCCTGTGACGTGCTTGGGGACGCAGTTTTGCGCTGCATCCCCATGTGTCTGATAAAGTCCACAGTCTCCCTTCCAAGTACTAACCCTGCTTAATGTATACAATCAGACTTTTAGGCAGCTAGTTGGAAGAATACATCTGCTAAACTCTGAATGAAGACTAAATCCAAAAGTAATATTCCTTGTTTTCTATATTCAGTGCACTAGCTTTGTTTGGTACAATGAAAAAGCTGCTCTTTACTTGGGCTAAGGCTGGGACCCTCTTGGTGGACTGTGCTAATGGTTTCCCTTTTTCCAGGGTCACACAATGAGAAGAAGGAAAGGCAGATAAAATATCTGGGTCTTAGCAGCCTATTTCTCCAAAGTCTACCTTCCATCATGGCCACTGCAGCCATGCCTTTTTCTCTCCTGCTGCCACTGGCTATGCTGACATAGTGCACAAATAGGTTTCCAGTCTTTGAACCCATTTGAGTCTACCCATTTCTAAGGTCCTGTCCAAACGGTGAAAATAATCCAAATGGAAATCACATGGAAGGCGATTTGTCCAAACAGACATTCACATCAATATGTCTCATTCAGAAAGGGGGCAGCCAAATCCACTGTAAAGCTCAGAAGGGAAGCCTTTGGCGCTTTTCTCAGAGTTTTTAAAAAGTTCCATAGGGGATGCAAATGTGTGATCATTAGACAGTCGCATTCACATTGCTGCAACGAGGCAGTGCAAGCTGATTGGCTGGACAAGCATGGGGGTGGGGTTAGCAAACAGGGAAAGCGCCTGCTGCCACCATGTTGGATTTCTGGCTAAGTGAGAGATCGGTAAGTTGATAAAACAGCGATCTTTTACTCTCTTTTATTCTTTTTCTTTTGTAAATATGAAGTGTTGCATGTGCGCACCATGGTAAACTTTTTTTTTAATTTGGCAGCAGCAGATTTAAAAGCACGAGTAATTCATTCGCAGCCACCATCTTGGCTAGGGGGCATGCAAAGTTTAGGAGGGCTCTTTTGACCATTAAGACAGGTCCCAGCACTGCAAATGGCTGTTTCCTGAGAGGAGATTGTATTTCTCCCACGTCATATAGACGAGACCTAAGTTCACTGGGTGAAGCTTTCTGTTTGTCTCTTTGGCTGACTCCACATCTGTAAAATTATTTGTACTTACTTCAGTCTCAATCCTGTTTGAACACACAGCGTTCCTCCAGATTGGAAATGAAAACAATTCTGTAACCTCTCTTTTTAATTCTTTTTGATCCCCAGAGGCAACTTGGTAATAATATTGATACAAAGCAAAAATAGAACTCATAGTGGGAAACATTTCAAAATCAGAAGGAACAGTACATGAAAGTTGTTGGTTATATATTTATGTTCTATTGATGCTTTTGATATGTAGTTAATTACTAAGACATTGAGATTAATGCAAAAGCTTTGTATGACTGGTGAACTTTAAAGGAAGTCAGACTCACTTGAAGTTTCTTTATAGCAAGAGATGTAAACAAAGACATGTAAATGGGAATAATTTATTTAATTTTTCATCATAGAATTAATAGGCTATAGATATAATGTAATAATTGTCTTGTTTAACTTTTTTTATGTGATTGTAAAAGTCAATAAACAGATTGGGGGGGTGAGAAATAAAAGCAATTATTTTTGATGCCTGAGGGCTTTAAAATGATTTAAGGAAAAAAAATTCCTATGCAGCTTCTTGGAAAAACCAGTTTTTAAAAACATGTTCCCTGCACTCCCCGAGTTGGGATCAGGGTGGAATCGGATGTGTGTGTGCTTGGAGGGGAGGCTGGGACAGGTTGGTGGGAGGCAACCTTGGCATCCACACCCGGCAAGCATGGTGGCATCATTTTTTACAGTTGATGTGCAGCCACTTAACTAGCTGCAGCCCCAGGAAGGCCCACAAAAAACAGAATTAAAAGGGAGGAGAATGAGAATAGAGTAGGAAGACAAGAAAAAAGAGAAACAGTGACATTGGCTAGGGAGGAATGGGTGAAATGGGAGGAGATTGGAAGGTGAGGGGCACTGTTTGGTCTCTTTTCATCTCTTTTTCCCCCTTCAAGCACGGCAACATATATTATTCAGTGTATTTATATGTCTGAAGGAACACCTCCATTTCAGAAGCCCTGAGACCATTCAGACATATGAATTCTGGGCTTCTTACCCAGCCAAGGATTTCTTCCTCCTTGGATCGACTTTGTCCTTTTTCTCTTGCCGTCCCTTATTCCTGGAATTCCCTCCCTGTAAACTTGTGGACTGTTTCTTCCCTTGCTGTCTTTAAATCCAAATTGAAAACTTTTTTGTTCTCTGAAACTTTTGGAATTTTGGATTAATGCTTATATCTTTACTATAGCTGATTATCTGTACTGATTATTTTGTTTTATTCTGCATTACGTGTATGTGTGTGGTTCCCCCCTCCTATTGTATTTTAATATTGTATATTATTGGAATAGTTATAATTGCTTTATTCTGTAACCTTCTGTAAAGTGCCATGTACATGGATGGCGCTATATAAATAAATGATAATAATAATAAAATCAAAAGAATGATGCTGAGGAGGACTCATCTGCCACACTGGATTGGCACTTGCTTTTTGGGGGGGAAATCCTTGCCCGGAGAACGCTTTCAGGTAGGCTTGCTGAATGGTAGTGGCAACCCAAGGTCACATGGTGAGTTCCATGACTAAGCAGAAATTTGAACTTGGATCTCCTTCTACCAAGTCCAATGCTTAAACATTACTTTGTACCAGTCCTCTCAGATCATTTATAACTGTAAAAAATGGTATGCAGGTAGAAACATAATGGAAGAAAAAAAATGCAACAATCATTGTGCCAAACAGGCATAATTAGAATGCAAATTATAATAACTGGCATAATTAGAATAATTTGCATAATGTGCAAAATAGATGCCTGGATTTGAGGAATTGGAATATGGCAACTGTATCAGCTGGGTTCTTCCACTGGGCAAAGGAAAAACAGCAGCCTCTCAGTAGTGAATTTTTAAGCGATTGTAGCTGGTTGTCATTCACCATTTTATGCTGCCCTTCTGCCACAGTGCTTCTGGGGCTCACAAACAGCAGGTGCCAATAGCAGCATTTGCCAGGTGGCTGCGCCTTCATGTGTCTACAATGGAGGATGATAAGCTTTCTGGGCCATACATCTTAGTGGAATACCTTGATCTGGGGCATTTACAGATCTCAGAAGAGCTTTGATCCTTGGAGGACAGGGCTGTAGATTCCCCCATGAGATATGATGAGTTCCACTCATGAGTCATAGGAGAAAGTCAAGACAATGTCCAGCCCAAGAAAGCACTGATGGCTAAAGTCACAGGCTAGGTTGGTGGCCACACAAAGGATTGCCCATTTGCAGAGGAAGATTTACACGAATAAGTTATTCCTTGTTACCAAAGCCTTCCTCATGAATAGGAGTCTGAGGAGGTATCGGCACTCAAAATTTATAGCAGTTTGATATCATTTTCACTACCATGGCTCTGTCCAATGGGATCCTTGGATTTATAGTCTGATACCACTTGTCATGGCTCCATCCTATAGAACCCTTGGGTTTTAAATTTGGTGAGGTGCTTAGAATTCACTTTTCCAGAGCTTTTGAAATGAACTTCCCTCAACTGCAGAACTAGAGTTGTCTAGCAGAGAATTCTAAGTTCCTCATCCAAACTACAAACCCCATGGTTACCTAGATGGAGCCATAGCAGTTTACATGGCATCAAATGCCTATGACTGTATAGTGCCTGTAATGACCTTCAGATGATCCTTGAGGGGTATTCTATGAGTTTAGTACATAAACTTAATAAGGAGGGTTTCTAGAATGATGCTTGTGTATCTGCTCTAGTATATCTTGTGTATCTGTCTAATGCCTTCTACCTATCCATCCTCTAGTTTTACTGGATCATCTTGTATTGCATCTTGTACTGTTTTTGGGCTCTGCTTTGGGATCTATCTATCTATCTATCTATCTATCTAATTTACATGCCACCTTTCTCCCAGAGTGGGATGGAAGGGGCTCACAAAAACATCAAATACAACATATCATACAATTAAAAACAATTAAAATCATCACAATTTAAAATTAGATACAACATATATAATTTAGGGAACCCTTGGTGGTGCAGTGGTTACATGCCAGTACTGCAAGCCACAACATTGCAAGTTTGATCCCAAGGGCTCCAGTGTTCACTCAGCCTTCCATCCTTTCGTAGGTTGGTAAAATGAGTACCCAGCTTGTGGGGGCAATTAGCTAACACGCATTGGAAACTGCTTGGAGAGTGCTTAGTGTGCTCTCTCTCTCTCTCTCTCTCTCTCTCTCTCTCTCTCTCTCTCTGGCTTTTCTTTGCAAACGAAGATTTGGGAAGGACTCATCCCGCACTATAAAAGTGGGGTAAATGTGTAGGTTGCTATTGCTTAACAATTTGTAAGCTGCTCTGAGAGCCTTTGTGGCTGAAGAGTAGCGTATAAATACCTAAAAATAAATAAATAAAACATATAATGTTTGTTTGGAGCCTGGAGTGCTCTGGCTGAGAATTCCAAATGTCCCTCCCTAAACTGCTAATCCCAGGATTCAATAGGACAGAACTATGACAGTTAAAGAGAAATAATAGAGCTATAATTCTGCAGTGTGAATGGGTCCCATCTCTCCTTTTGTCTGTTCCCAGTAATAAAACAGTATTCAAGAGCACCACATCTCTCTTTCTTGCTCTATCCTTGCAACCACTGTGGGAATGGGAGGTCCATGGAGTAAATGAAGTAATTATTGCTCCACTTACGTTGATGGCTAAGCAAGAACTCACGTCTGCTTGGTCTAACTCCTGTTTCGCCTGCAAAGGAGGTTGGTGATCCATAGGATGGTGAGTCTGCTCTGAATTGTAGTCTGAACTTTAAAGGAGCTATCCAGTGTGCTAGACCTGTTTTTTTTTATTGGCATACGTATATATGTACATACAACTTTTATCATATACACATATCTGCTATACCTTTATACATTCCTTCTTTACCACTTTGTAAATAACAATGTAATGATATAATACAATGGTAAAGTACACTTCTGTTAGCCTGTTTTAATAAAATAATTAAACTAAGTATACTATTTACATCTTACTGAGTTATTATCTTGTAAATGTATGTCTTAATGACTTCCTAACTGGATGCCTTCAGAATCACTCATATTATAATGAACATCATCATCCTTCCCCCAGAATGGAAGAAATGTCCTTCATTTAGTTGGCTTCTATACTCCCATTCATTCTTATTAATTACATTTTGTGATAGATCTCTGGTGTTTCTACAATAAAAAAGAAAGAAAAAGAAAACTTAAAAGATTATTATCCTTTTGCCCCACCTATCCGTTAAATATGTAACAATCATTATCCATTCTTTTTGATGTTTTCCTTCCAATTCACCTTTTAATTTCAAAGTTAATCTGTCCAAGAAATAGGATTCAAAAAGTTTCTCCAGCCATTGATATGTGGTAGGAGAGTTCTTATTCTTCCACATCTGCGCATAGACTATTCTAGCTGTTACAATCATGTAAAAAATTATCTTTCCATGCTCATCTCCTGCGATCTCTCTATCATCCCTAGGAGAAAAGTCTCAGGTTTCCATTGAAGGCAAATATTCAATACGTGGTCTATTGTTTGTTTGACCTGTAGCCAGTATTTTTTAGCTGCCTTACATTGCCACCATAGGTGGAAAAAAGTCGCATTCTTCTCTCCACATTTCCAGCATATATTCTGGGAACCTTTGTACATTTTCGATAGCTTATTAGGTGATAGATACCACCTATAATACATCTTATACACATTCTCTCATAAATCTTGACTTAATGTCCTTTTTATTTGATTTATCCACAGATGTTCCCATTTATCTAAACCAATTGTGTAACCAAAATTTTGCGCCCAGACAATCATATTTGATTTAATAGTTTCGTCTTCTGTATCCCATTGCAATAATAATTTGTAGAATCTCGTAATCATGTTTTTATTCCCTGCTTCGGTAATGATTTCCCATTGTGATTTCTCTGTCATAATTCCACTCAATCTTTTATCCATTTTGAATCTTTCCTTTATCTGTGTGTGCAGGTACCAATGGCAATCCAAACCTTCTCTTTTAATTTCCTCCTGAGATTTCATTAAATAACCGTCACCACCCTGTTTAAGAACATCTTTATATTTCAACCATTTGTTCAACGGTATACCTTCTCTGTTATGAAATGCTTCGTGGGGTGATAAACATAAAGGTAGTTGATGGAAGAACCTCGTTTTCACTCTTTTCCAACATTTAATCAATGATCTCCTTATACAATGGTTATGAAAATTTCTGTTAATTACATCCTTATCATAAAAGAGGTAGGCATGCCATCCAAAATGATTCCCCTCTCCTTCAATCGCTAGTAACTTCTCATTCTTTAATATAACCCACTCATTTATCCAGGTTAAGCAACACGCTTCATAATATAGTTTAAGATTTGGCACATTTAATCTTCCCCTTTCTTTAGCATCCTGCAATGATTTCATTTTTACCCTCGGTTTCTTCCCCGCCCAGATAAATCTAGATACATCCGTTTGCCATTCTTTAAATGTTCTCTGCCCAATTTCTATCGGGATAGTTTGGAAAAGGAACATCATCTTAGGGAGAACATTCATTTTTATTATACTTATTTTGCCTAGCCATGACGTTATAACTTTCTGCCAATTGTTAAGATCACTTTTAATTTGCACCCATAGTTTTTTATAATTATTATTGAAAAGTTCTTGGTTGTTGCTCGTAATGTTTACGCCCAAATACTTTACTACTTTAGCTATCTTAAAACCTGATTGTTCTGCCAAATCATTTTCTTCATTCTTGGTGAGGTTTTTAGTTAGCACCATTGTTTTCTCTTTATTTATCTTCAGTCCTGTTAGATCTTCAAATTCCTTCAGAATGTTAATCAGCCCCAATATCTCTTCTTGAGGATTGCTTAAAGAGATTACTAAATCATCTGCAAACATCCTTATCTTAAATCTTGACTTTTGTATTTTAACTCCTTTTATTTCTTCCCCTTGATTTATTCTTATACTCAACATTTCCATAACAATTATAAACAAGAAGGGCGAGAGGGGGCACCCTTTTTGCATCCCTTTCTGTATTGGGAACATATCTGTTTTCTCCCCATTTATTAACAATTTGGCCATCTGATTTTGATATATGGCTTTAGTCCATTTGATGAAGTTCTCCCCTACTTTTATCTGATTTAAGATTCCAATCATTGTGGTCCAATCTACGTTGTCAAATGCCTTCTCTATATCAAGAAATATTAATGCCAATTTTTTGTCCTTATGCATTTCATGGTATTCAATCAAATTTATAACGTGCCTAATATTATCTTTCAAAAGTCTGTCCGGTAGAAAGCCTCGCTGATCTTCACCTATCCACTCACTTAATACTTTTTTCAGTCTATCGGCCAGAATTGAGGCAAAAATTTTATAGTCCACATTTAGGAGAGATATTGGATGATAATTCTTAGGATCTTGAGGGTCTCTACCTTCTTTATGGATCAAAGTGATGTATGCTTCTCCCCATGACGTTGGATTAGAGCCTTTGATTATCGTATCCATAGTCTGTTTAAAAGGAATTAAAAATTGGTCTCCTAAAGTCTTGTAAAATTTAGGGGTAAATCCATCTGGGCCAGGAGCTTTTCCAGACTTTAATTTTTGGATCTTTTCTATAATCTCCACGACCCTTATTGGTTGGTTTAGCTTGTCTCTTTGTTGTTCAGTAAGCTCTGGAATGTGGTAATTTTTGAGTTGATCATTAAAGAAAGCTTCTAAACTCCTTCCACTTTTGCCTCTTTCCTGATAAAGCAAGTCATAGTAATTCTTAAATATCTGTTTTATCTTTGTTTGGTCTGTATATATACAGTCTCCTTGCTTCACTTTACTTATATTATTCCTTTCTCTAGTTTTCCTTAGCTGATATGCCAGCCATTTCCCCGGTTTATTAGAGAATTCAAAGTTCTTCTGTTTTAAGTATTGGAATTTTGTTCTGATTTCATCCATCGTATCCTGCGTTGCTTGTTCTCGAAGGATTTTTAACTCTCTACATATTGATTCATCACATGGGTTTATTTGCAGCTTTTTTTCTCTTATTCTGATTTCTTCTTGAATTTTTTCTGTTTTTTCTTTTTTCTTCTTCCTCAGAATACTATTTTGTTGAATGAAAAGCCCTCTCATGACTGCCTTGAAGGAGTCCCAAACTGTTGCGATATTTATACCTTTATTAAGATTTTCCTCAAAATACCATTTTATTTCTTGCTTCATTTTTTGTAAGGTTTCTTCCCTCTGAAGCAGGTTGTCGTTAAGTCTCCAATTAAACTCTATCTTCCTTCCAAACTTCAAATCAAGCATCACCGGGTTATGGTCGGAACAAGTTCTAGGTAAAATGTTGATTTTGTGAATGGAATTACATATGCTACGAGAAAGCATAAAAAAATCTATTCTAGAAAACGAGTGGTGTCTTTCAGAATAGAAAGTGAAGTCTTTAGCCTCATTATATTTTAATCACCACACGTCCACCAAGGAGAGGTTCTCCACCAGTCTTTCAAAGCTCTTGGGTAATTTGCCTTGGTTTTCCGAATTTTTTTTTTGTTGATTGCCTATCTAGTACAGGTGAAATTACACCATTCCAGTCCCCACAGAGAATAAGATTATCATGATCATACTGCATCAAATGGTTTAACAATTTATGATAGAAACTGCTTTTCCCATCTAAGGGACCATATAAACCCAAAATTATTTTTTTTAAATTTTGTATGATAACTTCCACAATCAAAAATTGGCCTTCTGGATCACTATACAGTTCTTGAGATTGTATTCTATGTTTAACATAAATCGCTACTCCCTTTTTCTTATTCTTTGTCACTGACACATACTCTTTTCCAAGTTTTTTATTTTTTAATAAATGTTCATCACCAGTTTTAATATGCGTTTCTTGAAGACAGATTATGTCACATTTTTTCCTGTCTAACATATGAAAAATCTTCTTTCTTTTCTCTGGGGAGTTAAGACCTTTAATGTTCCAAGTCAGTATCTTCGTAGTCATCCTTCCGTTATATGTTTTACCTTAACTGATTCCCCCCCCCTTTACTTTATCTTCCAAACAGATCTTCTTCTTCCCCTTGCTCTTCTTCTTCCTCTTTCTGTAGATCCTCTATTTCCTCTTCCTCTCCTTCTTCTTCTTCCTCAACTGCCAACTCTCCTCCTTCAGCTCCTTCCACTTGTGATTTTTCTGCCTGCGTTTTCTTTTCTTCAGTTTTTAAATCTTTACCGTACTTTCCCAAAAATTCTTCAATTTTTTGAGGAGATGTTATTTTGAAATTTCTCTGATTAAATCTGAAGGAGACTCTTTCTAATTTTTCCCATTTATAACGGATCCCATTCAGTCTCAGCAAATCTGTCAATCCTCTGTAACTCTTCCTTTTTTAAAAAAATCCTCAAGGGGATGTCTTTAAATATAAAAATGTCACTTCCTTCAATTACAAATTTTTGTTCAAATTTTTTTTGCAAGAAGAGGTCTCTAGTTCTCTTCCTTACAAAATATACCACAATGTCTCTCAGCAAATTTCTCAACTTAGCAATCCTTGATGGCAGTCTATAAATTTTATCTATCTCCCAATCAAATTGGGACTTGGATTTCCCCATAAATTTAGCAATTTTCAGTACAAGATATTTGTATAAGTCCTCATTCTGCTGTTCCTTTAAACCTATAATTTTTATACAATTGTCCCTCCATTTGAGTTCCAAAATCACTGATTCGTCCAGATCTTTTTCTCTGTTTTCTTCCCAACTTAGTGTTTTCGCCTCTAACACCTCCACTTTCTTCTCAATCAGATTTACTTTCTCTTTCACTTTTTTGGATTCGTCTGAGACTTTATCTATGGCTTTTCTAATTTTTTCAATTCCCTTTTCATCTCCTGTTTTAAATCAGTTTTCATTTCTCGTAATTCTTCTCTCATTAATCTTATCTCATCCAAAATTGAGTTCTGGCTAGCTTGATTAGTGTCCAATGAGAGTTTCCTAGTTGTCTGTAACGTTGTTTGTGTTGTCTTTCTCATTGTTATGGACTCACTTAATTCACACGGGGATTTCAAAAATAGCACCTTAAGCAAACCTTTTTCTTACTTAAACAAGCTTATCAAACAAGGGGATAGCCCTATTATATAAATCAACAACTATGCTCCCACGTGAATAACTTTAACTCTATTATTTTCCTTAATATAACCTTAGTATAGCATAGTATAATATATTCCATATATCACCATATATCACCAATATATATCACCAATAATAGAATCAAATGTATTTGTATATTGTGTCCCTCTATGAATATGAACTTCACCCCCAAATTTTACTCAATGAACTCAAAGTAAATATAAGATAATTTTAATTTTAAATGTTACCCCAAACGTCCTTTTCTGTTCATGCTTTTAGCACTCACGAGGTCTCTCACAATGATCAATTTGTGTCCATTCAGTTCCAATTATACAGTAGCAATCTCACCCCTTTCCCAGTCCCACTTAAACTCTTAATGTCCTTGATGTTCTCTTTCTCCGTTGCTCTCTTAACTCCTACACCACTCTTCTCCTGATTTAATGCAGTTGATTTCACTCTGCTCTCCACTCGTCTCGTCTCGTCACTCAAAACTCTCTGCGATGATCCAACTGTAATATCCCACCTCTTCCGCTTACTGAACTGCCAGATCATCTCTGATTGGGCAACCTACATCAATCATAAAATATTAAGAAAGAGAAGAGCCAACAAAACAAACTAACACAATAAACCAAAATAATTAGTCAAAATAATAAATAAAAATACATTAAACACAACACACAACACCACATATAAAACAAAATTAATACACCATACACGACGGAGGGCGGGGAAAGAGCGGCGAGACCAGACAGACAAGACAGGACAGCTGAGACAAAACCAACAGAGCAGGAGGAACCATCTGCGCTTGAACCATCTGCTTTCGCCTTCACCTTCTCGTTTCTCCGCTCTGCCTCCTCCCAGAAAGAGAAGCAGTGTTCACGGGGTGTCAGTTGGTTCTGAGATCCAGATCCTTCCAGTGGTCACCGCTTCCAACCCGGATAGTGCTAGCAGGGTTGCTGAGCCATGTGGATATACTAATGGCTGCTCAGTTCCCCGAGCGGGAGGTCAGCCCCAAGAGTTCCTTCTCCAGATGCGATTTTCCCCTGAAGTGGCTTCGCTCTACCACGTCTATTCTCCGCTCTCCGATAGGGTTAACTTGTTGCGTTATCCAACAGCTATTCTGCTATATTATTACATACAGCTTGTTACTTATAAGTTGTTCCTTGATACACTGTATAAATCACAATACTCTGTCACAAAAGTTCTATAATATTATTGCAGCTTCCTGTACACCATCAGACATTTAAAGCTCCAATATCTTCCTGTCAGGATCCCTTAGTTCCCGGGATCGTAAGCACTAAATACAGCCTGAACAGTGAAAGTTCATTTCTTTCGAAGGGGGAGACCCCCCTTAAATCACTGTTTTGAATAGAAGCCCTGTCTCAGATGTCTCAAATCACTTCTGAAGGCTTACCAGTGATACTGTTCCAAAGTTATTCCCTGTCGGTTTTGTTAAAATTGGCGGCGTCACTTGCTGAGGGCTTCCCAGCTGCCAAGTGCGGCGGTGGTTTGCGGCTCAGAACCCCCTCTGCAACTCCTCTGTCAGTTTCACCCTTCGGTTCAGTCTTCCAGGAGTGCCAGGCAACGGGTTTTTGCGACCCCCCCCGACCCCCCTCAAATTTGAGGAGAGATTCGATCATTTCTGGACTCACCAGAACGGTCATTCAACCCCATGCGGCCAGACCTCACAGCACTTCTCTGCTGCTCGTCCTATCATGACGCCATTGCCAACCGGAAGTCCTCGTGCTAGACCTGTTTTGAGGGGATAGGTTTCAGCCCCTGAGATAGTTCTTTAATGTTTTAGTTAAAACCTGGCACCAATTCACTGTCCCACTGGCACTGGAATCATTGGCTTTTGCTGTTCACTGTGGTAGTTCTAGTGAAACATTTGGTGTGTTTTTTTACGTAGGCCTTTCTTAGGAAAATAAATTTTAGGAGTTCTGGGTGCTGATCTGTAGTTTGGGAGGTTGCTACACTGAGCAAAACATCCGAGCAGCAGGCTATCAAAAGAAGCTTGGCCTTTTTCAACAAGTCATGTGGAACTTGACCAGGAGAATGGAAAATCAAATTTAACATGATAAACCTGACCTTGTGTCATAATGAAGGACCACTTTTCAATTATGTGGCAGGAGAAGGTATGATGCACACATGAGTGATGAAATAAACAGCATGGATACATTTTCCTGGCAGTGAACATAAACCACATGCCTGAACCCTGAGTGAAATCAATAGAAACAGGATAATGAAATTTAATTTGTGTGCATGTGTGCATGATTCTAGATTAAGTTACTGGGATTCTGCAGTCAATTGCAGTTAATATAAATGACACAATTCCCATTGCTAGCTGTGGGATGTTGGGCACCAGGTTGGGAAAGGCTGCTCTGAAATCTTCTAGACAGCTTAACTTTTGGGAATCCTTTGACTCTTTGCTGAGGAATCTCTAGAGATGCTTGGAGAATTTGATCTCTAGAAATCTTGTATGGAAATACCCAAAGTGCAGACTATAGCTTCCAGAATAAATTCTGGGAGTTGACATCCACAGAAGTATTTTTCTCAAGCTCTAGAAATATATACATATCATTGCTCACATTAATTTATAGCCTTTGTTATCCAATAACTTTTGCATTCTCCTAATTTTGTGACATGGTTTTTGGCAGCATACACATTTAAAGTCTAATTTGAGATAAAATGCACATCTCAGTATGTATTTTGGGAGAGAATGCACATGTAAATTACATTCACACAGGGGAAAATGACATTTGCTAAAAATGGAACAGAATAGAATATAATCTGTGTTGTAGCGGTTAGAGGTGGGAGATCCAAATTCTGGTCACTATTCAGCTATGAAACTCACCAAGTGAACATGGGCCAGTTGCTCTTTTTCCACCTGATCTACCTTACAGGATTGTTGTGACGATAAAGTGAGAGCCATGTATGCAACCTTAAGCTCTCTGGAGAAAAGTTGAGATAAAAATATAAGTAATAATAAGTAATGGAACTACGGGTAAAATCAAGTGAAAGTGACATAGGCCAGAAACAATTGTCTGTCCCCAGAAATCACTACATCATGTCAATGTCCAATTTCCATCCTCTCAGATTTTATCAGAAAATCCGAGCCAATTAGAATATGTAGTACTGAGCTAAAACAACTAAAGTTCAACAGTTTTAAATGTTCTATGGCAGGGGTGGGGAAAGTGTAGCCTTCCTTGAGTGTCTACCCTATTATTTTTTTAAACACCATTCTGGCCCAATATCCATGCAATTATTTCCACCAAATGGACCAAAACTGCCTGAAATCATGCAACAACATACTAGTTTCACTCATCCAACCGCTGGAGGTTTCCAACACCCGTAATTTTTAAAAGAAACTGCCAAAATGAAACAAAATGTCAGCTGGCAGAGATGTTGCCTAATTTACAGTACACCCAGGAGATGAAGACAGACTATGGGAGTTGGGGCAGAAATAGGCCATGTCCCCTTTTGCAGTTGATGAAGCCAATGAAGCTCCAAAAGCTTGCATGATGTATTTTCTGCATTTTGGTTGACCAATAAAGGTATCACTCTTTTGTTGATGTTGGGCTAAATCCACACTACACAAATAATCCAGTTTGAAAGTGGATTATTTGCCCTGGCTCCTTCCTATTGAATGCTGGGATTTGTAGTTTGATGTGGCACCAGCACACTTTGACAGAGAAGTCGAAAGACCTTGTAAAACTACAAATCCCAGGATTCAATAGGAAGGAGCCATGGCTAATAATCCAGTTTCAAACTAGAATCCAGTTTCAAACTGGATTATTTGTGTACTATGGACTTGGCTTTGTATCACATTGTATTTCGCTGCATGGCCAACACGGCTACCCCAGAACATTCACAGAAGTGTGCACTGAGCATGAGAGAGGGAGGCTGATGATGTTTTTGAACATTTACTCACTGATGTCAAGTATGTGACTAGTAAAAACAGAACTCAAGTGTGTTTCTGAGCATTTAAGACCTGAGGGAGGGGGGTGTCTTAGGACAGACTGGAAACTGGGCCTGCCGAGCTCTTAACAGGTGGCACCACCGCTTGGTTAAAAGGGGGATAGCTTGAATGTAAGAAGATTGTTTTCTAAACGAAATTGTGCTGGGAAGCAATTTGGACATTCCTGCTTCCATATTCAATATGTTATCTGGAATTCACCCCATTTTTACAGACAGCCCAGATTGTGTAACTGCTAAACTGTTTCATTTCCCTGGTATTCTCCTATTTGCCCACTAGAATTGTGGCAACTTTTCTTCCTTTCCACAACTCAAGGCTTGTCTATACAAGGCTATAAAATGTGGATTGATGTGCACTAATGCCAATTCGCAGCAGCTTTCATTTCTCTCGATTTTTTTGCAAGATCACAAGCATGTGAAGACAATTTGAATTCTCCTCGGATTCTATGAGGAGTATTTTTGCCAAGAGCCCTGGTGGCGCAGTGGTTAAATGCCAGTACTGCAAGCTACCACGTTGCAAGTTCGATTCCAGCGGGCTCCAAGGTTCACTCAGCCTTCCATCCTTTCGTAGGTCGGTAAAATGAGTACCCGGCTTGTGGGGGACAATTAGCTAACACACATTGGAAACTGCTTAATGCAGTGTAGATGTGTAAATAGCTATTGCTTAAAACAATTTGTAAGCCGCTCTGATAGCCTTGTGGCTGAAGAGCGGGGTATAAATAACTAAAAATAAATAAATAAATAAATAAATAAAATAAAAAATTAAACAACCCCTGAATGGGGAAAGTGCTCCTGATGCCTGTGGAAGGGAGAGTGGCCTTGTAAGCACAGTGGAGGTGGGGATCAAGGCAAGGAAACACAGTATACCATTTTGACAGGGACAGTCCTAGTTAATCCTCTGCTATCCCACTTCCCCAGCTATTTTTTAAATGCTCCTTTCCTCTCTCCTCCTCCCACCTTCACCTCTACCACCTTCATCCTTGGCTTCCTTCAATTGCTGCAAACAAAGTGAAAACATAGCTTGTACTCAATTCAGCAAGAGGGAGAGATTTGTTCTTCCCAGTGGCTCAACCAAAAGCAAATTGCTGCAGCCTCTCCTAGCTTTAGAACAGGATACAGTGTGCTGTGTGTGACTCTACATTGCTTATTCAGATAAGCAAAGGGAATAAACCCAACTTGTAAAAAAGCAGGAAAAGGGGAGAGCCCTGCCAGTTTATTTATATATTTATTATTTATTTAGGTGTTTATACCCTGCTCTTCAGCAACAAAGGCTCTCAGAGCAACTTACAAATTGTTAAGCAATAGCACTGTACACATCCACACCGCATTAAGCAGTTTCCAGTGTGTGTTAGCTAGTTAAGCTAGCTAGTTAAGAGGCACTTTCCTTGAGGAGATCCCCTCTGAATGCACCCCTAGAACTGTGCATGTGGGTCCTGATCTTCACTTGTGAAATGTTGTAATGTATGACACAGCCACCCACAATGTCCTCTGGCCTTCCCTCAAGAGCATGGGTGGATCTGCCAGTGATCTCACAGGGCTTTGCTTGCTCCTACTTATTTCCTGGTGGAGGATGTGAAGCCTATTTAATGAAGTATTTGAAAGTATTGGTCCTAACCTCCCGCATTTCCTTTTATGTGCCATCTTCCTAGGAAAACGTGGCTCCTTCCTCCCACTCAGATCCTCCCATTCCTCCCCTCTCTGTTGCTTTGCCCAAGGCAATATTTGTATTATTTGAAGGAATATTGCAATCATAAACTGATTTTCTCCCTGTGTGGATTTACAGATGGGAACATTCCTATGGCCTTTTAAAATATGCCTTGATCTGTAAAAATTCAGGATCAATGGGACCTGGTGGGAAGAAGACCAGGAAGCTATATAAAAGCTCTTTGCAACACCCTGTGAATCCCACATGAAAGGCCAAGTGAGGGGTGGGGAAGGCAGTTTAAGCTTTTCTGTCATGAAACTGGTACAGGAATGTGAAATTTTACACACCACAGCAAAACATTCCTCATAGCACCCGCTAGATTTTTTAAAGCTGTTCTGTTCAAACAGGCAAGATATTTTCAGGCTACGTAACAAGGCTGTTTATAGCTGGAAGCATTCTATACACCTGGGACTTAAAGACTGCAGTCTTTACATCCAACTTTGCAAGAGCCTTTTAGTGAAAATTGTCTCCCCAGCTCTGGCTGGATTTCCCTGCCCCCCACAAACCGGCTGCAACTCTTTTGAACTCCAAGTAAATGGTAAGAGGTATCCAGTTCTCTCAGTGCATTCAAGAAACTCTACCTGTAAATCAAATCCCATTGATTTTGAAGCATATCAGTTCAATTGTATCAAATCCTGGCTTGGGGCTCCGATGTCTGGGGCTGGTTGTAGGGAGCACATACTGTAACTTCCTTGTTGAAACAACTTCACTGCCTGCTGGGCCCTTTCCAGGCACAATTCAAAGTGCTGGGTTTGACCTATAAAGCCCTATATGGCATAGCTCCAGATTATCTGAAACCCCATTATGTGATGGACCTGCCAGCTGAGTTTGCCTCAGCACACAGCCTGACTCCCTGTCACTGCCACCCTACTTCAGTTTCCCCTTTTAAATACCTTAACTGGACTGGGTGACCAGTTAAGGTCTCCAGGTGATCCTTCTTGTAGATTAGATATTAGTGTGTTTTCCTTTGGTTAACATGGCTGTTACCTTTTCTAATGAGTGTAATAAAGCACAATGAGTCTATGAACAATTAACAAAACAAACTGGTTGGTTTATTATCTTCCAGGATTCAAACTTCAACTGTTCACTACTCTGCATATAACATTGTTCCTTTTCTTAATTGCACTTATTGTTACTCTTTGGTGACAGACCAGTTCTGTAACCATACACATTAATACTTTAGTCTCTTGACTAAGTTAACCAAATTGCCTTCATACATGACACCCTCATTATCTCTCAGACAAAAGACTCATCCATGCTTTCACTCACAACTCTTAACTCCAACTGTCACTCTCTTAACTCCAACTCACTCTCTTACTGACATTCACTCAGATCATACTCTTAGAATCCCCTCCCATCACAGCTCCCTGTATTGGGATTGGTTCCCTGGTTTCCTCTTTTACATGCTTTCTAGCTCTAGTTCTCCAAACATCTCCTGATATGAGTCTGCCCATCTTATGATCTTCAGAAGACAGCTTTCCTTCCATCTCAGCACCTTCCCAGGCTTGGTTACTGAGGACACAGGAGAGATTCCTTCTTCATGACTTGCTCCCTGGCTTTAGCACTCACTCCAAGGGAGGTTCATTCTGCTTCCTCTATACTGTCAGCAAAGACCTTCCTGTTTAAACAGGTCTTCAGTCTTAACTGACCAGAGTAGATTGATACTCAATTAGGTGTGCTGTTTTTAGTATACAATTGGTACAGTAGCACCCCCGCATCCACTGATTTGCTAACCTTGGATTCAATTATCCGCAGTTGGCAATGGACGGGAAGGGAGGGGGGAGGAGGAATCTCACCTCTCTGGTCACTTCCTCTGGGAGGGCTCCTGGTCACCACCGTGGCAATTGCGGGGATGAAGAGGGAAGGGAGGAGGAGGAGCGATCTAGCCTCCTCCCCTTCCCCCTTCATCCTCGTGATCACCGCTGCAGTGGGGCCATGGAGGGGGCAAAGGGGGAAGGGGGGAGCAATCTAGCCCCTTCCCCCTTTGCCCCTGAGATTGCCGCTGAGGTTGGGCCATGGTGGGGGGGGAGGGGGAAGGGGAGAGCGATCTAGCCCCTTTGCCCCTGTGATCGCCACTGCAGCAGGGCCATAGCAGGGGGGAAGGGGGAAGAGGAGAGCATTCTAGCCCCTTCACTCCCGTGATTGTCGCTGCAGCGGGGCCATGGAGGGGAAGGGGAAAGGGGAGAGCGATCTAGCTCCATTGTCGCTGTGGTGAGGCCATGGCGGTGCGGGGAAGGGGAGAGTGATCTAGCCCCTTTGCCCCTGTGATTGCCACTGTAGCAGGGCCATGGTGGGGGGAAGGGGGAGGGGGAAAGCAATCTAGCCCCTTCACCCTCACAATTGCCACTGTGGCAGGGCCATTGCTGGAGCAGGGGCAAGGAGAGAGTGATCTAGCCCCTTCCCCCTGTGATCACTGCTATGGCGGGACCATGGTGGGGTGAAGGGAGAAGGGAGGAGTGATCTCACCCCCTTCCCTTGGGATAGCTCCTGTTGCCACGGCGGGGCCATGGCGGGGGTGAAGGGGGAAGGGGAGGAGGCTAGATGGCCCCTAGGATGGCGTTTGCTATTATCCATGGAATTCATCATCTGCGGTGGCCTCTGGAACCAATCCCCCATGGATACGAGGGTGCTACTGTATTTTAATTGTTTTCATTGTTAATGTTTTCATTGAATGTATAGTTTAATGGTTTTTAAACCTGTGTAGTCTATTGTTTTAGATGTTCTGTTTTAATGTATATTGTAAGGCACTTTGAGTCCCTTTCAGGAGAAAAGCAGGCTATAAGTCAAATAAAAAAATAAATGCCAGTGGAGCAGTACATCTGCTCCAGTTTTAATCCAAATGATTTTAAAAAGCTATCCAAGGAACTGAACCACAGCCCCAGGGATAGTTTCCTCAAGATGCGTTCTGCCTCTTGGAAAGCTCCTTTAAAGTTCAGACTATAATCTGGAGCAGATTCAGTGCCCTACTGACATGGAAATGCAGCCACTAATAGCTAACTTCACCTGGGTACTCTTGATCATTCCCCCAGGCATCTTAAAACATGCATATTTTATCCTGTGGGTGGCTGGATCCTTGGTTTCTTTCTTCATGTTTTCTGAAATTACAAAGATGACAACATTGGAACACAGGTGGACATGGAATGGGCATTTAAGAGCCTACCTATATTGAGTCAGACTATTGCTCTATCTAGCTCAGTACTGACTGGCAGTGACTTTTCAATATTTCAGGCTGGGGTCTTTCCTTCCCTTAATTGCAGAATACCAGGGATTGACCTTCAGACTTTCTGCATACAAAACCAGTTCTCTGCCACTAAGCTATTATACATTCCAAAAGCGAGGGTATTAAGTGTATACCAACACCTCATATTTTTCTGTTGAAGCTTACTATAAGCCTTTCCAAAACTTTCTGGTGCTGTTTTGTCCAACGAGGAATTCCTGAATATCTGCAAAACAACACCAAGCATGTTGCAGAGGAGTTGGCGACATCAGGCTGTCCATCCAGTTCACATGGAGTGCTGGATGTACCTGTTGGGCCACATGTCCCAGAAGATGTGTTAACCTCCCTGCAACACACACACTTAATGCTTTAGTGTTAGTTGTTATTTTTTTTTAAAAAAGTATAGTGTTAGCCTGAACGTTACTCGTCATTTTACAATTATGATTTGGCAAATTATTTAAACTTAATTTTTCAGTTCTTTTTTTTTTTAAGCTTAAAAATATGGTGGCAAATCTGGGGTGGGGGAAAGCAATGCTACTCATTACACCCACCCAAAATTTATTAGTGTTAAGGGTCAGGGAACGCTATTGCTCCAAATTGTAATGTGTCCTCACAGGTAACATTTTTATTTGTAACGCATTACTTCCAAGCTCTGAACCCAGGGCAGAAGAAGATTCTAAGGAGCAGGAAACTCTAGTACTGCTCTAGAAATTTTGTCCTCTAGTTCTTTCTCACCGAAGAACCCCAGATAAGCTTATGAGGAACTCTAGTGTGCCTGGAACAGTTGGAAAACTAGTGCTATAATGCACCCTAGGATAGGAGAAGATGCATTTAACAGTTCTGGATTACTGTACTGCACTCTTACAAATTTTCAAAATGAGTGTTGTGTTCAACCCAGCACTCTAAATCTGATGAAAGCAACCTTAGTTTTATTAATTGCATATAATAATAATAATAATAATAATAATAATAATAATAATTTATTTTTAACCCGCCCCTCTGCTCAGCAACTGGGGCAGCGTACAAGATTAAAACACAGCAGTTAAAACAATCTTTCCCAATCCTACCCCTCCCACCCCTTAAAACTAAATTAAACTAATAGAGAATTAAAACAAAGATAAAATACAATACAATATACAAATAAATAAATGAAAAATGGCAATAGCAGTAGGGGGGTGGGTAAGCAATCAGCTCCACTTGAGCCGGGAAGTTATTTCGGGAAGGAATAACTTGCATGAGTTTTAATTAGTTCAATGACAGGTATACATCAGCTGATGAAGTAGATGTGTTCCTGGGCATAATTTCTTTAACAGAGAATTTGATACCAGAGCTAGAAATAAGATGGAGGGAGTAGGGATAGTTTCCTATGCTGCAGAAAAGTCATTCAACGTGTTTCAGCAATTTTTAAATTCAAAACTTGCAATATGTACATGTGAAATGAAACAACCAGGTGAGGCAAGCTTTTCAAACAAAAACATTATGAACATTCTAGAGATAATTTGAAGGCTTCTTCCAAAATGCAAAATTACACCAGCCTCATTTTTTCTTATGATTTCCATTTTGGTGACCAGACTTACAGTCTTTTTTACTTAATGTGTTTTTTTAATATGCTGCAAGAGTTGAAAGGGAATCTGGAGGCAGCTGCTATTTACTTTGCCTGTTGTAGTCAGACATACACAGCTACAGTAAGATCAGCTAAAATAGAATTCCACCGTTTACCATTTCAAGATTTATTGCATTGTCTACTGCTGCTGCCTCCTGACACTGAAAATCTATGTTTTTCTAGCCTTCCTTTTCTAATCCCTCCAACATCAATGCTGCTAAAAAACATTGCAGCTAGACAGAAGATGAGGAAGAAAAGACATAAAAAGCCTTCATAAAAAGTAGCTTCACTGTCAGAAGCTATGTTAACTGAGATATGCCTGTAATTTAAATTAATTAAAACAGCATAAGTTGATCCCAGAATAAAACAATTATTTTGAAGATTTGTTTGTTGCAGAAAGGAAACAGTTGGGGAGGAACATACATTGTTTTTAAGATGATTCAATCTTGTCTCAGCAGGTACCATCTTTAAGATACCTTCTTTCCTGACAAACAGCTACATGCTGGTTGTGGGATTCTGAGAGTTGTAGTCCAAAAAGTAACTTTTCCAAGCTGTGCATAAAGTTCACATCATCTTAAACAAGTTAGCATAGGGATCATTGAACTGTTTTTCAGGTGGAGTGGGGACTCAACATTGGCAGGTAGGTTGTTACATATTCTCTCTACTTGCAGGGGGAGAGAAAATTACTTTTCCTATTATCACTGAAACATCCTTAAATATGGAGGATGTGTAATATAATGTGTACTTAAAAGTGCCTTGTGTTCAGTGCAGCTTACTCCCAAGCAAGTGTGCAGATGATAGATTAAATGTAGCCTTTATTATTTTTGGGAGGGATCAGCAATAGCTGTCTTAACAATAGCTGTCTTAATATTTCTTAGAGCTTGATCATTTTGTGCCCTTGTTGCTGTTGTATGCCTTCAAGTAATTTCTGCCATAAGTGACTTTATCATGGAGTTTTCTTGGCAAGATTTGTTCAAAGGGAGTTTGCCTTCCTCTGAGGCTGAGAGTATGGCTTGCCCAAGGTCATCTAGTGGGTTTCCATGGAAAGGGATCTGAACTCTGATCTCTGGGAGTCTTAGGCTCCTGACACACTGCAGAAATAATGCAGTTTGACACCACTTTAATTATCATGGCTCCATCCTATGGAATCCCAGGATTTGTAGTTTATTGTGGCACCAGAGCTCTCTGACAGAGAATAAATATCTTACAGAACTACAGATCTCAGAATTCCATAGCATTGAGCCATGGCAGTTAAAGTGTGTCGAACTGAATTATTTCTGCAGTGTGTCAGCAACCTTAGTAAGCACTCAAATCACTATACCACACTGGCTCCACATTTAGTACACTCTTAAGTGGAAATTTCTGAGGGGGCTCAACTACACAGGAGTCTTGCTGGTCCAATTTTCTCAGATTATTTTGTGGAGGCTCAGACCCTGTAGCCTAATCTTATGGAACCCCCTGCCCCCTAGTCTGGAGCCTATGGTTTAACAACAAAACTGGGATCTGTGCTGTTATATCCATTGACACTTTATATCTAAAATATTTCTGATAGATGTGTATAAAGCTTAGACATTAAGCATTTTTCTGTAACTCTGTTGGGAAAGGTATTCTTCCAGGCAAGAATGATGGTATCTTTGAGCAATTCTGTTAATTAGGAAAAATTATTCTTACACTTATATGCAACAGACTTCATCCCTGATGGGAAACATGTAGGATTGCACTACTACACTTGCACCCTATACCAATATAAATCATGGAGTTAGGCACTGACTGTGCTATGCAACCCTTGCTTTGAATAGCAAAGTTGTGCAACTGAATACATACCCAAATGTGCAACAGAATGCCCATGTGTGTAATATATTTACGCATACACATCGACATGCACAATGGCACCACACTTGCAACTGCACTTCTGCAACCTTGAATGCTGACATTCTGCCCTGGACAAAAATGTCCAACTCCTTTCTTAGGGGAATTTATACATGTGTAAGATACCTTGAGGATTCTGGCCATCAGTTTACAAATGAATAGAAAATCCTAATTAATATCCCACTAACTACTTTCATTACAGTGGCTGAAGATCATGTTACTCTAAGTCTCTCTCTACTACAAATGAAAGAGCTTCAAAAATATGTTTTGCTCAATCTGAACAGTTTCTCTTCCTGCTTTCCAGTCTGCTTCTGGGGCCACCTAACATTCCAGAAAGTTATGTAATTTTTTTTTTTTTAAAGAAAAGGGGATTACAGCTCCAAGATGAATAAAACCCGCCCTCTAGAGGTTGATAGAGAATTTGCAGGCAACTAAAAAAAGACCAAGGTGCCGTTTACACGATGAAAATGTAGTGGGAAGAATTCGTGTCGAACCCTGCTTGTTTACATGTCCGTCGGGTTGGGCACGTGATTTTCGGAAGGGGGGCCACCATTTATCCCTCAACCTGCAGGACTTCCAGTCCCGTGGTTTGTGCCGGTTTTTAAAAAAGTCACGGGAGGATTCGGAAAATCGGAAATGTAAACAGCCCGGGACAAGATATCTCGGTAGTAGGTGATGACCAGAAATGGTGACCGGGGGCAGGCTCAGAGATCAGTGACCAGAAAAGGAGGGGTCAGTCACCCGTTCAACAGATTCAGCCTCACCAGCCGAAAACAAAGGCATCCCTTCCAGCTGCACGAAGGTTTGTGTGTGTGTGCGTGTACTAAATCACCCTGTTCAATGGATTTCTACACTGCAAACCCTTCAGCTTTAACCTGTTCCTCAACTGCATGTTACAAAGAGATCATGGGCAGAGGGTCGCCCATTCATCCCCTGCCTTGATCACCTCCCTGTGTCTGAACGGATAATCAAATATTCACCCACCCACCCCAAGGCACAGTAATAAATGCCAGCATCTGAGCGAATGATCACACTTTCATTCATCCCCCCCACAAGGCACAATAAAAAATGCCGGCGTCTGGGTCTTTCAAAATGCCTTGTGTGTAGTCCCTTTATGATCCCTGCACTGGCTTGAAAACTTCACTTCACAGCTGCCTCTGCTTAAAGGGTTAACATTTTAAAGAGACAGGGCAAGCCTCTGCACCCCCCGGGCTTGTGTGTGTGCGTGCTCCTCCCCCCACCCCAGTTTAGCTGGCTTTACATGGTATTCTTTCATTTCTGATCACTCCTGCCTCCCCCAGATTCCTTTCCTGATCCCCTCAGCACCTCATCCCAAAAGCAACACTAATTAACCCCCTCATTCCCAACCAGAAGCCTGAACAAACATTTGAGCCAGCCAATAGCATCGCTCGTAGCATGGAAATCTAAAGGAAGTATGTCACTGAGGTTGTGAAAACACGAGTAATCGCATCCTTGATTGACAGCAAAAAAACAACAACAACAACAAAACCCCGGTACGCTAAACATGTGTAAACAGCAAAAGCACGGGATATAAGAGTGCGTGATAAATGAAAACATACTGGACCTGATGCCATGTAAATATGAATCACGGGATCTTCCGGAATTTCCTTAAGAGGGACAAAAATCGTTTAAACAGCACGGGACAAATACGGGATCAGGAAGTCCCGGTACACCCCGCAACAAAAATTGCCGTGTAACTGGCACCCCAAAGTAGCAGAAAACCTGGGATAACCATCAGCGAACCAAGGAAAGTATTGTACCGAAAGGAAGAGATGGCTTCAGAGTAGAAATAATTTCCAGTGCGGAAGATGACTAAGGAGATTTTCAGACCTGCAAAAATTCATGTCTGCCGCGCGAGCAGCCTCCCGAAACTGCTGCGCGGCAAGGGTCTTCTTCGGACGACGCTGTGCCTCTTGCGAAACCGTCTGTGTCACTTCCGTGAAGCTTCAGACGGCTCGGCGCCATATTTCAATCTCGGGCAGCCTCCGTGATTGAAATATTGCGCCAAGCCGTCCGAAGCTTCACGGAAGTGACACGGACGGTTTCGCAAGAGGCACAGCGTCGTCCGAAGAAGACCCTTGCCGCGCAGCAGTTTTGGGAGGCTGCTCGCGCGGCAGACATGAATTTTTGCAGGTCTGAAAATCTCCTTAGACAACCAATGGTTGTTACCTTAAAGGGCAACCCATTTATTATGGCATAACCTTTAACAGAACTAGTAAATTATGTCTATCATTTTTCTCCCACCCCCTTCCCCTGCATGCTTGAGGCGGGGAGGGGGGAATTGCCTGTTTCTTTTTAATCTGGGGTACTGAAAACTTGCACAGAAAATTTTGTGCCTTTTTGGTGGCCCAAATAAAAGCATTGCCACAATATGGATGTCTCAAGTGGCATATCTGCCCCTAATTTTCTGTGTCCACAAAACTTCACACTATGTAATGAGTTTGGCAGCCATCA
Source organism: Gambelia wislizenii (assembly GCA_030847615.1). Taxonomy (NCBI): domain Eukaryota; kingdom Metazoa; phylum Chordata; class Lepidosauria; order Squamata; family Crotaphytidae; genus Gambelia; species Gambelia wislizenii. The sequence continues at coordinate 15,183,107 of JAUMIR010000009.1, read as the reverse complement.
CCCATGTCCTAATTTGGCAGGGACAGTCCCGATTAACTCCCTACCATTCCACTTTTTTAGCTGCTTTTAAAATGTCCCAATTTCCCTCTTTTCTACCATCTTCACTCTTTATTCTCAGCATTCTTCAGTTGCTATAAACTGAGTTCAAAGTGCAAAAGGCATTTGCACTCAGTTAACTCACCAGGGGAGAGAGGACAGCAGGGGGCTGAATCTTGCCATTCTCAGTAGATTCTGGCAAAAGCAAACTGCTGCTGCCTCTCCTATCTGGTTATTATTCCTCATTAATAATGATTGCATGCTTAACCACATCTGATACTGCTTGGCCACAAGTGTCCTGGTTTTCATCTGTGAAATGTTGGAGGGAGTGAATGTCTGCCATTAGGAGTCCTTGCTGGCATCATGGCCAAATACTAACAGCTGCCCAGTGGCATGGAAAGAGTTAATTTGTATTCAATGGTTTTGTTAAGATACTTTTTCAATTTAGCTTTACACTTTGAAACTGGGAAAATGATACAAAGTCTGAGAACCTGGGGAAATAAATTGTTTTCTTTCTTTAGGCCTTTATAAAAATATTTGCATCTTCTTTTACCATGGGAATCTGAGGGTAGCAAACAAATAAAACAATATGTACAATTTAGACCATTCCAAATTAAAATCTATTAATAATTTAAAGAAGATAAAACATATTGAAAATTTCAAATAAATTAAAACAGCTATAGAAGTCTAAAAGAATTTTAAAACCATGTAAATGCTTAAAATGTTCTCTTTTACGAACCTGCTTGCACAGCTATTGTGGGGGAAAGTGACGGGTCGTGCTTGCACACTTTACTTTGCCATGTTCACTTCTGCACTATACGCCTCATCTTCCATCAGCCTTATCCTGAAGGGGTGCATCCTAGCCCAGGAGCTCCAAATAACTAGCCACGAGGAACTGGGCTGCCAGCTGAGGACAATAGAATTACAGTAGGACCCCTGTATCCATGGGGGATTGGTTCCAGGCCCCAACCATGGATAATGAATTCCGCGGATAATAGCAACCCCCCCCATTGCCATTGCCACCACAGGAACCATGGGGGGGGAGTAGGGAGACAAGACCTCTCTTCCCCTCCCTTCGCTGTCGCCTCACCATTGCCACTACAGAAGCCATTCAGGGGGAAGGGGAGGCAAGAGCTCTCCTCCCCTCCCTTCGCCCCCCACTCGTCACTGCTGCCAAGAAAGCCATCTGGAAGCTTCTTCCCCTCCCTCCCCAGTCCACTCCCCCCACCCCTGTCGCCAACCATGGATAATTGAATCAGCGGTTGGCAAATCAGCGGATACGGGGTGCTACTGTAGCTGTTCAGGGGACCAATTCTACCATTGGCTGTGCTGGCCCCCATCAGCAAAAAGTCTGGAATGCTCTGCTGTATATTATCTACTATATCACTTAGCACCAGTAAAGTTTGAAGTCGCAATGTGCGTCAGCAGTCAGTACCGAACAAATTCATGGGAAGGCCTAGAACTACACCTAGTTCCAGCTTGGAACAAGCCATTAAACAAATACAAAAACTGGTAGACTTTAAGGTGCCATCAGACTTTTGGTTGCTGGTGGAATAGGAAGTAAGAGCTGCTCATAGAAATCAGTGGAGACATCCAAGAATTTAATGTAGCCCAGATTGTGTTAGAGTGTGTTCCTCCCAGCCCCAAACAAAGAGTTCCTCTTCTTTCAAACTCACTCCTCTCAGAGTTCTTTTTAAAAACCAGTCCTAATGTAAAGTCCAAAGCAAATGGTGTTCATTTTTTCTGTACAAGTTGAAAGTGGAATATTTGTATTCTTTTACCTCCAATGAGCTGGAGATAAAACCTCTATCAACCTGGAGCCTGTATCAGTGTTTTTTTATTCTAGCTGGCTTTGGCAACTGAGTGCTTGTTGAAGAAGGACCATTTAATGGATGGGTACAGTACTTTAAAAAACAACAACACTGATCTGCTTTTCACTTGTGTTTTAATTCTCACTGAGATGGACTACAAACAAGGCAGTGCATTCTGAGGAGTTTTCTGGCCCCCATGGGTATCACAGTGCATTAAAGGGCAGGGTAAGTAGAAGGATTAACTTTACACATTTTGTGTTTCCTAAATCCACTGAGAATTCCAGTCCCCCCCACCCCACCCCCCAAAATCAGGCCACTTTGAATGCCATGGCTGCATCCTATGGAATCCTGAGATTTGCAGTTTAGGAAAGGGTATTTAAAATGCTCAGCCAGGGAGCTCTAGTGCTTCCGCAGACTACAACCTCCAGGATTCTACAGGATACAGCCATGGCAGTCAAAAAGTGGAATTATAGCATTATAACTGTGTGGTGTAGAAGGGCCCATTAAAAAAAAAAAACTCTTCAGGTGACAATGTCATTAAATGCCTGCTTCATAGGTCTAGATGTGCAATAAAACATGACTATAGGGTACTTAAATGACCAGGTGGAGGGGAGTTAATATTTTAATTTGTCTAATTGCATTTTAATGTCATATTTTTTCATGTTTCTATTTGTAGTTTTAAAATCTTACAAGCTGCCTTGAGCCCCAGTTTTGGGACAACAGTGACATATAAATCGAATAAGAAATAATAATAAGCAAATATTATTCAGGAGAGTCCCCACAGCCTCCTTTGTTAACAGAACTGAATATCGCTGGGGACCTATTGTTATTGCCAAATGTAAGTATGTGTTTTTATCAAATGTTTTAATTGTTGTTTTAATTTGTAAATTGATTTAATAACTTTTTAAGGGGGGGAGGGGAGTATATTGTTTTATTTGTATGGTTTTTTAATGTTGTGAACTGCCCTGATTGGATTACCAAAGGGCGGTATATAAATAAATTGTATTATTAAATTTTATTATTATATTAACTAGCATTTGCAAGTGCTGGCTGAAGATTTTTCAGATGTCCTCCTCCTTCCATCCATAGGAACAAGGGAGAAGGGGGCAAAGTCAGATAGAGTGTAGAGGGATGGCTTCCATGTCAATGTGATGGTGAATTTGCTGTGGGTTCTAGTCTTGAACTGTAAATATGAGTTGCTATCTGAACTGCCTACATTGTCCTGAGGGATATAGGGTCTAATGCCTTTGGCTAGTTCCTTTAAAATTCAGACTAAAATCCAGAGCACATTCAGTGTCCACTGAAAGCCACCATGTGGACTGAACCCAGTGAGCAGGACCACACACATTGATGTCATATGGGGGTAGCATCTGTTTCTCCCCCCAAAACCTAGTTCCAATTGTTGTTGTGTGCCTTCAAGTCATTTCCAACTCATGGTGACCCAAAGCTGTGCACTGGGTTTTCTGGGCAAGATTTATTCAGAGGGAGTTTGCCTTTGCCTTCCTCTGAGGCTGAGTGTGTAACTTGCCCAAGGTCATCCAGTGAGTTTCCTGGATCAAGTGGGGATTCGAACCCTGCTCACCAGAATCCTAGTCCAAAGCTCAAACCACTACACCACGCTTGCCCCCCTAGTTCCCACACCGTCTAACATTTCACAGAAGAAAACTGAGACGTATAGCAGAGCAATACCCGAGTGTGGTCAAGATGGCAAAGTATGAGGAAGAACTGACAAGGTAGGGGAGACTGCAGCAGTGTGCTTTTTGCTTGAGCCTACAGGGAACTACAAACTACTTTTGAATATCTTTTGTTTAGATGAGATTCCGCTGGGGGCGTTCATGGATTTTGGTACCCATGGGGAAGGGGGGTTTCCTGGAACCAAACCCCAGTGAATTACAATTATACATTTGGAAAAGCGGAAAAATAATTAAAACAAAAACAAAAATAATACAGTTGTCCCTTCATATTCGCTGTGGTTTGGTTCCAGGAGGTCCCCCCCCTGTGGATACCAAAATCCGTGAGTGCTCAATTCCATTATATGCAATGGCATAGCAAAATGGGGTCCCTTATATAAGATTGATGCAGAAATCATGGAACAGCAGACCCACGGATTGGAAAGTGAGTTTTATTACACCGGTGGGCCTGACTGGAATATCTTCCAAAGAGTCAGAACCCCGAGTTGTTGTTACAGAATATTTTTATACTGTATGCAAAAAGCAATTCCTCCCTCCTTCTCTTTGGTGTCAGCAGTTTCCTTTGAGTTTCCCTTGAGACAGTTTGTTGATAGTTCAAGGCAAGATAGCTTAGGAACATTTAAGTACAGTTCGACCATTATTAGAGAAAGAATTTGTTTACCTCAGCATACCATATGTTTCTGGAACATAGAGTTGATTAGTAAGGAACATTGAAAAGACTTTGCAGACTTCCAGAGTCTCATGGGCTATCTAGTCTGACCCCAAATAGTAATTGTAAGTAACAGCATTCAGCAAATAGACATTAGAGTCTACATGGCCACTACATTTCCCCCCTTAAATTAAATGATTAATTTCAAAGACAGTTAATACATTTCACACAAGTAAATCCCTATTTAAGCCATCAAAGCATATCTAGTATTGATCTGTGTACGATAGCAGGCAGGAAACAAAAGATACATGAGATGAGCATGCATAGCAGAACAACAATGAAACAATGCCAACAAGTATAACATAAACCATCCTTTTAACCATCTTAGGTCTATTAAAATTAATCTCCCTGAATGAAAACAATGAAAAATTCACCCCTGAAATAGTTGCCAATTGTAACCATAGGTTTTCTGAAAATCTTTTGTAACAGAGCCCTCCCTTTTGGTTATATCATAAGACAATAAAATCAACATTACAGCATGCAGGTTAATTTTGTTTGGGATCTGACCATACGTTGAACAGCCTGATGGAACTTCCAGTCATCTGGTCAGCTGCAGTAAAGTCTAGTCCCGTCTTCTTTCCTCTCCAGTTACAGGTTTGATTTACGTTGAATGAGCAGCTTCCGGAGTGCCCATAGTATAATCGAACCTGGGTTCTTCTTGTCTGCCTCTTCATGATCACCTTGAGTTTTTAACAAGTGCAAAATCCCTGACACATTGAACTAACCTACTGAGTCTGTACACAAACAATTGCTGTGAATATGGGAGTGGGGAACAAAGGCTGATTTTTTTGTTTTGGCTGCTTTTGCACTCTGAGAGGATTCTTGAACTACATACAGTTAAAATTTCACTCAAGTTACTGCTTTTTCTGTAACAGATGTGGGGCTATAGAACTTTAACTCACACCTCATTCCCTGGTTGGAAAGTGTGAACTTCTGTGATGGGGATTGGGGCATGTTTTTCTAACACATAACAGCATTGGGCTTGCAATACATTATCGAGCATTTGTATCTCTTATTGCAAACTAACATTTACTAACTCTTGCATGTTCCCCCCTTAACTCAAACAAAATCTGGGGTGGCCTACTATACATCAATTTAAATGGGGATAAGCCAGTAGTCTTATGTGGGGTGTAATGAATCCTACCAAGGACAGTATTTTCTGTCCACTTTTGCTTGGTTTCCTGCACAGCTTAGCCTGATGAATTTTGATAGTTTGATTCATCCTCTCCACTTGTCTGGAACTCTGAAGATGATATGCACAACGCAAAGTCCACTGGATTTAGGGTGCCCAGTCTGTTATATTCAATGAACTCTGCTTCTGTCATTCTGATGAAAGGAACCTCTGCAAATACCTCTGCTTGTGTTTTCGTCTGCCAGTTGTCTCCTCCCTCTTCCATTTCAGTCTCTCTCTTCTTCCATCTGGTCTTTTGTATTCACGCTGCCAATGTCCTTCTTGTCCACACCAGGCATATTGATGCCTTCTCTGCCTCTTCCAGGCTTTTTCTTTCATCTCCACATCTCCACATCTCCATGTCTTTTTACGCTGCTCCACCAGTGCTGCTGTGAGAAACTACAGCTTCTTGTCTATTTTCCAGTCCTTCTCTCACTTCTCTTCCTCGTCTCTATTCACATACTCTACACCTTCTGTTCACATGCACTATGCCTTCTGGATTACAAAAGTCATGTTAACCATCCTCATGTTATTCAGGGTTGAGGGGGTATACTGGTTATAGGCATCTAGAAGGCACTCAAGTTAGGCTCCAGGGGCTTCAGTGGCTCCCTCTAGTACTTTTGAGACTTCATAGAATCATAGAATTGCAGAGTTGGAAGAGACCACGAGGGCCATCCAGTCCAACCCCCTGCCACGCAGGAAATCACAATCAAAGCATCCCCGACAGTCATGTTAACTTGCTTTTTTTTAATCCCATAATGGCTTCTAATAGTAGGGTCTGATATTGGATAAGGCGCTTTATCTGTTCCAGCTCATAAGGATCCCAGCGGGGTTCCCCTGATGGCACTCTCTCTCGCATTCTCCTTTGAGCATCAGCATGATTCTTGGGAGCTCTGGTGTAATGCATCGCCTCTCTTCAGTGGTGAATAGGGTTAATAGCTGGTGTTGGCAATCTAGCCAATTTCGCATATGTGAAGCCATAGTGTTAGCACATAGCTCTACAACCTCTTGAAGCTTCTCTATATATGAGGTGTAGTGGATTTTCCAATTCATACAGTTCCAGGTCATTAGGGGAACCTTGTGCTGGTCAGTTGGAAGTCAGGCAGTTGCCCTGTAGATCAGGGGCTGAATGGGTAACATATCTTGTTTAGATGACTGGGATGACTGTAACTGTGTCTTCCTCTGTGGAGGAATTCACATTCCTGTATTTTCTGCTTTGTCTGTTCTGGTAGGGAGGCTGGAAGAACCAGTGCAGCATGGGCAGTAAAATGAGGATCACAAGCAGGCATGGATCCTTTCTCTTTAGTTAAGGGAGCATCCTTTGGCTTATCCAATAAGATAGGTGGTGGTAAAGACTGTTTTTTCCTTAGGCTGAGTTTGCATAGCTGCTGGAATTTAATTGTCAGCTCAGGATGCATCTGTAGTACTGGGCATTTTAATCTTTGCAATATAAAAATAGAAGGGCTGAGTAGCGTTATTGTAAAATATACTGCTAGCAAGTTATCTCTGTTTTCTCCCTGTCCCAGAGAATAGTTTACATTTAGATTTTGAGGAGCTTTTTGTTTAGTTCAGATTTCTGTGGTGTCTTAGGGAGCGAAGAAGCTGCCATTGCTGCCACTGAGAAAAGTCAGTAAATTCTCATCTCATCTGGGTTCTAGCGTTATTGCTGGGGCTAAGCTGAATTCTTTTCTTGTCATTGGGTGGCATTTTTAAGTATATAAGGTGATAATACTGGATAGTGATGGGAGGACAGTTCAGAAGTTATTAGTCTGTTGCCATCTTGCCCCTCCTTTCTTCATAATAAGGCTGCTGGTGCTGCGCTTCCAGTGTAATGTACGGTGGAGGGGGGTGTCATTGGCCCTATCAGGTCATTTCCCCAAGGAATCTAACACTGGCTTTAATTTATTGGCCAATTTTCCTTTTCTAATTACCAGAACCTTGGCTTGGGATCTCTTGGCACTTTTCAATCACTGGGGGGGATTCAATAGGATATCAACAGTTTAATAGGATTCAGAATCAGTATAGCTTTTGCAGGAATTATCTGCAAATAATAGATTACATTCCTGACAACTCTTGCCCACTGAACTACTCTAAAAAAGCCATTTAGATTTTACATTCTAGTGTAACATTTTCCACATTTCTATTCCTCCATAAGGGAAGAATATGTTGGAAACACCCAAAAGCTGTTATATTTTATTTATCAGCCATTAAAATTGTTAAGCGCGCTTCCAAGTGACACATCCTTTTAAGGATATTTGGAGTTTACATACTTTGCTGAAACTCGCAGAAGCAATATACAGGTAACTACATATACATACATACTCTCTCTCTGGCTTTTCCTCGCAAACGAAGACTCAGAAAGGACTCATCCCGCACATATTGTATAAAAAACTTAATTACTTAAAAAACTTAAAAAACTATAATTTACTCTTCTAGACAATATCAAAAATCAACATATTTTGATGTTATCCCTAAAACCTTTTCATAGTGCTATTATTTCTCAAGATGGTAAAAAAAAAACCACCCACAATTGAAAATATTAGCTTTTTAGTGGACATTATAATCAATATGCTAAATGTTAAGCAAACAAGCTCCCAACTGTACACAAAGTCTTCCAACATGACAAACTGGAGGATATATGCTGAAATTCACTGCCCTGCTCCTTTCTTAAACTCTCTTGGTATATAAAATGCATTTTTCACAATCATAACAGCATGTCAGATTATTTCTCTTCTTTCTTTTACTGCATTTGACAACTCTCACAATTCTTGGGGTCTTCTCCATCAAGCCTAATCCATTCCTTCTCAATTTCAACCTTAATTATAATATGCTTTCTGGGTCACATGTTTCTGTGGGGGGATTCAAGGACCACTATGTCTCCTGAGTCAATGTTTTTCCTACTTAATGACCACATGTGACACCTTAAAACATTACACATTACACATTAAACAATCAACCATTCAAACAAAAAAGACACTTAAATGACTTATATACCTGACCAATAATTACAGTCTTCAAAACAAAAACAAACATACATAAATATTCCTGCCAGAGAGAAGGAGAGCAGCTTCAGGACAGCAAGTTTCCTGCCAGTTTCCAGGCGAGTTTCCTGCCAGGGAGAAGAAGGAGAACAGCTTCTGGACAGCCATTCTTACTGAGGAGATTGAATTTTTTTTTAAACTGTTGGGAGAGGCTGCTTGTTGTTGAGGGGCTTGAACTTCTGACCTTGCCCTTTTACCCTCAAGAGCCTTCCTGTGAGTCACACCTGTGAGTCACACCTGTGAGTCACTAGGGGGTGGAGCTGGGAGCCTAGCTCTATATAACTCCTTGCAGAGGCTTTCCAGGCCAGTTTCCTGCCAGAGAGAAGGAGAGCAGCTTCAGGACAGCAAGTTTCCTGCCAGTTTCCAGGCGAGTTTCCTGCCAGGGAGAAGAAGGAGAACAGCTTCTGGACAGCCATTCTTACTGAGGAGATTGAATTTTTTTTAAAACTGTTGGGAGAGGCTGCTTGTTGCAGAGGCAAGCGCCTAACGGCGCGCGAATTTCAGTAACCAAACAAAAATACAGCATACCTAAAAGTACAGCTTAGCATTCTCAGCATTAACTAAGTGTTCTTAGATTACCTAAAAGCTCTCACCATGGACACTGAGGGGACTGCAGCAGTCACTTGCAAAACTTGTGCGATGTTTGTCTTCTTGTCTACAGACGTGGAGAACTTCACATGCACCAAGTGCAAGCTGGTAGCCCTCTTGGAGGAGAAAGTACAGCAGCTGGAGACACGGGTAGCTACACTTCAACAGATTCGCGAGCAAGAGGTTTTCCTGGACAGAACAGAACGAACAGTCTTGGATGGAGACCGCACAGAGGAAGTGGCTGTGGAAGAGAGGGTCACTTCACAGACACAGGAAGTAGACAGCTGGAGGAATGTCACACACCGAACAAGAAAATCCAGGGATTCTTCGAGCAGCTTGCAGCTACAGAATCGATTCAAAGCCCTTTCCCTTATCAAGGCCAACGAGGAAGAACAGCATGGACAGACTTCAGGGGTAGAGCAGGGGACCTTGAGAGGACCACCGCAAGGAACAGCAGCAGCGAAGCCTCGGCGGAGGCGTGTGGTGGTGGTGGGGGACTCCTTGCTGCGGGGTACAGAAGCAGTGGTATGTGGGCCTGACAAGATGACTCGGGAGGTGTGTTGTCTCCCTGGGGCAAAGATCCGTGATGTGACAGAGCGGCTAACAAGACTCGTCAAGCCTACGGATCATTACCCCTTCCTTTTGGTCCATGTGGGAACCAATGATACTGCAAGGCACAGCTTTCCCAAGATCAGAAGAGATTATGAAGCCCTGGGGAGGAAGCTGAAAGAAATGGACACACAGGTTGTCATCTCGTCTCTTCTGCCAGTTGAAGGGCATGGTCCAAGAAGGGAGAGGAAAATAGCTGACGTAAACAACTGGCTCCGTAGATGGTGTCGCCGAGAACAAATTGGATTCTTGGATCATGGACTGCGCTTCCATGAGGGGGGACTTCTGGCAAGAGATGGGGTGCATCTTACAACAGTTGGAAAAAATATTTTTGCCAACAGTCTCAAGAATTTGATCAGGAGGGCTTTAAACTGAGTCAAATGGGGGAGGGAGACAGTATTCTGGAAGGCATAAGGGCTGGAGAAAATAGTCAAACTGTCATAGAGGGAACAAGGCAAATAGCGCAAGGACCCAACAGTGGGAGGCAAAAAAACTTGCACAGGGAGCAAGTAAAGGGAACACATGGTCTTAGATGTCTCTACACTAATGCACAGAGCATGGGAAATAAGCAAGATGAACTTGAACTCCTCGCACTACAAAACAAATATGATATAATAGGCATTACTGAAACCTGGTGGGACGAGTCTCATGACTGGAATGTAGGAATAGAGGGGTATAACCTTTATAGGAGAAACAGGCCAAACAGGAAAGGAGGAGGAATAGCATTATATGTCAGGGATATTTACATCAGTGAAGAAATCCATGACATCAATACTGGAAGCCAGGTGGAGAGCATCTGGATAAAATTTAAAGGGGAGGGAAACAACAGGGATATTATTGTCTGACTCTACTACAGACCCCCAAATCAGACGGAGGAATTGGATGATGCCTTTCTAGAACAGATGAACACACATGCAGAAAGGGGAGATGTAGTAGTGACGGGTGACTTCAACTATCCTGATATTTGCTGGCAATCTAACTCAGCCAAAACTTCAAGGTCTAGCAAATTCCTTACATGCTTGGAAGACAATTTTATGGTCCAAAAGGTGGAAGAGCCAACAAGGGGGTCAGCTATTTTAGATCTGATCCTAACCAACAGAGATGACCTGGTTAATGGGGTGCAAGTGGTGGGATCCTTAGGTGAGAGTGATCATGTTCTCCTGGAGTTTGTTATACAATGGAAAGGAGAAGCCAGGCATAGTCAGACACGCATTCTTAACTTTAGGAGAGCTGATTTCAATAAACTCAGGGAAATACTGGGGGTGATCCCATGGTCAGGAATACTAAAAGAGAACAGACCTCAAGACGGATGGGACTTTCTCAAAAGGGAGATACTGAAGGCACAATTTCAAACAGTACCATTGAGGAAGAAAAATGGGAGGTGTCTCAAGAAACCAGGATGGATGACTAATGAACTTTCAATGGAGCTAAGTTTTAAACGGAACATGTATAGGAAATGGAAAAGGGGGGAAATCACCAAAGAAGAATTCAAACAGATAGCGAACACGTGTAGGAGTAAAGTCAGAAAAGCTAAAGCGCAGAATGAGCTCAGGCTTGCTAGGGAGGTTAAGAACAATAAAAAGGGTTTTTTTGGGTATGTCCGCAGCAAAAGGAGGAAGAAGGAAATGATAGGGCCACTATGTGGAGAAGATGGCAAAATGCTAACAGGGGACAGAGAAAAGGCAGAATTACTCAACACCTTCTTTGCCTCAGTGTTTTCAGAAAAGGCAAAGGAGAACCAACCTGAGGAGAATGGAACAGAGGACACAATAGGGGAAATCCAGCTCAAAATAAGTAAAGAGGTAGTACAGGAATACCTTCTTAATCTAAATGAATTTAAATCTCCAGGACCAGATGAACTACATCCAAGAGTATTAAAAGAGCTGGCAAATATAATCTCAGAGCCATTGGCAATAATCTTTGAGAACTCCTGGAGAACAGGAGAAGTCCCAGGAGACTGGAGGAGGGCAAACATTGTTCCCATCTTCAAAAAGGGGAAAAAAGAGGATCCTAACAATTATCGTCCAGTTAGTCTGACATCAATACCAGGGAAGATTCTAGAGCAGATCATTAAACAGAGAATCTGTGAACATTTAGAAGGCAATGCCATAATCACAAAAAGTCAACATGGGTTTCAGAGAAACAAGTCATGCCAGACTAATCTGATCTCTTTTTTTGATAAAGTTACCAGCTTGGTAGATGAAGGGAATGCTATGGACATCGCATACCTTGATTTCAGTAAGGCCTTTGACAAGGTTCCCCATGACATTCTTGCAAACAAGCTTGTAAAATGTGGGCTAGACAAGTTAACAGTTCAATGGATTTGTAATTGGTTGACCGGCCGAACCCAAAGGGTGCTCAGCAATGGCTCCTCTTCATCTTGGAAGGATGTGACCAGTGGGGTGCCACAGGGTTCTGTCCTGGGCCCAGTGCTATTCAACATCGTTATCAACGACTTGGATGAGGGAATTAGGGGCATACTTATCAAATTTGCAGATGACACCAAATTAGGAGGAGTAGCTAATACCCTAGAGGACAGGATCAAAATTCAGAATGACCTGGATAGACTGGAGAGCTGGGCCAAAGCTAACAAAATGAAATTCAATACGGAGAAATGTAAGGTACTGCATTTAGGGCAGAAAAATGAAATGCATAAATATAGGATGGGAGAGACCTGGCTGAATGAGACCACGTGCAAAAGGGATCTAGGAGTCCTAGTAGACCACAAGTTGAACATGAGCCAGCAGTGCGATGTGGCAGCTAAAAAGGCCAATGCGATTTTGGGCCGTATCAATAGAAGTATAGTGTCTAGATCAAGGGAATAATAGTGCCACTCTATTCTGCCTTGGTCAGACCTCACTTAGAATACTGTGTCCACTTCTGGGCACCACAATTCAAAAAGGATATTGACAAATTGGAGCGTGTCCAGAGAAGGGCAACTAAAATGGTGAAAGGTCTGGAAACCATGCCTTATGAGGAGAGACTTAGGGAGCTGGGTATGTTTAGCCTGGAAAAAAGATGGTTAAGAGGCGATATGATAGCCCTGTTTAAGTATTTGAAGGGATGTCACGCTGAGGATGGAGCAGGCTTGTTTTCTGCTGCTCCAGAGACTGGAACACGGAGAAATGGGTGCAAGCTCCAGGAACAGAGATTCCACCTCAACATTAGGAGGAACTTTTTGACAGTAAGAGCTGTTCGGCAGTGGAACGCACTCCCTTGGAGCGTGGTGGGGTCTCCTTTCTTGGAGGTCTTTAAACAGAGGCTGGATGGCCATCTGTCGGGGATGCTTTGATCGTGATTTCCTGCATGGCAGGGGGTGGACTGGATGGCCCTCGTGGTCTCTTCCAACTCTGCAATTCTATGATTCTATGAAGATCAGCAAGACACCACATCTACACTCTTTTTAAACATACCTAAAATACATTTACACATTCATAAATCAAGCATATGACTTCCCCCTCCTTCTTCCTATCTGTTGGTCTGATTAATTCTCTGACCATTACTTCACACTTAAATTTATATACAATTTTCTATTCCTGTTGCTGCTTATATTGCTGCTAAGCTCATTTTCATTACCTTTCTCTCTTTTTTAATCTTAATCCACGGAGATCTTTATTAAATCTGATTTGGATGTTCTGGGTCACCAACATTTACAAAATACACACACCAAATTTTATCTAACTCCAAAGATCCTCCACTGGGCCATCCTACTATGAAAGAAGTCTTAATCGGGACAATTTTTCAATAAACAACTCTAGGGGTGCAAATATTGCTTCCTCTACCACCCATATCCACCCTCCTAAAATAGACACAGACAAGAGACACAAGGGAAAAACAAAAAAATGCATGGACAGTAGATAAGGGGTCCTATTGCCCAAACCAAGAGGAAAAGGATACCAGTATCAAGAACCGCGGCAGTCACACATACAGACTCACACACACATTGCATATATTCAATTCACAGGCATTCGTTCCTACCTCCCACTTTTCCCAAATTGCCCCATATTACACTATTACCACTTTCTCAATGCTTCAATGGTACAACGGTTTCACCAGTGTGCTCTCACTGTGTCTTATCTGGGTACTCGGGTTGCCCTTTAGGGGGTGATCAAGCCCCTCTTCCACTCTTACGGAGTGGGTCACAATATTTCCCTTGTTTACTTGCCTGTTTTCTTTGGAGGTAGTGTTCACTTTCCTTCTCTGTTTACTGGGTTCTCCTTGTGCGCATTGCTGTTCAGGCAGCCATGGCACAGACTCCCGTTCTTCCAACAAATGGTTGGTGGTGCCCAGAATGAGTGTGCGTGTTCATGGCCCCTTCCCAGCCATGGCAGTTAGAGCAGACAAATGCCACCTCCTGTTCCATCACCTGCTGCTCCAATCCCGGCCGAGCCCCCATTTATGATGCAGAAATCATGGAACAGCAGACCCACGGATTGGAAAGTAAGTTTTATTACACCGGTGGGCCTGACTGGAATATCTTCCAAAGAGTCAGAACCCCGAGTTGTTGTTACAGAATATTTCTATACTGTATGCAAAAAGCAATTCCCCCCTCCTTCTCTTTGGTGTCAGCAGTTTCCCTTGAGTTTCCCTTGAGACAGTTTGTTGATAGTTTAAGGCAAGATAGCTTAGGAACATTTAAGTACAGTTCGACCATTATTAGAGAAAGAATTTGTTTACCTCAGCATATCATATGTTTCTGGAACATAGAGTTGATTAGTAAGGAACACTGAAAAGACTTTGCAGACTTCCAGAGTCTCATGGGCTATCTAGTCTGACCCCAAATAGTAATTGTAAGTAACAGCATTCAGCAAATAGACATTAGAGTCTACATGGCCACTACAAGATGGCAAAATCAAGGTTTGCTTTTTGGATTTTTTTTTTAAAGAATATTTTCAAGCCGTGAATACTTAAATCTGTGGATACCAAATCTGCAGATACGAAGGGACAACTGAGTTGGCCCTCCACATTTGCTGGGCTTAGGGGCACAGGACCTCGCAAAAGTGGAAAACCATAACTATCTCCAGGCTCGAAAAACAGATTAAACACACAAAAAAGGCCCACAGATTCAACCCACCATGGATGCATTCGAGGCAGTGCAGTTCCTTTGCAAGCAGAAGTGGGTGGCTGGTGAGGCTTGCTACCAACTCTGCTGCTGCCCTATGCCATTTTTAATAGGGACTTACAAGCCTTGCCACATGTTTGCAGTCTCACAAGGTTGGAAGTCCCTATTGAAAATGGTGTAGTGCAGCAGCAGAGGCAGGCAGGAAATAATCCACATATAATCAAGTCCACAAAAGTTAAACCTGCAAATAATAATAATAATAAGAATAATAAAATTTATTTATATCCCACCCCTCTGTTAAAACAATCAGGGCAGCTTACAAAAATTAAAATACAATACAGATACTTGTAATAATGTATTACAGTGTGGAGTCGATGGCTTTCATGGCTGGCATCCATAGGTTTTCCTTATTTTTCCCCCCGGGCTGTGAGGCCGTGTTCTGGAAGAGTTTACTTCTGACGCTTTGCCTGCATCTGTGGCTGGCATCTTCAGAGAATGGTTGGGTATGAGAGTGTGTGGAGTTTATATGCTGTGAACCCGTTTGGGGAGCATATGTAAATTTGTGTACTTGAACGGTTAGTTTCTGGGTATAGAAATGCAAGGATGATTAGTGTCTGTTTGGCTAATGGTTGGCCGATGGGCCATTATTTGCTGGAAATCCCCCTGGGCTGGGTGGAATTCCTTTGCAAGTGTTGAGATTTGATTCTATTGATTTTCCTTGGTTTTTTTCCTGGGCTGTGAGGTCGTGTTCTGGAATAGTTCAGATATTCCAGAACACGGCCTCACAGCCCGGAAAAAAACCAAGGAAAATGTATGGATGCCAGCTGTGAAAGCCTTTGACATCACTTTGATTCTATTGTTTGTCAAAACTGGGAGCCAGATTCTGTTCACTTTTAGGGTTTCTTCTTTCCTGTTGAAGTTGTCCAGGTGTCTGTGGATTTCAATAGCTTCTCTGTTTACAGTATTTACTACAGTACAGTTGTCCCTTCATATTTGTTGTGTTTTGGTTGCAGGACCCCCCCCCCCCGCCAGTAGATACCAAAATCCGTGAATACCTAAGTCCCATTATATGCACAGGCATAGCAAAATGGTGTCCCTGATATAAGAGGGCAAAATCGAGGTTTGCTTTTTGGATGATTATTTTTTAAAGAATATTTTCAAGCCATGAATATTTAAATCCATGGATACGGAGTGACAACTGTTATTTATTTAAATGTAATTTTAAGGGGGGGGGGGCGCTCCAAGAAAGCGATACAAGGACTCCCTGAAAGAACATCTCAGGCTTGGCCAAATTGATCACCAACAATGGTCAACCCTGGCCTCATATCGGGAGGCATGGAGGCGCACTATCCACAATGCTGCAGCCTTGTTTGAGAACTCATGCCAAACAAGTCTTGAAGAGAAACGACAACGCAGAAAGAATCACAACCCAGAAACATCCCCCAAGGAGACCTTCTGCTGTGCTTTCTGCAACCAGACTTGTTTATCTCGGATTGGCCTTTTTAGTCACCAGCACGCTTGCAGAAAGTGCGGGATGAGTCCTTCGTGAATCTTTGCGAAGAAAAGCCAGAGAGAGAAAAATGTTTTTAAGTTATTACTATTGTTATGGATTTGCTTTTATATCCAATTGTTGTGAGGTACCTTAATTGCCTAATAGGCAAAAGGCAGGTACAAAAATAAAGTTGTTGTTGTTGTTCAAGTCCTTGCTGGCTTGGCGGAGACGGCCACCAGGGGCCGCTGTTTGTCCGCTGGGCTAGCTGCCCATTCCCCACCCTCTCCGGCGCCCCTCCAAAAGAGCGGGGCGGCTCCTCCTGCGCGCAAAGAGCCCGGGCACGCCTTGGGGAGGCCGGCTGCGCTGCGAGGAAGAAGGAAAAGGAGGAGGCGGAGGCCGGTTGGTTCCCCAGCCCGAGGCGGCCACCATGGAGCGGGAGGCGGCGTGGGACGAGCAGAGCGAGCTGCGGGCGCTCAACTCCCGCCTGTGGCTCTACGTGTCGCGGGTTCGAGCCTTGGAGGAGGAGAACCGGCGCTTGGCGCAGGAGCTGGCGGGGCTGCGCGGCGGCGAGGCGGCGAGGCGCAGCGGGGAGGAGGAGGAGGCGTCGGTGGCCGAGCTGCGCCGGGTGGTGGCCGAGCTGCTCCAAGGCCGGGACCAGGCGGAGCTGGAGCGGGAGGCGCTGCGCCGGGAGCTGGGGCGCTTGGAGCGGGTGGGCGCGCAGAGCGTGGAGCTGCGCCGCCGGCGCTTGGAGCCCGAGCTGGCCGAGCTGCGGGGGCGGCTGGCCAGCCTGGGCGCGGACTGCGGCGCCTTGGAGGCCACCCTGGAGCGCCTGGAGGCCGAGCGGCGGAGGCTGCAGGAGGCCAGGCAGCGGTGGAGGCGCCAGCAGCAGCAGCAGCAGCAGCAGAAGCAGCCGGCGTCGGGGCCTCGGCCTCGGCTTCGGCGGCGGGAGGAGGCCCAGCGCGCCCTGGTGCTGAGCTGGAGCTGCGCGCCCAGCCTGGAGCGCTCCTTCGAGGCCGAGCTGCGGGCGCTGCAGGAGCTCCAAGGGCGGCTGGGCGGCGCCGAGGAGCTGGAGCGGCTGCGCGCCCGCAACCAGCAGAGCCGCCGGCAGCTGGAGGAGCTCCACCGCCGCTGGAGGGAGCTGGGCGCCCTGGCCGAGCGCCTGCTGGAGGAGCGGGCCGAGCGCCTGGAGCGCCAGGACGCCCAGCGGGAGCAGCTCCAGGTGAGGCGGGCGGAGCGGGACACCCCCAGGACCGGCTTAAGCAATTTTGGTCCCCCCTGCAATGCTTTATTTTGGGGGGCCCGTATGTGTCTTTGCAGGACCGGCTTAAGCAATTTTGGTCCCCCTGCAACACTTGAATTTGGGGGCCCCATAGGTGTCTCTCAGCAGGACCAGCTCAAGCAATTTGGGTGGCCCCTGCAATGCTTTATATTGGGGGGCCCATATGTGTCTCTCAGCAGGACTGGTTTAAGCCATTTGGGTGGCCCCTGCAGTGCTTTATTTTGGAGCCCAGTATGTGACTGGTTTAAGCAATTTTAGGGGCCCCTGCAACTTCCTAACATTTAGGTGAAATCTCTTTTCCTGTAGTTTGAGCTCATTGCTCCATGTCCTTGTCTCTGGAGCAGCAGAAAACAAGTTTGCTCCATCCTCAGTATGACATCCCTTCAAATATTTAAACATGGCTATCATATGTCCTCTTAACCTTCTCTTCTCCAGGCTAAACTTACCCAGCTCCCTTAGCCTCTCCTCATAGGGCATGGCTTCCAAACCTCCCACCATCCTGGTCGTTCCTCTTGGGCAAGGAATACTCAGAGGTGGTTTTGCCATTCTTTCCTGTGAAATAGAGCCCACAGCACCTGTTATTCATTGGCAGTCTCCTGCCCAAGTACTAACCAGGGCTCACCCTACTTATACCTTGCCAAAAATTACCGGTAAATAGAAAGGAACGCCTGTCACTTTCATACTACTTCAGGGATTGGCAACTGTGGGCCCCCTGGTGTTTTTAACTGCAATGTCCATACTTCCCAACTACTGGCTGTGCTGGCTGGAGGGAATGGGTATTATAGACCAAAAGTACCTAGAGAGCCAAAGAAGCCCACCCTTCCTCTAGCTGTAAAGATCCAGATGAATTTGGCTGGTTATTGAAACAACAACAACAACAATTGTTGTTATTATTATTGTTATTATAGAAAATTGGGACTCGAAGCAGTTTCAGAATTTAAAAGAACAATACAATTAAAAACATCCAAAAAGTAAACATTAAAATAGAATTAAAGTATTTGCAGAATTAAAAGAATTCGATACATCAATAAAAGAATAAAATACAATTTAAAAGACAAAAAGCTGTAAAAACAATTCAGTTAAAACAGAGCAGCACCCCTTAGCTCATTCTTTAAAAATGTTCTATTTTAAGAGCCTGTCTGGATAAAAACATTTCAGTCTGCCAGTGAAAGGACAAAAAGAAGAAGGCCTTTCTGGACTCCCTGAGCAGGAAGTTCCAGAGTCTAGGGTCAGCCACTGAGAAGGCCTCTCTCTGGTCCCCACCAACTGTGCTTGTGAAGGTAGTGGGACTGAGAGAAGGGCTTCTCCTTATGATCTTAATGCCCAAGCCGGCTCGTACAGGGACATGCAATCTGTCAAATACAGTTGCCCCTCCACATTCGCGACTTTCACATTCGCGGTTTTGATCATTTGCAGAAAGCTGCCTGCGCCCCCCCTGCTCAACACCCCACTCCCTTCCCAAGGCAGCCAGGGGCTTCTCAAGAAGCTCCTCGCTGCCTTGGGAAGGGGTGGGTGGGAACCAGCTGGCGTGCTTGCGCTAAACCCCACTCCCTTCCCAAGGCAGCCAGGGGCTTCTCAAGAAGCTCCTCGCTGCCTTGGGAAGGGATTGGGGTGGAAAACCGCTCGCTGGCAGGCTCATTTCTTATTCGCGGTTTTTTCACATTTGCGGGGGTTGTCTGCCCCTAACCCCCGTGAATGTGAAGGGATGACTGTAGTCTGGACCTGAGCCATATAGGGCTTTATAGATCATAACCAGCCCTTTGAATTGTGCCTGGAAAGTATTGGGTAGCTGGTGGAGCTGTTTCAACAGGGACATGGTATGGTCTCTGTAACCTGCCCCTGTTAACAGTCTGACTGCAACTCTTTGGACAAGCTGAAGTTTCTGAACACTCTTCAAAGGCAGCCCCAAGTGCAGCATATTACAGTAGTCCAAATGGGATATACCGCCGTGGCTAGATCCAGCATCTCATGGAACACCCACAGTTGGCACACAAGCTTCCAGTGTGCAACAGCACTTACGGCTATTGCAGAAACCTGGGCCTCCAGATTCAAAGCTGAGTCCAAGAGTGCACCCAAACTGTGAACCTGTGTCTTCACGGGAAGTATAACCTGGGGGGTCATTAAGGCTGGTATCACCCCTCCCCCCCAATGGTGTCACTGGTGCGGTTCAGCCCCTCCTCACACCCTTAGTGCTGTGTCATCTAACACAGGCTGAATCCCTGTTCCCCGATCTGCTTTCTGACTGACCAGGAGCGCCTCTGTTTTGTCTGGATTAAGTTTCAATTTGTTTTGCCCTCATCCAGTCCATTACCAATGGCAAACACTGGGTTAGGACTGGGACAGCATCCTTGAATTGGGGTGGAGTAGTAGAGTTGGGTGTCATCTGCACATTGATGGCACTGCATATTGATATGGATGATGAGGAAGCCATGGTTTGAGCCCCAGACCTCTTCTCTTGGGATAGATGGGGTAATCATTTACTGCTTCCCAAATACACCTGTAGGGGTTCCAACTTTTCCTTCCTCTTGGCAGAGCTCCTTTAACTTAGGTGGGAAACCATTGTGAAATTAATTTTGCTTTTGTTTAGTGCTTTGTATATGTTTCCCCAGGAAGCAGTACAACAGCAACAAGAGGTAGGCTAGTTTTATTCCCAAATTCGTGCAGAAGGAGGTTGAGAGAAGGGAAGTAGCCTAGTATGATATCTCTGGCATTAATACCGATATTGGCAGGTGGCTTTCCTCAGCATAGTGGTTCTGTGGCAACTTTACCAGCCGCATGTTTGCCTGTCATACAGCTTTCAGATAATGGGAAGGGCTTTGGCCAAGTTCAGAGAGAGATGTTTTTGTTTCACAGTGAACAAGATACATTTAACCTCCTCTTCATGGAGGAGATACAGTCTCCAAACTTGGAGGTGGGTACTCGCCTGTGCTATGATGTCTTGTATAAGTGTATGTATGAAGAAGCCCTATTTAACACTGTAGGGTTGAATTTTGCTTCAGTATGCATAGGTATGGAGCCAGCATGGTGTGGTGGTTTGAATGTTGGACTAGGACTTAAACCAGGGTTGAATTCCTGCTTGGGCATGGAAACCGCTTTGGTGGCCTTGCCTGAGAGGCATGATATCTCAGCCTTAAAGGAAGGTGAAAACAAACCCCTTCTGAACAAATCTTGCCAAGAAAACTCAGTGATAGGGTTGCTACAAGTAGGAAATGACCTGAAGGCACACAACCACAACAGTGTGTAGGTATATTTCTTTCTTTATTTACTTGATGCACGTGTGTCCTGCCTTTCCTCCAGTGATCTCAGGGCAGTATACATGGCTCTCTTTCTCCCCATGTTACCCTTCTCACAACAACCTTGTGGAGTAGGTAAGGTTGAGAGAGCGAATGGCACTAGGTTTGTGTTTTCATGGCTCATTTGGGATCAAAGCCTGGCATTCCCAAATTCCAGTCCAACACTCTAAATCCCTGCATGAGACACTGGCTCTCTCCATGGCTGCACTGTCAATTTTCTTTGGATGATAGACAACTAATTCACTATGGATTTTGATCAGTACAATCGATTACTGACTCTTCCTTTGGGTTTTACATGGTTACTTGGCTTCTGTGAGCCTGCCCTTTTTTTGTTTGTTTTCAGTAAGAGGCGCAGTATAAGAATTGCATATTTTACAAAAACATGTAATTGTTCTGGTCTCTTGTTTAAGGAGCTGGTGCCGCAATGCAGCTCCAAATGCTCCTAAACCACTTTTAATGGCATCTTTAGGAACAAATGCAGCTATGGGTGGGCATTTCAGGTCTGGCTTAAAATACAAAACCTCTGCCATTTCAGATTGTGATCAAAGGTGGCAACTGCAACCATATCGGTGCTTTTGGAGCCGGGGTATGCTGGCTGGTTGGAGGATTCTGGGAATTGTAGCCTTCTCCCAACCCTGAAATTTTTCCAGGTTCTGCTTTAATGGCACAGGAATCCATTTCAGATGGGGGCACAGGAATCCATTTCAGATGGAAAACTTTGCCTCCTGATTCCTACTTTGTCCAGTAAAACCAACACAAAAGGACTGGAGCATTTGAAACAGATCAGAGGCGGAGCAAAGGACAAGATGTTCTCTTTGGAGTGGGGATAGGAAACAAGACTGGCTAGGCACCACCCTGTTGCTCCACGCACATACACCCCTCATGTGCTTAGAATAGCATCACCTAGTCTAGATATCACTTGATGACAGCCTGATATGTTTTTCTTAGAGGGCTCTTGGGTACAGTGAATGTGTGGGAAGGGGAAGGATAGAATGGCAGCCTGGGACTACTAGTTGCCTGCAGTGTTGGTGAGATGGATGTCCACAGTTCGACGGAAACACAAACCTGAAACGACTGTACACAAAGCCCAGTACATTGCCTCTGCACCAAGTTGGAGGAGATTTTCCTTAGGGTTTTTTCCGGGCTATGAGGCTGTGTTCTGGAATAGTTTCTTTCTGATGTTTTTCCTGCATCTGTGGCTGGCATCCTCTGAGCCACAGATGCAGGCGAAACGTCAGAAAGAAACTATTCCAGAACATGGCCTCACAGCCCGGAAAAAAAAAAACCTTCAACTTCACAAGTTGGAGATTTGTCACCTTTACTGTCAGCAGACAAACCTAGGACGGATTCCCAGGTTCATGTCTATATGCTGATTTACATGTGCAGATGTTTCACTTGATTCCTGTGCACATTTTGGCCACTGGGTGAATGTGCAAATGGACTGCCCATTGTCAAATACAGTTGACCCTTCACATTCACTGGGGTTTGGTTCCAGGACCCCCCCGTGAATACCCAAATCCATGAATACTCAAGTCTCATTATATGCTCTCTGGCTTTTCTTTGCAAACGAAGATTCAGGAAGGACACATCCCGCGCTTTCTGCAAGCGACTGATGACTAAAAAGGCCAATCTGAGATAAACAAGTCCGGTTGCAAAAAGCACAGCAGAAGGTCTCCTTGGGTGATGTTTTTGGGTTGTGATTCTTTCTTCGTTGTCGTTTCTCTTCAAGACTTGTTCGTCGTGAGTTCTCAAATAAGGCTGTAGCATTGTGGATAGTGCGTCTCCATGCCTCCTGATGTGAGGCCAGGGCGGACCACTGTTGGTGATCAATTTGGCCGAGCCTGAGATGTTGTTTCAGGGAGTCTTTGTATCGCTTTTTTGGAGCACCCCTCTTACGCTGACCCGTGGCGAGTTCACCGTAGAGTAGTATTTTTGGGAGGCGATGGTCCTCCATCCTAGAAACGTGCCCGGCCCAGCGCAGCTGCGTTCTCAATATCATGGCCTCAATACTGGTGATCCCTGCTTGCTCAAGGACAGCAACATTAGTCACATAGTCAGTCCAGTGTATATTTAGGATTGTGCGTAGACAGCGCTGATGAAAGCGCTCGAGGAGTCGTAGGTGGTGGCAATAGGTGACCCATGTTTCAGATCCATAAAGGAGGATAGACAGTACAATGGCTCTATACACACTGATTTTTGTGCTTTGCTTCAGGTGTTTATTGCTCCAGACTCTTGTGAAGTCTTCCAAATGCACTATATGCCTTTGCTAATCTGTGATCGATGCCATTATATGCAATGGCATAGCAAAATGGTGTCCCTTATATAAGATGGCAAAATCAAGGTTTGGTTTTTGGATTATTATTTTTTTAAGAATATTTTCAAACGGTGAATACTTAAATCTGTGAATGCCAAATCCGTGAATGTGGAGGGACAACTGTACTTGCCTTTGTTATGATATCAGAGACCCCCAAGTTCTTAAGAAGAGCCCTGTTGGATTAGACCAGAAGTGTAGGGTGGGCAAAGCCTGGGCATCAGTTTTGCATTCTGGGAAGCTGTTAGGGGCTGGAGCTACCATGTAAAATGCAAAAATAAAACTAAACACAAGAAGCAAGAGGCCAACCAAATCTTCAGACCAAATCTGGTTTTGGAACAAAAGCGGAGGTACAGAGGGACTTAAAACTTTTCAAAGGTGGAGAGGAAGGGATTTGAAAGGAGGATTGCCATTCCTGGAGATTTCTAGATGCAATAATGTATCTGGGGACCATAGAAGGAGCCCAGGGGGACACATGCAGCCCGCAGGCCAGCGTTCCCAGCTTGGTACCCTCAAGATGTGTTGGGATACAATCCTACATCATTCCCATCTAGTGTGATGATGGAAGTTGTAGTCCCAACACACCTGGAAGCCATCACATAGAAAAAGGTTGCTCTCACCCCACCATCCTGCTTTTCATGGTGGCCAACTAGGTATCTCTGGAGAGCTGCCAACCAGGACATGAAATCAATAGCCCTCCTGTTGCTGTTCCCTAGCTGTTGGCATTTAGAGGTAGAATGCCTGTGAAACTGGAAATTCTGTATTGCTATTGTTACCCCTAAATTCTGATAGTCCTCTTCTTCATACATTGGTCTAATTACCTTTGTAAATTGTTAAGCTTGTGGTTATCACCATATCTTATGACAGGGAAGTCTACAAATTAATCACATGCTGTGTAAAAAAGTG
Organism: Gambelia wislizenii; assembly: GCA_030847615.1. Taxonomy (NCBI): domain Eukaryota; kingdom Metazoa; phylum Chordata; class Lepidosauria; order Squamata; family Crotaphytidae; genus Gambelia; species Gambelia wislizenii. Next base: position 15,159,108 of record JAUMIR010000009.1, on the reverse strand, counting down.
CTTCTTTTTGTTTGTTCAGAATCCCTTGCAAGTCAGTTTGATTAGATGACCATGAGTCAAAGCTTGGGAAAGTTTTTTTTTACTGCAGCTCCCAGAATCCCGCAATGGTCATGTTGATTCAGGAGTTCTAGAAATTGTAGTTCAAGTGTTGGTCTAGGACTCCAGGTGACCAAGATGTGAATTTCCACTTGGCCATGGAAACCCATTACCTTGGGCAAGTCACACTCTCTCAGCCTCAAAGAAAGACAATAGCAAACCCCATCATTTATTTATTTATTCATGTATTTATTTATACCCCGCTCTTTAGCCACAAGGCTATCAGAGCAGCTTACCAATTGTTTTTTAAGCAATAGCAATTTACATGTCTACACTGCATTAAGCAGTTTCCAATGTGTATTAGCTAATAAGTCTGAATAAGTCTTGCCAAGAAAAACCTGTGATAGGTTCATCTTAGGGTCACCATAAGTCAGAAGGAATGTGAAGGCACAGAACAACAACAACTTCAAATATTTTTCTTTGAAAGTTGTAGAATCATAGAGTTGGAAGAGACCTCAAGGGCCATCCAGTTCAACCCCATTCTGTATGCAGGAATAAACAATCAAAGCATTCCTGACAGATGGCCATCCAGCTTCTATTTAAAAACCTCCAAAGAAGAAGACTCCACCACGCTCTGAGCCAAACACCTCTTACTGTCAGAAAGTTCTTCCTGATGTTTAGGTGGAATCTCTTTTCCTGTAGTTTGAACCCATTGCTCTGTGTCCTAGTCTCTGGAGCAGCAGAAAACAAGCTTGCTCCATCCTCAGTATGACATCCCTTCAAATATTTAAACATGGCTATCATGTCACCTCTCAACATTCTCTTCTCCAGACTAAACATGCCCAGCTCCCTAAGCTGCTCCTCATAGGGCATGGCTTCCAGACCTCCTACCATTTTGGTCACCCTCATCTGGACATGTTCCAGCTTGACCATATCATTCCAGAATTGTAGTGCCCAGAACTGGACACAGTATTCCATGTGAGGTCTGACCAAAGAAGAATAGAGTGGCACTATTACTTCCCTTGATTTAGACACTATACTCCTATTAATGCAGCCTAGAATCGCATTGGCTTTTTTAGCTGCTGCATCACACTGCTGACTCATGTTCAGCTTGTGGTCCACTAAGACTCCTAGATCTCTTTTGCATGTACTGCCATCAAGCCAGGTATCACCCATACTATATCTGTGCTTTTAATTTTTATATCTGTGCTTTTCATTCGCAGTCTTATAAGCAGAGCTTAGGAATGTTCCCTCTCCCACTCTTTTGGACTGTGGGGGGGGGATTCTGGCAGTTGTAGTCCAAGAAAGGAAACTTTTCTGAGCTCTGATGAAGGCTTCTCTTGCTTTAAAATTATGCTCACTCTTTCTACCCTGCTCTTTTCCTCCATATCCTTTTGCATCGAGAGATTCCCTGCTACTGATGCTTGTTAAAAGTCAGGTCAATGGTGCAGACAGGCTGTGAAAATACATGGTGAAGCAGTTTTCAAGGAGCATTTGCTACACTGAAAGCAGCATACCAGTCTCTGTCTTGGTCCTACTTTTGGTGTGATTGACTCCCTGTGGAAATGGCGCATGGGTCCTTGAATGTTCAGGTGAGCCACCCTGCCTGGGGGAGGCGGCAATGAAATGAGTCAACTGTTTTCTGTGTTCCATTAGATTAGTGGTTGTAGTCATAATAAACTGAAAGTGACCCCAGTTTATTGATCTGCTGTGCAGAGCGGCCCTGTGGTGTTTCCTGTGGGCAGCATTTCTTTTGTTCCTCTCTGTCCTTTTAGTCATACACTGGTGGGTTTCTTTCATCTGTGCTCATCTTGTTAATGGCTGCATTGTAAGCAAAGGCCATTGGGGATTAGGAGGAGGCTGCATGTTGAGAAGGGACTGGATTTTGTGTGCCTGGATTTTCAAAATGTTATCGGAGTGAATCTGCTGAGGGTGCACATTGTTACAGAATCTGACTATTACATTTTTCAGGATGGGAAGAGGTGGCAGTAGCCCAGGTGGTTAAACATAATGCATAGCACACTAATAAGGGATTGGAGATACAAATCAAACCATGATTTAATTTGTTAAATCCCCCAGGTTCTGTAGATGGAGAAGTTAACCAGACCTGCTTGTCAAAAGAGGAGCTTCTTTACTTATGGGATGTTCAGTTCAGATGGAAAGTTAATCATGCTGATTTGGAAACTACTTCTTGGTTTTCTATCCTGTTTAGCAGTCAAACAGGGTTTATCTATTCAGATGTTTATCTATTCAGATGCAGCCTGGGGAGGGACCCCTTGAATGGGTATTGGCTCCGCCTCCATCCAATCATAGGCAGGACACCTGAAACAAAGAACTTGAGACCACCCCTGCCAGGAGGAGGAGCCAACCCCATCCTCCCCAGTTCTGTTCTGCCTCGTGCTGGAATAGGCAGGATTTTTTTGTCGCTCCAGAGCTTCCTTAAACAAAGGAATTCCAAGATGGTGGCGCCCAGGCACAGACGCGTGCAGGGAGAGGATCTCTCCTCGGAAGAGGAGGATTCCTCCCTGGGTCTGCCAGGGGACGGATTGCAGTCCCCAGATAAGGTGCTCTGTGGTCCCTTTATGGGACACACATTGAGCTCAGCCGCCCAGGGGAAGGCGGAGCGCAATGGGGTCTCCGACCAGGAGACGGACCGCGCAGAGGGGGCAGCCCGGCCAGCGGCGGACCCCCCCAGGCCCCGAACCCCCGAGGAGGACACTGCGGCCACGGAGGACCCTCCACCACTCTTGGTAGGAGGTAAGGCCCTGCTGCCAGAGCTGACCACCTGGTTCGCCCTGGTGGCCAGGCAAGTTCTGGCGGTGGGCGCTACCGTGGCGGGACCGTTGGGGGCGAACGTTGCGGGCAGGGGGAAGGACTCGGGCCCCGTTCTCCCACCCCAGGGGGCCGAGCAGGGAAGCGGCTGGGCCGCTAAGAGGAGCGCGGCAGGCGCGGTGGGGATCCGGGCGCCTTTATCGCCAAGCCGCACGGAGCCGTGGGAACCGCGCGAGGGGGGGCTCTCCCCCTCCGCGCAAAAGGCAGAGGAAGGAAAAGCACCTGGAGGTCCCCGTCAGGGAGGGGGACCTGGAGGAGGAGGAGGTGGCTCAGGAACCCAGGGAGGAGGGGGAGCTCTCCTCTGAGGGGGAAACGGGGAGGGGGATGAGGGTGACTCACCCTGGCTATTTGAAAATGCTGCCTTCTCACTTCTTCTCAAGAAGGCCTTAAGGGCCTTGGAATTGGAGCCAACCAACCCCAAGGAGGGGGGCTCCAAGCAAGGGGTTCCTGAACTTAGGGCCTCTAATAAGACTTTCAGGGAATATTTTACCATTCCCAGATGTGCTAAGGGATGCACTGGTGGGGGAGTGGACCTAACCAGGTGCCCCCAGGACTCAGCCTGCCTTTGTCAAACAGCTGTATACCTTCGCTGGGGACGTGATGGAGTTATTAAAACTCACTGCCATCGATGCGCCTGTGGCTGGCCTGGTTTCTGGTTCACTCTTTCCTAGAGATGGAGACGAACATCTCAAGATGCCAGATGACAAGCGCATTGAAACTTTTCTGTGCAGGTCACATGAGGCAGTGGCTCTGGCCATTAGAGCAGCGGCGGCAGCGTCAATTTTTTCCAGGGCCACCATCAGGTGGGCCAAGGACCTCATGACCAATGTACCCGAGGACGAAATTAAGTTTCGCCAGGGTATGAACAAGATAGCGAAGGCGTCTGCCTATGTGGCAGACGCTAGTCTGGATGCGCTTCAGTTCACGTCCAGGGCTGTGGCGGCAAATGTGGCTGCCAGACGACATCTTTGGTTGAGAAACTGGAATGCGGACAGCAAGGCCAAGTCCAACCTGGCCGGCTGCGCGTTCAACGGTAAAAAGTTGTTTGGGGAGACGCTAGAGGAGGTCCTGGTGGAGACCAAGGACAAGAAGAAGATGCTCCTGTCCTTACCAAAAAAGGAGGAGCGCAGGTTTTTTCGCCCCAATTTTCAGAATTTTCGTGGAGCAAGGTTCAGTGGCTTCAGACAACAGAGGAGTAACTGGAACCCTCCCAAGCAATTTCCAAGACCGAAGTCCCAACAGTTCCCCAAGGCTTCCACCAGTCAGCCCTCCAAGCAGGGAGGCAAGGTGGACAATCTGCATGACTATCAAGCGTCTCCTGTGGGGGGCAGACTGGCCGTCTTCGCAGCAATCTGGCAGATTACATCATCCGATGCTTGGGTCAACAGGACGGTGAGTCAAGGATACACAATAGATTTCATTGCAAGACCGCCCCCCACCTTCATTCAGTCTTGCAGGTCAATGGGTGAGGACAAACAGGTTGATGGCAGAGGCCATCGATCACCTACTTCAGGTCCGAGCAATAGAATCAGTTCCACAGGAGGAGAGATTCAAGGGAACTTATTCTCTGCTTTTCCTGGTACCCAAGAAGAACAAGGACTGGAAGGCCATCTTGAACTTACAGGGGGTCAATCTTTTTGTGGCAAGACGCAAATTTCGGATGGAGACTCTACGTTCGATCCTGGAAGGGATTCAGGAAGGGGACTTCATGGCATCCTTAGATTTGCAGGAAGCTTATCTGCACATAATGATTCACCCTGCGCACAGACGCTTTCTCAGGTTTGCCTTCAAGGAGGATCATTTTCAGTACAGAGCACTCCCGTTCGGTCTTTCTTCATCGCCAAGGGTGTTCACCAAGGTGCTGGTGGCACTAGTGGCACACCTAAGATCTCAGGGCATACATGTATTCCCTTATCTGGACGACCTGCTGATCAGGGCCTCTTCTGAGAGCGAGGCGATGAGAAGTGTGTCCAGGACTCTGCAGGTTCTGGAGTCTCATGGGTTCATGGTGAACAGGGAAAAAAGTCACCTGGACCCAGTTCAGAGAATTCAACACTTGGGCAGCATTCTGGACACCAGGGCGTACCGTATATTTCTACTGGAGGAAAAGAGGTTGAAGATTCAGGAGGCTGTTACGACAGTATTAGACCGGGTCAAATCTCCCCTGATGTTCTTGACAAGACTATTGGGGTTGATGATTGCTTGTATAGACTCAGTAGCATGGGCCAGATTTCATCTCAGGAAGCTACAGTGGTTTTTACTCCCCTATCAGGATCTCATTGCGATCAAGGCGACCAGATTTCTAAGAGTTCCATCGGAGGTGAAGGAGTCCTTGAGGTGGTGGCTATCAGAAAACTTGTCATTGGGTGTGCCAATAGCGGACCCCAGGAGAGTGGTAGTGATGACGGATGCGTCGCTGAAGGGCTGGGGTGCCCACTGCGAGGACCAGATGGCTCAGGGTCTATGGTCACCACAGGAACGCGACTGCAGCATCAGTCTGTTGGAGTTTCGCATAGTCAGACTGGCATTGGTGGAGTTTGTCAATCTGGTGAGGGGGTCCCATGTATTAGTCCGGACAGACAACATATCGACCAGGTGTCACATAAACAAACAAGGGGGGACTCGCTCCCGGGCCCTCATGGAGGAGACCAAGTTGTTGTCCCTGTGGGCAGAGAGGCACCTGCTGTCGATCAAGGCAGAATACCTCCAAGGGAGGTTGAATGTGCAAGCCGATTGGTTGAGTCGACACTCCTTGAGTCAGGGCGAGTGGAGTCTCAACAATCTTGTGTTCCAGATGGTAGTTTTCCGCTTCGGGGACCCCTCGATAGATCTATTTGCCTTGGTGGAAAATCACAAACTACCTCAGTATGTGTCAAGATTTCGGACCCCGGGGGCGTTAGCCTTCGATGCCCTAACAATTCCATGGCCTCAGACGTTGTGTTATGCTTTCCCGCCAACAGCGCTCCTGGGCCGGGTGTTAAGGAAGATCAAGCAAGAGAGAGCAGAAGTCATCTTGATTGCTCCAAACTGGCCGAGGAGACCATAGTATCCAGACTTGATTCGGATGCAGGTTCAGGAGTCGTGGCCGCTACCACCGTGGCCGGACCTTCTAGTTCCGGACGGTCTCATGCACCCGGATCCAGGCTGGTTTAGATTGCACGCTTGGAGGTTGAGTGGCAGAGACTGTTAAAACAGGGTTATGAGGCGGAGGTGGTCAGTACCATGCTGGCTTCACGTAGGCCTTCTACCATTAGACTATACGAGGTCACGTGGAGAGCTTTCTGCAGGTGGTGTCGGACTAGGGGGAGCAACCCTTTACAGGCCTCTGTTTCGGTGGTGTTGTCATTCTTACAATCAGGTTTGAAAAAAGGTTTAGCTCCGAGCACTCTGAAGAGGCATGTGGCTGCCTTGGGTTCCATTTTGAAGTTGACTCGGGGGGACGGGGGACGCTGGCCTCTCATCCGCATATTCACAGGTTCTTAAAAGGAGTGTCTCAGTTGCGTCCACCTGTAGTGCATAGGTTTCCATCATGGAAACTGAATGTGGTTTTGAAGGCGCTGGTGAAGGAGCCCTTCGAACCCATCAGTTCGGTGGATCTGAGTTTTCTCACTTGGAAGGTGTTTTTTCTCGTAGCCATTACCTCGGCCAGAAGAGTATCAGAGTTGAGCGCACTGTCAGTAAGGGAGGAGTTGTGTGTCTTTCAGAAGGACTCAGTAACTCTCAGACTGGATCCATCTTTCGTGCCCAAGGTCAATTCCTTCTTTCACAGGTCACAGGAGATAGTTTTGCCGTCCTTCTGTCCTCATCCTGTAGCGGAGTTGGAAAAGCTTTGGCATAAGTTAGACGTCAGAAGGGTTTTAAAGATGTATCTCAAGAGAACTCAGGTTTTCCGCGAGTCGGATGCCTTGTTTGTAGCTTACACAGGGCCTACGAAGGGTAAGAAGGTGTCCTCTTCCACAATAGCGAGGTGGCTGCGCAAGTGCATTGAGCAGGCTTATGTAGCCAGTGAATTACAAGTTCCTCAGGGTATTCTAGCTCATTCGACTCGCAGTGCTGCGACGTCGGCAGCATTAGGAAGAGCTCATTCTATTCTGGAGATTTGCAGGGCCGCTACCTGGGCCTCAGCATCTACCTTCACAAGGCACTATCGGATTGATGAATATGCTTCTGCAGACGTGGCCTTCGGACATAAGGTACTGCAGCAGGTTGTACATTAGTCTAGCTTTCAGAGTCCCCCCCCCTCTTTTTTCGGACCGCTGTATTACGTCCCATTCAAGGAGTCCCTCCCCAGGCTGCTGGAAAACGGAACATTGGTACTTACCATGAAGGTTCCTTTTCAGCAGCCATGGGGAGGGAATCCTTACCCACCCACCCCCAAAAAGAGGAAAAGAATAAGAGAGAAAGGAGAAAAGAAGTAGTAGGAGAGTTTTAGCTAGGAGTTTAGCTTTGGGGTTTTTCTGTGTTTTTAAGTCGTGTTTTATTTGTTGTATATGTTCTTTTTTCTGGAGCTGTTCTAACTTCTCTGGGGAGGATGGGGTTGGCTCCTCCTCCTGGCAGGGGTGGTCTCAAGTTCTTTGTTTCAGGTGTCCTGCCTATGATTGGACGGAGGCGGAGCCAATACCCATTCAAGGATTCCCTCCCCATGGCTGCTGAAAAGGAACCTTCACGGTAAGTACCAATGTTCCGTTTTCTATCCTGGTTAGCAGTCAAACAGGGTTTATCTATTCAGATGTAACACCTAAATATGGTTAAGATAAACCATCAATGGTTATTTATTTATTTATTTGATATTTATTTATAGTGGATAATAGAGATGCACTATCCACAATGCTGCAGCTTTATTTGAGAAGTCATACCGAACAAGTCTTGAAGAGAAACAACAACGCAGAAAGAATCACAACCCGGAAACATCACCCAAGGAAACTTTCTGCCATGCTTTCTACAACTGGACTTGTTTATCTCAAATTGGCCTTTTTAGTCATCAGTGCGCTTGCAGAAAGCACGGGATGAGTCCTTCCTGAATCTTCATTTGCAAAGAAAAGCCAGAGATTTATAGTGGATATATATAGTGGATATATATATAATAATATATATAGTGGATATATATAGTGGATATATATATTATTCTAATATATATATATATATATATATGTGTGTGTGTGTGTGTGTGTGTGTATTAAAATATATATATATACTATAATATATATTATATATTATAGTAGGACCCCAGTATCTGGGGAACCAATATCCACAGTTTTAGTTATCCGCGGGACACAAAACAGAACACATATCATAAAGTCTTCCTAGAAAATGCCTAGAGATGTGTCCTCTCTCTATATTTTCTAGGTCCTCCAAGGCAACTCTATGGTATTTAAAACCGGAAGTCCCATTGTTTTCAATGGCGTTCACTGTTATCCATGGTTTCTGATATCTGCAGTAAGTCCGGGAACCGAGCCCCCATGGATACGGGGGTTCTACTGCAGATATTTATTTATTTACAGTGGATGCTTTATGCTTCAGTGTCAGAGGGGCAGTGAATATGCTCTGGGTTTAGTCTGAATTTAAAGGCGATGAACCTATTTTGGGAGTAAGTTTCAGCACCTTGGGTAGCACCTACAGAGTTTGGCCATAAACTCCAGAGTAGATTCACAGCCCCATAGACATAGAAGCCACAAGTTGCTACTGTCTATAAATAAATATCTTGTAAGTATGTAAATAAGTAAACATTGGTCATTTGTTTACCTTAACCATGTTTAGATATTGTATCTGAATAGAAGCTAACCAGGATGGGTAGCATGGTTTGAAGTAGTTTTCAAACCACCATGACTAACTTTACATCTGCACTGAACGTCCTATGTGTAAAGAGGCTCCTGCCTTGACAAGCAGGTCTTGTTAACTTCTCCATCTACAGAACCTGAACCTGCTTCAGGTTTTGTGGGGAAAATGGTATTTTAAGTTAAATAGTGTAGGGAGCTCTGCAACCCGGTGGCTCTTAACCTTTTCTTTACCAGGGACCCCCTTTAAATGTCTTTGGTGCCACAGACCCCCAAGACTTAACTGAAGATTTAAAATCCTAATAATGATAATGATAATAATACCTGATGATAATAATAATACAATCACACCATCTATTAAACCTTCCCTCAGAGGCACTAGAGGGGGAGGGAAGACTTTCTCCTGCTTCTTCTTGCAAGTTTGTGGTGGGAGCGGATTGAATGGCAATGCGCAGGCCAAGCCAGCCAGCCAGCCAGCCTTTGCCTTGGCTCTTGTCACATGGTTACTCCACTGTAGGGAGGAGGTGGGCCAAGCAGCCTTCAAGCCTTCGAGGACTCCCTGTGAGGACATTGCGGTCCCCTGGGGGTCCCCGGACCACAGGTTAAGAACCACTGCTGTAAGCTATTTAAAAAGTGAATGGCTTTTTCTGGTGCTCTCAAGGACCTCTTTCTTTCTGGCTGGTCCAGGAAGACTGGAGAAGCCAAGGGCCACAAAAATATTCTTGGGCACACCTGTGGTCCCAGGGCCACATTCTCCCCCACCCCTGACCTTTTATAATCTGATGATCGTGTAAAGCAAGGACAGGCAAGCTTTTCAAGTGCAAAGAACCACATTCCCTTAGGATAATCTGTTGGCCAAATGTGAAGCCTGAGGGGATGCCTGTTACAGGAATGGGGAATGGTGGCGGGTCCACAGGCCCATTTTCAACCGGAGTCCTTTCTCTTAATCTTTCTCTCATCCTTCCATTCATTCTCGGAACCTACTGTGCTGCTGAAAAGTCTGGACTGATAATTTGTGATGGCTTTTGAGACTAGGCTGAGATGGGACCACTGGTCACATGTAGCCCCAGGTCAGTAGCATTTTTGTTCTGCAGACCTCACTGTTTTGAAACCCATGCAGTGTCTAGGTCCATATTACCTGCGTACAAAGCTGTGCCTGAAGTTTAGTGGGTGGACTTTGGCATGCTGGGAGATGCCTTGCACTGAGTCAGACTGTTGGTGCATCTTGCCCAGTATTATTTGCTCTGATTGGCAGCCGCTCTCAGGCTGAGATTTTTCCCAACACCTGCTACTGAGGAAGCCTTACTTAGAGATGCCAGAGATTGAACCTGGGACTTTTTCCAGGAATGCGGAAAAGATTCTTTCCCTCTGATCCAGAGGGGTGCGTTTTGCAACTTGGTTTAAGTTACAGGGCTGTCTTGCAGAAGAACAAGAAGCATCCCACTCAAAAATAACCAAGAAACTATTTATAATAGAACTCTTGCAAAGTGCTTACCTTCCTTGAGCAGAATAAAGTTCCAGGAGTGATGCTAGTTTCCTTTAGATGGGAAAGCATGGCATGCCCGTCCACTTTCCGAATTTGCCAGTCAGTCCTGATGAAAATTCTGTCATCCCACTTTTTCAGCTGCTTTTAAAATGTCCCAGTTTCTCTCTCCTCCTTCCATTTCCTCCCTTTATCCTCAGCTTACTTCAATTCCTGCAGACTGAATTCAAAAACAAAAGTAGTTTGAACTCAGTTAACTCAGCAGGAAAGAGAGGAGAAGAGGGGCCAGAATTTTGCCCTTCCCAGTAGGCTTAGGAAAAGCAAACTGCTGCAGCCTCTCCTAGCTCATGTGCTCTTCATTAATAACTTTTGCCATCTTGTCCACATTCTGATGTTGCTTAGCCACACTGGTTTCAGTTTTCAGCTGTGAAATGTTGGGGCATATAGTATGGATGACTTGTCCAGTTTGTCCAATATTGGCTTTACTTACACGAATAAGCAAGCAGAGCATAAATGGAAACAAGCAGCATGTAGTCTTGCAAAATGGCAGATTTCCTGCTCCAGTTCAGATCTCCAAAGAGAGGCCTTGGATTCCTGGGATGCAGTCTGCAAACTTGTGTGTACCTTTGTTTCTGTCTCCATACTTCAAAACAGCTTATTTGGCTGGCCACCTTGAGTAAAGAGTGATAGCCTACAGAGGCCTGTGGCTTGGTGAAGCACAGCTCTTTTGTTATGTTCTTAACAATTAGGTTCCACTTGAGGAAACATCAAGTGGATGATTTTCCCCCTCCAAAAAAAAAAGTACAAGGACTCCCTGAAACAACATCTCAGGCTTGGCCAAATTGATCACCAACAGTGGTCCACCCTGGCCTCATATCGGGAGGCATGGAGACACACTATCCACAATGCTGCAGCCTTATTTGAGAACTCATGCCGAACAAGTCTTGAAGAGAAATGACAACGCAGAAAGAATCACAACCCAGAAACAAGGAGACCTTCTGCTGTGCTTTCTGCAACTGGACTTGTTTATCTCAGATTGGCCTTTTTAGTCATCAGTACGCTTGCAGAAAGCGCAGGATGAGTCCTTCCTGAATCTTCGTTTGCGAAGAAAAGCCAGAGAGAGAAACAATTCTATGATTCTGTGATTCTATGATACCCATCCTGGGCTACTGACCAGCAGTCTGCTTAAGAAAGAAAGTGCTCAGACCACTTGTGTGGCTGAGTTTACTTATTCGAGTTTACTTATTCACTAGTTACTTAGGTCCCGTCCAAATGGTGAAAATAATCCAAATGGCATTTGCATGGAAGGGGATTTATCTAAATGGACATTCACATCAGTACGTCTCATTCAGAAGTGGGGCAGCCCAAATCTACTGTAAAGCTCTGAAGGGTAGCCTTTGGAGCTTTTCTCAGAGTTTTTAAAAAGCTTCGTAGGGTATGCGAATGTGCAATCATTAGGACAGTCGTATTCATGTTGCTTCAATGAGGCAGAGTAAGCTGATTGGCTGGACGAGCATGGGGGATGGGGCAAGCAAACAGGTAAAGCACCTGCTGCTGCTGTGTTGGATTTTTGGCTAAGTGAGAGATCTGTAAGGAGATAAAATGGCAATCTTTCTCTCTCTTTTCTTATTTTTTGTTTTGTAAATATGAAGTATCGCTTGTGTGCACCATGGTAAACAGTTTTTTTAAAAAAACAAATTGGGCGGCGGCAGATTTAAAACAACAAGTAAATCACTTGCCACCTCCATCTTGGTTGGGGGCATGCAAAATTAAGGGGGCTTTTTTGACCATTAAGACAGGTCCCAGCGCTGCGAACTGCTGTTTCTTCGGAGGTGATCGTATCCCCCCTTCCATATAGACAGGACCTTAGTCTGTGAAAGAATTTCTAGAGGGAATATTTATTTATTTATTTATATTAGCATATTTATACCCCGCTCTTCAGCCACAAAGGCTACCAGAGCAGCTTACAAATTGTTTAGCAATAGCACCTACGCATCTACACCACTCTCTGAGCAGTTTACAATGTGTTAGCTAATTGTCCCCACAAACCAGATACGGTACTCATTTTACTGACCTAGGAAAGGATGGAGGGCTGAGTCAACCTTGGAGTCCTGCAGGATGGAACTCACAACATTGTGGCTACAGTACTGTCATTTAACCACTGTGCCACCGTTGTTCCCTAATAAAGACTGGGGACTTTATCAGACATCCCCCTTAAAATGTTATTTTGCCAGCATAAAAAAAATCAATTTTTATGCTGGCAAAAGAACATTCCCCCCACACTTACCTCCTTTCTCAGCAAAGGCTCCTCTGGTAATAAGAGGTAGTGAACGGAGCTCCGTTTATTTCCTCTTTTGAAATCCTGCAGGATTTCATTGCGTGGGAAATTCAAAAATGAAAAAAGAAAGAAACATCAAAAAGTTAAACAAAGCACACACACACATTCTAAAAAACCTCCAAACAACCCAGGAAGGGTTAAAAAACAAAAAACAAACTTCATGACTTACGTGGATGTCCTGATCTCACCTGGAAGTGTTCTGGCCGGTCTGTGTATTGTTGGGGTAAGTCCGAGATTTAAAGGGACAGAGGCTTCACATGTTGGCAGTGCTGGCAAAAAAGCAGCAGGGAAATCTATTAACAACTTAAGCCATCAATTAAAAGGTATGGGTTTGGGGCTCTTTTTAACTGCGAAAGGGTAATGTCATCTGATCTGCGCACCCTTTCGTGGTTATGTGTTGTCCTTATGATGCCATATTTAGTGTGTCTGATAAAAGTCCTAACAAGGTTTATTTGGCATGAGTGTTCATGGACTACAGACCATTTTATCAAAGGCAGGAAGCCTTATCATTAGGCAGGATATTGGTATCCCCAATGTCTTATCATCATCTGTATTTTCTGCGGTTCATTTCTCCAAAACCTTAACATTTACAGCTGCTTCCCATGCATCTGATAAAGAGGGCTGCATTCTATGAAAGCTTATGCCATCAGACATTTATTTAATAGTCTTAAAGGTGCCAAGGACTGTTTTCAGTTTTTATTCCTACTCGTCTTAGTAGGGCTAAAGTGAACATCCAGGAGAGCAAAAATTTCAAGGTTACAGTCTCTCTTAGTCTTCTGAGTCTGTTAGGTCAGTATTTTCATCCTATCTCTCTTTTGTGTTTGTCTTGTTGCTACCACCGTCACCACTGCACGAAGAAGAGGAGATATGACAGCAATCTTCAAATATCTGAAGGGCTGTCTCACCACGTAGATCCAGAGGGCAGGGTGTGAACCAGTAGGTTCAGGTTACAAGACAGGGGATTTCATGTACCTGATGGTATGATGAGCTTTTCATTACTGGAATGGATTGCCCTGTGGGAGGTGGTGGATACTCCCTCAGTAGACATTTATTTTAAAGCAGAAGCTGGAAGTTTCCCTGTGAGGGATGCTGTTAGCAGCAGATGTCCTTCATCTTTAGAGGGTTGGGTTATATGACCTTCCAGATCCTTTCCAGTTCTAGGAGTCAGTTGTCCTAAACGTTTAGAGTCAAGCTGTACTGTGCAGTTAGGTCAATCTTTTAAAAAATGTTAGATGCAGAGATTTTAAAAATGCAAGTAGCATCAGCTACACTTCCTGGAGAGATTTTCCCCATAATTGAGGCAGGTGAGGAAATAGTTAAACTGCTGCTGTGTCTGCTGCAAACCCTTCACTTTAGAAATGGAGTGGAATTTATTTTAGATCCTGTAGTTTCCTTATAAGGAGGCAGTAGAGTATAGGTCAGGGGAATGGGACCTTTGGCCCCGATTCTAATATAGCCTGTAGAGGTTCCCAGCCTGGCCCATGGAGACTTCTGGAACAGCCCCTCCCTAAGCATGCCTTCGGCATAACGGTCCTTCATGCATTTGAAGAGAGCTGTCATGTGTCCCTTCAATCTTTTCCAGGCTAAATACGTGGATAAGTGAAACCATGGATACCAAATCCGTGGATACGGGAGTTGACCTGTATAGCTATTTCAACCATTTCTCACAGTTCTTCCAGCATCTTGCTCATCTTTTTTCTCAGACTGTAGTTTGCCAAAATTCTTCCCAAAGTGTGGTGATATGAATTGGACACAGTACTTTGGTCTGTAGTATCACTAAGGCTGGTGTCACCCCCTCTCCCCGATGGTGTCATCTGGTGCAATTCAGCCTCTCTGCATCCCCCCTGAGTGCCACCACTGAATTTGTTACTTTATCCTGGGTATGCAAGGCCAATAGTGATTTTAGTGGAACTATAACTTCCCATGGTTTGTATACTATGCTTCTGTCAACACAGCCAAAGATTGCATTTGTTTTTTAAGCAGCCACATAACACTGAAGGCTCATGTTTAGCTTGTGGTTAACTAGATCCTTTTTCACATGTAATGCTGCCTTGCCAAGACTGCTCTGTCTTATACTTTCCTTCCTTGTTTGGACCTAATTGCAGGATTTAAAATCATTTATGAGGGCTGAGCAGTAACTAGGACCCTACGGGCATGTCACTAAGACTTTTTTCCATCCAGTTCTTTTGTCCTAGTTTTGCTCTGGTTAAATAGATTTTACTTGGTTTTGAAATGTCATAACCAGACTACTTGCAAAACCTCTGTACTAGAGATGAAAGCAGGGTGAGAGTACACACCATGTGCAGCAGTATGACTTCCAAACTGTATTCAGCTGTCTTGGGGAAAAAATACAGTATCCATTGTCTAGTCCAGATTCTTAAAAATTCAATGAAAGTTTCACCCACAGAGTGAACTGTAGGAAGAATGCCCTGCGGTTCTGAGATGTAAGAAATGAACTGTTGTAACTTGAATGTTGCTGTGTTTTCCCCTCCTGGAGTCAACTTGACATTTGCTTTTACTCCTTGTAAATTTAGATCTGGTTCCCAGATTTCCCCCCTCAATAGTGTTCCAAAGGGAATAGGTATGACATCTTGTAAAATTAGCATTTTAACACATCTGTCATACTGAGTTGCTACATTCATTCCCATCAAGCTGAGCAGGAGGAGGCAAGCATTTCTCCTTCACTAAGCTCTGCTTGTATTTTACTTGTAAGTGATTCAAGAATTAATTAAGAAAACTGAGTGGAGATCTCTGGAGTCTAACAGTGTAGTAAACAGCAGAGGAAAGTAATACAAATGCCTGAGATCCTGAATGAAGCTTTGCCTGTGCAGTCCCATGCCCTCTCCCTTGCTCCAGTAGCTGTCACGTCCTGGGGCAGGGTGTGAGTGGCGCTGCTATAGCCACTTACTGGCTCAGTTGGGGAAGGAGACTCAGAAGATGAAGCAAGCAAGCAGCTGGTCTGGACTGTGAAGGGAAAGGAAATAAGGGCGCTCTCCCAGATGGAGTGCACCTTCCTTTCTCTTCCCTGCACAGTCCAGGCTAGAGATGTAAAACATCCCAAAATTTTGAAGCCATGGAAAAAAACTGTTTTTTCCCCAGAAAAATGGTTTTGTTTTTTTTTTTGAAAAATTGAAAAAATGCGACATTAGCACTTTTTACCGATTGAATTTCACTCTGTTACTTTAGGAACATAAAATATGACTACAGTATGTCCAATGTGGCATAAAATTATCACAATTGGTACATTGAAAATATAGTGTATTCAAACAATTACAGTATTACAAATTTACTTTTATTTATTTTTAGTGAAGGAGAAATGCTTGCCTCCTACTGCTCAGCTTGATGGGAATGAATGTAGCAACTCAGTACGACACATGTGTTAAAATGCTAATTTTACAAAATGTCATACCTATTCCCTTTGGAACACTATTGGGGGAAAAATTACAGTATTACAAATTTACTTTTATTTAGAATGGGGGAGACCTGGCTGAATGAGACTACGTGTGAAAGGGATCTAGGAGTCCTAGTAGACCACAAGTTGAACATGAGCCAACAGTGTGATGCGGCAGCTAAAAAGGCCAATGCGATTTTGGGCTGCATCAATAGAAGTATAATGTCTAGATCAAGGGAAGTAATAGTGCCACTCTATTCTGCCTTGGTTAGACCTCACCAAGAATACTGTGTCCAGTTCTGGGCACCACAATTCAAAAAGGATATTGACAAATTGGAGCGTGTCCAGAGGAGGGCAACTAAAATCGTGAAAGGTCTGGAAACGATGCCTTATGAGGAGAGACTTAGGGAGCTGGGTATGTTTAGCCTGGAAAAAAGACGGTTAAGAGGTGATATGATAGCCCTGTTTAAGTATTTGAAGGGGTGTCACGCTGAGGATGGAGCAAACTTGTTTTCTGCTGCTCCAGAGACTGGAACACGGAGCAATGGATGCAAGCTCCAGGAACAGAGATTCCACCTCAACATGAGGAGGAACTTTTTGACAGTAAGAGCTGTTCGGCAGTGGAACGCACTCCCTCGGAGCGTGGTGGGGTCTCCTTCCTTGGAGGTTTTTAAACAGAGGCTGGATTGCCATCTGTCGGGGATGCTTTGATCAAGATTTCCTGCGTGGCAGGGAGTTGGACTGGATGGCCCTCGTGGTCTCTTCCAACTCTGCAATTCTATGATTCTATGAAATGCCCCTGAGTTTTGACATAAGGGCTAGCCCTGATAAAGCTAGCTTCCCAGTTGTACCGATGCTTCTACTGAAATAAATGTCAGTAGAACGTAACCCACTCCGATCTCCCTGCTCAGTGGCTAAGACCCAAGGCCTGCTCTACCATTAGGAAGAATGAGGCAGCTGCTTCAGGCAGCAAGTTTTTTGTGTCATGAAAAGCAACACATTGTTAACAATGTATTTAATGGTTTTTGTATTTTTAGTTGCAAGGATGGGGAGAGTTGGTTGTTGGATTGTCAGCCTCATGTGCCAAAGTTATAAGACTTTAGGTGGTGTGTACCTTACTTTGGCAAGTGGGGAACATCCTTTGATGCTTCACCTCAGACAGTAATATGTCTAGAAAGTCATGGATAGAGATGGTGGAGGCATTGAAGGCAAGGCCTGCCTGGGTTCCCTCCCCACATGTCATCAGGTTGAACCCTTGCACTAGAATGGGAATGATGGCACTTCTTTTTTTGAGGGGGGGGGATATCTGAAATGGAGCAAAATGCTCAACTTAGTTACTTTATTTATGTCTTGTCTTTCTGTCAATATGGGACTCAATACCTTTTTAGCTTTGTTTTTGAGTCCTAAAATGTTCCATCACTGCAAGGGATTTAAGCTATCTGATTCTTGAGCTCACTCTATGTTACAGTTTATACAGCTTTCTTTGTGTTTTGGTTTAGATGATAATTGAAGCCCTTGAAGAAGAAAAGCAGTTCCTAACTATGTCAATTGCAGAGTACCTAAAGGAATACCATGAGCTCCTCCAGGTGAAAGCGGGCCTCAGCCTTGAAATTGCAACCTACAGGTAAGTGTCATAAAAGCAGCAGGTAATGTCCTAAAGATCCATTTTAAATATCTCCAAGGAATTTCAGTCCATTTATGCATAAAAGGAAAACTGGGGACAAGTTTGGAGGTTCTTGCTTGAGTGAAACAGCTCAGTAATTTAGGCAAAAGCAACAATAACAAAAGTGGACAAGGTGCAAGATGTCTTAACACTGGTGTTTGTGCATGGCTGCACTTCCTTAAGTTGGAGGTGACTTGAAATCATTTCAGGAATAAATAGGGGAAATGAGCAAACTGAATCCAGATGAGATGGAATAACTGTTGGTCAGAGAGTTGGGGAATCTGGGTATGGACTGTACTCAGACATAGCTGTATTCCCCTGAAACAGCAGGTGTGTTGTTTGTGGCTATCCTTGAACCTATTGCTTTTTCTGGATACGTCGTCGGTGTCTGTAGCAAGGAATTCCCTTTGCCAACTTTGGCCTTTCCATGAGACAGTGGGTCTGGTGTCAGTTATCCATGCACTACTTTGATCCAGACTGGATTACAAGCAATGATCTATGTGGGATTGCCTTTCAACAGCCTGAGAAGTTTAGAGTTGCAGCCTCATTGTTAGCTGGTGCTTTAAAACTGGAGGATACAGTGGGCTCTCGTTATCCACAGGTTCAATATCCATGGATTTGAGCATTTGTGGGTTGAAATGAATAAATATTTAATAATTGTTTTTATCTGCAACCAACTGCAGCCACTCAGAAAAACGACCCCAGGGTTGTAGCTCAGGCTGCAGCCAAGGGAGGCAGTGGTGGCAGCAAGACCTGATAGCCAGGCACACAGTCTTCCTGCTTGGGCTGCAGGGGTGATTCTGCTCATTCCTTCAAAAGGTGGAAGCTATGACCCGCATGTTCCCAGGAGGAAGCAGAAAGAACGTGGGCCTGGCTATCGGTGCTTGTTGTCACCACTGCCTCCCCCACCCTGGCTCCTGGAAGGCAATCCCACCAAGGGTTTGGCAGGGAAGGCAGCAGCAGCAAATGTCTCAGCTCTCCCCTCCCCACTTGGCTCCTGGAAGGAAATCCCATCAAGTGCCTGGCGATTGGGGCTCCCCTCCCCTCCCCTCCTCCTGGAAGGAAATCCCACCAAGGGCTTAGTGGTAAAATCTGGGTTTGCCACCCCTATGGCAGCAGATCCACTGGATGCCCCAGTCTGCACTACTCCATCATAGCAGTTTGATGCCACTTTATTAGTCATGTCTCCATCCCAGGGATTCTTTGGATTTGTAAAATACTGTACAACAAAATACAAAATCCACAAGCATGGATACCTTTTTTGATCCAACTCCAAAGAATAAAAAACTTTTAGGTGCTGTATAGCTAAAACTTGCCAAATTGTAGTCCCAAATTGTAGTCCAGTTAAACAGTTTTACCTTTGTTGGAGGTAGAAAATCTCAGAGTTACACAGCACCTAAAAGTATCAAGGTTCTTTAACAGTGTAGTATAGATACACTCAGCGATTTTATCATGGAGTATCTACATCAGAACCACTGATCTACATGATAAAGGAAGTTTGTATTAAGAAGTGTTATTGAAGCAATTTACAGAAGTTCTAATCTACAATGAGGTAGTCTCATTGACTGGATATAATAAATCACTTATATGATGCAGAGTTCTTATTCAGATTGACATGGACATCGTTTTTGGACAAAATAAATCTAAAGTAGTTTTTTTATTTTAATTCTTCCTGTCTTTGGTTAGGATTGGTTACAAGATGTTTAAGAGGTTCACCCCATGTCTACCTATTTCTTATAGGATGGATCAAGAAATGTTGCTGTAACTTAATTTTTTTAAAATAAAAGCCACAGAAAATGTTAAATAATGGTTTCTATTCAACATTGGTATTGTTAGTCAACTTAGGAATGATTTGATTGTATGTTAAGTTTTTCTGCCTTCTTTTAATGACAGAGAGAGAGAGGGAGAGAGAGTGGAAGTTTCCAAAAATTAGTTTTTCATCTATTTAAGATGCCAGCTCTGCTCATAAATTTTTCAGAATTGTATCTGATAGCTCACTATCTTCTCAGTTGCCCCAACTGCTTACTGGCATCCTTCTGGATCTCTATGAAGATAGATATTTTAAAAAAGAAAATCCTTAGTAAATGATCCTGTGGTCACTTTGAAGCCATAATATAATCCTTCCAAATTTTAATGAAGTGAAGCTATCTGATCTTTAAAAAATACTTTCATAATAAAAATTATAATAATGTTATAATAGTTATTTTATTTCAAAATAATTATTTTATCTTAGAGTGAGCAGTTGCAGTACTGGCTTTATTTTTCTCCTCTCTTGGAATTTAATGCAATCTTCTAGAGGATGGTTCCTTAAAAAGACCTTGACAGAAAAGCTCATTCCCTTCAAACTGACAAGTAATCTCTGAATGAGTGGCTTTCTGTGATAATGATAACACAACAAGAAAACAAGGCCTTGATTGGAACACCGCTGTTGACAACTAGCTGTGGTTCTTTAGCCTTCCTCACTTTTCCCTAATCTAGCCAGGATGCTGGTATTTTGTTTTTCAGCAATCATGGGGACTACAGAGTTGTTCCCTTTAACCTTGACACCATCTTGCAGCACTGAAGTGAATTTATATAGCGCTCTGCTTTTATTCAAAAGCTCATTGACATACCTCCTTAATGTCTTTCTGCAGGCTTGTCTAGACAGGCAATTTACCCCAGCTTCGCCCTGTGTTGGAGCCATTTAGTCCAAAAGATGCAGGGTTCTTTCGCCGATTCGTCTCCAGACAGTCCTGCCAACGTCCAAGGCAAAGCCAGGGGAAGCCCTTTTAAAATGTTTCAAAATAACTCCCAGGAAATCCTGCATCATGCAAGAAAACCCAGATGGGTCTGGCATGGGAATGCAGACATCTGTACCTGCATGCTAGACTCCATCGCTTGATGCCTCCACCACTGCGGCTGGTATCATTCTGAAGCCGGGAAGGAGCCCCCCAGCATATGACCAGCCTTGATCACATGCTGAGGGCCCCCTTCCCAGCTTCAGAGAGTGCAACGTGCAACAGCAGCAGAGGTGCCGGTTGATATGGGCCTGCGTGTGCGTGTAGATTTCTGTCCATTTTGTCACCGTAAGGGGGAGGTTCTGGCCAGTGTAGACAAACCCTGCATGTGGGTTTGTGGTCATGAGGAAAAACAGATTTGCGTGAATCAGTAACATCAAGGTGCACCTTGCAGTTATTTCAGCACCTCTGAAAAGTTCTGCTGTTATTGATGAAATGGCTTCAAAACTTGCCTGTGTACAGCTGGTTTCCTTGGCAGGCATGTAACCATCTGTGTAAAGAAAAAATTGGTGGCAAAAATTACTTTGTAAACTTGGCCAAACATAGATTGGGTAGAAACAATGAACCACTGTTTAATACTTTCCCTCATTTGTTTTTTTAAAAAACCTTTTAAGTAGAGTTTGTCTTTATGTTAATGCTCAAGCTTGTTTTCAGCCGTCATGCTTTGGGATTCGGTTCACTCACTCATGTGTGCTGCTGCCCTTTGCCTTGTACAGTGCATTGCTTGGAAATTATTTTTAGTGACTTCATTCGTTGCTGCAGCAACTAAGCAAACTGTTGTTTTATCGGCAGCAAAAAAACCTTTAGTCAAACTTCCAGCATTCCTGCTTTCTACTTAATGCTTTCAGAGACTTCTTCAAGGAACAGAGGTGGGGAAGTTAATGTAATTATCTTTTGCAATGGAATTTTCTGGAGCACCATATATACTTGTGGTTTTTGGGGTTTTTTGGTTTGGAGGTACAGCATCCTGGGAGAACAAAGAGACTTTCTAGCTTTATCCTTTAAAAAAAAAAGTTTAAAAAAATCAACGAGGTTGAGGAAAATCTTAGATGTGCCTTTGTAAAATGTGTTTTATCCCAAAGCTTACTCATTAGAGGGAACTGCTATCTTGGCTCTTTTATGCATTTGGAGGGGAATTCTCCAAAGGCATCAAGGAACTGGCAGTTCAAGTTTCAGAATAAATTGGTAAAACTGGCTTATTTGACAGTGCTGAGAAAGAGAAACCATAGAATCATAGAGTTGGAAGAGACCACAAGGGTCATCCAGTCCAACCCCCTGCCATGCAGGAATAAACAAAACACTCTTGACAAATGGCCATCCAACCTCTGTTTAAAAACCTCCAAAGAAGGAGATTCCACCACAGTCCAAGGAAATGTATTCCACTTCCGAACAGCTCTTACTGTCAGGAAGTTCTTCCTAATGTTTCGATGGACTGTCTTTTCCTGTAGTTGAGTCCATTACTCAGTGAAACCCAGTCAGCCACATCCAGCCCAGGGGCCAGGAGTTTCCCATTCTTGGTGCGTGTCTGGCTGTGTGTCTGAGGGGTATAGCTATGGGGTGGGTGGGTGAGAGCATTGCTCCCCCTCTAAGAATTCTGCCCTCCCCTGAAATTTTGTTCTGTTCCCAAATTTCAACTTAACTTTCACTTGAGCTTTTAAAAATACAGTTTAGGCATCCAAAGAAAAGGGCCAGGCAAAGTGACCAAGGGAACGTGAATACAGCAAATAAAAGAGTTCTAGATGTAAAGGATTGCAATGTGTCATTCTGCAATGCTATAAGTGACGAGAGGTGTTTCTGTTTTAACCCTGAACAGAACTGGCCACCTGTTTATTATTTCTATTTTTTGTTCCTTTCACTGCTTTCTACTTAACTAGCCACCTCAGCGACAGCAGCAGTTACTTTTAAATTAGTCACATGTTCATGAAGCTCTATGGCTACAATCATTCATTATGTAAGCTAGAAGAAACAGCTTGAATGTAGTAGCATCTGAACACTGTGTTATTTCACTATGTGTTTATTATTTTTTAAAAGGCCAATGTCTGAGCATTTCAAATTGCTTTCCAGGAGTTTGATGCTCCAGTTATCAGACTCTTCCAGATGGAGCCGTTATGGATCTTAGATAGCTGTTCTGTATTATCTGTTCAAAACATATGTCAGTGTGAAACCGAAGTGTTAGAAATGAAATAGCTTAAATTATTTCTTGTCTTTAAGAAACTCTGAATTTAAAATCTGCTGTTGGTAAATTTCTGGATTGTTACAGTTTCCAGTACATTGTTAGGCATTCAAAGTACTGTAATATCCTGCTAATAGCGGTTGTAACAAGGAAGTCCTTACTGTACAGTCAGTCTTTTAATAAGTTTAAGACACTTTGGACTTTTTCGGATGCATGAAATATAACGCAAGCAGCCTCGTCGCGTTGCAAGGCTGCTGCACTGCAGAGCGTCAGTTTCAGATGGTGCTCGCCCCTGCCGGTACTGTTGCGGTCCGCAGGGAGAGTTGAGTGTCATATTTCGTCGATTTTTAATCACTATCAACTTTCGTGCTTAAAAATCAACGAAATATGACGCTCAACTCTCCCCGCGGTACCGCAACAGTACCGGCAGGGGCGAGCGTCATCCGAAACCGACACTCTGCAGCGCAGCAGCCTTGCAATGCGACGAGGCTGCTTGCGTTATATTTCATGCATCCGAAAAAGTCCTATACTTAGTGCCAGTCACAACGTACTTTGTATTCTCTGACAATTCTAAAAACACTAGAAAACTGACCATTACAGATGGAGTGTTCCCCATTCACTTAACCATGGTTAGTTTTTAAATCAGCAGTTGGTTTACAAACCCTGGCTGGCATCCTGTTCAGTACAGTATTTACAAGATTGTAACCTGGACAATGATCTTGTAACTTTTGGGATTGACATTTACTGTTGTTAATGGCTGGACATGACCCCCAAAACTTACCTTTCAAGCCAAGTACTATAACGCCCCATACAAAGGATTTCCGAGGTGCCACAGATCAGGGTGCTGGGAAATGATAACTTCAGCACACTCATGGTTGCAGAGTGTTTTGAGAGAAGCAGGTGCAGCAGGATCCCAAGAGGTCTCTCAATGCGCCCCATGACCAGGAGGGTGCTGCAGTCTTTCCCCAACTCCCTGATCTACAGCACCTCGAAAACGCTTTGGTTGGGTGCTGCCTGGGTTAAGAGGTAAGTTTTTGCAGGGTGGCATTGGCAGAAGTAGCTATGACGATGGGAGCTCCATTGTCAATCAATCACTTTATTCATACAGTCCATAGACCCATCAAACAGCAGACAAAATGTACATTAATGCATAAAACCATAATACAAAACCAATAAAATTAGAATACTTATTGGTAGACTTTTTGGAATTCATCCAACTTATTCACCTATTAACTTCCCTCTCACTGGTCTTAATGACCACAGATAAGAACTTAGCAACTGACTAGGTAATATTAGGACATTTATCCTCTAATAAGAATTTGACATAGAGTGTTTCTGAACGGCCAGGTAGATGGCTTAGCAAGGGAGAAATCAGTTGTTTACGACTCAGAATGAACGACACAGGATAGTAGAATATGAGACATGGTTTCCACCTCCTGCGACCCGCATGGACAGAGCCTTGCTGCAAAAGGCAGTCCAGCATATCTACCATATAACATTGCTGAAGGAAAAACATACCTGGCCTTCGTAAATAATATGTGATAGATTGGCACAGTCAAGTTCTTTATGTAATTAGCCAAGAGCTCCATTGATGTAACTATGTCTGATGATGCAGGATCTCAGCTCTTGGTTAAAGATCACCAAGTCTCAAGGTGCAGATATAATGCTTAGCTCTGAAAAGGGAAGTTGGTGGGAGAAAGAAAAGAGAATAGAAGTTGAGTCCACAATATTGGTCTTCTCACTGTGATTGAAAAGATCAGGAATCTTATATGCTGGAGTGGGCCCTTGTCCACAAGAAAGTCTAGCTGTTTTGTTTTGTTTTATAACCCTAATAAAATTGTTCTTTCTTTTCTTTTCTTTTCTTTTTTTGTTTTGTTTTGTTACAGAGCTTTGCTAGAAGGAGAGAGCAGTCAATGGATTCTTATGTGGGATGAAGAGCATGGAAGGAAATTACCACAAGGTTTGAATTGCTAATCAATATTTATTCATTTAAGAGCAAGGAGGGGAAGGGCTAAGATTCCATCATTTCTACTTTAGTATGGAGGTGGCTCCTACTAAGTGGTTAGCTCAATATTGTATTGCAGTTCCCATGATCAGTGGCTATGCAGGCTGGGGCTCATGGGAATTGCAGTCCAGCGACATCTGGAGAACCAAGAGTTGTGTACTCCTGAATTATAATGGAGGTCTATACAGTTACAAGTTGTGTGGATAAAGTGGATGGAGATTTCCCACTCTTCCTCTTTCATAACAGTTAAGATGAAATACATCTTTACACCAGTTCAGTGCTGTGAGATGGTGTGGCATGGTTGGTCCAAAACATTTTGTTGCTTGAAGTGGAGAACAAGAAGTGCCTCCCCTCAGGCCCTATGAGGAATAGCTGAAGGGGTAGACATGTTTAACCTTGAGCAGAAAAGTTTGAGAGGTGATAAGTGCCATATTCCAGAATCTGAAGGGCTGCCTCATGGAAGGTGGAACAAGCTTATTTTCTGCTGTTCCAAAGCGCAGGAACTGAACCTGTGGATTCAAATTACAAGTGATACCATTAGGTAAAACTTGGTAATGCTTAGAGCTGTTGAACAGTGAAATGGACTGCCTTGGAAGGTGGTAGACAAGCCTTTATAAGAAGTTTTTAAACAGTGGTTGGATGGCCACCTGCCAGGGATATGTTAGCTCTGGGTTCCTGTATTGGCAGGGGTTTGGACTAGATGCCTCTTGAAATCACTTCTAACTCTACAGCTATGATTCTGGGTGGAACATATAGCTCTACAGTTGAGATATGTGGAGTTACAGACCAATACATCAGGCAGTGGAAGGTTAGCTTCATGCCATCTAAAATTGCACATAGCCTTAATGCCTGATTGCAGAAAGGGGCATGTGCATTCTTTGTGGTCTCTGTGACTCACACAAATGGGTTTTTCTTGCGCCTGCACAGTGCATCTTTTGGAACCTTCTAGAGCATTACATAAGCATTTTGACAGTAGCCCCGCCCACCTCCAGTGCCGCTATCTAGGGGCCTTCCTGCCAAAACTGCCAGTTACCTTTTGTCTGCTCTCTAGGACCCATGTTCTTTGGCCTTTTGGCTTCATCATTTCTCTTCCAGCTGGTTGTTTTGGCTTCTCCATACTGGGACTCATCTTGTGCTTTGTCAGTTCTGGGACTGCGCTGGTGTTTGAGGATGTGCTCACCCTTTGGGCTTGTTGTCCTGCTGGCATCCTTTAAGAAATGTGTCTCATGTGGTGCTAAGATCCCAGAGAAGGATGGACATCTGAAGTGCCTTCTCTGCCTTGAAGAAGCTCATGTAGTTGCCTTTTGTGCCCACTGTAGAGCTTTCATGCCTCAGGTAAGATGGAACAGAGAGTTGAAAGCACTCTTATACGAGGAATCTCTAAGGCTTCAGATGCCGTCTCCTTGGTGTTTGGGATGGACCCATCTGATAGAGCTTCTTCCTTAAGGTCCATACTTCCTTGAGGTCCATACTAGCTCCTCGAAGTCCATACTGATTTTGATTTCATCTTCTTTGAAGTCTGTGCTGGCCTTGACCTCTGGTCAGGCGCCCTCTGACTGGGTTGGCTTCAATCCCTTCGAAGGTGAAAAAGGCTGCTTCACTACCTGAATCTGACAGTTGCACTTCTTGTCAGCATCCACCTACTCCTGGTCAGTCCCTAGAGGTCGAGATGGAGTCGATTGCCCGGCAGCGCAAGTACAAGAAAAAGAAGCATGCTAAGGAAAAGGATAGATAACTCACTGACTTGTCTACTGTACAAGTGGTCTCTTGTGTTACCTCTCAGTTTACACTGGTCTCCCAGTTGGTTCCATCTATGATTGAGCCTGTGAAATCCCCTAATTGTAGTGAACCCCTTCTTCGAGAGTTGGAAGCACTTAATCTCTTATCTGAGGATGCACAGGTGACTTCACTTACACAGCAACCCCAGGTCACTTTGGAACATGTTTCTGAAGGTGAAATCCAGGAGTCCTCACCGATTGTGAGGGTGTCTCTCTCACCTCCCACTGCACAGCTATCTAGTCAGGACATCCCGCTGCAAGACCTCTTCCTCTAGTACCTTTTCTTTTGTGCAGAAGGTGTTGCCAAACTTGTTCCAAGTCGCAGTCTTGCTCTTCCCGGTCCAACTTCTCTTCTTCCATTTTGAGAGACTGGGTCACGTTGATCTCAGTGTTCTTGGCATCATGATAATCAGTATCCTCACAAGTATAACCTTCGGGGTTGGAGATGTTTGACCAATTCGTCTTGCTGATATCAAACATCCCCCTTGACATATGGGTGACATCCATGTCATTACGAGTCTCCTTATACATACTACGATAGGAATGTTGATGGGGTCACAGATGTACTCACAATGCTGAACACTGTCCTACAGCTTATGTGTCTGCTCCTCCTGTGATCCATCCTGAGCAGGCACCTCAGCTTGACCCTGGGAATCACTCTGCTGGTGTGCAGTTCAGGTGCTTCCACTAGCAACTCAGCAGGACCCTGCTCTCTCCAAGATCCAGCCGCTACAGTCTACATCCCAGCAGGCTTCTCACGCTGCTCCACCGATGGCTGTTGCTTGATCTGCATGTGTTGACCTTCCCTCAGTACAAGCCCTCTCTTGTTCATCCTTGGCTGCCTCAGCATCCTCTGGATCTGGGTCTGATTCTGAGTCGGTTGGTATTCCTTTTCGTAAATCTCCACCGGCACTGTTGGGAGAAGCTGACCCTTCTTTACCCATTTTTGGTTCAAGTGATGAGTATGGCAAAGGCACTGGACCTGTTGGTGATGCAGCCACAGACACAAATCAATGATCCTGTTTCCAGTGTGTCCAAACTCATGCCCAGTCCCAGCTACTTTGCTTTTGCTTCCATACCTTCTTTAGGTCATCCACAAATCATGGGCAAACCCTTCCTCTAAACCTTCTACATCCAAGAAGATAGGCTTTGTATAAAATACAAGACTCTAACATTGCTTGGCTGGGACAACATCCAAAGCCAAGCTCAGTCATCATTGGTGCAGCCCAATCTCAAGCATCCCAGTGACTGCACTTGATACCCACTGATAAAGAAGGCCAACAGTTGGATTTGATAGGCAGAAAATTCTATTCTTCCACTGCCTTCTGTAAAATCTCCAACTGACATATGTGTATGGGCACATACCAGCAGCTGTTCTGGAGAAGTTGGCTCCTTTCTTGGTGGGAGAGGAGGACCATCGGGAGAGGAGAGGACCATCAGGTGGGAGAGAAGGACCATCAGGTGGTGCCATTGCTCCAGTCCAAGGCTCATAAATTGACTGGGCAACAAATCACTACATCATGTCACATCACCGACAGTGGAGGAAAAGCTCTTACTGGTGCTGTCTCTCTTTGAAGGTGTCATGCCCTACCTCTCAGAGAACAGTGAGGAGAAACCTGAAAACCTAGATAGCATGCCAGGGCTAGAGCCAGGGGAGCAGAGTGACCAGCAGCCACCACATGCAGAGGAACAGTGTGTCCAACAGCTACAAGCCTCTGAGGGGCAGAGTGTCCAGCAGGCTCACTCATGTGAACAACAGAATGTTCCCCAGCCACAAAGCCCGGAGGAACAAAATACAAACTTACCCAGTTTCACTCAGTGTCATCAAGAAAAGGAATCTCTCAGATGCTCACAGAGGTTATATAGGAAGCATGAAGCAATCAGGAACCACCTGTGAAACACAGCTGGAACATAACTAGGCAGCACCTCCTCTGGAAGAGCATAGCTGACAACCGGCCTGTTTGGGTGAAAGCCACACTGAATCATGCTTCTTGTGCTCCATGACCAATTGCCTGCTACTTAGGACCTTGCTTTCACCTTGTGACCTTGTCTTGGATTACCCCTCTGGATTGTTTGCCTGTTTTGCTATTTACCTGTGTATAACCCTAGACCGCACTTTGTTTGCTCTACGTGCTGGTAAGCTGAATTGACTCGCTTATTCCCTTTGAACTGTGAACAGATTTATTGGGTCTCTGCAGCCTGTCCTGAGAAATACAGGACAGAAGACATGCTTAGCTCAGGTCTTTGGGGCTTTCCGATCAGGCATGTGCAGTAATTGAGGACCTCCCTTTTGATGAGGTGGACCTGTTCCATGCTGAGACTAAGCTTAAATATTCCCAGAGGAGGGTCTACCATAAAGATGTACAGCTTCAGTCCCCTTGTTCAGCCTTGTCTTGAACGCAAGTCAGCAAGCACCTGAGACATCAGGTGGTGGATGTGTCAGAACTGTTGGATAGTCAGTCCAGTCCAAGTCAGTCACAGATTATCTGAGCAAGGTGCAGGGAGACACTTAAGGGTGGTCAGCCGGTCCAAGAGTCATTAACAAGTAAGCAATCCAAATGTAAGAGCTGGCAAGGAATAAACAAAATTCTCAAAGCATAGCCAATCCAAGGTCAAAGAAACATGCAAGCCAGAGTTCCCTCGGTCAACCAGATAAGGCAGTTGCAAACAAAAAAGACACAGAGGAGCTGCTGGGAGATTTATACCCTGCTGTCTAAACAATGCCTGGGGCCTAATTAATTAGCATCTTAGATTTAACAAAGGACAGGTGTGAGCATGTCATCTTCCATCTCCAGCTCCAGGAGAGCTTAATCATTAGGAATTGCAGCTTCCTGGCACTCTGCCCTTTCCCCCTCTTCATTGTTGTCCAGGGGGTGAGTTATGACAAGCCTGTGTCGAAGCCTCAATCTACCTGGTCCAGGTATGGCTTGACACTGAAGAGTGATTACAACCATCCCAAGCATGGTCCTGTCTTACTCTTCTGTTACCTGCTATGTCAGTCAGTTTCTACTGCTCCTAAGTTCAAATCTTCTCGTTCTAAGAAGCACTGTGGTGAGTATTCCAAGCATCACCTTTGTAATAGGCCAGGATCTGGACCTAGATGAGGAGTTGGAAGAGGAGGCTGAAGAAGAGACTCAGGCAGCTCTCCCTGTTGAAGAGCAGCCTCTGCCAGAGGTGGATCAAAGGCAGGACTCACCTGCAACTAATTAGCAGAGGACACAGCTGGGGAGGCAATAAGGTACCCAGTCCATGGACACAGCACATGGAACAGAAAGCAGAACAGTGACACTCAGGCAGGTTCCTTACCAAGCAGTAGAGGAGAGGCTGTGATTAGAGTCAGCTAGTGCCAGCACATTTAAGAGCTTAATCTGCTTAGGATGGGTGCTGAAAGCAACGTGTCTTCTTTCTGGCTAGCCTTCCTGTCTCTGGACTTTTGCT
Source organism: Gambelia wislizenii (assembly GCA_030847615.1). Classification (NCBI taxonomy): domain Eukaryota; kingdom Metazoa; phylum Chordata; class Lepidosauria; order Squamata; family Crotaphytidae; genus Gambelia; species Gambelia wislizenii. The sequence goes on along the minus strand of JAUMIR010000009.1, from coordinate 15,129,420 downwards.
TTTCGGACCTCAGACTTCTTGATGAAGCTTCCTGGATTCCTTGATCATCAAACTGTTTTGACCACACAGATTGATTGCTTTCCTGAACTTGGACAAATGGTTTCTGAATGGACCTTCACAGGCAAGGATGCTCTCTGAGTGCTGGGAATTTAGTGCCTTGCCTGCACTATCTGCAGCACTTAGCTAATTGGTTTCTTCCCTTGGCCGGTCAGCATGTGTGCATGTTAGCTGAGCCAGGACAGCCTTTGACTTCTACCAGGACAACCATTTTGCTCTCATGTTGCCAATACCTATACTGTCTTTTCATGACAGGCGCAAGAAGTTACCCCATGCTTGGACCTCCATCACTTCCAATTCATGAGTTCCCAATATTGTTATGCCATTGAACTCTGGAGAACTCCTCCCTTTGGCATCTATCACTCTGCTCCCCCTTCCACTGTATTGGTACAAGATGTGGAAACTGTACTGCAAAGGGGGGGGGGCTATTGAACCTTTCTTGCCATCCCAGCTGCACTGGGGGTTCTTCTCCTGGTATTTCATTGTTGCCAAGAAATATGGAGGCCTCCTTCCAATACTGGACCTGCGTGGCATGAATCATTAGAGCTGTCCAAATTGCTTCATGATGGTGACTTTGGCTCCATCCTGAAATGTTGATACTGATCTTTCATCGATGGTGAAGGCCTGTGGTGGATCTGTTTGCATCTGAAGTGAACACACAGTGCATGAAGTTCTGCTCTCAGACTTGTTGGGGCAGGTTGCAAGGTGATGCAGTGGTGTTGCTGTGTATGCTTTTCTACCCTTCCATCTCCTCACCATAGCCAAGCCAAGCTTCTTCAGGACAAGGCAAACGGTATCCCGATTGTATCCTGGTGGCCCAGGCACCCTCTTCTCCACCTGTCTCGAGGAGTGTACATTGGACTTCCATGCAGACTGGATCTTCTCACTCTGTACCTGAGTAAAGAGTAAAGATACTGAAAGCTTAAGCCAAAGGCTTGATGTGAAAGTTGAGTATTGATAATCTTAGATATAGTTCAAAGAGGAGTTCTGGGCACAAAGGGCAGGAAAGGCCTTCAGTTTTAAGGGACTGTTGTTGTTTGATAGGAGCAGGAGGACCTTTCTGAGAGGAGAGGATGGTAGATCCAGAACACAGGGTGATGAGGGCTGAGATACTACCTCCAGGAGATGAGTTAATGTAGCAATTATGTATCACTGCCTCATGAAGTGAATTGCAATGTTGCATAACCAAATGCACAATCTACATCAGTGTGCAGTGCACAACCATGCACAAGATGCACAAGGCATCACGTGCATAACTCTGCTTCCATAACTTGAACTGAATATGGAAAAAATGTCCAATCACTTTTATAGAGGAACTTACACGTGTGGAAGGCACCAACAGGATTCCAGGGAATATTAAAGTGATAAGGAGGAATTAGAGAGACTGTGGTGTGGTGGTTTGAGCATTGGACTATGACTTTGGAGACCAAGGTTCAAATCCCTGCTCAGCCATGGAAGCCCACTGTGTGTCCTTGGGCAAGTCACACTCTCTCAGCCTCAGAGGAAGGCAAAGGCAACCCTCCTCTGAACAAATCTTGCCAAGAAACCCTGTAATAGATTCACCTTAGGGCTGCCATAAGTCAGAAATGACTTGAAGTTACAGTATGACCCCTGTATGGTGTGGGATACATTTCTGGACTTACCGTGTATGCTGGAAACCATAGATAATAGTGAACCCTATTAAAATGAATGACTCCGGCCCAGTCATACCATAGTCATGTTGGAGGACCTAGGAGATACCTGTAGAGAATACTTCTCTAGACATATTCTAGATCTTCCAGCATGACTCTATGGTCAGCTTCCGGTGGAAGCATACCATAGAGTCCCTCTGAAGGATCCGGAAGATGCCTAGAGAGACCGTATTTTTTGAGACATGGGTAAGTGAACCCATGGTTACCAGTCCCATGGATATGGGGGTTGTATTGTACACAATAACAAAGCAAGAAGTAGATTTATTTATTTAATGCCCTGCCTTTCTGCTTGTACAGCAGACAACTGTAGAAGTATAGGAGGCTGTATTAGCCCACCAGGAGACCTTGGTAGGCCACCCCCCTCAATGTACCTGCGCTCTCTCTCTCTCTCTCTCTCACACACACACACACATACACACACACAGCAGTCTTTGCCTTCAAATGCCCTCTAGAGGGGGGCATTTCACCATGTTTTTGGCCTTCCTGGATTATTTTAGACCCAGGAAAGTCCTTTTTATAATAATAATAATAATAATAATAATAATATTTATTTATACCCCGCCCCTCTGTTAAAACAATCGGGGTGGCTTACAAAAATTAAAATACAAATACAGATTAAAATCCCTAAACACCACCCACCCCACCCTCCCCCATATAAAGATATTAAACCAATATAAATTAAAAAACAACTAATCTAAAATCACGTTAACAAAAATAATAACAGGAAGTGAGTAGAAGTCCCTTGTTCACTTCCTGTTTCAAAAAAGATCTCTCTTGGGCCTAAATTGGCCCAGAGTGGGCCCAAATGTGTGGTAGAAATGCCCCTCACACCCCTTGGAGGGCAAAAGTATTTTGCAAAATTTTTGTTTGACCCCAGTGGGGTCTCCAAATGTGTGGAAATGCGCTCCACATGCCCAGAGGGCTTTGGGGGGTATTTTGGACCAAACATTTCCCCCAAATTTGCTCACCTCAGTTTTACAGAATCCAAAGCAGGTAAATTAAAGTATAGTAAATTATTACAGATTTATTAACTGTCAATTAAAATGGTAGGAATACAGGATGAATTGTGCTAATCTGTATAATTCCAATTTCCTTGCAACAAAATTTGGATTTCTGTTTTTATTTTGGAAAAGATGGCATAATTCTGGTTTTGCCTAATGGATTTCACAGCCCTCAGCTGACTGTGAAAGGAATGGGAGGTATATGTCTGTTAGAAGCATATAATACTTGGTGTTATAATGTACTTTGTAGTGAATTCCTGATAACAATTATGAATTGAGAGCTTGTCATGGAATTTCATTTACTCTGTAGGTGTACAGACATTTGCTTCTTGCTGTGCATGTGTAAATCACATTTACTTTGGCAGTCAATGAGGCAAGCGACTTGTAAGAATGTGTGTAGATACAGAGCCAACTGAGATTATATAGCTGTCCACTTTTGTCATATATTTTGGGAAGACAAGAAGGACTAAATGGGTTTGGACTATAAAACAGAATCCATCTTTCACAGATGTGTTATTGCCACAATTAGATTTCAACCTATTGTGTTGCTGTGTTTGAACATTACTTAAATATATTGTATAAAGTGTCATTTTAATATGTTTTATCTACTGGCAGGTGTCCGGAACATGCTTTATGAATACAGCAACCGCCATTCAGCTTATCACCAGAAGAAAGGAAAGAGAACTTTCCCAGCAATCCAAAATGTTGACATAAGATATGAATCTCCTCTAGCAAATATTAGCAGCTCTGCAGTTTCTTTATCTCAAACAAAAACCAACAAAACACAGGCAGCTGCTCCTGGGAAGATCTTAAGGTCAAAGTATCATCCCTCAGCCGCTATCAAAAGAGATGTGACTCAGACGGAACAGAGAGAGATCCGAACCTTTACTCCACCCTATCTTATTAGTCAGGCAAGTGAAATTCAACGAACAGTGCTGCCTGAAAGAAAAAGAGCTGAAGCTAGAAGTACTGTGTCTTTTTCAAAAGAATCAACAAGTGTCCAGAAACATACAATAAATCCAAATATATCAGAAAACGTGAAAACCAGAGTTAGTATTTCGACATTTCCATCTCACAGCCTAAGCTCCAGTTCAAAAGAATCCAAATATGAGAAAACTGTGGATACAGCTCATGCTAGAGTGAATGATCAGATCAAAGACAGTAAGTCAGTGAAAGAGGAAAAGACTGTTTTGGTAGAAGGAAGCGAGAAAAAAGAAGTATTAGCCAAAGAAAGAACAGCTTCTGATATTGAGAGGTTTAGAGAGAAATCAGAAAGAACAGAAAGAAATGCTAACTTTGAACAGAAAACTGAAATTAAGCAAGATGAGGAAAAGCAGACACTGGAAGGATTTACCATTAAACGTAACAGAACAAATGACAGGTTTATGGCAGATAGAATACCCAAGGATGCCACATGGGATGAACAGATTAGAAAAGATGCATCAGAAAAAAAGGTTCCGACAGATATAAAGATGGAGGAAAGTAATTCATTTAAAAAGGAAAGCATGGTGACACAAAGTAAAGAACCTGTTAAGATCCCTATCCATTTGGATGTGCATACTCGTGGCCAAACATTGAAGACCAATAATACAGAACATAGACCATCTTCTGAAGGAGGTCAGAAGGGTGAACCCATGTTTAAACTCACCAGAGAACCTAACCAAGATGGAGTAAGTGAAGAAGAAAGCTCTAGAATGGATACATTACTTACAGAAAGTATAGCAGAAAATATTGTTTCTGACATTCTTAAAGGTGTTGTGCAAAAGTCTTCTGAAATAGGACTCCCCACTACTACCAAAGCCACCTCCTTTGAGAAGAAAGAAGTTTTAGAGGATGGAAAATTAAAGACTGAAATCAATGTACAGGCTACACTTCAAGATGACCTGGATGTTTCTGATGATTTTGACCTGGTAAGCTTTTTAAAGAAAGATGCTAAAAAAGTGCTGGAAGACAGTAAGGAAGCTTCATCCAAAGGTGTAGTAGAAGACATAATAAATGCTGGGGTGAAAGGAATGGAAGGCAAATCAAAAGGGAGTGTTCATGTTGAAATCGTTGAGGAGCCTCTAGGATCTTCAGCTGAGGAACAAGTGGAATTTTCAACACCATTTGAAGTCGAAGAAGCAGAGGAAACATTACCTAGTATGATGGAACATCCATACTATAGTGATGAAGAGAGCCATATCGCACGTGCTGACAGGGGCGTGAAGGAAAAACAACCCAGTGTGATTGTGTCCCATGTCGAAGAAGTAGCTGAGGGGGATGATGTAGTTGATGAAGAAAAGTACTTTGTGTCTACTCCAGATGAGTATCCCTCGGGTCACGTGGAAGATGAAAGCTCCATATATGGTCAGATCCATATTGAAGAAGAATCAACAGTTAAATACTCATGGCAAGATGAATTTCTTCAAGGATCTCAAACAAAGATAATTGAAAGTACAGGTTCACCAGAATTGATCTACCAGGTGATGGGGGGAGAGGCAAGTGCCTTTATTTCAACGGAGGAAGCCCCAAAGGAGCAGGTGGCACATGCTGAATCCATTGTTATTGAGAAGGAGATTAAAATCCCACATGAGTTTCAGGAGTCAATAAAAAGCCTCTTTTCTCAGGAGTCAAAGGACCCTAAGCATCAATTGAAAGAAGCTCTAGAAAAGCTTGATGACACTCTTCCAGAAAGTGTAAAGCAGGAACTGTCTGTGTTAACAAAGGAAAGCCAAACTGATTCCAGTAGCCTGGAAGTGGATATTAAAAAAGTGGAGCATGTCAAAAAAGGAGGATTAGTTACTATAGTTGCAGAAGTCAATTTATCCCAGACACTCGAGTCTGACCAGTTTAGTCCAAAATTGCTTGGTAAAGGTGTGGCTGATGAGATCAGGTTGTCAACACAGTCACCAAGTGAAGGTGATTTTGATGAATACAGGAAACAAGAGTTGGGAAGTTGTGATGCTGATAGAAGTAAAGTTGGTATAAATGTTTCTTCTGTACCATGGACTATAGAAGAGGTTTCTACCTCAGCCAAACTGAGCAGCCATGATGGCATGCAGTATCTTTCTAATGAACAAGTTATCCATCAAGGTCCAGTCTTCAAAAGTGTGGAAACTGATAGTAGAGAGGAAACATATCCTTCACAAAGATCATTTGATATTAACAGACGTGTACAGCAAATTGTAGTCAGCCCAACAGAAATTCACAGAACTGAAGAGGTCCTATATGAAGGTCCTGTTTCTGAAAATCTAGAGTTTGGTAGGGGTGACTTTGGGAAAGAAGCATCAGCAAATGTCAGTCAATCCATAAGGGAATTCAGACATGGCCCTGAAGAAATTCAAACCACAGAAAAAATAATTTATAGAGGACCTGTTCATAAAACTGTGGAAGTGAGTGAGTCTGAAGGTCTTGCTCAGGCACAAATTTCAACTGATATTCGGTCCTCTAAACACATCACATTGGGTTCAAAACAAATTGTTGAAGAAACAGTGTTTGAGGGGCCAGCTTCAGACTTGTCATCAAATCAGAGCCATAAGACCCTTTTGCAAATGACAGGGCCAGCAGAATCCAGCAGAACAATAAGGCACATAAGAATAGAGCCAAAAGAAGCATATACTGAGCACACTGTATATGAAGGAGTCCTTCCTGGATTAACAGAATTCAGCACTGCTGGAGACCATATTCATGTTGAAGAGTCAGTAAGAAACACTAGGATCGGACAGAAAGATACCCAATTATCTGACCAAACTGGTTATGAAAAATCTTTCTACACAACAGTTGAATCAGGCCATGCTCCAGATAGCAAGGATGGGATGCTAACTACAAGTACCACTGTCAGGAACGTCACGTTAAGTCCGAAGGAAGTTGTATCTGAGCAAATTGTTTTTACAGGGCCTGTTTCTGAACAGCACCTAAAGTTCAGTGAACAGGCACAAATCCTTTCCTCCAAAGGGTTAGTAAAGCACATTAAATTAGGGCAAAGGGAAATACAGAGTGGTGAGCATATAATGTACCAAGGTTCAGAATCTTCCGGTGTGAGTTCTTCAGGAGAAGACATTTTGGAAGAAGGGGGTCCCACAGAGATTAGTAGATCAACACGGCATATCCAACTGAGCTTTGAAGAAACACCTGCAGAGCAGATTATATTCCATGGTCCTGTTTCTGAAACGGTGAGATTTGACACTGCAGAGCTTTCACCAACAGATGGGCCCTCAGAAAGCAGCAAATCTGTTGGGCAAATAAAGATAGGACCTAAGGAAGCATCTTTTACTTTTCAGATGGATGTAACCAGTGTGGCAGGGAGAGGCCAAGAAGCTACAATTGTTGTACCAAGCAAGAAAGGAGCAGAATCTTATCAGCTGGAAAGTACCAGAAAGGATGGGCAGAAAGAGCCTGAAAATGACCAAAGATCAGAGGAGCTGACATTTGATCAAACTGTTCAGCTGCAAAGGATGGTAGACCAAAGATCAGTGATTTCAGATGAGAAGAAAATTGCCCTTCTTTACCTGAATGAGAAGGAAGGGGAAGGGGAAGATGATGATGATGATGGACCTTGGTTCTAAAAAAATAAGATTTTCAAGATTCTCTGTTTAGGAGCTTAAATGCCACTTATAGCAGACTTGTTAAAAAATAGTACACTTTCATAATACAGCTGTGAACAATGAATGATGGTTTCAAATATAAATTTTCTTATAAAGCAATATTTTTAAAGAGAATTGAATGCATGTATGTTCACGTGTCAGATGATGACACTGGGCTAATGCTGTGGACTCAAAAAAGATTCTCTCTTATTTTTAGGGCAAAATGTATTTTCCCTTTTCTTGGTGTGAGAGAATATCCAATAAGATCCTCAGTCCCATTTATTAAGTTTAGAAGTGGCCATTATGATTTCAACTTATGCAAAGGCTGTTCTAAAATATATAGAGAGAAAATAAGTGAATGGTGTGGCTGCCAAGCAACCCAAGCAATCACTGTGTTTTCAGATATCCCTTCCAGAGGAAGTGACCAAATAGGAACACAGGAAGCTGCCTTAGTCTGAGTCAGATTATTGTTCTGCTCAGTATTGTCTATGGGTCTGATAGCTGTTTCCATGGGTTCAGACAAGAGACTTTTGGGGATCTACCAGGAAATTCCAGGGATTGAACCTGTGACTTTCTAGAGGCAAACAAGTGCTTCATCAGAGAGAAATATGTATCTTCACCAGACCAAATGAATGCAGGAAAGGGCAGTGGAAACATGTTGAGCTGTTTGATGAAAACCAAACACTTTAATTTTTTTGCTGTCACATACATACGCATGCACTTCACCATGTCAGTTTTATTAGGATTACAAGTCACTTTTTAATGCATTACTACAGAAACAAGAGTTTCAAGTGCAGAAGAAAAGCTTCAGCAACAAAATTCATGTCTGAGTTGTTTAAAGGCACAGGGCCATTAAAAGATGGTCTCCCTCTTTAAAGTGGACTCCACTGTTTGCACTGCAGTGAGGCTGTGGCGTAGCCAGTTGTACTGTATTCACCATTTAACTGTGCTAAAATCTCGTGTATCCAGCTCCCATAAGCCACATCATTTTGGTAGGAGTTCTAGAGATTAGAACTGGCTTTAGCACTTAAAGTAGGGTTGCCAAGTTGGATCCAGGATTGGTCTCTTGTAATGTTTAAGCCCCCAAAAGTTGACAAGCAGGAGGAAGTACTGTATAAGTGGAAGCTGGGCAAAGGCATCTGTCTTCCCTTACCTTTTAACCTTGAACTTTCAGCTTCAGCCATTCCCTCCTAACATGACTGTTGCTTCTCCTGGGGAGATCAGAGGGAGGGAATCAGAGAAGCATCAAGCTCTGTTCTTTTTGCTGGCGCCTAGCCCCTTCTCTCCACTGGAGAGGCAAGAGCCATGTTGGGAGGGAAAGCTGAGGCTGGAAGTCTGAAACTTAAAGGGAAGGAAAAACAGGTACCTTTGCTCAGCTTCACTGCATTTTATGGTACCTGGATCTGCTTCTCTGTTTGGGCTTAAAGTTACAAGAGCCCTGTCCTGTATCCAACTTTACAAACCTCAACTTAAAGACCAATTGAATTACAGAATTTGCACCCCTAATGTGAATGTTTTCTTGTGTAAATTTCTAATCACATATACATAGAATGCAGTGAGTTGTGCTCACAATATAAGCTGGCTCAGCTGTGTGACTAAGCAGTGGTTAAGATGGAAATTATATTCAACACAAGGCTACAGTTCTGAATAGTCCTGAATAGTTCTGAAAATAGTTCAACATCTCAGCATCCACTTTACCCCCATGGCCAATCAGGCAGTCTCAGGAAGGCCAGAGGCAGGAGATGAAGGCTATTGTGACCATTCCCTCTTGTTCTTGACCAACTGGTGTCCATTGACAAACTGATTCTTAGTTAATGTCTCTATGAATTTGTCTAATCTCTTTTTAAACCCATCTACACCAGTGAAGCAATGCCTTTTTAAGAAGGGTGCATGGTCAGCGGGCCAGTTTTCAAGGTTGCCTTATCCTACATGAACCACATGTTTGCCTTTCTCCAATGGGAAATGACATTTTGGGCAGTTTTGGTTACTATTTTCACACTTTCCTAACTGTCAAGGATGACAGACCATAAAACCAGATCCCCTAGTGATGGGGTTTCTTGGTAAAAAATAGTGATTTTCCAGCTGATTATTTTTAAAACTCAAAGTTTTTTATGAGGGCCCAGGGGACCTGGGGACTGCAGAGGATACACCATGGACCCCATGTACACTGGGAAATCTGCCACCCCCATGTTTAAAGATAGCATAGTACTATAAGGTGGCCATGTCTCTCACTTTACAGAAGAGATTGCTCTATTTGAATGCTTCCTCTGAACTTCTCTATTTGAAGAACTGCTCAGTCCAAGTTTGGTTTAAAGAGAAAGAACCATAAAAAGAGCAGGAGCCTTGAAGTTAGCAACCACCCAGATTCCCTAGTTTAAAAGTCTTCCCATTATGATGAGAGAGACTGTATAGTCATTATTTTTAAATGTATAGTGTGTTGGCATATGCAGATTTTATGCAGAAATATTCCCTCTTTTCCTCTTCTCAAGTATAATGTGCATATGGACACTTTATGTAGAAAGTGACCTTTGATCTTTGTATCAGTATTGTCAGGCTATCGAAGGTAGCCTTTGGTACAGTCTAGATGGGATGGACTAAAGCTCCCATCTTCCCCAGGTAACGTGGCTGTCAGCCATGCTAGCAGGGGTGATGGGAGTTGCATTCCATTCCATTTGGAGGCCACCAGGTTCAGGAAGGCAGTTTAAAGAGGTCAAAGAGGACTTTCTTAGCCTTTGCTTAAAGATTCCTGAGACTGAATTCAGTTGTGGCTCATCCCTCAGTTGAAAAGAGCAGTTAAAACCATTAGATGCTTAAATTCAGGCATGCACCTTAAGCGTATTTCATTAGATTTTCTACACTTGCAACAACATTTACTTTCACATACCACAAACTAGTGTTTACCTGATTTATTTTTTATTTTTGATCCAGAGAGAATACAGTTGACTCAGGTCTAGCCTGTCATATTATATTTTTACATAGAGGAAAGAGGGAGAGAGGGAGACAGGCCCCTGTCAGCTTTATTTTCTTTCAACCAAAAATAAAATAAACGAAAATTACAAGCATGAGCATCAAGCAAAAACATATATGATAATCTTCCCTATTTAAAAGTTGTGTTTTAATAGCATGAAAGCTAGAAAGATTAATAAATTGCCTCAGGCAGTGCTACTCGCAGGGCTTATTCAAACATATATTTTTTTACTTTAATTGAAGATTAATAGTGTGGAGTTTTTTGTGGGGGGTATTTTACTTCATAGACTATATGCTTGAGGTAGTTCACCTCAAAAATGGGGCACTTTCCCCCTTTTTAATGCTGCAATCCTTAAGCACATTTTGGAAGTAAATTCCATTTCTAGTGAAGCTTGGTCTCAAGGAACTGCTTTTAATATGCATTAACTATGATAACACAGACCCCCGTCCAGCTGCGATTAGTCAGAACTCAGTTCCTCTCGAAACAATGGAAATTGAGTTAGTTACAACTAAGTTGTTCCATTGGCTTCAACTGCAGCTGGACTGAGGCCATAAGTCTTGAAATATTCTATATCCATGCAAATGAAATAGAGAAGGAATTAATCTGAATTCCAGTGTGAGAACTGCAATTTTGTGGGCCAGGAGTGGGGAGCCTTTGGAGAACCTGCTGTTTTGGACTACAACTACCATAATCCCTTACCATTCCCAATCCTGGCTAGGACTCCTGAGACTAGAAGTCCAAAACATCTGGAAGTCCAAAGATTCCTCATTCCTGCTATAGGCTAAAGATTGCTATAGTAGGTGTTTCCAAAGGTTGTAGACATGTTGAAACTGAGTGGATTAATGTCAGGTGGGACTTCGTAGGCCCTTTTTTTTTTTCGTCCTGGAGCTCTTTCACACTACACAATTATAGCACCATGATTCCACTTTTAACTGCCTTGTCTGCATCCTGTGGAATTCTGGGGTTTGTAAACTGGAGAGTTGCTAGAAATCTCTGACAGATAATTCTAAGAACCTCTCCCTAAACTGCAAATCCCAAGATTCCATACAATATTGCCATAGCAATAAAATGGAATCATAGCACTGTAACTGTATAGTGTGAAAGGGCCCTTGGTTAGTTAATGCAGTGTGCATTTCCGTGATGGTTTCAAGTTGTGATTTTGCACTTTTGTTCGGTTAAGTATTAAAACATTTTGAATGAATGTGGTGGCTGTTTTTTCTCTCTCCCTGTTTATCACTGAGTGTATCCTTTAAAAAGAACATTGTAAAAACATCATGTAGGGAACAAAAAAACAAGCTGATATCTCTGTTCTCTGAGACCATTCATTTAGATCAGTGGGGAACAATTAGAAAAGCACTTAACTGCCATAATTCAGCGCTCAGATCCGTTTGTGTCTTGAAATCGATAGGAGTTAAGTGTTTCTCAGTTCTGTCCAGTGGCGGCAGTAATAGATTCAGTGTTCTGTTTCTTTCATTTTATTACTTAACATTTAAAAAATCCTACCATTCCTCCAAGGAGTACAGGATGGCATTTTTTTTTTCTTTTTAGCCTCACAGCCAGGGGTACTGACTGGTACGGTTGGGACCCTGAAACTTCAGCCTTGAATTGATTTCCAGGCCCCCTAGAGCTATTCCAACACATATTATGTAGGTATGTACTGTATCAGCATATGCAAATCTGTGCCTTATGAGCATATGCCATGAATTCTTTAAGTGCATAACAATAGTTCAATCACAGCAGTTCAAAGAACAGAGTGCCCAGGTGAAAAAAAAGTGTACACATCTACACCTTTCATAGGGGTCAGTTACACAACAGTTTTTAATTTGAAAAATGCCGATTTCTCTTTTGAACCAGTGCTAAATAGTTCACATGATTTTATCTGGAAAGTCATTTCTCTGATAACATCCGAATGTTTTCTGAATTTGCAGTTCACATGGGGAGGCGTGGTCTCCGTGACTGATAGCCACAGAGGCCTATCTCTTGCCAGGATGGAAGGGGTGCCTGCGGTGTGGGGGGAGCAGCCGGAGGCCCAACGACAGCCCTGGGCACGGCACAGCAAAATTGGTGTTGTTGGGTCTTGGCCGTGCCCCCCACCCACCGCTGACACTGACCAGAGGCCCCAGTTCAGTATGCTGCTACCGAGGCCTCCAAGGCCAGTGCCTTCAGTGTGTGTGGGGGCGGAGGCCCATTGATAGCAACAGCACCTTGTCCTCCTCTGCAGCCTCTTCCTCCAATCCCCCTCTTTCCTGTTTGGGGAAGAGAAGGGGGAGGAAGGTGGGAGAGGCAACAACGGGGGGGGAGAGCAGGTGATGAGACTCCTTAAGTCCCATCGCCTGTCCTCTGCAGCCTCTTCCTCCATTCCCCCCTTCCCCATTCGCTGCTTGCAAATGGGGAAGAGAAAGGGGAGGAAGGAGGGAGAGGCAGCAGTGGGGGGGATAGGGTGGTGATGGGACTGACAGTCCTGCTGCCCGCCTGTCCTGCTGCAGCCTCTTCCCCCGGCCTCTGGGGCGCAGGGTGGCGGCATGGCCAAGAGCCAACGACAGCAACGGTATGGCACGGTTGCTGTCATTGGGACTCTGCCCCCACCAATTGAAGGTGCTGGCCTTGGAGGCCTTTGGGGCAGCATGGGGTGGGGGCTCAGACAAGACCCAACAATAGCAACGGCATGGCACCGTTGCTGTCATTGGGCCTCCAGCTGCCCTCCTCAATCGAAGGTGCTGGCGCTGGCCTTGGAGGCCTTTGGGGTGGGTTAGGGGAAAGCACTGGGGTGAAAAAATGGCAGATAAAGTTTTGCAAGCCATCCCTTGTAAGCCCGCCCCCTCTGACCAACAACCAATGGCATCTCAGCTCTGCTGTGAGCCCCTGCTTCGCAATTGCTGGTAATTAACACAGCCAATACTGCAAAACCTTCCACCTCATGACTTATGGCTTTTTTGGCCCCCCTCCTTCTGAATAAGGAGACTTTGAACCGAAACGTGGGACCTATTAGGAGTCTTGGCGAATTCTTAGCAGATTTATTTTGCCGTGTAAATGACCACCACAGTTTTGTTGAAAAGGGAATTTTAGAAGGTGACACGTGTAGAATAAGCTAGACCTGTTGAATTTCCCTTGTATACAGCTGCAGGACTCCTGTTCTCCCTCCACCCCTGCCAGTGGGATACGAAGAGCCCACTGTAAATGGGATTGAGAAGCTGGAATGTGTCCAGAGGAGGGCAACCAGGATGGTGGGTGATCTGGAAGCCATGCCCTATGAAGAGCGGCTTAGGGAGCTGGGCATGTTTAGTCTGGAGAAGAGAAGGTTGAGAGGGGACATGATAGCCATGTTTAAATATTTGAAGGGATGTCATACTGAGGATGGGGCAAGCTTGTTTTCTGCTGCTCCAGAGACTAGGACATGGAGCAATGGGTTCAAATTACAGGAAAAGAGATTCCACCTAAACATTAGGAAGAATCCACAAACACCTTGACAACTTCAACAGGAAAGAAGAAACCTTAAAAGTAAACAAAATTTGGCTCCCAGTTTTGAAATACAGTAGAATCAAAACTCAACACTTACAAAAGAATTACAGCCAGGGACAGGAGGATTCCCAGCAGATAATGGCCCATCAACCAACCATTAGCCAAACAGAAACTAACGAGCCTCGCATTTCTATACCCAGAAACTAACCATTCAATTACACAAATTTACATATACTCCCCTACAGGGGTTCACAGCATATAAACCCCAGACACACACCTACCCAACCACTCTCTGAGGATGCCAGCCACAGATGCAGGCAAAACATCAGAAAGAAACTATTCCAGAACACAGCCTCACAGCCTGGGAAAAAACGCAAGGAAAATGTATGGATGCCGGCTGTGAAAGCCTTCGACTTCACATTAGGAAGAACTTCCTGACAGTAAGAGCTGTTCGGAAGTGGAATGCACTGCCTGGAAGTGTGGTGGTCTCCTTTGGAGGTTTTTAAACAGAGGCTGGATGGCCATCTGTTGGGAATGATTTGATTGTATATTCCTGCATGGCAGGGGGTTGGACTGGATGGCCCTTGAGGTCTCTTCCAACTCTATGATTCTATGACTGTGTGTTCCTGGGAATTCTTTCACAGATAATTTGGTACCATACGTAGAAATAACATGGAAAGAACAGGGATCAATTTCTTCACCACCCAAAAGAAGAGCAGTTCAACATGTTCCTGCAAAACTTTTATTCATAACTGACAATATGGACATGTGAATTGAAACATCCAGTTCAGGTAAACCTTGCATAAGGAAACAAACATTTTGAACCTTCTATGGATTGCTCGAAAGCTTCCAAAATTTATCCAGGGATGATGATTTTCTTTCACCAGACTCCACTTATAATTTCTATTTTAGTCTATTAGATCTATGCTTTTTTAACATGCTGGTCAGGTAGGCTAATCTGCTTTCCCCCCCCCCTTTCTCTGTTTTGCTGTTCACACATGCTTAGTTAGAGATTCTGGAGGCAGCTGTGGTTTGCCTATTGTAGGCAGGTGCACACAGTTACAGTCAAATTGGTTGAAGTAGAATCTCATTCTTTCCCAGCTCAAGCTGTATTTATTAGGAGACACACTGGTGCAAACTGACACTGCAAATCTGTTTCTCCAGCCCTCCTTCGCTATCCCCCAAGTGACAATTCTGCCAGAAATGTGCAAGCTATAGAGAGGACAAGGAGGAAAATGGGGGCTGCAGAGGAGTAAAAAGGAGCTTGTCAAAAGCACTTTGTTAACTGAGGCATGACTGCTGTTTATGAGGTAGATAGTTTATTTAATTTTCCATACCTTTTTCATTTGATCCATGTTGAGATACATGATCTACCTCAAGAAGTGAAAAAGAAAGGTGGTGCATTTTTTAAAAGCATACAGACAAATTTGACTATCACACAGCCTGAAGAAGTGAAGAAAGAAGAGATGGAATTGTTTCTCATCTCAACTGCATCTTCTGAGTGTCACCCATCAGAGATGTTTCCCCCCCGCCTATAGAAGTACCCTGTATGCATCTTCTTGAAGGACTGAATGCATGGGCTTGCAGAAATGCAAAATTAGGAAACAGGCTCTTTGAATATATGAAAAACTAGTTGTACCCAGCATAACATATGCCATTATAGTATATTTGGAAGGTTATATATTAATTGTACTCTTGACAGAGAAACACTCTTCACAGAGAAACATATAGTTGCCCGCGAGTGGCTGAGAGAGTGAGAGGAAGGAGGGACCCTTGTGAGGCTGGAGGTGTAAATGCAGATTAAGTGGCAGGAGTGGATTGTGAGGTGGAGAGGGAATTTGCATGTGGTTGGTGATTGGCTGAGGGAGTGAGGAGAGGGGGGATTGGTTGGATATGTTTCCTAAGCAGCCTATCAGCACACTGGGAGCAGAAACATACCCAAGCCTTGTAGGTAGGTAGGTAGGTAGATAGATGAAGGGGTATCTGTGCTGACCTTTAAACCTAATCAAAACCACACATGGGTAATATCTTTATTAGGCCAACTAGAAGGTACAAAAAGCTAGAGCAGCTCGCAAAGCAAAGATGATAGAAATAATCATGCAGGGGAGAGAAAAATGACATTGATGAAGCCAAGCCTGAAAGTCTGTGGAGATTTTCACACGGGGCCAAAATGCCCCGTTACTGTCCCGCTACCTCTTCTCCCGTTCCTGCCACGGAATAACATAAATCTTTCACACACTCACCTTAATTCCGCAGCAGGAATGGGCTCCCCCTCCCCTTGCTGGCTGGCCGTAAATGCAGCCGTCGTAAGGCTGCTTTTACAACCGGCCGTCTAAAACATTATCACGTTATCACATGATAACGCCGGACAGTAAATATAAAAAATAAAACTCCCCCAAACATAAAATCAGTTCACCAAGCACAAAAACACTCTTTAAATCACATAATCAAAACGGAGGGTAAAATAAAGGGGGCCACTTACCTGGATGTCCAGATCGTACCAGGAAGTGCTCGGAATGGACCTCCCCTCCACGGTTGTCATCTTGGAACAGGAACGGGGCTCCTGTTCGCACACCCGTGATTGCATGATAGTGACGGATTGGGAGATCTATTCACGATGAAAAATCGTGATTACATTGTTCTGGAAACAGTCACGGGAGTAGGATGGATGCAGGACAGAACAGGGTCAACATCGTCCGAAAGGGAAAACCTTTCCCGACCCTGTTCTGTTCCTGCCATGGGATATATAGCCCGTGTGAAAATCTCTTGTATCTGTGTGGTTTTGGATGTTACAGGGAGAATGTATTCATGCTGCATCAAAAATACATGCAATAGATATATATATATGGGCTTGCATCCTGTTAGTTACAATGTAATAAGTTAGACTTGGGACCTCATAACTGTTTCCCATTCACATTTCTGATCGTGTTACTACTGCCATGTTGGCAATGCCCCTAAAACCCACCCCAAAATCCAAGCACCAAGAGAGAGAGTTCTGCAGTGCTGGCAAGTGGGGCACGGAAAGATGACATGGCAGTATGAAGTAAGAAGCAGGGACCCCTGCAAAGTACTGTTGGAACTCCTTGGCACACTGCCACTCGGTGAGCGGGCATGTTTTTTTCCAGCTCTCCACTCACCAGTGCCACAGAAATCTGTTCCTCGGTGTGGCTGCCTAGATTATAAAAAAAAAATGTGGGTGGGGGGAAGGTAGATGGTGGAGACAGATCATAGTCACAACAAGGTGGCTATGTGTCTGATGCAGGATCTCAGCTACATATGTGTGTAAATATCTTCGTTTGTGAAGAAAAGCCAGAGAGAAAGGTCAACCATCTAAGAGAAGGAAACTCTAATCAAACCTACGGCCCGAGGACCTCGCTGCCACGTCCATGCTTGCAAGGCCACGGCAGATGAATCTCTGGTGAAAGGGTGAGGCCAGTTCTGTGCACGCTGCGCTCCACCAGAAAAATCCATTGCACAGGCTCGAAGGACAAATCCAGTTCCAAAAAAAGCCCTGTAGTGACAGGCGAGGGACGAAACGGCAGGTGTAAAGATGCACTGGAAGCCGCAACCCCAACCCTGCATGCAGGCGGTTCAGGACATTGGTCGCTCGAGGCTGACCCGGGAGATGACAGAGTGCTTTTTGCAACCGGACTTGTTTATCTCGAATTGGCCTTTTTAGTCATCAGCACGCTTGCAGAAAGCATGGGATGAGTCCTTCCTGAATCTTTGTTTGCGAAGAAAAGCCAGAGAGAGAGATGTGTGTAAATACATATGTATGTGATTTTGTGTGTATGTGAAACCTCTCTCTCTCTCTCTCTGTCTCTCTCTCACACACACACACACACACACCATCTTAAATATATATATGACTATATGAAGCAACCTGTTACAATGCGAATCGGCAACGGACATCTCCAGAGTCCCTTTTTGTGGTCACCCCCTGATTTGGCTGGGGAAAAAAATACATATACTTGGCAAAAAGGTGGAATTTTCTGCTTCTGAAAATACAGTCAGCCCTCTGTATCCACACATTCTGCACCTATGGATTCAACCAACCACGGTTTGAAAATATTTTTAAAAAAATAATTCCAAAAAGCAAACCTTGATCTTGCCAGGACACCATTTTACTATGGGACACCATTTTAGTATGCTGTTGTATATAATGGGATTTGAGCATCCATGGATTTTGATATCCACAGGAGGTCCTGGAATCAAACCCCAGCAGATAGCAAGGGCCTATTGTTATGTAGAAATGGCAATTTTCCTGCAAAACAGTCAGCAACCCAGAATTACCATATACTTCCAGGTGTATTTTTGCTTGTGTGCTATTCCGAACCATTTTCAAGGCTAGTGTGGCTTGTAGTAGAACCTGGGATAGAAAAGCCATTGCCCCCAGATCCTCTAGAATTGCCTACACTTGTTTTCACAGGTCAGATGTTCATTCCACCTACTAGCCTATATTGTCTGCCATAGCTCTCTGGGGACAGGGTCCTTCCCAACTCTGCTACCTGAGAGCTTTCAACCGCAGCTGCTGAGGACTGAACCTGAGCCTTTATGTATGCAAGGCATGTGCTCTGCCACTGAGCTGTTCTTCTGGTTCTCCTCTGGTAATGGATTGTGGTTTAAAACTGCCATTGCAAAGTTTAATGTAGCAAAACAGATAACAGAAGGTCATCATTCTGCCAAAGTCGTCTTGCCTTCCTTTTCCTTTTAAGGAGCCATGAGGTTGTTGAGTAAACCACTTGATTATCACTGAAAGCTTATTTGGTGAAGCAAACTTGAATCCCTTTTCATTGTGTTGCAAACTTCTGCTAGATGGCTGGGGATGAGG
This sequence comes from Gambelia wislizenii, assembly GCA_030847615.1. Taxonomy (NCBI): domain Eukaryota; kingdom Metazoa; phylum Chordata; class Lepidosauria; order Squamata; family Crotaphytidae; genus Gambelia; species Gambelia wislizenii. The sequence continues at coordinate 15,110,851 of JAUMIR010000009.1, read as the reverse complement.
GAGAGGAAAATCTTTGCATGGACTTCAGAAACTTTTTTTTTTTTTTTTTGTAACAATAATGCTCTGACAAATCTGAAGTTCTGCATGAGGCATATTCTTCAAGCATTATCCTGTAGTGGAGAGGTCACTAATGTGCAAGGGCCACTTGCTGGCAAAGGACAAAAGTCCCAAACTTTATCCTAATACTAGCCTGTTACTGTCCAGTGGGGTGACCTTGGAATCTTTTTGGCATTATGACTCAGTATTTTCTAGAAGCCAGTTTTGTGACATATGCTGCTTGCTAGGGGACATGTACCTTAAAATAACAAGGGCAGCTCTAGCGAGAGGTCTGGATGAAAATGCAGAGCTTTAAAAATTGTTATTTACTTATTATTAATTTTAACTAGTTAATTATAATAAGATTTAATTTTTACTGGCTATGTTGGCTGATGGTGGTGGGTTTCTAGGAATCTAAATCCCCACCCTCAAAAAATTTCCAAGCTCTATTTTACTGTTAATTATACTGTGGTCTCTGAGGTACACAGCCAATATATCAGATGTAGCTTGAAGGTGTTTGTATGTGGGTTGTGGCTGAGCAATATCAGTGCACCAGGAATGAGGAGAGGGGGACTAGGAAGAGAGATGGAGAGTACATGTACATGGACCCATCATGCCATTTGGATCAAGGCAGGAAGTGGAATACCAGCGTTGTGACTGGTTTGCCTATTACCTGCTTAGCAGAGTTTTACCTGGATTCCCCTAATGACCACTTCCACAATTAACCTCATCTCTTGAGTGCTTTGCCCCTGCAGCATCACAAGGACCCATCTCCAGGTCTTCAGTTCTGGATCTCAGCTCTCAGGGAATGGGATGCTGTTGACCTGGCAACCCTAGCTCTCACATAATAGATCTCCAGAGACAGGAGCATGGGATGCTGTCTTAACACTGAATCAGACCATTCGTCCATCTAGTCTAGTACTGTTGCAACTGCCTGGCAGCAACTCTGCAGGGTTTCATTTTTTTCCTAGCCCTACTGTATCTACACCACACAATTACTGTATTGTGGTTCAAAATCACTTTAACTGTCACTGCTCCACCCTGTGGATTCTTGGGATTTGCAATTTGGTAAGAAACTTGGAGTTTTTTCCTTGGTTTTTTTCCAGGCTGTGAGGCCATGTTCAGGAATAGTTTCTTTCTGACATTTCTCCTGCATCTGTGGCTTGCATCTTCAGAGAATGGTTGGGTAGGAGTGTGTGTGGAGTTTATATATTGTGAAACCCTGTTGGGGAGTATATGTAAACTTGTGTAATTGAATGGTTAGTTTCTGGTTATAGAAATGCAAGGCTCGTTAGTTTCTGTTTGGCTAATGGTTGGTTGATGGGCCATTATCTGCTGGAACTCCCCCGTCCCTGGGTGGAATTCCTTTGCAAGTGTTGAGTTTTGATTCTATTATTCTTCAAAACTGGGAGCCAGATTTTGTTTACTTTTAGGGTTTCTTCTTTCCTGTTGAAGTTGTCCAGGTGTTTGTGGATTTCAATAGCTTCTCTGTGCATTCTGACATGATAGTTGTTGGCCTGGTCAAGAATTTCTGTGTTTTTAAATACCCAGAAACTAACTATTCAGTTACACAAATTTACATATACTCCCCAACAGGGGTTCACAATATATAAACTCCACACACACTCCTACCCAGAAACTATACCCAGAAACCAACCATTCAATTATACAAATTTACATATCCTCCCCAACAGGGGTTTACAGTAGATAAATTCTACACACACTTCTACCCAACCATTCTCTGAGGATGGCAGCCACAGATGCAGGTGAAACGTTAGAAAGAAACTCTTCTAGAACACGGCCTCACAGCCCAGAAAAAAACCAAGGAAAACCTATGGATGCTGGCTGTGAAAGCCTTCGACTACTGGCACCCTGGTGTGTGTGTGTGTGTGTGCTTTCAACTTGCCTGATGACTTATGGAGACCCTATGAATTTTTCATAGGGTTTTCTTAGGCAAGGAATACTCAGAGGTACTGTTGCCAGTTTCTTTCTCTGAAATATAGCTTAGTATTCCTTGGTGGTCCCCCATCCAAGTACTGACCAGGGCTGACCCTGCTTAGCTTCCAAGATCAGATGGGATCTGGTGCCTTTAGTTATTTAGGCCCTTGACACAATGGTACCAAATGTTTATAGAACCAAACTGGTATAGTTCTGTAGTCTAGATTCACTCCTGTAGGTATAACACCATTGTTTTTATAAAATAATTCCCCTTATCTCCAGTTTTGAGTAAGGTCAAGTGAAGTAAGCAAGGAAGGAGAATGTGGTTATGCTAACATACTGGAAAAATCTTCTTTTGATCTGCTCTCTTTTCTTGCTGTACACAAGATTTTTACCCCAAAAAATCCAAATGTCACTAATAATACCCATGGACAGTGACTTTGGTATGTTTCAAGTTTTCAGGATGTTAGCCCAGGAGAAGAATATAAAAATAGGCACATTAGCTGCAGAACAACAAACTTTGACAGTGAGTTCCAGGGACAGCTGTTATACTTAAAAAGGTTTCATGAGCAAGAGAGTTTGCTCTGCTTTGGGCAAACTGCCGTGTGAGCTCCACACTTTCTCTTTGTCATGAGAAGTTATTGAAAGAGCATACAAAGCATAATTTCTGGTCTACTAAATTACTATAAAACCATCCTTCAGAAAACACCTCTGGTATGACAACTCCCTTGCATTCCTGTAGCTTAAAGTTACTTCATCAGTATGGGAATTGTTGATAAGTTGTTAAACCAGGTTTTCCATTTGATAAAAGAATGCAAGACATAATTTATAGATGAGCAAAGCTTTTATTTTAACTGGGGCCAATTATAATTATTGGGGTTTGAGTTAAGGGCTTGCTTATTTAATGTAGCACTGAAAAGTAGCTCTAGGTCTAGGAGATTCAATCATAAATCATCCTATACTTCTCTCAATTATTATTTAATTTAATGTATTTATATCCTATGTTTTCTTGAAAAGAGTTAAGGCAGAGTGCATAGCATTTTGAAGCAGTTTTCATCCAGCGATAACCTCCATATCTTCAACAATAGTGCTATATCACATGCCCTGAGATCTCATAATATCTGAAAGAAAGACATTTATGAAGGTTTAGGTAATATTCCTCTTCATTTAAATTTAAACAAGGAAGGAGATTAATCCAGTAACGTTCATAGAATCTATTGCCAACGTGATGAAGGATAGAACTGATTTGGGGGTTGTGTATATGAGAATAAATAATCCATTTACCTGCACATTATTCCCAGTTTGTAACAGGATTGGTATGTGCCCACAATGTTTTGACCTCTTAACACAGTCATGAATCAAAATGGTGGTTGTGTCATTTTTTGCATGGAGGGGATGATGGGGGAGAGATTCACTGGAAGGTGAGTACCTGGCAGTGCCCAGAGACAACAGGGAGGGTGGCCATGGTGAGGAAGAGGAGGAGAGAGCCGCCACACCTACATCCATCCTGGTACTGGCCTCTGATTCTGACTGCAATTTAAAGGGATGGGAGGAGCCACCTGGTGGCCAGCTGCTGGGAAAAGGAAGAGGAGGGTGGCTCTTCACCATTCTCGGTCTGGGCTGCTCCTCTCTTGCCCTCCTACATGTCATATCCAGGTGCCGCCAACATTTTTTAAAAAAATTAAAAATGTGCATGATCTGTAGTGCTTCTGGGCACTTGACTGGAAGCCCACCCCATGCATGTCTGGCTAATAAAGCGTTTAGTTGTACCTTCTCCAGACTGCGCCACAAATTGAATCATTGTATGAACGAGTGGGAATGCGCATTTCCTGCAGAGTTTTTTTAAAAGTTCAGAGAAAACCATGAAGGCTTTCCCCTCAGAGTATTTGGAGTTTTTTGCCCCCCTCCTTCCTAATATGGCAAAATGATTTGGGATCCCATTGGGACAAAAGGTATTCTCAAATTCTATGAGGAGTATTTTTGCCATATAGACAAGCCCTGGATAATCTTTGTTATAGTTCATAACCCTGACTCTCATGGTCTTTTGAAGTACTAGAGTTCTTCTGTAGCTGTTTCTTGTAGCTAAGCACACTCTTCTTCCAGGATCTGATTGTTTTCTATTGGGTGCCCCAGAAAATACAGTTCTGAACAGCTACTTCTGTGCCACATCAAACTGTTGGTACTACAAGTACAACAAGCAATGAATAAAAGGTGACCTTGCATCATCATCTTCCATTAATAAACCAACAGACAACAAACAGACAACAATCCAAAAGAAACAAAAGAAAGGATTGGATTCCTGCATAGTTGGATATATAGATGGATATATGCTGCATAGGTGGATAAATATTTTAAAAATTAAAGAAGGCATGTCCTTCAGTGTGCAAGGAATACTGGGAGAAAAAACAAATCAGATGGGATACCTATGCAAAGATAAGGGATGCTGTCGTTGAAGGTTTATAATTATTTTAATCCCTGGCCTCACATCGGGAGGCATGGAGACGCACTATCCACAATGCTGCAGCCTTATTTGAGAACTCACACCGAACAAGTCTCGAAGAGAAATGACAACGCAGAAAGAATCACAACCCGTAAACCTCACCCAAGGAGACCTTCTGCTGTTCTTTCTGCAACCGGACTTGTTTATCTTGGATTGGCCTTTGTAGTCATCAGTGCACTTGCAGAAAGCGTGGGATGAGTCCTTCCTGAATCGTCGTTTGCAAAGAAAAGCCAGAGAGAGAGAGAGAATTACTGAAAATCACATGCTCAGTAACTTAGAAGTACAAGTCGTCCCTCCATATCCACGGATTTGGTATTCACGGATTTAAGTATTCACAGCTTGAAAATATTCTTTAAAAAATAATCATCCAAAGAGCAAACCTTGATTTTGCCACTTATATAAGGGACATCATTTTGCTATGCCATTGCATATAATGGGACTTGAGTATTCACGGATTTTGGTATCCACAGGGGGTCCTGGAACCAAATCCCAGTGAATATGATGGGACAACTATACCTATTTTTAAACTCAGTGAATCTTCCTTCTGAGTAGAAATGTGTAGGATTGCTGTGATAATGTGGTATTAACTTTCATATGAAAAAAAAAAGGGACTAGATGCCTGAACACAGATGCAATGTGGCAAACTAAAATAGTTGTAGTACACTCAGAACCATATTTTAAGGATCTCTCCTGCTTGCTTCTTCAAATAGGTCAAGTGGTAAACAGTGGAAGTGAGAAGGAAGAGTGTGCTTAAAATGGTATCATACCACCTTGGGAATACAGTCGCTTGCTGCAAATCAATGCTGCTACTTTGTTGATTTGTTCTTTCATATCATTTTACAAAACAGCTTCAGCTCAGCCCAGTAAATTCTTACCTATATTAAAAATGTCTTCTTTCCAGCTCTGTTAGGCCAATGGAACATTTTCTTAATGTCTTGAATGCCAAGCATGTGCCTCTCTGCCAACTCCCTCTCCCCGAATCTTGGAGCCAGCATGTCTCAGCCACTTCAGGGCTGAAGTCCTATATGTCAAGTTCTTGTGCCCAAATGACTCCTTCAGCATTTATAAAAATCATTGTGAAGAGAGCAGGGTCCAAAACTTTAAGAACAGGGGCCTGAAACTGCCAGCTGTTTAATCCATTTACCATAGCCTTGATTTGTTTTTAAGCAGTAGACTGAAAAAGATTCCTCCTCAGGGAACAGCCAAAATTCATCCTAAAGTAAGCCAAGACCCTGGCTCACAAAACAACACAATTATATGGCACTGTGGCTCTCTACTACTATTAAATTCTATCCTAGTCTTTCTCCAAAGAGCTGGCAGCAGCATAGTTGGCACCACTTTTGTCTAAGACTGACTAGATTTTCAGACAACACTGTTATAGTGTTACTATTCCACTATATTTGCTATGGCTGCCTCCTGTTGAATCCTGGGATTTGCAGTTTAGGGAGGGGCATTTACATCTCTCTTATGCCTCACTAAACTACAAACCCCAGAATTCCACAGCAGGAAGCCAGAGCAGTTAAAGTGGAATAGTAACACTATAACAGTGTAGTCTGAAAATCTCCTGAGGGTCCATTTACACAAGGGGGGAAAAAACCAGAGTACCTCATAGTAATGGTATCTTGCAAATAGCAGCAACATGTCTTAATGGGTTTTTTTGGTCTTGGAAGCCCCCATAAGCCTCACATATGATTCTATGATTCCAGATGGTGGCTACAAGTGATTTATTCACCACCAATTTTTTTTTTAAAAAAAAAAAGTCGTTCAAGGTGCGCTGGAGGAATATAGTGATTTTCCGATTTAATAGGAAAGCAAAACAAAAAAATAGCCATCCCATTTTATCGCCTTAGTGAGCGGCAAAAATCCAACATGGTAGAAATAGGTGCTTTCTCTGTTAACAAGCCCCACCCCTGCTGTCACCCAGCCAATCAGCTTTGTGCTTTCCTTCAAATTGCTTGTCATTCAATTTTCCTAATGAACAGGAATGAGCACCCCCCTCACGATTTTTAAAAAGTATAGGAAAAGCCACAAAGGCTTTTCCTGTGTTGCTTTAGTCATTTTGGGCCCCCTCCTTCTGAATGGTGCAGGAACCCATTTTAGACAGGTAGGATTCCCAACGAATTCCGTTAAGGTTTTTTGACCATTTAGACAACCCCTGAGAGTTAGTGGCCCAAAGAAAATAAGTAAGATTTCTTGTGAACTATAGATTGGGTCTCCCCTTTAATTAATTAAAATATTTATAGCCTGCCCTCTATCCAGAGATCTCAGGATGGCATACAATAAAACCAGTCTGATAAATTTAAACAGTATAAATAACTAAAAAAATATTTTAAAGGGCTAAAAATATATTAAACAATTTATCAAGTTAACAAGATAGGTTAAGAGAGTTAAAATATAATCAAATGGATTAAAATCACGTGCCTAAGGTTTTTTTTTAGTAAAAACAATTAGCCCCAGAAAAACAAACCCTGTTTTTACTTGGTGCCTGAACAGCAATGTTGGTGCCAATCGGGCCTCCAAGGGGAGAGTTTTCCATAACGGGGGTGCCACAGCAGAGAAGGCCTTCTCCCGACTCCTTCCTCAGCATATTCCCTTGACTGTGCATTCCACTGCCAAACAGCTTTATTGTCAGGAAGTTCTCCCTAATGTTTAGGTGGAGTCTCTTTTCCTGTAGTTTGAGTCATTAGCTCTGTGTCCTAGTCTCTGGAGCAATAGAAAACAAGCTTGCTCCATCCTTAGTATGACATCCCTTCAAATATTTAAACATGGCTATCATATCCCCTCTCAACCTTCTCTTCTCCAGACTAAACATGCCCAGCTCCCTAAGCCACTCTCATAGGGCATGGCTTCCAGACCTCCTACCTTCCTGGTCACCCTCCTCTGGACACATTCCAGCTTTTCAATATCCTTCCTGAATTGCGGTGCCCAGAACTGGATGCAGTATTCCAGGTGAGGTCTGACCAAAGCAGAATAGAGCGGCACCATTACTTCCCTTGATCTAGACACTATACTCCTATTAATGCAGCCTAGAATCGCATTGGCTTTTTTAGCTGCTGCATCACACTGCTGACTCATGTTCAGCTTGTGGTCCACTAAGACTCCTAGATCCTTTTCACATATACTACCTTCAAGCCAGGTGTCACCCATCCTATATCTGTGCATTTCATTTTTACTGCCCAAGTGTAGTATCCTACATTTCTCCCTGTTGAAATTCACTTTGTTCATTTTGGCCCAGTTTTCTAGTCTGTTGAGGTCATTTTGGATTCTGATCCTGTCCTCTGGGGTATTAGCTACCCCTCCTAATGTTCCAGTCAGCATGTTAATACTTATTACCTAGTCCTTGGGACAATGGAAGGGAGGGAACTGATGTAAATACAACACATATATAACTGCTATTAGTATTGTTTTGGCCCAGTGGGTAGGAAAACCCTAAGGAAGGGGCTGTATTTGCTGGTTGAGTTCAGGAGAGGGAGAGCTGGAGGCAGAAAGGAGCTGCAGAGCTAAAGAGCAGGTCCTATTCACTTTGAATAATGTAGTGGTATTTTCAGTTGTGTATTTAGGAGGGAACAAAAAGGTAAATAGTTTGTAATGTAATTTCTATATTACATTTCCTTCTGTTTTTTTTTTTTTTAATTTAGGGCTTTAAGATTTGCATCTAAATTTTACAATACAACTGAGCAGCACAGGCAGAAGAGTCCTGCAATGGCACCCCATTGGATGCATGGAACTTCTGGGACAGTGCATATGTGTCAAATTTAATATATAATTTATTGTATTGTTGCGCGCATGCACACAAACACACAAATATATATATTTTGAGAGAGAGAAAATTGAAAAAAAATGCAACATTAGCACTTTTTGTTACTTTAGGAACATCAAATATGACTATGTACAATTTGATTTGGCATAAAATTATCCCAATTGGTATATTCAAAATACAGTATATTTAAACAATTACTGCAAATGGAATTTACTTTTTATTTTATTTTTTGTTTGTAACAAATGGAGCAACAATCTCCTGAACTGTACGGAACTTCTTTGGTTTTGCTAGTTTATGTGGAGCAGGCAAAAAACCCCCACCACAATTTAAAAAAAACAACAGAAGAAGCCATTAAGATTAATAATAAAGAAAAACATTCCATAATCAATTTTCTTCCTTTTTTCAATTTTTTTTTTGGAAAAAAACAAAAAAGGCTTCAGAAAAAAAAAGGGAAAACATTTTTTTCTGAATTTTTCCATTTTTCCCCTGTTCCTTTACATCTCTAGTTGGAACCACAGAACCTACAAAGAGGTCTCATCAGGGCATGGGATTGTGGCTATGTGTGGGAATGAGAGGCCTCTACGTTACAACTTTGTATTGACCTCCAGGGCCAGTTTAAGGCACCAGCGGTGTCAGCATACGCAGGAGGCGCCATCATTGTGGGGGGCCCCCATAGTAACCCTCCTCCTGCAAAAACATTATTAGTAATAATCTGAATATCCTGTACTGTGAATAGCTTAGGTTGAGTTAGGTTACATTGACCTGAGATAAACATATGGGGCTCCCAAAATAAAGCATTGCTGGAGCCCCCAAAATTCCTTAAACTGGTCCCGTTGACTTAATCACATGATGCTTGGGCGATATTGAGAACACAGCTGCACTAGGCAGGGCACGTTTCTAGGATGGAGGACCATCGCCTCCCAAAAATACTACTCTACGGTGAACTCGCCACGGGTCAGCGTAAGAGGGGCGCTCCAAAAAAGCGATACAAAGACTCCCTGAAACAACATCTCAGGCTCGGCCAAATTGATCACCAACAGTGGTCCGCCCTGGCGTCACATCAGGAGGCATGGAGACACACTATCCACAATGCTGCAGCCTTATTTGAGAACTCACGCCTAACAAGTTTTGAAGAGAAACGGCAATGCAGAAAGAATCACAAGCCGGTAACATCACCCGAGGAAACCTTCTGCTGTGCTTTCTGCAACCGGACTTGTCTATCTCGGATTGGCCTTTTTAGTCATCAGCGCGCTTGCAGAAAATGCGGGATGAGTCCTTCCTGAATCTTCGTTTGCGAAGAAAAGCCAGAGAGAGAATGCAAGGAGCAGGTCTTTGGAGAGGTCTTGTGCACATATTATGGCTGAGGAGGTTGTGTTTGCACAATTGCAGGTGGCATGTCATGATGACTATATCAACACAGTTCTATTTTTAGGATTGCTCAGTTGTTTTTGAAAGGGACACTCTGCTCACACTCTGTGAAATCTGTTAATTGTCCTTGCCTGGATCCTTCAGATGCTAAATTAACCTGTGACCTTTAGGACAACAGATGCAAGTTCCTTAAATGAAACAGCCCCAAGGAATAGGATCAAGCCAGAGGGCTCACTTCACACAAGTTAAAGATAACTAAATGGACTGTCTTAATCAGCATTAAGCTGCTGTTGGCAAAATGGAAGGTGTCCTGATGAACCACCAGGTCCTGAAACTGTTTTCAGCATAGCTGCTTTAGTAGAGAAGTAGTGAGAGTCGGTATGGTGTAATGGTTAGAGTCAGAGGCAATCCTGCCTTTAGGCGAAGTGAGGCACCTCCTAGGGAACAGCTGCTGAGAAGTGCAGAATAGATAGAGCTATGTGTGATGAGACCTTTGCTATGCTCTAAGGCATCCCACAGGGGTAATGGAAGAGAAGGATACTCTCCTGTCACCACTACTGAATAAAATTCAAACTGCTGGACTGGTCAGCTTTGTACATGGAATCATGGGGGGAGTGGAGAGAAGTGTCAACTTGTTTCTGCCTTTGTCAGAAAAATGTTTTTGGATTTCCAAAATGTAGTTACAATATTAACTCATTCTTCTTGTAGCTTCTTGTGTACCTTCAAGTCATTTTCTGATTTATAGTGACCTTAATGAAGTGGGACCTCTTAATGAGAGAAGCCCCTAGACTGACCAACTCTCCCTTATTTCCCCGTATCTCCCTTATTCAAGCTATTTTTTTTATCCTCCCAGCTCCCTTACTGACCTTCTATTTCTCCCATATATTTACAAAGGTCTGACATTCAGATGTCAAGGGCAAGCAAGTCGGTGCACAGAGGGAACCTGTGAATGCCCGATGCATGTCTGTGTATGTGTATGTGTGAGGATAATCAAAAAGCAAGTCGTCAGGAAACTCCCTCCAGCCTGAGGTGTGTGTTTGCATTTATGTCAGAGAGGGGGGGAATGTGTGTGTGTGAGGGAGGGAGGGAGAGGGAGAGAGAGGTATGTATATGTTGTTGCATCTGTGTGCATGTGAGAAAGTGAAGTGTATGTTTGCTTGTCCCTGTGAGAGGAGGGAATGGGGTATGTATGTGCTTTTGCATCTCTGTATATAAAAGAAGGTTTTTGATTTGTGTGGGGATGAGTGTGTGTCTTTGCATGTCTGTTTTGATAAGATATCTGTAACAGTTCTTTCAGTTTTCTTTAAAGTTAGCAGTGGTGCTTGGGATCTTTTTAGAATAGCTTTTGTTTTTGTTCTTGATGTTGCTGTTTAAGTTCCCTGGGTAATGCATACAGACACAAACATACAAATCAATCAAAATATTAAACAATATAGCCTGGCCATTAAATATGTAACCCTATACCAATGAACATTTCTGGAGTGATGCCACACCGCTAAAAATGCGCAAAATTTGTTGTGACTATCTCCCTTAAATTCATGGCTGAAAGTTGGTCACCCTAGGAGCCTGTCTCCCCTGCTCCAAAGAGAGGGTCCTTGCTCAGAGGTCAAACACAGAGATGAGAAGAATCACTAACCCAAGTTTTATGGTATGTGCACACAGGTAAAGCTTACAGCAAGCAACTGCAAAGAGGGAGCAGTGGCAGGCTTCTTATATAGCCATGCACAGAACTTTCCAGAACCTTCCAGCAGAACCTTCCAGTGGCTTTCAATCACAAACTAGTTCTATTACAGACAGGCAGGCCTTCATTTCTGCCCAACAACAACATAAGGTCTCCTGCCAATTTCCAACTGACTCTAACCCCTTCAGGCCTGTTCTCTTTCACCAAGACAAACCTCTCACAGGGTTTTCTTGGCAAGTTTTGTTCAGAGGAGATTTGCTATGGCCTTCCTTTGATGCTGAGAGAATATGATTTGCCCAAGGTTACCCAGTGTGTTTTCATGGTTGAGTGGGGATTCAGTTCCTGGTCCTAATCTAATCCTCAAACCTCTACACATTATGCTGACTAATTGTTGTAGCTATGCACCCTTAACCCAGAATCTGAGTGCTTTCTGTTGGGTGCTCAAGAAAATAAAGTTATAAACAGCTTACCCCTGTGCCATACCAAAACAGTTGGTACCTCAAACAAACCTTGATTGCTATTCACTCTTAGATCCATCTTTGTCCTGACAGACCCAGGTGGATTCTGTAGTTTAGAGTGCTTGGCCAAAATTCAACTGCTCTACTGGCTACAGCCTTTCCTGGGCATATATAACTTAGCCACAGTAGTCCATACAACCTTCTAATTAGGCTACTGCAATGCACTTTGTGTGGGGCTGCCCTTAAAGAAAACTTTGAAACTGCAGCTAGTGAAAAATTATTGGAAGGGAAATGATTGGAAGGTTCAGATTTCCAGTCTCCAATTAAGTCATAGCTGCTTTCTTTTCCCTGACATGTGTCACAGACTGGTTGTGATAATATATGACTATGTAACCCAGGCTGTAAGTTGAATCAGTTTAACTCTCTCCTGAGCTAACTACTGTATTTTCTTAGTCTTCACTTATATTCAGATATATGTTAAGATAGGCCATGTACTACAGTGGCTAGAATCTTGTTGGTTTCTTTACACATGGGTAAGTTCCCCTATGGAAATGATTGGACATTTTTGTCTGAAGTGGAATGTCCATGTTCAGTTCAAATTTGCAAACTTGAAGAAACAACGTGCCACTGAGCATTGATTCACATTGTGCATGGATGCACACTGGGCTGCATATGAATGCACATGTGCATTTGGTTGCACATTTGTTGTTTTGATACAATTGCCTAATGTTGCCATTCAATACTGGAGTTATGTAGCACAATTAATATGTAACCCTTATGGAGATTTATGTTATGCAACCTTGATGAAGGGATCTTGGCAAATACCTGTCTTTTTAAAAAAACTGTCAGCAGGGGAAATCCATGCATATAGTTGTGGGTTCCTGCACATTGAATAACTGATAAAGTCATGAACCAGACATGCACACCATCTATATAAAAGAGTCCAGATATGGGTCAAACAATGTGGAAGAAAGGTGCATCCTATTCTGCCTGTCTTCAAATGTAAATACTGTAGGAACACACCTTACTATCTCTGTCAGATTAGCATTAGTGTCACTGCCACATAAAACATTTTTAAATTACTTAAGTCTGATAGGAATTACTGTACCTATTTTATACCTAATTTACAATTCTATAGATAAATAATATTAGAATTGATAGGTTCTAGTATTTTCCTTCAGAGGAACAAATGTCTCAGTGGAAAACAAGACTGGGATCCCAAAAATCCTAAATTCAATTTTACATTTCTTCTTCTTCTTGGTCTGTAGCTAACAGGCCATTTCCTCATTTTAGGCAGCAGCATCAACACCAACACCACCACTACAGCTTTAAAAAAGAGTGGGAGATAAGAGCATTGACAAGTACAGGCTGACCCCCATATCTGCAGGGGGATATGTTCCAAGACCTCGCCATGAATACCTGAAACTGTGGATAAGTGGGAACCCTATTATTTTTAATGAGATGAATGCCAGACTTTGACCTCTATGATTCTATGATTCTACCTACAAATACCTAGAGAGAACTTTTTTTTAATGTGGATAAGTAAAATCATGGATACTGAATCTGTGGACATGGGGGTCGACCTGTGCAGAGTAGGGCAAGACTTTGGTGACTCTAATACAGGACAGGGCAAACTGCTGCTCTCCAGAGGTTCTACTATTCACATCATCCCTAATAAGGCTCACAGAAATTGAGGTGAATTAGAGTCTTGATGGGAGCTGGCGTCCAATATCTAGAAGGCCCTATGTGTCAGGCTCACCCTGAATTCTGGGATTTGGAGTAGAATTCATGGACGACCCTGACATGAGGCTGCCTCTGGCTTGTTTCCCTCGCCTAGGCCTCTGGAGATTTTGGAGAGAGACCAGCCTGCCTTGTTGGCCTGGCAACGCTGCTCTCCACCACGGCTCAAGGGCCGTTCCTTCTCCCTAAATGCCATTCTCACGCTGTGGGGTTTATCTGGGGGCTTGTTTTAGCTGTATTCAGTTTCGGCTTTACTCCATGTTCCTGACACATGAATCCTTGCCAATAAAGAAATGTATTGAGTGAATGCGAGCGTGTGTGCTTGGTATATCACACTATGTTCTCTAGCTTTGCTTTAACAACTGTGTACTGGTATAGAATCACAGAATCATAGAGGGCCATCTAGCCCAACCCCCTGCCATGTAGGAATACACAATCAAAGCATTCCCAACAGATAGCCATCTAGCCTCTGCTTAAAAGCCTCCAAAGAAGGAGACTCCACAGTACTCCAAGGAAGTGCATTCCACTGCCAGACAGCTGTTACTGTCAGGAAGTTCTTCCTAATGTTTAGATGGAATCTCTTTTTCTGTAGTTTGAGTCAATTGCACCGTGTCTTAGTCTCTGGAGCTGCAGAAAACTATAGTATGTGGGGAAATAATCAGCAAAGTAAAAGCAATCTTGTGTACCTCGTTCACATCCTAAGACAAGTCTAGGTTTTTTCCCTGCATGCTTCTGTTCTCCCAAATTCCCTTTCTCTTATTTCACTGGGCACTTCCAGCCAACTGGAGTGCTGGGTCATAAAACACATGACCTAATTTAAATTTTATTGCTCTGTGTAAGTTCTCTTTTAAGTTAGAGTCTTCATTAGGCTGTAGCCATCTTAAGCTATATTATCTTTGTTTAGCCATCTTTCCTGCAACCATGCCACGATGTTCACCATGCAGCCTCTTACTGCTATAGGCTGGGTGAGTCTTTCTACCCTAAATCCTCTTAGTTAGTTAGGAACCTCTTTTTAAAGTTTGTTTTAGTATGTAGATTGAGATTGATATACCTTCAGTAAACTTTTCATTTGCATTTTAAACTGACTCCTTTGTTTTTGTAATGAGTCTAATTTAACTGAGTGATCTCAGAGACCACATACCTCTGAATCAATTTTAAATGTTAATTGAGTTTTCTGTCTGCATTCCTAAGTTGCACTCTGCATGAATTTAAAAGTAAATGAAATTTTTAACTCTCTTTTTTAAAGAAGATAATTTTTGTTGTTTTTTAAAAGGACTAGATCCTGGAATTTTTTAATACAATTTTATTTTTAGACTCATTACCTCCTACAAAAACAAGCTTGCTCCATCCTCTGTATGACATTCCTTCAAATATTTAAACATGGCTATCATGTTCCTTCTTAACCTTCTCTTCCCCAGGCTAAGCATACCCAACTCCCTAAACGCTCCTCATAGGGCATGGCTTCCAGACCCCCTACCATTTTAATTGCCCTCCCTTGGACACGTTCCAGCTTGTCCATATCCTTCTGGAATTGTGATTTCAGGAGATGTGGCTTTTCTTACTCTGCATGGCAACCTGCACCTATTTCACACAACTGTCAAAAATGCAAACCTCCTGTGAGCCTCCTTTTTGCATCTGGGCAAGTCAGCGAGGAGAGATGAAAGAGACAGAGATAGAATATAAATGCAGAAAATAATTTTAACTGGGTTCTCTGTTGAGGTTTGGGATTAAAGATAAGCCTTGCATCTGATAAGAATGAAGCTCACCATTCTAGAGCACAAGTGCAGAGACTCATCCTAAAAAAAAAAAGTAGACTCAAGCGAACTTTCTAAATAACATGTTGAATTGTAAAATATATGCTGCCTTGTGCGTAAGCTCTGTTGTATCTTTTACCAACTGTGGTAGGAAAGAGTAGCTAAATGAAGGTCTTTACAGTGTCTGCTGTGTGACATCCAGAGTTCACATCTGAATACTTTTAAAAGCACACAACCTTGAAAAGGCACAGCACTGCACTACACTGCATTGCAGAGAGCAAAACAATTCCTAACAAGGCTGCCCATCTCTGTTTTACAATCTGGCCTTTAAAGGTTTATACTGAAGTACGCTTTGCCCCTGTCCCCACCCTGCCCGAGATTCTGTCTGAATATCATTTATGTAAAATGTGTAAACAAAGTGAAATGTCATGGATTTTTTCCCCCTCCTCTGCTAGGGAAAAATGTTGGTATAAAACTTGACAGTGGCTGTCCTTTCTGACAAGCTCGGATTATTTTCATATTGCAACAAACTGTAGTTGTAAATAATTGGAAGAGCTTTGGATCCCTGGAATGCAATCCCATGCACTTTTATTTGGAAGTAAATTCGACTTGTTCGGTGAAGCTTACTCCCAAGACAGTATGCACAGAATTGCAATCTTAACCATCCTTTAAAAAAAATGCAACTCTCGTATCCATTCAAAACACAGGGGAGAAAAAACAACCTCTGAGCTTCTGTTATGTATGTGTTTATTTCATAGGTCTGTAAGGAATATGCAGAGTTTTAAAAATAAATTCTTCTTCTATAAAACTGAATGTCATCTTAGCAATTAAAATTATGAAAAATCTATATGCTTGGTTATGTTTTCAACTACTATGTTGAATTTTTAAAAACTCTGAAACTCTTGAAACAAAGTATCAGAAGTAATGCAACTGGAAACAGAGGTATGTAACTTTTACAAGTAGTATATTAACTATAGTTGTCCCTCTGTATTCATGGCTTTGGTATCCATGGATTTAAATATTCATGGCTTGAAAATATTCTTTAAAAAATAATAATCCAAAACGCAAACCTTGATTTTGCCATCTTATATAAAGGATGTAATTTTGCTATGCCATTGCATATAATGGGACCTGAATACTCATGGATTTTGGTATCCACGGGGGTGGGGGTGGGGGGGTGGTTCTGGAACCAAACCCCAGAGAATATGAAGGGACAACGGTACAGTATATTATAATCTGTAAGGAGGTCAGGCATATTTCTATCTGGGAATATTAACAGACCCATATTTCCTACTGTGTGTAACTAATCTACTTGTAAGCAGGGCCGGTTTAACCTGTCTGCCAAATCAGCATTGGCAGGGGGCCCCGAGGTCAAGAGAGGGCCCCGTGTTGGCCTCCTTAATATGAAAATAATGGGATTTCTATGGGATTTAAAATACCATAGAGTTGCCTTGGAAGGCCTAGAAAAGGGCTAGGGAAGACACATTTTCTAGGAAGACTCTATGGTAGGTGTGCTGTTTTGTGTCCCATGGATAATGAATCCAGGGATACGGGGGTCCTACTATAATCTGAACATCCTGTACGGTGAATAGGTTAGGTTACATTGATCTGAGATAAACATATGGGGGCCCCAAAGTAAAGCATTGCAGGGGGCCCCAAAATTCCTTAAACCGGTCCTGCTTGTAAGGGATAGTCTGAGTATGAATCTATAGCAACATTAGCAAAAATAAGCACTCTTCCAGAAATATAACATCGTTTTTCTTTGCATTTAGAGACCTGTGCTTTGGTCTTGGATAATCTTTAAATCTTTAGTTCAGAATGCTTTTCAATACATCTCTTTTTACCCTTGGTCAGATATAATTAACTTTTGTATTCTTGGGTTCCACTCTATTCCCCAGCTAGCAGTCAATGGGTCAGAACTTCCCTTGTGGCTAATCAGCGTGTCAATAAAGTTAACATTAGCTTGTAGTAAGGATCTTAAAGCATAAATAGTACCTTTCAGAACAACTGAAAGCGAAATACAGTAGCAGTATGGATGCCTAGTTGACCATCCCAATTTTAGGTTACCCTCATTTAATATTCTTAGCAATGGTGACCAAACACTGTACAAAAGACTTTTTACATTACTCATTCCTTCTTTTGATAGCCTTTGTGCACATAACAAAAACCAGGTTACCTACAAGTAGGTTTGGAGTTGTATTTAGTAGGTCTTTGGTCTGTTTGTACAAAGAAGCAAAAGACTTTTAGATTTCTTTTTTATTAAAAAACAACAGCCCAGCTGTGTACATATTTATGAGTAGCCAGAAAACAGATATCCTGTGACAACTGTATAAAGAAAATAAAAACTCATGCTAGTAGGACCATTTCAAAGCTTGGATAAATTACCGGTACTTTGAAGGACAACTCACACAATCCCCCAGTGGGCACGTCTAGTGGTAACTGGGGATTCTAGACATCATTGTGCACAAAAGTAACTTTCCCAAGCTTTGATCTTTTAAAAATGGATCTTTATGGATTACACAGCTACCCCTAAAGATCCTTTGTAGTAGATTTGTGCATCCATCATGCACTTTTCCATTACTCTCCTTTTTTCCAAATATGATGTTTGCACAAATTGAAAATAGACAGCCATGAGGACTGGCTCTGACAAAAATTTTACTTCTTTTTAATCAGGTGTAATTTGGCACAGGATAATCTCATTCTAAATCTCCTCTCACTCTTCAATTAATACAGATGTTAGTGGGCCAATGTATGTGAAAGATGCAAATTACAAGATCAGATTTTTTTGAAATGGGAGCCAATCTGCCACAGAACCAGAGGCCTACCTGCATAGGTTGTATAGCGGCAGTGAGGGGACAATTTTAATCAGGAAAACGGTGCAGGGACAAGTGTTGTTGTGGTTTGTTTTTTAAAAAAACACCCTTCCCCAACACTGAAGTCTTGATCAGATTCATGAGCCCCTAGGACTTTAAAACAAGGCAGCAGGAGGTCTTAATCTGCACATAATGTCGGCAATTAGATATGCCAGAGTGCCATCTGCTGTTCAGGATAGAGTTATGTTCAAAGTGCAGAGCACTTCTAACTCAAACATGTTCATGTAAAAACAACATTGATGGCCAACTTATTTTGAATGCTCAGTGTTACAGGAATAGCCATCAATTATTTACTGGATAATCTAAACATCACAAAGATAAATGATGAGGCACTCTTATCTACTTGTAAAAATATAGGGATAATACAATGTGTTATTGTACTATTAGTGAAAAAAGAACCAGGAACTTTATCACTGGCATAAAACAGATGAACAAAAAAATTTTCAGGGGGTTTGACCCATTCTGTTTTACCAATCTATACTTTATAGGGAACAGGAGACTGAAAACTGCATTCTCATTCTCATTACCACCATCAGCCAAAGTTAACTGAATTTTAAAACCATGAAAAAATAAAGATGTTGTAAAGTTTAAAATTTCTGAGTATAATACTTTTGAACTACAGAATAGCATCGAAGAGAAACTGGCCAAGATAATTACTAGACTAATGTTAAGGCCTGAATGCAT
This sequence comes from Gambelia wislizenii, assembly GCA_030847615.1. Lineage (NCBI taxonomy): Eukaryota > Metazoa > Chordata > Lepidosauria > Squamata > Crotaphytidae > Gambelia > Gambelia wislizenii. The sequence goes on along the minus strand of JAUMIR010000009.1, from coordinate 15,092,059 downwards.
GGAAGTAGAAAACTCCATATGCAAGGCACTGATGTTTTACCTTAGCCCACTTCTAATTTTTATTTTTTTATTGAGACACTTGGAGAAAGATGAAAGCATCATGATAAGAGGATGGAAGATAGCAAAGCTAATTTCATATCCATGTATCTTGTTTTAAACAGGGAGCAATCTTTAGACCAGATTTTGGAAGTGCTAATCCTACACAGAGCAGTCCAGACAACAAAGTCTTGCAGCAGCTTGAAGACTAAGGGTGGGATTCTATATCATGATCTACAAGGATCATGTAGATCAGGTGCTTCCAATGTATATTGGGCACCCCTGGTGTACTCTGGCACTTCATAGCCTTTGTTTGAATGCACATCAGGAATGCCCTGATGTGCATGAGTGTCCATTGCAGATCAGGGGTGTGGCACATCAGTCACTCCACTGGCTACCATTGCATAACAGACACTTAGATATTGCAATATCATGGTGGCCCTTAGGTGAATATGGATGCTGCAAAGCTAATCAGTTCTACTTCCTGCACACATAAGTCTACTTACAGAGACATAAGTCCCATGCTGAATTCCAATGTCAGATATTTCATTTGGCATCAACTACCAGGGACTGTAGTCCATGACGGTTGTGTGATAAATTTGCTAGTTTTTAAGGTGGCAGAAGACTCTTTAATGTTTGGTTCCAACAGATTAATATCACTATACCCTTTGGGATCAATCCAGAAATTACAAGAGATAAGCATTTGTTCAGTTTCTAATAAACCCTTTTAAAGTATAGATGCTTCCCAAGTAAAGAATGTAAATATAAAGGGAGGCAATTAGGAGTTCCACAATGTCTTCAGAATAAAGAAGACTGGCTAAGAAAAAACATTCATTTCCTCTTCCTGTTGTTAATTGCCATCAAGTTGACTTCAACTTATTGTGATCTTATAAATGAGAGACCTGCACGAGTCATCGACTGTCTTGCTGTGGTCTTGCAATCTTAGGGCCAGTGGCTTCCTTGACTGAATTAAGATTGCCTCTATCTTCCTTCCCTCCATTGTTTGGTAATTACAATAGCAGATAATAATAAGGGAAAATAGTAATCATGGGAGAGTAACACATGTTTGGAATCATATAATTAAGTGGAGTAAGCTAAGCACAAGACCATGGCTCCAGTTTAGATCTGCAAAGTTCCTCTACAGCTGGTGGAAGATTACATGATGGAGAAGAGTAACATATAACACTTGCCAGGCTTTCTTTCTGCATTTGTTGCAGTGACTGTTCAGTTCAGCAGTTTTCATGCATTCTTAATTCTGGTGAACCCTTTGTAAATCGACTCTCCCTTAAATCTTTGCAAACTGCAAAGGGGTTTATGAAAACCCAGTTTTCTTCTTCTCTCATACTACCAGAACCTGAGCTCATTCAATTAAACCAAATGGTGGGAAGTTCAGGGTAGACAAAAGGAAATATGTCAAACAACTATCACAGAATGTAGTAATTTTAATAATTTGTAAGCCACCTTGAATTTCTTTATCAGGAAAATGGCAGGGTATAAAGTCAGAATAACAACAGAATCCTAGAGTTGGAAGGGATCCCAAGGGTAGGGTTTCCATAATTCTCTGCCACAAAACCGGGACAGAGCACCCGCAGGGAGAGGGGAGGAAGGTGCCCAAAGACTCACCTCAACTTCGCATGGGAAGCAAGCGAGCAGGCAGAGGCGTGTTGGGTGCAGGAGGGAGGCAGGAGGGAGTGCCACCCCCCAAAAAAACAAACTGCCACCCAGGGAGGACCACACCCTGTACTCCCTCCCTCACTATGCCAGCCCATTGGCTGGGCTGCTCGAAGCAGCAGACAGATCCCGGATTCCCTCCAGATCTGGAGGAATCCGGGATCTGCTGCTTTGAACAGCCCAGCCGGCTAGGACAATTTTTAGTCCCTTTAATCTGGGATTTCCCCAGATTTTTGGGAGGTATAGAAACCCTGCCCAAGGGCCAACTGGTCCAACTGACTGTCAGTGCTGAAATCCACCAATAAAGCACCTGTAAGAGGAGGCCAGCTAATCTCTGTTTAAAAAACTCCAAAGAAGTTGGTCAGACCTCACCTAGAATACTGTGTCCAGTTCTGGGCACCACAATTCAAAAAGGATATTGACAAATTGGAGCATGTCCAGAGAAGGGCAACTAAAATGGTGAAAGGTCTGGAAACCATGCCTTATGAGGAGAGATTTAGGGAGCTGGGTATGTTTAGCCTGGAAAAAATCGGTTAAGAGGCGATATGATAGCCCTGTTTAAATATTTGAAGGGATGTCATGCTGAGAATGGAGCAGGCTTGTTTTCTGCTGCTCCAGAGGGTGGAACATGGAACAATGGATGCAAGCTCCAGGAACAGAGATTCCACCTCAACATTAGGAGGAACTTTTTGACAGTAAGAGCTGTTTGGCAGTGGAACACACTCCCTCGGAGCGTGGTGGGGTCTCCTTCCTTGGAGGTCTTTAAACAGAGGCTGGATTGCCATCTGTTGGGGATGCTTTGATCAAGATTTCCTGCGTGGCAGGGGGTTGGACTGGATGGCCCTCGTGGTCTCTTCCAACTCTACAATTCTATGATTCTATGGATATTGTTAAGGAATTAAATGAAAATAGTGAATTGTCATCTATTTTGAAAGGGGAAAATGAATGCAAATGAGCACATCACTGAAGACTATTGAAATACAAAAAAGTATGATTATGAAAATTATGAAAAGTTCTGGAACGATTCATGATTTAGCCCTGACGGAAGAAATATAATGCAGGTTTCTGACTTCATACTTCACAAGGTCATGCTAGAGCTGTATGGAAATGTAGATTTTAACCCCAAGGTAAGGTTGTGAGCATCTTAAAATGGAATTAAAGCTAGATTACAAAAACAAAACAAAACACCTATCAGTTAAAAACATGTATCAGTTTAAAAGAAGAAGTAAAACAATCAATACACAATTTAAAATTCACAATTTAAAATCATCTGGTTAGGCCTGCCGGAAGAGACTGGTCTTTAATGCTGCTTTAAATTCAGACAGTGTATGCAACTGTCGTATCTCTTCCGGCAAGCCATTCCACAATCTAGGGGCAGCTGGAAAAATGTCCTCTTGGTGACAGTTGCCAACCTAGCCCTAGCTGGCTGGAGCAAATGTTCCCCAGAGGACCTAAGTGTATGGAGTGGATTATATGGGAGAAGGCGATCCCGTAGTTAACCTGGACCCAAACCACATAAGGGCTTTAAAGGTAATAACCAATACTTTGTAACTTGCCCAGAAATGAATTGGCAGCCAGTGGAGTGATTTTAATATTGGTTTGATATGATCAATCCTGGATGTACCAGCGACTAATCTGGCTGCCATGTTTTGCACCAACTGAAGTTTCCAAACTTGGTACAGAGGTAGCCCAATTTACAGCGCACGGCAGAATCCAGCCTTGAGGTTACCAGTGTGTTCACTACCATCTTTAGGTCCTCAAACTCTAGGAAGGGGAACAGCTGGTGTAACAGCCAAAGCTGGTAGTAAGCACTCCTGGACGTCACATCTATCTGAGCTGTCATTTGGAGTGACGGATCCAGAAGCTGTGAGTACAGTCTTTCATGGGGAACAGGTCAACCCCATCCAGGACTGGTTGACATACCTCCAAACTCAGGTTAGGAACCTGGGTTATGACCCTATGAATATAAGACCTCCAAAATAACACCTTATTAACAGCCCTGCTCAGGTCCTGCAGACTCAGGGCTGCAGCTTCTTTGACTGCGTCTATCTACCTCTTCCTCTTTTCCCACTGCCCTCATAACTTTGTTATGTGCCTTCAAGTAATTCTGACTTATGACAACCCTACAGCAAAGCTATCATGGGGTTTTCTTGGTAAGATATATTCAGTGGGAGTTTGCCCTTGCCATCCTCTGAGGATGAGAGAGTGTGACTTGCCCAAGGTTACCCAGTAGTTCCATGGCCAAGCAGGGATTTGAACCTTGGTCTCCAGAGTCCTAGTCTAGCACTCAAACCACTACACCACACTGGTTCTTAACTTTGCCAAGTATTATACTGTAATCTCTTCCATTGAGTCACATAATCTCATGGTATGTCCGAAGTACAATAGTCTCGATTTAGTCATTTTGGCTTTTAAGGAGAGAGTTAAAGCTTGATTTGTTCTTGGATCCATTTATTTGTCTTTTTGGCATTCCATGCTATTTGTAGGACTCTCCTGCAGGAACACACCTATACACAGAAATACTAAATACTAAGGCATGGATTATCCTGACTTTGTTATTTAGTGATATATCTTTCCTCTTGAGGATCTTATCTAATTCCTTCCCTTATTCTTGAGAGTACAGAATAAACAAAATGACTGTGAAGAAATGATGGCATACATACTTCGCATGAGGTCAGCACATGGCTTCACTGCAGCTGCTAGCCAGAAATAAACCTTAAGCTACTTACTACTTGCAAGATCAGATTTCCAACTACTCAATCTTCCATGTAGTCTACTTCAATATAGAGAATAAAACAGAATCAGGTCCTCTGATTAACTCTGTTGTGGGAAGTTAAAAGAGCTTGAGCCAGTTCCATAGGAAAAATATATCAAAATAAGAATGGAATTATTAATTTTACCTTTCAGCAATGCAGCGACTCTATCCAAAGGAACATGGGAAAGAAAACTAAATGACAGATAATTAAGTATGTAGTGAAAAAAAGGCAAAACTGATGCAGTTATGCTTCATGCTGTGTCTACTTAATGTAAGTAAGAATCCATTAATCCCAAAGCAGAGCTTGAGAGGAGGCATATTAAACTCTCAAGAACATTCAGTTGGTTGTGAGTTTCATACCCTCCAACTAAACCTGATTTGGCAGGAAAGATCTTGATTACTCCTCTGTTATTCCACTTTTAAAGCTGCTTTTAAAATGTTTATCTTTCTTCCTCCCAATCTCACCCTTCCTCCTCAGCTTACTTTAGTTTCTGCAAACTGAGTAGTTTGCACTCAATTAACTCAGCAGGTGGAAGAGGAGAGAGGAGGCAGAATCTTGCTCTTCCCCCTAGGCTCAGGTTAAAGCAAACTGCTGCAACCACTCAGCTTGTGAGATCTTCTTAATTAATAACTTTTGCCATCTTGACTCTGTTCTGATGTTGCTTGGCCACATGCGTCTCAGTTTTCATTAGTGAAATGTTGGAGGGTATGGAGTTCTTTTTTTGCAATTTCAAGTTCCTTATTCTGTCGAAAGAAGCAGAGTTAGCCTGGATTAAAGAAGCAGACCACCCCAACAATATTCTGTGAATTTTATTTTTCAACTTGTCCCTAAAATGTTGCAGAATTTCAGCACCTTCCCTAATCCCACAGGAGAATATTAAATGAACTGCTGTCTCCCTAATTTTACCACTATTAACAGGGTGGATAATTTGGAGTGCCACTATTTTAATACTATTGAAGAAAGTGATAGATCCTTCTACTCCAGTGGCTCTTAACCTTTTCTTTACCAAGGACCCCCTTTAAATATATTTTGTTGCCACAGCCCCCCAAGACTTAACTCAAGATTTAAAACAACAACACCTGCTAACAACAACAATAATAATGCAATCACACCATCCATTAAACCTTTCCTCAGAAGCACTGCAGGGAGAGGGAAGACTTTTCTCCTGCTTCTTCCTGCATGTTTGTGGCTCGAGCGGATTGATGGCAGTGTGCAGGCCAAGCCAGCCAGCCTTTGCCTTGGCTCCTGTTACATGGCCACTCCACTGCAGAAGGAGTAGGGGCAAGCAGCTTTCAAGCCTTTGCAGACTCCCTGTGAGGACATTGCAACCCCCTGGGGGTCCATGAACCACAGGGCAAGAACCACTGTTCTAGTCTATATCTCTAAGCCAAGTGTTTCCTTTATCTACTAATATGAATTGGAACTACCATTTCATTTAGTATTAAGTGAATCAAAATTTATCTGAAAGGACGTTGTTGATACAGCTTTTGAAAATTTTATTTTTGCATTCCCCTTAACTGTTAGAAAATTGCAGTCGATTGCCCACAAGATATTGTTTAAACATTCTGCACCTCCAACTTAATCACCATAAACAGGGTGGGAAATTTGGGGCACAATTGTGGATTCAGTTTTAATTTGAACGGCTCTGCAACATAAGCTTTAGTCACATGTCCATGTCTCTGGTTGGTGCCAAGTGCTTTCAAGCATACTTCTTCCAGAGATCCAAAGACATTAGGAATTTCAACAGCTTTGCACCCACAAAATAAGCTGTGAGTCACACTAGAGTTTACATTCATGCTAGTGATAATAAAGAATTAGGAATTTGAGTGTCATCACATCATCAGAAAGCGAGAGAGCGGCACTGGTCTTATAAGAACAATAACAACAACAACAAAATGGACATGGGAGCCTAAAAACCATGCCCAATCTAGGTTCATTTCCCTTACTGTCAGACAATCAGACATGCAACACATCTTTTTTTTTTTGGTGAACAACATGGTTAATATCTGCGTTAAGAAACAACATTAAATTAAAAAAAAAAACCTATGGTAGACAGGGCTTGGATACTTTTCCTCTGCAGACCTATTAAGAAACTTCACATTGCTCATAGATTTCCCTACAGCACATTAGATACAATTTTTTCAGTATTATATCCTAGATTAAAAAGGTTCCATTAAACTATTTTCAGCTATAGATTATGGCAAGTCTTGTGATGATTTCCGCATACTAGACCCATGCATAATTTCCTAAAAGGACTGTGACTATTTCCATAAGAGAGAATTCAGCAGAATACTTGGGGAGAATTGACACATAAGCATGTTTACAACAGACACCATCAAGACAAATTTTCACTTTGGGAAACCAAGAAACTGTTTCCCCTCAATTAGTCTGGATAAGATCATGTGTTCTTCTGATGCACCACATTCGCAATTGCAGCTACCCCAGCCTACCATCTCATGCTTTCATTGAGCCAGTGCAAGAAACTTGTACTGTGCAAAAGCTTTCAGATGTAGTGAGAATTGTTGTGGCCTGTTTAGCATTTGACCTTACAGTACAACCTCCGTATCGGTGGGGAATACATTCCCAGACTTACTGTGGAAACAGTGGATAATAGTGAACCCTATTGAAACGAATGACTTCTGGCCCAACTTCTGGTGAAATAATACCATAGAATTGTACTGGAGGACCTAGAAAATGCCCAGAGGACATTTTTTCAGATGCAAGTAAGTGAAACTGTGGTTAGAGCTGGTCCAGTAATTATGAATCTGTCAACATATAACAAAATATTTCATTTTTTAAATTCTGGAGAGCAAAATAATCAGATAAGATTTGAACCCATATATCTGCATCTAAATAGTTGTAAAAATATGTGGTGTAGTGCTTAGAGTATTGGACTGGGACTTTGTAGGTGCAAGTTTGAATCTAAACTGTACTATTAAATACACTAGATAAGCTTGGGCTAGTCACTCTCTCTCAACCAGACCAATCCTGCATTGAGGAAGACTCAATAGCCCATGAGGCTCCTTCCAACGATGATTCTATGATTCTAAGTTCTCTTTGACAGAAATATTCCCCTTCAGTTGCTTTATTTTGTTTAACATCCAGGATGTCAGGGCCATCCACGAATTCTAAGGCATAGAGTGGAGTTCGTGGAGGTCCCTGACATTTTCATGGTTTGAGACTGGCTCTGCCTTGGGCCTCTGGAATGTTTGGGAGATGTTGGTTTCCATGGGAACGCTGTTCATCCCGGGAGCTCAAGGTCGGCCAGATGGCCTGGCAGATCTCTCACCTCCGAAGTGAGAAGTAGATAGAAAAGTAGATAGAAGAAAGTTACCTAACTTAGATGAAAGAGTCCCTAAAAGCTGACTCTCATGCATGCGTGCAAGAAATCTGGAGGCTCCTCTGCTTTATTACCAACAACAGGGGGGTCCTGTGAGATAAGCCTGCTGTGTGTTGTAGTTTGCTGATTCAGCCTAATGGGTTTGCAGTTGCTTTAAGCTATTATTTAGTTTCAGCATGATGGGAATTATAGTACTTGAAAGCCATGCTTAGTTTCGTGAACAACCATGAACGCTCTATTGTCTTGTTCTGAAAACTCTGACGTGGATTTCTGTGGAATGCAGTGCAGAGAGAGAAGTTGCTTTCTGAAATTTATCCTGACTCAGGGACTCACCGCACTCTGAATTAAAGTGGCAGTGCAGCAGGAAGTTTCCATCTTCTGTGCTGCCTTACTGCATGACATTGTTGTTATTTTTTTCTGGTCCCATGGGAAAATCCTGTTAGCAAAAAGACGTGGTTTTACCTTGGTCTCCCATGGGACTGGAATGAAAGAATACCAGAAAATCGACCACATCATGCAGTAAGGCAGCATGGAAGATGGAACCTTCTTGGTATCGATATAGAAGAGGCAGAATGTGATAAAATCTTATTTGGAGAAAAGAAAAAGTTGATTGCAAAAATATATAGTCTGCTATTGAAACTGACTTTAGAAACAGAGGTGGTCAAACATTACATGAATTAAATGGGCCCAACAAATAGGTCATGAAATAAAATTAGAAGAGTGGGGAAAAACTTGGAAAGTAAATATCGGCTTTACAAGAAGCTATACATTGAAAGAATTTTTTTTACAAATTGATGAATATGTGGCATCTTACTCCAGAGAGAATGGAAAAAAATGTATAAAAACGTACCCAATATATGCTGGAAGTGTGAGAAAGCGAAAGGCACTTACATGCATATATGGTGGACTTGTGAAAAGACAAAAAAGTTCTGGAAGGAGATTTATAAAGTAATTGCCAAGACATTAAAAATAGAATTGCCCATAGAACCAGAATTGTCCCTATTAATATGCTACATAACTTAAGTCCGAATATCCAAAAGAAATATGGAAGAATATTATTATACGCCGTAACTGCGGCCAGATTATTATTTGCTAGGAAGTGGAAAGGGAAACAACTTCCCTCAATTAATGAATGGATAAGGAAAATGAAAGAATTTTATTATAATATAGAAAGACTGTCAATAATGTTGGATGAGAAAAGGACATGGAATGACCTGGAATGTTGGGAAGATATAATCAATTTGGACGAAAACCTAGAGGAGGAATGAATTAGTAATATTCCTAAATTGGAATATTGGAGTGGAATTTATCGGAATAAAATATCAACTAAAGATGGAAAAGTAGGTTAAACGAAAGGTTGAATAGTAGAAAAGAGGGAAAAAGAATATACAGAGTTATAGACCTGGATAATGAAAGAAAGGAAGCCAATGTGTGAGGAAGAAGGTATGAAGATGTATGAAGGTGAGAAAGTGAGAAAGAAGATAGCTTAGAATAATGAGAAAAATAAATATAATTACAGGTATCTGGATGCATGAAAGTGTGAAAGATTTAGGTGTATATTTTACTGGGGTTTTTTTTCTTTTTTTTCTTTTTGGAAAATGTTATGTATGTTATGTAATGTTAAGTTATGTTACTTTAAGGAATGTAAGTTATGTTAAGTTATGTTATGTTAATGATTGTTTTAATAAAAAATATTAAAAAAAAAGAAGATGGAACCTTCTTGCTGCACTGCCGCTTTTCTTCAGAGTGCTGTAAGCCCCTCAGAACCTCATTCCACACCGAAGTAAAGCAGCAGTGCAGCCGGAAGGTTCCGCTTCCTGTGCTGCCTTACCACATGACACCATTGTTGTTCTTTCAGTGCTCTGCTGTTCTGGTCGTGTGGGAGACGGAGGTAAAACTTTTACTAATTTTCCAGTTAGTAAAAATATGCAGATTTACCTCCATTGCCCGTGGGACTAGAATGGCAGAACACCGGAAGAACAATGTCATGCGGTAAGGTAGCACAGAAAGCAGAACCTTTTGGCTGCCCTGCTGTTTTACTTCGGCATGGGATAAGGTTCTTAAGCGCTCCAAAGAAGCTTATTTAGCAAAACATCACTAAGAGGAGGGTGAGAAAATGCGGCAACCGCTTCACCGTTTTCTCTTCTTGCCTATCCAGCATTTTCAAGACAATCAATTGTAGACAACATAACGTTCCTAAAGGCATAAAAGCTTTGCTTATTTGTCATTTAGAGGCTGTCTAAACAGTGAAAATATTCCTCACAGAATGTGAGGAGAATCCTACCTGTCTTAATGCGATCCCACATCATTTTGCCATATTCAAAAGGAGAGGGGGGGGGCAAAAATGTCAAAAATTCCCAGGGAAAAGCCTTCGTGGCTTTTCCTGGAGTTAAAAAAACAAACAAAAACCTCTATGATATTTTAAACCGGAAGTCCCATTATTTTCAATGGTGTTCGCTATTATCCACGGTTTTTGGTATCTATGCCCCCCAGAACCAATCCCCAGCAGATATGGGGGTCCTACAGTAGTTTTTTTTTAACAGAGAAGAAGTTCCATTTGTGATGTGATTATATAGTTGTTCTCTTTAAGATTGTATAATGATTAACATCTTGATGCTGTTTTGAGCATGTATGATGTTCAAGGAATAATTATCCTGGTTATAGAACGACGCTGTTTTAATGTCATTTTCTTATTCGAATCTATTCTCATTTCGCAAGTGACTCATTGTTGAAAGATTGGTGCAATTTCACTGTGTTATATGATTGAATGTTGTATTGTGCACCACACATATCATCGTATCCTAAAAAGTGTTTGGGATAAAATTGATATAATTGTATTTCATATAGTCTGATAGGACATAATGTCTCAATTTTTCTGACGTTGAGCAAAATGCCATTACTGCAGGGCACTCCAGGGTTGGTTTTGTTTTGTGTTTTGGAGTCCTATAGACAAGCCCTTAGGGGCCACCACCATTTTGTTTTTGGTGCACCCGACTGTGCAGTTGCTTTAAATAAAACTTCCTTGCTCTCAAGTTTTGCTGTTGGTCACTTTTCTCACTCCAGGAATGGAAACCCCCATCACACCTGTAGTACCTTTAAAGTTTGTGTAGAAGAGGGAATTTTAGCAGTTGTTGCTTTGTCACGCCATTAGGGACTAAGCAAAACCTGCTGTCGCCCCTTCTGCTACACACCATTGAAAGCACAAGAGCCTCTGCAGTTTTCATTCTGGCAATCCCTTAGCCTGTGTGTTTCTCATCAGGACTTTATCACACTACACTGTTATAGCACCATTATTCCACTTTTAATGCTATGGCTGCCTCCTGTGGAATTCTGGGGTTTGTAGTTTACTGAGGCCTAAGAGCTCTTTGGGTGAGAATGCTAATTGTTCCTCCCTGAACTACAAACCCTAGAATTACACAGGAGGCAGGCAGAGCAGTTAAAGTGGAATAATAGTGGTATAAAAGTGTAGTGTGATAATCTTGATCAGCCAAAGCCACAAAAAATGTAGCAACACCATCATGAAAAATGCCTCATTAATTTACCACACTATACTGTTATAGCACTATCGTTCCACTTTAACTGCTCTGGCTGCCTCCTGTGGAATCCTTGGATTTGTAGTTTAGGGAGGGGCATTTAGCACTCTCAGCCAGAGAGCTCTTAGGCCTCCCTAAATTACAAACCCCAGAATTCCACAGGAGGCAGCCATATAATTTAAAGTGGAATAATAGTGCTACAACAGTACAGTGTGATAACCTCATTACACTGTTATAGCGCTATTGTTCCACTTTAACAGCTATGGTTGCCTCCTGTGGAATCCTGGGATTTGTAGTTCATGGAGGGGCATTTAGAACTCTCACCCAAGAGAGCTCTTAGTTCTCCCTAAACTACAAACCCCAGAATTCCACAGGAGGCAGCCAGAGCCGTTAAAGTGGAGCGTAATAGCACAACAACAGCGCAGCACGATAATATCTGAGGGGAATGGAGCTGAGGGGAAAACAGAGACCAGCCTACTTATTACCCGGATGACATTGGGCGTTGCTCGGTGGGGAGGCAACCGCCCTATAGAGAAGCATACTTTGGGAAAGACAACCTATAACCGAAGAGGGGCGGGCAGGGATAGACCACACCCCTTTCTCCTTTTTCTCTCTCCTCCCCCCGCCCCGCCCAGCGCGAGTCGCGCGCGCATCTGACTGTTGGTCACACCTGTTTATAGAACCGGAAGTCTTGCGCAAATTGGGGCAGGAGGGCCCGCCTCGTCTTCCCTCTTCCAATCAGAACTCGCTTTTCTTCCTCCGCCCCGCCTCTTCTCAAACGGATGTTGATGTCCGCTGGTGTTTTCCCCCCGGCCCTTTTCCCTCAGCCGCCGAAGGGATGGTTCTGGTTTCTTCCTCCTCTCTTCTTGGCCCACGGTCGCTTCAGCTAAGGCAGGCCGGTAAGCGCGGCGCCTTTCTTCCCTTCCCTTCCCTTCCCTTCCCTTCCCTTCCCTTCCCTTCCCCTGGGAGGCAGAGAACGGAAATGCGGACTTGTTTCTCCCTTTCTCCTCTGTTCGTATAAACGGGTTATTGCTATACAGAGGCTCGGGGAAGTTAACAGGTCCTTTTCTCCGCCAACCTTGGCAAAGAATTGGAACGAGAAAGATAATGGTGGCTCTTCGGATGTGGTAAAACTGCAATAACCATCACCCCTTACTACTAGCTAGGGCTGATGGGAATTACAGTCCATCAGTATCTGATGGGTCATATGGTCTCCATCTATGAGTTTAAAACCCTATAATCTTCGGTACAGTAGGATCCCCCCATATCCGCGGGGGTTTGGTTTTCTGTATAAAAGCTCTACAAAATGACCTAGGGCTGTGTTTTTTAACCTGGAGTCCCTGGACCCCCTGGGGTCCGCAATGTCCTCACAGGGGGTCCACGAAGGCTTGAAGGCTGCTTGGCCCACCCTCTCCCTGCAGTGGAGTGGCCATGTAACAGGAGCCAAGGCAAAGGCTGGCTGGCTTGGCTTGCACATTGCCATTCAATTTGCTCCAGCCACAAACATGCAGGAAGAAGCAGGAAAAAGGCTTTTCCTCTCCCTGCAGTGCCTCTGAGGGAAGGTTTAATGCAGCCTTTCTTAACCCTTTTACCCTGGTGGAACCCTTGAAACACTTTCCAGGTCTCAGAACCCCTACCTAAAGATTATTGTATCTACAGTTTCAAAAAACTACAGTGTGTGTGTGTCTGTGTACCGTTGTCCCTCCATATCCATGCATTTAAGTATTCATGGCTTGAAAATATTCTTTAAAAAAATAATAATCCAAAAAGCAAACCTTGATTTTGCCATCTTATATAAGGGACACCATTGCATGTAATGAGACTTGAGTATTCACGGATTTTGGTATGCATGGGGGTCCTGGAACCAAACCCCAGCGAATATGAAGGGACAACCGTAATCTTCAGTACAGTAGGACCCCCATATCCGCAGAGGTTTGGTTCCCAGACTTACCATGGATAACAGCGAACGCCATTGAAGATAATGGGGCTTCCAGTTTAAAATACCATAGAGTTGCCTTGGAGGACCTAAGAAATGGCTAGAGACACCTCTCTAGGCATTTTCTAGGAAGATGCTCTGGTACATCTTCTGTTTTGTGTCCTGTGGATAAATGAAAATGTGGATATTGGTTCCGTGGATACAAGGGTCCTACTGTATTGCTTTTTCCTCACTTCTGTGTGGTTGGGCTACAACAACCGTCATTCTTTGCTACTGGCTAGGGCTGATGGGAGTTACAGTTAATCAGTGTCTCCATCCATGAGGTCATATAGTCTCCATCCATGAGTTTAAAACCCTATAATCTTCGGTCCAGTAGGCCCCCTGCCATATCCGTGAGGGGTTGGTTCCCGGAAACTGTGGATAACAGCGAACACCATTGAAAATAATGGGACTTTCGGTTTATTATAATAATAATAATAATAATAATATAATTTATTTATTTTCTGCCTTTTCCCTAGGGAATCAAGGTGGAGCACAACATAATTATAACAATAAAGTACCATAGAATTGCCTTGGAGGACCTAGAAAATAGCTAGAGAGGATGCCTCTCTAGGCATTTTCTAGGAAGAATCTATGGTAGGTGTGCTGTTTTTTGTCCCGTGGATAAATGAAAATGTGGATATTGGTTCCATGGATACAGGAGTCCTAATGTATTGCTTTGCCCCCACCTTCCATGTGGTTGGACTACAATAACTGTCATTCCTCGCTACTGGCTAGGTCTGGTGGAAGTTACAGTCAAATAGTATGTGGTGGGTCAGATGGTCTCCATCCAATCCTATAATCTTGGTTATTGCATTTTTCTCTTCCATATGGCTTTTGTGGGGGTGTTTTATGATTGCAAAGGGGGAAAGTTGGGTAACATAATTTGGGAGTTTTCAAAAGAAGTCATAGAACCATAAAGTTGGAAGAGACCTCAAAGGCCATCCAGTCCAACCCCCTGCCATGCAGGAATACACAATCAAAGCATTCCAGACAGATGGCCATCTGTAGTCTGCTGCAGCATAAAAAAAGAGAAAAGGAGAAGGAGGGGAAAGGGGAATCAAGCAGCACCTTTAAGACAGATTTTTATTTTAGCATGCGTTTTCTTGGATATCAGTTCAGTTAAATCCACTTGATATCTGTAAAAATTCATGTTAAAACAAAAGTCAGTTAGTTTTAAAAGTGCTGCAAGGCTCCTTTTTTGTTGTTGGTCTTTCCCCTCCCTTCCTCCATATATAATACAGGAGTTTTATTAGCGTGAATAGTTTGCTTGTCATGTGTAATGAAACTCACTTGGTATTGTCTATTCTTATGAGTGATGGGACTCTCAGGAAGGAAGCTATCCTATCGCTTGTTACTCGGAGAAATGCAAAACAGAAGGAACTTGAAACATTACTACTATGAATACCTTTATTTCTGCACTGCCTTTTCGGCAAAACTGGGACTCAGGGTGGCTTACAATTTAAAACAAGTGCAATATACCTAGCTAAAAACCTTTATTTCTGCACTGCCTTTTCTGAAAAACTGAGACTTGGTGGCTTACAATTTTAAACAAGTGCAATATAGCTAAAAACATAAAAAGTCAACACTAAAATGAAATTAATGTCCACTTAGTCCGCTGTTTACTGTATTAAAGCAATTTAAAACCTACAGCTAAAAGGATAAAAAAAGCAATTTAAAAACACTTCAGAAAAGCACTAGAGCACCTTCTAAAGCCCTTTCTTTAAAAACCTTAAGGCTCAAAAACCTCTCAGGATTAAAAAAAGGTCTTTGCCAGTAAAAAAAAAAAAAAAGTCTTTGCCATTGTGTCCCACGATGTATATACAGTTGTCCCTCCACATTCGTGGGGGTTAGGTTCTTGAGACCCCCGCGAATGTGGAAAACCTGCGGATAACAGATGCTGCTCCCGCAGCCCCCCCCAGAGGGAGGGAGGCAGCGAGAGGGTGTCTGGCCAGCCTGGCTGGCCTTTCCGCAGCCTTTCTGAGGGAACTCCAGGCCTTAGAAGCCCCGGAGCCTGCTGAGGAAGGCCGGGGAAGGCAGCGTGTGGGTGGGGAGGAGGCTGCGCTGCCTCTCCCCGGCCTTTCTCACCCCACCGCCTTTCCCAGAGTGGCCGCGGCAGTCACTCTCCTCCACCCCCCCGCCCTTCCCAGAGTGGCCGTGGGGGCTCCTGAAGCCCCCAAAGTCACTCTCCTCCACCCCCCCGCCCTTCCCAGAGTGGCCACGGGGGCTCCTGAAGCCCCCGAAGTCACTCTCCTCCACCCCCCCCGCCCTTCCCAGAGTGGCCACGGGGGCTCTTGAAGCCCCCGAAGTCACTCTCCCTCACCCCTCGCCCTTCCCAGAGTGGCCGCGGGGGCTCCTGAAGCCCCCGAAGTCACTCTCCTCCACCCCCTGCCCTTCCCAGAGTGGCTGTGGGGGCTCCTGAAGCCCCCGAAGTCACTCTCCTCCACCCCCTCGCCCTTCCCAGAGTGGCCGCGGGGGCTCCTGAAGCCCCCGCCGTCACTCTCCTCCACCCCCTCGCCGTTCCCAGAGTGGCCGCGGGGGCTCCTGAAGCCCCCGCCGTCACTCTCCCTCACCCCCCCGCTCTTCCCAGAGTGGTGTAGAGGTCCCTCGCTGCCTTGGGAAGGGACTGGGGTGGAATGAGGGAGGCTTTCCACCCCCCTTTCCCAAGGCAGTGAAGGGATTCCTGAGAACACCTTCGCTGCCTTGGGAAGGGACGGAGTGGAGAGGGTGGGGCAGGCAGCTTTCCGCGAATAATCAAAACCGCGAATGTGAAAGCCGCGAATGTGGAGGGGCAACTGTAATTTGTGGAATAAAACTGTTTTTTCTCTCTCACACATCAGATTTCTTGTCTGTTTTTCTTGAGCTTGGCAGTTGAGCCTTAAAAGAACAGTGCTTCTGGAAACCAATCCCAATTGAAAAATGGGAAAAAGCATGGAGGGATGCCCAAAAATTTACTTTATCGCAAAGCTTAAAAGAAAACTATTTGAAGATATTCTATAGATGGTATCTCACTCCCGTCAAATTGGACAAGATCTACAAAACTGGCAAACAGAACTGTTGGAAGTGTGAAAGTGCTAAGGGAACTCTTTTTCACATATGGTGGAACTGCCCCAGAACTAAAAGCTACTGGAGAAAAATACACAATAAGATCTCCGAAATACTAAATTTAAAATTCCCATTGAAACCTGAAATATATTTATTAAATATGGTGGATCAACTAAAAGAGAAGATTAAACTAGCCTCTTGGAGAGTACTCCTATATATGATTACAGCGGCAAGACTACTGTTCGCCTCAAAATGGAAAAAGAAAGAACTCCCAACACTCGAGGACTGGTCAATAAAACTTTGTGAAATGATGGAAATGGACAGATTGACGGTATTATTAAAAGATAAGACTAATACGATGATAGAGATCGAATGGGAACCCATTAAAAAGTTCTGGAAACGAAATTGGACTATCACGAAGAATTTGGACTTTTGAATTGAAATTGAATCATTCTGTTTAGTGTTGTAGATACACCTATGCAAATTTAGACAGATCTTTTTACTTAGATTGATTAACATCAAATATTGTCCAAATTAACATGGGTCATACAAGAATGTTAGAGGATACATGGTAGGACACAAAAATAAGGATTCTGAACTTATATACTGATGTATCCCTATATTAGTATATAAGTGTGAATGCAAGAACAAAGATAGGTAACCCTGTTTGTTCCTTGGGGGGACTATAGGGAACTTAAGAAATAGGGAAAAGAGATAACGGTAATTGCATAACTCATTGCTGAAATGACAGGAAAAAAAAAAGAGAGAAGAAGTGAAAATAGGTAGGATAATGAGAATATACAGTAACTTATTAATCAAAATCTTTTATTTATGTTACTTTTTTTTCCTTTTTTCCATTTTTAGCAATGTAATAATAATATGGTTACATGTAATATGAGAGAATACAACTGAATGTATATATTTCATATATTGGATTAAGCTTAACAAATGTAACTGTAATAAAAATTAAATTAAAAAAAAAAAGAACAGTGCTTCTGGAAAATAGCCTGCTATGAACATTATTGAAAAATAATTGGTCTTCCATTTTTCTTTTTAGAAATGAACAGCTTCTGCAACATCTAGAATCCTAATATGGTGGCAGTGCCAGTTTCTGCCATGGCATCAGAACTTTGTAAAACAATAACAGAGGCAAAGCTAGAAAGACATAAGAACTTGTTCTTAAACTACCGGAATCTGCATCATTTTCCTTTAGAGCTGCTGAAAGATGAAGGTCTTCAGTACTTGGAAAGACTCTATATGAAAAGAAATTCATTGACCACCTTGGTATGACTCTTTTTGAATAACTAGTAAGATGTTTATGATGTGTTGGATCTGTGTGGAGAATGCTGTCGTTGAGTCTGATGCATCATTTTTTCCATATAGAAATGAATGGCAGCTTTTCACTTCTGTGTTAAACAGTATAAAGGGAGTGTGGGGATACCGTTATGGTAGGAGCTAATTCTCCTCCCTTCTGTTAGCAACTGCAAATACTGAATCATGTCTTCTGCAAAATTCTTTTTCTTTGCCATGCCGTGTTGTCACAAAGTGTTGGGCAATGGAGACAGAACACCGAGGACTGGCTTCTAGGTTTATGTGAAGTTACATTTGAAAATTCATATTTCAATTGTCCCTCCATATCCATGGATTTGGTATCTACGGATTTAAGTATTCACTGCTTGAAAATATTCTTTAAAAAATAATAATCCAAAAAGCAAACCTTGATTTTGCCATCTTATATAAGGGACATCATTTTGCTATGCCATTGCATATAATGGGACTTGAGTATTCATGGATTTTGGTATGCACGGGGGGTCCTGGGACCAAACCCCAGCGAATATGAAGGTACAACTGTAATCTGCTTATTTACTGTAAAAAGTATGATCTTGCAAAATGCTCTACTAATTAAAAAACTTGTTGCTCTGAACAAAGTATACATCTAATGCAGATTCCACAGAATGAAAAATCCTTCAAATTATAAATGGATTTTAAACATGGCAATTGATTGTTCACAGCAGCGTATCTGTAAAAGCCATTTCCTTTACTAGTCCTGCAATGAGCATAAAAGTGTCTCTGCCAAATCCCTAGTTTTCACTGGGCTGTACTACTTCATACTTCAAGTAGAAGCTCAAAATTAGCAAGTTGTGTAGAAGCCTAGATCAAAACAATCAAAACAATTGTTGATTGTTCGGTTTCTTTATGGAGGGTATGCTTTTATAAGCAGGAACATTTGATGTTGTGAGTTATAAGCAAGTAGACTTATATTTAGTCTTTTTTACCACCTTGGGGTGGACAAGGCCAAAGACAGCCTAGTGAGGAGGGAGCATGATGTTCTGATTACATGACTTGTGGGAGCTTCCTATGAAAATGGAAGGTCTATGGGGAACTTGTTTCAGTGTAGATATGTCCTTAGGAATTCCTTACTTAGGTATATCACCTCAGTGAGCAATGATCCTGTATAAGGCTCATAGATATACTGCAATATACTTGTTGACAGATACCTTCCAGGATGTTTTTCAACTTTGTTTTAGCAGTACAGTCTTCAAAGAAGGTTGGCAGTCTATATTTGAATGACCAACTTTCTGAAGGTTCTGTTCCTCTATGTGTCCACATTCAGACAGGCCCATCTTGGTTTAACAAACTGAGATATGTACCACTGAATCCACGGAGTTATTGAGCAGTGTTACAGTTTGACCAAGAACTCTCTATTTAACCATATTTTGTTATTTCATAAGAACCAGGAAACTGCAATTGCTCAACACCCAACCTTGTTGTAAAGCTGGGGAACTATAGTTTTTTAGTTTGGAAATGGAAAGAAAATATGGTTAAATAGAGAATTCCTTGTTTAATTGTAGCTCATGCAGAGAGAGGAGCAAAATGGTTTCATATAATGTGGAAAATTGTGTATATCTGAACCAACCCAATTTCTGTTGAGGTAAGTTAGATCAAGTCTTTACTGACTCCATTTTGCCATCTAATTTGCACTGTCTCTTATGTATATGTCATCAGGCTGTAGCACAGGTGCTGTTGTTGGGAAGGACTCAGGTGTGTTCCTTGGAGTCCTCAACTTTTTTTTAGGTAATATACTTTTTATTGGTATAATCATCTTGCAGAGTTACAGAAGCGAAATAAAACAAAAATATATCAAAATTCATCAACAATAAAAATACTCTGACTTCCCTCGTCAAAATAACTTAAAGTGTTTGTCCTACTTTGTACAGATTGTTTCTATCCTTCCCTCTATTCTATTTAAAATGACCTCTTTACTTTTAACTTTTTATACGTTAGCTAATGCTTCTTCTATCTCATCCCTCCTGTTCGTCATTTCCTTCTTTGTTTCCCCTTCCTCCCTTCTCTATTTCTTGACCCTCTCATTTGTTTCTTCATTTATTTGGTTACTCATGATCTGTCTATGATTTCTTTGCCCTATATCTCTGTGTCCTTATCAACACTCCATCTTAACTTACAGTAATTGAGTACTGGTAGCCATTCTTCTTCTGTTTTTGCTGCCGCCTCTTGATTGATTATTCGAGTTAGTTTATCGTTTTCTCTCATTATTATTATTTTGTTTAACCAATTTTCTATCAGTGGTTCTCCTTTATTTTTCCATTGTGCAGCAATAACTATGCGGGCGGCCGTGCATAAATAAAGTAGTGTTCGCCAATATTTCCCCTCTACTCTTTTTATCAAAATTGAAGTAATATTGAGAAGGTACAGCTTCGGGTTCAATTCAAATTCAATATTAAATATTTTTTGAATTATTCTATGCACTTTCGTCCAAAATTTACGTATAATTGGACAAGTCCACCATGCATGCTTCAGTGTACCTATTTCTTTATGACATTTCCAACAACTCTTCTCTTTTAAGCCATAGATTTTGCTTATTCTATCTGGTGTTAAGTACTATCTATTACTTATCTTGAAAAAGTTTTCTTTCAAATCCTGACAGGCCGTGAACTTTTTTGTTTTCTTCCACGCTTCTTCCCATTCGTTTAATTGAATTTCTTCTCCTCAACTTTTTAGGGTCTACTCTTAAGTTAAAAAGAAGTGAATATGAGTGACCATTTTCTCGCTCCTTTCCCAATCAACATGAAATGTATATTCAGTGCTGAAAGAAAACATGATATATAAAGACTTGCTAGAAAATGAAGGAGTGTGTTTTCATCAAAGCAAGTTCCTTTTGGAAAAGAGATGGCAATGGATCTGGTAGTGACTTGTTTTCTAGACAGTTTTGTAGACTGTGAGCGGGTATAGTTACTGATCTCTATCAAAGAGTCATTGAAGATTTTTGCATTCTCTGAGGGGAGGAGCGAACAGGAATTCATCAACATGGGTAACGTCTACTACTGCCCCGACGGAAGCAGTAAGTACGACCATGGTCACATGGTCATCCAAAGATTTCTTTGTCTTCTTTCCTGACCATGAGGCCAGTTCTACTTCCTGCTTTCGCCCAGTACAGACGCAGAGAACTGAGCTGAATTTCTCTTCACTTCTCTTCTCCTAGATTTCACTCTAACTCTTAATTTCCTCTCCTACCTTCCCCCCCTCCTTCCCTCCTTCCTTAAAAAAACAAAAACAAAACCCTTTTCCTTCCTCTCCTCTTTCTTTCTCTCCGGCCACATGGCGAAGGGGACAGGAAGGAACGCGGCTTCAGGCAGCAAGAGCCAGAAGCCAGGAGGATCTACGGCGGCCCCAGCATCCCCGGCGCTGCTGGGAGATCCCGGGCAACCGCCGGTCGCCAACGCGGAGGCGGGCCACTCGGCGAGTGAGCCCAGCCCGCTGAGGGGGAAGGCGACCGCGAAGTCGCTCCTCAGCCGTGCCGAGCGCGAGTGGGGAGCGGCGGAGGAGGGCGCGCAGGAGGCCGAGCAGCAGCCCAGGCCGACCGCCACACAGGACGACGCCCGGGACCAGGAAGAAGGGGAAAACGGGGGCAGTTGGCCCCCGCAGGTACCAGGCACCAGGGAGGGGGCCCCCTTAGAGCCGACGCGGACTCCCCTTTTCCCCTTGCTGCCGCCCAGTAGGCCATCGCCGAGGGAGTTCCAGCTCCCGGCGGAATGGTTGGCGGCCTTCCTCCAAGCGGACCGGGAGGGAGCAGGGACTGCATCGGGGTCTGGGCAGGCTGAACCCTACCCCAGACCGCTGGCCACGTGGTCGCCTTTGGTGGCGGGCGCCATCTTGGATGGCATCCAGGCGGCGCCGACCCCAGGAGACCCCCCCACTCAGACCCTCCAACTTCCAACCACCGTCCCGGTTCCCCCCACAAGCACGGGGGCGCAGCCCGGCCTGGCGTCTGACTCCCGCCCGAGCCCCCCCCACGCCTCTAACGCCACGGCTTGACCGTTTTGTCTCCCCCGCCTCCCCCCCCACGCCCGGGGCGGCAAAAACGGAGATCCTCAAGGTGGCCCTCAGCCTGCTTTTGTCAGCCTTCTTGCCGGCAGAAGCCCCCCCAAGCCAGAGAGCCTTTCCGCGGCCAGTGCCGCCGGAGCAGTTCATGGGCATGGTGGGAGCTGGGCTGTTTCCCGCCCAGATGCCCTGCTCTCACGAGAGGCAGGGGCCAGGCACCTCCATGGCATTCGCCCACTGCGGCCACCCCGTGGCCTGTGTGGCAGCCCCGCTTTCCTGTGGGCAGGACCCTCTGCAGGGGTCCTCCCGCATGGTTCCTGGAGGGGGACTACCCCACCCCCCGCCCGTCACATCGGCCACCGCTCCTCCCACCACTCAGGAACACGCGCCCACAAGCGCGCAGGCTGCCAGGCAAACGGATACCTCAACCCGGGCAAGCCAGCCAGACGCGGCCTCAAGGCCTTCCCCCTCTGATCCACCCCGAGCTGACCCAGGGAGATCCAAGAAGAGGAAGGCCACCCCCCCTCCTCACTCCTCAGAGGAATCAGAGGATGAGAGGGATGATGATACGCAACTGTTGGACATCCTTAAGGGAGTCCCTAACGACACCCAGGATGAGGCTAATCCAGGCAAGGAGGATGGGGAATGTTCGGAGGAGGAGTCGGCCGACCCTTCCCCTGATCTGTCGGATAGGCTCTTCAACGGGGAGGCCTACTCCACCCTCCTCAATAGGCTCATAGCAGCACTTGAATTGGGGGAAGAAGAAGACCAGGCGTCTTCCAAACCCCCTGCCAAGAAAAGGAGCAAGAGGGTCCAGGCGGTTCTGAAAACCCCAGTGGTTCAGAAGACCTACATCCCTTTCCCAGATACCCTGGAGCACCTCCTCCAGGAAGAATGGGACAAGCCAGCGCTGGGGAAGCGAGGCACCCTGATGGCCCAAAAATTCTACACGCTCTCCCCCCAAAGATGGAGAAGCTGAAGACCCCAGTGGTCGACAAGCCTGTTGCCTCCCTGGTTTCTAATTTCCTCGTGCCCAAGGAAGGTGAAGCCCTCCTTAAGGACTCAGATGAGAAAAGAGCGGACGCAGCCTTGAAGAAAGTGAGAGCCACGGCTACCGCCTCTCTCTTTACCAGAGCAATCATCCTATGGATAGATGAGCTGATCCGCGCCACACAGCTGGACACGCGAACCCTCGACAAGGCCCTGAACAGGATTAAATTCGCTCTTCTCTTGGTGGCGGATGCATCGACGGACGCCTTCTCGTTTGCCAACAGATCCATCGGCGCGGCAGCCCTGGGCAGGAGATCAATTTGGCTGAAGCACTGGAACGCGGATTCTCACTCAAGAGCTCACCTCTGTACTGCCCCATTTAAGGGCACTAAGCTCTTCGGCGAGGAGGCTTTGAAGGACGTTCTAGTAGAAACGAAAGAAAAGAAGCAAGCTATGCTCTCCTTGCCATGCAAGTCGGACAAAACACCGTCCAGACGCTCTTCACAGCAGTCTCAGTCCTTTCGTTCCTCAAGACCTTATAGCAGGCAGAGGGACTCCAGGCCTTTCCGCCCAACCTGGGCCAAGACTAACCAGATCATCCGCCACACATCCACGTCTCAGCCGTCCGGATCCCGCAAGGGAGGTCACTCCCACTCTAAGGGGTCCTCCAAGCAACAGTTCTGACTCCCCCCCTCCGCCTGTGGGGGGCCGTTTGAGCCTGTTTTTCGAAGTCTGGTCAAATTCCACAACGGACAAATGGGTACTCAATACAATCCTACACGCTTACCGGCTGGAGTTCAGGACCAGACCGAGAGAAAGGTTCATTCCCGGCCCTGTCCCTTCAAACCCCAAAAAGGCGGAGGAGATTCGCAGTGCCATTCACCACCTGCTAGACATTCAGGCAATCGAGGAAGTGCCAGATGGTCAACGCTTCTCGGGGGTCTACTCGTTCTTCTTTACGGTACCCAAGAAGGGAGGAGACGCCAGAGCAATACTAGACCTCAAGTACACAAACTCCTTTCTCTGCTACAAGCGTTTCCGGATGGAAACTCTGGCCTCAATCCGAGAGGCGCTTCAGGAAGGGGACTTTCTAGCGTCCCTCGACTTTTCCGAAGCGTACCTCCATATTCAGATCCGCAAAGAGAGCAGGCGCTTCCTCCGGTTCACATTCGGAGACCAACACTTCCAGTTCAGGGCCCTCCCCTTCGGGCTCACATCGGCCCCCAGGGTCTTCACCAAGATCCTAGTCGTGCTAGTGGCCCATCTCCGAACCAAGGGGATACATCTGTACCCGTATCTGGACGACATCCTTCTGAGGGCCCCGTCGGCATCCAGGGCCCGGAGGGACCTCAAGACCACGATAGCGTGTCTACAGTCCCAAGGGTTTTTGGTGAACTTCAGGAAAAGCTCCCTACACCCGGCACGGGAACTGATCCACCTGGGGGGAAGGCTGGACACAGCCAGGTTTTTCTCTCGCCGGACAGGCACCAAGCGATCAGGACAGAAGTTCGCTGCCCTGAGGACGGTTCAGCTGATGTCACTGGCCAGACTTCTGGGGCTAATGATATCAGTCATCCAGGTAGTCCCATGGGCGAGGTTCCACTGTCGCCCTTTGCAAGCCTTCCTCATGCCGTTCCAACAGCAGATAGCCCTCAGGCAAAACTCCCCTCTGCAGGTACCTCATCAAGTAAGAAGCTCCCTGCTATGGTGGTCCAGGACAACGAATCTGGAAAAGGGGTCCGACATCGTCTTGCCCCGCCAGGTAGTGGTAACGTCCGATGCAAGTCGAAGGGGCTGGGGCACCCATTGCCAGGACAGCGTGGCCCAAGGTCTGTGGAACGACGAGGAAAAGAACCACAGTATCAACTGGCTGGAACTGAGGGCGGCCAGGCTGGCACTTCTTCACTTCTCTCACCTCACCAGGAACCGTCATGTTCTCGTCATGACGGACAACACCACGGCAAAATCCTACATTGCGAGACAAGGAGGATCCAGGTCCCGGTCACTCCAACAGGAGGCGGACCTCCTCTTTCAATGGGCAGAGAGGAACATCTGCTCAATAACGGCACAACACCTACAGGGAGTAACCAAACTACAGGCAGATTTCCTAAGCAGGCACACAGTGTCACAATCGGAGTGGGAACTGGATCAGGAGACCTTCCTCCAGATAGAAGGGCGATTCGGTCCAGCGGAGGTGAATCTCTTCGCCAACCAAAACAACGCCAAGCTTCCCAGGTTTTTCTCCAGGTTTCCATGCAGGAATGCAGAAGGGACGGATGCTCTGAGGTCCCCGTGGCCCAGGGGTCAACTGTACGCCTTCCCACCTCTCCCTCTCCTGGGGAGAGTTTGCAGGAAAATCAGACAGGAACGATCGACTGTAATCCTAGTGGCTCCGTACTGGCCACGGCGCCCCTGGTTCTCAGACATCATGGGCATGCTGGCAGAGGAGCCTTGGCGCCTTCCGCCCAAGGAGAACCTTCTGAGTCAAGGACCAATCAGACATCCAGACGTCTCCTGGCTACAGCTAACCGCCTGGAAATTGAGAGGAGCGCCTTAAAGGAGTTTGGCTACGAAGACGCAGTAATCAACACTCTACTCTCGTCAAGGCGCCAATCGACCAACAGAATCTACCAGGCAACCTGGAAAGCATTCAGCAAATGGCTTTCGGCGCGTCGCGTTCCAACAGAGCAGACGTCGCTGAACCACGTGTTGGCCTTTCTCCAGAAAGGCCTGGACATGGGCCTACGCCCCAATACACTCAAGAGGCAAGCAGCAGCCTTAGCCTCGGTACTTTCCCTTAGTCAGGGGGAAAACCTGTCGGCACACCCCCACGTCAAGCGTTTTCTCAGAGGGGCGAAACTCATGTCTCCCCCCGTCAGACATAGGTTCCCAACCTGGAGCCTCCCACTAGTCTTGAGACAACTAATGCACCCACCCTTCAAGCCCCTGAGGCGGGTGCCCCTAAGAGTCCTAACCTTGAAGGTGGCCTTCCTGATCGCCATCATTTCAGCCAGAAGGGTTTCCGAGCTGGAAGCCCTTTCCATCAGGGAGCATCTGTGCACCTTTACTGAGGAAGGTGTCACGCTGCGGCTCGACCCATCATTCCAACCCAAGGTGCTCTCACAGTTCCACGTGTCCCAGGAACTAGTCCTACCCTCCTTTTGTCCTAGGGCTGCCCACCCAAGGGAGCGCCTATGGCACAAGCTAGATGTTAGGAGGGCCATCAGGATATACATCAAGAGGTCCAGCTCCTTCAGGCGCTGCGACTCGCTTTTCGTCTCCTTTACCCCAGCTTCAATGGGGCAGAAGGCATCAAGGCGTACCATAGCAACCTGGATCAAGGTGTGTATCCTAATGGCATACGACGCGGCAAAAACCCCCAGGCCGGCTGTAGTGCAGGCGCATTCCACAAGGTCAGCAGCCACGACCGCAGTATTCTCCACTAACGCACCCATAGCGGAAATATACAATGCAGCTACGTGGAGCACTCCATCCACGTTCATCCGTCACTACAAAATAGATAAGTATAGGGCTGCAGAAGCTACCTTCGGGAGAAGAGTACTCCAGGAGGTGCTTCACGCCTAACAGATCTCTGACCGCAGACACCCCACCCGTTCTAGTACAAGCTTGGACACGTTCCATGTTGATGAATTCCTGTTCGCTCCTCCCCTCAGAGAATGCCACGTTGGTTCACTTACCGTGAATGTGCATTCTTGAGTAGAGCGAACAGGAATTCCCCCACCCAGTGTCTGCAGTTACATGTTTCTTCAGCAGGGCAATTCCACTCCTAGTTCTCAGGTCTTCTAGGCTCTGCTAGTCAGTGAACTGGCCTCATGGTCAGGAAAGAAGACAAAGAAATCTTTGGATGACCATGTGACCATGGTCATACTTCCTGCTTCCGTCTGGGCAGTAGTAGTGGTTACCCATGTTGATGAATTCCTGTTCGCTCCACTCAAGAATGCACATTCATGGTAAGTGAACCAATGTGGCATTCTCATAGAGCTAAGGGTACAGAATATGGTTTAGGTTCAAGGCTTCCCTGTTTCACCAGATTGTAGTATCATGCATGGATCAGATTATCTGTCATTAGAAACTGAAAAAGTCTTCACCTTACATTATCCATTAGAATCAGTTTGTCACCTCACTGAAATTCAGCTGAAAATGCAATATAACAGTTATGATTTTATTTGGACAGTTCGTAAACATTGAGTATTATGCATAGACCTACAGTTCTCTCTTTCAGGAACAAGAGAATATGAATAAATTCTTAACATGTCATGCAATCGTCCCTCAGCTTTTGTGGGGGTTAGGGGTGCATCCCCCTGCAAAAATGGAAAAATTTGCAAATTTTTAACCCTCACCCCACCATGCACACTGCAGTCTCTGCTGTTTCAAAAATCTCCACCTTGCTCCTAGGCTGCCTCTGCTGCCAGTCTTCAGGCTTTCTTCCTTCTGCCTCCTAGGATGCAAAAATTTCCTGCAATGTCATCATCCTTCTCTTTGCCCTCCTCCTCGCCATCTCCTTTCCTGCCAACAGCACCATGACACCTCTGCTTTCCTCCAAGGCAGCCTGTCTGCTGCCCCCTATTCTCCGCCTCCCCACTCTGCCATCGCTTCCACTTCTCAGCCACCCTCCTTCTCCCTGGCAGTGGGTTGCTACTGGATTGCAGCCACCTCCTGGGAATTCTTTTGAATATGTGAACCACCCCTTCCCCTCCTCTGGCTGGCCTTCTGTCCTCTCTTCCCCTCCGCAGCTACATCTACCTCCACCAGCACCCCCTTTCATGGTGTTCGGCCTCTTTTCTCTCCTGGACAGGTGGGGGAAGCAGCCCTGTAAAGCTGAACTTTGGTAGGTGCACGTCTCCCGTTCTTTTTGCCATAATCCAAGCTAGGCTCCTGTGGGCCGAATGCTGAGACAGGGCTCTTTCCACAGTCCCGGACTGCCAAAGGGGCCACCAGTGTAGGCAGGCAGGTGTGGCCATAAAGGGGGAGGGGGAGAGAAGACAGAAAGCCAGCTGACGGAGGGCCAGCAGTGTCCTTTCTGGGCGTATGCACTAATGTGCACTCTCTCACTCCCTTTGTGCCTCTCTGGCTGGGCTGGCCAGTGAAAGACAAGAGAACTCCATGTGCAGCTCCAAATCCTTGGATACCCGCAAAGGTGTCATGGTGCTATTGGCAGGAATGGAGACAGAGGGGATGATACTGCAGCAGATTTTTACAGCAGTGTCATCATCCTAGGAGATGGGGTGGGTGGGAGAGGCAGCTACAAATTTGCAAATAATCAAAACCAAAGAAGTAAAACCTACAAAAGATTAGGGTCAACTGTATTACAAAGTTATCTTAGATGAAACCATCAAGTTACCAATTTAGCACTGCTCACAATGTGCCTCTCAGGCTATCTGATGTGAGAGACTGGCAGTTATTTTTTTTCCTAGTGTCTCAGGGACAGGTAACATATTTCTGCCCATTGGTTACAATTCCTTCCTTCCTTCCTTCCTTCCTTCCTTCCTTCCTTCCTTCCTTCCTTCTTTTCCTGGAAACTCTCCAGGGACTGGCAGTCAATGGCTGGGGATTGCCACTAGTTCAGGGACCCCTACTTTGGGTAGCATTGATGTAAAGCATATCTAGAAGTCTGACTCAGTAAATCTGGTAGAATTCAAAGACATAGCCATGTTAGTCTGGAATATCAGTAATCAAAGGGATCCTGTAGCACCTTTGAGACTAACTGTGTCAGAGAAAATTGTAGCATAAGCTTTCGTAGACTTAGAGTCTATTTCCTCAGTTGCTGGAGTGAACTGGTGCTCAGGAGCAAACCTTATAAGCAGGTGCATCTGAGGAAGTAAACTAAGTCTATGAAAACTTATGCTACAATTTTTTCTCTCATAGTTAGTCTCAAAGGTGCTATAAGATCCCTTTGCTTATCAGTAAATCTGGGGCAGTCACTTTTCTGTGTTTGATTATTTCTACCAATGTACTATTGCTTGACATCTGTGTAACACTCAAAGTTCAAAGTGCTTTACATCTATTTTGTTACCTTACAGGATTGTTGTAAGAATTATAGAATAGAATCAGAGTTGGAAGAGACCACAAATGCTATCCAGTCCAACCCCCTACCAGGCAGGAATATACAGTCAAAGCATTCCCAACAGTGTAAGGATAGATGTAGGCATTGACTTATACAATGATATCTTAGTAAATTCTTGCTAATGATGAACTTGAAACTAGGGACAGATGCATTGATTTGTTGCTCTGTCTGTTCCGCCACTGACATATACAACCTCTTATAAACACTTGAGACAGCTTGTTAACATCACATAGTTCTTATTACAGACACAATTGATGACAAAATGGCACTGCTACTCAAAATGGTGGTCTGTGGATCATTGCCAGTCCACAAACAAGTAGATGTTGGTCCATGGAATGGTTCCAGGAAAGAAAGAAAGTCAGTCAGTCAGTCAGTCAAAGGGCATGAATATGATGCCTGTCCCTCACATATTGCAGGGGTGGGTGGGCAGAATGGTTATTCCCCCAGATAAGATAGCCTGAAAAGCACTGGTATTGAGAATACTGTACAGTGTGCCCTCCAGATCTGCGGGGGTTCAGTTCAGGGACCACCGCAGACGGCAAAAAACCTGGATGGATGTGCCCCATATTATTAAATGTCAGCGACATGCACATGGATGTGTCAGCTGCTGTTTTGTGTCAGCACCATTTTAGGTATGGGATGTGATGATTTGTGGGCAGTTGAAACCACGGATTGGGAGCCAGCGGATTGGGAAGGCCCACTGTATATGCATTATGCATATTGAGTTATCTGTTCTTCCTAAGACTACTTTAGGAAATCTTTCATCTCTTTAAAAAATTGGATGTACTGTACTATGCCTTGCTAACATAAAGCTTAATATCTCAGCTTTACACATTTTAATAGAACATTATTTTAAACTCTTATAAGGCAGATATTTTATTACTGTCACTCAGTTGTGGTTTGTACCCACTAAGTCTGGTGGGGCAGAGCCAAGAGATGGTTAGTAGCAAAAGCAGGTAGATCTGATTTTCTGTTTCTTCCAATATTTCAGTCTTGCCCTGAGAATTTCTTTAAAAGTATAAACAGAGGCTGAGAGAGAAAATGAATAGTTATAAACATACAGTAGTTTGAAAAGAGCAAGTGGGTAATTAATTTGCATTATCTTGCAAGTTGTTTTTGTTAATTGCCATCAAGTTAGCTTTGACTTAGGGTGATTCTATGCAAGTGTCACCCACCACCACCACGGTTGCTGCCCAGTTTAGTTTGACACCTTTAGTTTTGGGAGTCATCTTCAGACATTAAGGATTGCAAACATGACTCCCAAAAGTAACAAGATCATAAGTCTGGCTTACTCTTTTGTAAATATTGAGTGGTGCCAACCCTTGGAATTGACATATGTAGGCAATATATAGTGGGGTTGAGGATGGAGGAGAAAATCATCTGTTTTTTTTATAAGGCTGAATGAAGCACATGGAAGGAGCTTGCTCATCTAACTCATCCAGCCTGAAAGTTGAAAAGAGAGAAGCCCAGAACTCTCATCCAAAGTTCTGTTTATTAAAACACACAGAGCAGCAGCCCTGTGAAAATTTATTCAGAAGTAAAATTGGCTATTTTGCAGCTCCAACCTTCTTTTGTAAAAAACACACAGCAGGAACAGCAAAAGTAAACCATCACCACACAGTACATGCCTGTGTTTCTCTCCAGTCCACGGAGACCCACATTTTAATCTTTATTGAGAAAAGCAATTCCTACAGTTTGGCAGATGCCTAACAAAACTATTAGTTATTGCGAAACCAAACACAATGGTCTTGGGATCAGCCTATCCCAAAGTTGTAGTCAACTTCTAAAAGGCCGTACCTTACTAACATTAGTAAAAGCAAAGTATCTCAGTTAAGAGATGACTAAAGCAGTTTAAATGACTTTTCACGTGCGTTATTTCTTTTATTTCCCCAATTTCAATTATTTTATTTTCAGTTACTTCTTTCAATTCTTCCACTGTTGAAAATGTATACATAAGTGGCAGCTAGTCTTACACAGGTTTACTCTGAAGTAAAATTGCACTTTCAACTGGCCTGGTCTTCCCCCACAGCCCCCTCAGGCCTTCCCAGCCCACCACCTCTGTTAACCCTGGCCAGCACAACATAAAGGTCACTTGCAGAGCATGTTTTCTGTCCTCCTAATTACGGTTCCTGCTGGTCTTCATGAAGGTGCAGTCCAAAGGAAACAAAAAGATCAAGTGCATACAAACATGTACTCGCTTTCACACTTGTCTTTTGCACCACTGTGCAAATAGCAGAAAAAGTAAACCACACTCATGACACAATAAATTTCAGTGCTGCACTCCAGGACAGAAAATGACCTCTATTGTTTTTTCCCCTGATCGTGCACAAGTCTAATAGCAAATAAATACATTAAAGGGTTGTTCTTCAAGGCAAACTGTCCTGTTGGCATGACTGAATTTTGCAATAAAATGAAAGAAAACACATGTTTTTAATTCCCTTCCTACCAGAGGGGAGCTGCAATGGAAAGATTCTTGCAAGCTGGGGGAAGATTTTTAGCTGTTAAGCCAGTCCAGGCACCAGCACATTAGCCTGGAGAACAATGCTCCATGCTGTTCCTCCATCTATAAGAATCCGTTAACTAAGCTTTCCAGTCTTTCCTTCCTGCATCTTGTTGCTCCCCTTTCCCTATGATACAATCATTTGGTGGGTTCCCTGCTTTTGTACATTCTTCCCCATACTAACAAGTAGAAATACTTCCTGTAATGCAGGGGTGGGCAACTGTGGGAGGCTGGGGAGCACATTCACCCCCTCAGGAGACCTTGGAGGGCTGTACTTTCGACTGCACCTCTGCACAAATTGTACCCAAATGCTCCCAGTGTGCTCTAGAAGGTGTGTGTGTATGTGTGTGTGAGAATTTTGCCACACACCCCGGGTGCCATTTTAGGCCTTCTTTAAAAACAAGAAGAGACCAGAAGTCACTTCTGGTTTCCTTTAGGTTTTAAAAAGGCCTTCCTTGGCTTTAAATGGCCCAACCCCTCTGTGACGCAGGGGCCTTTCGAATCCCACCACTGCCACCAAATAAATAATCAGTGGAGAGTGCAGTTCCACTGTTATCACCTTTATGTCAAACTTTCCCCCTTATCCCTTCCTTGGACTTGGGTTTGACTTTCGATGGATAGTACTTGGATTGGTGTGTTAATTTACAGGGTTAGCATGCCAAATAAATACTAGTAAAGGAAATAATTCACAAGGAATCTGGACTAGATAAACAAAACATAAAGATTGATTTATTGTGTCAACAGTGTAACAGAAAATGCTTTAAACATTGTCTTCAACTGGTTAATTTCAAACTGGTTACTAGTCCCACTCTGTGGTGACCATATAATTTCAGAAACTGCCAGACTCCATAACAAGTAGTTTAGGTTCTTTCATTCTTTTCACTCTATATTCTAATCAGCTTCTATTTCTCTTAGCACTTATTCTCACTGCACATACATTCCCTCAGCTCCACTCACAGCCATACATACACATTCTAGTCCTCTTCCCTTCACATCATGTCTTCAACTCTCCCTCTTTCAACTGTCATACCCTTCTTTTCACTCCAGGAGACCCCTCCCATACCAGTTTCCTGCCATAGGATTGGCTCCTCATGCTCTCTTTCCATTCACTCATCAACATTCCATCAGACACTCATCACATGCTCTTCACACACCACACACCAGTGGTAAAATGCCTCCAGGCTCTCTAGGAGCCCACGAGAATGGCTCAAGGGCCACATTTTGCTCACCCCTTCCTCAAAGCTTAGTTATTGGCACTAAGAACTTTAAGGAAAAATAGCCTTTTTTTCCTTTGGCACTGTAATGTGGTCCCATGTGATGCTGACAGTCTGAGATTGAATTTGGCCCTCAGACTGAAAGATTTTCCCCACTCTGGTCCTAGAGCATACACTTTCCCAGCAAGTTCTTCCTCTTAAGAGACTCATAGGTATCCTTGATTGCCATGGAGACTAAATACATTGTTAGACAATGTGCTACATCTTATTCTTATTTTAAAAATAAAAATTGTTAAAAATAAAAATTGTTAAAAATAATAAATGCTGCATCTGTTACGTCCGAATACTTTAGGTTAAGCGTTCATTAGAATTGATTCAGATTTAGGTATGTGGCAATTGTTGCAAAAGTAACTAAGATGGGTCTTGTTTTCTCTTCTGCACTTGTACAGTTGTATCTATAGTTGGCCCTCCATATTTGTGAGTTTCTCTTTTGCCGATTTGGTTACTCATGAGTTTGTAGCTGCTGTTTTTTTTTTAAAAAAATATTTATTTATTTATACCCCGCACTTCAGCCTCAAGGCTATCAGAGTGGCTTACAAATTGTTTTAAGCAATAGCTATTTACACATCTACACTGTGTTAAGCAGTTTCCAATGTGTGTTAGCTAGTAGCTTGACTTCCTCACCCCACTCCTGTTCCTCCTTCTCGCCACTATCTTCTGTCCTGCCAAAACCACAAGCCACTCACTCTGCCTGCCTAGGATAGTGAAGCCAATTTTACAGGCCACTGCCAGGGCACCCACCTAATTGCTGTCGGGGTCGCGTGAAGGGGGTGAAGGCCTGGAGACCAGCAGAGGTGGACTGGCACCCCGAAGCTGACATTATTCTGGCCACACAAGTCTTGTCGGAAAGTTATGAGACTTGCTGCTGCTAAAATCAGCTTCACTGTCCTAGACAGGCTGAGGGGCTTTAAGATCTGGTTGAGGCTGAAAATTAAAATCTAGTGGTAAGCTGGGAACTGGTGTGAATGGCTGGTGATTTGGGCAGGACAGGAGATAGTAGGGAGAAGGGGGAACAGAAGGAGTGGAGCGGAGAGGTGGATTGGCTGGGAGGATCTTGAAATGAGGCTGAGGGGTCTTGGTGGCAAGCTGGGAACAGGAAGTACAAAACTGGGCTGTTGGCAGGAAAGGAGACTGTAGCATTCATGTTGCAGGGAACTTACAATATTTGTGGTTTTTACACTTTTGCAGGGGTGCTCCTCCCTAACCCCTGTGAATGTGGAGGGCCCGACTGTATTTGCAAATACGTATTTTTTCATCTTAGAATCAGATAACAAGGACACCAGATGCCACAAATACAGGTTGAGTCTCCCTTATCTGAAATGCTTGGGACCAGAGATATTTTGGATTTATGAATATTTTGGATTTTGAAATACTTGCATGTACATAATGAGATACCTTGGAGATGGGATTCAAGTCTAAACATGAAATCCTTTTATGTTTCATATATACCTTATACACATAGCCTGAAGGCAATTTATATACAATATATTAATAATTTTATGCATGAAACAAAATTTATGTACACTGAACCATCAGAAAGCAAAGGTGTCACTATCCCAGCCAGCCATATAGGCAATTTTGGATTTTTGAATATTTTGGATTTTGGAATTCTGTAAATGGGAGACTCAGTCCGTAGTCCAAAAATACTTTGAGGGGGAAAATTTAGAGTGTTTGGCCTGAAGTCCCCAGTAGGTGGAAACCAAAGCTCAAGATTCCTGCAGCATGCCTGTCTCTTAACAAAGCAAGCAAAATAATTATGATAACACTTCTGGCTATGAAATAGTGCTGCATACGCTCTAAGTAGTATACGTTAGAAAGACAAGGGAAATGTTGGCCAAAAAAGGCTGTTCTAAGGCCTGCAGACTCTTTAGTACTAAAATGATTGGCAAATATCAGTCCTACCCCATCTGTAGTTAATTGTTAGAACTGAATTTGGTATAACATAGTGTTACTTCATACGCTCTAGGGCAGTCAACAACAACAACAACAATGACCTTTTTCCTACCTGAAGAACTAGCAAGAAAGAAGCTGCATACTAGCATGTATGAATTGTGTGCGAGGAGCACACAAATTAAACTTGGCTGTCCTTCACCAGTCTTGAGTTTCCAAGATTCAGAACCTCCTCCTCCTACATCAGTCAGCCTGCCCACAATTTGAAATCCTCAGCTGACACCCTGCCTTGTTCCAGTCTCTCTGAGAGGCTAGATTAGTGAATACATAAGATATGGCTTTCTCTATAGCAACACCTGTATTTGTGGACTCCTCCCAAGGGAAGTGAAGCTAGCTCCATCCTTATTGAGCTGGCAGATGGCCAAGGCACTACTGTTCTACCATGGTCACTGGTAGTTAAAACCAGTTTTAGGGTTGGCCTTTGGGTTGTTTTAGTTTGTTCCTAAACAATATTGTTTTTTTGAAAATGCTTTTAAAAATGTGTTAGTCTGTTTAAAAGAATTTTTGTTGTTGTGCAGCACCTTGGGGGCCCTACTGAGCTGAAAGATTATAAATAAGTACAGTTGTTCCTCCATATCCACGGATTTGGTGTCCACGGATTTAAGTATTCACAGCTCGAAAATATTCTTTAAAAAATAATAATCCAAAAAGCAAACCTTGATTTTGCCATTTTATATAAGGCGCACCATTTTGCTATGCCATTGCATATAATGGGACTGGAGTATTCACGGATTTTAGTATCCACGGTGGGTCCTGGAACCAAATCCCAGCAAATATGAAGGGACAGCTGTATTTCTAATAACAAATATATCATGGAATCAAGCTCCAAAACTGCAACAGAAGGGAAGGATTTGTTTTCTTGGAATGCAGTGGTAATCAGCTTGTGAAATGGGACTCCAGCAGAGATGAGTAAAGCAAAATTATCACCACAGAAGTTGTGTGACCTAGCTGCTGTGATGTAAGCTTGTCTAAAAAAAAAAAAAAAAAATTTACTCTAGGAGTGAGTCATGTAGCTCTCCAGATGTTCTCAGACTTCAGTGCCCAGCAGTCCTAGCCACCACTACCAGTAATAAGGAATTCTGGGAGTTGCTGTCCAGTAACATCTGGAGGACGGTGTAGTTCCCACCAAATATTAGAACAGCTTTGCATCCATGTTTAAAAGACTCCTGCCTGAAGAGAAATGCATTACAAAAATTGTTTCCAAAGTAGTAGCCATATTAGTTTGTTGCCAGAAATCCAACAAAATGGCATGCTGTACTCGCAAATAAATTATGGCATAGGTTCTCATCTGTGAAACTACTGTATATATAGCTTTAATATGTTTGGTCTAGGCATAGTCAGACACGCATTCTTGACTTTAGGAGAGCTGATTTCAATAAACTCAGGGAAATACTGGGGATGATCCCATGGTCAAGAATACTAAAAGAGAAGGGACCTCAAGACGGTTTTGACTTTCTCAAAAGGGAGATACTGAAGGCACAATTTCAAACAGTACCATTGAGGAAGAAAAATGGGAGGTGTCTCAAGAAACCAGGATGGATGACTAAAGAACTTTCAATGGAGCTAAGTTTTAAACGGAACATGTATAGGAAATGGAAAAGGGGGGAAATCACCAAAGAAGAATTCAAACAGATAGCGAACACGTGTAGGAGTAAAGTCAGAAAAGCTAAAGTGCAGAATGAGCTCAGGCTTGCTAGGGAGGTTAAGAACAATAAAAAGGGTTTTTTCGGGTATGTCCGCAGCAAAAGGAGGAAGAAGGAAATGATAGGGCCACTACGTGGAGAAGATGGCAAAATGCTAACAGGGGACAGAGAAAAGGCAGAATTACTCAACACCTTCTTTGCCTCAGTGTTTTCAGAAAAGGAAAAGGAGGACCAACCTGAGGAAAATGGAACAGAGGACACAATAGGGGAAATCCAGCTGAAAATAAGTAAAGAGGTGGTACAGGAATACCTTCTTAATCTAAATGAATTTAAATCTCCAGGACCAGATGAACTACATCCAAGAGTATTAAAAGAGCTGGCAAATATAATCTCAGAGCCATTGGCAATAATTTTTGAGAACTCCTGGAGAACAGGAGAAGTCCCAGCAGACTGGAGGAGGGCAAACGTTGTTCCCATCTTCAAAAAGGGGAAAAAAGAGGATCCCAACAACTATCGTCCAGTTAGTCTGACATCAATACCAGGGAAGATTCTAGAACAGATCATTAAACAGAGAGTCTGTGAACATTTAGAAGGCAATGCCATAATCACAAAAAGTCAGCATGGGTTTCAGAGAAACAAGTCATGCCAGACTAATCTGATCTCTTTTTTTGATAAAGTTACCAGCTTGGTAGATGAAGGGAATGCTGTGGACATTGCATACCTTGATTTCAGTAAGGCCTTTGACAAGGTTCCCCATGACATTCTTGCAAACAAGCTTGTAGAATGTGGGCTAGACAAGTTAACTGTTCAATGGATTTGTAATTGGTTGACCGGCCGAACTCAAAGGGTGCTCAGCAGTGGCTCCTCTTCGTCTTGGAAAGATGTGACCAGTGGGGTGCCACAGGGTTCTGTCCTGGGCCCAGTGCTATTCAACATCTTTATCAACGACTTAGATGAGGGAATTAGGGGCATACTTATCAAATTTGCAGATGACACCAAATTGGGAGGAGTAGCTAATACCCTAGAGGACAGGATCAAAATTCAGAATGACCTGGATAGACTGGAGAGCTGGGCCAAAGCTAACAAAATGAAATTCAATACGGAGAAATGTAAAGTACTGCATTTAGGGCGGAAAAATGAAATGCATAAATATAGGATGGGAGAGACCTGGCTGAATGAGACTACGTGCGAAAGGGATCTAGGAGTCCTAGTAGACCACAAGTTGAACATGAGCCAACAGTGTGATGCGGCAGCTAAAAAGGCCAATGCAATTTTGGGCTGTATCAAAAGAAGTATAGTGTCTAGATAAAGGGAAGTAATAGTGCCACTCTATTCTGCCTTGGTCAGACCTCACTTAGAATACTGTGTCCAGTTCTGGGCACCACAATTCAGAAAGGATATTGACAAATTGGAGCGTGTCCAGAGAAGGGCAACTAAAATGGTGAAAGGTCTGGAAACAATGCCTTATGAGGAGAGACTTAGGGAGCTGGGTATGTTTAGCCTGGAAAAAAGACGGTTTAGAGGCGATATGATAGCCCTGTTTAAGTATTTGAAGGGATGTCACGCTGAGGATGGAGCAGGCTTGTTTTCTGCTGCTCCAGAGACTGGAACACGGAGCAATGGGTGCAAGCTCCAGGAACAGAGATTCCACCTCAACATGAGGAGGAACTTTTTGACAGTCAGAGCTGTTCGGCAGTGGAACACACTCCCTCGGAGCGTGGTGGGGTCTCCTTCCTTGGAAGTCTTTAAACAGAGGCTGGATGGCCATCTGTCGGGGATGCTTTGATTGTGATTTCCTGCGTGGCAGGGGGTTGGACTGGATGGCCCTCGCGGTCTCTTCCAACTCTGCAATTCTATGATTCTATGATTCTATGATTCTATGGTCCTTATTACAATGACTGAAGAACAGAGTAGCTAACTGTTAAAGTAGCTGACATGATTAAATTCTATTAATCAAAGGCATTTAGTTATTTATTTATTTGCTCTGAGTCATAGGATGGCAACTTAATTTTTTAGTAGGCATTTCTAATATATTATGTATTAAAGAATATCTAGCTAAGTAGGTCGTCTGTGTACAGTGAATTCAGATATGTTAATTATTTTGTGTACCATCATACCTGCTAATAATCTAATTCAGAACAGTGGGGGATAAGTCATGCTAATAGAGTTTCTGGTTCCAAATTAGAAGCTAGCTGTGCCATCAAAAATTATAGTCTGCCTTAACTCATCAACATTCTTGCATCTTTCTGGTGATAACAGTGGTGTTTGTTAAGTCTAGGGTGCAAACCAGGTAC
The DNA here is from genome assembly GCA_030847615.1 of Gambelia wislizenii. Taxonomy (NCBI): domain Eukaryota; kingdom Metazoa; phylum Chordata; class Lepidosauria; order Squamata; family Crotaphytidae; genus Gambelia; species Gambelia wislizenii. Next base: position 15,053,627 of record JAUMIR010000009.1, on the reverse strand, counting down.
ATTATCAAAGCCAGATGGGTTAATGGGATGCATTTAAAAAAATGTTTTGCATCCTGCTTTTGACTTTGACAGACAGAGTTACATCTTGGTCCTTTCTTGAACCTGCCAAGCTTATTTGCTATTTATTTGTGGAGTGTTTATTTTGAAAATAAATTAAAACTTTATAATTTTCTCTTTTAGCCAGAAAACCTTGCCCAGAAGCTTCCAAACCTTGTGGAATTGTAAGTGTATTGTGTCTTGTTATTTGCAGTAATGCCTGAAATTAAGCAAATAATATTCTATGGGGGGAAAAGGTGCTGAGCTTTTGTTGACAAATATCTTAAAATAGTGTTTTGTGAGAACATAATTTTGTGAGCTCTAATATTCTTTCCTTCTTGCTGAAGAGCTGGTCTGTTTTGCCATAGCCATATTGGTGTACTTTTCCATGACCTAATTTTGTGAATGCTGCCCTTTCCTATGCTTCAACACAGCGGCTCTGAACCTAAGTGACAGCCTGGAGGCACCAACATGTCAAACACTTGCTATGTGACTAACTTCATTCTGCAGCAGCTAGGTCATTTGTTCAGAGAAATTGGAAATCATATAATTACAGGTAGCAGAACATTTAGCTTAACATAATTCATTTCCCACATTTTTGTTACAAGATCATACAATGTGTTCCCTAATTTTGTTTAAAAAAGGTTCCTCTTGTAAAACCTACTCAGATACAGTGATGCAAGTTTACATGTGTTATTTTTGTAGTGGGAATTGTTCATGGGAGTGATTTTTTGCATTAGATAAGAACATAAGAATTGCCTTTCTGTCTAGTCTGTGGTTTCCCCCCCTGCTAGTGATTATGCTGATTAAATTTAGGAAATTCACAAGCAGGACCTGAAGATGAGAACCTGTTGTTTGTTACTAGCACCTGGCAGTCAGATATACACTACTGGCTTTGTACCTGTAGATTCTATATTGCTCTTATACAGGTGATAGCCATTAATCACCTTGCACCAAACATTGTAGGAGCTACAGATGTCTCTGAATGCAAGTTAGGAAGACTCTATAAATCATTGGGTGGATTGCATCCCTGGGTTGGTACCTTAAATCATCCCTGCATCCTTCTGGAAATTACAATAAAAAAGCCTGAAATCTAGACTATGGCATGAAGTGCCAGTGATCAAAAGGCACTGTGACAGACACCTACACAAACCCTAATGTACTGTATCCTGTTGTATATTTCCAGTCTAAGTATAAGGTGCTTTGGGAGCTAAGCATGGCTGAAAAATGAGGTATAAATATCCTTGGTTTATTTAGGAATTTATATACCTCACTTTAGAGCCAGCATGATGTAGTGGTTTGTGTTGGACTGTGACTCTGGAGGTCAGGATTTGAATCCTCTTTCTTCAATGGAAACCCATTAGGTGATCTTGGGCATGTCAAACTCTGTCAGCCTCATGGGAAGCAAAGGCAAACCATCTCTGAACAACTCTTTCCAAGATAACCATGTGATAGGTTTGTCTTAGGGTCACCAAGTCAGAAACAATTTGAAAGCACATAACAAATACCTCGCTTGAGCAGTGTTTCCATAGCAGTTTGTGTGTATAGGAGCCCTGGTGGCGCAGTGGTCAAATTCCAGTACTGCAGCCACAACGTTGTGAGTTCAGTCCTGCAGGGCTCCAAGCTGACTCAGCCTTCCATCCTTCTGTAGGTGAGTAAAATGAGTACCCAGGTTGTTGGGGGCAATTAGCTAATACATTGTAAACCACTTAGAGACTGCTTAGCACTATAAAGCGGTATAGAAATGCAGGTGCTATTGCTGTTGATATGTGTATGATAAAAATCTCTTATGACAATTAATAGATGAAGTATTTTAGCAGCAGCTTTCTTGCAACAGTTCCTGTAAGGACAGCAAGAATATGTTTCTGCAATTGTGTGAATTGTTATTTGTGGTGTTGTGGATAGAGAGGTAAAATTTCTGGAAATTTTGCAACCATGGGAATTTTCAGAAAAATTGAAAGTGCAATAGTATCCCTCTTTACAGTTTGAAAGTTGTTTTGTTACTTTAGAAACATAACATTAACATGTTTGGTGTATTAAAAATAACAGTTCATTCAGGATATAATTACAAATTGGACTTACTTTTAAAAATTTTTAGTTTTTGCTATAAATGGAGCTACAAGGTCCTGAACTGTAAGGAACAAGTACTGTGACTATAACAAATCTCTTTGCTTTTGCCAGTTTGAGGAGCAGCCAAAACTGCCTCTGATAAAAACAAAACAAAATATCAGCATCAGTAGAACAGAATATTTTGTGTCCACTTGTTTTTCATAGTGTCAGGCAGACATAATGAACTGGGAAGAGAAAACCAAGACAAGAATTACAGTGATCTGATATCCTATGTAGTCTTATATGAAAGTCTTTCCTCTTACATAGTTTGTAGAAATGATTTTGTTAGTATCTTGTCTTAAGAATTTTATTCATCATTCTAAAAGGAAATATTCCTTAATTCTCCATCTAGTTTTTCTGGGGGGGGGGAATCTTCGTTAACTCCCCCCCCACTCACCCCCCATTTTTTTCCCCTGGGCCTTCCCATCTCTAGTTGTAGCTGTATCCAGGATTGCATTGGGTTACATTTTATATCCTCTGTGCAGTTCCAAATACAGTATGTGTCTGACTAAAGATAATTTGGGCTTCACTATATGAAGACACATTGGACCGTGTTAGCAGGCCTAAGATCACTGAGAAGTATAGTCTCAGCTTTTTCTTTTTCCAATGTTGGCTCCTGGAAAGCTGCACCTTATTGGTTTATGAATCTGCAGTACATTAATAATTCTTACAGGTCACTGCCATCTATAGCTGGCTCAAGAAACAGTCTTGCCTCATTTTGCCTGATGGGAGTTCTGCTTTATAATGAAGCTGAAATACAGCTTTTGTGATGCACTTCATGTTTTGCCATAAGGCACTTAAAAAGATAATCTGATGAGGCCATAAGAAAGTTCTGCCTGAAACAAGTTCTGAGAGAGCTTGTTTAGTAGATATTAAATGCTCTCATCTTAATTATGTCATGCCCTCTAACCCTCTTTCTTGTGTCTTTTACTGAACTGTAGATGTTTGGGCTCTTAATCCAGAATGAATTGCAATGGTATGTGAATCATACTATAAACTTGTTAATGCTTATCAGATAATTAAACCTAATTGAGGAGCAAGGCAAGGGGAGGGAATAAACCAGTTAGTAAAAGTAAACTCTCCTTGCAATAACTGCATTACTTTACAGTGAGAACACAGTTTTTTCCTAGCAAGGGTTGTGTCTGAAAATCAGTTATTCACTGTCACCCATGCTGTAGAATGCAATCTGTTAGTACTTTGTTCAACAGGGGAAATATTAGTACAGATCTCTACATTTGAGCTGGTTTTCACTGTCACTACATTGTAGTTATCTAGATCGACATCTTATACAGCTAATTAATGGCTCACACCAAGTTTATATAGCTCTGTAGTAATGATGGTAATTATAAATTGATACCCTGAATACTTTAGGGACTGCAATAAGTAGGCTGGAAGAACCAAGTCATTGGATCATCTTGGATACCAAAAACGAATGCTGGCTTTCAGAGATTTAATTTTTCTGAAGAGGAAAGAATTGTAGAAATTAGTAGAAACACTTAACACCATGGAGACTTTGATTCTATTTTACATTTGTCTTTTCGTGGCTACATATTTCTGTTCTACAGTCTAGAAATATCCAGGTTTTAAAAGCTGACATTCATAGGATAAATCTAACTAACTCCACAGCCTTTTTAAGACAGCAGCACTCTTATACTGTATAGTAATCTGAATACTATATAGTAATCTGATTTTGAAATTCCGTACAAAAATAAATCTGACATGTCACAGGGCTAGTTAGTTTGTGAAGGTATTGTTTAATTCCATGGAATGTACTAATTACATAAGAAAAGATCTCCCTTGTTTTTAAACTTCATGGGAACCTCCTGAGTGAAGTATAGAATCAGAAGTTTCCTTTTTTTTTAAAAAAAGGAATTTCTAGTGATCCTGACCCTAGCCTCATTCCCTGCCATCATAATGGCTTTCAAGTTTAAGTTAGGGTTGAGCAAGAATTTTTAACAAAGCTCTGTTTGAAGGCAGTTTACACACATCTGTTGCTAAATCTGTTGCAGTTTATATAGATCTGTTGCTACAAGTGTCCCGCACAAAGAGCACAATATCAGTACCTGTGATATTATATGAAGGTCAGGATCCAAAGAGCCATCCAAACATTTGGTCATCCAGTGAGACTTTGGGCTTCTGTTTCTTGAAAGCAATTTCTGATGCCACATGTTAAAACACTTCTTGAAAGTAACAGGTCTTTTTAAAACTGAGGACAATATAAGTCCTTGGATATACATCAAGTAGCTCTTCACACCCTAGATTTGACTTGTCTGGATTTACCATTAAATCCATATTTGATTAATGATGCATCATTTGTACATAAGGCCAATTAATCTTGGCATTAGCATTTTGTGGACATTGAAGTAAGTTTGAGAATATTTTTCTCACTTTTGTAAAAGTATTTGCATACTTATTGCAGAATACAGAACCATAGAGCTAGAAGAGGCCTCAGAGGCCATTGAGTCCAACCTGCTGCTCAATGTAGGATCTCCAGCTAGAGCATTCCTAGCAGGTAACTGTCTACCCTCTTTTTCAAGACTTTAGATAGACCCCACAGTGTTTTAGATAGACCCCACAGATAATTAGTTCCATTGCCGAACTGCTCTGTTGTCCTTCTATGAATCAACTTGTCTATATCCTTCTTAAAATGAGGTATCCAAAATTAAATGTAGTACTCCAGAGGAGGCCTGATTAATGTAGACTATAGTGGGACTATACCTTCCCTTGACTTGAAAACTATGGTTCTATTATTGCAGGCTAAAATATTATTTGCCTTTTTTGCTGCAGCATAACTCTTCTGGGTCATGTTCAACTTGACAATAATGCCAAGGTCCTTTTCATGAGTACTACTGCTAAGCCAAGTGTCCTCCATCCTATACCTGTGCATTTGGTTTTTGTGGCCTAAATGTAGAATTTTGCATTTGTCTTTGTTGAATTTCATTCTGTTAGTTTCAGCCCAATTTTCTGGTTTATCAGACTTCTTTTGAATTCTGTTCCTGTCTTCCAATGTGTTAGCTACCCATCACAGTTGTATCATCCACAAACTTGATAAAGATCCCTTGTACCCCATCATTTAAATCATTGATAAAAAAAAGTTGAAAAGTATTGGCGTTAGGACAGAACCCTGTGGCACTCTGCTTGAGATTTCCCTCCAGTTTAAAGCACAGCCATTGACAGTGACTCTTTGAACATGGTTTTCCATCCAATTATCAAGCCACCTGACTGTATTTCATATTTAATCAGTTTGCTAATGAAAATATCTTAGGTGACTTTATCAAGCTGAATTCCAGCCAAACGATATCTACATCACTTCCATCATCCACTGAACTAGTGACCCAATTTAAAAAAAAATGAGATTAGTTTGGTAGATTTGTTCTAGACAAACCTATGCTGGCCCCTACTAATTACAGCATTATCATCCAGATATTTGCAATATCTAATATTTTTCCTGGTAAAATATGAAACGTTTATGAGAGTATCTCCATTTTTTATTTCTATTATTTGTATTTTAAAGATTGTCTAAAGTAGTGTCTATGGAGTCTTTGTTATGGTTACATTACTGGTTTTTAAATCTCAGGGTGGCAGAATCTATTTGGAACCCCTTTTGTGAATGGGTTCACATCAAAATGCTATTTTTCCTAACAAACCTAATATTCATCCAGTCACAAAGAGTTTTCTGATCTTTGCCGTGAAGTGACTGACCAAAATGCTCTCTGTGCCTATTGACCTTTGTTTGGGTAACTGCAGGGGGTACGTTGCTGTGGTTACTTTATTTTGATGATATGTCATTATTATTTGGCATGACTAAGGTGACTTTATCTGTAAATAACATCTGTGTTGATGTTAAGTATTCAGGAAGCAAGTGACATGTATGCTGCAAGTCTACCATAATGCCATTTTTAATGTGTTGTTGATGCTGATGAAGTCACTTCTGACTTATGGTGACTATATGGCAAACCTATCACAGGGTTTTCTTGGGAAGATTTGTTCAAAAGGGGTTGCCTTTGCCTTCCCATGAGGCTGAGAGAGTGTGACTTGCCCAGGGTCACCCAGTGGGTTTCCATAGCTGAGCAGTGATTCAAACCCTGGTCTCCAGAGTTGTAATCCAGTGCTCAGACTGCTATTCCACACTGGCACAATGTACAAAGTATACATTGAATAAATTCCTATCCTGGCTTTTGATTGAAATTATCAAAGCAGCTCACAGTACTAATAGAATGGATCCCTTAAAAACCCTTCACTGAAAGCAAAACTAGCCCAGCTAGAATAGATGACATAATCCAGTGTTGTCTTTGTCTGCTTGACCCTGCCTTCTGGATACTTTCATACAGGGCAGAAGCTAGGAGACCATATATGTTGGTAGCTACATCTTATACAGAGCATTCTGTTAACAAATGTGAAATTATTGATTTAATCTCTGTACTTTGGAAGAGGAAGTTTTATCCAGGAAAGAATTTGAAAGTTGAAGTCCTATCTTAGGCAGGCAAATCAAAAACTCCTTGCAGTATCTGTTAGCTATAGTTTGCTGTATGAGCTCTGAAGTGAGAAAATATCTCTTCTGCTTTCCCCCTACATGTTTTGCTTACTATAGTGTGACAACTGTGATGACTGCCTCTATTAGCCAACTCTTGTAAGCTGCCCCGATTATTTTAACAGAGGGGTGGGGTATACATTATTATTATTATTGAGGGTAACACTTATTATCTTATGCCCTTTTCCCAGGTATCTCCATTCAAATAATATTGTTGTTGTACCTGAAGGTAAGTGCTTTACTAGCTTCAGAATAACTTGTTTCTGTCATTAACATGAGAGGGTCAATTCTGGTTGCATTTCATGAAATATGCTGTGGACTTCCACAAATGAAAATGTCTGAGCACCCTGATATACCTAAACCTTGTGTGCTTCGCTTCTAATAAGAGTGCTGTAAAAGCTGAAGTGGCATTTATCATTAAAACAATTCTTCTAAGCAAGGCACTGAGCAGAGCCATTGTGTTTAGCTTCCATTTGATGGGTGATTTTAAACCTTATTAATCATTTATAGAGCACAAGTGCATTTATTTTTCCCAGCAGCCTTGGTTTTGTAAATTGTTTGTCCTTGTCTTGAGTCTAGCATATAAACAAACATGAACCCTGTAAGATGTGTTTTTATTCTTCCCTTTTTAATGATACTTTGTCCAGTGATACCCAGTGAGTATTGTGGCTGAATTGCAATTTGATCTAGACTTCCATAATTAAACCTGATTGGCCTTCTGTTGATGCACAGCTTTATGGTTCTGGCATATCCCCCCCTTCAGAGTGAAATGTGTGTGAGTTAAATATACAGTTGTCCCTCCACATTCGCGGGGGTTAGGTTCTTGAGACCCCCGCGAATGTGGAAAAACCGCGAATAACAGATGCTGCTCCCGCAGCCCCCACCCCCAAAGGAAGAGAGGCAACGGGAGGGTATCTGGCCAGCCTGGCTGGCCTCTCCGCCGGACTTTCTGAGGGGACTCCAGGCCTTAGAAGCCCCGGAGCCCGCTGAGAAAGGCCGGGGAAGGCAGCGTGTGGGTGGGGAGGAGGCTGCGCTGCCTCTCCCCGGCCTTTCTCAGCGGGCTCCGGTGCTCCAAAGCCCCAGACCCCGCTGAGAAAGGCCGGGGAAGGCAGCGTGTGGATGAGGAGGCTGCGCTGCCTCTCCCCGGCCTTTCTCAGCGGGCTCCGGGGCAAAGCCCCGGACCCTGCTGAGAAAGGCCGGGGAAGGCAGCGTGTGGGTGGCTGCGCTGCCTCTCCCCGGCCTTTCTCACCCCCCCGCCCTTCCCAGAGTGGCGACGGGGGCTTCTGAAGCCCCCGCCGTCACTCTCCCTCACCGCCCCACCCTTCCCAGAGTGGCGACGGGGGCTTCTGAAGCCCCCGCTGTCACTCTCCCTCACCCCCCCTGCCCTTCCCAGAGTGGCTATGGGGGCTTCTGAAGCCCCCGCCGCCACTCTCCCTCACCCCCCCCGCCCTTCCCAGAGTGGCTATGGGGGCTTCTGAAGCCCCCGCCACCCTCTCCGTCACCTCTCCCCCGCCCTTCCCAGAGTGGCTATGGGGGCTTCTGAAGCCCCCGCCACCACTCTCCATCACCTCTCCCCCCGCCCTTCCCCGAGTGGCTGCAGGGGCTTCTGAAGCCCCCGCCGCCACTCTCCCTCACCCCCCCGCCCTTCCCCGAGTGGCTGCAGGGGCTTCTGAAGCCCCCGCCGTCACTCTCCCTCACCCCCCCCAGCCTTCCCAGAGTGGCTACGGGGCTTCAGAAGCCCCCGCCGCCACTCTCCCTCATCCCCCCACCCTTCCCAGAGTGGCGATGGGGGCTTCTGAAGCCCCCGCCGCCACTCTCCCTCACCCCCCCACCCTTCCCAGAGTGGCGATAGGGCTTCTGAAGCCCCCGCCGTCACTCTCCCTCACTCCCCCGCCCTTCCCAGAGTGGCTACAGGGCTTCAGAAGCCCCCGCTGCCACTCTCCCTCACCCCCCTGCCCTTCCCAGAGTGGCTATGGGGGCTTCAGAAGCCCCCGCCGCCACTCTCCCTCACCCCCTGCCCTTCCCAGAGTGGCGATGGGGGCTTCTGAAGCCCCCGCCGCCACTCTCCCTCACCCCCCCGCCCTTCCCAGAGTCGTGAGGGCTTCTGAAGCCCCCGCCGTCACTCTTCCTCACCCCCCCGCCCTTCCCAGAGTGGTTACGGGGCTTCAGAAGCCCCCGCCGCCACTCTCCCTCACCCCCCCACCCTTCCCAGAGTGGCGATAGGGCTTCTGAACCCCTGCCGTCATTCTCCCTCACCCCCCCGCCCTTCCCAGAGTGGCTACGGGGCATCAGAAGCCCCCGCCGCCACTCTCCCTCACCCCCCTGCCCTTCCCTGAGTGGCTACGGGGGCTTCAGAAGCCCCCGCCGCCACTCTCCCTCACCCCCCCCGCCCTTTCCAGAGTGGCGATGGGGGCTTCTGAAGCCCCTGCCGTCACTCTCCCTCACTCCCCCGCCCTTCCCAGAGTGGCGATAGGGCTTCTGAAGCCCCCGCCGCCACTCTCCCTCACCCCCCTGCCCTTCCCAGAGTGGCTACGGGGGCTTCAGAAGCCCCCGCCGCCACTCTCCCTCACCCCCCGCCCTTCCCAGAGTGGCAATGGGGGCTTCTGAAGCCCCCGCGGCCACTCTCTGTCACCCCCCGCCCATCCCAGAGTGGCTACGGGGGCTTCAGAAGCCCCCGCCGCCACTGTCCCTCACCCCCCATCCTTCGCAGAGTGGCGATGGCGGCTTCTGAAGCCCCCACTGCCACTCTCCCTCACCCCCCCCGCCCTTCCCAGAGTGGCTATGGGGGCTTCTGAAGCCCCCGCTACCACTCTCCGTCACCCCTCCCCCCGCCCTTCCCAGAGTGGCTACGGGGGCTTCAGAAGCCCCCGCCACCACTCTCCCTCACCCCCCCGCCCTTCCCAGAGTGGCATAGGGGGCTTCTGAAGCCCCCGCTGTCACTCTCCCTCACCCTCCTCCCTTTCCAGAGTGGCGTAGGGGGTCCCTTGCTGCCTTGGGAAGGGACTGGGGTGGAATGAGGGAGGCTTTCCACCCCCTCCTTTCCCAAGGTTGCGAAGGGATTCCTGAGAACACCTTCGCTGCCTTGGAAAGGAATGGAGTGGAGATGGGGGGGCTGGTGGCTTTCCGCGAATAATCAAAACCACGAATGTGAAAGCCGTGAATGTGGAGGGGCAACTGTAGACAGAAGTGTAATTAGAATTGTGGTTGAAAACAATTTATGATATTTGTTTACCTCCTTACACTGCTGTTTTGTAAAATCTTCCAAAGTACTAATAAATACCCAAACTCCTATACTGTTCAACTGTTTTGGTATATAAAAGCTTGTTCAACATCTAAAAATGATAAATTGGCAAGACCCCTTCATTCTCTCAGGCCTTCATACTTAGGTAAAATGAATTCCACTTTCTTTTTTGTTGAAGCAATTGGTTCATTGGTTAAACTGCAGTTTCTGGACTTGAGTGACAATGCTCTTGAAATCGTATGCCCAGAGATTGGCCGCCTGAGATCTTTACGCCACCTTCGATTGGCCAATAATCAACTGAAATACTTGCCAGCAGGTAAGGTGTGAGAAGCTTCAGAGCTTCCAGAACTGATGATTATACATATAATGTTACAGTGTGTTAGAGAACTTTGGTAAATGGCATTGTTCTTGATGTACTTATTCTTGAATTTTGGTAAATATCCTTATTCTTGATGTCCATTTCATTCTGGTTTCTGGCCTGGTTATGGAAAAGAGACAGCTTTTGTCACCTTGGCGGATGACTTATGGATGGAACTGGATAGGGGGAGTGTGTCCCTATTGGGCTTTCGATACCATCAACTATGATATCCTTCTGAGTCACCTCTCTGGGATGGAGCTTGGTGGTACTGTTCTACAGTGGCTCTGTTCTTTCTCAGAGGGTGGTACTGGGGGATTTCTGCTCAGCTCCTTGACCATTGGCCTGTGGAGTCCCTCAGGGTTCAGTCTTGTCTCCTATGTTATTTCCCACCTGCATGAAGCTTCTGGGAGAGATTGTCTGGAGTTTTGGGGTCAGGTGTCACCAGTATGCAGATGACAGTATGCAGCTCTATTACTCCTTTCCACTGAATTCCAAGGAAGCTGTTCCTGTGCTAAACCAGTGTCTGGCAGCTATAATGGACTGGATGAGGGCAAATAAACTGAAGCTTAATGTGCACAGGACAGAGGTGCTCCTGGTCAGTTGAAAGACAGATCTGGGAATAGGGATTCATGCTGTGCTAAATGGGGTTACACTCACAGTTTTGGGGTACTCATGGATTTAGCTCTAAGCCTAGAGGCCCAGGTTTCAACAGTGACAGGAGTGCTTTTGCACAGTTAAAAGCTAGTGTGCCAACTGCACCCATTCCTGGAAAAGTTGGATCTGGCTACAGTGGTACGTGCCTTGGTTACATTCAATTTGTATTACTGTAGTGCACTCTACGTGGGGCTGCCTTTGAAAAGTATTCAGGAACCTCATTTGGCCCAAAGAGCTGCAGCCAGGTTGTTAACTGAGGCTGGCTACAGGGAGCACACAACTCCCTTGTTGCAACAGCTCCATTGATTGCTGGTCCATTTCTAGGCACAATTCAGTGTGCTGGTTTTGACCTATAAAGCCATATATGGCTTGGGTCCAGGTTATATGAAATACCATATCACTCTTTATGAGCCCTTTAGAGCTCTAAGATCATCTGGAGAGGCCCCTCTCTCTGTCCCACCAGCTTCTCAGGCTTGTTTGGTAGGATCAAGGGAGAGGGCCTTCTTGGTGGCTGCTCCCAGACTTTGGAACGCCTTTCTAGAGAAGCCAGGATGGTCCCATGCTTGTTCTTCTGTTGGCAGGTGAAAACATTTTTGTGCTGTCACACCTTTATAAACTGACTAGGATTGTTAATGCTGAGTGGTTCTGTTTTTAAGGTTTATATATAGTTTTTTAATGCATTTAAATATTTTTAATGTTTAAAGTTTTAACGTTCAATTGTTCAAATCTTATATTTATACTTTTATTAATGCTTTTGTATTGTTTTTAATTTGTATGGTTTTAAATATATTTTTAGCTGCCTTGAGTCCCATTATCGGGAGAAAGGCAATATATGTTATATATACTCATGTAGCTAAGTTGAGAGCAGGTTTGGGGCCAAAATTGTGGATTTTGATATGACCTGTGGATAAGTCGAGGTTATATCAAGACCCCTATAGTTTCTCCACTGTGGCAGGGAAATGCCAAAGAGCCACTGTTGCCACCGCCAATTTTCTGCCCAGGCATTCCAAAAAGCTGTCAGAGACAGCGGAGGGACTTAGCTCGTTTCGAATGGCTGGGTGGAAAAATGGTGGTGGCAATGGCTCTTTGGCACTTCCCCACCATGGCGGAGAGAGAAGAGGGAGTGGCCTTCGACACTCTGTCAGCATAGACTGAGCTCTGAGAGTCTGAGAGCTTAGTGTGTGCTGGCAGAGCCTGAAGGAAGCAACATCCCTCTCTACTCTCTCTCTGGCAGCTCTTTTGGGGCCTCCTCGTCATGGCAGAGTAGTTGCTCCGTGGAACTGAAGACCAGGCTGAGAAGGGGTGAGTGGGAAACCTTTGGGAGAGGCTTTTTTTAAACCACTTCATCTACTGCCTCAAAACCACAGAAACAGGTTCAGCAGAAGTGTAAGCTGTCTTCAGAATCGACAGCTTCAGCTTTAACTCATCCATCTTTGGTACTGGCAATTTGATCTTCGTATTAACACCAGTACTGATGGTGCAGCTTCTGACCTGCAAGTTGTTTCCCGATATGTTACTGCTGTTTTTGTAGCGGGGGGACCGGTACCGACAGCATCATCCTCTTCTGCTCACCAGAACAAAACTTCTAAGTCTTCCCACCCAAAGAAAAGTGCAAGAGGCCACCTTAACCAGCAGCCCCTGAAGAGCAGGAACAATGTCTGAGAGAGGAGAAGAAGAATAAAATAGGGGACAGCTATCAGAACTGCTATCTACTCCTCTAGCCTTGGTATCAATGGTCGGAGTTGATCCTGTGACATTGAGACTGATGTCTTCTGATCTGCCCTTGGTACCAAATGTACCTGAGATACAGCAAGAAATCGATCCTTCTCAGGGGGGAAAGCGCATACCAACACCTTCCCATTCTGTTCTGGTACAGACAGTTGCCTTTCTGACTTCATGCTTCAAGACCATTGCTGCCATTTCCAGGTTGTGACAGAGCACCATTCCATCCTGTCTCATCTTAGCCATTGTACCAGGAATATTGTTACAGAGAAGATTCATCATTCACGTCAGTGTCATATATTGTCACGCCCCATTAGCCTGATGAGGCTATAGAGTCAGAGGAGGAGGAGGACATGGCAGGGAACAGCTCTAGAGACCATGGCACAGGTTTATCTACACCTGTGCCAGCAGGGAACCCTGCCAACCAAGAGGCTTGAGCAGAGGAAGAGCCTGGTGCGAGTGGGTTGGCATCAGTCCCAGCAGAGAGTCCTACCCATTCAGATAAGGACAACGAAGAAGAGAGGGACTTACCTCCACGATTGTATACCCAGCAGCGAGCTCAAAAAGAAGCTCAAAGGAAGTCTCTGAGACTTTATGAGAAAAACCTGCTTGTTAAGAAACACCTGGCAAAGCCTTAATTGCTTTATATATGCTGGGAGAGGCGATAGCGGCTTTTTCAGAGATCAATTGATCTTCCTGGTGAAAGCTTCCTGCTGACTTCGGTGCCTGGATTCCAGTTATCTTGACTTCTGTTACCTTGACTCATGCTTAGACCTCGGACTGTTCCTGACTACACTGTTGCCTGATCCTGCTGACCCACAGACCTACTTCTTGAGTACACTGCCTTCTGTAAGCCTTGACCTTTGGACTGTATTCTGGACTCTTCTCTGTGTGCCTTCTTGCCTGTATTGCTGCTTCTTCAAGAAACGGAACCTTACTTGTTCCGAATCTTATCTGGCTCTCCCTAATTAACTTTGCTATCACTGGGGCTTGGCTGCTTTCCCAGACCTTGTTTATCCTGCTGGCATTTTGGGCTGTTTTCCCAGACATATATGGATAGGTATCAATGGGAACATCTCTGGAGGAAACGTGCTCACTTATACACTTGTATTCACTGTCTTACTGGGAACGGTACCACGTCCGCAAGGCTCATTACCATTCATCACAGTATCGGTACCAAAGTCAGTTTTGGTTCCCTTACCATCTTCATTCAACTAGGTGTCATTAACCATCAGGCCCACTGTCTCCACATAGGCATCCTTCTCCAATATTGAGGCGGCATCCTTCATGTCTGCCACTGAGAACGACTGCCACCATATCAAGGGCTGTACCTGTTCTACCTCCCATTCCAGCTTCAGTTCCAACTACTGTATCTAAATCAGTGGTCCATAAGCTGATCTCCATGTGTTGCCTTACCTATCACCGTCTATCACGACTCCAGTCATTCCAGTTACATGTTCAGCAGCCACAGTTGGACCAGTTACCATCCCTACAGCACCTAGCATGGCTCTGCCTATGCCTTCAACTGCACCTTTTTCAGTTCTACTCCAGCACAGGGAGAAGTCAGCAGAGGCGTCTGTTACTGATTATGATTTTGATTCTTCATCTCCAAAATCACCATCCCCCTTGACATCTTCCCCTTCTGTGATGGTTGAGGACACTACTCTTGTCTCTCTGCCTGAAGATGTCAAGTTGTTTGCTGATATAGTTCTAAGAATGGCAAAGCCTATAGGGTGGGATGTCACAGCTTCTCCAGTGTGACTATCCAACCTTGCTATGCCAGCAACCATGCCATTGTTGCCAGCTTTGCAGGAACTCATCTGGTAATATTGGGGAAAACCTGCATCTTTGCCTCTAGCCTCTCGATGACTGGAACAACTTTACTGGACCAAACGAGGGTGCTGTTTTCCTTTTCATTCATCCACCACCCAGTTTGATTGTTGAAGATGCCTCTTAGGCAAAAGAGGGGAAAAGATCTCACTGCACATCTCCAGGTTGTGAGGGTAGGCAGCTGGATATTTTTGAAGGAGGGTTTATTCCTCAGCGGCCCTTGCCATCAGAGTTGCCAACATGCAAGCCTGCTTGTCCACTTATCGTTATTTCCTTTGGTTTTTTTTTTTTTTTTGCATTTATATCTTACCTTCTAGATGAGCCTACCAACTTTGTATTTGCAACTGTCTTTGCCATTAGAGAAGTTGCTCCATGCTCTAGATGTTTGTCAGGCATTAGCTTACTACATAGACTGCACGCCTTCCTTCCATCTGCAAATCAGCTGTTTGTCTGTTACAGCGGTCCCAAGCGTGGATGTCAGCTGTCTGCTCAGTGGCTCTCAGATTGGTTGATGGAGATCATATGGCTGTCCTGTGACCTTGCCAAATGGCCTATACCTACTGGGCTTAGAGCTTACTCTATAAGAGTGATGGCTTCCTCAGCAGCTCTCCTCCAGCGTGTGTCTCTGCCAGGTCTCTGCAAAGCTGCTACGTGGTCACAGCTGTCCACATATACATGGCATTACAGACTAGATTGCAGAGCCAGGGTTCATGCCCTATTTGAACGTGCTGTTCTTTCTTCTATTCTTCAGTGACCTGACTCATCATCCTTTGGTAAGCTATACAGTCACCCGTTTGTGTGAGGCACAGAGACCATGAAAAACAACAGGTTGCTTGCCTGTAACTGTAGTTCTTCAGGTGGTCATCTGTGCCCTCACACAAATCTGCCCTATCTCCCCTTTTTCAAGCCCCTGTAGTTATCATGGTAGACTTTGGAACTGAGGAGACGGTAACTTGGTGGGCTTGGTCATGCACAGTAGATAGGAAGGGTGGGGTTCCTGCCAAGCTACTCAACTCAAAAATATTCCAAATGAGGTCTCTGTGCAGGTGTGAAACCCATTTGTGTGAGGGCACAGATGACCACTTGAAGAACCAGTTACAGATAAACAACCTGTTCTGCATCAAACTTACATGCTGATACCACATTATCTGTTGTGTTGCGTGACAAATTAGCACCATTCAGTGCAATCATTTTAAGGAGAATAATTTGGTCACCACACCAAGGTTTCATTTCTGATCTGGAATTAAATGAAGAAAAGATTAATAATCAACATTATAATCTTAAGTATGCTTGTTTTGTTTGAAGTAAGTCTTATTAAACTCAGTGGTATTTACCCTGTAGTAAACGTGCGCAAGATTGCATGGTGTCAGTTCATTTTTATATAAAGCATGCTATACTGTTTTATTTCTGTTTCTGTAATAGAGGAAACAAAATGAGTGGTAGAAGTGATTAAAAAGAATAAAACTGTGCCATTATATAAGGCCCGAAATATTTTCTGATGGAAGGCTGCCATAAATGGTAATTGATGTTTCAGAAATACCTAATTCAGAAGAGTATCTGGATATTCTTGAACTTCTTAAAATTTATGCTGAGTTCTGACAGTTTAAAAGCAAGGTTTGTTCAAAGAAAAGCAGGCACTTTTAAGCAAACTCAACACATGCCTTAACAAATCACAGAAAGGAAGGGCTACAAAAAGAATAATTTATATTGTGGGATGATAAACTACATGTATACTGAATTTTGCTTAGGAAATAGCCTTTACTATACATGTAAGTTGCATTTAATCCCTCTTTCCTTTATAAGAAATATGGGACATTAATCCTTTACCTCCCATGTGTTCAAAGTCAGGCTCACCCCTGAATTCTGGGATTTCGAGTGGAATTCATGGAAGACCCTGACATGAGGCTGCCCTCTGTCCTGTTTCCCTTGCCTAGGCCCCTGGGGCTTTGGAAAGGTGCCAGCCCACCTTGTTGGCCTGGGAACGCTGCTCTCCACAGTGGCTCAAGGTCAATGCTCCAGGTGCAGGCCGGGCCGTTCCTTCTCCCTAGATGCCTTTCTCACACTGTTGGGGTTTATCTGGGGTGTGTGTGCTGGCCTGTATTCGGTTTCGGCTTTGTTCTATGTTCCTGATACACGTTTCCTTACCAATAAAGAATTTCTATTGAGTGAATGTGAGTGTGTGTTCTTGGTATATCACAGTAAGCCGAAACTCAACCTTAAAACCTAACCATTTTGAGGGGTTCTACCAGCAGTGTCGGATGATGCGGAGGCTGGAAGAGAAGGATCTGGCTGCAGGTGGCAGCCAGGGGGCCGGAGCACCGGGGGATGGTGCCGGCGTGTCGGGGGATGCTGCAGGAGTGCCTGAGGAAGACTGGAACCGAGCCCGCCGGAGGGCTGGAAGGCTTACACATCTCTTCGACCTAATGGAGCTGGGAGCCAGGCAAGCCCTGGGGAGGGGCAGCCTACCACCCTCTGACCCTCCAGTGCGTGGAGCTGGAACGGCCATGGGAGCCAGCTGGCTCTGGTCAGACGAATGAGGCTGGGAGGAACGTAGGTCCCGCCGGTGGGACAAATCCCTAGCCGAGGGGCACCGAGAGCCAGGGGTGTGGTTTTCGCTTGCAGAAGTAGGAGCTGAGGTCCAGCAGTTAAAGCAGCAGATGGAGGTTATGCAGATGAGCCTCCTGGAGATCCTGCAGAGACTACCTCAGCCACCAGCTGCCCCTGGAGGGGCCCAGCCTCCCCAGAATCAACCAGCGCCAGCCCTGGTACCCAGGGGAGGGGACCCTGCTGTGCCTGCTGGGGTCCCTGGCCTGCTGGCTCCTGGACCAGTACCCCCTGGGGGAGCTGGCCCGGTTGAGCCGTGGGGAAGACCACGGGGGCTGAAGCACCGAGACCTAAAGGCGACCTTTGATGGAGATGCGGCGAAGCTACCATACTTCCTAACCCAGATGATGGGGTTTATGTCCCAGTGGGATGAGGAGTTCCAGACAGAGGCCGAGAAGGTGCAGTATGTGTCCAACCAGCTAGAGGGAGAGGCGGCGCAGTGGCTGGTGGGGCTTTACGACATGGGGGCTCCAGAATTAGGGAGTTTCCATGACTTCATGATGGCCCTACGGGCTGAATTCGAAGACCCCCTGAGAGTGAGACGGGCCCGCACGGACCTTTGGCAATTGAGGCAAGGTTTGAAGTCGGTGAGTGAGTACGCCTCTGAATTTCGCTGCCTAGCCAGCCAGGTCCCTGACTGGACCGAAGCTATCAAGGTACAGTTTTTCCAGGATGGGCTGAACGCAGACATCCTTGAATGGGCGTTGTTCCAGGGGAACCCCGAGACCCTCTTGGGATAGGTGAAGCTAGCTGGAGAAGTGGAGACGCTGAGGCGGAGCATCAAGCTGGCTCGGCACAGGCAGGGATCCGAGGGAAATGCCACGGGGCCCACTGGGAAGAAAAATAAGGCGGCCCGACTAGGCGGAAACACGACGGGAGAGTCGGAGAGGGAGCAAAGGATGAGGAAAGGCTTGTGCTTACACTGCGGAAAAGGGGGCCACTGCATAGCCGAATGCCCAGAAAGGAACCCTCAGGAACCAGCAGCAGCCGAGAAGCCCCAGAGGAGCAAGGGGAAGTCGACGGCACCTAAGACCCTATTCAAACCCAAGCCCAAGGCAGCGGTGCACACCTTGGTACCAGGCAACACGGCAGGGGAGTCTTCGGATGAACCAGATGACAGCGGATCTTCCTTTTCCGATGCAGAGCCGGCGGGAAAGGGCTCCTGCCTGCCCTACTAAGCGCCCAAGGGTGGGCTAATCCTGAAGGGCGCCCAAGTGCTGTGGTGAGTGGCGTAAAAGGCCCTTTCTTCATAAGAGCCAAAATAGGGGTTGGAAAAGGGGGGGTCACCCGAAAAGTAATGTTAATGGTTGATTGTGGATGTACCCAAGTACTAATTCACCCCTCCCTGGTCAGTGAGCTTGAAATTAACACTATCAAGCTGGACAAGCCAGTGTGGCTGTCTCAGATGGACGGAGGGATGATGAAGGGGGGCCTGCAAGGCGAATGACTGGTCCAGTACACATGAGAATGAGGAATCATCAGGAGGAGCTTCAATTTGTGATAGCCCCAGGTTTAGTTCCTGCTACAGTGGTGGGGCTAAACTGGCTAAAATTCCAAAACCCCATCATAGACTGGGTGAAAGAGACAGTGACTTTTGCAGATCCTGTGTGTGTGTAGGAACACGGGGTGGGTGAAGCTTCCCAGGGGGGTGTCCCTCTAGAGGCCAACTCACGGAACTGCACAACCGCTCTAGTCCAAGGGAAGCTGAAAGGGTTACCTGTGGAATATAAACCATGGCAATATGTGTTTGAGGAGAAGGAATGTGACATTTTGCCTCCCCACCGACCCTTTGACTGTGCCATTGGGATACTTTCCGAGACCAAGCTACCCAAACCCAGGATTTATTCCATGATGCCGGCTGAGATGGACGCCCTCCGGGAGTTCATAGATAAAAACTTGGCTCAGGGTTTCATCAGGCCCTCGACCTCTCCTTTGGGGGCTCCTGTGTTGTTCAGGCGTAAATCAGATGGGGGCCTTTGTCTTTGCCAAGATTACAGATCCCTGAATGCAATCAGCATGTCTAATCAGTACCCCCTCCCCTTGATGAAGGACATACTGGCTCATTTGGCCAAGGGGAAGATATTTACCAAACTGGACTTGAGGGAGGCCTATTACAGGGTGAGGATCAAGGAAGGGGACGAATGGAAGACCGCTTTTAATTGCCCCCTGGGGGCTTTTGAATTTTTAGTAATGCCTTTTGGACTAAGTGGAGCCCCAGGAATTTTTCAGAACTTAATTAATGATGTACTGAGAGAATTTTTGTACAAGGGGGTGTTGGTGTATTTGGATGATGTACTTATTTATTCTGAAGATTATACGTCCCATGTGAAACTGGTGAAAAAGGTGCTTACTAAGTTGGGGGAGAACCATCTGTATGCTAAAATGTCAAAGTGTGAATTTCATCAGAGCCGCTTAGATTACCTAGGGTACCGCATCTCAAATAAGGGGATAAAAATGGACCCGGAAAAGGTAAAGGGGGTGCTGGCATGGGAGGCCCCTGGGACCAGGAAGCAGCTGCAGAGCTTCCTAGGATTTGCCAACTTTTACTGGTCCTTCATCCCTGACTTTGCTACAGTAGCCCTTCCAGTGACTAACTTGTTGAAGACCAAAGGGGTGGGTGAAAAGAAACAAAAGGGAATGGGGAAGGCCAAGAAACCTCCCCAAAAGATTGTATGGTCTGACCAATACCAACAGGCCTTTGACAAGCTGAAGAAACTTTTCACCTCTGAACCAATTCTTAAGCACCCTGACCCCTCCCAACCTTTTGTGGTCCAAGTTGACGCTTCAGACGTAGCAATGGGAGGGGTGCTGCTACAACGGGGTGAAGAGGGGGAGCTTAGGCCTTGTGCATACCTGTCCAAAAAATTTAATGAGACTGAACAAAATTGGCCTGTCTGGGAGAAGGAGGCGGGTGCAATCAAGCTGGCCTTAGAGACTTGGCGCCACCTGTTGGAAGGATCTTCCAAACCTTTTGAAGTTTGGACAGATCACAAGAATTTGGAAGCTTTGAAAACCCCAAGACGTTTGAACCCCAAACAGGTTTGGTGGGTCAGTTTCTTTTACCAGTTCAATTTCACCTTGAAATTTATCCCAGGAAAAAAGAATTTCCTAGTTGACGCTTTGTCCAGACTCCCCCAACATGACAGCCAACGGAAGGAGGTGATTGACACAGTCTTCCCCTCCCACTTGGGGTTGGCAGTCCTAACGCGCTGCAAGGCCAAACGTCAAGAGCCCCCAGCAAGCTCCTCTTTGGAGCCAGGGTTGGACTCTAAGGCAGCCGGAAATGCCGGCCCTCCAGCAGGGGCCTCAGATCCCAGTTTGGCCCCGGCCACACCCGCTTTGCCGCCCCCTGTCCCCGCTTCCCGGGACGATGGGGGTGGGTGGCGAGCCAAAATGGCGACGGCCCTCCCCAAGGACCCGTGGTTTTTGGCTCACCCTGGGGAGGTGGTCCTCCGAGAGGGCCTGGCTTGGAAGGGGGAGCGCCTATATGTTCCAGAGGCCATGAGGTCTGCCATCCTTAAGCAGTGCCATGATGTTAAAAGTGCTGGACATTTTGGATATGTGAAGACCTTGCATTTGGCGTGGAGGCAGTTTTGGTGGCCAAAAATGAGGAGGGAGGTGGAGGAGTATGTCAAGGGGTGTTCCACGTGTGCAGTGGCGAAGGGGGGGGATGGCCAAAAGGCTTGTTGCTGCCTTTGCCTACCCCATCCAAACCTTGGGAAGTCATCAGTATGGATTTCATAGTGGAACTACCTGAGAGTAGGAAAAAGACTGTTATTTGTATTTTCAAAACAAGCGCATTTTGTAGCCTGTAGGAAGCTCCCGACTGCCCCCCCCCCCAGTTGGCCAGGTTGTTTCTGCAACACATTTACAAGCTGCATGGGGTTCCTGCTAAGATCGTTTCTGACCGGGGGGCTCAGTTCACTTCCCAGTTTTGGAAGGCGTTCACAAAACTTCTGGGAGTCGAATTAGGGTTAAGCAGCTCCCATCATCCCCAGAGTGATGGACAGAGCGAACATATTAATCAGGTTTTGGAACAATATTTGCGGTGTTATGTTAACTTCCAGCAATCCGACTGGGTGGACCTTTTGCCTTTTGTGGAGGTTGCATATAACAACACCACACACCAGAGCACTGGCTTCTCCCCTTTTAAGATTGTTTCTGGGCAAGACTTTCATCCTCTACCTTTAGGGGAGGGGTCTTCAAAGGACCCGGTCTCAGTGACTCAGTGGAGTCAGAAGAGTAGAGAAGCTTGGCCGAAAGTTGTATCGGCTTTGGACTTTGCAAAAACACGTTAAAAACATCATGCTGACCAGAAACGGGACCCTGCCCCCGAAGTACGCCATAGGGGACTTGGTATTCTTGTCCACTAAGTTCCTTAAGAGCCCTCAACCCTCTAAGAAGTTGGGGCCTAAATATATTGGTCCTTTCCCCATTGTTAGAATGATAAACCCTGTGGCTTTTGAACTGTCGCTACCCAAGCTGTACCGTAATGTCCACCCTGTGTTCATTCTAGCTTGCTCAAGCCAGCGTGCCCTCCAGATCGTCATCATCCAGACCCTGAACCTGCACCCCGTCCTATCTTGGTTGACAAAGATCAGCATTTTGAAGTATCTGATGTGTTGGAGTCTCGGGTGCACAGGGGGGCCTTGCAATATTTGGTGAAATGGAAACACTTGCCCTTGGGCCATGCTGAATGGGTCAATATTGAACATGTGACTGCTCTGCGCTTATTACGAAAGTTCCATGCCCGCTTTCCTGATAAGCCGGGCTGAAGGGGGGGGGTTCTCTTTGGGAGGGTGGTATGTCAGGCTCACCCCTGAATTCTGGGATTTCGAGTGGAATTCACAGAAGACCCTGACATGAGGCTGCCTCTGGCCTGTTTCCCTTGCCTAGGCCCCTGGGGCTTTGGAAAGGTGCCAGCCCGCCTTGTTGGCCTGGGAACGCTGCTCTCCACAGTGGCTCAAGGTCAATGCTCCAGGTGCAGGCCGGGCCGTTCCTCCTCCCTAGATGCCTTTCTCACGCTGTGGGGGTTTATCTGGGGTGTGTGCGCTAGCCTGTATTCGGTTTTGGCTTTGTTCTATGTTCCTGACACACATTTCCTTACCAATAAAGAATTTCTATTGAGTGAATGTGAGCGTGTGTTCTTGGTATATCACAGGTACATTTCTTATAGCTAAATATATCACTAGTCTTTCACCATCAGAAGGTACAGCAAAAGGCTTGGTTTATACTGAAATGCTGGGTTAGAGTCAGCTTGTCTGAGCCATCTAACCAGTTCTTTACATAGTCAGTCACCCACCACAACCCCTCTTATCGTTGTCAGAACTGTATTTTGCACTGTATATATTAATGATCTCCAGCCTATGATAGTCTTTCATCATTGATTATTTCTTATATGTAGCACTTTCTGTCATTACTTTGCAAACAAGCAGGAAGCAGTGTCTGTGAGTGTTTGATTCATAATCCCTGTTAAGATGCTTCTCTGTTTTTATCAAAATCATGAATAGGATGGGTTGATACTGAGACATCATTTCTGAGTAGTTTAAGATCCTATTCATTTCCAATCTAGTAAAGGGCTTGTAGGGGACTTTGCAGTACAGTATTTGTACTGCATTAATGGAAACCCACAGGGTGACCTTGGGCAAGTCACTCTCCGCCTCAGAGGAAGGCAAAGGCAAATCCACGCTGTATCTTACCAACAAAGCCCTGTGTTAGATTTGCTTTAGGGTTACCATAAGTCAGAAACAACTTGAAGACACACAAAAGCAACAATAAGATGAAACTTATCATTGTAGCATTGGCTACATCTTCTTGAGCAAGAATGCTGATTCTGTAAAAAGATAATAATAATAATAATAATAATAATAATAAGAAGAAGTTATTTATTACCCGCCTCTCCCCTCAGGATCAGGGCGAGGTACAACATCACAATATACATTACAATATACATTACAGTGCAACACAATTCTATTGAATACAGTTCAATACATACAATTCAAAGCAAATTACAGACAAGGCAATTGTAGGACTTAGCTTCCTCCTCGGTGGGATACGATGTCTGACTCAAAGACCTTTAAGTGCATGCTGTTGCCAGTTGTGATCTCTGCATTAGCTTTGCTTATCAATACTGGATCATTTGGAACACAGCTGCAGCATTACTACTATGTTATATCTCTCTCAGTCGTGTACTCTGGAGATACCCTGCTTTTATAGCTGATCAGCATGAATTCCCATCAGGTAGCACGGAAAAATGAGAGACCAGATGATAGAGTTGTGTGTTTGGTTCAGTTCTGATTTGGTTTATGTTGTGTTCAGTGGTCTCATATTGTAGTCCCTCCTTTGGAAACTGGATGCCTGAAGTGTTAATGGAAGCACCTTAGTGGCTTGGGATCAGGCATTAATTTATTCTCTTTTACATTGGTTCTGACTAATGCCTAAACTAAAATGGGATAGGCAGCTTGTGGTCCTCCATGTGTTATTGGAATGCAAATCCCATAATCTCTCAGCATTGGTTATGCTGATTTGGACTGCTAGGATTTGCAGTCAAGTAACATCAGGATGGCTGCATGATTCCCACAGCTCATCTGTGTGATAGCTCTAGATCTTCCTTGCGTCTTCCATGATCGCTGGGCTCTTGCTTAACTGTACTATTTTCATGTTGCAGTCCAATAATGTCTGGAAGGCTGCAAGTTCTCCACAAAAATAAACAGCAAGCAGCTTAAAGTACATCTTAAGTAACGAGACTTGAAAATACTATTTTATTTGTTCCCAATGGTATTCCCTCAAAACTCACCTTATTAGCAGCACAGCCTCTGCCAACATGGTCATTTCCATATTGTTGAACAGTGTGTGTGTGTGTGTGTGTGTGTGAGTGAGAGAGAGAGAGAGAGTAGGGTCATGTAGCCGGACATAGTATTGGGATCCATGGGAGTCTTAGCAGATAATGTTCTTGCAGCATGTCCAACTACAGAAAAATAGCTGGACATGTCCACACTCATTGCTCTGGCTGCTGACAACACAGAAGTGGCCATATTGGGGGAGGAGCTGTGCTGCTTACAGGGTGGGTCTTGGGGGCAATTTGGGTCATTGCATGATCAGAACAGAATTCCAACCACTTCAATGGCCAAGAGTTGTGATGGCATAAACCTAGCTTAATCCCTCATAATTTACTAGCAGGAAGCAGCCTCTGATTATGTATCTCAGTGGCATATACAGTACTTACGGAGGGAAAGAATGTTGGAGACTATTACATAACCCCCACCCTTCCTGCGTATACTCCTTGTAGAGACAGTGTGTATACTGGCCCATTTGAATCAACCAGAAGACTTTTGGATTCTTTGCCCACATACAGATGAAGTTACTACAGTTGTCCCTCCACATTCGCGGGGGTTAGGTTCTTGAGACCCCCGCGAATGTGGAAAAACCGCGAATAACAGACGCTGCTCCCAGAGTGGCCGCGGGGGCTCCTGAAGCCCCCGCAGTCACTCTCCTCCACCCCCCGCCCTTCCCAGAGTAGCCGCGGGGGCTCCTGAAGCCCCCGCAGTCACTCTCCGCCACCCCCCCACCCTTCCCAGAGTGGCTGAGGGGGCTCCTAAAGCCCCCGCGCTCACTCTCCGCCCCCCCCGCCTTTCCCAGATTGGCCGTGGGGGCTCCTGAAGCCCCCGCAGTCACTCTCCTCCACCCCCCCGCCCTTCCCAGAGTGGCCGCGGGGGCTCCTGAAGCCCCCGCAGTCACTTTCCTCCACCCCCCCGCCCTTCCCAGAGTAGCTGCGGGGGCTTCTGAAGCTCCCGCGCTCACTCTCCGCCCTCCCCGCCTTTCCCAGAGTGGCCGCGGGGGCTCCTGAAGCCCCCGCAGTCACTCTCCTCCACCCCCCGCCCTTCCCAGAGTGGCCGCGGGGGCTTATGAAGCCCCCGCGCTCACTCTCCTCCACCCCCCGCCCTTCCCAGAGTGGCTGCGGGGGCTTATGAAGCCCCCGCAGTCACTCTCCGCCACCCCTCCCGCCCTTCCCAGAGTGGCTACGGGGGCTTATGAAGCCCCCGCAGTCACTCTCCGCCACCCCCCCCCGCCCTTCCCAGAGTGGCTACGGGGGCTTATGAAGCCCCCGCAGTCACTCTCCGCCACCCCCCCCGCCCTTCCCAGAGTGGCCACGGGGGCTTATGAAGCCCCCGCAGTCACTCTCCTCCATCCCCCCCGCCCTTCCCAGAGTGGCTGCGGGGGCTTATGAAGCCCCCGCGCTCACTCTCCTCCACCCCCCCGCCCTTCCCAGAGTGGCCGCGGGGGCTCCTGAAGCCCCCGCAATCACTCTCCTCCACCCCCCCGCCCTTCCCAGAGTGGCTGCGGGGGCTTATGAAGCCCCCGCAGTCACTCTCCGCCACCCCCCCCGCCCTTCCCAGAGTGGCTGTGGGGGCTTATGAACCCCCCGCAGTCACTCTCCGCCACCCCCCCGCCCTTCCCAGAGTGGCTACGGGGGCTTATGAAGCCCCCGCAGTCACTCTCCGCCACCCCCCCCGCCCTTCCCAGAGTGGCTACGGGGGCTTATGAAGCCCCCGCAGTCACTCTCCGCCACCCCCCCCCGCCCTTCCCAG
This sequence comes from Gambelia wislizenii, assembly GCA_030847615.1. Lineage (NCBI taxonomy): Eukaryota > Metazoa > Chordata > Lepidosauria > Squamata > Crotaphytidae > Gambelia > Gambelia wislizenii. The sequence goes on along the minus strand of JAUMIR010000009.1, from coordinate 15,027,954 downwards.
AGTGGCCACGGGGGCTTATGAAGCCCCCGCAGTCACTCTCCGCCACCCCCCGCCCTTCCCAGAGTGGCTGCGGGGGCTTATGAAGCCCCCGCAGTCACTCTCCTCCATCCCCCCGCCCTTCCCAGAGTGGCCGCGGGGGCTTATGAAGCCCCCGCAGTCACTCTCCGCCACCCCCCCCGCCCTTCCCAGAGTGGCCACGGGGGCTTATGAAGCCCCCGCAGTCACTCTCCGCCACCCCCCGCCCTTCCCAGAGTGGCCGCGGGGGCTTATGAAGCCCCCGCAGTCACTCTCCGCCACCCCCCCGCCCTTCCCAGAGTGGCCACGGGGGCTTATGAAGCCCCCGCAGTCACTCTCCGCCACCCCCCCCGCCCTTCCCAGAGTGGCCGCGGGGGCTTATGAAGCCCCCGCAGTCACTCTCCTCCATCCCCCCCGCCCTTCCCAGAGTGGCCGCGGGGGCTTCTGAAGCCCCCGCAGTCACTCTCCGCCACCCCCCCCGCCCTTCCCAGAGTGGCTGCGGGGGCTTATGAAGCCCCCGCAGTCACTCTCCGCCACCCCCCCGCCCTTCCGAGAGTGGCTACGGGGGCTTATGAAGCCCCCGCAGTCACTCTCCGCCACCCCCCCCGCCCTTCCCAGAGTGGCTGCGGGGGCTTATGAAGCCCCCGCAGTCACTCTCCGCCACCCCCCCCGCCCTTCCCAGAGTGGCTACGGGGGCTTATGAAGCCCCCGCAGTCACTCTCCTCCATCCCCCCGCCCTTCCCAGAGTGGCTGCGGGGGCTTATGAAGCCCCCGCGCTCACTCTCCTCCACCCCCCCGCCCTTCCCAGAGTGGCTGCGGGGGCTTATGAAGCCCCCGCAGTCACTCTCCGCCACCCCCCCCGCCCTTCCCAGAGTGGCTGCGGGGGCTTATGAAGCCCCCGCAGTCACTCTCCTCCATCCCCCCCGCCCTTCCCAGAGTGGCCGCGGGGGCTTATGAAGCCCCCGCAGTCACTCTCCTCCATCCCCCCCGCCCTTCCCAGAGTGGCCGCGGGGGCTCCTGAAGCCCCCGCAGTCACTCTCCTCCATCCCCCCCGCCCTTCCCAGAGTGGCCGCGGGGGCTCCTGAAGCCCCCGCAGTCACTCTCCTCCACCCCCCCCCGCCCTTCCCAGAGTGGCTAAGGGGGCTCCTGAAGCCCCCGCAGTCACTCTCCTCCACCCCCCCCCGCCCTTCCCAGAGTGGCTAAGGGGGCTCCTGAAGCCCCCGCAGTCACTCTCCGCCACCCCCCCGCCCTTCCCAGAGTGGCTGCGGGGGCTTATGAAGCCCCCGCAGTCACTCTCCGCCACCCCCCCGCCCTTCCCAGAGTGGCCGCGGGGGCTCCTGAAGCCCCCGCAGTCACTCTCCGCCACCCCCCCGCCCTTCCCAGAGTGGCTACGGGGGCTCCTGAAGCCCCCGCAGTCACTCTCCTCCACCCCCCCGCCCTTCCCAAAGTGGCGTAGGGGTTCCTCGCTGCCTTGGGAAGGGACTGGGGTGTGATGAGGGAGGCTTTCCACCCTCCTTTCCCAAGGCAGCGAAGGAATTCCTGAGAACACCTTCGCTGCCTTGGGAAGGGACGGAGTGGAGAGGGGGGGCAGGCGGCTTTCCGCGAATAATCAAAACCGCGAATGTGAAAGCCGCGAATGTGGAGGGGCAACTGTACTTAGAAACTATGGAATTAACTAACTGTTTCAAACCATTTTTGGTCACACTAGGCAGTTCTTTAAAAAGGGTGTTGGAGGGATAATCCTGATGCTCTCTAGCTATGATTCTGAGTTTTTAAAAAACCCTGAAAACTATGTACCTTAATCTGCCTGGCTTTATCCCTATTTTAATCTGTTGCTATTCCCCACCTTGATCTATGGAGATTGGTCGGATGATGATGATGATGATTTTGTGAAACATTATGGCTGTTAGTTTCTGTTGGTTCAGCTGCATTTTCTGATGTGTTGTAGAAGTTCATCTAGGGTGCATAGTCATCTGCCAGTTTTAAAATCAAATCTGGATAAAGCAACCGTGCTCCTATTAAATCTTGCACTGTAGATTACATGTACTATTCTAGTTTTATCCAAATATAATAGCCTCTGTGGCTGACACCATGATGTGTAATTTCAGCAAAAACTGACTAAAAGACAACTAGGTAGTGAATATAGCTATGGCTTAGTTTTTCCTGTGAGTAAATCTTGTTATTATTGAATTTATGTTTCACACAAAAAAGAGTTAGGGAACAGTTCATGATCCTTACATAGTTACTGTAATATATTACTATTGTTATGAGGACCAGCAAAGTAGCAGGCAGGCTTTTCATCATGTTCACTACTGTATGACACTTGAGTTGATTTTAACAAAAGGCAACATGCCATTGGTTCCCCCCCCCACCAGATTTTTCTACTAGACTACCTTAGCTACTTTCAACTCCTGTCGTTTGATAAATTGTCCTACCATTTTAGGGATCTTGGCAAATTCTAAGCCTTGATCTGATGAAAATATACCTTTAAGGAGTCCCTTTATTTATAATATTTTTGTATTACTTTCCAAGCCATATTCACCAAGAATTGTACAAAGAGATCACAGCTTAGTTCTGAACCATGTATAAACTTGTGTGAATTAGAATGTTTCCTCTAGATACTTTATTACATTATTTTTTCACATAGCATCTAACTTGTAGAATTTGCTTCCTCAATATGTGATGACTGCCTTTAGGTTAAAATGGCTTTATAAGGAGATTAGACAAATTCATGTCATTGGCTACTAGTCAGCAGTGGTTATATTCAACCTCCAGGCGCAGGCAGAATACCAGCTGTTGAGAGTAACAGCAGGAGAAAGCAGTTGCTGTTGTGGTCTGCTTGTGGGCTTCCCAGAGTGATCTGGCTAACCACTGAGAGAAACTGGATGCTGGATTAGATAGGCTACTGGTCTGTTCCAGCAGGGCTGCTCTCATGTTCTGTTCTGAATTTTAATCTCCACAAGGTGCCAGAGGCAGGCTAATAACAAATGATAAAGGACATCACGTTCAAAAAATCAAAACAACTAGCCAGGCAAGAGACAAAAATCTGGCAGGTTTGTAAATATCCAGGGAGTATACAAGTTTATGAATGGATACTATGTATAAGATACTAAATTGCAATAACAAAACAATATTCGAAAGTCTACATTCTGTTACAATTTGTTAATAAAAATATAAAATAAAAGGTACAATTCAACAATGGTTGTCTGTTTGTATAATCTAATTAATATACTCTGTTACTCCATAGAGTCAGGTAAATGACATAAAACAAAATATATTTTTTCATATATAGGATAGCAACACTCAGTCTCCAGTGTAAACCCAAACAATTATATCTTAATATAACAATGTTTACAGCCATTTTTTTAACCAAAACACCTGTGGAGATAATTTCAATTTAACAAATCTATCTCTAATAGCACGTGATATAATAGTCTATTAATACAATGTATAAATGTTCTATGAACATACTATATTAACAAATCACAATCCAACAGAGATTATCTCTTTTTAATTTGTATTAACATGAATTGTAGGATAGCACGTTTCATACCACATTTATACATTGTATTCATAGACTATTATATGAAAAAAATATATTTTGTTTTATGTCATTTACTTGACTCTATGGAGTAACAGAGTATATTAATCAGACTATATAAACAGACTAAACAGACAACCATTGGTTTTCCTTGGTTTTTTCCAGGCTATGAGGCCATGTTCTGGAAGAGTTTATTTCTGGCGTTTCGCCTGCATCTGTGGCTGGCATCTTCAGATAATGGTTGGGTAGGAGTGTATGTGTGTGAGTGTGTTATATACTGTGAGTCCCTGTTGGAGAGGATATGTAAATTTGTGTATTTGAATGGCTAGTCTCTGGGTGGAGCGATGCAAGAAGGATTAGTGTCTGTTTGGCTAATGGTTGGCTAATGGTCCTCTCCATATATCCTCTCCAACAGCAGTTCACAGTATATAACCCCCCCCACTCCTACCCAACCATTCTTTGAAGATACCAGCCACAGATGCAGATGAAACATAAAAAATAAACTCTTCCAGAACATGGCCTCACAGCTTGAAAGAAACAAAAGGAAAACCTATGGATGCTGGCCGTGAAAGCCTTCGACTTCACAGACAGGGCCGGCTTAACCATTCTGCCAAATCAGCATCTGCGGGGGGGGGGGGGCACAGCAGCAGGGGGCCCCATCTGGACCTAACCCTCTTCCTGGAAAAACCCCCTGCCTGCTTTAAAAAACAACAACGACGTCTTTCAAACTAGAAAGCCAAAGTGAAAGAGAAAAATTGAGCTTTCTTTGGGTGGCTGGTCCTGGAGGGAGTTTGTTGCTCCCTCCCCCCTCCTCCCAGGATCACCGTCAAAGGCAAGTCGGAGAGGGGTGTGTGTGAGTGAGAGAAAGAGGTGGGGGAGGGGGGTCATCTCTTTTTCTCCCCTGCTCTGTCTTCAGAAAAGGCTTCTTTCTTTCTTTCCCCCCTCTCTTTCCCTTCCTCCCTCCCTCTCTTCCTTCCTTCCTTCTTTCTTTCTTTCTTCCCTTTCCTAACTTCCACACAGATTCCCTCCAGCCCATCTTTCCAGCTGCCCTTAGCATGTCCTTCTCTCCCCTTCCTCCCTCCCTTCATCCCTTGCTCTTCTTCAGCTTCCTCCCCTTGCTGCCAACTGAGTTCAACCTGGAAAAGGACACTGTGTGTTTGCCCATGTGCCTTGAAGTCATTTCTGACTAAGGCAAGCTTATCATGGCGTTTTCTAGGCAAGGTTTGTTCAAAGGGGGTCTGCCTTTGACTTCATTTGAGGTTGAGAGTGTGTGACTTGCCCAAGGTCAGTCAGTGGGTATTCATGGCTGAGTAAGGATTCAATAATAATAATAATAACAACAACAACAACAATAATAATATTTATTTATACCCCACCCCTCTGTTAAAACAATTGGGGCGGCTTACAAACCCTGGTCTCCACAGTCATAGGGCAATGCTGAAGCTTCTACAACACTCTGGTTCTTTTAACAGAAGAATATAAAGAATATAAATAAAAATTTGGAGTAATATTACTAGGAAAAATAGTTTTATTGTTGTCACTAAAACACCAGTATCCCATTAGTGCTATGTGAGAGCCATTGGGCTAAGCAGTGATTCTTAACTTTTTCTTTACCAGGGACCCCCTTTAAATATCTTTTGTTGCCCCAAGACTTAACTCAAGATTTAAAGCCCTAATAATAATAGCTAACAACAAAAACAATACAATTACACCATCCATTAACCTTTTCCCTCAGAGGCACTCTTGCTTCTTCCTGCATGCTTGTGGCTGGAGTGGATTGAATGGCAATGTGCAGGCCAAGCCAGCCAGCCTTTGCCTTGGTTCATGTCACATGACTGGTCCACTACAGGGAGGAGGTGGGCCAAACAGTCTTCAAACCTTTGTGGACCCCCTGTGAGGATATCATAGAATCATAGAATTGTAGAGTTGGAAGAGACCACAAGGGCCATCCAGTCCAACCCCATTCTGCCATGCAGGAAATCACGATCAAAGCATCCCTGACAGATGGCCATCCAGCCTCTGTTTAAAGACCACTGGGCTAGAGAATGCTGGAAAAGGAACAATGCAACCAGACCTTGAGAAGGGTGCTGGCAGGGGGATTCTGAGAGGTGTAATCCAAAAGTAACTTTCACAGGCTCTGAATGCAGCCTAGAATCATAGAATCATAGGGCTGGAAGGGACCCCAACAGCCATCCCGTTCAATCGGCTTCTGCCCTGCAGGAACACACAATCAAATCCCTCACGACAGATGGCCATCCAGCCTCTCTTAAAAACCTCTGAAGAAGGAGACTCCACCACACTCCCAGGCAGCGTATCCCACTATAGAAACAGCTCTTACCATCAGGAACTTCTTCCTAATGTTTAGGTGGAATCTCTTTTCCTGGAGTTTGAACCCTTTGCTCCATGTCCTAGTCTCTGGAGCAGCAGAGAACAAGCTTGCTCCATCCTCAGTATGACATCCCTTCAAATATTTAAACATTTAAATATTTAAACCCTGGTGGCGCAGTGGTTAAATGCCAGTACTGCAAGCCACCGCGTCGCAAGTTCGATTCCAGCCGGCTCCAAGGTTCACTCAGCCTTCCATCCTTTCGTAGGTCGGTAAATTGAGTACCCAGCTTGTGGGGGGCAATTAGCTAACACACATTGGAAACTGTTTAATGCAGTATAGATGTGTAAATAGCTATTGCTTAAAACAATTTGTAAGCCGCTCTGATAGCCTTGTGGCTGAAGAGCGGGGTATAAATAAATAAATAAATAAATATTAAAAAAAAATAAACATGGCTCTCATGTCACCTCTCAACCTTCTCTTCTCCAGACTAAACATAACCAGTTCCCTACGTTGCTCCTCATATGGCATAATGGCTCCCAGACCTCCCACCATTTTGGTTGCCCTCCTCTGGACACATTCCAGCTTCTCAATACCCTTCCTGAATTGTGGTGCCCAGAACTATTACTTCCCTTGATCTAGACACTATACTCCTATTAATGCAGCCTAGACTCGCAATTGGCATTTTTTGCTGCTGCATCACACTGCTAACTCATGTTTAGCTTGTAGTCTACTTTCTTTTTTTTTAAGGAAATCTACACCATTACGTTAATTGCTAATTAACAAAAAATATTTTGTTAGTGCCTATAATATAGTTTTTAAACTAAATTATTGGTGGCAAATTATGTAATACAGTAGGTCCCCCCCTTATCCACTGAGGATTGGTTCTGTGCAGGCATGGATTCTGAAAACTGTGGATAATAGTGAACACCACTGAAAATAATGGGACTTCTGGTTTAAAATACGATAGAGTTGCCTTGGAGGGCCTAGAAAATGGCTAGGGAGGACACATTTTCTAGGAAGACTCTATGGTAGGTGTGCTGTTTTGTGTCCCATGGATAATGAATCCGTGGATATGGGGGTCCTACTGTAATCTGAACATCCTGTACTGTGAATAGGTTAGGTTACATTGACCTGAAATAAACATATGGGGCCTCCAAAATAAAGCATTGCAGGGGCCCCAAAATTCCTTAAACTGGCCCTGTTCACAGACAACCATTGTTGAATTGTATCTTTTATTTTATATTTTTTTAACAAATTGTAACAGAATATAGACTTTAAAATATTGTTTTGTTATTGCAATTTAGTATCTTATACATAGTATCCATTCATAATCTTGTATACTCCCTGGATATTTACAAACTTGGTGATCAGACACCCTACCGTGTTTTTGGTTTTCTGAGACAAAAATCAGGTAGCCATCAGGAATTGCTGAATGTGTACAAGAAAGCAAGGTTCTCAGATCTTTGTATTTGCAAGACTGAATGGCTTAAAATGATGGAGTCTTGTGACAGAAAATGAATTTATATAATTTACCTTCTACTTTCAGGGTTTCTTTATGTAGGCTTTGATGTCCATTTTAATGCCTGATATTCCTCTTACTCATTGTGGGACTAATGGGCAATCCAGCATCCTTGTGTCAAATTCATGTATTTTTGTTGTCCATTTTTCAGCAACTATATCCCTCGTTTAAATGATTTTTTTTTTAATTGCATTGCATGGCTTGTGTAGTATTACCTATTAGAACTCCAGTGCATTTTAGGGGACTGAAAATGCTCCATGGCCTAAAGAGGGTTTGTTGGTATGGAATGAAGAGTATTTTGCAACCCCCAAATACTCAGAGCCAGAAAAGACATGTTCACATGAGACTTATTCACATCTCTTAAATAGTTGAGAGACTTCATTTTCTGAGAGGAAAAGTAACCACTGTATTTTCTGTTCCTGACAGTTACTGTTACTAAGGTTGTAATTCTTCACTAAGTTTCTTCTTGAAGGTAGCAATGAGTAATTTTAGGAATTTTCTTCCCACTGGGAGAAAATATTCGAAAACCACACAGTTTTTGAAGACTATTCACATTTTGGGAATTTTTCTGTGCATGAAACAACACTTTCAGCATGGAAAATGATATTTCAATACAGAAATATTAATTCCTGCACAGAAATTACTGTTTACTGTGCAAATCAGCCATGTGTGAATTTTACACAGAATAAACCCCCAGTTTCAGTATTTTCTGTGCAGAAAGTAGCATTTTCTCTGCAAGAATTAATATTCTGTGTTGAAATGTCATTTTCCATGCAGAATATGTTGTTTTCTGCACAGAAAATGTGTTTTCTGAGCAAAACAACCACATGTGAATTATGTGCAGAAAAAGTCCTGAACTGTGAAGATTCTCATCACTCAGCACTTGGCAATACCAAATTTGGAATTACATTATGATGCTTTTTCAACTTTGCATTTAGGGAAATTTGTTAAGGACAATACAATAATTGCTTGGGTACAAATGGAAAAAAGTAAAGTACCGAAAGTTATAGCAAGTATGTTTGTAGATAAAGTATGGAAGTTACAAGAAAAACTAGATAATCGATTTACTCAAGGTCTCCTCAATGTATGGTTTAAGTGTAAGAAATTATTAGCCCTGACCCATCACCTCTTTGCCTGTTTTTAGAGCACCAACTCTTCAAATATGAAGATAAATATAGTCAATTTAAAGGATGGAAAGAGAAGGGATTTACAGAATAAACGATCTATTTTCTAGGGAGAAGCCCATTCAGTTAGAGCAATAAAAAAAGAAATTGAATCCAATAAAGCCATTTTGGTGGCAATTAATGTAAATTAACACATTTCACACAAATATAATCAGGAATGAAGGCCCTCTGAGAGCATGAATTCTGTTCAAACCAATATGTAATGACAGCTTGAATCAGGTCAGAAGACAGACTTCAAAATTATATCAGGTCAATCAAGAGACTAAATTTGGTATGTTAAATGGTTGAAATTACTGTGGGAGTCAGATCTGAGGATAGAAATAGAATATAAACAATGGAATTCAATTTGAAAAACTCCAAATTATAAATCAGTAACAGTACAAATTAGAGAAAATTCATTGAAATTTATACACAAATGGTACTATTGTCCATTTAAATTACATAGGATTAATAATGGAATATCAAAAAAATATTGGTGAAGGTGTAGAAAAATAGGGGATTGGAGACATATGTGGCTAACATGCCCAAGGGTACAAAGATTCTGGGATGAAATTCTTTCTTGGATAAGCCAAATACAGTGTCCCTCTGTATTCACGGATTTGGTGTCCACAGATTTAAGTATTCACGGCTTGAAAATATTCTTTAAAAATAATAATACGGGGGGGGTGGGGGGTGGACTCACGCACCACCGGATGTGGCCGTAGAATCCAGCTCTCTCCGATGTGATATCTTTGAAACAAAGAAAATACCTTGTTGAAGCAGTCAATTAAAGTAAAAGAAACCGTTTTCCTGTGTTGGAATGCTGTGAGTAAATTTTGCCTTATTTAAAAACTGATAGCTCGGAGTTTGGGGATTTATGAGGGAAGCTGATGTCGAAAGGAGGAAGGGGAGATAAAGAAAAGAAAAAATTCTTGCAAACTCCCTTATGGACAAGATCTAAAAATAAACCCTCTGATAAAACAATCTCAAGACATGAGAGAGCTGTTTCAGCCGAGAGTTTAACAACAACTGAAAAGATTAAAAGCTCAAAAGAAATGAAGGGAGAAGAACAGACCGAAGCGTTTAAAAAAAAAATGGTGACTGCAGCAGGGGGAGGAAAGAATGGGCAGAAAGCTCCAAGAGATGTTACAAAAAGTAAAGAAAAACTGTCAGGGCAAGAGGATTTACAATCTTTGCTGGCACAGAATAATGAAAAATTACTTCAAAGTTTTAAAGCTCATACACTTGAGCTACGAAATGAAATTCAGACTTTGAAACAAGAAACAATACAGGAAGTTTCTAAACAACTACAAAGTGCCATGCAGCAAATTAATCAGGAAATGGCAGGAATGTGTAAAGAAATGTAAAAAGTGGAAAAACTTGCAAATGAGAACAAAGATGGGCTTCAGAGGCATGAAGCAGCAATTTTTGAGATGCAAACACAGATTATTGCCCAGGAGGACAGAAGAACAAATATAAGGATTCGAAATGTTCCACACTTTGAAAGAGAAACTTCATCCCAGCTGAGAATTAAAATAATAAACTGGTTCCAGCAACTGACACCCCAGTTACAGTGGGTGCAAGAAGATTTTGAGAGATTTCATAGAAGTGGATTCAGGAAAATAACTCCCAGCGATGTATTGGTGAAAGTGGCCAATTACTACAAAAAAGAGACATTTATGAAAGAAATCAGGAAACTGGGTGACCAAATACTCTTGGAATCAACACCAGTGATGATCTTCAATGATTTGTGTGCGAAAACATTGGAATGGAGGAGAGGTATCAAACCCATTATAGCTATACTGAAAAAAACAACACACAACAATATTAACTACAATTGGGGATACCCAATATTTTTGAAGTTCAAGTATGCTGGGAAATTCTACAAAATAAAAACACTGGAAGAAGGATTACAACTGCTGATAACGCTGGGATTGAGAGAGGAAGAGCAAGAAGCGGCAAAAGATCAAGCGGAGCTGAAAGGAGCAACAGGAGGAAAGGAGAACTGAAGATATAAAGACAAGGGACTGAAAAAAACTGAGAAAGATGAGATCAAAGGTGACATCGGTGATGGGTGACACCCCCTCCCCCTCAAAGTTTTGTAGCTATGGCGGGGATAGTAAGGGCGGGGTGAGGAAGTATGTATGTGGGAGGGGTAGGGAGGAGGGGGGAAGGGGGAAGGTGGAGGGTGGTGCAGGGGGGGAATTGTTGTTGTTTATTTGAGTACTGTAATATTTGTGCACTATAGGGGACTAATAGAAGTAGAAATTTATTATACATAATATGGAAGGCAGATTGAGAATATTGACCTTAAATGTCAAAGGGTTAGGAAACGTAATCAAAAGAAAAAGAATAGAATCTTTATTAAATAAATCTAAAGCAGATATAATATTCCTCCAAAAAACACACCAAAATAAAGATGGAGTGAATGAATTGAAGTTGAAATGGGCAACTACATATGAAAAAGCTTTTGGAACATCAAAATCAAGAGGAGTAGCAATTATTTTGTCAAAAGGATATGGTTTTATTGTTAAGAAAATTAAAAAAGATTTAAAAGGAAGATATATAATTATACAAGGAATTAGGGGTAAGGAACAATTCACTTTGGTTAATCTGTATGCATCAAATGAAGGTCAAATAGAATTTTATGAAGAAGTTATTAAAGCAACAAATGAAATAAGTGAGGGATCTATAATAATGGCGGGAGATTTTAATATGGTAATGAATAAGCAGAAAGATAAATCTAATCCTACTAAAGAGGACAAGAAAATGTATGAAACTGGTTTGAACAAAATTATAAATAGAAATGGATTGGAAAGATGTGACCAGTGGGGTGCCACAAGGTTCGGTCTTGGGCCCAGTGCTATTCAACATCTTTATCAATGCCTTGGATGAGGGAATTAGGGCCATACTTCTCAAATTTGCAGATGACACCAAATTGGGAGGAGTAGCTAATACCCTAGAGGACAGGATCAAAATTCAAAATGACCTGGATAGGCTGGAGAGCTGGGCCAAAGCTAACAAAATGAAATTCAATACGGAGAAGTGTAAGGTACTGCACTTAGGGCGAAAAAATGAAACACATCAATATAGGATGGGAGAGACCTGGCTGAATGAGACTACATGCGAAAGGGATCTAGGAGTCCTAGTAGACCACAAGTTGAACATGAGTCAACAGTGTGATGCGGCAGCAAAAAAAGGCCAATGCAATTTTGGGCTGTATCAATAGAAGTATTGTGTCCAGATCAAGGGAAGTAATAGTGCTGCTCTATTCTGCCTTGGTCAGACCTCACCTAGAATACTGTGTCCAGTTCTGGGCACCACAATTCAAAAAGGATATGGACAAATTGGAGCGTGTGCAAAGAAGGGTGACTAAAATGGTGAAAGGTCTGGAAACGATGCCTTATGAGGAGAGACTTAGGGAGCTGGGTATGTTTAGCCTGGAAAAAAGACGGTTAAGAGGCAATATGATAGCCCCGTTTAAGTATTTGAAGGGGTGTCACATTGAGGATGGAGCAGGCTTGTTTTCTGCTGCTCCAGAGACTGGAACACGGAGCAATGGATGCAAGCTCCAGGAACAGAGATTCCACCTCAACATTAGGAGGAACTTCTTGACAGTAAGAGCTGTTAGGCAGTAGAACACACTCCCTCGGAGCATGGTGGGGTCTCCTTCCTTGAAGGTCTTTAAACAGATGCTGGATGGCCATCTGTTGGGGATGCTTTGATCGTGATTTCCTGCATGGCAGGGGGTTGGACTGGATGGCCCTCGTGGTCTCTTCCAACTCTGCAATTCTATGATTCTATGATTCTATGTGTGGAGAGAATGGAAAGGAGTCTAAAAGAGATACACTTATCATTCACCAACACATAAAACCTATTCTAGAATAGATTACATTTTTATATCAAAAAATCTGGTCCCACAAATTGTAAACACAGATATAGGAATCATAAAAATTACAGATCATGCAGCAGTTACAGCAGATATAAAGATTACAAAAGATTATAAACAAGCAAAAAGATGGAGATTGGATACAAAAATCTTTGGTTATAAAAACATAGTAGAAAAATACAGGTAGATTTAAAAGAAATATGGAAAATAAATAGAGTAGGACAAAGCAGTCAAGCATTATTGTGGGATTCAATGAAAGCTGTAGCAAGGGGAATATTTATTAGGGAAGCACATACATTATGGAAAAAACAGGAAAAAAGTAAAAGGAAACTAGAAGAGGAAATTAACGGTTTAGAAAAAGAATATTTTAGGAACAGAGATAAACAGATCCACGCATTAATACAAGCAAAGAGAAAAGAGTTAGAAAAGGAAGATATAGAAATAGTAAAAAGAAATCTGCTATTTATGAAAAGAGATTTTTTTGAATATAGTAATAAAAATTCTAGAATGCTAGCAAGGACCACACAAGCAAAGAAATCTAAAAGTTTGATTGGAATTATTAAAAATGAAAAAGGGGAAAAAAGTAATTTGATGAAAGATAAATTAAAGATATTTCAAGAATATTATCAAAAATTATATTGAGCAAGTGATCCACCGAAAGATTTAGAGAAATATATACAGGAAAATTGTAAGGATATAATTAGTGAGGAGGAGAAGGAATTAATGGAACAACCTATAACAGAAGAGGAAATAGAAGATATTATAAACAAATTGAAACAAGGGAAGGTCCCAGGAGAAGATGGTTTGGGAGCTGAATATTACAAAACATTTAGAAGTATATTAATATCTAGAATGAAGGAATTATATAATAACATTTTAAAAGGAGATGAGATCCCACCATCGTGGAAACAATCTTTGATTATATTAATTCCAAAACCAGATAAAGATCTGACGGATCCAGAATCATATAGACCAACATCATTAATAAATCAAGATGCAAAAATATTAACAGCAATATTGGCGAAAAGGATGAATAAATTTATGCACAAATATATAAAAAAAGACCACTGTGGATTTATAGCAGGAAGACAGATGGCTAATTTAACTGGAAGAGTAATAAATATAATAGATATAGTTAGAAGAAAAAAATTAAAGCAGGGCTTATAGCCATAGATATATTTAAAGCTTTTGATTGTGTGGAATGGCCGGCATTAAAAAATATAATGAAAACATTTGGATTTGGAGAAAAATTTAGGGGCGTGATTGACCAACTGTATAAAAAAAATAAAGCTACAGTAATAGTAAATGATTGTAAGACAGAACAAATAAATTTAACTAGGGGAACAAGACAAGGTTGCCCACTTTCCCCAATAATATTTGCTATGGTAATAGAAATATTAGCTAATGTAATTAGAAACGATGAAGGTATTAAAGGGATAGGAAATATTGAAGAGATTAAGCTGAATATGTTCGCAGATTATACTTTAATAACAATACAAGACCCATTGGGAAAAATGCAAGAGATAGAGAAACATTTGGAAATGTTTAGGAAGATGACAGGTTTACAAGTAAATTGGAATAAATCAGAAATGATGATATTTAATTATACAGAGGCAGAGCAAAAAAATATGAAGAGTAAAAAGAAGTATATTAAAATAAAGGAGCAAATAAAATATTTAGGAATAAATATTGTGGCAGAATTGGAAAAACTAGAGGATTTTTTTTTACTATATTAAGGAAAGATATGGAGAAAAAAATAGAGAAATATGGGAAAATTAAATTTTCATGGTTTGGAAGAATAGCGCTTGTTAAAATGAAAATATTACCAAAAACAAATTTTTTATTTAGAATGCTGCCTATGAAAGTATCAGAGATGGAATTTAAAAAGTGGCAAAATATGATAAATAGAGCAGGCAGGGGAGAGCGAGGCCGGCCGGCATGGCAGCGCCCATGCTGGCCTTGTGGCTGGGCCCGGGCGCGGGGCGACACCAGCCGCAAAGGCGGCCTCCCGGTAAGTCCCAGGCAACCTGCTTAAAGTTACTTATGAAATGTTTCTTCCTAGTAAGTTAAATATGTAATGCATGAGATAGAGCAAGCTGTTCTGACCAAAAAATGAATAATTCCATTCACAGAAGATTTGGATATAGTAGAAGTAGATCTTAATCATAAAATTAATCATAAAACAATAATGCTGGGGAAAGTGGAGGGCAGTAGGAAAAGAGAGAGAGGCCACATGCAGGTAGACTGATTCAATGAAGGAAGCCACAACCCTCGATTCAGAAGATCTGAGCAGGGATTTTGGTGATTGGAGCTCTTGAAGATCTCTCATTCATAGGGTTGCTGTAAGTCAAAGTAGACTTGAGGGCAAGTAGTAATAACAAAGAAGTTCTTGTTGGTGACAGTGGGGAAGCAGAATTGTTTTCTCCTTTTTCTACTGTGCCCATCCCTGCCACAATTTCTGGGGGTTCCCCATTCCTTCAGAGCATGTTTTCAGGATATGCAAGAAAAATTGACCACAATGGCCTTCCCACATTCTTTGGTAGAGTATCCTCTGCTGCCTACAAGATGTCTGTGTCTAACCGAGTAGGTTTACTTTTTCTTCTTATATAGATTCTGTTAACTTCCCTTATATCAGGGGGCCGTTTACACGATGAAAATGTCCTGGGAAGAATTCGTGTCGATCCCTGGCAGTTTACACGTACATCGGGTCGGGTACGTGATTTTCGGAAGGGGGGCCACCTTTTATCCCTCAACCTGTGGGACTTCCAGTCCCCTGGTTTGTGCCAGTTTTTTAAAAAGTCACGGGAGGATTCGGAAAATCGGAAATGTAAACAGCGTGGGACAAAAAGTCTCGGTACTGGGATGACCGGAAATGGTGACTGGGGGCGGGCTTAGAGCTCAGGGACCAGAAAAGGAGGGGTCAGTAACCCGTTCAACAGATCCAGCCTCACCAGCTGAAAACAAAGGCATCCCTGCCAGCTGCACGAAGGTTGATGTGTGTGTGCGCGCGCGCGCGTGTCTCAATTACTTTTTTAAATGGATTTCTACACTGCAAACCCTTCAGCTTTACCTTTTCCTCAACTGCATATTACAGAGAGATCGTAGTAGCTTGGTCACCTCCCTGGCACATTAAAATATTCAAGCCTCTGTGCGAATTAGCACCCTTTAATTCCCCCTCTCTGTGTTTGTGTCTTTTAAAACGCCTGCCTATAGCCATCTCTGCAGCCAGCTGTAGGGGTTAATATTTTAAAGAGGCAAGAGGAAAACCAAGCGCTTGATTTCAAAAGGAAAGCACTCAGCTTGCTTTCAAAGCACTCAGCTTGATTTCAAAAGGAAAGCTCTGTGTCTGAGCGAAAGATCTGTCCGGATCTTTCAAAATGCTTTCTGCCTCTTCTGAAAGGGTTAAAATGTTCAAGAAGCAAGGGGGAATAACAAACCTCTGCCCCCCTCTCTCTCCCCCCCCCCCAGCCAGCCAATAGCATCTTTCGTGGCACGGAACTCTAAAGGAAGTGCGTCAACGAGGTTGTGAAAACACGAGTAATCGCATCTTTGATTGACAGCCAAAAAAAAAAATAATTAAAACCTAAACAAAACTGGAACTATGGATGTGTAAATATCAGTCACGGGATCACCCGGGATATCCAGATCAGAGACATAAACCGTATAAACAGCGAGGGACGGATTCGTGATCACTATGTCACGCTAGGCAACGCGACAATTTCTGTCGTGTAACTGGCACCTAGGATCATTCCATGAAAACTCATTTTAATTTGTACAAATCTTAAGATGTATGAAAGAGATAGCAGTTTAATCATATCTTTATGTTGAAGTTTTTATGCATCACTGTTGCAAACAGTGCTCCTGTCAAGATTTCTTCATCATGAATAAAAGAGCTTTAGTATCTATATTTTTATCTAAGTTTATCTCTAGAACGATATTATGCCAACTAGATATTATTAATACACGCCTTCTTTATAACCTCAATAAAATTAGTTAATTTTTTAAATGCCTAACAAGATTTGGAGGTTCTTACTTTTTTGTAGGAGATGCTTGTTGCTTGTAAAACTTTTCGGTTGTAGCCATCATGCTGTAAGATTTAATTAAAATAGGGCTATGTTTACTCAGCAAACATTAGCAGTTAATTATAGATTTACTAAGTGAAAAGCTTCATGTTTTGCCAACTTTCATTGTAAGTGCATTAATTAAATGAAATTGGCAGTCACTTGAGCTCCCAACCCATTCTGTGGTAAAGTTCTCTTTCAAAATACTATTTGTATTTCTGCCTTAAGAGGAGAACTTGAAGTGGCATGCTCCCAGATTGCAGTTATGTTGTTTAGAGTAAACCCTTTTGCTTGACTGTGGTCTGAGCTGTCCATGGTTGCAACCCCAGGTCTTTATGTCTGTGAAGAATACAGTAGTGTTGTTTAGCCTTGTGCACATGGTGGGATGAAGGAACATAATACTTGATACATATGTCCCTTGCTATATAAACAGGCCACGTGCATTCAAAAAAGGGATGGGCAGATTGAGTGGTGAAACCTGCTCCTGGATAGAAGTACCTGTGTGCACCCTGGCTCACAGTAGAGCATTCAAAGTGCTTAAGTAAGTAGCACTCATTTCAATTTTATGTTTCTTAAAACTCTTATAAGTACTTAACATTTATTTACCATTCCCAACTCTTACAGCTCTCCATGAACCTTTCTGTTGTTAGAGCAGCATAGAGATGTTTATTAATAACTAAGCCAGCCAAAAACAGTTCAGTATAATTAAGGCCCTAAAGGCACCAGATCTAATCTGATCTTGGAAGCTAAGCAGGGCCAACTCTGGTTAGTACTTGGATGGGAGACTACCAATGAATACCAGGTGTTGTAGGCTATATTTCAGAGGAAGGAACTGGCTAAACCACCTCTGAATATTCCTTACCTAAGAAAATCCCTTGAAATTCATGGGGTCTCCATAAGTCGATAGGTGACTTGAAGGCACACAGACACAGACACATAATTAAGGAAGTGTCCATGTTAACAAAGTACAGAAATAGCCTGGTTTTGACGTGTGTTCTGATAAGTTATTTTTCTCTGGGACTAATTATAACAGCAACAGTACTACTAGGAGTTGTTCTTATTACTGTATTAATACATTCTTTCAGCCTACTGGCCCTTAAATCCTAAAATGCTAGCGTCTGTGGATTTTGCAATCATTAACTCCTTATGGGAAACCTGTTTTCCCCTAAAACTGATACAAGGTGACAAATCTACTGACTACCCCCATCAATTAACTTCCAACAGCCTTTACATTTGTTTTAAGACAAGAGAAATTCTATAAGATCTTTAATATGAATTTGAAGCTAAATTTAATATTGGCCAGGATCCATAAAGCTACTTTGGTTGCACCCAAGGGCTTGGACATACCCAGTGGGAATTTTGAGTTTGTTCCTTAGGGTAGTTTCTAATCTTGTTTTCAGTCAGAAACTTTTTCAAACATACCTCTGTTTCAGATGAATTTTGCCATGTAACACGAAAGAACACCTTGTCTGAAAGCACTCTTGGCCCATGGAAATAGGTACATACTTCTGGATCTAGACCATTACACTTACATTATAGTTTTAGTGAGACCTCTCTGAACATCTTGTGTGCTACCATTAAAAACACACTCCTAAGATGTTTCACTGATGGCTTTCCTTGAACCTTTTTTTGATACAATACAGGTGTCATTTGCTCTGAAATAAAGAGCACATTGCCTTAAAAGCCAGCCCTATGAAGTCTATATGTTAACAGCAGCTATGAAGGTGAATATGATTCTTTGCTCTTAATTTGCAAGTACTGTACTGTACTTATCTGGTTGGCTAAATGAGTGGAAGAAGCTTAATTTCAGAACAGAATATATTTTATAGACCTAAGAACTGGAGGACTTTGCTTCTACATATAGACTGCTGTGGTTAGATAGGCTCATCCCTCCTCCTGCCACTGACATATAAATAATATTGTACCATTCTCATCACAGTGAGCATTTGTAAAATAACCTAGGAATTATAATTGAGCACCACCAAATCTATTTTGCTTAGCAATTTACATTGCTAATTTGGATCCATTTAATGCACTGGGACTGAAAAGTTGTATTCTCCCCACCACCACCTCATACTTTTCTCTGTTGGTTGCCAAGAAATACAGCATATGTGTGTAGAATTCATGCAGATGAAGATCCTTCTGAAATGCTTTCCAGTATTTTTTTGTGCTGTTCTAAAATTCCTCAGTGCCCTACTTATTATTTCTGGAGAGAGCTCAGTATTAAGTATTGCAGTAGTGTTGTCATGAAGGTGTAATACATAAAATCCCTTCCCTTTTTTTCTGGCTAAACTTATAAATGTGCCATGCTTCTTAAACAATAACTTTATAATAGTTTTTAATTGGCAGAATCTGAATACATTTAAGTGATAAAGTAATCTCTAATTTAAGCACGTGGTTTCAATAGTGTGCTATAGATTGACCCAGATAGGAAAATATTTAGGTTATAGCTTATAACATTGTATTTTTGTGTGTGTCATTTTGTGTCAGTACAGCTGCATGAATCAGTTATGCTTTAAGATGTACCTTAGCTTAAAAAGACTACATCTAAATTAGTGGTAGGAAGAGTGTGGCCCATTGGCTGCATACACTCCCAAGGTTGCCTTTGCTGCCCCTCCAAGGATCCTTCCCTGAAAATGAAATACGTGTGTGTGTGTTGTGGGGGGGGGGATTGTTCATGAATGGCCAATAGTTCCCCAAACTATTGGGAAAGTGTTAGTGGTGCCATATGTACAGGCTTTTTGTGTGTTATGTCTTTTTAGGTTCATAGAGGCTTTACTTTGTACAGGAGTTAAGTCAGGAAGTGAGCAGGTGCCCAGTGCAGACCCTCCAACCCCTGGCAGTTGCCCACTCTTCAAGTGATTGATGCTGTCCATTTCTGTTTCCCAACTGGCACAGGCACAATGCATTCTGCTTTCTTAATTTAGTAGCAGGCATAAAAATAAGTAAAACAGGACAGATTTGGTATGTCAGGCAGACTTCCAGGAATATACTGTTTTTAAGAGAATAGACTTGTGGGGATTTGAGGAACACATTAAATTCCCTCTTGCCAGTCCCTTGCAGTGTGTTTAAAGGAACACTGTGTCTGAAACAGATTGTTTTTAAACACAAGTGCTTGCTTTCAAAGAACAACACCAAAATAGTAGTACATTATTTTTTTTTAAATTGCACTTAGCTTTTTTATAATTCTTTTCATTTTTTTAAAAAACTTGGAGCAGTTTATGATTAAAACAAGATACTGTACAGTGAAACCAACTGCTAATGGAGAACAGATAAAGTGCCAGAGGACTGAAAAGGGGCAAACATTGTCCTTCTCTTCAAAAAAAGGCACCCCAAAAAAGATCCAGGAAACTACAGACCAGTCAGCCTGACCTTACTACCAGGAAAAATATTAGAACAGAATATACAGGAGTCTGTCTTCAAGTGTGACAATGCAGTAATCAGTAGAAACTAGCATGGGTTTGTCAAGAACAAGTCCTGCCAAACCAATCTTATGTCTTTTTTTCAATCAGATCACTAGTTTAGTAGATGGTGGGAATACTCTGGATGTCATTTATCTGGATTTCAGGAAAGCTTTGATAAGGCCCCCTATAATATTTTGGTTAGCAAATGGATTAAATGTGGAATAGATGGGAACACTGTTAGATGAACTTAGAATTGGTTCGAAAACTGTGCTCAAAGAGTCGTCATCAATGGGTGTACTTCAAACTGGAAGGAGGTCTTGAGCAGAGTGCCTCAGGGTTCTATTCTACAGGGATTATTCTTAAACATTTTTATTAATGACTTAGATGATAGGGTTGAGGGAACCTTTATAAAATTTGCAGATGACACAAACCTAGGAGGGATGTCTAGCAAACCGAAAGATAGGAACAGAATTCAAAAGGACCTAGGTGAATTAGAAAATTGGGTAGACGAATGCAAAATTCTACATTTAGGCCACAAAAGCCAATTGTACGATAGATGATGGGGGATACATTTCTCAGCAGTACTACATGCAAAAGGGCCCTTGGGATTATTGTTGATTGTAAGTTGAACATGAGCCAGCAGTATGATACTGCAGCAAGAAAGGCAAATGGTATCTTAGCCTGCATTAATGGAAGCATCGCTTCCAAGTCAAGTGAAGCAATAGTCCCACTATATTCTGGGGTGTTCAGGCCTCATCTGGAGTACTGCATTCTGTCCTGGGTGCCTCATTTTAAGAAGGACACAGGCAAGTTGGAGCAGGTTCAGAGAAGGGCAACAAGAAGCATGGAGAACAAAACATATGAGGAAAGGTTGAAAGAGCTGGGCATGTTCAGCTTGGTGAAAAGAAGACTGAGGGGTGACATGGTTGCACTGTTTAAATACCTCAAAGGCTGTTACAGAGAGGAGGGGGCACGTCTGTTCTCTGTTGCCCCAGAGGGAAGGACACGGTCTTATGGTTTGAAGTTGAAAGATGATAGATTTTGATTGAACATTAGAAGGAACTTCTTGACAGTAAGAGTGGTTTGATAATAAAGCCAATTGCCTAGAGAGGTGGTGTTTCCTTCTCTGGACATCTTCAAAAAGAGCCTGGACAGCTACCTGTTGGGGGTGGATGCTTTAGCTAGAGGTCCTACATTGACTAGGGGGTTGTATCTGATGGCCCATGCGGCTCCGTCCAACACTATGATTCTAATGAAGAAAAAGTTTATAAACTAATAGAATAATTGATGATATAAATAACAGTAAAATAATACATTCATTTTACAGATTTAAAATGAATCTGTGTTAGATAGTTCTTAAGATTACAAAGGATCTTTATACAGTGGTCCCTCCATATCTGAGGGGATTTGGTTCCAGAACCCTCTGTGGATGGCAAAAACTGAAGGTAGTAGAGTGCCATATTAATCAATGGGAGCAGCCATTTTCAGTATGGGTGCTATCATTTTAGGTATGCGGCAGCACCATTTTAGTTAAGGACACCGCCATTTTAGGTGTGCAATGATGATCTGTGGTATTGAGCCCATGGATACAGAGGGACTACTATACAGTTTTAATGCATTTTAAAACGTTTAATGTTTAATGTTTTTAATTTATAAATTGTTTAATTATTTTTTAAATTTTATATGTGTACTGTAATTTTTACTTTTGTATTTTTTTTTTACTTGTATTGTTTTAAAGCTGTTAGCTGCCTTGAATCCCACTGGGGGGAGAAAGTTGGGATATAAATGGATAAAATAATGATAACAGCAGATTTGTAATTTGTATTCAGATTCTTTCCTGGGTGTATCAATCAATCATTTTATATATTCCTGCCTTTTTAAAATCCTAGTTTTTTTGCGCGGGGAAAGACAGGGATAACTAAATTGTCGAATGCACCCATGGAAGCATCTGAATGGAATCAACAAATACGATGTTTGTCTAGCTATCACAGACAGCAGAGAGAAATGGTTGCTTAACTTCCTGATGTCAAGACACATACATTTTCACTACCATACTGAGATATTAAGCATTTGTGTCAGTATGAAAAATCAGCTCTGGCAAGGTTGCTAAAAGAATTTCCCCTTTTATTTTTTCACTTATGTAAAGAAATGCTAAAATTGTTGCATGTGATTCATTAACTATAGTTATGCAGTTCAGTTTATTTTGTTCCAAAAGACACTGAATAAATGTTTCTCATGAATGCATAGCAGATTAACTCTTTTCCCCCCTTTTAATATTTAGAGGTGTCAGTAGCATGAAAGTTGGATACCTTACAAATCCTGTTTTAGAAGAGAGTTGTATGTAAAACTTAATAGTGAAAAGCAATGGTGAAACTCTTACCAGCATGCTTTCATTCCAGTCCAGGGAGAGTAAATCTGAGGAAAGTGTGTACAGATCCTATGAATAATGGCTGGAAATTGTGTGTCAGAACAATTACCGTATATTCCGGCGTATAAGACGACTTTTGAGCACTCAAAAGTGCCCTCCAAAATTGACAGTCGTCCTATATGCCGGATACACTTTGCTTCGCCCACCTGCCTATCTCCTGCCTCTTCGCAAACGGAGCGAAGAGGCAGGAGATGGGGCAGGGGGGTGAAGCAAAGTGTTTTGAAGATCATTCGCCCCCCTCCTCTGCCTTCTCCCCCTTTGGGGAGCAACGGAAGAAAGAGGAGAGGGGCGAACATTGCGGTTTGCCGCAGCCGCCGCTGGATCGCTTCTGCAGAGGCCGAGGCAAACCCGCGATTCGCCCCCTCTCCCCACTTTCCTGGAAGGTGGGGAGAAGGGGCGAACGTGCCCGGTTTGGCCGCACAGCCTCCGGATCGCCCTCCTGCGCTCTCTCCTGGAAGGGAGCGCAGGAGGGGCATGCAGAGGCTGCGCGGCCAAACCCGCGATTCGCCCCTTCTCCCCACCTTCCTGGAAGGTGGGGAGAAGGGGCGAACGTGCCCGGTTTGGCCGCACAGCCTCCGGATCGCCCTCCTGCGCTCTCTCCTGGAAGGGAGCGCAGGAGGGGCATGCAGAGACTGCGCGGCCAAACCCGTGATTCGCCCCTTCTCCCCACCTTCCTGGAAGGTGGGGAGAAGGGGCGAACGTGCCCGGTTTGGCCGTACAGCCTCCGGATCCCCCTCCTGCGCTCTCTCCTGGAAGGGAGCGCAGGAGGGGCATGCGGAGGCTGCGCGGCCAAACCCGCGATTCGCCCCTTCTCCCCACCTTCCTGGAAGGTGGGGAGAAGGGGCGAACGTGCCCCTTTTGGGCGCACAGGCTCCGCATCCTCCTCCTGCGCTCCCTCCTGGAAGGGAGCGCAGGAGGGGCATGCGGGGGCTATGCGTTGGAAGAGGGGGGTTGTCTTATAGGGCGAATATATTACAAACTCCGCATTTTTTCTTAAAAATTGGGGGGGTCGTCTTATACGCCGGGTCGTCTTATACACTGGAATATACGGTATACCACTTGAATAATAAATTTATCTTGTTGCATAGCCAATCAGTCACACTCCCACTGCACAAGGCTGTTGTTAAATATCCCAACTTTCAGTCATTTTGCAGTCATGAGCCACATAGAATACTATGTAATCTGATGTGAGGAATGC
Source organism: Gambelia wislizenii (assembly GCA_030847615.1). NCBI lineage: Eukaryota > Metazoa > Chordata > Lepidosauria > Squamata > Crotaphytidae > Gambelia > Gambelia wislizenii. The sequence goes on along the minus strand of JAUMIR010000009.1, from coordinate 15,004,407 downwards.
CTTCATATTTTTGTATGCAGATTCAAATTGTTCTTAAGGGAGGCTGTGAATATTTTGGTCTTCAAATTAATCCTCCACAATCAAAACACATTCCTGTAATCAGCTCTTGAGATTTATAAATGAATTAAGGTTCAATTCTTACTATAGAAAGCTTATTCGTAGAAGGAAGAGGGGTGTTTGGAGCTGTGCTGAAGATGCTGATGCAGTAAATACCTGCTTTCTTGTCCTGCTTTATTCCCTGTATTTTTAATTTCTTCATTGTCTCTATGACTCACAGAAATGGATTTATCTGCATCTGTGCAGTGCGTCATTTGAAACCTTGTATAGTTTCAGAATAAGCGTTTCGGTGGTAGCCTCTCCTCCGCATGGCACATGTGACCGGTGCCATTCCCACTCAATTCCCCGTCCCTTTTTGTCCGCCATAACAGTAGTATTGACAGGAACTGTACTAAAACGTTCTTTTTGGATTTTCTTGGTTAATGAAATACAGACTTCTCTCACAGGTCTTGTCTTGCATTTTGGCTTTGGTATTCTCATTTTTGCTTCTCAGATACTGGATTACGGACCATGGAACACCCAGAATCTTAGCCGGCCACATGATCCTGAGCCTCTTTCACTCCAGACAGATCCCTCTGTATTGATGCAGGCCTATTCATCAAGCCCCAGGAACCTTCTCACAGGAGGCATAAAAAGGAGAAGAGGGCCAGGGATTGCCTGTGGACACACCGTTCCCCATCTCTGCATTAGTACTGTTGCAATCCTGTGAGAGAATCACATAGGCACCAGGAGAGGAGAGCTGTGTATAGTAGGTTGGACATGGAGAGGCTCAGGTCCTACTCTTATTCCTATGATTATCTACACTTCTATGGCAACTTTGAATATCCTCGTCCTTCTCACTATCACTACCATTTGGTAGCAATGTTGATACCAACTGCCATGGTATCTAAATCTCGTTCTCCTTTGCTGGCTCTGTCCCACAGAAGATTTACCAGCTGGGCACCTGCTCCATTTCTGAGGTCTTCTCAGATGACACATCCAAGATATTGGCACTCACCTCCACCTACTCCACCTCAGCCCTGAGCTCCCTCGGTACCATCGATGGGGTCCAGTGCACACTGTATTGCCTTTGGGCTCAGATGAAAACTTGGATTCATCCTCAGAGTCCTCTGACTTCCCTGTTCCAGTTTCCCCTCCAGCCAGAGCAGGAGAGCATGATCAGGCTTCACCGACATATGATGTCTGATCCTTCATGGATCAGATGCTCTGGATGGCCAAGGCTCTTGACCTCAAGGCCGAGCAGTCACCACCCTCAGCCCATGAGAGTCCAAACTCAAACTCCATCACCAGGCTCCATACCACTTCTTCCATCTCTCTTGCAGGTGGCTGGCAAGTTTTGGTCGAGCCCGTTCTCCGTTCCATACACATCAAAGAAAATTGAGGGTCTGTATAAGGTGGTTGAAACAGGCTCTGACTGGCTGTTTCGTCACCCTAAAGCTGAAATCAAACTCTTATTAGTGTAGATGCCGCTCAATCAAAGTCGTTACAGAAGCTCCACACCACCTCGGCAGACAGAGAGGGGAATCAGTTAGATGGTACATCTTGAAAAGATTACTTGATGTCTGCTCTCTTGTTCCTCATTTACAATTATGAGGCTTGCCTGAGGACCTATCAACAGCTTCTTTGAGAGACAAGCAAAGTGGCTACCTGGTCCCTTCAATCTTCCTAAAGCACTACAGACTAGATGCAAGTTCTAGGGTGGACACTGCATTTGGGAGGGCTGTTCTTTTTTTCCTGCATCACCTGACACTCCCTCCTGCTATGTGTGAATTCACAGATGACCACTTAAAGAACCACAGTTACAGTTAAGCAACCTGTTCTTATTTTACATGTCAGCATGAGAATTTAATTGCTGATTCCAGAATATCTTGAGAATCCCTTCTGTTTCATTTATTTTAACTTGCTAGTCTCCTGTTTGTGTGAGTCACAGAGGCCACAAAGAAGGACATGTTGCCTACCTGTAACTGTAGTTCTTTGGGTGGTCATCTGTGAACTCACACAACCCCACCATCCTCCCCTTGTGTCCTGCCTCTCCTTAGGTTCTTGGCTGCTGCTTCAGCATCCATGGAACTGAGGGTTTAGGTGGGAAGTGTACTGTCAGGACATGTGGGGAGTAGACAGAGCTACCACCAAAATGCTTATGCAATAGCTCTAGAAGGTTCTGAATGATGTGCTGCACCGATGCAGATAACCCCATATGTGTGAATTCACAGATGACCACTTAAAGAACCACAGTTACAGTTAAGCAACCTGTTCTTATTTTACATGTCAGCATGAGAATTTAATTGCTGATTCCAGAATATCTTGAGAATCCCTTCTGTTTCATTTATTTTAACTTGAATATAGGACAGCAGCTATTTCTCCAAACAGAAACATCTACCAAGTTATTTTTCAGGTAGCGGTAATCATAATAATCAGATAAATACCTCCAAGATGCAGCAATAAAAACGTGGTGTATATATAGATCTGTGTGTTTTTAAAAACAAGATGCAGCTGGTAACTATTATTTAAAGGAGCGCATATTGCTTTTTGTAATAAACTGAATCTATCATACTTTTTCTACCGCTCAACTTTTATCTAGCAATGGTCATTCTCCCAGGCTGCAGCAGAGTGAGAGACTGAGTACTTTATCACACTGCACTGTTATAGTGTTATTATTCCACTTTAACCGCTGTGGCTGCCTCCTGTGGAATTCTGGGGTTTGTAGTTTAGTGAGGTCTAAGAGTTCTCTGGCTGGGAATGCTAAATGCCCCTCCCTAAACTGCAAATCCCAGGATTTCATAGGAGGCAGCCAGAGCATTTAAAGTGGAATCATAGTGCTATAACAGTGTAGTGTGATAATCTCCTTGAGTGTGAGGTCCGCTCCATTAGTTATGCTGAGAAACCAGCAAAATTAGGCTCCTCTTATCTTTGGGACAGAAAGGGCCAGTGTGGTGTAGTGGTTTGAGCATTGGGCCACAACTCTGGAGCCTGTGGAAACCCACTAGGTGACCTTGGGCAGGTCACACTCTCTTAGCCTTAGAGGAAACCAAAGGCAAACCCCTTCTGAACAAATCTTGCCAAGAAAGCTCCATGATAGCTTCACCTTAGGGTTGCCATTAGTTGGAAATGACTTGAAGGCACATAACAACAACAATCCTTGAGATAGTTTCTCTTCCATTTGATCATCCCCAAAACTTTATATATGTCTGAGTTTCCTTTTTTTCATCCCTCCATACCTTTTCCTTTTGTGTTGTGTCTTTTAGACTGTAGACCTGAGAGTATGGGATTATTTTATTGCTGATCCCAGTAAGCTTCTCTGAGAGAGTTTTTTGATCTCAAAAGCAGAGTACAGTTTAAGCCAAAATATTTAAATCCAGGCAGCCAGTGGTGAGAATGCTGTAGCCAAAGTAATAGTATTAGTGTTCATGCTCATGTCCAGTAAACAAATGTTCTGTAAGGTAAGTGAAAGGTGTCACTTCGATTATGAACCCAGCATACTCTGCTATGAATAAAAAAACTCTGTTGAGGTGGCAGGACCTCAGTGAGAGAGTAACATAGATAATAATAATAATAATTATTATTATTTATACCCCACCCCTCTGTCAAAACAATCGGGGCGGCTTACGAAAATTAAAATACAATACAGATAAAATCCCCAAACACCCCCCACCCCCACCCTCCCCCATAAAAAAATATTAAACAATTATAAATTAAAACAAACTGATCTAAAATCACATTTAAAAACAATAAATATAATAAAATACAATAAATGGCCAGTGGACTAAAAGAGGCCAGGATCCCCTGAGGCCGGGATCTAATTAGGAAAGGCCTGCCGAAAGAGATATGTCTTTAGTGCTTTTTTAAAGCTACTCAGGCTTGTTATCTGACGGATCTCATTCGGCAGGTCATTCCACAATTTGGGGGCGATTACTGAAAAGGCCCTCTGGGAGGTTGCAGACAGCCTAGATTTTTGTGGCTGAAGCAAATTCCTCCCAGAGGACCGGAGTGCGCGGGGAGGATTATATGGGAGGAGGCAGTTCCGGAGATAAGTTGGACCCAAGCCATTTAGGGCTTTAAAGGTAATAACCAACACCTTATACTGGGCTCGGAAACTGATAGGCAGCCAGTGGAGAGATTTTAATACTGGAGTTATATGGTCTCTCCGAGATGTTCCTGAGACCACTCTGGCTGCCATATTTTGTACCAACTGAAGTTTCCGGACCAAGCAATGAGGGCAGCCCCATGTAGAGCGCATTGCAGAAATCTAGACGCGAGGTTACCAGCGTGTGCACCAGTCTCGAGGTCCCTTACATCCAGTAAATGGTGCAGCTGGCGTATCAGCCGGAGCTGATAACAGGCGCTCCTGACTGTCGCATTCACCTGACTAGTCATCTGAAAGCGATGAATCAAGGAGCACCCCCAGACTGCGAACACAGTCCTTAATGGAGAGCGTGACCCCATCCAGGACTGGAGGTTGCAACCCAACTCTTGGTTTTGGGGCCGCTACCGTGAGCACCTCCGTTTTATCTGGATTTAATCTTAATCTGTTTTTCCTCATCCAGCCCATTACTGCTTTAAGACAATCATTAAGAGGAGAGACATAGTGTAGAAAAGGAGATGAAAATTGATTCTTGCCCTGGGAAATGTAAATGTGGTCCCTAAAGCCTACCTGTCATGTATTCTACCACCATAATCTCAGTTAGAAATGAGAAGCATTGGGGCTAGAACCCACAATTCTGTCCAACCATAGGTGCCTATTAGAAAGAGGACTCATGAGTCCCTTCTGTAATATTCCATCAGTTTAACTCATGCTGCTAGAGGGATGATGACAAGAATTTTACTTATCAGCCTGAGATATTGCTGCTGCTCCCAGCTGGAAGTAATGGCCTCTTAAATCCTTGTCCATAGACCAGTAGCCTAATTTATCAGGGGATGATAGGACATTCAGTCCCCGGCAGAAGCCAAAAAACTCTCTCAGCAGACTAGGTAGCAACCCTTTCCCAATAATAATCACACACACACACACACACACAGAGTGTTTGGTGTCCAGAAAACAGGAGGCACTTTTAATCTTCAGTAGTTTCAGTATGTACAGAGACAAAGTGCTACGCCAGGCATCAGAGGATCATAGGAAGAGAATGAACACTGATCTGTCTCTCTTATATACAACTCAGCACAGCATTGGCTTACCCAAGCACATGGTTACATTGCATCAGATTTCTACCTTACGTGGCTTTGTACTGTAGTAACCCTTCTTCTGATGCAATCCTTCTCATGCAGCTGTAGCATGATTAGCATGACTGGCAGTTCATGTAGTCAGTCATCATGACTCAGCATGATTTCTGGAGTTGTTTGACCATTTTAAAACTTAGGGTTCAGTAATCAATTCCTGACATTTATGATATTGCTGATACATATTTATGCCTCAGAAACCCATCATTTCTTACCTCATTCACCATCTGATCCAGGAAGATTCTCTAGTAGGTGTGTATTTAATTGCCAGTACTTGCTAGTAATTAGCCTCACAAGTTCCCCACTATTCTCTCTCCACAGATTGATAGCAATAAGGGTTGATTGATCACACAGTATGTAACTGGGGAAAGGGAAAATTAGGAAGATGTCTGAGCTGGTGGACCTAACCTCCTTTGCTGGTGCTTTAGAGAAAGAGGTGGAAAAAATGGAAGCTTACAGCTTTGATAGTATGGGGATCTGTTTGTCCCTCTAACCATGAAGACTTCCTTATGTACCGTATATTCCGGCATATAAGACGACCCGGAGTATAAGACGACCCCCCAATTTTTAAGGTAAAATGCAGAGTTTGTGATATATTCGCCCTATAAGACGACCCCCCTCTTCCAACGCATAGCCCCCGCATGCCCCTCCTGCGCTCCCTTCCAGGAGGGAGCACAGGAGGAGGATGCGGAGGCTGTGCGCCCAAAAGGGCCATGTTCGCCCCTTCTCCCCACCTTCCAGGAAGGTGGGGAGAAGGGGCGAATCGCGGGTTTGGCCGCGCAGCCTCCGCATGCCCCTCCTGCACTCCCTTCCAGGAGGGAGCGCAGGAGGGGGATCCGCAGGCTGTGCGGCCAAACGGGGCACGTTCGCCCCTTCTCCCCACCTTCCAGGAAGGTGGGGAGAGGGGGCGAATCGCGGGTTTAGCCGCGCAGCCTCTGCATGCCCCTCCTGCGCTCCCTTCCAGGAGAGAGCGCAGGAGGGGGATCCGGAGGCTGTACGGCCAAACCGGGCACGTTCGCCCCTTCTCCCCACCTTCCAGGAAGGTGGGGAGAAGGGACGAATCGCGGGTTTGGCCGCGCAGCCTCTGCATGCCCCTCCTGCGCTCCTTTCCAGGAGAGAGCGCAGGAGGGGGATCTGGAGGCTGTGCGGTCAATTGGGGCACGTTCGCCCCTTCTCCCCACCTTCCTGGAAGGTGGGGAGAAGGGACGAATCGCGGGTTTGGCCGCGCAGCCTCTGCATGCCCCTCCTGCGCTCCTTTCCAGGAGAGAGCGCAGGAGGGGGATCCGGAGGCTGTGCGGTCAATTGGGGCACGTTCGCCCCTTCTCCCCACCTTCCAGGAAGGTGGGGAGAAGGGGCGAATTGCGGGTTTGGCCGCGCAGCCTCTGCATGCCCCTCCTGCGCTCCCTTCCAGGAGGGAGCGCAGGAGGGGGATCCGCAGGCTGTGCGGCCAAACGGGGCACGTTCGCCCCTTCTCCCCACCTTCCAGGAAAGTGGGGAGAGGGGGCGAATCGCGGGTTTGCCTCGGCCGCTGCAGAAGCGATCCAGCGGCGGCTGCAGCAAACCGCAATGTTCGCCCCCCCTCCTCTGTCTTCCGTTGCTCCCCAAAGGGGGAGAAGGCAGAGGAGGGGGGCGAATGATCTTCAAAACACTTTGCTTCACCCCCCTGCCCCATCTCCTGCCTCTTCGCTCCATTTGCGAAGAGGCAGGAGATAGGCAGGTGGGCGAAGCAAAGTGTATCCGGCGTATAGGACGACTGTCAATTTTGGAGGGCACTTTTGAGTGCTCAAAAGTCGTCTTATACGCCGGAATATACGGTACTAACCATTATAGAGACTGCTATAGAAACAGTCATAGGTTTTATGACTGTTATCGCATTCAGGTTTTATCACATGGCCAGTGGTGGAGTAAATTCTGGCGGTATTACAGAGAAATAAAGTCGCCAGCCCCGGGCTCTGGGCTCTGGGCTCTTGAAATCTGCAAGATGGAAACAAGAATGGCAGATATGACCACACTGGTTACATTTTTGTCTTTCAAAGGCATAGGAGTGTTGGTAGGAAAATAAGATAACCCCACATATGACCACATTTGCCACAGGTGGGGCTGTAGGATTAGGGATGTAAGGTGTAGGTTAATGTAACTGGTTATGTGCATGGTGAAAGCTGTTTGGATGCCTTCTGGAGAAGGAGGACATGAGGAGTGTGAGGCACAACAGTTAGCAACCGCAGTAGATATTGGCTTTGATTGGCTACACATTGAGAATGAGGTGCTGAAAAACGGTGTCTTTACCTCATTGCTCTTCCATTCTGCATGCCACACCCAGGTTTGGCATTTGACCTATACTGATTTAGTAGCCTCCTTGGCAATTTTGTTGGGAGATAAATCTCTTGGAGGAGTTTTTGTTGAAATTAAAAGTTGCCCTGGAATCTCTATCTCCAGTGAGTGTTTATTCTGCCACCATGTGGCCTGGCTTCTTGTAAGAAAGCATATGTCATGAATGTGGTCAGTACTATCAATGAGTGATGGTCAGTAGTGATAGCTATTCAGCTTACTCCCTTTCCATTGCAAGGTGTAATTCATGCTATTTAGAGCTCTGTGTCCATCAGGATCTCCCTTTGTCCACATTATGTACTTACCTTGTGTTCTCTAGAATGGAAATATTGCTATGGCCTGTTAAATCATGTTAAGCCAGCACATAGTTGTTGCAGATAGGATGAGAGCACTCTGTGGCTGTGTGGCTGGACACAAAGACAGAAAGTCTTGAAGAAATTTGCTTTGAAACATGAGCTATTACCCCCTTCCTCATTTATGTCAGATGACTTGTTTTTACACCTCCTGTTACAACAGCGGCATTGAGATTCCTGGAGTGTGCTCATATAAGAAGTCCTGAAGCAGAATATGTTTATAGCTGTTCAGTGTGCACTGTTAATCTGTATGTTTCCCCCGCTTCTAACTATGGCTGTTTTCTACCTTTTTGGTGATATGGTACTTAGCACAAGTACTTCAGTGTATACCACCTTTTTGTGTTTTCACCCGCCCAACATGGATACTATGTATAGTTAAATAATATCAAGATAAAAGCACATCAGTAAGAACAACAGGAATTGTAAAAATAGTAGCAGTACATTAAAATTGTTGTGTGTTACTCTCCCTGCCCATCTTGTGTGCTCTTTAGCTATACAGAGCTCTTGCCCACCCCTTTATGATTTCCCAAGACAGCTATGTGGAGCCTACTGGATTAGGAAAAAGCAGTCTCTTTTTGCTAGGCTTACTCTCTTTTCTTTCTATTTTTTGAAGCCCTTCATTTCTAAAGCCCTGGTGGTGCAGTGGTTAAATGCCAGTGCTGCAGCCACAATGTTGCAAGCAGGGCCGGTTTAACCAGTCTGCCAAATCAGCATTGGCAGGGGGCCCCAAGGTCAAGGGGGGCCCCTGCTGACCCCCTTATCTGACAAAGGTTTTCTAAGAAGACTCTCTGGTAGTTGTGCTGTTTTGTGTCCCATGGATAATGAATCCATGGATATGGGGGTCCTACTGTAATCTGAGCATCCTGTATTGTGAATAGGTTAGGCTACATTGACCTGAGATAAACATATGGGGCCCCCAAAATAAAGCATTGCAGGGGGCCCCAAAATTCCTTAAACCGGCCCTGGTTGCAAGTTTGATCCCAAGGGCTCCAAGGCTCACTCAGCCTTTCATCCTTTCAGTACCCGGCTTGTGGGGGCAATTAGCTAACACACATTAAGCTAATACACCACTTAATGCAGTGTAGATGTGTAAAGTGCTATTGCTTAACAATTTGTAAGCCACTCTGAGAGCCTTTGTGGCTGAAGAGTTGGGTGTAAATACCTAAATAAATAAATAAATAACTGCTAGGTGGGCAGTCATTCATTTGGGCATGAATCTGGATCAATGCACAGCAGATAGACTGCTGCTTCCTTTCCCTCCAGTGGCATCAGCAGAGGTTCTGGTACCTGGAGGGACTGGGGAGAGGGTAGGGAAGCTTTCATCTGGAATTCCATCTGGGCATCATGGAGGGGTGCCTGGCTATTGCTTTCTCTACCTCTGATGGCCTCAGCAGTTGTAGTCATGTAAACACTAGGGCAGAGAGACATAGGTGCTTGTACGTTTTTGATACATGATCTGTATTTGCTTATAATTCTTGGGTGTGTGTGTGTGAAGTCATCTGTCGATTTATGGCAACCTATGAGGTTCATAGGGTTTTCTCAGGCAAGGAATACTCAGAGGTGGTTTTGCCAGGTCCTTCCTCTGAAGTGTAGCCTACAGTACTGTGCTGTTATTTGGCTTTAGAGTTAGCCAAAATTTTGGCTGCACAGTTGGTGTATCTTGAGACTCTCTGTTAATTTTAGTAGAGGTGTTTTTAATTTAACTATGCTTAGGTGTGACATGCTAAGTGTGGGACTCAGGTCTGAGCATAAGATTCTAGCTAAACTCTGTAGCTCTCCATGTGCTAGCAAAGTTCCACTTCTGTAGTGCTACTCTACTGTAAATCCAGTCTGTTGTCAAATGTCCCCCCCCCAATTGGGATGAGGAGAGGTTAGTAATGATCCCTTTCTCATCCAGCTAACATTGTCTGAGATAGGATTGCACTGTTTCTTCTTGACATATGCATCCCTGGCGTTTGAAGACTGAACAGAAGATAGGATGAATGCTTTGCTGGATAAACAGCAAAGATAAGAAATAGATCTGTTGCTCCTGAAGACATGAAAAATACCTTGGCCAGCAGAGACTCTGGATTCTTGCCAGTTTGCCAACTGCAGCTTTGAAGAATTTGGACATGACCAATCTTTGCAAGGCTATTTTTAGTGACAGAAGAGAGGCTGTGTATGAAAATAGCTGGACCTTTTCCTTGTCGCACAGTGTGTAGGCAGCTTTCTTCCCACTGTTGGCTGTACGTACTTTGTGCATGTGTAATGCCTTTCTGCTATACTTGTTCTGCCGCTATGTTGTGCAGCCCAGAGAGAAGAGTATTCACTAGCCTTTTTGTTTTGTGCACCACATCAGCTAAAACATCAACCATGCATTTGCCATAACTTTCTCTTTTTTGTGATGGCTCCTTTCATTTCCTTCCTTCAAAACACCCCTCTGCTTAACTTGCTGGCCCTGATCCCTCCATTTTATTTCCTTCCTGCTGTAGATGGACAAGAGTAATTGCTTGCCATCACCACTATCTTCTTTATGTTGTCTTGGTTACCCTTTGAAGGCTCAGATATTTTCCTAGCCCAGTTATCAAGTTGTGACAACTATTGATATAACCTTTTTCCCTATGGCATTCTCCCTACACTGAATGAAGTGATATGTAAAGAGACATATCTGAATTAATATTTAGATCTATTGCTTGTACTGTTCATTAATTACGTCTGAGTTTTATAGACATTTATTATTTATTAAAAGTATTTATTGATCACTTTCCAGCCCACCAGGGCTTCCAAAGCAACCTGCAATAAAAACATCATTTAAAAAAAGATTAAAAACAATTTTAAACATCATTTAAAAAAAGAAAATATCATTCATAGAAGCTTCATAGAAGCTTAGAAGCTTAAGAACGATCGTGATTTCCCTGGGGATGACATCCCACAATAATTGCTGCTACTTCGCTATCCTCTCAGAGTGGAGGGATGTACAACAGCACTTCAGATTCCAAACACACTCATGCAGGAGAAGGGTTCCCCCCGCCAAAAAAATATTCTGGCCTAAGCCATTTAGGGCTTTCTTAGTCAAAATCAACACCTCAAATTGAACTTGGAAACATATTTAAAACTTGTGCAATTGGTTCAAGGACCCATGACATATGGTTCCTAAAATACACGCCAGATAAGAGTCTTGCAACTACATTTTGCACCAATGGTAGCTTCTGGACACTTTTCAAGGGCAGCCCCAGTGGAACACTTGATAACAGTCTAATGAAGAGATAACTAAGTCATGGATCCCTGTGGTCACATCAGCCTTAGGGTTCGGGTGATATACCACCTGAAGCTGAGCAAAGGGAGCAGTGTTTGATCCAAGAACACTCCCAAGTTTTAAACTTAACCCTTCAGAGAAATGCAACCCTATCACAACACAACACAGTGTAATCCCAAACCCACATTGACTTTTTTTTTTTTTTTTTTGCTGAAGAGCAGAACTTCTGATTTGTCTGGCTTGAGCTTCAGTCCATTCACCCACATACAGTCCCTCACAAAATTCTCAATAGCCTCTTGGACATCACTTGAGAAAGAGACACCCAACATGCCAAGTTACAGTCCTCCAACACCACTTTCTAAAGACATTTAGCCACAGAAGACCAGAACCACCACAAGGCAGTGTCCTTGAGCTCCATATCAGCCAAATGGCCTAGTGATCCATGGTATCAAATGCCACTGAAAGAGGTGTAGTAATGCCACCACATTCCCACTGTCTGGGTCCCAGGAAAGGTCATCCACCAACTTCATCCCAGAAAAACCTGGAGTTGTGCTGCCATCACCTATATATCAGATGATCTCTGTCTCTCTCTCAATGTATTTCTAAGGCTCAAAAGCCTGTTTGTACCATTTTGCTGTTTTTATGACAGATTTGAAAAACTGTTTTCCCCTCTAGGATTTTTCTCTTCCCCAGCCTCAGGCTTGAATATGTAGCACCATGTGTTACAATTACTAGATCTGTCTTGAAATAGATGTAAAAATGAGAGTAAGGAGAGAGTCAAATTTTGGGTTTGCAACACCATGGTAACCTTTTGACATCCCCCACATCCACACCTGGAAATTCAGGTGGGAGCAAACCTTGTATAATTGTAATGATGTCCCTATCTTTGATTATTGTGTTCCAGTTTCTGTTTACTTTTTCTTTATTGGCTTGGTATCTTTAAGAAGGTGCAGATATGACACCTTCTTTCTTGTGGGGTTTTGTGTTTAGTTTTTGTGTGTGTTGGAGGCTCCCTCCCTCTTATTTCACCCACTGGAAACAATCTTTTTTTAATTAAGATGTGATGGCTGTGATTTTTATGGCAAGGCTTGCAGAAAACTCATGAGAATTTGCAAGAACATTTTCATATTGATTCTTGAGGTTCCCCCCCCCCATATTTAGGGAAATGGAGCTTCTCCCTGTACCTATTTCCATTGTGCTTAATGGAGCATCAAATTAACAGAACTGCTTGATTACTTGTTAGAGGGCAGCCATCATAAAAGGAGTTGGCAAAAGCATTGGCAATGGTGTTCTAGATGCTACTTAAAATTAAACATTTTAAGTTTAAGTTAGAAAGGAATTTCTGTTACTGTGTTTGTACTTCTGGGTATTCATAATAGCCTAAGACTGAAGTTCATAAGCATGGAGTGTTCCAGATCCTGTGAAATAATTCAGAACTATATTCATGATAACATAAGTTGGTAATATAGAGACTGTCATCCACCTGCTGCAACATAGCACATTCCCCCTGTATCTCAGGTATCTGCCATGAGTGTAGAATAGTATATTATGTGACAAGTGTGATGGATCATAGAATCATAGAATTGTAGAGTTGGAAGAGACCACAAGGGCCATCCAGTCCAACCCACTGCCACGCAGGAAGTCTTGATCAAAGCATCCCCGACAGATGGCCATCCAGCCTCTGTTTAACGACCTCCAAGGAAGGAGACCCCACCACGCTCCGAGGGAGTGTGTTCCACTGCCGAACAGCTCTTACTGTCAAAAAAGTTCCTCCTAATGTTGAGGTGGAATCTCTGTTCCTGGAGCTTGCATCCATTGCTCCGTGTTCCAGTCTCTGGAGCAGCAGAAAACAAGCCTGCTCCATCCTCAACGTGACACCCCTTCAAATACTTAAATAGGGCTATCATATCGCCTCTTAACCGTCTTTTTTCCAGGCTAAACATACCCAGCTCCCTAAGTCTCTCCTCATATGGCATGGTTTCCAGGCCTTTCACCATTTTAGTCGCCCTTCTCTGGACATGCTCCAATTTGTCAATATCCTTTTTGAATTGTGGTGCTCAGAACTGGACACAATATTCTAGGTGAGGCCTGACCAAGGCATAATAGAGTGACACTATTACTTCCCTTGATCTAGACACTGTACTTCTATTGATACAGTCCAAAATCGCATTGGCCTTTTTAGCTGCCGCATCACACTGTTGACTCATGTTCAACTTGTGGTCTACTAGGGCTCCTAGATCCCTTTCGCATGTAGTCTCGTTCAGCCAGGTCTCTCCCATCCTATATTTAGGCATTTCATTTTTCCGTCCTAAGTGCAGTACTTTACATTTCTCCGTATTGAATTTCATTTTGTTAGCTTTGGCCCAGCTCTCCAGTCTATCCAGGTCATTCTGAATTTTGATCCTGTCCTCTAGTGTATTAGCTACTCCTCCTAACTTGGTGTCATCTGCAAATTTGATAAGTATGCCCCTAATTCCCTCATCCAAGTCATTGATAAAGATGTTGAATAGCACTGGACAGGACCCTGTGGCACCCCACTGGTCACATCTTTCCAAGACGAAGAGGAGCCACTGCGGAGCACCCTTTGGGTTCGGCCGGTCAACCAATTACAAATCCATTGAACAGTTAACTTGTCTAGCCCACATTTTACAAGCTTGTTTGCAAGAATGTCATGGGGAACCTTGTCAAAGGCCTTACTGAAATCAAGGTATGCAATATCCACAGTGTTCCCTTCATCTACCAAGCTGGTAACTTTATCAAAAAAAGAGATCAGATTAGTCTGGCATGACTTGTTTCTCTGAAACCCATGTTGACTTTTTGTGATTATGGCATTGCCTTCTAAATGCTCACAGACTGTCTGTTTAATGATCTGCTCTAGACTCTTCCCTGGTATTGATGTCAGACTAACTGGATTATAATTGTTGGGATCCTCTTTTTTCCCCTTTTTGAAGATGGGGACAACATTTGCCCTTTTCCAGTCTGCTGGGACTTCTCCTGTTCTCCAAGAGTTCCCAAAGATTATTGCCAATGGCTCCGAGATCACATTTGCCAGCTCTTTTAATACTCTTGGATGTAGTTCATCTGGTCCTGGAGATTTAAATTCATTTAGATTAAGAAGGTATTCCTGTACTACCTCTTTGCTTATTCCGAGCTGGATTTCCCCTATTGTGTCCTCTGTTCCATTCTCCTCAGGTTGGTCCCCCTTTTCTTTTTCTGAAAACACTGAGGCAAAGAAGGTGTTGAGTAATTCTGCCTTTTCTCTGTCCCCTGTTAGCATTTTGCCATCTTCTCCACGTAGTGGCCCTATCATTTCCTTCTTCCTCCTTTTGCTGCGGACATACCCCAAAAAACCCTTTTCATTGTTCTTATCCTCCCTAGCAAGCCTGAGCTCATTCTGTGATTTAGCTTTTCTGACTTTACTCCTACACGTGTTCGCCATCTGTTTGAATTCTTCTTTGGTGATTTCCCCCTTTTCCCATTTCCTATACATGTTCCATTTAAAACTTAGCTCCGTTGAAAGTTCTTTAGTCATCCATCCTGGTTTCTTGAGACACCTCCCTTTTTTTTTTTTGGATGTTGCCATGGATATGGTGGCATTACCATAAAGCAGAGTAAGTCTATAGTCTCAGATGGCAGAGGCAGTGGCAGCAGCCCCCTAACAATTTTTTGGAGGATAAAGATATTTATGCTACGTGGCCTATAACTTGCTTGCTGCTCTCATATGTAGTGGAGGAGCCCGTGTTATTAGTATTTAAATAAAATTTAGCTGACAATTCAGTTCACTTATATATGTAGAATGATGTTGGGGGGAGAGAAGTCTTGGTTTTTGCCTTAGGCAGCAAAATGCCTTGGGCTTGCCCTGATGTGTAAAATACATAAGTTTACTTTCCCCATTTGAGTTGCATTTCTGTTGAATTGTTCTTTAAATGGTGTACTTAACCCAATAACATTTACAATTTTGTTTGTAGAGGTTGGAAACCTTCGAGAGCTACAAACACTGGACATCTCAACCAATCATTTGATAACTTTGCCTGAAAGGCTCCGCATGTGCCTCTCTCTTCAGTACCTAACTGCTGATCGGAACCATCTATGGTACGTCCCTCGCCATCTCTGTCAGCTTCCCCATCTTAACGAATTGTCCATGGCTGGAAACTGCCTTGCGTTCTTGCCACTTGGTGAGTGATTGTCTCTCATCATTGTTCAAATATTTTTCTATTTCATTTCTTAGTTTATTTTGTCCTGCTGACATTGTCTTTGTGCTAGTAATCATGTGGAACAGAGTGATCATTTTCGCTTTAGAGGATTTTTTTTTGTTTGTTTCAGTACTGTTCAAAAATTTGCTTCCTTTTGGTCTATAGATATTCTAAAATCATTGTTAGCAAGAGTATTCTTAACCCACTGAATGTATTTAAATAATATACAGTCGTCCCTTCCCATTCATGAGGGTTAGGGGCGGAGCACCACCACGAAACCGAAAAAACTGCAAATAAATTAAGGCCCCCTTCCACAGGGAACGTGTGGCTTTGCGGTTAGCGCTGGGGTGTTCCTCAGCCTTAGTTCCCTGTGGAGGGGAGCCAAAGCCTGAGCACACCTTTGCCGGCTTTGCGGCCAGTGCAGGGATTTTCTCAGTCTTCAGTCCCCCACCCCCAGGGAACAAAGGCCGAGGAAATCCCCAGCGCTGGCTGCAAAGCTTGCACGTTCCCAGTGGGTGCAAGAAGCCAAAGCCCAAGCACACCCTTGGCGGCTTTGCAGCCAGTGCGGGGGTTTGCTTGGCCTTCGACTTATTCCTCCCCCTAGGGAACAAAGGCTGAGGAAGCCCCCAGCGCTGGCTGCAAAGCTTGCACATTCCAAGTGGGTGCAGGAAGCCAAAGCCCAAGCACACCCTTGGCGGTTTTGCAGCCAGTGCGGGGGTTTGCTTAGCCTTCGGCTTATTCCCCCCCTCCCGGGAACGAAGGCTGAGGAGACCTCCGGCACTGGTCACAAAGCTGCACGTTCCCAGGGGGGGAGCCAAAGCCTGAGCACACCCTCGGCAGCTTTGCGACCAGTGTGGGGGGTTTGCTCTGCCTTCAGTTTTCCCGCCTCCACGCGGAACGAAGGCTGTGGAAACTTCTGGCGCTGGCTGCAAAGCCACGTGTTCCGTGTGTGTGTGTGTGTGTGTGAGCTGAAGCCCGAGCACACTTTTGGCAGCTTTGCGGCAAGTGCTGGCGGTTTCCTCAGTCTTTGGCTCCCCCCTCCCCGCAGGGAACAAAGGCCGAGGAAACCCCTGGCGCTTACTGCAAATATTGTCATTATATTCAAAGAAAGCTAACAGACTGGTTTTATGTCTGTTAGGGGGCCCCTTCAGCTTCTTACAGGTTGCACTGACAGAAGCATAAATAATTATAACATCTTTAAAACTGCTGCCCTAGAAACAATCTGGCACATGCACCTATTTTTGAATTTTGGAATAGCTACTGAAACCTCAAAGCAAGGTTTCTTTGAAGGGACTAGTTATGTCTCAAAAAATAACTTCAGACTGTGGGCTTGGGTTTAAGGGAATGTACATACATGAAAAGCTTTCTAGTCTAGCAACCTGTATCCATGAAAGCCCTTCTTTCTTGATCTTATATAGGAGGGACTTTTTCACAGAGGGCTTTAACCATAGTTAGGTTTAAATCCTCACAGGTACACACAGAAGATATCTCTCCAAATGTTTGCAGTTCTGTTCCACAGACTGGTTGCAGTTATGTCCACTGAATGCATTAAAAAAATTAACCCAGATGCTAGAAGGAAAAAGTGCTTTAAAATTAGGTTGCTTACTGTCTGGATGTGTAATAATGCGCTGATTGACATGAATAAATGAATACATATATTTAGACTGGCAAAATTATATATTTTACAGCTGTGTTGTTCATTAATTTCATGGTTGACAGCATCTCTTGATACAGAAACAATTTTAGAAATACTTTTTATATTACTCAGCATCTGACAAATTTATGTTTAATTATATTCTAAATAGGCCTTTTCATATAATTTTAGACATGTTGAGGGGTCGACTGGCTAGTGATAAGCTGGAGGCGGACTATGTATGAAGTCAGTTAGAAAGTGCAATTGCTGCTTATGGTGTATGTACTTTTCCTGTTGCCTTCTCATAAACAGGTTTTTATATCTCCTGTGTTTGAACAGAGATGGCAATGGAATGAGCAGTGAGAGGGGAATAGGTGTGCACACCATGGGAAACAAGATCCATTTCAAACCATTTTCAATTCCTTTAAACTCTTTGTTTACAACCACAGTTGGTATCTCCTAGTGTCTCATTGCTCGATAAAACATTACACACTTGTTCATCTTTAGATACAATCAGAAGCAATTATCTCTACACACAAAAAGACCTTACTGTGGTACGGGTGGTTGAGAGTTTTTTGTGTTTCCAATTCATGTGTCTTAAACCTAGAATAGTCTTCCCTCCATGTATTAAATCCTAAGTTGCTGTTTGAAAGTGGGAGATTTTTAAAGGCAGTTACACATAACACATGTGGTGAGGGTACTGATCAGGAAGGAAGGTAATGTGGATGTCCTGCTTGTTCCTTTAGAATGAATCAGCACACACTACAAAAGCCAGATCAACGAGGAGAAGGCAAAGGAACGCCTCTTGCTCTTTTAGTTGCAGATAACACACAGCTTATCTTTTCGTTTCAAGTAATAGTACTGGGGATGCTGTCCTAGGGAACAAAATAATCAGGCTTAGCTAGTATATGAAGAAACAGCCAAACAAAACAGAAACAAACCTGTTAATAAAAATGTACTGAAAAACCAAAAACAAACCCTATAGCTTTTATTTTGTCCCAAGTTTTCTGCATAGTTGATTAGTTTATTGATGATAATGATGCTTTAAGTCAAAATGTCTTAAATTAATCAGGCAACATTAGCCCAAAAGAAAGAACGATATTGTGTAATTGATGAAACTCTTCAAAAGATTAAGGAGAGACAAGTAGTAAAAGTAAAAAGTGACAGAAATGGGGTCAGACTCCTGAATTGGTTGAACAGCTTTCATGTAGGGACAAAGAACTATTATAATAATCAGTACAAAGAAATAAAACACAACAGCAAAGGTAGAAAGACTATAGAAATCAAAAGGAAGTTTGAACCAAGAGTAAAGATGCTGTTTCAGGGGAACAAATTATATGATCAAGAGAAAATAAAAAGGTGATGGAAACAATACACTGAAGAACTATACAAAAGATGAAAGAATGACAGATTCCTTCAAAGTAGATTGTAGAGATACTTGTAGAGATCAGATTAGCCTGGCATGACTTGTTTTTGAGAAACCCATGTTGACTTTTAGTGACTATGAGATTCCTTTCTAACTGCTTAAAGACTGTCTGTTTAATGATCTGCTCTAGAATCTTTCCTGGTATTGGTGTCAGACTGACTGGATGGTAGTTGTTTGGATCCTCTTTTTTCCCCTTTTTGAAGAAGGGGACAACATTTGCCCTCCTCTAGTCTTCTGGGACTTCTCCTGTTCTCCAGAAATTCTCAAATATTATTGTCAGTGGTTCTGAGATTACTTCTACCAGTTCTTTTAATACCTTTGGATGTAGTCCATCTGACCTGGAGACTTGAATTCATTTAGAGTAGCCAGGTATTCCTGAACTACCTCTATCTATTCTGTGCTGCATTTTCCCTCCTGCATCATCCACTCCATTTTCCGCAGGTTGAGCACTGTTTTCCTTATGGGAGAAGACTGAGACCAAGAAGGTGTTGAATAGTTCTGCCTTTTTTCTGTCCCCTGTTAGCATTTCACCATCTTCTCCCTCTCATTTCCTTGTTCTTCCTTTTGCTACAGATATAACAAAAAAAAAGCCCTTTTTATTGTTTTTCAGACCTCTCTAGCAAGCTCATTTTGTGCTTTAACTTTTTTGACTTTCTCTCTATATGTGCTGGTTCTTTGTTTGAATTCCTCTTTGGTGATTTCCCCCTTTTTCCATTTTTTTGTACATGTCCATTTTAAATCTTAGCTCAGTTGAATGTTCTTAGACATCCAGCATGGTTACTTTAGACACCTCCCATTTTTTGTTCTCATTGGAACGGTTTGAAATTGTGCCTTCAATATCTCACTTTTAAGAAACTCCTATCCATCATGAACTCCCTTCTCTTTTAGTGTTCCTGACCATGACATCACACCAGTATTTTCCTACGTTTACTGAAATCAGCTTTCTTAAAGTCTAGAATACATGTCTGACTACACTTGGCTTCCCCTTTCTGCTGTATAACAAACTCCAGAAGAACAAGGTCACTCCCACCTAAGGATCCTGCCACTTCCTCCCCATTAACCAGGTCATCAGTATTGGTTAGGTTCAGGACTAAAATAGCTGATCCCCATGTTGCTTCTTCTACCTTCTGGACAATGAAATTGTCCGCAAGGTAAGTGGGGAATATGTTGGACCTTATATTTTTGGCTGAGTTTGTCTTCCAACAAATATCAGGATAGTTACATATGCTGACAGAACTAGTTACATATTATAGCCAAGATTACTTCACTACATGCCTTTAGTGTTAATAAAGTGGTTGGATGGCCATCTGTTGGGGATGCTTTGATCGTGATTTCCTGCGTGGCAGGGGGTTGGACTGGATGGCCCTCGTGGTCTCTTCCAACTCTGCAATTCTATGATTCTATGCAAAGTGTGATAAACACAGGGCTTTATTGTCCCGGAGTGAGCAGCTCACTTATCTTTCTGCTTTCACAATAGGGTTAAAGAATATCACTGCAGACACATGAGACCTTTTGTTACATCTTCAGCCATGTGGAATGTATATGCCAGTGCCTTGAGGTCAAAGCAAGAAAAAAAAACACCCTTAAATTGGGGTCTGTTCAGGACTCATACCATTTGGTCAGTTCTAGTAGAAAGATTTGATCTCCTACCCTGGTAGGAGGAAAGTGGAAATGCTTTTCAGACAAATTACATTGCTTTAAAAAGCCCCTTGAAAACTTCCTTTGTAACATCAGATGGACAGGTTCCTTACTCTATGAGGCCCAGAAGGAATGTGTTCAGTAAAAAAAGCATTTTGCAATGTTTATTATGTTATTGGCTACTTAAAACTTAAAAGCATCAGAGAGTGAGAAGAACCACTTACAGCAGCAATTATTTAAAATTTAGAAAACTTTTTGTGGTTTGGTATGGCATAGCTTTTATTCTTTTGAGACGTTTACATATATGTGTACGTACACATGCTTCTTAGTTGTATGAGAGCTTGTATCCTTTTCAAAGGAATGGAAATGGAAGATTATTGTATAAGATTCAGAAGTTACCGTTGTCCTGAAGATCCCAAGGCAGCCTACGAAATCTTTTAAAATACAGCATTGAACATAAAAATTAAAGTTGAACCAACAGTACTAACAGCAGCTACAGGCAAATGTAAAATGAAACAAGACCAGCATGAAAACAATGCATTAAAAACATGGGTGTTTTTTTTTCTCTCTTCAGAATTCTTCCCCAAGTGCCAAAAGGATAAGGTTGATGTCCTTATGGAGTAGTCTTGTCCATTCTGGGGTCCTCCAGATTTTTTGGACTACAACCATCATTACCCCTGGTTGCCACTCCTGCTCCATCATTCTAATTGTTACATTGTGCACATAAATGCTAATAAATTTCCATGTTTCCCACTTTATTGTAGGTCAGGTTAGAATTGCTGATAAAAAAAATGGCAGAGTGAACAGGAATTGTTCTTTCAGAGATGTGGTTTTTTTGTTTTGTTTTGTTTTTTACAGTAAAACTGAGTACCCTACAAAATACTTTTCTGTGTTTCATTTTTAACTTCAAAGGCAAAATTTATTTTACCAGGCATGAAGTAGCTTTCCTCTCTTTTACAAATACGTATTTTTCACATGCACACATAGGGGTTTTCCTTTATCACTAGTTCCACTGCTGTTTGTCTTAGAATCATATATTACTTACTGAGAAGGATTTGGCAAACCTCTTAAAAGGATTGCTTAGGAAAACTGGAACTTCCATCCTTCCTTTTTCCACTACTTCATATAACTCTAATGTAGCAAGAAAGCAGGTATGTATCATGGCTTCACTGATAGAAATGTGAAGGGGGACTGACTTGAGGGATAATTTTAATTGGAGACCTCTTGTCTTATTTTGCTTTGTTTTCATCTATTTAACTAATCTGGTCTTTAATCAAGCACCATTCATAATATGAGTGTTCACTGACACAGAGCCTCATAATTTTTTCTATTTTTATGTCAAGTATATCTGCCAGGAATGTGATCATTATATCTTCCTATATTGTTTCTTCCATCCAGATTTAGGTCATTCCCGAGAACTGCAGTATGTTTATGTGGATAACAACATTCATCTAAAAGGGCTTCCCTCTTACCTTTATAATAAAGTCATTGGTTGTAGTGGGTAAGTATATGATTGAAGTTGCAATGTTCCTTATCTTCTAAGGTTTTCCAAAAATGCAGGCTGTCTTCTTTAAGTGAAACTTTCCTTTGGATGTTTTTTATCCATCATATTACATTACTTTGAAGAGATTACTTTGACTGCCAGTTTTCTCCAATTGTGCTAAATCTCCTGCATTAAATTTCTCAATATTGAATACTAATAGTGCTAAGCCCATTGCTGTCTGTCTGTTTCTTGATGTTTTAGGATGTTTCTGGTGCCAAACATGCAGTGTGAAGCTTGACACCAATAGAGTAAAAAATTTCATTCAGAATGCAGATGTTAACCATTTTGTACAATCATGTTCTAGCACTGTTTTAGGATTACAGTTTGGTTGATTTTTTTCACAACCAAATTCCTTTGAGCATCATGTAGACCAACTTTCCTCCTACCTGTATTTTGCTAAATTATTTGTGCTGTATGGCTCAGTGTGGTGGATCTTATTTACTTACTTTTCATATTAAGACAGTAATTTTGTGGCAGAACCTATTCCCTTAGCAAACAAAATATCACATCTCTGTTTAATTTGGATTTATTTGTACTTTTAAAAGCATCTCTCTGTGTGCTTTAGGCATCATTGGCAAAACTTGAAAGCACACACATTAAAGAAAGTGGCAAATGCAGGTATAACCCTGTAGGTCTGTGTTGCCTTCTGTCAGGTGGTTATGTAAATAGATCTGTGGGTACTGTACACTCATTTTATGTTGAACAAAAAGAGATTATATCTGGCAAAGGAGGTGGAGGTTTATGGGTAGGAGCCACAGAACTGAACTCCTCATCCTTGTTAGAAAAAAATGTTGTAGAGAATGTGCAAAAGATGAATGTGTAGTTAGCAGTCTCTCCTGGCTGAAGCATTGTGAGTTTTCTGAACTGATAATTACTAGAAAACCTTTACTATTCATGTCATGGAAATAGCTAAGCCAAAACAAGTGGTTGCTTCTCTTTCTTTTGTCTCTGTGGATCATGAAGATTTTTTAAAAAAATGGATACTGTTCCTTCCTGGTGCAAAACAGCTTCTTTGAAAATGGAGCAAATGATGTTGATTAGGAAATATATTTGGCATGGATTGCTTTTGGCCAGCTTGCTGAAAAAACCAGTTACAAAAGGTCGGCAGAGTTGGTCACAGGAAAATGACATGGTGCATCATGAAACATGAAAGAAACAGTGTCATTCCCTGCCCCCCCCCCCTAGCATCCTGGTGTGGAAAATAGCAGCTGGTTTGGCCACTTGGATGCTCACAACCTTGCCATTCACTGGGTGACCTTGGGCGAGTCTCATTTCTCAGTCTAACTTACCTCAGAGAATTGTAGTGAGGATCTCCCTCATCCCCATACCTGCCTTTGTGTGTGTGGGTGTTCCTTTCTCCCCTCCCCTGTGACTGACCATGGTCTCCCTACTTCTGCTTTTTTTCATGCTCCTTCCTGAATCCTGAGGGCAACTGTGGGCCTGCCGTATCTGTGGGTTCAAGATCCGCAGATTTAACCAACCAGGATTCAAAATAAAAATAAAAAAGTACAGGAACATGGTGATTGATGGTGGCACTCCTGTTCATTCGTTCATGGGTGGGCGGGTGAGGCCACCATGGCGACCAGTCACCATATCCCGGCGGAGGCTGCTCGCTGCCCTGCAACTGGCAGTGGCATTTCTGCTCGTTTGCTCACAGGCAAGCTTGTGGGAGTGCTGCTGCTGATCACTATGTGCCATGCAGTTGGCAGTGCTTGTTTGTGAGTGAGCAGGAGTGCTGCTACTGCCACGAATCACCATGTCCTTGCAGAAGCTGCTCAATGGTAGAGGTGGAGGAGCTGTGCCTTGCTGCTGCCTCCATTGCTGCCCTACACTACTTTTAATAGGGACTTAAACATTCATGTTTTTTGGTATCTGCAGTGGATCCTGAAACCAATCCCCTGTGGATACCAAGGGCCTACTGTACTGTAATGTGATATATTCCTGCCAGAGAAAGAGAAAGAGAGTGGCTTGTCCAAGGCAACCTAATGAGCTTTGTGGTGGAGTAAGGATCTGATCCTTTTTCTCTGATGTGAAGCTGAAAGCTTTCCCTCCAGGAACCCAGAGCCAGGATTCAGCTGCATCTCTCTTCTCTCCCATTTAATTCTTTGAATGTGAGATTTTTTTTCTATAGTCACTTCATACAGTATATCAAACACCAGAAAATAAACATTTGGGCATGTCATTCTCCATTTCCTGCTCAGATGCTGTCCTCTGTTGACTATGATCACTTTGAATCAATTTGTTCGTGTATGTTGCCACTTTTGCTTAATTTTTTTGTGGCCATAGAGTTGATAGTGCTCAAACTAGCCTTTCTTCAGGCTTTTTGTATGACTGACATCTGTTGAGGCTAATGAAAGTTGACAAACTCAAGTTGGGATTATCACGTTGGAACGTCTTCTGTGTTTTTGTGTCACCACAGAAGATGCAACTTGTCTTTGTAACTAAAGATTATGGCCCTCCAGATGTTGACTTATGACTTCCATCAATCATAGCCAGCATAGCCAATGGTGAGGGAACATGGACACTGCAGTCCAAAATCATCTGAAGGACCACAATTGCTTCCCTTGCTATAACTTACTGTTCCTGAAGCACAGTAGTGGATGCTTTTGATGAAAAGGCCATACATTTGAGTGTTCTTCTAAACCTTTCCTTTAATTCATTAAAAGATTGTGCTTTTTGCCTAACATCTATTCTTTGGCTTGTTCAGGTGCATTTACTGTGCATACACAGAAGTGTTGAACAAGGATTTAATGCATATCTGCCCATTTCTTTTCTTTTTAAAGACTGGTTTTCACTGAAGGGATAAGTCTACACCTGGGTTGTACTAGTACAATTCACAAGTGTGGGCTCACACAACAGAGTAATCTCCCATAAACAGATTGTCCCAATGTATACACCACACCCAAGTATATCAGGCAGAAAAACAAGCTAGAGCTTTTCTCTGTGTCTGCATCTGCATCTCCTTTTTTTTTTTTTTTTTTTTAATGGGAGGGAACCTGTTTGCATAAAGGACTTCTAACCTCCCACGTCCACTCTGAACTGGTACACTCTAGACACAAGAATACCACTTCTGTGAGAAGAGGTCTAACATAGAGCCACTGTCAGGGGAAAAGATAGTAGTAATAATAATAATAATAATAATAAAATTTTATTTCTGTCCCGCCCCTCTGCAACGCTTACAATATAAAAACTCCATAGTCACAGTACCCTAGCCCACCCACCCCTTAAAATAATATTAAATTATAAAAGATTAAAAACATACAATGATTAAAAATATATAAATTAGAAAGAAAAAATTAAAACATACAATACTTAAAAAAAAAACTCTGATTGCAGCTCAGAAAGGACAGCCGAGTCTTGGGCCGGGATAGTTATTCAGGAAAGGCCTGCCGGAAAAGATCCGTCTTGGCAGCTTTTTAAAAGCTGTCTAAGGTGGTAATAAGGCGGATCTTGTCCGGCAGGCCATTCCATAATCTGGGAGCGGCAGCAGAGAAGGTCCTCTGGGAGGTCACTGAGGAGGTTACAGCCTTGTTTTCATAGGCTGTAACAGATTCCTCCCAGAGGACCGAAGTGCACGGGGAGGGTCATACGGGAGGAGGCGGTCCCAGAGGTTAGTTGGACCCAAGCCATGTAGGGCTTTAAAGGTTATAACCAACACCTTGTACTGTGCCCGGAAACTAATAGGCAGCCGGTGGAGAGCTTTTAGCACAGGTGTTATATGCTCTCTTCTGGAAACACCAGAAATCAACTTGGCTGTCATGTTCTGAACTAGTTGAAGTTTCCGAGCCAAGCACAAGGGTAGCCCCATGTAGAGCGCATTACAGAAATCCAGACGGGAGGTTACCAGTGCATGTACCACAGTTTCGAGGTCCCTGGTTTCCAGGAAAGGGCGCAGCTGGCGTATCAGCCGAAGTTGATAACAGGCACTCCTGACCGTCGCATTTACCTGATTAGACATCTGGAGCGTCGGGTCCAGGAGCATCCCCAGACTGCGAACACAGTCCTTGGAGGAGAGTGTAGTTCCATCCAGGATTGGAAGTTGTATTCCCAGACCTGGTTTCGGGCCTGTAACTGTTAGTACCTCCGTTTTGTCTGGATTCAGTCTCAATTTGTTTTTCCTCATCCAGTCCATTACTGCTTTAAGACATTCATTGAGAGGAGAGATGCCATCTGAAGTCGAAGCTGATGACCGAGACATGGAGAAGTATATCTGGGTGTCATCAGCATACTGATGACACCGCACTCCATGCCTCCGAATGATCTCTCCCAGCGGCTTCATATAGATGTTAAATAGCATCGGGGACAGGATGGCACCCTGAGGAATGCCACAGTTAAGCTCTATTCTGGTAGAGGAAGGAGCGGAACCACTGCAAAGCGGTGCCTCCAATTCCTAACCCCTCAGGCAATCCAGGAGGATGGAATGATCTATTGTATTAAAGGCCGCTGAGAGGTCCAAGAGCACCAACAGGGTCGCACTACCCCTGTCGATACCCAAGCGGAGGTCGTCAGCCAGAGCAACCATGGCAGTCTCCATTCCATATCCCATCCTAAAGCCAGTTTGAGATGGAGCCAGTTTGAAATGGACAGTTTGAAATAGCACAGTTGTCCCTTCACATTCACCGGGGTTTTGGTTCCAGGACACCCCCCCCCCTTGAATACCCAAATCTGTGGATACTCAAGTCCCGTTATATGCAATGGCATAGCAAAATGGTGTTCCTTATATAAGATCGCAAAATCAAGGTTTGCTTTTGGGATTATTCTTTTTTAAAGAATATTTTAAAACCATGAATACTTAAAACCATTAATGCCAAATCCGTGAATGTGGAGGGACAACTGTACAACAAATGGAGGTAACACATTTTTAGGCAGCTTGGCATATTGCCCTTATGTGATGTTTCAATGTTTTTAAACACATTTTTCTCCTTTTCCAAATATTTTTCCAGCTGTGGTTCTCCTATTCTCAAGTCAGAGATGAAGCTTCTCTCCTTCACATCAGGGCAACTGACGATTTTCCTCCCAGCAGAGCTGAAGGCAATAGGGACAGAGTTGGACCATGTACTACCTTTGCAAGAGATGGCAATGAGGACACTATATAACACATACGGCAGGTTTTTCAAAGGTATTTGGATGCGGGTTGTGTTTCTGGAGTACATAAGTTTCATCATGCATTTAAATACCTGGTCTCTTTAAAGCAGAGATGGAGAACCATCATCTGTGTAGTTACCATCATCTCTCACCATTGACTGTGCTAACTAGGGTTAATGGGAGTTGTAGCCCAACGACATGTGGAGGCAACCAGCTGCTCCCCCTCCTAAATTTGGCAAATAGAATGATTGACTTTGAGCAGATTCTATGAGTCATTGAAAGGGCAGCAAATTATTTAGTTGCTGTTGTTATTGTTTATTGCCAAGAATAAATGAGTACCCAGCTTGTGGGGGGCAATTAGCTAACACACATTGGAAACTGTTTAATGCAGTGTAGATGTGTAAATAGCTATTGCTTAAAACAATTTGTAAGCCGCTCTGATAGCCTTGTGGCTGAAGAGCGGGGTATAAATAAATAAATAATAATAATAAAAAAAGAATGGAGAAATATGTTGGTAGAATTTTTTTGCCTCAATTGTCAAAATAGCTTGGCTGGCTTGCTATGCCCCTTCATTTTGGTGAGTAGGTGGCACTACTTGCGCTCTGCCTCAAGCCCCAAAATCTCTTAGGCCAGGCCTGTCTCGCATATACCTCTTCCCATTTTCTGTAAAGAAACAATTGCGCATGGATATACAGTGATCTTCGTCCACATCTTGACAGTCTAAGCAGATGGGACTAATTAGGAAAAAGGGAGAACAAACATTAAAACCAGAAAATGAGACACCAGCCATAAGATTGTAGAAAAGAGATGAATTGGAGAAAGAATGAGCAAGTAGCAATTTGAGCAACTTGATTTTCAAAGCAGGTAGATAGGAGGGGCAAGGTGAATATTTGAGGGTGGGTGGAAAGTAGAGGTGGCAGAAGGTTAAAACTTAAAAGATGAAGTTTTACAGGCATATTGGAAACTTCTAGAAACAACAGCCTAACCAGGTGCATAAAGAGATACTAGGACATGTGTAAGTTAAGTAAAGAAGCTTATATTGAAGGGGAGAAGCTTATTGGAAGCGTAACAGCAGTGACCAGTTTGGTACCTGCAGAATGTAGCCTTTCCATGTGCTTTGTAGTCTGACCATCTTTTAAAAACTCCACAGTCAAAATGGCATCCCAGTTACATTTATTGTAGGCATACTGAGGCCCCAAAAGACAGCTCAGTGTCATGCTTCAGAGGTGAAAGTCATTTAGGTGCCTTTTCTTGCACAGAACATGGAAAAGCTGAAGTCTTTTCGCAGTCTACAGCAGAGCAGCAGCGGTCTTCTGATGGAGTGGAGAAGCAGATGTAATCATATTCCCGAGGCAAGAGGCAGTGCATCATTCAACAATGCAGCTCCTTCCCAGGCAGCCGGCCCCAGCTCTGTCAGGCTCATTAAGCATGAGGCAGAACAACCGCTTGCAGCCCGTTGGCCATTGTGGTGCAACGTGACAGCTGAGCTGCTTTAGTTCTGCCCCAGTTCATGCTTTTTGTTGAAAACTGGCCCATGGCTTGTCTGCGTTTTGCATCTTGCTGCCACATGGGGCCTTGGCTTCTGACAAACACTTCAATATTGGGCTTGCTCAAAGTCCTTGGGAGTTCAATGGCCTCACATACTGAGTAGCATAGGGTAGATGTGGGTGAGAATAACTGAGATGAATGTGAGTTAGCAGACAAGTCCATTTGCCAAGAAAATTGTACAATACAGAAGTCAGCATGTTGTTTTTCAGTAGCTGTTAGCTGCATTTATTGTTATTTGGGCCAGTGCTGGAACTTTGGGCCAGAATTAAGCACCATATTGTAGGGAATTTGGCTGTGGGAAGAGACCTTATGATTAGTAAACCTCAAGCCCTTCCAGTGTTGGTTAGAATCAAAATTATAGAGTTGGAATGGGCCCCATGGGACATCTAGTCCAACCTCCCCTGGAGTACAGGATCTCCAGCTAAAACATCCCTGTAGGTAGCTGCACGTGCTCTTTTTTATGATATTCAGAGGAGGAGATCCCACCACCTCTCTAAGCAATAGATTCCATTATCAAACTGCTCTTAACAGAAGTTCCTTCTAATGTTAAGTTGAAATTTGCTGTCCTGTAACTTCAGATCATTAGACCTGGTCCTTCCCTCTGGGGCAGCAGAGAAGAAACCTGCCCCCTCCTCTCTGTGACAACCCTGAGGTATTTAAAGAGTGCCGTCATGTCAAAGTCTTCTCTTCACCAAGCTGAACATGCTCAGCTCCTTCAACCTTTCCTCATATGTTTTGTTCTCCATACATGCTATCATCCTTTTTGCCCTTCTCAGAAGCTGCTCCAGCTTGTCTGTATCCTTCTTAAAATGAGGCACCCAGAACACAGTACTCCAGATGAGGCCTGAAAAGCCTAAAATACAGTGGCACTATTACTTCCCTAGACTTGGAAGCTATGTTTCTGTTAATGCAGGCTATAATAGCATTTGCCTTCTTTGCTGCAGTATCATACTGCTGGCTTCTGTTCAATTTATGATCAACAATAATCCCAAGATGTTTTTCACATGTAGTATTGCTGAGTCTCAGGGTGGTCTTATCATGCAATGAGACAACCACAAAAAATGGCATGGTTTTGATTCCAGCCAGGATACAAAGCAAAGATGCTTCACAGTGTTGCATCTTAAAATGAAGCATAGCAGCCAACGTAACATGTAAGATGTCCTAGATTCTATCTTTGGCATCTTCCAGGTCAGGCTGTGAAGGATTCCCATCCTGGAGAACCACAGCCAGTCAGTGTAGACACTGTTCAGCTAGGTGAACTAATAATGTGATCTATAAGATGCTTTCCTATTTTCCTATTACATGCCCTTTTTTCCCCAAGTGTGAACGGAGCTTTGCCATGTGCCTAGGATGTGTTCATCAAGATTAAGAAAAGTGTGAATATGTTTTTTTGAAGTCACAATTTCTTTGTGTTTTCTTCTGTAGATTTGAAGTTCCTGACCCCAATCTTGTTACCCAGAAGTCTCTTGGAATTGCTGCATTGCCCTCTGGGACACTGCCACCGTTGCAACCAGCCCATGTTTACTATTGTCTACCCAAAGCTCTTTCCCTTGAGAGAGACACCAATGGCAGGATTGCATCAGGGGTAATTACAAGGAAACTTACATTGGGGCTTCAGACCTCACACAAAGGCATAACTTAGAAGAACAGACATCTGTGTAAGGTTGCAGTTCTGCTGTTCAGATGGATTTTTAGACTTTTAATGTCAAGAATCACCTCTCCAAAAGAGGAGGAAGGATATAATTAATACATTTCTCTTTATTCTTAAGATTCAGATATCTATGTATCTTGAAAACAGCAGCTATATAGCTAGTTGAATAATCATAGAATTGTAGAGTTGAAAGAGACCACAAGGGCCATCCAGTCCAACCCCCTGCCACACAGGAATCACGATCAAAGCATTCCTGACAGATGGCCATCCAGCCTCTGTTTAAAGACCTCCAAGGAAGGAGACCCCACCACACTTCGAGGGAGTGTGTTCCACTGCCTAACAGCTCTTACTGTCAAAAACTTCCTCCTAATGTTGTGGAACTTTTGTACTGTACTGTCTAATGTACTGTCAAAAAGTTCCTCCTAATCTCTGTTTCTGGAGCTTGCATCCATTGTTCCATGTTCTAGTTTCTGGAGCAGCAGAAAACAAGCTTGCTCCATCCTCAATGTGACACCCCTTCAAATACTTAAATAGGGCTATCATATCACCCCTTAACCATCTTTTCTCCAGGCTAAACATACCCAGCTCCCTAAGTCTTTCCTCATAAGGCATGGTTTCCAGACCTTTCATCATTTTAGTCGCCCTCCTTTGGACATGCTCCAATTTGTCAATATCCTTTTTGAATTGTGGTGCTCAGAACTGGACACAGTATTCTAGGTGAGGCCTGACCAAGGCAGAATAGAGTGACACTATTACTTCCCTTGATCTAGACACTATACTTCTATTGATGCAGCCCAAAATCGCATTGGCCTTTTTAGCTGCCGCATCACACTGTTGACTCATGTTCAACTTGTGGTCTACTAGGGCTCCTAGATCCCTTTCGCACGTAGTCTCGTTCAGCCAGGTCTCCCCCACCCTGTATCTATGCAGTTCGTTTTTCTGCCCTAAGTGCAGTACCTTACATTTCTCCGTATTGAACCACACAAAATGATTAGTTTTCACATTAGTCTATAGCAAATGAATTTGCACATGTATTTCTTGCCATGTATCTTTCATTTTTATGGATTTGCTTGGTCATTGGCTGGGAAGGGAAGTAGCAGAGTAACTTGAATTGTATTTGTTCCTGACACCTTGTTTTGCGGCAATAGACAGGGGACCAAAATTAAAAGGTATGGACAAGGAAGAAGAAGACATGCAGAATTATACATTCTAGTGACTCGTCTTCAAATCTGTGAGAGCCAGAAGCTTGTCTGCCCATCTTAGGTGCTAATAGTTTTGGAAATCAAACTATTGGTGTCTGAAGGGTAATATTGTTTGATAATCAAATAACAGACAACATTATTTACTGTTGTTCTCTGATAATCAAATGTTATTTCCGTACAACCCACCTCAGTTCTGTATGTATGAGTGTTTGTAGGCGAGTGGGAAAATATTGATACTATACCTGGTTTATCTCCACAAATCAGAACTGAGTGGTGCTGGCTTAGGCACACATTTGAAACGCTGGTTGTGTGACACTCAGTAAAGCCCAATGGTAATTAACTAAGCCTTGTGGCAATTAGTTCGCCCTTCGGGCTGGAAAGTCCATAGAGCAGTAGTCATTTGTACAGCAAGACTTTTATCCTTGCCTGAAAAGAGAATATACCCACAAGTTCTTTTTGGTAAAACAGAAATAAGAGAGAGATCGAGATCAAGAAACCTGACATTCTAGCAACTTACCTTTTAATCTTGTTGAATCTAGTTTTGCAAAAGTGCAAACATTTTTTGCTCTTGTTGAATCCCTGGTCCTAATAGCTAAAGTTGTCTTCCTACTGAAGAGAATGTTCTAATATTTCTAATGTGAGCAGGAAAAGGGAATGCTGCTAAGAGATGGCTACTTCCATAGTGGTCAGAATCAGTCCTCACTTCCAGAATCCCTAAACAGTCCATCCTAGTTTCCTGTTCATTAATACAATTGATTAGTATAGTATTTAGCATCCTGCTCAAGTTAGGATTTATTCTTATAATTACTGATGGATTTGTTCTGAATTTAATTAGCTTATTAGTCACCCTGTAACATTATTTTTGGTGATGTAGAAAAAAATTAAAATCCCCAAAACTTGTAATACACATATGATTAGAAAGCTATAAAAGTGTCCCATTTAAAAGTCACCTTATTCCTCATGCCTTGGGATAAGACACCTTGGTCCCTCCATGTCATTTTTGTTGTTGGTTTCACAAAGAAATAGACCTCATACGGTGCAGGCATCTTACAACATTGTCAAGTGAACATTTCTAAACAATTTTTCCTAATTTTGGCCACTTGCCAAAGGCAGTTTTGTTTTGTTTGTTACAAAGGAAATCCCAATTTAATATTCCACCTTTTTCCTAGCACAGGATTCAAGGTGGCTTACAATCTTTTAAAAACACAGTACAAACGCACACACATATACACACAATCCAAACAGCTAGGAACAACAACAACAACAACAAAACTCTTTCTCCCATTAAATGTTGGTTTTTACCACTGGAGTACTTCTTTTGATGCAGTGAAGTAGAGGTTACATGTCCTGGTTGTCAGTAGGTCAGGCCCATACAAGAGAAATAGAAATGTCTTCCATTATGGGGCATTGGAATTCTCATTGACATCAGGAGGGTGTATATTATACTTTGATCCAAACCACAGCCCTGACCTAACCCCTTATTAATTGTATCCAGCCTTTTTCCCAATATAGGGACTCAATAAATAAATAAATGGGAATTCTTACTGAGCTCAGAAAACAGCACAACTCAATCAATACAGTTTTTTTTAAAAAAGAAAAGAAAATGAAATCATGGTGAATGAGGGTTAAAACATAACAGAGGAATACCACGTTTTTACAGCTTGTGGTTGTACCAAGGCAAGCACTTTTATTGTGCAATTGTCCTGCCTCAGGCACAGAATCTTTCCAGATGCTATTGCAACCTTTCTAAGTTTAACACTGCTACTTTTCTTAAAAGACACACACAAACAAAATCTGTTAAGAAGGACAAGATAGAATTGTTCAGCAATGCATTTTGATTGGTAGAATGGTAGGGGTACTCTATCTGGAAGCAGCCTATGAGGATAAAAAAATAAAAATCTTTAGTTGGTGCTAACAAGACATAGACTTAAACATAAACTTCAGGTGGATCTCACTCTGCTAGCACAAGGCTACTGCTGAGGGGTCTTAAATGAACAACTGCTGAATCTTAGCACCTTAAAGGCACTTGGAGTAGAACGTCTGATGATCTTAAGGCACAGGGAGGACAGTGGAAGAAGGTGGTGTTGCTGCACTTTAAGTGGAAGCTGTGGCAGTTGCCATGGGGCATGTGTTTAGACCACACTTTACCAAAGACGTTATTCTGTCACAAGCCCCATTTAAGTGAATGAGAGCTATGTGTGAACCGTATTTCTACAGGGCTTATGGTAGGAGAAGATGGTGTTACTTTGTTGTATCTGTTTTTGTGCCTATGCAGAAAACCCATTCGGAACTTTCTAGAGCTGAGTAGCTTGGTGAGAACCCCTCCCCCTCTACTACCTACTGTGCATGATCCAGCCCTCCAAGCTACCGTTCCCTCAGTTTCTTTCTGTCTGCCAAAAGAGACACTTCATTTGTAACTTTCGGTTGCTGAGTAGCTCTTTTTTAGCTTCTTTCATTTTTCTTGTACTCCTACTTCAGTTTTTTTCTTTCCCTACTATTTCTTTTGCTAGCACAGGATTCAAGGTGACTAAAAAAAGAAAATGAATTCTCTATACAGTTGTCCCTTCATATTTGCTGGGGTTTGGTTCCAGGACCCCCCATGGATACCAAAATCCGTGAATACTCAAGTCCCAGTATATGCTGTGGCATAGCAAAATGGTGTCACTTATATAAGATGGCAAAATCAAGGTTTGCTTTTTGGATTATTATTTTTTTAAGAATATTCTCAAGCCGTGAATACTTACATCCGTGGATACTAAATCTGTGGATACAGAGGGACAACTGTACTACAAGAGTCTCTCCCTCCCCCCCTGCGTTCTTCTTACGGTCTCTTCTTCCTCTTTGTTCAAAGGCTGTGTCACTTGTGGACACAAGGTTTCTTTATCCGGTGCCCACACATAATATGTATTCTGTCTGGAAGAGATTCATAATGTGCAAAAGTGCACTATTTGCTGTGGATTCACCTCACGAGTGCTTAAAAATAGTCGCACGGCTGAAATCCTACTGCTTAGAGAAAGCCTTACAAGTAACTGTGACAGTGGTGTCGCATAGCTCTCCTTGCCCTGTGCCCCATCCAGTGTCAACTTCTTTGGATCAGTTTCAACTGACCTCAGTACTGATGGTATCCACGTTGACGTCCTTGGCCTGCTTCAGAGGCTCTAAGCCCAACTGCTCCACCTAAGCCCAACTGCTCCACCAGACTGGGGGTGCAGTATGAGTGACATCTTCGACACATGGACCTAGCGCCCCCTCAGGTTCATGGAAGTGAGTCAGAGCATAAGTGATGGCTTCTCCAGTGTTGTCGGTACTGCATGAACACTGATGAAAGGATGAAGAAGAGGAAATCCAGTTGTGACCACCAGCCATCAGGGCCTCTCCCAAAGTGTCTGGAATTAGTGCTGGTGATTGATCTCGATTCTACCCCTTCAGTCTCCTCTGTGCCAGATCAGCTACTGATGCAAGAGAGGGCGTCAGTCATTTCAACCTCAAGTGGTGTCTGTGAGAGACCAGCCTGTTCCAACTCAGGAACGTTTTAGTGTCTTCTTCAGTATCCCATGCAACCAGACCTTTACCTTTACCAAGGACTGAGACCGATCACGCTTCCAGAGAAAATGCTCATATGCGCCTTCTCACCCATCATGCCGAGATTAAAGAAGACTCTCCTTTTACTTGGTCTTGTAAATGAACTGCTACCACTGAGAACACCTTTGGAGAGAGATCCCTTGGTCATATCAGTCTTAGTAGGTTTCCTACAGGGACAGGTATCATTCTTGTGATTTTTGTTACCCATCTCCAAGAAGATCTCAGTACCATACCCGATCTTGCTTTCAGTCACCTTGGAACTCCATGCTTTCTGGAATGTTATGCCCATGTCTCAGCGGGATTGAGACACCCTCCTTTGCCACTGCCATAACAGTTTCAAGGACTTAACCATATTGTCTGGAAAGTACTAAGTACCAGCAAAGTATAAACAGCACTAGTCTGGGAAGGGAGCCTCCAAAAGTTCAGAGGCTTACAGCAATCACTCAGCATGGTCCAAACCAGTCTGAGGGTCAACAGGAGCAGGCAGCAGAGTAGTCAGGACAGTCCAAGGTCTAAGCATGAGTCAAGGTAACAGAAGTCGAGATAACTAGAATCCAGTCACCAAAGTCAGCAGGAAGCTTTCACCCGGAAGATCAGTTGATCTCTGACAAAGCCCCCATTGCCTCTCGCAGCATGTTTAAAGCAATTAAAACTTTGTGAAGTTGAAGGTTTTCACGGCCGGCATCCATAGATTTTCCTTGGTTTTTTTCCGGGCTGTGAGGCCGTGTTCTGGAATAGTTTCTTTCTGACGTTTTGCCTGCATCTGTGGCTGGCATCTTCAGAGAATAGTTGGGTAGGAGTGTATGTGGAGTTGATATGCTGTGCACCCCTGTTGGCGAGTATATTTATAATTGAATGGTTAGTTTTTGGGTATAGAAATGCAAGGATCATTAGTGTCTGTTTGGCTAATGGTTGGTTGATGGGCCATTATCTGCTGGAACTCCCCCTGTCCCTGGGTGGAATTCCTTTGTAAGTGTTGAGTTTTTATTCTATTGTTCTTCAAAACTGGGAGCCGGATTTTGTTTACTTTTAAGATTTCTTCTTTCCTGTTGAAGTTGTCCAGGTGTTTGTGGATTTCAATAGCTTCTCTATGCATTCTGACATGATAGTTGTTTGCCTGGTCCAGAATTTCTGTGTTTTTAAATAGCATTTAAAACTGGCTGGCCCAGTCTGCAGTGTCTCTCATGTTCCTTGATTCGTTTTTGTACACTGTGTTTAGTGGTCCCTATGTAAAGTTGTCTGGACCAGGCCAACAACTATCATGTCAGAATGCACAGAGAGGCTATTGAAATCCACAAACACCTGGACAACTTCAACAGGAAAGAGCAGAGCAGGGTGCTTACCTTAAATGCAACCCTCCCTAATGAACAGTGAGCTGCTATCCTTCAGTTACAACATGAAGCCACCACCTTAGTGGCACAGCAGATTCAATCAGGTCATTATTCTGTGGATTTCATTGCTAAGGTGATGTCCACAGCACTGGTGCTCTGTTATGCTTGGCTGTGGTCAACTGGCTTGACTGAAAACACTCGCCGCCATATATTGGATGGTGTCGGCCTCTTCCATTCCAGCATGGAAGATACAATGGAGAACATCAACAAAGTGAGGCTGACAGCCCGGAAGGTAGGCTTTGGTCAACAAAAGCAACATCAGAGACCATTCTATTCTTTGTGGAAACGCCCATCGTCCCCATCTTTTGTAAAATATAATCTCAAATCAAGGTAGTTCAGAACATCATCGCAGCAATCCTCTTCTTGACATCACTCTTTCCAGCAACAACAATGTCAACCATCGTAAAAAAAAAAGAAAAGAAAAAAAGAAATCAATTGGTTCCTCTGAGTCCTGGTTTTGACTCAGTGCGCAGGGTGGTGCGCACCATGCCCACTATTCCACTTACAGTGACTTTTGTCATCTCAGGCTTCAAGATTCTACTGCCATTTCAACACCTGGTGGAATATCACCACAGATTCATAGGTATTAACCATAATTTGTCTGGGTTACGCCATAGAATTCTCAAGTATTTCTCCAGCTGGTGTTTTTTATTCCAAATGTGCTATATGCCTTTGCTAATCTGTGATCGATCTCTTTGTCAATCTTGGAATAATAAACACCTGAGGCAAAGCACAAAACTCAGTGTGTATAGAGCCATTGTACTGTCTATTCTCCTTTATGGGTCTGAAACATGGTCACCTATCGCCACCACCTACGACTCCTCAAACGCTTTCATCAGCGCTGTATACGCACAATCCTAAATATACACTGGCCTGACTATGTGACGAATGTTGCTGTCCTTGAGCAAGCAGGGATCACCAGCATTGAGGCCATGATATTAAGAACACAGCTGTGCTGGGCAGGGCACATTTCTAGGATGGAGGACCATCGCCTCCCCAAAATAGTACTCTACGGTGAACTCGCCACAGGTCAGCGTAAGAGGGGCGCTCCAAAAACGAAACAAGGACTCCCTGTAACAACATCTCAGGCTCAACCAAATTGATCACCAACAATGGTCCGCCCTGGTCTCACATCGGGAGGCTTGGAGACACACTATCCACAATGCTGCAGCCTTATTTGAGAACTCACGCCGAAAAGGTCTTGAAGAGAAACGACAACACAGAAAGAATCGCAACCCAGAAACATCACCCAAGGAGACCTTCTGCTGTGCTTTCTGCAACCGGACTTGCTTATCTCAGATTGGCCTTTTTAGTCATCAGCGCGCTTGCAGAAAGCACAGGATGAGTCCTTCCTGAATCTTCGTTTGCGAAGAAAAGCCAAGAGAGAGAGAGGCGAGTTTTTCATTCCACTTCTCCATCCAGAATTCTGAGAGATGAGATTTTTACCCTGTTGCAGTAGGATGCTGTGAAAAAGATTCCATCCTTGGTAAGCTCTACTTTCTTCTTTGTGGTCTCTGTGAATCCACACATAAAGGGTTAATCCTGCGCCTGCGCAGTAGGTGTTCGGAAAGTCGTTAGAGTCAATAGAGATTAAGTTTGAATTTTGGCGGTAATCCCGCCCACCATCCCCAGGCTATATAGGCCCTCTTCGAGCCCGCCTCCTCAGTTCCTTTTTTTCCACTGTACTAGCAGCACTAGGAATGTTGTTAGAGTCTGTAGACCTTTTTTTCTGGATTCTTCTACTTACCCCCCCCCCACGGTTATTCACTCCCGGCTTGGACTTTTGGATTGTTTTTTGTGGATACGCTCTTGGATTTTGGCTTCGGTTTCTCCTTTTTCCTCACATGACCTTTTCCTGGTGGTCTAGTGGTCAGAACTCGGCACCCTCACCTCCCCGACGGGCCGCTTCTCTCGGATCCATGAGTTTTTACTGTTATTGTGATGGCTTCTACAGGCTTCTTCAAGGCCTGTTTGACCTGTGGGGCAAAAATGCCAGAATCGGATGGCCATTCTAACTGTTTAATGTGCTTGGGCGAAAGACATGATGTGCGTTCCTGCCGCCACTGCAATGCCTTTACCCCTCAAACTAGGCGCAACAGGGATAAAAGGCTTGAAGGCCCAGCTCTACGAGCACGTTTTATCAGGCTCAGCTTCCTCGTCGGCCCAGAGAGCCTTGGTACCTTCGGGCTCGTTAGAGGTTCCCAAGCAACACCCGAAGGAGGCCTCAATAGCTAAATCCCAGGACCGGGAAAAGCTGGGGTCCAAGGGTACGTCCTCGAAATTGAGGAGACCCGACACTGATACCGGGGACGGTGCCGCTCCTAAGGCTGCCACTGGCTCTACCCCAGGAACCGCTACGCAAGATCAACCGAAAGACAAGCACAAAGCAGTACGGCTTACCTCCCCGAAGGCAACGGCGCATGATGAACCCCCCCAAGAAGAAGAAGTCTGACGCATCCCCTTCGGGTAGCACACGACAGGACCGAACCTCAACACAGGCGGACCGATCTCCGGATCTTAAGTCCCCGGTTGTCTCCCCCCTGAAATTAAGCATCTCCAGAATACGGGCTGCGTCGAGGGAGCCAACCCCGACAATGGTGATGGACGCTCGGGACCGAGAGCTGTCAGAAGGCGAGCTCCAAGATCAGTCGCCTGACATCTGGATTGTGGAGGTCTCGACCAGCTCTATTGAAAGGTTAACCAGACACCGATCCTGCTCGAGATAAGCCACCCCTCCATCCCGGGAAAGGCCACGGCAACCATCTCAGGCACGTTCGCCTCAAACAATCTTCTCTCGGTCACCGTCCTGATCTTGCTTGGCCCTGTCTCGTCGGACCAGGTCGCCCATGCCGCAGCGCTTACCTCGGCACTCCCGATCCCGCTCTTCACGTCGATCCCATTCGACCCGGTCGCCCAGACGGTCCCGCTCCCCAAGGTGGACTCCGAGACGATCCCGGACACCTCGACGATCCCGATCTCTGATACGGTCTCCACGTCGATCTCGGTTGCCCCGACGGTCCCAGTCACCACACTGACCGCGTCGGTCCCGTTCCTCGAAGAGACGACATAAGTCCCGCACGCCACGTCGTGCTTGGTCCCAGTCGGCTTCATCTGGTTCCTACGCATCGGACCTGGGGACGTCAGAGGAGGAATGGTTTTGGGACTGGTACGGCCATCTCTATTATGACCGGCCTACTAGACACCACCGGTACCGCCCATACAGTCTCTACTGGGACCACAATCTTCAGTACCCCTACTACGAAGACATCTATGACCCTTCGCCACGCTACGGGCATAGGAGACATAGGGCTCCCACATGGTACCCGCAGCGGACCCCAGAAAAGGAGCACCCCGACCCGCCGCTACACCACCAACGGATCAGCATACACCCAAGGAGGTGCCCACCACCGTGCCCACCGATACCGGGAAAGGCAAAGAGTCATCCCTGGCAAGGTCGGACTCGAGATCGCCCTCCAAGGAGAGGTCAACCCCTCAAGTCATCACCATGACGTTCTCCGTCAGGGGCTACGGTACCGACGCAACCACATAAGAAGAAGCGGCCAGAGCCCCAGCCATCACCAAGGAGGTCCCCTTCCAGGACCCCCTCTGCTCACTCATTGGAGTCAGAATCCCGCTCTTCACCCCCATCACTGGGAGCATCACCGGTCCCATGGGGATCCCGCCCTGACCCACCGTCCCCTACAGATGACATGAAGCTGAATTCATGCTTAGATTGGCGGGCACACTTGGCATCAGGGCCACCCAATCCGAGAAGGATGTGGACGACCCCATCTTCGAAGACCTGCAGCACAGAGCACCCTCTCTCCCTTCACTCTCTATTTCCCCATACCTGCTACAAGTGTTGAAGTCATCATGGGCGACACCCTCTTCCACACCTCCCACTTCTCGCCGCCTCGACCACCTATACTGTGTGTGCACAGATTCAGCACTATGGCTGGCCTACCATCCCAAACGTAATTCGGTGGTAGTTGAAGCGGCGCAAATGAAGACCTCGCAGAGGCTTCACTCTACCCCATCAGATAAGGAGGGCAAAAAGCTGGACACAATAGGCCGCAAATTTTACTCATCTGCCTGCCTCCTCACCAAGATGTCATCATATGCCGCTTGCATGGGTGCTTACCAGAAGTTCCTCTGGGATGCCCTCGCTGTTCACATCTTGAAGCTGTCAGAGCAGGACCAGAGAATTGTGAACTCCTTCAGAGAAGAAGGCCTGGCACTGGCAGGATACCAGAGACAAGTTGCCAAGCACATAGCTGAATGTACGGGCAAGATTGTGGCCAACTCGATTGCAGTCTGCCGTCATGCATGGCTCCGGTCCTCAGGACTGTCTCACACGGCACGTTCCATCATAGAAGACCTACCCTTCGATGAATTGGGCCTGTTCCATGAAGACACTGATTCAAAGCTGGAACACACGCAAAAAATGAGATTGACAGCTCAAAAGTTTGGCCTGCCCACCCCTTATCAACCTTCCAAACCACGCCTGCCTTTTCGTAGACCGGCGACGTCATACCGGAAGAGGTTTAGCCCTCCTACCTCTCAAACCCACCAGTTCTCGTCCACCTACCAACCACACAAGCGGTTCCACCCTTTCAAGCCCAAACTTCAGTTTGGCAAAAGAAAATCTGAATCCTCCAAACAGCGAGCATGACTCCCGCCACCCATCACCGCCACCAGATATCGCCATCTCCTCCTACCTACATGCCTCACGTTCACCGGACAGCCTCCTCTTCGATGCACTACACTCCTGGCAACTCATTACTTCAGACCACTGGGTCCTTGGCATCATCCAAAGGGGGTACTACATAGATTTCGAAGTACTTCCACCCCCGGCGCCGCACAGAGTGACCTCGCCTTCCCAACCAATCATGGAAGAGGTCTACAGCCTTCTACAAAAAGGCGCCATAGAGCGGGTCCCCCGCTCAAGAGCGGAAGGCCTTTCCTCTCCAGATACTTCCTGGTCGAGAAGAAAGATGGCGGGCTTCGCCCTAATCTGGATCTTCGAGATTTGAAATCCTTCGTCCGACCAAGGAAATTCCACATGGTCACACTCCTGTCCATCCTTCCCTTTCTGAAAAGAGGAGACTGGTTTGCCACCTTGGACCTAAAAGATGCATATTTCCACATCCCAATTGCTTTTCCCCACAGAAGATTCGTCGCATTTGCAATTGGCGGCACGGCCTTCCAGTTCAAAGTCTTGCCTTTTGGCCTCTGCACAGCACCAAGAGTTTTCACAAAATGCATGGCGGTGGTGGTTGCCTGGCTCAGACAAAACAGAATTGTCATGTTCCCATACTTAGACGACTGGCTTTTCACGGCACATTTAGCAAAGAAACTGAACGAGAATATTCACTTCACCCTCATTTGGCTACAAAGATTGGGGTTGATGGTGAATTATGAAAAATCCCACCTTTACCCCTCTCGAACTGTCAGGTTCATAGGCGCCACACTGGATTCCACCACAGGAAAGGCGTACCTCCCAGACGATCGCTTCGTGGCACTCCGCACGGCGATACAGAAGTGCATAAGAGGGAGAAGGGCCTCAGTTCGGGACATACAGCAGGCCCTAGGCCACATGGCCTCCACCATGGCAGTCACACCTCTCGCACGGCTTCGCATGAGACCCCTGCAAAGCTGGTTTATCTCAAAAGTTCAGACCGTTTGTTCACGGGCCACACAAACTGCTCACCATTCCTCGCCCACTCAAGAAGTCTCTCCTGTGGTGGACGAACCCGCGAGTGGTACAACGGGGTTCCCAATTTGCACAGTTGAGTCCCACGAGATCTATCACCATGGATGCCTCTCTTTCCGGCTGGGGAGCCCACTCAAACGGCCTATCCATCAGGGGACGCTGGTCGCAGGCAGAGGCATCCCTACACATCAATGCACTGGAACTGCTAGCAGTATTCAAAGCCTTGAGAGCATTCGAGCCCTCCCTGAGGGTCCAGGTGGTACAGGTGGCCTCCGACAACACCACCACGGTGCTCTACATAAACAAACAGGGAGGGATGCATTCACGGACCCTACTCCACCTCTCCCTGGACCTTTGGGAGTGGTGCATAACCCGGAGCATCTTCCTCACGGCCATCCATGTCCCGGGGGAGAGCAACGAGTTGGCGGACGCCCTCAGCAGGTCAACCACCAGCAACCACGAGTGGTCCCTGAACCAACAGACCCTACTCGGCCTCTTCGCACGATGGGGAACTCCAGTAGTAGACTTGTTTGCCACCGCAAGCAATGCAAAATGCCCACTATTCTGCCCCAGAGACAACTGTTCGCAGGACAACCTGGGAGATGCATTCCTATGGCACTGGCGAGGCCCCCTGCTCTACACCTTCCCCCCCTTTCCCCTCATACCCAGAGTGATCTCCAAGATCCAACAGGACAGAGCCAAGTGCATCTTGATAATTCCATGGTGGCCACGACAACATTGGTTTGCTCTGCTGCTCCAGATGGCCCGGGGGCGATACAGACACCTCCCCCAGACGCCGGACCTGCTCTCAATGGCGGACGGCCAGATCCTCCACCCAGATCTGAAACTGGTCAACCGAACGGCTTGGCTGATCACGATGTAAACCTTCTCCTGGACGCGGTTCGGGCCATCATCAATGCGGCTCACCACCCTTCTACGGCGAAGGCCTACAAGTACAAGTGAGCAAAATTCTGCTCCTTCCTAGAGGAGAAAGGGATCCCGCAAGACCAAGCGGACCCCGCCAATCTGATGACCTTTCTTGCTTCCCTTTTGACCAAAGGTTTTTCTGTCTCTTCAATCAAAAGTTACATAGCAGCCGTATCCTGGCACCTGCAACGTTTAGGAAAACCCTCTTGCTTTAGAGACCCCAGAATCAAAGCCTTTCTGAAGGGTTACACCAACTTACACTCACCCACAGTGTGTCCCATCCCAGCGTGGAGCCTTGAGATAGTCCTGGCAGCACTCTCCAAGCCACCCTTTGAACCGATGGCTACTAGTGACCTACGTCTAGTATCGTTAAAAACTGCGTTTCTGGTTGCAATCACATCAGCAAGACGAGCCAGTGAACTCTGTGCACTATGGATGGACCCCCCGTACATCCGCTTCCACCACGACAAGGTGGTGCTGAGACCAGATATCGCCTTCCTTCCAAAGGTGGTTTCCTACTTCCACCTCAACCAGGACATTGTGTTGCCGGCCTTTTTCCGCCAGCCGTCAGACGACCTGGAAAGGTCTCTCCACTCCCTTGACGTGAGACGCGCCTTAGCCTTCTACATAGACAGTACCTCACAATTTAGAAGGTCTAATAGACTCTTTGTCTGCTATGCTGGCCCGCGAAAGGGTGAACCCTTATCCTCCCAACGTTTCTCCAAATGGGTGGCTGTGACAATAAAGCTAGCGTACCAGATCCTGGGGAAGCAGCTACCAGCGACCATTCACAGCCACTCCACCAGGGCCACCTCCACATCGACTGCTTTCCTGAATGGAGTACCTATACAAGACATTTGCAGGGCGGCCACCTGGGCAACCCCCTTGACCTTTGCTAAAGTTTACAACGTGGACTCTGCTTCCAGAGAGGACGCAGCGTTGGGCCGTGCAGTACTCCTGTCTTCTGTTGCACAACGCTCATTGTGAGGACCTTTGTCCACCTTAGACTTCAGTGACTGACATCCTCCTCACCTTCTTCCTTCCCAAATAAAGTAATTCTTTGATTACTGAACAGTACTGAATAGAGGTTGGTGTCTTCCTTGCACTTCTCTAGATAGGACACCCCTCCTCCGTAACCTGGGCTTGCTAATCTACCCTTTATGTGTGGATACACAGAGACCACGAAGAAGAAGGACAGGTTGCTTACCTGTAACTGTAGTTCTTCGAGTGGTCATCTGTGAATTCACATAATCCCGCCCATCCTCCCCTCTGGTGTCCTAGGCTCTCTTCTCAAAAAAAAAAGGGGGGGGATTCTCCCTAATCGAGGGCTGCAAGGTGCAGCTATTTGGAACTGAGGAGGCGGGCTCGAAGAGGGCCTATATATCCTGGGGATGGTGGGCAGGATTACCGCCAAAATTCAAACTTAATCTCTAATGACTTTCTGAACAGCTACTGCGCAGGCGCAGGATTAACCCTTTATGTGTGAATTCACAGATGACCACTCGAAGAACTACAATTACATGTAAGCAACCTGTCCATCATCCATTTGTGTGAGATACAGAGACCACAAAGAAGAAGAAAAGGTTGCTTACCTGTAATGGTGGTTCTTCAAGTGGTCATCTGTGCACTCACACAAACTTGCCCTACCATCCTCTATCAAATCCCTGAAGTTTTATGGTGGGTTTCAAAACTGAGGGCTTAGTGGGCTGGATCATGTGCAGTAGGTACAGAGGGGGAGTGGTTCCTGCCAAGCTACTCAGCTCTAGGAAGTTCCAAATGGGGTATCTGAAGAGGCACGAAAACTCATTTGTGTGAGAAAACAGATGACCACTCGTAGATTGATTGTTCCTTTAGTACACTCAGCAGCAACTCAGCAGTACACTCCCCCTCACTCTCTGGTAGCAGTCTAAAAAGCATTCCTAGAAGAAAAGTATGGTAATTCTAGTACTACCTACAGTGGATTTTTGTTGGGCTTTTTAAAATAGCTGCTGCTTTGTAGGTGTGTGCCATAATGCTCCGGGTGTTTTCCCCCTTCCTCCCCTTTCAACAAGCAAGAGAAATTTATGAAGTGA
Organism: Gambelia wislizenii; assembly: GCA_030847615.1. Lineage (NCBI taxonomy): Eukaryota > Metazoa > Chordata > Lepidosauria > Squamata > Crotaphytidae > Gambelia > Gambelia wislizenii. The sequence continues at coordinate 14,959,616 of JAUMIR010000009.1, read as the reverse complement.
GAATAAACACAGGCAGCGTACTTTTGGACAGCAGCCCGGGTGGCTGTGAACACAATTTCCTGCTCTAAGGGAGTTGCCTTCTTCTTCATTACCATCTTTTTAGAAAGCTCCTTTGGATGCAACCACCATTCACCTAACTATTATATGTCTAAGATCTACTTCTCACAATACTGAACAGTGGTGTGGCTGCCCTCATGCTGTACCTGATGTGTTGTTGTTTTTGTTATGTGCCATCAAGTTGACTTCAATTTTTGGCAACTCTATGCATGACAGACCTCCAAGTTATCCCTGTTATCAACAGCCTTGCTCAGGTCATCCAAATTCAGAGCTGTGGCTTCCTTGATTAAGTCTCTCCACCTGTAATACAGTCTTCCTCTTTTCTTGCTGCCTTTTCCTGATATGTCCAAAGCATGACAGTCTCAGCTTAGTCATCTCAGCTTTCAGGGAGAGTTCAGGCTTGATTTGCTCTAGGACCCATTTATTTGTCTTTTTGGCAGTCTGTGGTATCTGCAGAACTCTCCTCCAGCACCACATTACAAATGAGAGTATTCTCTTATCAGTTATTTTCACTGTCCAGCTTTTACAGCATATACAGTTGTCCCTCCGTATCCACAGATTTGGTATCCACGGATTTAAGGATTCATGGCTTGAAAATATTCTTTAAAAAAATAATAATCCAAAAGGCAAACCTTGATTTTGCCATTTTATATAAGGGACACCATTTTGCTATGCCATTGCATATAATGCCGTCGTCTTCTTCGAGCTCTGCTGTAGCCCTTTGGAGCATCATGCTGAAGAAGATGTAAATATAGTTGGTGCAAGAACACAACCATGCTTCACTCCATTAGTTATTAGAAAGGGCTCTGAAAGAGCATTGCCATATCTGACTTGACCACGCTGGCCTTCGTGTAGCAAGATAATCATTTTAAGGAATTTGGGGGGGACATCCTAGTCTTTCCAGGATCTGCCACAGACCTTTCCTACTCACGGAACATTACCAGTACTGATGTACGTTACCGTACTGATGGCAGCTTGTTTAACTTAAGCTGTCTGAGGGCTCGCACTAAGACTTTAAACTGTCTAGTCCGTGAGCTGCTCTTCACTGATGCTGCTGCCCTTTTTGCCCACACAGAAACAGCTCTGCAGTGCCTAACATCCTGCTTCACAACAGCTGCAGAGCTGTTTGGGCTGGAGGTCAACGTGAAGAAAATGGAAATTCTTTACCAGCCTGCACCACAGGACGAACACCATCATTCCCACATTGCCATTGGCAACTCTGTGCTTAAGTCTGTTCAGCAGTTCATCTACCTGGGAAGTATCATCTCCTCAGATGCCAAGATTGACAAAGAGATCGATCTCATATTAGCAAAGGCACATAGCGCGTTTGAAAGACTTTACAAAAAAGTCTGGAGTAATAAACACCTGAGGCGAAACACAAAAATCAGTGTGTATAGAGCCATTGTACTGTCTATTCTCCTTTATGGGTCTGAAACATGGGACACCTATCGCCACCACTTACGACTCCTTGAACGCTTCCAATCAGCGCTGTTTACGCACAATCCTAAATATATACTGGACTGACTATGTGACAAATGTTGCTGTCCTTGAGCAAGCAGGGATCACCAGCATTGAGGCCATGACATTGAGAACACAGCTGCGCTGGGCAGGGCATGTTTCTAGGATGGAGGACCATCGCCTCCCCAAAATAGTACTCTACAGTGAACTCGCCATGGGTCAGCGTAAGAGGGGTGCTCCAAAAAAGCAATACAAGGACTCCCTGAAACAACATCTCAGGCTCAGCCAAATTGATCACCAACAATGGTCCACCATGGCCTCACATCGGGAGGCATGGAGACACACTATCCACAATGCAGCAGCCTTATTTGAGAACTCACGCTGAACAAGTTTTGAAGAGAAATGACAACGCAGAAAGAATCACAACCCAGAAACATCACCCAAGGAAACCTTCTGCTGTGCTTTCTGCAACCGGACTTGTCTATCTCGGATTGGCCTTTTTAGTCATCAGTGCGCTTGCAGAAAACATGGGATGAATCCTTGCTGAATCTTCGTTTGTGAAGAAAAGCCAGAGACACAGAGAGAGCATATAATGGGACTTGAATATTCACAGATTTTGGTATCCATGAGGGTCCTGGAACCAAACCCCAGCGAATATGAAGGGACAACTGTATAGAAATCAGAAAGATAATGGCATGGCTGATCCTCACTTTACACTTCAGCATCTTGTCTAGTTCTGTCATGTAATGGCTTCATCAGGCTCCATAACAAATCTGGCAGATTATACAGTCATTGGCTATCCATCATCCCCACTCTCCTTTCTCACTGAGAGTGGGCACATCCCATTAGTCTTATGGCGACCCCCAGGCACATATTTTAATCATGCAGTTGCAAATATATAACATATCCTCCCTTGTCTCCCAGTACAGTACAAGCTTGTTAGCAAGCACAAAATAATACAAACACAATTAGCTGCAAAACGGGAGAACAGAAACAGAAGAGCACTGAAGTTTGGCAGGAGAAGGTCACGTCCAGGACTGATCCTGGCAAGTTCCTTCATAACTGTCCCTCCAAGTCCTAGTCTTCTGATTTCTTGACTGCAGTCTCCATTTTGGTCAATGACTGAGCCAAGGTATAGGAAATCATTAGATATGACCTGGAAAATGGGGGAGTGGGAGCTGTGAGGAACCTTTCATGAAGTAGCTGGGTTTGAGGACCATGAACCACCCAGAGTGGCTTCTGCTTTAAAAGGACACCAGAAAGCTGCCTAAGTAAATGAGCCTATGGGTGAAGTGGTCACCATAAAATGTAGGGCACATGCTCACCATAAAAAGTGGGACAGTGGATACTAGAAAGCATGGCACAAGATCTGGGAAGAGTAATTGTACAATATGCCTGTGTTTAAACCAGTTGTGCAAAGATTTTTTACATACATAAAGAGGTACAGCCTTTCCCTTGAATGAACTTGTAAGTGGAACACTAAACAAGAATAAGTGACAGCAGAATACAGTGTAGCCTGAGCACTTTGTGCAATTTAATTAGATCCCAGTTTGACAAAGAACTGGAAGGGGAGGGGGGAAGATTACATGATTTTTTTCTAAAAGTCATCCTTCTCCCCAAAGGATTCGAGAAATTTGTCCAAAGATTTACAGCTACACAACCAGTATTATTTAGCTTTTTTTGGTGGTGGTGGTGGGGGAGATGTTGACAGACGGGGAAAAAACCCTCCTGCTATTTTTACAAACTCAAATATTTTGTGTACTTAGTTTACTAGGGCTTAATCCCCCTGCTCCTGATTTGTTTGCTTTCTAAGTATCAGAAAAGTTGTGTATTGTGGAGCAGAGCCAGTGTTTTAATCTTGAACTGACAACTGCTGTCTTCTTTCTCTCCCCACCCCTCTTTTTTTCTCCTATTCTAGGAGGACAACTGTTAGTTTTGTGGCATACTGCTGCTCCACCCAGTGTCTGCAGACTTTTGACCTATTGAGTTGATAAATACTTAAATCTGTTCAGGAGCAATGCCAGCTTAAAGCTGCATTAAACTGTGTCTCCTGATGGTACTGGAATACTCTGTGTGTGTGTGTGTGTGTATGTATGCCAAAGCAGCAGAAGGAGTGCCTGGCCGGGAGCACTGCAAACCACTTGAATTCTGTGTCTGTATCAAATTTGGACAAAAGGCAGAAACTCCCTTGGAAATGTTTGGGTCCTGCAGGTTTAGAAAACATTTAACACCTTCCTGTTCCTTCCCAGGCAGAATATAAACCAAACAAACATGCAAGGAAGCGGACCTCTGGGATGCTCTTGTGGCTTGCGTGTATGATTCTTTAGTTATGTTTGTATATGACATCATTTAAACTGGGCTCAGCCACTTGGACAATATAAACTGATGTTGTGAACAATACATCTGCAAAACCTGTAACTTCCTTTGCGGCTTCCCTATTTGGCTGCATATGACCACCCTTTACAAAGCAGCCATTTAAGGTAACAGTTTATTTGTGCTGGTGAGATTCCTCCCTCCCATTTTCCATTCAGAATGAAATGTGTTCTCCTTCTTACCCCGCTGACTTCCTGACAGTTTGTAAGACTTATAAATCTACTTTTTGAAAAAAAAATCTGAGTATCATTTGCTACACTCTGCCTGGAATTGGGCAGATGGGGAAAACTGAGAATTTACCCTGTGTATGAAGTTGACAACTTCAGGGGATAACTGCTGGAAATGACAGAAAATGGGTAATTTCTTGGCAGACCTTTTCAGATTGTCCTCCTGTATTGTTGCAAAGCCAAGGAAGAGATTTTAGTGTTCCAAGTGCAGTTTTCCATATGTTGTTGGACTGCAACTCCCATGAGCCCTGGGCAGCATAGCTAGTGGCTAGAAATGCTGGGAGGTGCAGTGAAACAACATCTGGATGTTCTCATTTTGGTTTTTAAAATATTGGTAGATTAGAAGAAGTCAAAAAGTTGCTTGCTTACACCTTCTTTCTGTACATTTGAAAGCCTTTTAAAATGTAATGTGCCTGTTTAATAGAGCTTTTTGTAAGGTGTAAAATGGTACCGTTTGCTTAGCAGTGGTTTTTAGTACTTTGGCTTCAGACAAGCAGGCTAACATCAGGGAGGGCCACAAAAGGGAAAGTGAAGTAAACTCACTTTTTCCTAACATTTCTTTGGAAAGGCTATGATAGCATTTTAACTTGTTTGTGCTCAAGAATAGCCTTGCAGATATTATTACTGCTCTGAGGATTGTTTTTTGGAATCTTTTATTTTACTTAACAGTGTAAAAGCCAGCAGGAAGCCCAAATTGTTGGCCTTACCTTAACAATTTAATTTTTTAACAGAAACCAAAAGAGAGAGAGAGAGAATCCATAGTCCTAACTTGGATGGTTTACAAAATCTTATTTTCATTAATACATTGGTGCAAATGCATATAAGCCACAAACCTGGTGCAGGTTTTGACAAGTTCTTCCTTTACCCCGCCCCCCGCCCCATTTAGCTGCCTGAAATGTCAAGTCGTCTTTCAAGCAGCATAGTGGAGGAGGTTGGGAGTACTCTTCATGTGTCCTCACACACAATAGTGGTAGAAGGCAAGAGGCAAACACAAGCCTGGCAGTGGCAAATGAAGATACATTTGTGTTATCTGGAAAAGGGAATTTTCTGATTGTGATACTGTGCCAAAGAAAGCACATCTCCATGGATGCTTTTCTGAAACAAAGAAAGCAGTTCCAGGAATTTCAGCCTGAGAACTGCTTTACATGTTCTGAACTGTAACATGTTTTGAGTAAGGACTTTTTTTGTATGCTTCTATGTGGAGAAATGCCTTGAATGTAAGACAATAGCATGACAGAGGGGCACGGTACCTGGGCCTCTAAAGTATCTGGACTGGGGTTTTTTTGCACACGGGCTTAGGAATAGAAGCCTCAACCTGCAGTCTGGAATGGACCCTGCCCTAAATTAAGAGTTCCATTCATCTTGTAAGAGCTAGGCTTCATATAATACCTGATCTCTGGGAAGCTGTCTTAGAATCCATAACTAACAGATTAGGAAGGCTATAGTAGCTTGAATCACTGGTTCACTCCTTGCCTCTCCCAGAAAAAAAAGATGAATCATAGAATCATAGAATTGCAGAGTTGGAAGAGACCACGAGGGCCATCCAGTCCAAATCCCTGCCACGCAGGAAATCTTGATCAAAGCATCCCTTACAGATGGCAATCCAGCCTCTGTTTAAAGACCTCCAAGGAAGGAGACCCCACCACGCTCCGAGGGAGTGCGTTCCACTGCCGAACAGCTCTTACTGTCAAAAAGTTCCTCCTAATGTTGAGGTGGAATCTCTGTTCCTGGAGCTTGCATCCATTGCTCCGTGTTCCAGTCTCTGGAGCAGCAGAAAACAAGCCTGGTCCATCCTCAACGTGACATCCCTTCAAATACTTAAACAGGGCTATCATATCGCCTCTTAACCATCTTTTTTCCAGGCTAAACATACCCAGCTGATCAGAGCAATTCAAATGGGTAAGGAATAGCTTCTTGCACAAAGGAAGGACTCTTCCTAATCTCATTGATTTAAAAATAACAATCTTTTGGTCTTTAGTGCAAGAGAAATAGTTCATTCTTAAACTGTAATCTTTCCATGCTAGCAGAGAGCTGTTCCCTCCTCCTTTCCATTTGCCCTTGGCTTGTTTTCCTACTTGAGAGGGAGGGAGAAGGAAGGGATGAGATGCCACATAGGTCACTGTGGATGTTCCATCTGTCTGGGATAGTAATGGGTAGGAACTGCATGTGTAGTCCACCTCCACCTATGTGGTGGCACCTGGTTTGCTAGTTTGAAGGAGATAATCTGAAGCTTGGCTTTAGTTACAGCTCTTTTTAAATGTCCTCACCCTAGAATAAAAACAAACTTAAACATCTTTTATGTCATGTGCCTGTTGGTTTTTTGTTCCTTGCAGTTTCAAGCATGGCCAGTTGTTAATTGCCATTGGCAACCCTATGAATGAGAGATCTCCAAGACTACCTGTCATCAACAGCCCTGCTCAAGTTCTGCAAACTGAGGGCTGTGGCTTCCTTAATGTGCCTATCCACCCGTGATGATGATTTTATTTAAAGTCTCTCTGTATTCCCTTCCAGCCCACAAGAGCAGACGCTGAGGCTGAGGGAGCTGGGTGGACTGGGCTAGTGAGGCAGAGAGCTGGGGCAAGCCCAGAGGAGGAGGGAGGGAGGGAAGAGGATGAATTGGGACCACGGGTGGTTTGGAGAGGTGGACCGAGTTGATGTTACAATAATTGGAGCGTTGATCTCTCTCCTACACCCAAGCCCCAGCGAAGGAGGGACGGCTTTTTGCATCGCCCTGAATGCTTTGCAATGGGATTCCTCGCGTGCAGCTCCTCTTCCTCCTTTGCAGAGATGCTTTTGGCCTGGGTTGATTTCTCGCTCTCTCCTACACATAAAACCCTTGCGCGAACCTGCTGCTTTGCAGCAAGATATGTTTTCCCTTGCAACAATTCACACGTGTGCGCACACACACACACACAGCCCAGCTAGGCTTTGGAGGCAGCGGGGGACTGGTCTCGAGGGACATTCAAAAATGGCGAATCCTGAATTGCTAGGCTTCCCTTGCAAGCCCGCCCTCTCCAAGGTACAACCAATCATAATTCAGCTCTGCTGTTTGCCCCATATCCTGGGATGGTTGCCGATTGATTAGACAACCAATAGTGTGGTTTTTCCCAGACGTTCCAAAAAAGTACAAGGAAAAATGGGATAGAAAGTCACAGGTTTACTGGGTTTTTTGCTACCCTCCTTCCGAATAGCACGTGTCTGCCCTGTGAGTGTGAGGACCAATAGGGTTCGTCCTGATTTCTTCCCGGATTATTTTTGTCGTGCAGCTGACCCCTTGGACTTTTTGGTTAGCAAGGACTAATTTGCCATTGTTTGTCACTTACATCTCTCAACTCCCCATTCTCTCTAAGAACAAATGGAATTACCCATCAACAGTGTAGTGTTATGAATTATCCTTAATCTTGTTATCCCACTTTTTTAGCTGTGTTTAAACCGCCTCCGTTTCATCTCCTCTTCTTCCCATTTCCACCCTTTGTCCTCAGCTTACTTCACTTTCTGCAAACAGAGTTCAAGGTGCAAAAGTAGTTTGCACTCAACTCAGCAGGGGGAGTTCCTGTAAACTCAAAACAAAAGCAGATTGCTTCAGCCTTTCCTAGCTTATATGTTCTTCCTCATAAATTTTACCATCTTAGAATTCAAAGACTTTTTACCGTTTTAGCCACTCACTGATGCTGCTTAGCCACACATGTCCCAGTTTTTATCTGTGAACTGTTGGAGGGCATGTAAACTAAATATCTTGGCTTTATTCCTGAAAACAACACTGGGAGGTCAAAATTTTGTGCCACGAAAGCACTAAAGTAGTATAATCTCTGTTGTTGCTATTGTTGTATGCCTTCAAGTTGTTTCTGACTTATGGAAAGCTTTTCTTGGCAAGATTTTTTTTCAATAGGGATTTGTCTTTGCCGTCCTCTGAGGCTGAGAGAGCGTGACTTGCCCAGGGGATCTCCATGGTTGAGTAGGGATTTGAACCCTGATTTCCCAGAGCCCTAATCTAACACCCAGGCCACTATACCACACAGTCTCTGAGACAACACTATTCAACAACTTTCTTTATAAAAATGGTGAAAAAAAGTTGAGTAAGTGTAGTCCATAATAGGCAAAGCTGGGCTCTGCCCTGTCTCATAGCTGAAGGATCACCCTTCGAAAACAGATGATGACACAACCCATTTACAACAGTGGTATCTTTGTGACAAATGAAGGCATAAGTGATGTTAAGTGCCTGCTGCCAGAGCTTTTCAAATGTGTCATTAAACTCATTAGTTTAATACCTTCTTGAAAGTTCAAATAGTTGTGAAGGGAAGACATAAGCAGCTTAAGTGAGTTCAAATCATCCAAAGCTGGGTTTGTCCTTCAGGCAGGGTAAAGCTGCAGGATGCACTGAAGAGAGCTGCTCTCAAGCTAGTTGCCTGACCTGTTTCCCCCCCCCTACCTTAATATTTTTCTCTGGCCAAATGCTGAGCCAGCAGTGAGGACAGAAAACTCTTAGTGTTTGCTTTAGTTTAAACGTGGGCCAAAGACTGCAGCTTGGATTGGTGCTCTATGCCAATAAAACATTCTACCTTCTCAGAGGTTGCATGATCCTCACATTGCATAAATGCCCCTACAATTACTACCGTTAAGCTTTCTGGAACGAAGTTGTTGTGTGCAATGTGTGACTCAAGGAGGCCTAGTGAGACAGAGTAGGAAAAAACCAGTGTGTTAAGGACTTTTCCTGTATATAAACCAATGACCAAGAAGAAAGTTCAGGATGGGGAACATGTGGCCTCACCATTGGCTATGCTGGCTAGGACTGATGGGAGCTACACCTCCCAGCAGTACCCATCTGTGTAATAAAACAAGCTTAAAGTGGTCTGAGAATATGCCCAAGTAGAAGTCTCAGTCCTGAGAGATTTCTGCAACAGCAATGTTCCCACCATGTGTGTATGTTGCTTAATTTGTTGCTACTCAAATTGGTATTCCTTAGACAGTGCAAATCCATGAACCTTCAGCTGCCAGTCCCTGATGAGTTTCCAGGAATTGTAGCCAATGGGCACAAATATGGAGTCGGTTCCTGACAAGTTGGGAGTGGGGGGATAGCTTGAAAGGTTAATTGGTCAACACTGCAGCCTTCATGTGTGCTAAAATAGCTCCACTGTATTTGATATTGCTCTTGACTATCTTCCCTTTTCTGTGCAGGATTTCTGGGTTCTCAAGACCTCTTGCCCTGGCCTTTACTGGAGCAAAAGGGGAGGGGAATGGCCATTGGAGAACAGCCAACTAACCTAGCATTCATCTGCCACATATTTGGGCAAGTTTGGATGTGGCATCTCAGGTTGGACAAGAATTCCTGTGTCACAGGAAAGTTTGGTCATCTTGCTGACTCATTACGTATGTTTACAAAATATTCCGAGGAAAGCTGTAGTGAAGTTGAGGTCTCTGTTACTGGGCTCTTCTATGCATGAAGAAGGTGGCTTTCATATCTGATTTTTAAAAGTATTTTCATGATGTGAAACACGTTTACTTACTCATATTAATATTGAAGAGTGCAGACAAGGGCAATTGTAAGACGTACAGTGTTCTACTCTTCCACCATGTTCTTGAAGTCCTGGCAACCATGTTGGCTCCCTTGCATGTTTGCTTTACTTAGCCGCAGCTTGTTCCAAGGCCTATACTCTGTGAGCTTGTCTATCTATCTCTTTCTCTGCCTGTCTCTCATGCTACTACAGCATTTGGTGATGCCAGCTAGGACATTCAGTCCAAAAATAGTTCTCTGGCTCCAGTCGGCAACTTGAGACATATAAGCATAGTCCTGCCTGACCTCAAAAACCAGGTTACTAAGCTGAGCTGTCTTGTGGGAAGAGTTTCCTACCTTTCCCATTGGCACTGAGGTAAGGCCCCACCTTACTGGAAAGTGATACAAAGCTAGCTCTCTCTCTTTTTTGCAAGCAAGTTTCAAGAAGGAATATTCTCTCCTGTGTTTTTCACCTAAGGCAAGAGGCAGATCTCTGGACCATAGCAACTGACTTTTCGAGATGAGGACTTCCCTTTTTCTCTCTATCTAAGCAGGAATGGCTTGGTGTAATTGCTACCTGTACACACACTAGAGCAGCCTTTCTCAACATTTTTACCCTGGTGGAACCCTTGAAACAATTTTCAGGTCTCAGGAACCCCTGTCTAAAAATTATTATATCTGCAGCTCAAAAAAAAAAAAGTTATTTTTTTCAATTACAATATCTCAACAGAACCCCTAGCAACTTCTTACGGAATACTAGTTTTCCAGGGAACCCTGGTTGAGAAGCCCTGCACTAGAGGCTCATGAAACCTTTATTATTATTTTTTTTTTAATTCTGCAACTTAGTTTAATGGCAGATGTCATGGTCAAGACAACAAACCTATTTTTTCTATTTCTGTGCTTTTTTCCTCTCTCTACACACCATTAAAAAAACAACAACAAATTCCATAGCCCAGTGAATGACCTAGCCCAATTTTAGAGAATTCTTAAACTTTTACAATATTGTAGAATTAGAGCCATTGCTTTCCTGTGGATTTGGGGCTTGTTTTCTTCTAATGGACAAAAAACAGTGTACACTGTCTTTGTAACTCTTGTGCATCACTTTTAAAACACAAATGGAGTTTGGCTTTTCACTTCAAGGGCTAAAATGTTAAAGGACACCTGTTCGCTACTTCTTGTGCAAATGTGGAGCTTTGAAAGCTTGCATGATGTATTTCGTGCTTTTAAGTTGGCCCAATAAAGGTATCACTGTTTTGTGGATTTTGAAATTTGTTGTATTTTCCTGTATGGCCAACACAGCTACCCTGAATATGTTTTCCACATACCTGAGATCTTTTAGAAAGGCTGTGACTACTCTAAGGAGATTTTATCATTGGAGATTAGTTGAAAACCAAAGGAAGAGACTTGCCACGTTCCCACAGAATTTCCTTCTCACAGAAACTTTGGGGATTAATCCATCTGAGCCAAGAAAGGGCATTACGTGGCCCTCCAAATATTGTTGGGCTGTGACTCCCAGCATTCCTCACGATTGGTTGTGCCAGCTAGAGCTGCTGGGATTTGCAGTCCAGCAGTATCTGGGTTGCCAAACGATTCTTGTTGTGTGCCTTCAAGTCATTTCAGATATATGGTGATCCTAAGGCAAACTGTCAGGGTGCTTCCTTGGCAAGATTTCTTCAGAGAAGCTGTGCCATTTCCTTCCTCTTAAGTTGAGAGAGTATGACTTGCTCAAGGTCACTCAGAAGGTTTCCAGAGCTGAGTGGGGATTCGAAGTATCCTCACTTTAAAATAAACTAGTGTACCCAGTGTAACATAGGCCATTAAAAAGCTCCCCCCAAAAAACACCCAGTAGACCTCAAAACAATTCTGTAAGGTAGGCCAGTGGATTTTTAAATTCCTCCTCCCCCTTCTTTTCATGGAATTGCTGAGGGTGACTTGCTCTATTGCCCTGCTGTCACCACAGCTGCAGCTATGGCTGCCACCAGTTGATTGCTTGGGTCCCATCACAGGCGGCCTGTTGCCAGTTGACTTCTCAGGCTGCCCGTCATCACTGCTGCCACTACCAGTTGACTGTCTGGGTCCCAATCTGGGCCTTAGATTGAGTGGCAGGAGTGGATTGTGAGGTGGAGAGGGAATTTGCATGTGGATGGTGATTGGTTGGGTGTGTTTCCTGAGCAGCCAGTCAGCACATTGGAAAAGGCAACATACCCAAGAATTATATATAGAATCATAGATATATAGATGGATTAAATTCTCAGTAGCTTCAAAATCTTTCTTTTGTAATCTGTTATTTCCAGCCACCTTTTAAGAGAGCAGGAAAGAGAAAATGGGGGTTTCAAGGCATTTAGATTTAGCATGAGCTGTGACGCTTCTGGCTGTGCTGCTTCCTGCCAGGTTTTGCAGAGCTGAGAGCTTGGCCCCTGGATTGGGTATTTGCACCATGGCGCTCTGTGCAGAAGGAAAGGCTCCAAAAGGCGGGGCAGTAACAAACTGGGTCTGTTTCTTCCCGTAGAAGGGTGGATGGAAAAACTTAATGAGAATTACAGAGATGGTGAAATGCCACAGGACATCGTTCTTGCCAACTTTTTCAATTGGGAGAGCACAGGGGGGGCTGAGAGGCCTGGCCTTCAGAGGAGACTGAAAGCAGGTTCACACCCAGGAAAAAAAATATGGCTTTGAGGGAGGGATTATATGCTAAAGCAAGGGAATTCTTCTGCTCATTTCTGTTCCTTGTGAATCTTTCTGGTTTGCTGAAAAACAGTTTTTCAAAGCTATCCTAGTATGCAAAAAAATTATTTCCAACAACAGAGCAGAAAGAAAAAAATCTTCCATCCTCTATTTTTCTTTTTAAGAGCAGATTGCAGAGCTGGAGGAATTTACTTTTTGAACTACAATTTACAGAATTTCTCAGCCAGATATCTATACTGACTGGGGGATTCTGGGAGCTGCAGTCCAAAGGAGTCAGTTTCCCCAGCTCTGAAGCTGCACTTCTTTCCCTTCTTGAGCTATGAAAAGATCGCTCAGGATAGTATTTTGGGAGGAAATGGCATCAGAGCTGGAAACTGTGAGAGATGCCTTTGCCAGCTCTCCTACATTTGTCAAGACAGACTGAGTTTAAATAAAAAAATACTGTGATGCCCTGGATAAGCTGCCTTCTTAAATAGTCTGACATATCTGTGTCAAAGATGTAGGCAGCATACCTTCTAACATTTCATAGATGAAATCCAGGGGGTTGTCTAAACGATGAATACCTATTGTCCCAATGAGCTGTGCTGGAGATTTGGCGCTTTCAGATGAAGAGAGCTAAAAACTCCGTTACGATTTGTTAGCGGATGTTGCGGTTTTCCATGATTTTTTTTTACAGCGCAGCGCTACACATTACCAGTCATCTGAATGACCAATTTGCAGTGCTTAAGTGGAAGATCTCCTTTCCGCCCCTTTAATGAAAGAGTACAAAAAAAGGGCAGCTATTATTTTTTTGTGGTGGGGGGAATAGTGGCCCATACTTGTCGCTGCCATCTTGATTCATGGGAAGGGATCTGTCTGAACTTCGCTGCACATCACTTCACAGGCAACTTCTTTTTTTTCTTTTTTTTCTTTTTTAGAAAATTGTGGAGACAACAGGGAGCTGCAGGGAATTGCAGGTAATGCATGTCCCAGCATGGTATTTCCTCCCATCTAGCTGAGCCCCTTGACACATGCATGGCCGAACAACATCAGAATGTAGTCAAGATGGCAAAAGTTATTGAGGAAGACCACAAGGGCTAGGAAAGGCTGCAGCCATTTGCTTTTGCCTGAGCCTTCTGGGAAAGGAAAGATTTTCCCCTCCTTTGAACTCAATTTGCAGCAATTGAAGTAAACAGAGGACAAAAAGAGGAAAGTGGAGGAGAAGAGAGAAACTGGACATTTTAAAAACAGTTGAAAAGTAAGGTGGCAGAGGATGAAATGGGACTGTTCCTCAAAAATCAAGATGCTTGGACAGTATGCTGTTGTCCCCTAGCATCTGTTGCCTGAGGTGATTGTCTCTCTGCCTTGTTTTAAATACACCACTTTGGAATATTATGAAATCTCCACACCTCATACCAGACAAAGGAAGCTTTCCCTTAATGTTCAGCTGACACCTAGAGATCAGGAAATGATTTGGATGAGCTCTTGCCACAAGTCTTTAGGAAATCCCCAAAGTGAAGAAAGTAGCAGTCTGGTAACCACTTGGCTACATGAGTGCCACATGGCAGCCACCATCCTGTGCACCCTTACACTCCTATAGACCTGCCTCTGCCCAGCTCACTTCTCTTTGGTTCTGCTCCATATAATTTTGTGCCTGGATGTGTGTTTACAGTTTTTGTTTTTTGGGAATATGAGCTAGCCTGTGTTCCTCCGTGCATGGCAGGGGGTTGGACTGGATGGCCCTCGTGGTCTCTTCCAACTCTGCAATTCTATGATTCTAAGTATGCCCTGAAAATGAGAGGTGATGTTTTCTGATTTAAACTGCATTAACACTGGAGGACAGCATGCCTCCTAACGCAATTCTGCTAAGGCAGGAACAGCCAGGAGCCCAGAACAACCAATTGCCCCAGTATTTATTTCTCTCACATTACTGTACTCACTGTTTCCTGGACTTAAAACTCTAGGTGTTCACATCCAGAGATGGGGTCACAGGAGCTTCTCAGTGAGGTCAATTTTTTCAGCAATCTACTATGGTCTGTGGCCCTTTCTTTTTCTCTTGGTGGGGCTACCTTTTCCCCAAAGTACCAAGCAGGGAAGAATCCCAACTCCATCAAAGTTTCTGTAGTTTGTCTCATCTGGTTGCTTTGTTATGGAACGGCCTGCCGGATGAGATCTGTCATATTACCACCCTAAATAGCTTTTAAAAAGCTCTTAAGATGGATCTCTTCCGGCGGGCCTTCCCTGAATAGATACCCGGCCATCAGAAAGAAAAATCTAATTTAGCCCAATCCTGAAACAGCCACTGTTTATTGTTTATTGTTATTTTTAGTATTTATTAAGTATGTTTTAAATTTTTGGATTATTTAATCGTATTTTAAGGGGTGGGTGGGTGGCATGGAGGGTCTTAAATGTATATTTTTAAATGTTGTAAGCCGCCCTGATTGCGTTTTGTAGAGGGTGGGTATTATTATTATTATTATTATTATTAGGCCCAGTTTATAACTATGGCCCATTTAGCTTGATGATAATCTCATGCCCAGATATGTTGAACTACAACGTCTACCCAGTTCCTGCTGTGTGGAGATGATGAGAGTTGTAGTCCAGCCCATCTGGTGGATTCTAGTGTGAGAAAAGCACAGTGCCATATTTACAAGTCGGGTGATCATCCTCAGATGAGAGGTTGTCCTCTATCCAGAATCTGTCTCCTGTCCTCTCTAGATTTTCTTCTGTGTTGATAGACCAGAGCTGTGTGTGCCTTAGATAGCCTTCCCTAGGTTCCCTGAAGTAGCCTTTCACCTTGACCTGTAGTGGAAGATGTTATTCCACTGTAAACATTAAAGCACTTCTGTTTCAGAAAGTGTCCATCTTGAAGAGAGCACCGTCTTGTCCTTCACCTTAGCCAGCAAAATGTTGTGGGCCAGGCCTGAGAAAACTGGTGTACATAGAATGGAAGTCAAACAGTCTGAAAACATTACTTTTGCAGACCAGAACTCCCAGAATCTCTCAGCTAGCATGGCAACTGGGCCAAGTTGTCTTTGGGATTGTGGGCATTCTAGTCCAAAAAATTGATTATTCCAAGTTCTGTTGGCTTTCCCAAGTTTCAGCCCTACTGGGAAATGTCAGGACTTGAACCTGGGACCTTCCATATACAAAGTAGTGCTTTGCTGATGAGCTGGATCCCAAGTCCTCATCTGAAGCTCACCATGCTTCATCTTTAAGCATGGCTTGAGTCAAAACATGAAGCTTTCCTGGTAACCTTTGCTTTTCTCCGTGCCACTGGATGATTCAAAGTCTATAAGAGGCCCAGCACATGTCTCACTTATCTCTCCCAAACCTACCCAGCCCCCTGGCCCCTGGGGCTCCTTTAGCAGAATGGAGTAGAAAGCTGCTGCCTACTCACTGGCCTCCAGCGAGGAACATGTTTTACTGGTACATGGTGAACTGGCTCTTGCTCAGGACAATTTGCCAGGTGGAGGTGAAGGAGACAAGTGCAGCTAAAGTGACCAGGAGCAGGCTGGAAGTGGGCAGAGCTGGGGGAGAAGTTTATTTATTTTTGGACTACAATGAGGGGGATTCTGGGAGCTGTAGTCCAAAAAAAGAGGAACTTCTCTCCCAGTTCTGAACTGTTCCATTTGAGGGGAACTCCACATATGCATCCCTTTTCCTGTGTGAGAACTCCTCCTGGGTATGGACATGCATGCATTCTACATCAAGAAAGGCTTTGAAGAATTTTAGAAGGTAGTACCCAGTAGAGCAGACTAATTTTTAAGAAGGGGCGGGTGCTCTGATTTGTGAAAGAAAGTCAAATTATGCTTTATCAAAAATACCGGCTTTTCAAGGAGCACCTGACAAAGCCTTGATTGCTATATATACTCTTTGGGGAGTTTTGGAGGCTTTGTCAGAGATCAACTGATCTTCCTGGTGAAAGCTTCCTGCTGGTTCTCTTTGACTCTGTGTTCCTGTTGCTTTGATTCGTGTTTAGACCTTAGATTGTTCCTGACTACACTGTTGCCTGATCCTGTTGACCCACGGACTTGTTTTTGACCCACGCTGACTGCTGTAAGCCCCTGGCATTTTGGACTGTGTTGTTGGACTAAATCCTTGCAGGACTGTGTTTCCATTCCTGTGTGCTAATTAACAGTTGGCTACCTTCCCAGATTTTGCTGTTTGTTTCTACTTTGCCGACATCTAGCTGCTTTCTCGGACATGGGGTGCTGGAGAAGAGTGCTATGGACACCATGGACTGCCAAAAAGACCAATAAATGGGTCCAGGAAAAAATCAAGCCGGAGCAATCCCTGGAAGCTAAGACTGTTGTACTTCAGCCACATCATGAGAAGGCAGGACTCACTAGAAAAGACAATAATGCTAGGAAAGGTGGAGAGTAGTAGAAAGAGAGGAAGACTGCATACTAGATGGATAGACTCAGTGTAGTATGTGGGGAAATAATCATTGTAATGTAAAAGCAATCTTGGGTACCTCATTCACATCCTTAGATAAGTCTAGGGTTTTTTCCCTGCATGCCTTTTGTTCTCCCAAGTTCCCTTTCTCTTATTTCACTGGGCACTTCCAGCCAACTGGAGTGCTGGGTCATTCCACACATGACCTAATTTAAATTTTATTGCTGTGTGTAAATTCTCTTTTAAGTTTGAGTCTCCATGAGGCTGGAGCCATCTTTAGCCATCTTAAGCCATCTGAAACCATGCCATGATGCATCGCAAGCCAACCTTTTACTGTTGTAGGCTGAGTGAGTTTTTCCTACCCTATTCCTAGTCAGTTAGGAACCCCTCTTTTTAAAGTTTGTATTAGTATGTAGATTGAGATTGATATACCTTCAGTAAACTTTGATTTGCATTTTAAACTGACTCCTTTGTTTTGTAATGAGTCTAATTTAACTGGGTGATCCCAGACCTCGGAATATACTTTTCTTTTAAATGTTAATTGAGCTTAAGTCAGCCTTCTTAAGTTGCACTCTGCATGAAGTTGAAAGTAAATGAATGATTTTTAAACTCCTTTTTTTTAAAGGAGATAATTCTTGTTGCTTTTAAAAGGACTAGATCCTGGAATTTTTTTAATACAGTTTTATTTTTAGACTCATTACTCCTACATGGAAGGGTTTTGGTTCCCAGATTTGAAGACTTGAAAGCTCAATTTAATTTTTGTTTTTGCAAAAGTTTTGTTTTTCCTTTTATCTGATCACCTCAGAGTTGCTGTTTTTGGTCTCTCTCGGCTTGAAAACAAAGGCCATAAAGCAATAAAGCAATTATGGCTGCATTGGAAGCTAACCTCTCTGCCTTTTTGAGCCTGGAGAAGCTGAATGGGCCGAATTATAGAAAATGGTCATTTTCTTTTGAAACATACATGAAGGCCATGGGACTTATTGATGTTTTACATAAACAGAGGCCAAATCAGGGAAGAGAGAGAGAGATGATTTTGATAGGAATGATCAAAAAGTATTAGCATTCATAATTCTAACAGTTGATCAAGGATTAGTTTCTGAAATCAAAGATAAGAGGACAGCAAAAGCTGCTTGGGACACTTTGAAAGATCTATGTGATGTTCCATCCATGGGAATTACTATTGCATTGATGATTAAACTTGTGAACATGAAATTATCAGATCCAAGATGTCTAGATGAACACATTAATGATTTCAGAGCTACATTAGCAGAATTGCAATCTCCTGGAGAAGAGATTCCAAAGGCTATGCAAGTTGGGATTTTCTTAGCAAGCTTACCAAAGTTTTACAATCCCATCATAAACACTTTGCAATTAAAGAATGATTTAACCCTACCAGAAGCCTATATTCAAATAAGAGAATTTCAACATAGGCAAAACTTGATGCATAGTGATAAGGTTGAATCCAGAAATTCTAACTTTGACCAGCAAGTAAATTTGGCTGGAAAAGAAAAGAAACATTTTAAAGGGAATGCTACCCACTCCAAACCCCCCTCCTCTTCTGAGCCAAATGGGATGCAATTAAAGGCTTCAAAGGTAAACAGACAGTCATTCTCACAGCAAGGGATGACTGGCCAGAGGCAAGAAAATGCAAAAGGCCATAGAGATACAGAAGCTGATGCTAAACAGAGATTTCACAATGGATTGGCTTATGAAAAAATAATGCAAGCTTCTGGGCATGAATATAAAAATTGTTTCATCGTAGACAGTGGCACTAGCAACACATTTATCAATAAAAGGGAATATTTCCAAGATTTTAATGAAAACGTAAAATTCCCTGTGTATCTTGCCAATGGAGATTCTGTGACAGTGCAGGGAATTGGGATTGCGTATCTTCCTATGAAATTGGGAGCTAGGACAGAGATATTGAAAATTATAGACGCTGTCTATGCCCCCGAGCTCAAGAGCTCCCTCTATTCAGTCAAAATGAGCACATCTAGAGGCAACAGAGCAGTTTTCAAGAAGAAAGCATGTTATGGTCTTCATGGCAAACATTTGATTTTAAAAGGCACTCTAAAGGATGATGGCCTTTATCACATGGAGATCAGTGACTCAAGTGCCAATGTTGCCAGTCAGTGTAAACACAAAGACTGCATAAATTTATGGCATAAAAGGTTTGCTCATCGAAATGTTGAATGCATAAAGAAATTGGCTAATCAAGAGCTAGCAAAAGACTTTCATTTCAAGAACTGTTGTGTGAATGAAAGGTGTGTGGAATGCATTAAAGTCAAGGCTACTGCACTTCACACAAGCCTCTCACAGAAAGACAATCTACTAAACCTCTTGAATTGATACACTCTGATCTCTGTGGGCTATTTAGACAGAAATCAGTGGGTGGAAACCTCTATTTCCTCACCCTCACAGATGATTTCAGCAGGTATACCCATTGCTACCTCCTAAGGGAGAAAAGTCAAGCTTTTGAAAAGTTCAAAGAGTACTTTAATTATGTCACTAATAAATTTAATTATAAAATTCAAAATTTGAAGACGGATAATGGGTCTGAATTTGTCAATACTCAATTTGATGAGTTCTTAAAGGAACATGGCATCAGACACCAGACTACTGGGATTTATAGTCCTCACCGAACCTTAAAGGAAATGGCAGTTGCAATGCTTTTACAGGCTACCATGTCTAAAGCTTATTGGTCTGAGCCAATTATCACAGCCACATACTTATACAATAGACTTCCAACCAGATCCAGAGATGCTACTCCGTTTGAATTGTGGCATGGTGTGAAACCCAGACTGAACCATCTAAAGGTTTTTGGATCAAAAGCTTATACATACATTCCCAAACAGAAAAGAGACAAACTGGACTGTAGAAGTGAAGAGGGAATTTTTATTGGCTATGCCAAAGGTGCTTACAAAATCCTAAACCCTGATGGACGCACAATGAGAATAACAAGTGCTGTTTATGTTGATGAAAGACCTCAACTTAATTCTAATCCAAACAAAGGTTTCTATTCAGATGTGTTTGCAGTGGAAGAAGACCCTGATTCTCAGCAGCAGCCACAGCGTGTGCAGCTCTTTCACCGTCCTAAAAGTGCTTCGCATCCAGAAGGGGCTCCCTCAGCCCAGGACTTACCAGAGGACGGAGGACCGGACGGCGCGCCATGAGTAGAGCCAGGAACTCAAGTCCAGGTGAGACAATCTGCGAGGGGTAACAGGGGAGTGCCTCCTTTGAGATTCTCCTATCTAGCCACAGGGGAAAGCCTTCTGGAACCCTCTGACTGGCAGAAGATCAAAGGACTGCCAAAATCTGATTCTGAGAAATGGGTGAAAGCAGCAATGGAGGAAATGGAATCCTTATATAAAAATAAAACTTGGACTTTGACAGAATTGCCAAAAGGCAAGAAGGCAATTGGCTGCAGATGGGTCTTTACAACAAAGCAAAATGCAAACGGGGAGATTGAAAGATATAAAGCCAGACTTGTAGCTAAAGGTTACAATCAGCAATTTGGAGAAGATTTTCATGAAACTTTCTCCCCAGTAGTTACACACACAACTATTAGAACCTTATTGGCTGTTGCAGCTTCCAAGAGAATGCATGTATAACATCTAGATATGAAAACAGCATTTCTTTATGGAGATCTACATGAGGAACTGTACATGGAACAGCCTTTGGGATTCAAAGTACCTGGAAAGGAGCATCTAGTATGTAAACTTGAGAAAAGCTTGTATGGATTAAAACAAGCAGCCAAGAAATGGCACGAAAAGCTAAATCAGCTCCTTATCAAAGAAGGATTTACTCCAGGCACTGTTGACCAATGTGTTTACAAAAGATTCAGAAACAATAGATGGATTTACATTGCAAGTTATGTTGATGATTTGATTCTGTGCAGTCAAGACAAAGCAGATAGTGAAGAGATACTCGTGAATCTCCAGAAAGAAATAGATATTAAAAGTTTGGGAGATATCTCACATTATCTTGGAGTACAAATTGAAAGAGACCATGATGGAAGCTTCTTTCTTAATCAAAAGCAAAAGATTATAGATCTTCTGGACTGTCCTGGCTTAAAAGATGCGAAGGATGCTCAAACTCCAATGGAAGTAGGTTTCTTAAAGAACAATGAGGCATCTGAACCCTTGAGAGACAGTGAAAAGTACAGAACTGCAGTTAGAAAACTTCTGTACATATCAAATTTCACTAGACCTGATATTGCAAATGCTGTTGGCATCTTATGTAGAATGGTTAATTCTCCTACTCTTTGAGATTTTACTGCAGTGAAAAGAATTTCAAGATATTTAAAATCCACTGCTGACTACAAACTGATGCTGCCATCATGTGACAAGCCACGACTGATTGCCTATGCAGATGCCGATTGGGGCAGTGATTTGGTGGAGAGAAAATCAACCAGTGGAAACATCATCTTTTATGGTGGTGGAGCAGTAAGTTGGACAAGTCGGAAGCAGAGTACAGTGGCAGACAGTTCCACAGGTGCCAAGTGCGTCTCAGCGAAAACAGCTTGTGATGAAATCAAATGGCTGCAGAATTTGCTTCTGGATCTTGGGATAGAGGAACCCAAGCCAACCATTTTGATGCAAGACAATCAAAGCTGTATCAAGATTTCTCAGAGTGACAAGCCTCTGAAGAAGAACATAGACATTGCTTTCCACAAGGTGAGAGAGATGTGCCAGAGTCAACTTGTTCAACTGGGGTACGGCAACTCAGAAGAAATGATAACTGATGTTTTAACTAAGCCTCTTTCTAAGGACAGTTTCCTTAGACTACGAGAAGAAATGAAGATTGTTCCTGATGTACCCTACAATTGAGAAGGGGAAATGTAGTATGTGGGGAAATAATTATTGTAATGTAAAAGCAATCTTGTGTACCTCATTCACATCCTTAGATAAGTCTAGGGTTTTTTTCCCTGCATGCCTTTTGTTCTCCCAAGTTCCCTTTCTCTTATTTCACTGGGCACTTCCAGCCAACTGGAGTGCTGGGTCATTCCACACATGACCTAATTTAAATTTTATTGCTGTGTGTAAATTCTCTTTTAAGTTTGAGTCTCCATGAGGCTGGAGCCATCTTTAGCCATCTTAAGCCATCTTGAACATCTTAAGCCATCTGAAACCATGCCATGATGCATCGCAAGCCAACCTTTTACTGTTGTAGGCTGAGTGAGTTTTTCCTACCCTATTCTTAGTCAGTTAGGAACCCCTCTTTTTAAAGTTTGTATTAGTATGTAGATTGAGATTGATATACCTTCAGTAAACTTTGATTTGCATTTTAAACTGACTCCTTTGTTTTGTAATGAGTCTAATTTAACTGGGTGATCCCAGACCTCAGAATACACTTTTCTTTTAAATGTTAATTGAACTTAAGTCAGCCTTCTTAAGTTGCACTCTGCATGAAGTTGAAAGTAAATGAATGAAAGGACTAGATCCTGGAATTTTTTTAATATAGTTTTATTTTTAGACTCATTACTCCTACACTCAGCAGAGGACCTGAGCAGAGGAGTTGATGACAGAGGGTCTTCAAGGTGTCTCATTCATGGGGTGGCCATGAGTCAAAGTCAACTCAAGGGCAATTAACACCAACAGTAACTATTCTAACCAATCCTACTATAGCCCTGCCTGCTTGCCTGCCTGCCTACAGCAGGCAAGATAAACTTGAGGTGCCTCCAGAATCCCTTACTGAGTAGGGAACAGGAACAGTCTAATAGAAAAGGGGAGAGCAGATAAGCCTGCCTGATTAGATACCTCCAGCATGTTGAAAAAGGCATAGATCTATAAGGCTGATCACCAAAATGGAAATCAGAAGAAAAATGGAGGATAGGGAAAGAGAAAGGTACCCCTATCCTCCATTTTTCTTCTGATTTCCCTAGATGTATTTTGGAGGAAGCTTTCAGGTGGTCTATAGAATGTTCAAAATGTTTTTGTTTAGTTAGATAAGACTTACCAGACCTGGTTCTTTCATGTCAGACATGCATATTGTTTGTTTTTGTTGTTGTTGTATGCCTTCAAAATGTTTACGACTTACGGTGACCTTAAGCTGAACCTATCGCAAGGTTTTCTTGGCAAGATTTGTTCAGAGAGGGTTTGCCTTTTCCTTCTTCTGAGGCTGGGAGAATGTGACTTTCCCTAGGTCACCCAGTAGGTTCCCATGGTTGAGCATCAATTTGAATTCTGGTCTCTGAGTGTCGTAGCCCAACATTTAACCATTACACCATGTTGGATTCTGTGCATGTCATTAGTTTTGGATATAAAGTGGTGGAGGAATCTATCCCCATACTTTCTGTGTTATTTCTGCTTCTGGTTCCAAATTTTCTGCTAAAGAAGTAATTCTCAGGAACACAGAGACTTCATCAACTGAAGTATACCTGTATTTATAAGGTGCTTGCAAAGGTTTTGGAGCTAAGCAGGGATAGAAATGCTTTTAATAACATATTCCCTGTTAGCAGGACATTCCATTCTCTTTCCCTGCCTCTCTTTTTTCAGCAGTGTTCAACACCCCATGGCAACTAAGCGTGCTCAGACCTCCTAGGGTTGTTATTTGGGTGAGGAGCGTTTAATTTCTCTTGTGTAAGGAGGAGGGAGTGGTTGCGTTTTGTACTTCTGCAAACTGTCATTTTCTTTTCTTCATAGCAAAACTCAGGAAGTAATGAGTTACAAGTAAATTACCTGTAATAAAAACAAAACACAACAAAGTTTTGTAGCACCTTAAAGACTAACAAGTGTTTTTTTTTTTTTTTGGCATACGGTTTTGTGATGTGAGCTGGAGCTGGAATCAACAAAGGTTTCTGCCAAATAAAACATGTTTGTCTTTAAGGTGCCACAAGACTCTTTCATTGTTTTGCTGCAGCTAATACAGCTACTCTACCTGAAGTATTTGAAATCAGTTGCTTTTCCTCCCCCTGTAGGAATAACAAGATAAAGGTTCCATTTATATGAGGGGGGGGGGAAATATGAACACATCCAAAAAAGCAGGCTTTTGCAACAATGCCTGTTGCATTTGACCTGTCTTCACGGTCAAAAGAGCCCCCCTAAACTCCACATGACCCCCTAGCCAAGATGGCAACTGCGAGTGATTTACTCACAATTTTAAATCTGCTGCCACCAATTAAAAAAAAAAAACAGTTTCCCATGGTACACACATGCAATATTTTGTATTTAAAGAAAAAGGGAAAAAAAGAGTATACAATTGTCATCTGATTGACTTACTAAACCCTCGCTTAGCTGAAAATCCAACATGGCAGCAGCAGCCACTTTCCCTGTTTGTTATCCTTGCCCCCCTCCATGCTCGTCGAGCCAATCAAATTGTGCTGCCTTTTCGTATCTGCATGAATGCAAGTGTCCAAACGATTGCACATTCTCATGTTGTACAGAGCTTTTTACAAAATCCAGATAAAGCCCCAGATGCTATGCACACAGACTTTTTGGTGGATTCGACTTCCCCCCTTCCTAGTGACACATATTTGTGCGAATGTCTGTATGAATGGCTCACCTTCCATTTGCATCCCATTCCCATTATTTTCACCATTTAGACAAGCCCTAGATTTCTTTATTACAAAACTTTTTTTTTACATTTCATTGATATTAAAAATCCAGGTAAATTCATCAATAAAACTCACACACTGATTGATTGGTATTAAAAATCCAGATAAATTCATAAATGAAACTTGCATTTTTTTATTCGATTAGCTCAAATAGCTTCCCTAGGTTTAAGCAGTGACCAGGAATGCATTTGCACAGTTAAAGCTAGTGTGGCAACTGTACTTGTTCCTAGAGAAGTCAGATCTGGCCATGGTAAAACATGCCTTTGTTACATCCCGTTTGGATTGCTATCACGTGCTGTATGCGGGGCTGCCTTTGCAAACTGTTGGCCCAAAGGGCTGCAGACCAGTTGGCAACTAGGGCTGGCTATAGGGAATGTACATATCCCTTGTTGCAAAAACTTGAGTGGCTGATAAGTTTGTTTCCAGGCACAATTCAAAGCGCTGGTGATGACCTGTAGAACCCTATAAGATGCAAGGCAAGGCAATTTGGAGGACCATATCTCTCTATATGAGCCTGTTAGAGCTCTAAGAACTTCAGTGTCCTTCAAGGGCTCACACTCATTGAAGAGGACTCTGTCCAACTTCCCACTTTGGGGAATATCTGTTAATCCTTTGATAGGTCTGTCTGTCTATCGATTGATTGATCTATTGAGAGAATAAAGTTATCTTCACATAAATAAGAGAAACAAATTGTTTCATGATCATCAATATAGTCTCTGTTTACACAAAATAATAAAAAGGAAAAAGTGGGATTTTTTATGTACCTAATTTGTTTAAATGAATCTTCCTTATTGACTTCCTTTCATATATCCTGAATAGCATAATTTCTAAATTTACAATGAAAAATTTATTAATCTCGAAGGTCACAACCTCCGTTTTGGTTGGCACACCTATATTTGGTATGGAAAAGTACAAGCCAACAAGGACTTTAACAATCCTATTATTACAAAACCATTGTTAAAAGTATGGCTTGCCCTTAAAAACAAATTTTACAGGAAAATTCCTATTTGGTTATCTCCCCAAGAAGATTTTATGGGAAGGTGGAGAAATTCAGATAATCCTTTGATAGGTCTTATGGCAAAGTCTCTTTGATAGAGAGAGCCCTGAATACCTATCTTCAAGCCAGTTGTCATCCAACGTCACCTCAGAATGGTTCCATTTTTCTACCTCAGCCAAGGAGCCATGCCTGTCTCCTAGTTGTGCCTTACTCTGATGTGCTACTAGGTCCAGAGGGGAGTTTATGCATGCATAAAATACCAGCAGGATTCCATCTTTCAAGTGTTATGGCACTGCCCTGTTCTAAGTTTCTCTCTCTCTCCTGCTCAATGCAATGAGCAATGCTACAGCTGATTTTTTTTTAATGCACCAATAAGTAGTTACATTTAGGGATTCTGCAATGAATTTTCATTACAGACAAGTGCAAACAAGTTTTTAATAATAAGTTTAGTAATAAGTTTTTAAAAGGTAACATTCCTACCTTTTTTTCATGGCTTCTTTTGGGCTCCACTTTTGTTATGACCTAAGCTCACTATGAGAGGAAAGGCTTACCCAAGATGCTCTGGGGCTCCATGTACACATGCCAGGGTTTTATGGTTGATGTGGGAAAGAGGCCCTTCGAAAACCACTGATGTTACAACCTGAGAGGATATATATTTTAGTGTCCAGGGAAATGTTCAGAGTGGACATGGAGCAGAGGAGTTCATTTCATAACATTTGCTGTGATTATGTTGGAAACTCTGCTCAGGATTTAGGATAACTGTGTGAGTTGTTGTGCTATGGATAGAAAAGGGCCAAGGGTTTCTGTATAACCAACCAATCACACAGAGAAGGGGACAAATCATGTAAAAGGGTTTTTTTTTAGGGCGTGAGGAATCCCATTCCAAGCATGTCTAAAGCCATGAAAAGAAGAGAAAATGTTACAAGAACTTTGAGGATCAAAATTTTGATTGAATTTGGCCAATGAAGGGGAGGAAACATTGCTGTCAGATCTTATTCAGAGCTTAAACTAGGGCAGAATGTCAGACCTTCCTGATGATATTCATGCTATAAAATAATTACTTGGGGGGGGTCCGTCTGTTTGTTCTTTTGCCTGTCTGTCATCTCGTGTCATTCATGCAGAAGTCTGGGGCAGATTTTTGAAACGAAGGAAGAGGTCAGCCTCTGAGCTGGTGGCTCATTAGTGTATCTTTCATATGGTGGAATGATAGATAATGGGTATCTTCTTTCCCATTACAATCTGTGTGGGAGAATCAAAACTTCCCCAAAACTTCCTTCTTAATAAATGCGTCAAGGCTTTTCCTGTGGCTTTAGATCAGGAATAACAATCAGCCCAGATCCCTGGCCCTTCCATTAGGCAAAATGAGGGGAGTAACTCAGGGAGCACATTGTGGAGTGGGAGCAATGTGTAGCAATGATGCAGAGACACTTAGAGCATACAGGGCCCACTCTCCACTCAATGAGCTTACCTGCCACCTTCAGTTGTACTGGAAGAAGCTGTCCTGTGTTCAAAGTGAGGTTCCTTTGTCAGTCTGGCTGGTATCTAGCCATGGAGTTGAAAGGAGAAATAAGGGACAGGGTTCCTATACCTTTAATGGTTATGTAAAAGAGGGGATTTCAGGAGGTGTTGCTTGCCTGACAACCAACACCTGGTAAAATCCCCTCTTCTATGTACAATATTATTGAGGGTACAAGAGCCCACTTCCTTATTTCACATGGCAACCCTACCTTTACCTAAAGCAGAAAAATTTCCACATTAAATATGTAGCATGCAGCAACCTTTTTATTTATTCACTTTGAGTTGAGCATAGGGGTGTGGCAGTGTGGCAAGAGAGTCCCACCTGTGATGCCAAAATCTCCTTTAATATTTGGGGGCATTATTAGCTCAAACAGGAAGCCTACAAGAGGAGGGTAGCGTTGGGGATCATTTCACTGTAACTCCAGTTAAAGTAAGACCACGTATTTTATTGGAATAACACCAAAGTAAATGAACATACACAACACATGTTATGAACCATATACAAGGCTATAGCAGAGTATGGCAGAAAGGATGGATAGAGGGAGAGAGGTCTGAGAAGATAGGGTGATAGTTACCAGTCTCAAGGAGGAGATTTCCATTCAGCAAAGATACTCAGACTGGCAACTGAGGGTGGCACAGAAGAGTCCGGCATAATGGAGGAGTCTGTCAGTCTGTGGCACACCTAGCTGGGGTCTAGGCTGGGATATTTATACCCTATTCCATATCCTGAAGGGGTACTCTGCTTATGACACAGCCTGCATGGCTTTCGGCAACCTCTTAATGTTTAGTCAGATACGGTGTATAGAAGATATTTCTGTAGGGTATAGATTAAGGAGTGGTCACTTATTTGCTTGATTGAATTATTGCTGGGAATGCCCAAGGCTGGAAGAAAGGATTAGCACATACCTCCTTAATGACTATGTTTACTTGTCAGGGGATGACAGGACATTCAATCCCCGGCAGAAGCCGAAAACTGTCTCAGCAGACATGGTAGCAACCCTTTCCCAAGAATACTCACACACAGAGTGTTTGGCATCCAGAAAACTGGAAGTGCTTTAATCTTCAAAGTAGCTTCAGCTGTTCACAGTATTTACAGGCAAAGTGCCACGCCAGGCATCACAGGATCATAGGAAGAGAGTGAACACTGATCTGGCTCACTTATATACATCTCAGCTCTCCTCTCTCTCTGGCTTTTCTTCGCAAACGATTCAGGATGACTCATCCCGTGCTTTCTGCAAGCGTGCTGGTGACTAAAAATGCCAATCCGAGATAAACATGTCCAGTTGCAGAAAGCACAGCAGAAGGTCTCCTTGGGTGATGATTCCAGGTTGTGATTCTTTCTACATTGTCGTTTCTCTTCGAGACTTGTTCGGCGTGAGCTCCTCAAATAAGGCTGCAGTATTGTGGATAGTGCATCTCCATGCCTCCCGATGTGAGGCCAGGGCGGACCATTGTTGGTGATTAATTTGGCTGAGCCTGAGATGTTGTTTCAGGGAGTCCTTGTATCGCTTTTTTGGAGCACCCCTCTTACGCCGACCCGTGGCGAGTTCACCGTAGAGTACTATATTTGGGAGGCGATCATCCTGCATCCTAGAAACATGCCCTGCCCAGCGCAGCTGTCTTCTCAATATCATGGCCTCAGTGCTGATGATCCCTGCTTGCTCAAGGACAGCAACATTTGTCACATAGTCAGTCCAGTGTATATTTAGGATTGTGCATATACAGCGCTGATGAAAGCATTCAAGGAGTCGTAAGTGTTGGTGATAGATGACCCATGTTTCAGACCCGTAAAGGAGAATCGATAGTACAATGGCTCTATACACATTGATTTTTGTGCTTCGCCTCAGGTGTTAGTTACTCCAAACTCTTTTATAAAGACTTCCACATGTGCTATATGCCTTTGCTAATCTGAGATCGATCTCTTTGTCAATCTTGGCATCTGAGGAGATAATGCTTCCCTGGTAGGTGAACTGCTGAACGGACTTAAGGACAGATTTGCCTATGGCAATGTGGGGATGGTGGTGTTCGTTCTGTGATGCAGGCTGGTAGAGAACTTCCATTTTCTTCAGGTTGGCTTCCAGCCCAAACAGCTCTGCAGCTGTTGCGAAGCAGGATGTTAGGCGCTGCAGAGCTGCTTCTGTGTGGGCAACAAGGGCAGCATCATCAGCAAAGAGCAGCTCACAGACTAGATAGTTTTTAGAGTCTTATTTCTGGAAAAATCCTTGCAAGGATACTCCTGAATAGATTAGTTCCTGCTATTGCAGAAGAACTTCTTCCTGAAAGCCAATGTGGCTTCAGAGCCAATAGGAGTACTACAGATATGGTATTTGCCCTTAGACAACTGCAAGAGAAATGTAGAGAGCAGAACAAGGGTCTCTATGTAACATTTGTCAACCTCACCAAAGCCTTCGACACTGTGAGTAGAAAAGGTCTGTGGCAGATCCTGGAAAGACTAGGATATCCCCCCAAATTCCTCAAAATGATTCTCTTGCTACATGAGGGCCAGCACAGTCAAGTCAGATATAGCGATGCTCTTTCAGAGCCCTTTCTAATAACTAATGGAGTGAAGCAAGGATGTGTTCTTGCTTCAACTTTATTTACAATCTTCTTCAGCATGATGCTCCAAAAGGCTATGGCAGAGCTCGAAGAAGAAGACGGCATCTATATACGTTACCGTACTGATGGTAGCTTGTTTATCTTAAGCCGTCTGAGGGCTCGCACATCTCAGCACAGCATTGGCTTACCCAAACACATGGTTACATTGCATCAGATTTCCATACTACATGGCTTTGCACTCTAGTAACCCTTCTTCTGATGTAACACTTCTCATGCAGCTGTGGCATGATTAGGCATGACTGGCAGTTCATGGAGTCATGGAGTCAGTTATGAGTCAGCATGATTTCTGCAGTGGTTTGGCCATTTTAAAACTTAGGGTCAGTCACCAATTCCTGACAAGGGGGTCTCCACATAATCCTAACTTGGGCTTTCCTACCATTATATTTCTAGACACATCTCAGGTCATGGTGACCTTTGGCTGACCTCCAGTCTGCCTAACCTCCCAGCCAAAGTGACCCTGAAAAGTGTCCAATATTTCCAGTTATGAGATAATTGTGGGGAGGGGATAGTAGGGCATACTAACAAGCTGAAACAGGCGTCATGTTCAGAACTCTACTTCAGAAAACAATCCTTCATTAGTTCAGAAAAGCTTTAAAGGTCAACCCTCATATCCACAGGAGATATGTTCCAAGACCCACCATGGATACCTGAAACTGTGGATAATAGGGAACAAACAATGAAACAAACACCAGAGGTTGACCATAGAATCACGTTGAGGACAGATAAATGCCTAGAGGGAACATAATTTTGGATGTGGATAAGTGAAACTGTGGACACTGAATCAGTGGATGCAGAAGTCGACCTGTATTTGCAAGCTGAGCAGATCATGGTACACCATTTTGTTACGCAAAACACAAAAAACATTTGTGGAAAATCCACTCATGAAAGTGATCTCACAATGGGAAATAATAGCAACTCAAAT
This sequence comes from Gambelia wislizenii, assembly GCA_030847615.1. Classification (NCBI taxonomy): domain Eukaryota; kingdom Metazoa; phylum Chordata; class Lepidosauria; order Squamata; family Crotaphytidae; genus Gambelia; species Gambelia wislizenii. The sequence goes on along the minus strand of JAUMIR010000009.1, from coordinate 14,929,340 downwards.
GGCAATATGAGAGGTTGCGTAACATATGAGATCTTTCCCCTATGTATACGGTGGAGCCAGGAAAAACACAGGAGACAGATACCCAAAAATAACTGATGAGACTTTATTGATGTGAGTAAAACTTTCACACATGACATGCATTCATTAAACAAGCAAACAAGATTACCAGAGTAAGACAAGAAAGAGTTAGAAAAGAGAATTAGGCTGAAGCTTCTTGGGGTAATACTGTACTGCAGCTGCATCTCCTTGAGAGAAGTGACACTACTCTTGAGTAGCAGCAACAGAACATGGGGCAGGGGAAATTTAGGAAGGGGAGATTAGGATTATGGAAGTGGGGAGTGAGTGTCCAAGGTTGGTTGGATACTGGCCAACCAACCTTGTTAGTGGGAATTCAGAAGGATGGAGAGAAGCGAGGGGGAATCAAGGAACAGAGTGACGTGGATTCAGAAGGAAGGGGTATCTGAATCAAAAAACTCAAAGTTTTCCAGGGGTTTTTATAAGGAAAATTCCTGTGAAGTTACATTCTGGATCAAAGGAACATTTGTCTTCAGATAACTCTCAAGTGCATGAACTAAGGTTTTCCAAACCAATCAGGAACTGGGAAATGGTGGTGATCTGGTATCAGGTGATTGACAGGCACTTTTCCTTTGACCAGAGAATGGAGAGATGCGTCTCAGATTTGCAAGGTAATGAAATCAGCCAATGCTGTAGAGAGCTGTCAGTCAAGTCCTGCATGTTACAGGAAGAGTCTCCTTGTTTCACAAAGGAACGTTGCATGATTATCATAAAGGTGTGAATGTTTGGCTGATTTGGCAGGTTCACTTCCTTGGCAGAGTACGGGCATGAACTCTGTCAGCCTTTGGGGTGGCCTGGTCTACTGGCCAAGTTAGTATCAATTCAATTAAACATTGATCCTAAATTGGGATGATGGGATATGCAGTTATGTCCATTCAAGATCAGAATAATGGGATATATCGCGAGGGTTACAATTCATTGATAGGACTAAAGAATCTCCAACTATACAGTATATTAAAAATATCAAGCAACACAGAGTTTTCCCAGGCTTTCTTTTCATTGGCCAGATAATCAAAACAGCCTGCCCTCCCTCCCATACCAGGCTTTTCCACAAGAATGACCTTGACATTTTACAGTCTGCTATACTATCCCAGAGATCTGCTCATTAGCCCAAGCATTAAGAGATAAACAATTCTCAGTACCCAGTCACATCTCCAGTGTTGCAACTCCCATCATCCAGTATATATAAAATAAACAAAGCACCAAGCATGGCCATGGCAGGATTTTTTGATCCTAACACTAGGCCTGGGCCCATTCCTTCTCCATTTGCAGTGATTGTAATCATTAGGGTTGGGAGAAATAAGGGATTTCCCCTTTAAATGGCACTATGTTTGCAGGAGTTCTACTTACTCCATAAAGACATCAGATGTGTCATATTTCATAGCAATGAATGTGTGAAATGTGTGAAAACGCTGTAATTCCGAAAGTGAGGATAGCAGGAACATCGAGGCATTATAACACTTATTATCGAACATAGCTATAATCACGCGAAAGATATGCCATGGAATTATCACACAGTGACCACTAGTGCTTTAAGAATGGGAGTTTACTTCTGAGATTTAGCATGGGCAAGATTTCGGCAGCTCTCGCGAGAAGATGCAAGCATGCTTAAAACTCCAAAAACACCTTAATTAACAAAGTATATGAACACACAAGCACTGAAATAAACCTAAAAACATGCAAACTAAATGAGACAGTTCATAAAAAGAGTGTCCTATTCTTTGTTTTTACATTCTCACCCAGACATTTTCTCACTGAGGGCCACCAATTCACGCTGTGATCTCACGATTACAACAGGATGTGTTTTCACACACTCGCAATACCATGAAAAAAGCAATATTGATCTATTGACGGCTTATCAATAGATGAACTTTGGGCTGCATCAATAGAAGTATAGTGTTTAGATCAAGGGAAGTAATAGTGCCGCTCTATTCTGCCTTGGTCAGACCTCACCTAGAATACTGTGTCCAGTTCTGGTCACCACAATTCAAAAAGGATGTTGACAAATTGGAGCGTGTCCAGAGAAGGGTGACTAAAATGGTGAAAGGTCTGGAAACGATGCCTTATGAGGAGAGACTTAGGGAGCTGGGTATGTTTAGCCTGGAAAAAAGACGGTTAAGAGGTGATATGATAGCCCTGTTTAAGTATTTGAAGGGGTGTCACGCTGAGGATGGAGCAAACTTGTTTTCTGCTGCTCCAGAGACTGGAACACAGAGCAATGGATGCAAGCTCCAGGAACAGAGATTCCACCTCAACATGAGGAGGAACTTTTTGACAGTAAGAGCTGTTTGGCAGTGGAACGCACTCCATCGGAGCATGGTGGGGTCTCCTTCCTTGGAGGTCTTTAAACAGAGGCTGGATGGCCATCTGTCAGGGATGCTTTGATCGTGATTTCCTGCATGGCAGGGGGTTGGACTGGATGGCCCTCGTGGTCTCTTCCAACTCTGCAATTCTATGATTCTATGATTCTATCCCATCAATCAAAAGTGACACCTTACTCATGGCTGGGGCACGGAGTAATCACGCGATGATGATGATGTCATGTAATAGCTGTATCTATTCGCTCTACCCAGACATCGTAATCCTGTGATTTTTGCCACGTCTGATAAAGTCCAAAGACTTCCCATTCGATATGGGAATATAAAATTCTCAACTGTCACCCTCCAGATTTTCTTTCTTGGCCTACGACTCCCATCAGCCCTAGCCAGCATGGCCAAGGGCAAAAAGTTATAGGAGTTGGTATCAAAAAGTATGCGAAAGGCTACACCTCCCCCCAATAATGGAATAGTGGTGTTGCTTTTTTTTTTTTAATGAGTGTTTCCATTACTTTTGAGGAGAGACACACTGCATTTTTTACTGCTTATAATTTCAGTGCATTTACTGTCCTGGACCCTACTGGCATAACTTTTTCAGGCATTCTGGTGCTAATTCTCCAGCCTAGGTATTAAATCTAGGTATTAAATTAACTGAGCCATGGCAGAAGTGGTTCAAACCTTTGTATGTTCCAAAACACATGCACACGCAAATATGTTTGGACTTTGTCATTGGTAATGGAAAAATATTTGCCAGATGTTGTCTCTCCTCTTCTCCCACGCTGCCTCAGAACCTGGATCAAATGTCACTTTTTGGCAAGGAACTCTGAAATGTTATTTGAGAAGAGCCAGGAACGTAAACCACACCAAGGGAAAACAGATGAGCTGGAGTTAAAATGCTTTCAGCTCAGCCCAAGGCTGTGAGGAAATTCCAGCCTAGCAAAGGGTCTCTCTCCCACTTTGGTTTTGTAGTTAGAAGACAACTTCCTGCAATAAAGGCCCAAATTCTTCCAGGATGCCCATACCTCCAATTGTCCTGATTTGTCAGGGGCTGTACGAATTAATCACCTGTCATCCCACTATTTCAACTCTTTTAAAATGTCCCAGGGCATATCTATATGAGGGGAGGAAATGTGGATTGATGTACACTAACATAAATTCGAAGTAGCTTCTATTTGTCTTAATGGTTTTCTGGCAAAATTGTAGGCATGCGAAATTATCCGCTTTTGCTGTCCCAATGGACATGCCTACAAATCAGGATGGTAGGTGCAAGTGAATTACTCATGTTTTTTATTGTTACCAGTTGCCGCTGCTGAACAGTATCTTTTTTTTAAAAGCATATCTAGGGTGCGAGAGTGCGATATTCCACCTAAGTAAATTTTAAAAAGAAAAGAAAAAGGCTGTTTTGTTGCCTGAGTGGTCGCTTGCTAAAGTGAAAATCCAAGATTGCGGTTCCAGGCCTTGGTAGCAAGCTCTACCCCCTGCCCATGCTTGACCAATCAGCTCCACTTCCGCTATTGTCGGGAATGTGAATGAATGCAAATTTTATTGTCCAAGCTGCCATGGTTCCCAATCTGAACTGCCTCCAAACATACACCTCCCCCTGGCTTCCATTTGCCAGATTGAAAAGTGATGGGGAATCAAATTCTAGAGTGCAGATCTGAGAAATCACAGCAAACAGCCCTTAAAAGAATGGAATGTGTGGACACAGAGGTAAAAACAACTGGGAAAACCCAGGAAGACTCAGGGAGCTATATCACAAGACTTCATGTTTCTTTAGACCAAATTGGAAGAGCCCTCAGAGTGTACAGTGGGCATGTCTGGGAGTGCAAGTGTTTCATTTGTAAATTGTGGCTGAGATCCTGCACTGTCATTGTAACTATGATGATGGAGCTCCTCCCAAAATGCCTTTGTAAGCTGGCAGCACCACAACCGAAGTGTTTCTGAGGTTCTGGAGAAATAATGTCTACATCACTCTTCCGGTTGTGGGGTGCCTTGAAAACAGGCAGCTGGTCCTGCCACAAGTGCTGGTCCCAAGGCACCCTGTGACTGGGAGTGGGCTGTGGACATAATTTCCCAGAGGCCTGATCTCCAGCACCTCCAAAATACTTCAGCTGAGGTGCTCCCTGGCTGTGAAGGTTGGCTTTTGGGGTCATATTCAGTTATACATGGCCGCAAATGTGAAGGATATTATCAGTCCAGCTTACAATATCGTAACTGCTAAACAGAATGTCAGCTGGTAATTAAAAAATACTTACATTAATGACGGCAAGGGTCACAACAGAACGACAGACCACAGTGGGTAAACTGGGAGTCATTCAGTTTGAAGGGCATCGCTTAGATCAGTTGGGCAATTCACTCAGATTTTTTTAAACATATGTACACTTGCCCTCCGTATCCATGGATTTGGTATCCACAAATTTAATTATTCACAGCTCAAAAATATTATTTAAAAAATAATAATCCAAAAAGCAAACCTTGATTTTGCCATCTTATATAAGGGATACCATTTTGCTATGCCACTGCATATAATGGGACTTGAGCATTCATGGATTTTGGTATCCACGGGGTGGGGGGGTGTCCTGGAACCAAACCCCAGTGAATATGAAGGAACAACTGTACATATTAATGAAGCCAATGCCTCCCTAGTGAGATGGGAACTCCAGTGTCTGTCTCCATTATAAAATAAAACAAATTTGAATCTGCAATCCTCTCCTTCGTTACCTTGGGAATGGTAGGTAGTGGACTGCAGTTCCTATGCAGACAGTTTTTAGTACCTTACCAAACTACAAGCCCCAGGATTCTTCAGGATGGAGCCATGATAATTAAAGTAGAACTGATCTAACAGTTTAATGTACATAGCACCCTAAACAAGAGAGGTAAATCTTTATTATTCTCTCAGATAAAGGGAGATCAACCTCTAGTTAAAAATGTAAGACTGATAACAAGAAATCACCACTCCTTGATTAAGAAAAGACATAGCCAGATTTTTTTTAAGAAGGAAGTTTTTTTCTTACATAGTAACTTTATTATAGTCATAGATAATACAAAATAATTACAAAATAATCAAGCTGTTTTTAATACCTACAAAGTACTGAGGTATTCCATCTGGATTAGAGGACCTGGACAGGCTGTGCGACACACAGTACACAACTCTGGTCTCCATCAGAGGGAAAGACCTGGCTCCTTCAGGGAGAAACAACTAAGGAGTACTGCCCTCCAGCATCTGCTGCCTGAGGCAGTGGCCTCATTCTTCCTAATGGTAGGGCCAGTCCCATCGTAGCATATCCTTCAGCATTTCACAGATGAAAACTGAGACTCATGTGGCTAAGCAAGATCAGAGTATGGTTAAGGTGGCAAAAGTTATTAATGAGAAAGAACACACAAGCTAGGAGCAGTTTGCTTTTGACTGAGCCTACTGGGAAGTGCAAGACTCCACCCTCTCCTCTCTTCCCTGCTGAGTTAATTGAATGCAAACTACTTTTGTATTTTGAACTCAGTTTGCAGCAATTGAAGTACCATATATACTCATATATAAGTTTACCTCATGTATAAGTCAAGGGCAGATTTTGGGGGCCAAAATCATGGATTTTGATACAATGTGTGGATAAGTCGAGGGTAAAACTTTGGGGCTCAGCATGGGGCTTCTCAGATCCACTCCGCAGAGAGGCGAAAGTGCCAGTGCTACCTCAGGGGCCAGCTGCCCCTGGCCACTGCTGCTGCCACCATTTCCCCACCCAGGCATTCAAAAAGGCCTTTCATCACTCTTCTCGGATAAGGGGATGGTTCCTTTTTTTGATAAAAGTATATATTGTACCTTAACTTTTATCCAAAAAGGAACCATCCCCTTGTGTGAGTAGAGTGGTGAAAGACAAGAGCTTAGTCTGTCCTGACAAAACCTAAAAAAAATACCAACCTCCTATGGTCTCTTTCCACTAGCACAGCTTCTGGCCTTTTTGAATGCCTGGGTAGGAAAATGGAGGTGGTGGAGGTTCTTTGGTGCACCCCTGCTTGGCTGGGAGAGCAGAGGGGCCAGTGCTTCTTTTACAGTAGGCTCTCCCTAGACAAACACTTTGCTGTCTGACCACCGTTGACTACAGCCAGCTCATTTGCTGCCTCCTTCTCCTCCTCTCCTCTGAGGAGACAAGCAGGCCAGCTATGGACAGTTGAAGGCAGGTGAGGAACCCCCCAAATCTTTTTCATCATCACTGCTGTTTCTTCGCTCACTTCTGTGAGGGGTGGGCATCGCCTGGCGATGCAGAAGCTCGTACTGACCACTCACTCCCTTTTGCCCTGAACCAGCCTTCCTACCTTGCAAGCTGGTCAGCCTGAAAGCGGGCTCTGCCCTGGTCATTGCCTTCTCTGGATTTCTCTGCCACAGCTGGAGAGAGGCGGCTAGTGTCTCGTCTTTTGTCTGCCTTCTCTGGCTTGACCACCTTCCCAAAGAGAAGCCACTGAGGAGAGAGAGAAGGGGGAGGCATCACCTCCTTCATGCTCACTTCATGCTCCTCTTCATCACCAACCACACAATCACCCTCCATTGTCCACAGCCAGCCTGCTTGTCTCCTCCTCTTTCTCTCCACCTTCTCTGAAGAGACAACTGAGGGCAGGCTAGGAACCCCCCAGATCATCTTTGTCACCACTACTGTTTCTTTGCTCACTGCTTCCGTCAGATCCCTCCACTACGGCTGGAGGGGTGGCTGGTTTCTTGTCTTCCCTGGCTCCTTTTCACTGCCTGATCACTCACCCAAAAAGGAGCCACTGAGGGGAGAGAGAGAAGGGGGAGACTTTCCTTTCTTCATGCTCTCCCAGCATGGATTAACTAAACTCTCAGACTCTCGGAGCTTAGTCTCTGCCGAGAAAGACTCAAAGAAGCACACATCCTCTTGTTCTCTCCACTTCAACATGGAAGCCCCCAAAAGAGTTGACACCACCACCATTTTTTTAGAGCAGGCATTACAAAAGGCCAGAAGTGGCAGCATGGCAGACAGAGGTACCACAACTGACTCATGGATAAGTCAACCCAGGTTTTTGGGTTAGATTTTTGACAGAAATTTTTCAATTTATAGATGAGTAGATATGGTGAGATGAAGACAAATGGAGAAAGTGGGAGGCGAAGAGAGAAACTGGGACATTTTAAAAGCACCTGAAGGGGTGGGGTGGCAGAGGATTAACTGGGATTGTGCCTGTCCAGTTGGGACAGCTGGGGGGATACGTCATAGCTTTTGGATAGCTTTGAAAAGGAAATAGAAAAGGAAAGTTAGTGATGGCTGTTAGACTATGGACTTTATCAGACTAGCAGCTAATAGCGCTGTAATTCTGTGAGTCAGGAAAGCAGAAACATGGTGGCATTATTACCTTTATTATCACACAACTCTGTAATTGCATGATTCAAACACCACGGAATGATTACACAATGACCATTACCACTTTAAGAACAGAGCTTACTTCCGTGATTTAGCATGGGCGAGATTTCAGCAGTTCTCTTGAGAAGATGTAAGCACGCTTAAAAACACACAAAAAAACCCCTTTATTAACAAAGTAAATGAACACATAAATGCTTAAACACACTTAAAAACATGCAAACAAAATGAGTTCATACAAAGAGCATCCTGTGGATAGTTTTCACATTCTCACCTGGAAGTTTCCTTGCCAGGAATGGGGAGGGGTCAGGGGAGAGGACTGCTCATTCACGCTGTAATCTTGTGATTACAGCGGGACATGTTTTCATACAGTCTTCAATGCCACAAAAATAGCAATGTTGAGAGCTATTGATGGCTTGTCCCATTAATAGAAAGTGATGCCTTATTTGTGGCTGGAGCACACAGTAAGCACAGAAGGACTACGATGACATGTGATAGTGGGACCTGTTCGTGCTATCGTGGCATCGTAATTGTGTAATTTTTGCCACATCTGATAAAGTCCACAGTCACTCTATATTACTCAAGGGCTTAGAGGTATACCAGTGGGTGTGGATTATTGGGAGGGGGGTACATATGTAGTCATGCAATGCTTATGAGCTTCCTATCAACATCTGGCTAGTCACTGTGACAACATAACACTGGACTAAATTGACTTTTGATCTGTGGAGGCAGCACAGTTCTTATGCTCTTATAGGACGAAGCCCTATTGACTTTGGGAAAGTTATCTTTTCTTTTTTGTTTTTGATAAATATTTTTACTAAACATAGATCGATCCACAAGATCATAACATAAAGCATTAAAGTCACATAGTAAGATCTTGAACAAAATAAATTGTTCTTTAAGATAATAGTTTATCATTTGAAAAGGAAAACAATATATATCAGAAATAAAAAGAAATAAATAAGGAGTTTTATAAACCTTAAAGCATCTGAATGAAATGTGTACATATATGTATTAATACATAAAGCACAATAAATGTAGTATCTTTTATCAGTATCTTTACATGTATTTTCTACTCTTTGACTTCTGCTGTATTACCAACTATTGAGGGCATTAGTGGATTACGGTTTCAATTTTGCTTAATCTAAATGTTTTGTTGTGTCATTGTTAGTTTTCACCGCCTGTTTTTTAGTATTATGAGTATAAATACCATACTATAACCTGCGATGTCTTAACTCAAATCATATTCCACAGTTATCATAACATAATTTAGTGGCTGAAGTCATTGCTATCAATTGATCTTTATTTATATAACCAGTTTTTTCTTTAGTCTCCACTTTTCTTCCCAATAAGACATTACTGGTGACCAGTGTCTCTCTACCACATTTATGGACTTTTTATTCAAGAGATGAATTAACTTAGGGGTTGTTTAGATGACAAAAGAATCCACAAAGAATGCAGGCAGAATACCTTTTATTCAGATGACCTCCTGCCAGGTTCGCCATATTGGGAAGAAGGGGGGCTGAAAACTCTAAATAGTTTGCAATAACAGCATTTGCTGTTTCTCACAATCTTTTTTTAAAATTATGCAAAAATGCACATAACCACACATCTGAACAACCAACTCACATAAGGGCACATCGAAAAAGGCAAACATGATTGGTCAGACCTCAGTGGGGGTGGACTTACAAGGGATGAAGCAGCCAGAGCCGCTATTGTTTTTTGGGGTGTGTGTGAATGATTGTGCACACAATTGTTCATGCAGCAAAACAAAAAAGGTTTTTTTAAGCAGAAAATCCCTCTTCCGCACCTATCATTTAACGACGGAAAAAAGGGGGGAAATGGAGTAAGGTTTTCAGTAGGCAATTCACTCACAGCCACCATCTTTTCTCAGGGGCATGCTCCATGTGAACTGCAAACTTGGCTAATTTTCCATGCCAGCAATCTTGTGAATGAGTCGTGGGCACAAATGAAGACTGCAGCAATAGGGAGGCAAGGCGCTATTTTTCACTATTAATTCTCCCATCTAGCTGAGTCCCCACTTTTTGGACTGCATCTCCCATACCCAGCATGTACCAAGGCCATGATGACTAGCAGATTCCCAGGGTTGTCCTCCAAAAAAGGAACTTTTCCATGTCTTGCTCTTGGTCTCTATACAACTTCTGAGTTAATGTGCATAAGATTGGCCCATGTGAAAGGGACTGATATTTTAATGATAGATGTACCTGGCTGCAGCCTTAAAAGAACTGACATCTTTTTGTTTAATGAGTTTGTGGGTGGTTTGGTTTTTTTTCCATTTTGCTCTTTTGGGGGAATATTTGGCCATGTGTTTTCTCTCTTCCTTCCCTCCTTTCTTTTTAAAGTTTTTTTTAATCCACTGTGAAGGAAATGGCTAAAAGGATGTGACACAGAATATGCTTTAAAAAGAGAGAAGGAATAAATTCATGATACAATGGCCTACTTTCCCCCCCCCTGCTTCCCAAGGGAAACTTGCAATCATTTTAATGAAAAGAATGATTACTTAAAAGCATTGTCAGCTGAAGACCATTTCCCTGGCTTTACTAGCACACACAATCTGGATTTTTCTGTCTACTTCCTTTTTTCAACAGGGAGCAGCTTTACATCTTTAAATCTTTATGAAATACCATTTTCTTCCATTTATTTAATGCAGAATTGAGGAGGGGACAATGGTGGAAGATTTTTCTTTTATCCTTGCTTTTTGGCCTAGAAGCCATGAGAGAAAGGGTCGTGTAGAAACTGGCACCCTTTGAATGTAATGTACTACAACTCACATCACCCACAGCAAAACAAATCAAAAAGCCACCATGTTGCGGAAGGCTGCTGTAGAAGTTACCTGGGTAGAATATTTTCCTTAATATATATTGAGGCATAAGAATAATACAGACTGACTGTTCCTTTCCCCTATTTAGTAGTGGCAAAGGCCTATGTTCCTGCCAAGAATTTGGGATGTGTTTGTGGGTTTATAAGAAGGCACTGGAACACTGCTCATCACACCAAAAAGTGTGAGCCTTCACTTTGCAGTGGCTGACGAAACATGCCAAATGCATTGCTGTGATCATGTGCGACCTACATTCTGAGTCATCTGCTCTTCCTGGTCCTGGTACTACTTAAAATGACTTTGATAAAGGATCCCGCTTGTACTTTTGAAAGAAGAATGACACAGGTCACCCTCCGCTCCACTCCCCCATCCTTCTTTTGAAGCAGCACAATTTTTCTTCCTGCCTACCTGCACACAGCACACACACCATTACCATTTACTTTTTCTTAGGGACGCAAAGCTGACTCCTGTGTTTGATTTGTAAAACCTGAAGAGCAATGTCTGGAGCAGGATGCCTGTTTGGACACTGGTCCAGTTTGCATAACAGCAGCAGCTAGATGGAGGTTACACTCCCCCTGAATATGCAGGTTTGCAGTTTGGGGATATTCCTGGATTCAGCTCTGAGCCTGGAGGCCCAGGTTTCAGCAGTGACCAGGAGTGCTTTTGCACAGTTAAAACTAGTGTGCCAACTGTGCCCATTCCTGAAAAAGTTGGATCTGGCTACGGTGGTACATGCTTTGGTTACATCCCATTTGGATTACTGTAATGCACTTTATGTGGGGCTACCTTTGAAAAGTGCTCAGAAACCTCATTTGGCCCAAAGAGCTTCAGCCAGGTTGCTAACTGGGGCTGACTATAGGAAGCACACAACTCCTTTGTTGCAACAGCTCCATTGGCTGCTGGTCCATTTGTGGGCACAATTCAATGTACTGGTTTTTGTAGGAGGAATGAGTCTAAAAAATGAAAATGTATTAAAACATTCCAGGGATGTAGCCCTTTTTGAAAAGCAATAAAAATATATTCTTTAAAAGGAGTTAAAAAATCACTTACTTTCAAATTCATGCAGAGTGGCTTAAGAATGCTGAGACAGACAGCTCAATTAACAGTTAAAAGTGTATTCAGAGGTCTGTGGTCTGATCTGATCACCCAGTGAATTAGACTCATTACAAAAACAAAGGAGTCAGTTTAAAAATGCAAATTAAAAGTTTACTGAAGGTATATCAATCTCAATCTACATACTAAAAAAAACTTTAAAAAGAGTGTTCCTAACTAACTAGGAGGATTTAGGGTAGAAAGACTCACCCAGCCTTTAGCAGTAGAGGCTGCATGGTGATTTGAAAAGGCAAAGCATCATAGCATGGCTTCATAGCAGCAGCATGGCATCCATGGCTAGACAAGATGGCTACAGCCGCATGGAGACTCTAACTTCAAAGAGACTCACAAAGAGCAATAAAATTTAAATTAGGCCATGTGTTGAATGACCCATCACTCCAGTTGGCTGGAAGTGCCCAGTGAAATAAGAGAAAGGGAGTTTGGGAGAACAGAAACATGCAGGGAAAAACCCTAGACTTATCTTAGGATGTGAATGGGGTACACAAGGTTGCTTTTACATTACAATAATTATTTCCCCACATACTACATTTCCCCTTCTCAATCGTAGGGTACTCCATGAACAATCTTCATTTCTTCTTGTAGTTTCAGGAAACTGTCCTTAGGAAGAGGTTTAGTCAAAATATCAGCTATCATTTCTTCTGAGTTGCAGTACTCCAGTTGAACAAGTTGACTCTGGCACATCTCTCTCACCTTGTGGAAAGCAATGTCTATGTTCTTCTTCAGAGGCTTGTCATTCTGAGAAATTTTGATACAGCTTTGATTGCCTTGCATCAAAATGGTTGGCTTGGGTTCCTCTATCCCAAGATCCAGAAGCAAATTCTGCAGCCATTTGATTTCATCACAAGCTGTTTTTGCTGAGATGCACTCGGCACCTGTGGAACTGTCTGCCACTGTACTCTGCTTCCGACTTGTCCAACTTACTGCTCCACCACCGTAAAAGATGATGTTTCCACTGGTTGATTTTCTCTCCACCAGATCACTGCCCAAATCGGCATCTGCATAGGCAATCAGTCGTGGCTTGTCACATGCTGGCAACATCAGTTTGAAGTCAGCGGTCGATTTTAAATATCTTGAAATTCTTTTCACTGCAGTAAAATCTTGAAGAGTAGGAGAATTAACCATTCTACATAAGATGCCAACAGCATTTGCAATATCAGGTCTAGTGAAATTCACTATGTACAGAAGCTTTCCAACTGCAGTTCTGTACTTTTCACTGTCTCTCAAGGGTTCAGATGCCTCATTGTTCTTTAAGAAACCTACTTCCATTGGAGTTTGAGCATCCTTCACATCTTTTAAGCCAAGACAGTCCAGAAGATCTATAATCTTTTGCTTTTGATTAAGAAAGAAGCTTCCATCATGGTCTCTTTCAATTTGTACACCAAGATAGTGTGAGATGTCTCCCAGACTTTTAATATCTATTTCTTTCTGGAGATTCAGGAGTATCACTTGACTATCTGTTTTGTCTTGACTGCACAGAATCAAATCATCAACATAACTTGCAATGTAAGTCCATCTATTGTTTCTGAATCTTTTGTAAACACATTGGTCAACAGTGCCTGGAGTAAATCCTTCTTTGATAAGGAGCTGATTTAGCTTTTCGTGCCATTTCTTGGCTGCTTGTTTTAATCCATACAAGCTTTTCTCAAGTTTACATACTAGATGCTCCTTTCCAGGTACTTTGAATCCCAAAGGCTGTTCCATGTACAGTTCCTCATGTAGATCTCCATAAAGAAATGCTGTTTTCATATCTAGATGTTATACGTGCGTTCTCTTGGAAGCTGCAACAGCCAATAAGGTTCTAATAGTTGTGTGTGTAACTACTGGGGAGAAAGTTTCATGAAAATCTTCTCCAAATTGCTGATTGTAACCTTTAGCTACAAGTCTGGCTTTATATCTTTCAATCTCCCCGTTTGCATTTTGCTTTGTTGTAAAGACCCATCTGCAGCCAATTGCCTTCTTGCCTTTTGGCAATTCTGTCAAAGTCCAAGTTTTATTTTTATATAAGGATTCCATTTCCTCCATTGCTGCTTTCACCCATTTCTCAGAATCAGATTTTGGCAGTCCTTTGATCTTCTGCCAATCAGAGGGTTCCAGAAGGCTTTCCCCTGTGGCTAGATAGGAGAATCTCAAAGGAGGCACTCCCCTGTTACCCCTCGCAGATTGTCTCACCTGGACTTGAGTTCCTGGCTCTGTCCGTGGTGCGCCGTCCGGCCCTCCGTCCTCTGGTAAGTCCTGGGCTGAGGGAGCCCCTTCTGGATGCGAAGCACTTTTAGGACGGTGAAAGAGCTGCACACGCTGTGGCTGCTGCTGAGAAACAGGGTCTTCTTCCACTGCAAACACATCTGAATAGAAATCTTTGTTTGGATTAGAATTAAATTGAGGTCTTTCATCAATATAAACAGCACTTGTTATTCTCATTGTCCATCAGGGTTTAGGATTTTGTAAGCACCTTTGGCATAGCCAATAAAAATTCCCTCTTCACTTCTACAGTCCAGTTTGTCTCTTTTCTGTTTGGGAATGTATGTATAAGCTTTTGATCAAAAAACCCTGAGATGGTTCAGTCTGGATTTCATACTATGCCACAATTCAAACGGAGTAACATCTCTGGATCTGGTTGGAAGTCTATTGTATAAGTATGTGGCTGTGAGAATTGCCTCAGACCAATAATAATAATAATAATAATAATAATAATAATAAAATTTATTTATATCCCGCCCCTCTGCGAGCAATCGGGGCGGCTTACAACAATAAAATAGTACACAGTATAAAACAGCTCCAAATCCCTTCCCCCCCTTAAAACATTATTAAATTAATACAGATTAAAATCAATGTATAATACAATTTATTAAAAACCCTTTCAAGCAAGCAGCATCAGTTTGGAGGTCCAGAAGCAACCTCCGGAGGGGGTTCCTGAGGCCGGGGTTAGCTATTCTGGAAAAGCCTGCCTTAAGAGAACCATCTTGACAGCCTTTTTAAAGCTGTCTAATGATGTCAATAGGTGGATCTCATCCGACCAATAAGCTTTAGACATGTTAGCCTGTAAAAGCATTGCAACTGCCATTTCCTTTAAGGTGAGGTTCATCCTCTCTGATAAATCATTTTGTTGAGGACTATAAATCCCAGTAGTCTGGTGTCTGGTGCCATGTTCCTTTAAGAACTCATCAAATTGAGTATTGACAAACTCAGAGCCATTATCCGTCCTCAAATTTTGAATTTTATAATTGAATGTATTAGTGACATGATTAAAGTATTCTTTGAACTTTTAAAAAGCTTGACTCTTCTCCCTTAGGAGGTAGCAATGGGTATACCTGCTGAAATCATCTGTGAGGGTGAGGAAATAGAGGTTTCCACCCACTGATTTCTGACTAAATGGCCCACAGAGATCAGAGTGTATCAATTCAAGAGGTTTAGTAGATTGTCTTTCTGTGAGAGGCTTGTGTGAAGTGCAGTAGCCTTAACTTTAATGCATTCCACACACCTTTCATTCACACAACAGTTCTTGAAATGAAAGTCTCTTGCTAGTTCTTGATTAGCCAATTTCTTTATGCATTCAATATTTTGATGAGCAAATCTTTTATGCCATAAATTTATGCAGTCTGTGTTTACAGTGAGTGGCAGCATTAGCATTTGAGTCACTGATCTCCATGTGATAAAGGCCATCATCCTTTAGAGTGTCTTTAAAAATCAAATGTTTGCCACGAAGACCATAACATGCATTCTTTTTGAAAACTATTCTGTTGCTTCTAGATGTGTTCATTTTTACTGATTAGAGGGAGCTCTTGAGGTTGGGGGTGTAAAGAGCATCCATAATTCTTAATACCTCTGTCTTAGCTCCCAATCTCATAGGAAGACACACAGTCCCAATTCCTTGCACTATAACAGAATCTCCATTTGCAAGAAACACAGGGAATTTTACTTCTTTATTAAAATCTTGGAAATACTCCCTTTTATTCATAAATGTGTTGCTGGCACCAGAATCTATGATGAAGGAATCTTTATATTCATTTCCAGAAGCTTGCATTACTTTTTCATAGGCCAACCCAATGTTAAATTTCTGCTTAGCATTGGCTTCTCTATCTCTATGGCCTTTTGCATTCTCTTGCCTCTGGCCAGTCATCCCTTGCTGTGAGAATGACTTTCCTTTTCCCTTTAATTGCACCCCATTTGGCTCAGAAGAGGAGGGGGGTTTGTAGTGGGTAGCATTCCGTTTAAAATGCTGCTTTTCTTTTTCTGCCAAATTTACTTGCTGGTTAAAGTTAGAATTTCTGGATTCAAACTTGTCATTTTGCATCAAGTTTTGCTTATGTTGAAACTCTCTTATTTGAATATAGGCTTCTGGTACAGTTAAATCATTCTTTAACTGTAAAGTGTTTATGATGGGATTGTAAAACTTTGGTAAGCTTGCTAAAAAAATCCCAACTTGCATAGACTTTGGAATCTCTTCTCCAGGAGACTGTAATTCTGCTAATGTAGTTCTGAAATTATTAATGTGTTCATCTAAAAATTTGGGATTCACCAGTTTCATGTTTACAAATTTCATCATCAATGCAACTTTATTTCCCTTAGATGGAACATCACATAGTTCTTTCAAAGTGTCCCAAGCAGCTTTTGCTATTCTCTCATCTTTGATTTCAGAAACTAATCCTTGATTAACTGTTAAAATTATGAAGGCTAATACCGTTTGGTCATTCCTATAAAAATCATCTCTCTCTCTTCCCTGATTTGGCCTCTGTTTATGTAAAACATCAATAAGTCCCATGGCCTTCAGGTACGTTTCAAAAGAGAAAGCCCATTGTCTATAATTCGGTCCATTCAGTTTCTCCAAGTTTAAAATAGCAGACAGGCCAGGAGGATTTGCCTCCACCATAATTGCTTTATTGCTTTATTGCCTTTGTCTCCAGTTGAGCTGAGACAGACCAAAAGAACAGCTGAGGTGATCAGATAAAAAGAAAAACAATACTTTTGCAAAAACAAAAATTAAATTGAGCTTTTAAGTCTTCAAACTGGGAACCATAACCCTTCAATGTAGGAGGAATGAGTCTAAAAAATAAAAATGTATTTAAAAATTCCAGGGATCTAGCCCTTTTTAAAAAGCAATAAAAATATCTTCTTTAAAAGGAGTTAAAAAATCACTTACTTTCAAATTCATGCAGAGTGGCTTAAGAATGCTGAGACAAACAGCTCAACATTTAAAAGTGTATTCAGAGGTCTGTGGTCTGATCTGATCACCCAGTGAATTAGACTCATTACAAAAACAAAGGAGTCAGTTTAAAAATGCAAATCAAAAGTTTACTGAAGGTATATCAATCTCAATCTACATACTAAAACAAACTTTTAAAAGAATGTTCCTAACTAACTAGGAGGATTTAGGGTAGAAAGACTCACCCAGCCTTTAGCAGTAGGCTGCATGGTGATTTGGGAGACCCTACCAGTGGCTATTATGCCACCACCAGCATAGCTCAGGACATTGGTCGCTCAAGCCTGACCCGGGAGATGACAGTCTTGTTCGGCAGCATTCTGAACGACCAAGCAGCCTTTTTTAAGGAGAGCACTGCTTGCTCCATATGGAGAGGGGCCTAGAAAAGGTGGCCTAAAGAAAGCTCATCCCCAACTACCTGGTTGGCTAGCCGCGGCCAACGGGAATCTTCTGATGCGGTCAAACCAAGGCAACCGGACTTGTTTATCTCGGATTGGCCTTTTTAGTCATCAGCGCGCTTGCAGAAAGCGCGGGATGAGTCCTTCCTGAATCTTCGTTTGCGAAGAAAAGCCAGAGAGAAAGAGAAAAGCATGGTGATTTGAAAAGGCAAAGCATCATAGCATGGCTTCATAGCAGCAGCATGGCATCCATGGCTAGACAAGATGGCTACAGCCTCATGGAGACTCTAACTTCAAAGAGACTCACAAAGAGCAATAAAATTTAAATTAGGTCATGTGTGGAATGACCCAGCACTCCAGTTGGCTGGAAGTGCCCAGTGAAATAAGAGAAAGGGAACTTGGGAGAACAAAAGGCATGCAGGGAAAAACCCTAGACTTATCTTAGGATGTGAATGGGGTACACAAGATTGCTTTTACATTACAATAATTATTTCCCCACATACTACAGTTTTGACCTATAAAACCCTATACGGCTTGGGTCCAGGTTATTTGAAGGACTGTATCTCCCTGCATGAATCCAGTAGAGCTCTAAGATCATCTGGAGAAGCCCTTCTCTCTGCCCTGCTACCTTCTCAGGTGCATTTGGTGGGAACAAAGGGAAGGGCCTTCTTGGTGGCTACACCCAGATGTTGAAACTCCCTCCCCAGAGAGGCCAGGATGGCCCTATCCTTATTCTCCTTCCACCAGCAGGTTAAAACATTTTTTGTGCCATCAGGTTTTTGCAAACTGACAAGGGCTGGCTGGTGCTGTTTTAAAAAAAATTAAGGGTCTGTATAGAGTTTTTTTTATGCATTTTAATGTTTTTAATGTTTTAACTTGACAAATTATTTGGTTTTTTAAAATTTTATACTCCTATTTTTGTTTTGTATTGTTTTAAACTTGTTTTGTTTTAAATATATTGTTACCTGCCTTGAGTCCCATTACTGGGAAAAAAGTGGAGTATACATGAATGATGATGATGGTGTAATCAAGATGGCAAAAGTTATTAATGAAGAACACATAAGCTAAAAGAGGCTGCAGCAGTTTGATTTTGCCTGAGTCTACTGGGAAAGGCAAGATTCAGCTCCTTCTGTCCTCTCCCCCTGCTGAGTTCATTGAGTACAAACTACATTTGCACTATGAACTTTATTGTTGTTAACATCCATCAAGTGAACTTTGAGTTATGGCGACCCAATGCATGGGAGACCTCCAAGTCACTCTATCATCAACAGTCCTGCTCAGGTCTTGCAGACTCAGGGCCATGGCTTCCTTTATTGAGTCTACCCATTTGGAATAGTCTTCCTCTTTTCCTATTGCTTTCTGTCTTACCAAGCATAGAATCATAAAATTGCAGAGTTGGAAGAGACCGCGAGGTCCATCCAGTCCAACCCCCTGCCACGCAGGAAATCTTGATCAAAGCATCCCCGACAGATGGCCATCCAGCCTCTGTTTAAAGACCTCCAAGGAAGGAGACCCCACCATGCTCCGAGGGAGTGCGTTCCACTGCCGAACAGCTCTTTCTGTCAAAAAGTTCCTCCTAATAGAAATTATTGTCTTTTCTAGTGAGTCATGACTTCTCATGATATGGCCAAAGTATGACAGTCTCAGTTTAGTCATATTAGCTTCTAGGGAGAGTTCAGGCTTGATTTGCTTTAGCACTCTTTTTGGCAGTCCATGGTATCCATAGAACTCTTCCCCAGCACCACATTTCAAAGGAGTCAATTTTCTTCCTATCAGCTTTCTTCACTGTCCAGCTTTCACAAGCATACATAGAAATGGAAAATAAGATGGCATGGACAATCCTAACTTTAGTATTCAATGATAAATCTTGACACTTCAAGATCTTGTCTAATTCCCTCATAGCTGCCCTTCTAAGTCCTAGTTGTCTTCTCATTTCTTGACGTCTGTCTCCATTCTGATTAATGACTGAGCCAAGGTATGGAAAATCTTGAACTATTTCAAAGTCTTCATGGTTTGCTTAAACTTATGTAGATAATCTGTAGTCATTATTTATGTTTTCTTAATGTTCAACTGTAAACTTGCCTACGTACTTTCTTCCTTGAATTTCTTCACATTGCATTGTGAGGAAAAGCCACAGGTGGATGGAAAAAGAAATTGGTCTCTGTGGTGAAGTAATTACAGGCACTCCCTGGGCAAGTGAGATACACAGATCAGGGCGGTGTCCCCAGAGAGGGAAAGAATGGGAAAGATGGAGTGCTGTGAGAGAAGGCCATGCAATGGAGCAAAGTGCTTCACATCTGTACCTTTTCTGTAGTTGCTTCGGAAGGCTTTTTCAAGAATGCATTTCAAGTAGGATAGACAGAAGAAAAAAGAAGACAAGAAGAGGAGACTCATTTTACTATGCAAATTCAGGAATATAGCTCTAGGGCTGAGATCTTGCATCAGTGGCTACAATGCATGACTTTATGATGATGGAGTTACATCACTGACATGTTACGCTGCCATGCTAGTGAAGTGCAACAATGCACAATGGAACACCATGCAAGTTGTCCCATTGTGAAATGGGGCCTCCCATTGTATATCAGGACTCATTGCACCCTGGGGCTCATTGTGCATTAGGGCTTGTTGCACAATGGCCATACTGCTGGTTCTGCTTGGGTAATGGTCCAGATGGTGTAGCAACATCTCTACTCCACTCCTGAGAATACAAACTTTGTGCAATGGTTCAATTCAACTTGATACAATCATACATCAATTTACGATGGTGTAACTTGCCAACAGCCATAAGTTTAGAAAGAGATGGTATGATTTAAAATAAATATAATGGTCAAGATCCTGGATTATGGGCTGTGATGTGTAACTTTACAATGATAAAGTTATGTCACTGCTATAATATGTAATCATGTTAGAGAATTGCAACAATGTACAATGGAACACTGTCAAAATGTCATGTTGTGCAACAGGGGCTCTCACTCAACAACAAGACATTGTGAAAGATGGGGACATATTTTCTGTCCAGACACAGGGCACCCATGACTTTCTACTGCCTTCCATTCTGGACTACCAGTGGCCTCTGGCTCTATTGGGGGATATTGCCCTCCTTTCCTTGTGCTGTCATTGTGCAATGGCAACCTGTTCCATGAAGTGCTATATTGTGTATCGCTAGTGTTGCACAGTGGCAATGCAACCCACTCTACTTGTGCAAATGGCCCTGGTGCTCAACTATAACACTCCCCTCCTCGGAATATGATCATTGAACAACACCACAATTCCAAACCTAAATTGCAATCCTAAATTGATTTACAATATTGTAAATTCCCAACAAAATCCTAGCCATAATACATATAGAAATACAGTACATATACAGTGAACAGGTGATAGATGAGGTATTTACATTACACAGTAATCCCAGTTTTGCACCACTTTAACTGCCGTAGCAATATCCTATGGAATCCTGGGATTTGGCATTTTGTGGAAGGATACTCACAATTATCTGCTTAGAGACTTCTTATGCCTGTCTATAGAGAATTCTTAGTCCCCCTTATTCCATTCTAAGTCCCTTAGAAGAGAATTCTAAGAAACTGATATAACTCTGCAGTGGCAAAAACACCCTGACTCTGCTGTCCATGTGTTTCAGTGCTTATGGCAGCTTCCAGGCACCTACCTGCTTTCCCTTCTTAAAGGCTCCTTGTTATACTGGACTTGGGACTTTATCAGACACATATCCAATTCCATTTCTGTTGCACCAAAAACCAAAATCATTCTTGTCCCAGCACAATAACCCTTCCTATCAGACCTACCTCTAGTCATGCCAGGGTTGGACTGGATGGCCCTTGAGGTCTCTTCCAACTCTACGATTCTATGATTCAAAAACCAGCTCCAGCATTGACGGAGAGTGAACAGAGCTCCGTTCACTGCCGCGTTTGAGATCTCGACAATTCTCACAAGAATCATAGAATCATAGAATTGGAAGAGACCACAAAGGCCATCCAGTCCAACCCCCTGCCACACAGGAAATCATGATCAAAGCATCCCTTGACAGATGGCCATCCAGCCTCTATTTAAAGATCTCCAAGGAAGGAGACCCCACCACGCTCCGAGGGAGTGCGTTCCACTGCCGAACAGCTCTTACTGTCAAAAAGTTCCTCCTAATGTTGAGACATGAGCATGGTAGAATTAAAAAATAAATCAAAGGAAACACTCAAAAAGTATGCACAAGCACAGAAAAACACTTTAAAAATTACAAGTAAACTGGGGAATGTGAAGTTGAAGGCTTTCACGGCCAGCATCCATAGATTTCCCTTGAGTTTTTTTCCGGGCTGTGAGGCTATGTTCTGGAAGAGAACACTTCCAGAATATGGCCTCACAGCCAGGGGGAAAAAAACAAAGAAAAACTGGGGAAGTTCATAAAAAGAGTGTTGCCTATCTGGCTTTCATGTTCTCACCTGGAAGTGTTCTGGCAGGACTAGCCATTGATGCTGTATTCACAGGAGGACAATGGCATGAAGTTTCAAATGCCGGCAATGCTGGCACAAAAGTGCCAGGGGAGATCTATTGATGGCTTTGCCTGTCAATAAAACAGAACAGCTTTTGGACAAGATATTCTCACAAAAGGACGATGTCATTTAATATGCATGCCCTTTCACATTAATTAGGTGTTGTTATGACACCATATTTGCTGTAAAGTCCTTGGACCTGACAGCCCTTCAAACAAAAGATGCCTTTCAACAGACAACATCACAACACATCATTAGGCATGTTTAAAGGCACAGGGGTGTTTTGATTCTCTTTCTTGAACAGTGTCCTGGAAATGAAGCTGGCTACTCTAAAAATATAGAAAGAAAATCCATTCATTACCTTCATTAGGCCTGCTTCAGTAGGAAGTAGGCCTTGCTTTGGGCATGACACATTTAATCTTTCAGAGGTGATAAATTTAACCTTGAGAACAAATGTAAAAGCAGCAGATACCCTCCATCTGATAGGGCACGGTTTGAAGGGTGTGGAGGAGTGTTGCTGGAGTCAATGTTGATTTAATTCACCTTCCAAGGGCTGCTGTATCATCTCTTTTTGTATACCTGGCAGGTCTGTGTGCTTAATGTTACTGAGCATGCTCAGTAGCAGTGGTAGTCACACTTCATTGATGTACTTCTGAGTCCACCACTTGTCTTGTCTTGACACTTTTCTGTAAGGGCTTCTGCAGTCAAAGCCCAGATCACTTTTTGCAGCAGTAGTGAATGGCATTCACTTACTGTACCTGCTGAGTAAAGCACTAAAATGATCAAAGTTGCTAGTATATTTATCAGTACTGCCACAGGTATACTTGAAGATGCTCAGTCTATTAAAAAAAAGTCTGTTGTTGTTGTTGCCTTATTTTAAGTCATTTCCAACATGGCATCCCTAAGGCAAATTTAACACAGAGTTTTCTTGGCAAGGTTGGTTCAGAGGGGGTTTGTCATTGGCTTCCTCTGAGGCCAAGAAAGTGACTGGTCCAAGGTCACCCAGTGGCTTTTCAGGGCTCAGTGGGGATTTGAGCCCTGCTCTCCCACAGTCCTAGTCCAACACTCAAACCACTTTACCCCTCTTAGTCTCAAAAAAGTTCAGATTATGATCTAAAACAAATTCTACCAGATAACAGGTATGCATTTATAAAGCTCATAAAATACTACTTGCATGCAAACAAGGCATGTTATCTCAGTATACGGTTGGCCCCCCCATATCCATGGGGGGTCGGTTCCTGGACTTATTGGAAACCGTGGATAACAGCAAACCCTATAACAATAAAGGAATTTTGGTAAAGGCATACCATAGAGTTGCACTGGAGGGCCTAGAGAGGATGCCTCTCTAAGCATTTTCCAGTGTGACTATATGGTATGTTCCCTATTTTGTTTCCTGCGGATATTGGTTCCACAGATATAGGGGTCTGACTGTACTTGCCATTAGTCTGCATGAGGAGGCCTGTTAGAGGCCTGAATATATTAGTAAGTTCAAACTAACTGAAGTGAGAAAGGCGTGAGCTATAGATACTTCCAGATTACTTGTGTTATGAAGCCAATTATTTTCTTGAAGGGGAACTTTCTAAGAATTCTTTCTATGCTTTCAGGAGCAAAATACTTAGGACATGGATGGAGTACCTCTTTCAGTAAGAACTACATATCAGTTGTGAATGGAGCCAAAACAATCAGTTAATTTTCGGTTTCCTTTGTCTCTCCAGTGGGAGAGCCATCCAAGCTTTGTTATAATCAGCACAGTCCTCCAAGGCACAAAATAGGTTATAAATATCATATCTCCAACCACAGCAAACTGTGCCACATTGGACGAACCCAGCCACTCTCTTTCTCGGTGCACCCTGGATCAGAACCTCCTGTGCCACCCTCAAATGCCTATCTGAGTATCCTCACTGCATGGAACTCTACTCTTCATTCTCTTTCTCTCTCTGGCTTTTCTTCGCAAACGAAGATTCAGG
This sequence comes from Gambelia wislizenii, assembly GCA_030847615.1. Taxonomy (NCBI): domain Eukaryota; kingdom Metazoa; phylum Chordata; class Lepidosauria; order Squamata; family Crotaphytidae; genus Gambelia; species Gambelia wislizenii. The sequence goes on along the minus strand of JAUMIR010000009.1, from coordinate 14,905,580 downwards.
AAGGACTCATCCCACACTTTCTGCAAGTGCACTAATGACTAAAAAGGCCAATCCGAGATAAACAAGTCCAGTTGTAGAAAGCACAGCAGAAGGTCTCCTTGGGTGATGTTTCCGGGTTGTGATTCTTTACCACCCTATATTCCTGGACCTCTCTCCCTATATCCAATCTTTCTGTCTTACTCTGCTATAGCCTTGTAGGGTTCTTAAAGAACATGTGTTTGTATGTTAGTTCACTTTATTTCACTTTAACTGGAGCGCTCTCTGACATGCATAGGTGAAAAGATCCTCCCTGAAGTTACCCTCCTCTCAAAGGCCTCCTTTTGAGCTAATAATTTCCCCAAATATTAAAGGAGATTTTGGCATCACAAGTGAAACTCTAGAGTACCCCTACCTCTTAGGGTAACACTACATCTATTTAATTCCCCTTTTTCCTATTCTTCCTTTCTTTGCTGTTTTGCTTAAATTTGTGAAACTTTTTTTAAACAGTGGTCCCTGTTTCAGTGGTTCCATTCTGCCCCCCTGATAAAGAAAAAACATGGATGCTGAAGCACCGTATTAATCAATGGTGACACAGGCACACAGCCGCGCACTGAGCAACTGCATGCAGGCACTGCCTATGAATAATATGGGATGTGGCAATCCAGATGCTCCAGTCCATGGATGGCTAGCCCATGGATAGGGTGGGGTCACTGCATGTGGAAAAATCTTAATAAAAATTGATTTTAAAAAAGAGAAATAAACAAAAACAGAAACAAGCCAGTCCATGGTCATACACATAGGATCCAAAAGTGTAGATGAGTGGTCAAAAGAGTCTGGGAATAAGCACAAAAAGCAGTCCAAACAGAGTCAAGAGTCAATCAGGGAGTAACCAAACAGGAGAGTCCAAAAAGCAAGCCAAGGTTCAGAAAAATAGAAAGCAGGTAACACCAAAGATGGCAGGGCTGATATTTCGCTGCACAGAAACTGCCTTGCCTATGCTTAGCACAGCTGGCCACATTACCCTAGCATTCTCCTTTTAAGGCAGGCCACACTCTTGCCTGTGCTTTTGTTATTGTCCTTCTAGTCTGTCATGCTCCAAAGAATGAAGCAGTTATTATTATTATTATTATTATTATTATTATTATTATTATTTATACCCTGCCCCTCTGCTAAAAACAATCGGGGTGGCTTCCAACAATTAAAACATTGTAATAACAACTAAAAGCACCACCCACACCCACCCTCCCCCATAAAAAGACATTAAACAATATAAAATTAAAACAATCTAACTAAAATCACATTAAAACAAATATATACAAGATTTAAAAAGGCCAGGAGACGCAGCTCCCGAGGCCGGGATCTAATCAGGAAAGGCCTGCCGAAAGAGATCCATCTTTAGTGCTTTTTCAAAGCTACTTAAGCTCGTCATCTGACGGATCTTGTTCGGCAGGCCGTTCATAAATTGGGGGCGGTTACCAAAAAGGCCCTCTTGGAGGTTGCAGACAGCCTAGATTTTTGTAGCTGAAGCAAATTCCTCCCAGAGGACCGGAGTGCATGGGGAGGATTGTATAGGAGGAGGTGGTTCCGAAGATAAGTTGGACCCAAGCCATTTAGGGCTTTAAAGGTAATAACCAACACCTTATACTGGGCTCGGAAACTGATAGGCAGCCAGTGGAGAGATTTCAATACTGGAGTTATATGGTCTCTCCAAGATGTTCCCGAGACCACTCTGGCTGCCATATTCTGTACCAATTGAAGTTTCCGGACCAAGCACGAGGGTAGCCCCATGTAGAGTGCATTGCAGAAATCTAGACGAGAGGTTACCAGCACGTGCACCACAGTTTCGAGGTCCCTTACTTCCAGGAAAGGGCGCAGCTGGAGTATCAGCCAAAGCTGATAACAAGCACTCCTGACCCGTCGTATTCACCTGACTCGTCATCTGAAGCGAAGAATCAAGGAGCACCCCCAGACTGCGAACACAATCCTTAATGGAGAGCGTGACCCCGTCCAGGACTTGAGGTTGCAGCCCAACTCCTGGTTTCGGGGCCGCTACCATGAGCACCTCCGTTTTGTCTGGATTTAATCTCAATCTGTTTTTCCTCATCCAGCCCATTACTGCTTTAAGACTGTCATTAAGAGGAGAGACGCCATCGGAATTTGAGGCTGATGATCGAGACAAGGAGAAATAGCATCATCAGCATACTGATAGTCTTAGTCTTCAACTCTCTCTCTTCAAGGATGGGATGGTCTAGTCTCTGCTTCCAGGGCACGGTTGCGAGTGTCCTTGGTCTCTGACTGGAGCTTGTCACCTGGGCTCTCCTCTTCTTCCTCATCTGAGGGGGTTTCCTCTAAGGAGGACATGACAAGAATGGGGTATGACCATCTGGGGGAGCCAGGAGAACCTGGTTTGCTCCATGACCTGAGATTCCCCCACTCAGACCCTCAAGAAAATGAGCCTTGAAATCAGGAGAATAATATAGAGCTAAAACATGGAGGTGAGAAAGTGGCCTCAATGGTACTAAGAGCAAGTGTTGGAAGAAGGAATCTAATCTCCATTGTTTAGGATGAACAATCCATATGAGATATATCCCTCCACTGACGTTGACTTTCTGCATTCCCCATATTAAACATTTCCCTTGTTGCAACAACTGCACTTGCTGTCCATCTGTCCATTTCTGGGCAGAATTCAAGGGATGACCTTTAAAGCCCTTATGGTTTGGTTCAGTTTATTTGAAAGAATGAACCTATATGAACCTGCCATTCTCCAAGATCTTCTGTCAGGCTCTTCTCTTTGTTCTGCCACCATCACATGCACTTTTGGTAGGAACACAAGCATGGGCTTTCTTGGTGGCTGCTTCCAGGCTCTGGAATGCCCTTCCCGGTGGCATGGTGAGGTAAGAGCAAATTGCACAATCAGTGTCTCTTGAAATGCCCACTTTGCCCCTGGATTTGCCCTCCCTTACATTCCCAGTGTGGGGAAGGAGAGGGGCAGAGCCAGTGATGTCAGGGGCTGGGGCCACACCACTTTCCAGAATCTAGCTGGTGTCAGGGTGGGAGACTCCCTCATTTTCTGTAAAGTGATTCCCTGCCCACAACTGATACGAAAGGGGGAAAAAAGACAAACAGGTTAAAATCCCAAGTGATTCTGGATGAACCAGTAAGCAGGGGGGCTGCTATAAAAACATGTAAAAGCTTGCAAAAGTTAATTTCTTGGAGTAACTGTGTGGAAGAAGAGAAGTAGAAGCCTGTGATATCAGTGAACATGACCATGTCATCAGGCAGAATTCAGTCTATGGTGTATTGGGGGTGGCATCACCCGGCTTCCATTAAAATGGTTCCCTACCCATGGAGCCACAGGGATCATGCTTGCTGGGGGGATTCTGGGAGCTATAGTATAAAAGAATAATCTTTCTAAGATGTGAACATTTTAATTTTAAAATTAATCTATTAAAAAGCTTTTGAGTAACTAACTGATTAATCAAGTTATATATATTTTAAATGCTCATCATTTAAAATATGTGCTAAAAATACAAGCAGCAGATGAAATGTTAGAAAAGGTGTTCTTCTTTACATAGGAGTCAGAAGAACATCAAGGTATTCCTTAATGGTCAGTCCAAGTCAGATATGGACATGGCAGGGGGTTGGACTGGATGTCCCTTGTGGTCTCTTTCAACTCTATGAATCTATGATATTTTGTCAGACACGTGGATGAGTTGATTGTGGGGGAAAAAAGCACGCATATATACAACCAGCCTTCCCCAACCTAGTACGCTCCAGAGATGTTGGACTACAGCTTCCGGCTGGAGACAATTGGAACTGCAAACAGATGCATACTCTTCAACATTTCATGGATGAAAACCAGAACATGTGGGGCCAAGCAACATCAGAGTGTGGTCAAGATGCCAAAAGCTATTCATGATGAAGAACTGACAAAGTAGGAGTGGCTGAAGCAGTTTGCTTGTGTCTGAACCTATTGTGAAAGGCAAGACTCTGCTGAGTCAATTGAGAGCAAACTACTTTTGCACTTTGAACTCAATTTGCAGCAACTGAAGTAAGCTGAGGACACAGGGATAGTGTTATGAGGAGAGAGAAACCGGAACATTTTAAAAGCAGCTGAAAAAATGGGATGATAGATTATTTATTTACTAGGGAGCCCTGGTGGCACAGTGGTTAAATGCCAGTACTGCAAGCCACCACGTTGTGAGTTCAATTCCAGAGGGCTCCAAGGTTCACTCAGCCTTTCGTCCTTTCATAGGTCAGTAAAATGAGTACCCGGCTTGTGGGGGCAATTAACTAATAAACATTGGAAACTGCTTAATGCAGAATATGCATAACTTGAAAACATTATCAGTAAGAATAAAAGAAAATTATTATAAGATAGTATGGAGATGGTATCTAACACCAGTAAGATTGAACCAAATAGATAAAAAGCATTCAGCACAGTGGTGGTGGGGATGTCAAGAATTTGGGACATATATTCATATGTGGTAGCACTGTAAATATGTGCAGAGTTTTTGGCAAATGGTAATGAAGGAGATAAATTAGATAGTAGAGATAAATATACCTTTATGCCCTGAAATAGCGTTATTATGACAAAATACAAAAGTCCCAAGGTATTAAGGATTTATTAACAAATTTGCTGACAGCAGCAAGATTAATAATAGCAAGGAAGTGGAAAACACAAGGCAATTATCAAATAGAAGAATGGTACAGTGAAGTATGGGATATAGCTATAAATGAGAAATTAACAAACAGTATTAAAGAAAAAAAGGGAATGCTCAATAAGAAAGATTTTGCAGAGAAATGGAGCAAATTTTTAGATTTTATATCAATAAAGGGGAGAGGGAACAAACCAACGTTGGAAACAATGGAATTTTGGAAAGAGGGATGAATGTAAGGTTGAGGTCCCAGGGTGGAGGGAATCACTTATGTGTTAATAAGTATAATTGTTGTATTGGTTAGGTTTATAATTTGTATGTTTTAAAAAATAAATATTTTTTTAAAAAAAGAAACTGCTTAATGCAGTGTAGACGTGTAAGTTGCTATTGCTTAACAATTTGTAAGCCACTCTGATAGACTTTGTGGCTGAAGAGCAGGGTATAAATACCTAATTAAATTTTTAAAATTAAATTATTTGGGACTGTCCCTGCTAAATCAGGACAGTTGGATGGTATGCGGATACTGGTAGAGAATGTCCGGCAAGTGCCAGGAAAACTGGAGATAAGGAGCAACCAAGTCATTTCTCAAGCTGTTTGTTTGGAAAACCTAAAAGACTTTATTGAGACTTTATTGCATCATCTCTGTGTGTCTGGAACACAAGGAGCACAGCTGTGAAACATGAAGCAGCTTTCTGAAAACTCCTGCTCCTAGAAGTATAAGAACATACAGTGAATGCCAGTTCAAATAGCACTAAGGAAATAACTCCTGGCAGCCTAGACAAGTCCTCTGTCCTGCTGAAACAGCAGAGAATACTGGAGGGGAAGAAATGGTGATAATAATGATAATGATTGTAGAAAGGATATTAGTGACTTGGACAACTGCTTAATTTTTTAAAAAAATATTTTTGGGGGAGAGGTGTATGAGTCATTTTTATGAAATACAAAACCTTAGTGCAACGCTTTTTAACCTTCCCATTGTGGGCACTAAAATCATCTTGCTTCCTGTGATCATGTACACAGAGAAAATGAGGGGGGAATCAAAGTGTGCTCCCCTACAGCTTGGGTTTTGTGTCCTTTCCATTTGCATTTTTGTTTTTGTTTTGTTTTGGGTACATCTGCCCACTGCCCCCTCCTCAAATATTAAGAATATCTTGTGCAGCTTATTTTTCATCTTGCATTCTGTCAGAGTTAATGCTTCCACTTGCATATTTCTTAGCCTGTGGCCAGACAGCTTGCTTTATGGCTGATTTAATACTGGAGAACCCAGCAGGAAGGAGGGGAAAGTAATGGAAGGAAGAGAAACCAAGCAAAGCAGGATGATTGTCTTCAACTACAGTGGCTGTTCTGGGCTGGCTGCCTACAGTGGACTTTATCAGATGCTGCCCTTTAAATGTTCTTTTGCCAGCATTAAAAAACCCCACAATTTTTATGCCAGCAAAAGAACGCCCCCCCACCCCGCCGCACTTACCTTCTTCTCCTGGCAAAGGCAGTTCCGTGAATAAAGAGGAAACGAACAGAGCCCCGTTTACTTCCTTGCTCGAAATCCTGTGAAACTTTGTCACGCAGGAAATTTAAAAATAAAACCAAAAATAGCACATTTACACCAAATAGCAAAGTTACACCAAACACCTTAACACACTTTAAAGGTCCCAAGTAACCCGGGAAGGGTCATAAAAAGAGCGAAACTTACTTGGATGTCCCAATCTGACCTGGAAGTGTTCTGGCCAATCCAGACATTATGGAGGTAAGTACGAAATTTAAATGCCTCCATGTTTTGCATGCTGGCAATGCTGGTACAAAAGCGGCATGGGGGATCTATTGACGACTTAAGCTGTCAATTAAAAACTATATGATTTTCACTCTTCATAAATGGAAAAAGGCAATGTCGTCTGATCTGCACACCCTTTTGTGTTTATATGGCATTGTTATGACACCATATTTATTCTGTCTGATAAAGTCCAGTGACTCAAAAAGAGGTAGGACTGCATGTGGTCTCCCAATGGAAATTGCCTGTCCTGGAACTACTGTGATCCAACTCTATACAGCTTGCTGCAAAAGATAATTTTTGGGTGCCTCCAGATGGGGGGAAAGGTTTCTGGGAGTATCAAAAGTTTCCAATTCTTTTTTCATTGTAACTGCTTATTCACAAGTTGTCTCCAGTCTCTTTCTTGAAATGTGCTGAATTTCCTCCCTGCCCTCTTGTTTCCTTCCCCGATCATGTGTCACATCCAGTCTCATACACCATTTCAGAAACTGATTTTCACCAATTTCCACTGAGCCTTTTATTAATTTTATTTAGAAGTTATAGGAGATTATCAGACATGGCAAAAACCATGTCAAAAGATTACTAGAAGAACAGGAAGGGGCAAGATTATCAGACGATGACATCCTCTAGCGTTCTGGGGTGTAGTGTGGACGTGAGTAAAGCGTCCTTTCTATTTGTGGCTTTCCCCATCAATAGAAAATGAAAGCCTCATCTGTTGAAGCGCTATGCTCCTGGAACGGCAGAAGGACGTAGGCGCCTGGTAAAGTTGCCCTTTCTGTTCTTCTAGTGATCTTCTGGTGTGGTTGGGAACATGATTTTTCGGCATGTTCCCCCGCATTTGATAATCTCCATAGTGAAAGCTCTAAAATGCTTTAGCAATATTATATTAGTTAAGCATTAGGATAATTTTGTTTTAGGATTAACATTCCTCTTTCCCTCACTTAATCTTTGTTTAATCTGTGTCCTGGGGCCCATTTGCACTCCACATTTACACACAATTATAGCACTATTATTCTACATTAACTGACATGATTCTGTCCTGTGGAATTCTGGGATTTGCAGTTTAAGGAGGGGCATCTAGACTTCTCAGCCAGAGTGTCTATCAGCTCAACAGACTACAAACGCCAGGATTCCACAGGATTTAGCCATGACCATCCAAGTGGAATGATAATGCTATAATTGTGTAGCGTGAATGGGCCCCAATGACGACCAATAGCTGTGTTTACTGGTGGTGACCATATTAGCTAGTTCTGATAATGTAGAAAAACACAAAGCAAATATAAATGCATTTTATATTGGATAGTGGACACAGAATACTGTGTCCAGTTCTGGTTACCACAATTCAAAAAGGATGTTGACAAATTGGAGCGTGTCCAGAGAAGGGCAACTAAAATGGTGAAAGGTCTGGGAACCATGCCTTATGAGGAAAGATTTAGGGGGCTGGGTATGTTTAGCCTGGAAAAAGACGGTTAAGGGGTGATATGATAGCCCTGTTTAAGTATTTGAAGGGGTGTCACATTGAGGATGGAGCAGGCTTGTTTTCTGCTGCTCCAGAGACTAGAATATGGAGCAATGGATGCAAGCTCCAGGAACAGAGATTCCACCACAACATTAGGAGGAACTTTTTGACAGTAAGAGCTGTTCGGCAGTAGAGCACACTCTCTCAAAGCATGGTAGGGTCTCCTTCCTTGGAGGCCTTAAACAGAGGCTGGATTGCTATCTGTCGGGGATGCTTTGATCGCGATTCCTGTGGGCAGGGGGTTGGACTGGATGGCCCTTGTGATCTCTTCCAGCTCTACAATTCTATGATTCTAGTACTGGATTAATGTGAACTGACCTGAGTATTGGGAAGGGAAAGTTCTTGGTAATGCCAGAAGTTCCCAGGAAATACAGGGCATCTGAAAATTGTAAAGTTAAAGCCGCTGTTTAATTTATGGACTTTTCTGTTTCTTTTCCTCTCTCTCTCTCTCTACCTTTTTTTGGGGGGGGGCGGGTACTGTTGAAGAGTTCTTGAAAAATCAGAAGCTTGCTGCTTTTGTAGACTTTTAGCTGTTCTTAACACACAGTACTGCCCAGCTGTGAGTTTTTGTCTTTATCATGAAAAATAGAACCTTATGAAACCTGGAGGTTGTCTAAATGGTGAAAATACACCTTGTAGAATTCGAGAAGAATACAGGATCTCACATCATTTTGCCATATTTGGAAGGAGGGCCCCCCGAAAATGCTATATAGTTGGTGGGGAAAGCCTTTGTGGCTTTCCCAAAAGTTTTTAAAAAGCAACGCACGAAATGTGCATTCCTGCTCATTGGGATAAGTGATGTGAATTGAAGTGCTTTCCTGATATGGGCAGAAATGGGAATATGATTGGTCAGAGGTGCATGGGGGATGGCACTTGCTGGGAAGGCAAGCACCCAGAACCACCATTTTGGATTCTTGCCATAGCGATGGTTAAAGTGGAAGGTCATATTTTCACACCTTGGATATGGCTTTAAAAAAACTGTTTGGTGGGAACAAGTTGAGGTAAATAAAAATGTGAGTAATTCATGCACTCACGCCTTCTTGATTCACAGGCATGCCTGTTTGAACAGTGAAAGCAGACAGCTTCGCATGCCTGCGATCTTAAAAAAACACACCCATGGAGACAAATACGGTAAAAGCTGTTAAGAATTGGCATTACTGTGCACCAATCTACATTTTATTGCCTCGTATAGACAAGCCTCTGGCTAGGCAAAAGGAGAGGTGGGTAGCAAAACCCATTCTTGTTATCTCAGCAGTGACCACCTGCCATTTTGAGTCTTCCCTCCTCATGTGACATGCCAGGGTATGTGTGTTATCCAATTCCCAGACCTGGAAACCACTACTCAATAGTCTCACATCCTGGCCTTACAATTGGAAGTCTGGACATTTTTTTCTTTTTTCCTTCTCTGGTTCTTTCTCTTCAGTGGGTTTCCATAGCTGAGTGGAGTTTCCAATCCTGGGCTCCCAGATTTGTGGTCCAACACTTAAACCACTATGCTATGCTGGCTCTACAAGGCTGTATTCCTCCTCATTTTATTGATAGATCTCCTACTACTACTACTACTACTTTTTTACCCCTTTTGTTCTTGTCTGGTGTTACACTACCCATGACTACATTGCGATCTCAAAATAATTTTATAAATCTCTCCACCACTCTCATTTCTCTCCTCCCCACAGTTCAGATATAATTAATGCCAATGGAGATACATTGCCATAAGCTCTGTGCACATTTGGAATTATTCAAATTAAAGGAAAACTGATACTTGACCAAAAGAAACAGTCATAAGAAAAGAAATTGCATCAGTACATGAAGAACAGTTGCAGAGTGTCAAAGGAAATAAATCAAAAGTAAACAGACAGGAAGACTGCAACAAAGGAGCCGATATGAAAAATTAAAGGCACGGAGGTCTTCCACGGAACTGCTTTCACTGCAAGATCTTCACCATTCTCATTATCCAGAGTTTCTTCCAGCTCATTTTCTGTGATTAGGAATTTGGAAATAACCAGCAAAGGCAAGAGGTATGTTTGACTGTGGCAAGGTTTTAATTTTATTTACAGTACTTCTTTATTTATTTATCAGGTTGGGATAACAGTACCCAAGCATATGAAAGCTGGGGACAAAGGAAAGTGTTGGATCTATTTCAACACAGCATAATAATGAGCAGGGGTGTTAGTCTAATAAGCCTTGTGGCTATTATGAGTTTCTTGGTTCTTCTTCAGAGAGAGAGAGAGAGAGAATCAGAAAGCCAGACTTCAGAAGACACAGTGTGGAATCTGACATAAGCATGTAACAGAGAGAGAGAGAGAGAGAGAGAGAGAGAGAGAGACCCAAACCTAAATGCATTATTTATGAGCAGCAGACAAGGCCTGGATGTTAACAAGGGCAAAGTTATTTCAAGGAGAAAATGGCTCCTGTTGTATACCATCAGCTGGGCGCCCTTCCCTTTGGAATGAGATTGGTATTTCCATGACACTTTCAGACAGCCCTAAACCAGCAGAAGTTATCATCAAGTCCCTTAGGCTAAAACACAGTGCTTACCCAGGCTGACGCTGCCAAAAGCCTCTTCCCCCACGATAAACAGAGGATGCTCATTTGGGTTCATGGGGAAACAATCACAGGGAAAATATTTCACCCTCACGTCTTGATCATATCAAGTGGTTCATGGAGCAGTTCACGAGGGATGCTGCTTTCTAGTGAGCCATGCTAGGACTGCACCCATTGTTCCAGTTCCTGCCCCTGTGTCTTTAACACCCACCTTGGGAAAAGTTACTTTTTGGGACTACAAATCCCAGAATCCTGCAGCCAATATAATCATTTTGCTTTATCAGCAGAAACAGGACTGGTTTAAGGAATTTTGGGGGCCCCTGCAAAGCTTTATTTTGGGGGCCCCACATGTTTATCTCCGGTCAATGTAACCTAGCTGAACCTAAGCAATTCACAGTATAGGATATTCAGATTATTACTAATGATGTTTTTGCAGGAGGAGGGTTACTACAGGGCCCCCCACAATGATGGGGCCCCCTGTGGATGCTGACGCCACCGGTGCCTTAAACCTCCCCTGAGCAGAAAGAAGCCTGGCAAAGAAATCTTTAGCAACAATTTTCTTCCCCAAAAGAACATGGGACAAACTCTTACATTGAAACAATCCAGCGACAACAGCAAAGTGAACTTACTTAATTGGCAAAAGGGATTTCTGAGTGAAATTTGGTGTGAAGTCATGTGGAAGGCTTTTGTTCTCCAGCACAGTACGTTCTCAATATACAGTACTCTGCCTATCAGTTTCCGGGCCCAGTATAAGGTGTTGGTTATTACCTTTAAAGCCCTAAATGGCTTGGGTCCAACTTATCTCCGGAACCGCCTCCTCCCATACAATCCTCCCCGCATACTCCGGTCCTCTGGGAGGAATCTGCTTCAGCCACAAAAATCTAGGCTGTCTGCAACCTCCCAGAGGGCCTTTTCAGTAATCGCCCCCAAATTGTGGAATGGCCTGCCGAATGAGATCCGTCAGCTGACGAGCTTGAGTAGCTTTAAAAAAGCACTAAAGACGGATCTCTTTCGGCAGGCCTTTCCTGATTAGATCCCGGCCTCAGGAACTCAGTCTCCTGGCTTTTTATGTATATATTTGTTTTTAATGTATTTTTTTAGCTAGAAGGTTTTAATCTTATTGTGTTTAATGTCTTTTTATGTGGGAGGGTGGGGGTGGGTGGTGTTTTTAGTCATTATTATAATGTTTTAATTGTTGGAAGCCGCCCCGATTGTTTTTAGCAGAGGGGCGGGGTATAAATAAATTTTATTATTATTATTATTATTAAAGAGTTAAAACCATTTCATTAGGACTGATTGGTAAAGCACATTCTGTGTCCTGTTCTTGCCTCCCACCCTCTTGATGCAGCCAGTTTGACACTGGCTCATTGATTCCATCTCATCAGGCTACGTTAATAGTTATTGCTTTTCCTTAATTCTGCTTTAGTGATGATGGCTGTTAGGCAAAGATACCCCACAAGGAATGGCAGGAGCAAGTTTACAAATATGGAAAAGGAAGTGCCTGAGATCCTACTTACAAGTGATAACTGATTGGACCCGTACCAACTCAATCTTTGAGTAGTTTGTAGGGTCCCAGAGATTTAGGAGCCAACACTGATGCCTGCCCTGGGGCAGTCTATTAAAACAGAAACACAATTAATCTACTAAAAATACAATACAGTGGCCAACATCTTATTAATCACATGCATGTGTGTAAGCACAGCTTATATGCACTCATGTCCTTTTTTGGATGTGGAGCAGGGGGCTTTTCTCTTGTCATTGCACTCCATCCCCAAACCTACCCTCAACTGCTATAAAGCCCCACGAGGGGCTCTTGCTGCTGCTACTTCTTACCAGTGGGAAGGGGAGGGAGAAGGAAGCAATCAGATGGCTGCTCTTTGCTCCCAAGGGAAGGAAAAGGAGTATGTACAGCATCTGTGAGCACACCCACATGTCTTCCTCCTGCCCAGTTGAGTTCAGCTCCTTGTTCATGGTCTGAATTGCCTCCCTCCTCTGTTCCTCCCCCACTCACATTGTTACCCTAAATGCTTGGGGGGGGGTTAACAACCCTCCAAATATCAATATTAATTTGGGGAATTAATATAACTAGCTTGGCTATGCGAGAAGGGGCAAAAGATAGCAGGACCTTTTGACATATGTATACTGGTAATAAGGAGGAGACGTTAAGCTAGATAGTACAATTATTTGATCTTTATTTAAGAAAACAATAATAACAACGTTCACATATACACTCAGGCTTCAAGTATTCATGCAAGGCTAGCAAATAAAATAGGAAGTATTGGGATAGAGGAATAGAGAAGGGAGGTTGTTTTTTTGTGATACTGTACCTATCTGAGGAGATGAGATTGTGGAAGAGACCGGTAGAGTGGTGGTCCCAAAGCCAGAACAGTGACACGGTCTAACATGGTGTCTAGAAGCAGGAAAAATGTGCACACCTGGCTACACAGATGGATGTTGTGTCCACAGGGAGGGGATCTGTGCACTTTTGAGTGGGTTTTGGAAGGGTTTTTATACCCAATAATTTCCTTCAGAGGATGGGATTTAGAGTGAAAGACAATGCTTCTCGGACGTTCTCAAGGTGTCTCACTTCAGATATGCTAATGACCCTTAATGTGCTGATACTTTGTAACTGAATAGAGGAAGCAACTCTTTGTTTGGGGGAAAGTAGAGGTATGAGGGCTCTTTACAAACTTGAGTATCTCAGCTTAGGCTGATGGGATTAGCCAAATGTTCAGGCAAGATGTTGCCTTGCAAATTATCTTTCTTTGGAATTTGGGCTGGCCCCTCATTAGTGCATACCTGACTGAGTCTCAGCACTAGTCTTTTGGAATTCCTGATTCTTGGGAGTTCCCAATTTACTGTTCACACTATGTGGAAGGCCACATTTGGCCAAATTATTAAATACTGCCAATTAATACAAACATGAGGCAGGGGGTGTCAGGGTAGGTAACAGTAAGAGCAGCAACAGACCCTGCTGGAGCTTGACATCTGCTGGAGGTGGGAATGTGGAACCAGCATAAATCCACAGGAAGGTTCTCATCAGAATCTCCAGAACACAATCTGAAATTCATGGCTAGAGAAAGAGCCCAGAAAATATCCTGTTAGTGACAAAGAGAAGCGAAACAGTGGTGTGTGTGTTGTTGTTACTGAGGGAAAAATTCAACACCTCCCTTGTGCTATGACCCCTAGCCTCCTAAATGTTTACCTTTCTTTTGCTGAGGTGCCATTAACATGGCCATTTAGTGGCCAGTGGAGAGCAGGGAGCAGTTTGAGGAGTGTCCGGCTATGTCCTTATAACAAATGCACAAGATGCACATCCTGTGAGACCTCAAGAAGACGCCATGAAGGATGACTTTGTTATTGTTATTGTACATATAGGTATAAGGTCATAGTTTGATGCTTCTCTGCCACCCTTGCTCTCCCAGCATTGGGAAATCCCAGCAAGAGATAAGTGAGTAATGCAGAAGGTGAGTGGGAGACTCAGCACAGGAGATTTTCAGACGGGAACAACAACAAAAAAAGTATTCCTGTCTCGCAATCTCCTCTCCCGTCCCTGTAAAGACATAAAATAAAAAAAATTCAAACCTACCTTGTTCACACCTTGTTGCCTCAGCAGGGCAGCTCAGGAGTGAAAGGAGCTCGAACAGAGCTCCTTTCAGTTCCTGGACTGAAATCCCGGCTGCTCTCGCGAGAAGACAAGAGCACATGAAATTCAAACTTTAAAAGGAAAATACACATCAAAAAGTTACACTAAGCACCTAAACACACTTAAAACTTTACAAGTAACCAGGGGAGGGTACAAAAAAGTGTGTCACTTACCTTGATGTCCCAATCTCACCCGGAACTTTCTCTCAGAAACACTTGGAGGGGGAAGGAAAACCTTTTTCCTGCTTCTTCCTTCAAGTTTGTGGCTGGAAAGGATTGAATGGCAATGTGCAAGCCGAGCCAGCCAGCCTTTGTCCTGGCTCTTGTCAGGTGGCCACTCCACTGGGGGGTAGGAGGTGGGCCAAGCTGCCTTCAAGCTTTCACAGACTCCCTCTGAGGACATCACAGCCCCCTGGAGGTCTGCGGACCACAAGTTAAGAACCACTATCTGCCTTCTGTTAGAGACAACCCTCAGTTTTGTATCGTTTCTCTCCCTAGACCCTCCCTTCACATTATTCCCCAAGCTGTGATGGGGTAAAAGCCCTGTGTCATCAAGACTGCAGGGCTCTAAGACGGGGGCAAGATGGGGTAAATGGCCCCTCTAGAGAAGCCTTTGGAATGACTGTTGAAAAACCAGCAAAAGCAGAGTGATAGCTCTACAGGGTTACAGAATATTAAGAAAACAAAATGATGTCGACAGATTATTTACTTGACTTAAATGTGAATGATGAAGACCTCAAAAAAAAAATTAAAGGTCTTCCATGCCTTGGTTTGCTTATAAATTAAAATGGAGACTTTAATCAAGAAATCTGAAGAAGGCTAGGACTAGGAAGGGCAGCTATAAAGGAACTAGATAAGTCCTCAAGTATGAAGAAATATAATTGAATCCCAAAGTCATGATTGTCCATGCCACAGTATTTATGATTTCTATGTATGGGTATGAAAGCTGAACAGTGAAGAATGCTTACAGGAAGAAAATGAACTCATTTGAAATGCTGTGGTGGAGGAGAGTTCTATGGATATGATGGACCACCAAAAAGACAAATAAATGGCTCTGAAAGTAAATGAAGCCTGGACTCTCACTATAAACCAAAATGACTAATTTGTGGCTATCATACTTTGGACACGTCATGAAATGACATGACCTGTTTGAAATGACAATAATGCTAAGTAACGTGGAAGGGGAAAGAGGAAGGCCTTATTAAAAGATGAATTGATTAAAGAAAGCCATGGCCCTGAGTTGACAAGACCCAAGAAGCACTGCTGATGACCATGGCATTTGGAAATCTCTCATTCATGGGATCACCATAAGCTGAAGCCAACTTAGTGGCAAATGGTAACAGCAGCAAAAGATTTTATGAACAGATCTGTCACTCTGTGTCTAATGCTTTTTTCAATGAGAGAAAGAGAAAAAAGAGAGACTTCCTGAACTGAAGCACTAAAATCTTTAATGTTTTCTATCTTGGTTCCCAGTGATTTGAAAGAAAGAGAGAGGGAGACACAGAAAGAGACAGAGAGAGAAAGGCCGATGAATGCATGCAAAGGCACCTAATGAGAGATGTGGTTTGTTCTGCTGTTCTCATCATCTCCCAGTGATAACACTGCAGGTGATCTTTGATGTCACATGCTGTAACTTGCAAGGTACAGCTCATCTTACTGTTTGATTAGAATGTGGGTGTTTGATGCTGGAATTGTTGTACAGCGTTGGTTGTCTTCTGACTTTTTTGTTTTGTTTTGAGTGAGGTGGAGGGTTTGATATAGTCAGGGTGATATTAAAGGATGTTTCTCTTCTGCATTAAAATTGAAAGCAAGGTCTCAGTACTGGTGAGTACATACACTTGTCACAATGACATGCGGGGGGGGGGGGATCATTTATAACATAATACAGTTGTCACTCCGTATCCACAGATTTGGTATCCATGGATTTAAGTATACACAGCTTGAAAATATTTTTTAAAAATCACAATCCAAAAAGCAAACTTTGATTTTGCCATCTTATATAAGGGACACCATTTTGCTACGCCATGGGACTTGAGTAATGGGACTTGAGTATTCACGGATGTTGGTATCCATGGGGGAACCTGGAACCAAACCCCAACAAATATGAAGGGACAACTGTATAGTATAAATTTTTATACAGTCCACATATGTTGGGGAGGTTCTCAAAGAGATGGATAATTCAAAGCACTGGAAACACTGGAATGCAGCTTTAGATTTCAGTTGCAGGGCAGCAACAAGATGCATCAGGATCAGAACACTGTGGTTTCCAGAGCTGGTCCTACCATTAGGCAGAATGAGATGGCTGCCTCAGGTGGCAGATGCAGGGTGGCGGTAAGCAACAATGACCCACACAGTCTGTCCTCTGCCGTTGAACTGCTCTGTGCCTTGTGCTCTCTGGTAAAGTGAAGCCTGCTATACCAGTGGCCATGTCACAACCAGCTATGTTGTGAGGCCAAGTGATACAACTGTTTCAAGTGACAGCTATGGAAGGGGTGGGGAACAGTGCCAATTTCCCTGCCAGCCATTCTGAATCCCCTAGCCAGTCCCCTTTGTTGGAAGGCAGAACTGTGTATGCCACATACACTGTCTTATTTCCCTCACTTGGTCTTTTGCCCTCTGGTGTGATGAAAGTTGCTGCCACATATCCAGCACTAAAGCAAGATTCAACCAGAGATCCAGACAACTTGAGTATGTGGAATAGAGGAGAAGGTACTACAGCGGGACCCCTGTATCCACTGATCCTTTATCCATTGATTCAGTTATCCATGGGACACAAAACAGCACACCTACCATAGAGTCTTCCTAGAAAATGTGTCCTCTCTAGCCATTTTCTATGTCCTCCAAGGCAACTCTATGGTATTTTAAACTGAAAGTCCCATTATTTTCATTATCGTTCACTATAATCCACAGTTTTTGATATCCACACACACCCCAAACCAATCCCCAGTGGATACAGGGGTCCTACTGTACCTAGTCCTTTCATGAAGCAAAATACCTATGGCAGAGGGTTTAGGAGTAACTCTACAGTAGGAAGGAGAACCATGTGAAATGTCTCTTCCCAGAGCTAGAAAGTAACTCATTTCCCTAATGAGTTATTTTTGTAAACTAATTTCTTTTTTGCAGCAACAAGCTGTGACTGTAATTCATTACTGTGGCTGTGGCTGTAATTCACTACTTTTCAGTGGAACAGGACCAGTTTTTGTCTGCCTGTTTCTCATTACTGGGTGGGTGTACTGCCTTATTCTGAATAATGAAAAACAGGGGGAGATATATGGTCACAGGAGTGGCTTTCTTGTGCTGCAGCTAGGAAGAATGGCTTTCTAATGTCTTATTCATGGTGGAAAGGGCCTATTCTTTAGCCCTGGCAACCACAGCTCCTCTCCTCTCCTCTCCAGCTCTCTCCCTCTTTCTGAACTCCACCAGAATTGTACAGCCCCTTCCTTAGGGTTTCCCCCACCCTCTGGGCCAAAACACTCCCAGTTCAACAGTTGATTCATTGAGTCTACTCTAGTTGGGACTAACCAATGGTATTCAGGACATATCTTTGATTTTCATGGAATTGGTATCAATGATGATGAGCATATAATTTTTAAACATACAGTACTTAATAACAAAATACAAATGTAATTAAATTGTATGCTTAATGCCTTGTAGGTATATGAATATGTATTGTTGTTGTTGTGATTAAAGGGCCTTCATTTTTCTTTGCCATCCATCCTCCACCGAATCTTTTGGTATTTGCTGTCAAGTTGACTTCAACTGATGCCGGCCCTATGAATGAGAGACCTCCAGGTCATCAACTGCCCTACTCAGGTCTTGGAAACTCAGAGTTGTGGCTTCCCTGATTAAGTAAGAGCTGTTCAGCAGTAGAACACACTCCCTTGGTGCGTGGTGGGGTCTCCTTCCTTGGAGGTCTTTAAATAGAGGCTGGATGGTCCTCTGTCACGGATGCTTTGATGGTGATTTCCTGCGTGGCAGGGGGTTGGACTGGATGGCCCTCGTGGTCTCTTCCAACTCTGCAATTCTATGATTCTATGATAAGTCCATTCACCTGTGTTGTTGTCTTCCTCTTTTCCAAGTACCTTCAAATTTACCAAACACTATCATATTTTCCAGTGAGTCATGTTATCTAATGATATGCACAAAGTACACCAACCTTAGCTTAGTCATTTTGGCTTCTAATATGAGTTCAGGCATGATTTACTCTTGGACTCATTTATTTGTATGTTTGGCAATCCATGATAGCCATATGACTCTCATCCAGAACCAGATTTCAAATATGTTGATTTTCTTTCTGTCTGCTTTCTTCGCTGTCCAGCTGTCACAACCCTACATAGAAATCAGTAATACTATGGCATGGATGATTCTGACTTTAGTCAGACAATTCTTAGAGGCAGCTCCTGGGCTCTAGAACTCCCTGCCAAACATACACTCCCTGGTGTGTATGTTCTAGACCACATGACACCAGTCTTGGAACAGCTTCTTTAGCTTTCTATTTCTTTCCAAGCCTGATTCCAGGGAGTGAGCCTTACCTATAAAATTCTCAATGGCTTAGGGCCAGGATATCTGAGAGGCTGCCTCCTCTCCATATGCCTAAAACCTCCACAGCAAGCATATTTCTTGAGGTAAAGTATGACCTAAGGCACCTTCCTGGCTCACAACTTGGGTTCTTAACTGGTATGTTACCTGAGCTCTGACTTCATGAATGCAACCAAATGCATATTTTCTCTCCTCCTTGTGCTAAAAACAAAACAGTCACTTCAAGTCAGTTTTGTTGTCGGGAGCTTTTTAAAAAGAGATGTCAGCTACACTTAACATGAAGCTGGGGCTGAAGAGAAAGCTGGATGGGTGCCCAACCCAGTCAGCTGGAAGTTACATCTCACATAGGAACCTAAATGTCAACATCCCCAATCCCTTTTACAGCCGGAACTGCTTTAACTCCCTTGATCCCCATCCTCTCATCGTGTCTTCATTTTCCTACAGATATGACCGTACTTTCTTTCAGATATGATAAATCATCTCAGAGAGCCCGGCACTATCTAGAGCACTGTGAGTTATCATTTCGAATTTCAGATGACACTTAAAAGGATAATAAGAAGTAAACAAGGCCCAGGAGGAAAATCTGTCTTGAAATGTGCAGTTCATGCTAGTAGTGCTAAGTAATTAACGTGCCAAAGCTGCAAAAAAGGAGTCGAGCGGTTTCTACTTTCTCTAAAGATGCTAAAAAGAAAACAGAGTGAGTATTCAGAAAATGGGAATCTTTGCAATAAAAGCAGTCACTTAATCTGCCCTAAAGGCATTACTGGTAATTCTGCGAGCTTGCATTTAAACTTAATGGAACAGTACTGTATTGACATACGCTAGGTAGCTGTTTCTTTCAGTGACAACAGATGGAGCCATTTCTTAGCTCTGCTGTAAGAAATACTCTTATTAAATAAATAAGTTCAAAATCCAAATCCTGTTGGACTGAAGATATTGGGAGGGGAGGGAGTATGAATTAAAATGTTGAAGAAATTCTACTGTAGATACTGTGATTACTCTGGTTCTGTGCTTTAGAGGATTGGATGTTCCATCACTGTTCCTACCCTTGGCAGTTGGGTTCTTTTATCCAGATTTATTCCTAGTTACTGCTGTTGATTTTCAGCTTCTTTATATGCAGAATAGATGACATTCATGTACAAATGTGGGGATTCAGTAGGAGGCTTTGCCCAAAATCCATGCGATTCTGTCAGCAACTGTGAACATGAGTGACTTTTTAATGCTTTCTGCTCTGTCACATGAAACAGCCTGTTGAAGGCCTGTACATTTCCTCTGTGACAGAAAATTTAATTCTTTATATTTGCTGCAAGCAGGCAAAAAGTGGGTGTTTTCCTCCCCTGTTGTTTAATGCCAAGCACTGAATGTGAAATGAAGGAACTCATTTGCTAGCAATTTTTTTGAAGTACCGATCCTTCATTTTTCAAAGGGCTGAAAAGACAAACTTGGTACAGAGACATATCACCTGTTTTATGCCATCGCTGGATGGGCGATAAATAGCTTAGCAGATCCTGCTGCTCTGACTAGGACAAGCCTTTTTCATTGGCTTCAAAGTAACACACACGTACAAGGATCATTGCAAGCTAGAATGTGAGTTTGGATCCAAAGCCAGGCAAGCTGTGTTGAGAAAAAAGTGAGGGAGAACAAAATACTCCCAGGCTCTTTGTGGGTAGGCAGTGTAGCATTCCTTGTCTTCTGTGTCATTGTGTCCTGTTGGTGATGAGGTGGTAGAAATGGGTGACTCCAGATTGAGAGTGTTTACCTTGGAGTCTGTGTGATTTTTAAAAAAAAGTTTTTAAAGGTGTATTTTGGCAGGGAGTTCCAGAGCCTGTGGACTGCCATTAAGAAGTATGTAAATGTGAGGGGATAGGCTGGGTAACAAAGAAGAGTGAGAAATCTTATTTATTAAATAATCACACCACCACCACATAATCATACTTGTTCAAACCTTTTTGTATTCAATTTAATGAAATTTTCAGGTTGTTCCAGTTGAAAACCACTTCTCCTGTACTTGCAAAGGTAGTGGAATGGCAATATACTTTTTCGCATCATCACTGCATTGGCACTTCAGTGGCATTAGTTCTCATGTTTGCTTTAATGCATTTGAAAAATGACAACACCATTTATACCACCATGTATTCTACCATTGATTTATTTTTTTAAAAGGAAGCCATAATTGCGCAATTGCACAATTATATAACGATGGTATTATGGAAGCATTCTCACTTCTTGCCCGGATCAGGAAGATGAACACATATCACGCCACTTCAATAATTTTTTTCTATGGTTTTTCCTACAAACCAACACTTGCCCAATTCTGCTGTTGTATATTGCTCTTTAAACTTTTGTACAGTTATTCTTTATTTACTCTTTAGACTTTCTCTGAACCCCGTGGTTTCTCTGGGCATTAATCCTTAATAGGATAACATCAGAATTGCACTAATATGCTGCTTCCTTTTACCTTAAAAATGTTTAAAAAATGCTGGAGCACCCACTATGCTCCCAATATTGAAACAAATTAGAATGAGACATTCCCACTCAAAGTGGTTCCTATATAATAGCAGAATAGGAAGTCATTACTGGATTATTTCCAGTGGGAAAGGAATCCATTTCCAAATGACCCAACAGAAGTACAGCATGGTAGACCACCAAGAGAGCCATGGTGTCATGTGATAAGCTCCAAGCAAAGACCAGACTAATGCAATTGCAATTGTGTTATAACAGTGTTGTCTGATAAGCTCCATTAAGTATATTTAAATATGATATGCTCATCATTTTCATCATCATTGAAACCAGTCTCATGAAAATCAAATATATGACCTGAATCCCATTGGTAAGTCCAACAAGTGTAGACCCACTGAATCAAATGTTGAATTGTAAGTCACTGTATAGATTAATCCTATTGATTGGATGCGTCTACTACTATACTTGGAACAGACAACAGGATTCATAGGGTTTTTTTTAAAATTATGGATAGTGCAATCTAGTTTAAATTGCAAATGCCATCACTACTGGATAAAACAGTGCATCATTTTGATATATAATCCCATAACAAGCATCAGTATGTCGTAGTCCATTCCCTGTTTGAACATCAAATACCCTGGTTTAATGCTGCTTGATTCAATGCACCTCTCTAGTGAGTTACTCATTTTGGAAATTTTTGTCTGGTGGTGTCACTCCTTGTGTACTTGGTTGAATATACAGAATGTACAGGAACAGTTGTCAAATTTATTCCAATTACATTTTGACCCTGGACAAATCACACTATCTCAGCCTCAGAGGAAGGCAGTGGAAATTCCTCAGAGGATTTCCTCTGAAGAAATCCTGCCAAGAAAACTCTATTTTCTAGAGCTAGCATTGGATTGTAGTTTGAATGTTGGGCTTCAGGAGACCAGGATTCAAATCCCCACTTGGCCAAGGAACCCACTGCGTGACCTTGGACAAGTCATATTCTGTCAGTCTCAGAGGAAGGTAATGGCAAACATCTGAAAAAATCTTGCCAAGAAAAACCTGTGATAGTTTCAGTTTAGGATTGGCCTAATTTGGAAATGACTTAAAGGCACACAACAGCAACAACATAAATAACTAAAGCCACTCCTCCCTCCATATCCTAGGAACCAATATCCATGGTTTCAGTTGTCTGTGGCTGAAAAAATAGGGACACATACCATAGAGTTGCACTGGAAAATGCCTAGAGAGGTGTCTTCTCTAGATATCACTAGGTCCTCCAGAGCAACTCTATGGTATGTTTCTACCACAAGTCCTTTATTTTAATAGGCTTTGCTATTATCCATGGTTTCTGATATCCATGGTAAGCCCAGGAACCAAACCCCTATGGATATGGGAGGAGACCTGTATTATAATAATAATAGTAATAATAATTGGTGGTTAAAGTGGTATCAAAGTGCTATAACAATGTAGTCTGAAAGAGACGTGGGTGTTGTCCAAATGGTGAAAAAAAAACTCCTCACAGAATGCGAGGAGAAACCTATCTGTCTTAATGGCATTCTGTGTGATTTCATTGCATTGTGAAAGAGGGGGTCAACAAAGGCCAAAAAGCTCACCAGAAAAGCCTTTGCGACTTTTCCTGCCTTTTAAAAAAAAAAAAAACAAGGAGGTGTGCATTACTGATTGTTAGGGCAATTCAATTTGATTTGCTTGCCCAAATGAGAGGAAACTCAAATCTGATTGGCTGGATGAGCACAGGGGGTTTGCTAAGAAGGCAAGCGCCTGCTGCTGCCATGTTAGATTTTCACCTTAGTGCTTGCCTGCTAAGGTGAAAAAATGGGGTGTTGAGGGGGGTTGCTTTTGCGTTAAGGTGAAAAATTGCTTAATTGCACCTTTGACATGGTTTTAAAAAAAGGTTGTCATCAGCAAATTCAGGTAAGTGCAAATGTGAGTAAATCACTTGCGACAAACCATGTTTCCTAGCAGGCATGCTGAGCTTAAGGGGGCAGAAAAACCATTAGGACAGGTCTCAGTTGCTGCAAAATGTCATTAGTGCGCAGCATTCCTTTTTTTATGGGCTCATATAGACAAGCCCATGGTAAAAATAGACAAATGAACAGCAGATCTCTAGGGGTTCCTGTCAACTGATTGCTGAGCAAAAGTGGGGTGCCCACAGTTATCCCACACCCTGTAGTCCTACAGCATAGCTATGCTCATATAGTTTTACAGAATGCAAATGGTGAACAGGATCTTGCTCTTGATTCTTTGGGTACTTGGTGCCATGGCCTGGATGGGTAGGAGCCACCATTTGTTGCTTTGCATCAGGCAACAAAGCATCTGTTTGATCCAGAACTCAATCCTGAACTTCGTTTTTAAAAATAGCTGTGAGTTTTAGAACATGTAAAGCCGCAGTAAAAAAAAGTGTTCCTAACTATGTGCCGAATAATTTTTTGCTTACCACCAAGTAACATGGCTGGATTATTACAAAGTGCTCATTGCACCCATGGTCTTCTCTTACATCGCTCTCTCTCTTTCTTTTGCCATAAATTTAAGCACTGACAATTCACAAATATCCCCTACAGATACACACAGATCGTTGTTTGCCATTTGTTCACTTGAATTAAGCCTCCATCTGGCAGGTTCTTGGCTGTGAAATCTGCCCCTGCCTTCTGGTATGAAATGTTTAAACAGGTTTCTCACCAACACATTGTGTTGGAAAATATAACTATATAATGTTAGTGGATAGTAGTTAAAAAACTAGCAGGAGATGGAAAAGTGTACCTAAGGACAACTTTAAATTTGGACAAAAATATTTTTCTTTTTCATATTTTTTAAAGCTAACGTAACACAATTTTAAAAGAAATATTAAACCTTATTATCCAGCCTGGAATTAGGTAGGCTTACTCAGAAGTAAAGCTGAGTGAACACAGTGTCAATTACTTCTTAGTAAACATGCTTAGTATGAGATTATACTAAGTTCTGTACTTTCTTTTGCTTCAGTCCAAAGTTTGTTTAGTTTAGTGTGGGGTTACGGTAAGTCTGTAAATACTTTTTTTTGTTCAGTTCAAAGTTGTATTCAGTTTTTATTTTTAGTTTACTGTCCTTTCCCTCTCTTCCTTCCTCGTTCTGAGTGGTGTGTGTATGTGTGAGAATCCTTTAAAGAAAATGAACTTTTATATGCAGCTGAAAAATTGTAATTAACGCCTTCATTCATTGTGATAGCAGTGGATGACAATGATGATAACTGCCTTGAGTCTGGAAAAAATGCAGGATATAAATAAATAAAATATAATCCTCATCATCCTCTGTGAGATGACCTCCAGTATTTTATGTATAAATAGTTAAAAGATGCTTCTTAAATAGGCATTGATTGCTGGATGGTGCAGACTTAAATGAATACTGATGGCTTTTTGATGACTGATGGATACTAACTTTAGCACATGTTTAATTTATTTAGGTTGGTAGTTGGACAGAAACAGTTTGACTTGGAACGTAACCAATGAAAGCAACAGAAGATTTTTTTTCAGGCTCCAAGGGCTTGCTGTTTATTTTGAATGAATGGATGCTACTTTACCAATTTCAAAGTACTGTCTTCTTGCAGAACAGACCTTGTACAAAGTTAGTGTACTGATATAACTTCAGGGCCAGTTTAAGGCACCAGTGGCGTCAGCATCATTGTGGGGGCCCCGTAGTAACCCTCCTCCTGCAAAAACATTATTAGTAATAATCTGAATAGCCTGTACTGTGAATAGTTTAGGTTGAGTTAGGTTACATTGACCTGAGATAAACATATGGGCCCCACAAAATAAAGCACTGCAGGGCCCCCTGAAATTCCTTAAACTGGTCCTGTATAACTTCCTGCAGTTTGGAGAACTGGGAAAATATAGTGATGTGCTCCCCGGTTTTTTGAGTGGTGAGTAGTTTGAGACAGAGCATGGGAGGGGGTGAGTCTAAATGGTGAAAAAACTTCTCAAAGAATTTGAGGAGAATACAACCTGTCTCAATAGGATTCTGCATCACTCCGCCATATTCGGAAGGAGGGTGGCCAACAATGGCAAAAAGTACATACGAAAGGTCTTTGCGGCTTTTCCTGAAGTTTTAAAAAATCAGTGCAGGAAATGATTGTTGGGACAAGTGACCGTATTGATTCAGTTTCCCAACACAAGGAGATGATTGGTTCGACATGTATGGGGGGTAGAGCTTGCTAACAAGGCAAGCACCCAGAGCCACCACGTTGGATTTTCACCTTAACGAATGAGTGCTAAGGTGATAAAACGGCTTTCTTTTCTGTTGGCTTTTTTAATTAAAGTGAAAGGTCACTCTTTCACACCTGGATCTGTTTATTTTTTAAAAGATACTGTCCAGTGGTGGCAAACTGAAGTAAGTAAAAACATGAGTAATTCACACGTGGCTGCCATCTTGATTCGCAGGCATGCCCATTTGCACAGCAAATGCAGATAGCTTTGCATGCCTGCGATCTGCCAAAAAAACCGTTAAAACCCTTTAAGACAAATAGCTGCTGCAAATTGCCATTACCACAGAGCAATCCATATTTTTTTTCCTTGTATAGACAAGCCCTCTGGGTCTGATTTCCTTCAGTTGAGAGAGCAATGCATTTTCATATTTGCTTTATGTACAACATACAATCCAACACTTCACAGATGAAAACCAGGAAATACATGGCCAAGCAACATTAGAGTGTAGTCAAGATGACAAAAGTTATCAGTGAGAAAGAAAAGACAAGCTGGGAGAGATTGTACAGTTGTCCCTTCACATTCGCTGGGGTTTGGTTCCAGGACGCGCCGTGAATACACAAATCCATGAATACTCATGTCCCATTATATGCAATGGCATAGCAAAATGGTGTCCCTTATATAAGATGGCAAAATCCAGGTTTACTTTTGGGATTATTATTTTTTTTAAGAATATTTAAAACCGTGAATACTTAAAACCGTGAATGCCAAATCCGTGAATGTAGAGGGACAACTGTAGTAGTTTGCTTTTGTCTACAGGGGCAGACAAGATTCTTCACCTCCTGTTACCTCCCCCCCCCATGCTGAGTTAATTTAGTACAAACTACTTTTGCACTTTGAACACAGTTTGCAGCAATTAAATTCTCTCTCTCTCTGGCTTTTCTTCGCAAATGAAGATTCAGGAAGGACTCATCCTGCGCTTTCTGCAAGCGCGCTGATGACTAAAAAGGACAATCCAAGATAAACAAGTCCAGTTGCAGAAAGCACAGCAGAAGGTCTCCTTGGGTGATGTTTCTGGGTTGTGATTCTTTCTGTGTTGTCGTTTCTCTTCAATACTTGTTTAGTATGAGTTCTCAAATAAGGC
The DNA here is from genome assembly GCA_030847615.1 of Gambelia wislizenii. Classification (NCBI taxonomy): domain Eukaryota; kingdom Metazoa; phylum Chordata; class Lepidosauria; order Squamata; family Crotaphytidae; genus Gambelia; species Gambelia wislizenii. The sequence continues at coordinate 14,879,149 of JAUMIR010000009.1, read as the reverse complement.
TGCAGCATTGCGGATAGTGCGTCTCCATGCCTCCTGATGTGAGGCCAGGGCAGACCATTGTTGGTGATCAATTTGGCCGAGCCTGAGATGTTGTTTCAGGGAGTCCTTGTATTGCTTTTTTGGAGCGCCCCTCTTACGCTGACCTGTGGTGAGTTCACCATAGAGTACTATTTTTGGGAGGTGATGGTCCTCCATCCTAGAAATGTGCCCTGCCCAGCGCAGTTGTGTTCTCAATATCATGGCCTCAAAGCTGGTGATCCCTGCTTGCTCAAGGACAGCAACATTCGTCACATAGTCAGTCCAGTGTATACAGTCGTCCCTCCACATTCGCGGGGGTTAGGGTCTTGAGACCCCCACGAATGTGGAAAAACCGCAAATAAAAAATGCTGCTCCCTCCACCCCCCAGAGGGAGGGAGGGAGGCATCAGGAGGGTGTCTGGCCAGCCTGGCCGGCCTCTCTGCGGCCTTTCTGAGGGGACTCTGGGCCTTACAATCCCCGGAGCCCACTTAGGAAGGCCGGGGAAGGCAGCGGGTGGGTGGGGAGGGAGGCTGCCCTGCCTCTCCCCGGCCTTCCTGATGGGACTCTGGGCCTTATTATCCCCGGAGGCCACTTAGGAAGGCTGGGGAGGGCAGCAGGCGCATGGGGAGGAGGCTGCCCTGCCTCTCCCTGGCCTTCTTGAGCGGACTTCAGGGCTTAGAAGCCTCGGAGCCCGCTTAGGAAGGCTGGGGAGGGCAGCGGGTGGGTGGGGAGGGATTGGACTTCGGGACTTCTTGAGTGGACTTCGGGTGTTAGAAGCCCTGGAGCCCGCTTAGGAAGGCCGTGGAAGGCAGTGGGTGGGCGGGGAGGTGATCCCTGCTTGCTCAAGGACAGCAACATTCGTCACATAGTCACTCCAGTGTATACAGTGCTGCTCCCTCCACCCCCCCAGAGGGAGGGAGGCATCGGGAGGGTGTCTGGCCAGCCTGGCCAGCCTCTCCGTGGCCTTTCTGAGGGGACGCTGGGCCTTAGAAGCCCCAGAGCCTGCTTAGGAAGGCTGGGGAAGGCAGCGGGTGGGCAGGTGGGAGGCTGCCTGCCCCCTGGCCTTCCTGAGCAGACTCCGGGGCGTTGAAGCCCTGGAGCTGCCTCTGGAAGGCCAGGGAAGGTGCAGGCAGGAGGTTGCCCTGCCTCTCGCCAGCCTTCCCTAAGTGGCTGGGGCTAAACCGTGAATAATCAAAACCGTGAATGTGAAAGCCATGAATGTGGAGGGGCAACTGTATTTAGCTGAGGAAAAAGGGAGGAAGTGGTAAAAGAAGAGAGAACCTGGGACATTTTAAAAGCAGAAAAAGTGGGACAACAGAGGATTAATTGGTACTGTCCCTGCCAAACTGGGACAGTTAGAGGGTATATAATAGCTTATATGGAGCTATACTTAGACACTTTCTTTTTTCCCCTTCCTGTGTAAAAAGAAATGCCAAGCTGTATAATTTGTGTGTGTACACACTTTCCCCTATAAATATACGCAGCCATCGCACACTTCTAAAAGGAATATATGTATGCTAAGAAAACACAAGGGACAATATTGTTTTTAAGAGAGGCTTGGATGTTTTCTCTCCTCCTGGTTTATTAAAATAAGGTGGCACTCAGAAGGATAAGAAAATTAAAAATTGTCTGAAGGAAACTCGTGAAACACTCTGGTTAAGGCTGTGGCCCAAAAATCCCAGCTATGTTATGTCAGAACATTTAATTTGCAAGCTGCAGTTTAATGAATGGAAAGTTACGGCAAAAGCAGGAAGCAGAAGGAGCCTGTGAAAATAAAATTCCAATTGCCCGGTTGGAAACTGAAACCTCCCCTAATATCCCTGTGTGTACAGTATATAATGTTACAAGGAGGCATTCAGAGGATCACATTCCCCGGCCATGAACCAGCTACCACTTGAAACCAGTGATTAATTTCTAAAATCAGAGGAACACAGGGCTGAAGTCTGCCTAGCAGTCACACTCTAAGCAGTGTTTTCAGGGGTGGTGATTCACTGGTGTGAATGGGGAATCCATTCCATATTTTTTTCGTGTGCTTTTCCCCTCTTTAACTGCTTGTGTAGGTCTCAAACTGCATGGATTGAATAAAGTTCAGAGGCAGGCATTTGGCAACGCATCAGGGGCTGACACCATAAGGTATCCAGCGAGGCCTGCACGCCAACAAGAGCCCAGCTGCTGTCCCCCCTCAGTGCCTGTTTTACTCCTCCTTGTTGGTGGTGCTGCCTACTGACTTGGACCTCTCTTTTGTTCTTTCTTGTTGTGTGCCTACTAGTTGTTTCTGGGGTTGTCTATATGAGGCAAAAAGAAGTGGATTGCTCCACAGTAAAGGCAACTTGCAGCTGTAAAGGCAATTTGCTGTGCAAATGGACATGCTTGCAAATCAAGATGGCAGCCACAAGTGAATTACTTGTATTTTTATTCTCACCAGTTTCCACCGCCAAACAGTCGTAAAATATATATATATATCTAAGGTGCAGAAGTGCAATATTTCGCCTTAACAGAAAAGCAAAAAAACCAAACCCCCTTTTATTGCATTAGCACTCGCTTGCTAAGGTGAAAAAAAAAATAGTGGTTCCAGGCGTTTGCCTTGTTAGAAATCTAAGGTGCGAAAGTTCAGTATTCCGGCTTAACAGAAAAGCAAAAAACCAACCCTCCATTTTATCACATAAGCACTCACTCGCTAAGGTGAAAAAAATATAGTGGTTCCAGGCTCTTGTCTTGTTAGAAAGCCCCACCTCCTGCACTCATCCAGCCAATCAACTCCTGCTTGTATGGGAAAGCAATCAATTTGGTTGCTTGTCCCAATGACAGGAATGCACCCCCCCCTCTGTTTTTTATAAACTCCAGGAAAAGCCGCAAAGTCTTTTCCTGTGGAGTATATGGCATTTTTGGCCCCCCTTCTTCTGAATACAGTGATATGATGTGGGATGCAATTAAAAGTGGTTGTATTCTCTGAGGAGTATTTTTGCCGTTTTGACAACCACTCTGACTTATGACAACCCTAAGGCAACCCTATCAGGGGGTTTTATTGGCAAGATTTGTTTATGGGGGTTTGTCTTTGCTGTCCTCTGAGAGAATGTGACTTGCCCAAGGTCATCCATTGGGCTTTCATAGCTGATCAGGGATCTGAACTCTGGTCCCCAGACTCCTAGTCCAATGCTCAAACCACCATACCATGCTGGCTCTCTTAGGGCTACACAGTTATAGTACAACTGACTGGACTCGGTGTACCATATGCCATTAAAAAAACTCCCCAAAATGTTCAGTAGACCTCACAACAACCCTGTGAGGTAGGCCACTGGCTTTAAATTCCTCCTCTCCCTTCTCAGCATTCCACACTTTTCCTGGAATCGCTGAGGGTGACTTGCTCTGTTGCCCTACTGCCGCCGCCACCACCACCACTAGTTGACTGCCTGGGTCATGTTGTGGCAGCGGCAGTGTCATCCCACCGCCACCAGTTGACTGCCTGGGTCCCAATCTGGGCCACACATTGAGTGACAGGAGGTGGCTCACAAATAAAATATTGAAGTAAACTGAGGATGAAGGGGAAAGGTGGGAGGAGAAAAGAGAAACTGGAACCTTTTTAAAAGCAGCTGATACCATGAGCATTTTGTCCACACTTTCATGTTGCTTGACCATGTGATGCAGTTTTCAACTGTGAACTGTTGATACAAGTGCCTTTTTTAAATACTAGAAAAAAGGTGTGGTAATTTATTAGAGCTGTATTGTGCTGTTCCTCTGAGTGGCCAAGTGCTCTGTTTGAGAGTTGCGCTTTCAAGTCATTTCATGTCTTATGGTGATCCTAAAGCGAACCTATCACAGGGTTTTCTTAGCAAGATTTATTCAGAGGGTCACACAGTGGATTTCCATGGGCGAGCAGATATCTCCCAGAATCCTAGTGCAGCACTCCAACTGCTACACCACACTGGCTGCACTTGACAGAGGGCAATGCAGTCCTTGAATTTGTCCTCTGTTTGAAGGGCTGTCCATAGACTCATAGAATCAGAGTTGGAAGAGACCACAAGGGCCATCCAGTCCAACCCCCTGCCATGCAGGAATACACAATCAAATCATTCCTGACAGATGGCCATCCAGCCTCTATTTAAAAACCTCCAAAGAAGGAGACTCCACAGGGTCGTTTACACAGAAGGATATATTATGCAAATTTGCACAATTGCACAATTTTGATATTGTTCCGCACAGTTTACATGGCTATTTTTTCGGTGTCAATATATAGCACGATACTTGTTTACACGGAATTTATTCCGTCATCCCAAATGAATCGCGATTTATTACTCCGCTCCTAAACCAGTTCCCACTGTCAAAGATGCGCTCAGGTTCTCCTGTCAATCAAGCTCACATGACCTCATTTCTACATGTATTTCCATTTGGTTTTCCCGCCACCTGCGTTCCTATTGGCTAACCAAAAATTGATAATGTTGTGTTCTCATTGGTCTGGGCATATAATCTTTGTCTGCACATCTGGATGAGCAATGGCGGATGAGGATGAGGTGGACTTGTTGGCGATAGTTGCATGTGGTTTTTATTTGTTATCCACCATATGCTCAACATTGAGTGCAATTGATGATAACCTGCGTGTCTACCTCCGCAGGAAATCTAAAAGAACTAGCAGGGCTCTGCGATTGAGTCATGGCAGTCGCAATGGGTACAAAAGAAGAAAAGTTTGTACATCTTCAGGTACTGACATGCTAGCTATCTCCCAGGTTGTCCCGTCAATGCGGCCTGAAATGTTACGTGCCTCACAAAGAGGAAGATTATATTGGGAATATCCGAGATCCAGAGAGTGGTGGGAGAAGTTCGTGATGTCGGTCTGGTCTGATCAGCACTGGTTTTCTAATTTTAGAATGGACAGGTCGTTGTTTATCAAACTTGTCGAGCTTCTCCGACCACATATTCAGAAGTCTGACACCAATATGAGAAAATCAATTTCTCCTGAGAAGCGTGTGGCAATTGCTATTTGGGTCCTCGGACATCGATGCTCCTTTATTACAGCAAGTCATCTTTTTGGAGTGGGGAAAGCAACAGTTTCCAAAATTCTTGAGGAGGTCGTATTAACAATGGAACATGTTTTCCTGTCTAAAGCGGTGTATGCTGGTGATCCGGACGAGGTAACACAGTTTTACCCTACCTGATATTATGGTTCTGTTATTTGTGTTGCTATGATAACAAGTTTTGTTATGCGTGCCTGAGAAAAATCAAATTTGCGCTTTACCCCCGAACCTTGTCTATCCACTTATTCCCTATGTTTCCCTGTTTTAACAATGGTGCATGTTTTGCAATCAAAAGCCGTTTATCCTGGGCATCCGACTAAGGTACCACAACTGTAACTCAAAGTATGTTACAGGTATGTTCTGATTGTTGTTATGATAACAGATTTTGATATGCGTGTCTGAGCAAAATCAAATTTGCGCTTTTCCCCCGGACCTATTTTTTCCAGTTATGTTTTTGAATCCACTGCTGGCTTTGTCTGATTTCCCACCATTGACTTTCTCCAAAGCCCACAGGGTGCTTAATATTGTTTTCACCTTGGCATTCTAATTGTGATGTCCTAGAAATGGTCTGTACTTGAAACATGGAGGGATTCCTCCAGTTCGCTATAACTTTAGTTCCAAAGGAAATCGAAATCATGTATTTCTCTACTGTTTGCACGATATAGGGTTGGAAATGTTTTACTGTTTTCTAATTGAAATTTATGTCTTGTTTTACGTTACAGGTAATGGCTGGATTTAAACGGATGGGCTTCCCAAATGTTATAGCAGCCATCGATGGATACCACATAACGATAGTCCCGCCTATCAGGCAGGGGAACGACTACATCAATAGAAAAAACAGCTACTCTGTGTTGCTTCAAGGTGTTTGTGATCACAGAGGGTTGTTTGTGGGCACGGAGATAGGTTGGAGCGGGAAGGTGCATGACGCTCGCATGTTGTGTAACTCCATTTTTTTTTTGAGGCTATGGAGGCCGGAATAGGGCCCCTAACAACCCTAGCATTACAGTAAACGGTGTGCTTATTCCTCCACTGGTTCTTGCGGATGGAGCATACCCCATCAGGAAGTGGTTAATGACTCCGTATAGGCAGGGCCGTTTAAACCCAAAACAAGCACTGTACAATAAAACCCATAATAAAGTTTGGAATACCATAGAATAGAGTTTGGGGCATCTGAAATCGAGATGGCGGGCATTAAAAGTACCCCTAGAAATATCAGAACAAAACATTTGTTCAGTCATTGCTGCATGCATTATTTTGCACAATTTTTGTAAAACAAAGGGAGAGATTTTTAACCCTGAGCAGTAAAGGTCTAACCACTACGTTCTGAACACCCTTGGTGCACCCCTTTTAAATTTAGAACAGGTTAAAAAAGAAGAGGGGGAAGCAGTGCGAAATGCGCTTGCTAATTATTTCTGGGAGAGAAGACGCAGGTAGTCGATTCAAAGGGAACGAAAACTTTGGGCATGTTTCATAAGCATAATCAGTGCAAACAAGTTCGCTGTCTGGTTTCCTTCTCATTGTATTACTCTTGAAGTGTATTGTTTTGGCTGGTCACAATGGAAATAAAAACGTTTTGCTTTTAAAAAGAAAACCGCTATCTGGTCTCATTTTTTCATGAGGTGCATAGACGCCTGAATACAAACCCCACAGTAGTCATGCATACATGCCTTTCCGGCAGTTAATCCAGGCAAGAGTATCAATACACCAAAACATTTCAATTTAACCTATTGTATCGATGGGTCCAAGTTGCAACTTTTAAATTTAAAGTTCTCCAACGGGTACCGCACCAGGCCTATACTAACCACCGGAAGAGCGTTTTAAGGGCACTGTGCTTTTGTTGTCAGTGCTGGCATGGCAGCCCGCAGGATGGAAGCATGGCGGATCACCTATTGGAGGACCCAGGAGACATTGTTCCTCCTAGAACACCTCGTCCCGCAGGAGGGGTGTCCTAGGAGGATAATGCACTCCTCCAATAGGGTGAACAACCACTTCTTTGCTGCGGCAGCCACCAGCCTGTGCCAAGCAGGCTACAATCGATTGACACAACAGTGCTGGTTGAAGTTTAAAATACTCAAAGCAAAGTTCTTTGAGGCCAGGGAGGCGTATGACGGCAGTCCCCCCCCACTGTCACCCCTCCTTTTACCCACAGATGCACGATCTGTGGGAAACTGGGGGGAGACCTAGCTGGAGGGATCGCCATTCTGCCGGTGTCATAGTATTGAAGACCTAATTACTTCAGTTAGCCTTATTTTGGGGGAAAACTAAGAATTGGGTACTTGTATGTATTTAACAGGGATGCGTGGTCACGCCAGAAAGGCAGCATAGGCGGCAGATTCCTCATCAGAGGAATCTGCCGCCGGCCAACCAGATGTGCCAGTTGGAGGAAGGGAGGAGGAGGACCCCCCACAGCCAGCTGCCGAAGCACCCAGTATTGTTTTGCCTCCAAAGTACTTAACTATGAATAGGTTTTCTATAGTGGCCCATTGCTTCTTCATCCTATTTGTTAAACGTTTTTTTCCTAATCCAGTTTGGTAATGCAATGTTCCTCACAGGTATTACCGCCCATCTCAAGGTTTGATGATGTATGTTGGCATACAGTTGTTCACCTGTAACCAATAAATACCCCCTATAATTAAATGAAGCAGTCTCCAGTATTGTGTGTATAAGCAGGGTTAATTCAAAGTAAATAAACTCATTATAAGTAGTCTTCTTTAGCCAAAATTATATCTTGTATGTTTAAGAACGTAACCTTGTAATGCTTTGCACCTGTGATGCTTGAGAATAATAAGTCTGGCAAAAGATGTGGTTGAACTCTTGCTATGGTACCTATATTATACCAATCAATGTGAGTTTTACAATTCTTTTCTTATTATAGCACTGCCCAGAAGGATAGATTTTGTTGAATTCCTACAAGGAGATGTGGGCCAGGAATTAATTGCAGCAATTTCAGATGCAGTTGGTATGTACCCAGAAATGAGTTTTAAAAAGTATAAGTACACCTTATTTGTTTTTCCAGCGAGTTGCACAACTAATCCAATCTGAGATGTAATACAGTGGTTTTAACGCCTACTGGTGCCTACTAGTAAACTGTACTGAAGATAAAAATGTTTTACATGTGGCTTACATGTACATTTCCTGTGTTACTACAGCAAACTTAACTCTCATGTCAGGAGAAATATGCACAATGCGATTTCAAATTGTGACATTATTTCTTTTTTCTTACCTTTCCCTTCCAGCCCAGAGACTGGAACCAAGATTTGCTGCAATTGAGCAATGGTTGCTGGATTGTGGGGGGGGGCTGTAATTTTTTTCTTATTTTTTCAATCTAATTTCTGTATTTGCTGAAGAAAGTCTTTTTCCCCCCGCTGAAATAAGCTTCTTTTTGTTAATACATGTTGAGCAAAAAGATTACGTGTCTGTGGTGCACCAATAATTTGTTTCTGCTACTTTAACATATTTTACGTTCTATACATACTGTGAATATTGTAAATAAAAAAATATATTTTTGATTATCACGAATGTGTGTGAACCAGTTATTTAAAAGTCAACAGTTTCTTTATTTGAAAGGGCTACTGTGTCCAAAATGAATATCGAGCCAATAGGGAACACTACTCTTACATTCTAAAACAGATGTGAGCAAGAATGCATATATAAAAGCTACGATGGGTTTCTTACGCTACACACATTCGCCTAATCCAATACTTGTAGGCAAGGGGCAGAGGATTTTTTTTTGTTTGGTTCTACACATAAGAACCATATTTTGGGTTTGGAAGAGGTTAGTTAAATGCCATCACTACTAAAGGGACATAATTTCATGTTTCTGAATTTTCCTGGAGGACCTTGTTTTTACTGGTTTACCAGTTGCACTATTTTCCTTGTCAGACACTGGTTCAGAAAATAACTCCATACTATCTTGTGAGGTATGACCATGTTCACACAGAGGCCGAGGGTTAGACTGCTTTCTAACCACCATACGTACTACTGTTGGTCTATTAGCTATGGTTCCTATGTATTGGACTATTTCAGAGAGCAGAGATGTCTGCTTCTCCAAATTGGCTTGCAGGAAAGAACTGGTACGTTCATACATTGCATCCTCAAACTTTTGCCTTTCCTCAGCTTCTTTTTCTAAATGGTCAAGACGCTCATGCTCTTTTTGGGCCAGAACATCCATATGCGATAACATGCGTGTCATCAATCTAGAGGAGTGCAGCATCAGCTGTTGATGTTCAGTGGGTTTACGTTCCTTCCTTTTCTTACTTAGTGCCAGTCTTTCACCGGGGGTTAGGGCTGACAAAGGTGAAGATGCTGTTGCTCCTGCAATAAGAATTAAACCAAAGGGTACATGAGAAGTGGATACTTGTATGGTTCTCAGTAACAAAACAGATTAATAGCACATATGCATAAAAGCTTATCTTTACACCCACCTTCATGGAACTCAGTCTGCTGACTACTCCAAGAGATCTCAGACTCTGTGGATCTCCTCTCAGCAGACAAATCCAGTTCTGGATCCTGGCTATCCAGCAGCAGCACAGAGGCAGATGTTGATGGTGTTGCAACTTCTTCAAGTGTTATCGTGACCATTTCCTCACTACTGTTCTGTGTTGATGTTTGTAAGTCTAATGAAGGGAGAAAAAACGTGACTCTTTAAAAGATGATATTCAGATTACGCAATGATTAAACCAATACTTCCTTCAAAACAGCACAGTTTACTTAAAATGGTAGGTAACAGTTGAACTGGATGTACTGGTAATGATGGCACTACAGATGTAGCTGCAGGTAAAAAGGGCAGTTGACTTAAAAAACAATGGCCTTTCAGTAACAGTAGAAAATCATGTTAGCAGCCTGTAAAAGTTTTAAGCAAGAGGAAACGCAGCTAGTTAAATAGCAAAGGCACACATCTGCCCAAGTATTGGTAATATAGAAAGACAAGAATCACTTCACAGAAAAACATTTTCCTCCAAAACCTGCAAGATATTAAGTAATGCATGGGTACAAAGGGAGCTGGAAATGTTAAAATGTTTAGAAAAAAAGGAAGCTGAGGCACTTTTCTGCCCGAAATTGAAAGTAAAGCTGCAAACAAAAGAAATTGCTTTTCCGGAGACCTTTGATGGCCCTTTTATTGCCCTCAATCTCTCACAGCCAATACATGGGATGGAAACCATCATCTGGTTACTGCATCGCAAGTAACAACTGTTTAAGAGTATAAGTGTCGGCACAGTTTATTTTATCAATGCAAAAAAAAAAATTCATTGTAATTGATTTCTCCTTCAACAAATTCTCCCACCTACTAGGATACAGTTGCAAACATTGGATCCCCAGGTAGCATAAGGTAACAGAAAGGATGTTTTGCACCAAAACACAGCCAGCGTTTTTCATTACCCACATGCAATTGTAATTACTTCATGGGATTTTTGGATTACAAAAAAATAAAGTTACATATAGTGAACTCCCAACTGTGCACCCACAAAAAAACGGGAGAGCGCTCTTGCTGTCACTGGGGTTAATGTAGAAGGAGAATAAAAGACATTTAATATTAGAAACCGGACTGAAATGAATGCTGTCCCTGGGTATCATTCTGCATAACACCTCATGAATTCCATCATGGGAGAAGGTATAAAACACATTACTTTCAAGAAAGGGGAAGTGAAAGGGAACGGAAAAGCACTTTTGTTTTCAGGGGACAGGTAAATATAATCGGTTGCGGTACAGAAGTAAGGCAAACAAGGGCATGCATTGACTGTAATTTTAGAAGAACAGCATGCTGTTACACGTACCAATGTCTTCATCAAATAAAGGGGGAGAGTTCACCTCCATGTCCATGGCATGGATTGCGGTGATTTTTACTCACAAAAGTTGATCGTGAGTAAAAATTGCTGAAATATAACACTCAAATGTCCCTGCGGTACCGCAACAGTATCGGCAGGGACGGGCGTCATGCGAAAGGGACGCCCTGCAGCGCAGCAGCCTCGCAACGTGGCAAGGCTGCTTCCATTACATTTTAGACATCTGAAAAAGTCCACTAAGGACTTCTAACATAGAATGTAGGATTTATTTACAAAAAATGTAAAAAAAAATAGCACACCCCTCTACATTTCATAGGGTAAAAATGGAACGCATGTGGCCAAGCAAATCAGAGAGTGGTCAAGATGGAAAAAGTGAGCATGAACACAAGCTGCAAGAAGCTGCAGTAGTTTGCTTTTGCCTGAGCCAACTGAGAAGGGCAAGACTCCACTCCCTCCTCACCTCTCCTCCCTGTTAACTACTTTTGTAGTTTGAGCTCAGTTTACAGCAATTAAATAAAGCAATTAAATTAAGGGCAACAGTGAGACGGAGAGAGAGAAACTAGGACATTTTAAAAGCAGCTGAAAAAATGGAATTAAAGAAGATTATTCGGGACTGGCAAATCAGGATAGTTGTGGGGTATAAAATAGAACTGCAATTATTTGTTTATTCTGAATCCATTGATCTGGAATAAAAGGATAGGTTGTGAATGTTTCTTTCATCTTCAAATATAACAAAGTAAAGTAAAAGGGGAAGGTGGTGTGCGACTATTCCAGGTTTGGATTTCATTTACTGAGATGACCCTTTGTGATATGTAAAATATTTATTCTTAGAGATATTATATATCAAGAGACAATTAAAAAATTCTGGTTGTTTAACTTGCTGAAAAGCCAGTTATTATTTATATCATAACTTTTGAACCCAGCTGTTGGTTTATGTTAACATGCAGCATGGTGTGAACATTCCAAAGGATGAGTGTGAATCCCAGCGAGGCCTGTTTTCTTTCTTTCTTTCTTTCTATCTTTCTTTCTTTCCCACATAGAAGATCACATGTTTTGCTTGGATGTAGGTCAGTATGTAATGTAGGTGATGTAGGCAGTACAGTTCTTTCTCTGAAATTTAAGAGCACGAGATAAGGAAGAAGATAAATGCAAGTTCTCATGTGCAGATGCTGACTCTGAAGAACAAATCTGCAATCTGAACTGAGAAGTGTTTGAAACAAGATTTTCTTTTCATGTTTTGCTTTGTGTGTGTGTGTGTGTGTGTGTGTGTGTGTTTTACATACCTGTAACTGAAATCTGGCAAACAAACTCTCCACCCACATTACAACATTCTTATACAAGCTGTGTCTGATCTAATCTTATGTACTTTGGCCACATATCTTGGAAAAGCAAATACTCCCAGGGCAATTGAAATACTGAATTCTCTATATAACCATCTAGAAGTATTAAGCAGGGAAGTTTCTGAATTGAGTTTATTTTTAGTCCACATGAAAACACAAAACAACAACAACAACTGGATAACATTTTCATTGTAGTATCTTGTTATGGGTAACATTCATCAGACAAAAGACTGATTTGACATTCAGTGCCGGTCATGCTGGCAGTGTTGCATTTGGGTGTTTGTGTGCTGCATATGTATGTGTTTGTGTGTGACATATACAACCTCTAGTATTTTACAGTTATAAAATACAGTTATTTACATCCTGGAGGCACTATATCCTGCCTAATATTGGAAACCAATCAGGGTCAGCCCTTGGATGGGAGACCACCAACAAATACTGGGTGCTGTAGGCTATACTGTATTTCAGAGGAAAGCACTGGCAAAACCACCTCTGAGTATTCCTAGCCTAAGAAAACCCTATGAAAAAATTCATGGGTTCTCTGCAGTTGGCAGACAACTTGAAGACACATGCGTCAGTAGGGGGTGCAGACTGCACCAGGCGACACCTTTAGAGGGGTGTCACCGGCACCCTTACTCCCCTCAGTGTTTACTTTGCTTTCAAGTGTATAACTCCCCTCTGTGTTTATTTCACTATGTGCCACTTACTTGGAGGTCACACCTTCTAGGCAGGCATGAACCTCTGCAGCATACTTGAGGATCACCTTGGGGTGATCCTCAAGTACGCAGTGCAGGAAGTAAGGACAGCAGGGGGAGCGCTGGAAAGTGGACTATGGTGGTTGGCCTTGCTGGCTGCCAGCCATTCTTATTATTTGTTCCATTCCATGATTACTGCTGAAAATAATTCTGTTGTAGAGACAAGGGGGTGGTAAAAAATCAATCTGCACAGGGTGTCATATATACTGGGTACATAACTGACACTGACACACACACACACACACACACAGAGCGAGAGAAATAAAAATGACAATAGAAATTGAAAGATTAACTAAAATTTGTGTTAAATGTCTTTTAATGTCAAATAAAAAGTTATACATCAAATGATCCTCCCATGGAAAAGAATTCTACAGCTGGGTCACCACGGAAAAGGCCTCCAACAAATGGCACAGCCAACCATACATCAAGCTGGTTAGGGCACATCGATACATGATGCTTTTGCTCAGCTTCCATAAATCCCCACTCCAAACTGTCATAGGTATCAGCTAGATGGGAGAATTAACAGAGAATAATATCTCCTCACCTCCCTTTCGCTGCAGTGCCCATTTGTGCCCACGGTTCATTAGCAGGCTTGGAAGGGAATATTTCGCAGTTTACATCCACGGGGAAAAAAGCTGGCAGCAAATGAGTTGAGTCTGGAAAATCTCGCTCCATTCACCCTCCTTTTTTTTCTTAAAGTGACAGATGCAGAAGAGCTATTTTCCTCTTAAAAGAAACTTCTTACTTTTGCTCTGCCGCTTTGCTGGCTGATTGATCGTGCCAGCAAAAACAACAACAATGGCAGTTCCAGCATTGCAAGCCTTCCCTTGCAAGCTTGCCCCCTCCAAGGTCTGACCAATCAGCTTTCAGCTCTGCTGTGTTCCCTTTTCGAATTGGTTGTACAGGTGACCTATTATGCGCATTTTCATGCACCTTTAAAAAAGATCGTGAGAAACAGTGAAAGCTCTTATCGTGTTCTATGTGGAGTTTTCTGCCCCCCGCTTTCTTGATATGGTGAATCCTGGCAGGAACACATGTAAACTAAAGGTATTCTGCCCTCATTCTTGCCGAATTTTTTTCATCGTATAGATGAGCCCATAGTTTGAACATATCATGAGACAATGTAACTCACTGGAAAAGATTGATATGATCTGAAGAGAAACCAGAGTAATGAATACATTTTTAACCATGGTGTGCATCTGGACAGACAGGCTATTAACAACTCTAAATTTTCAAAATGGTATAGACTTTATAAATTGGACCATCAAAGGGCAATTTACCTAGTAAAGCTTACATTTCCAAAACTTAGGCAAGCTTTTACAGCCCTTCGTTTTCAAATAATGCCTACAGCTATGACTGATGGAAGATATTCTCATACATCTTTGGCCCTTCATGGTGCATTTGTGGTGCCCCAGAAATTGAGGATTTGCCTCATTACCTGTTTTTCTGTTCATTATATTCAGAACCAAGAACCAAATTTCTGGAGTCTATTCTGTCTCATCTACATTCTAATACTGTTTCTGAAAATATTTTCTATCTCCTGTCTGATATTGACTCTGTGGTAACTCACAAGGTTTCACTTTTTGCCCTGGCAGCAATGAAAATTCGTGCAAGATTTATAGCTGATATTACAGTTGATTGCTATGGGGACGATCTTATTTAATTTCAGTATTGTTGTTTTTATTCAATGTGTTTTAACTGTATTGAATTGTATCATTTTTAATGCACAATATTTTTATGCTAGCTATTTTATGTAACACTTTTATAATATTTTTATATTGTTCGCACTGTCCACAATGCTGCAGCCTTATTTGAGAACTCAGGCCAAACAAGTCTTGAAGAGAAACGACAATGCTGAAAGAATCACAACCTGGAAACATCACCCAAGGAGACCTTCTGCTGTGCTTTCTGCAGCCGGACTTGTTTATCTCGGATTGGCCTTTTTAGTCATCAGCGTGCTTGCAGAAAGCGGGATGAGTCCTTCCTGAATCTTCATTTGCGAAGAAAAGCCAGAGAGATATTGTTCTTATTCACTATGTATGCAGATGGTCTTTTGTCAAAGCATTAATAAACTACTACTACTATACTGGAAAAGATGATAACGCTTGGTAAAGTGGAAGGCAGTAGGAAAAGAAGGAAACCACACTACAGGTGGATTGATTCAGTCAAGGAAACCAGGGCCTTGAGTCTGCACGATCTGAGCAGGACAGCTGATGACTTCAGGCTCTTGGAGGTCTGTCATTCATAGGGTCACAAAATGACTACTACTAGTAGTACTCTTCCTCTTTTTCTTATAGTTTGAAGTAACTAAAGACTTTATCACACAAGCGTCTAAAAAGACTGTAATTCCACCATTGACAAAAGCAGAATTATAGTGACATTAATACATTAATTATAGCATGTTACCATAATCATGCAACAATACATTAACGGAAAATTGCATGGCCACCTACTAGTATTTTAAGAACAGGATTGAAGCTCATGCTATAGTAAGACTAGCTTTCACATTGCATAGCAATGAAGGAGTATTAACACTTTGAGATGGCTCTTGCAGGTGCCTTTAAAAAATTTTTCTTCTACTTCCGTGATTTTGGATGGGCAAGATTTTGGCTGTTTTCGTGAGAAGATGCAACTTAGGTTACACACACCAAAAACACACAAATGAACAACTTCACAATTAAACAAAGAAAAAATGTTCTGAGAAAAAACAACAGTTCATTAAAAAGGAGAGGAATGCTGAGATTTGCTGTTCATTATAGTATATTGCATACTGTGCAAAAACACTGAAGCCTCTAATGTTAAAACAGCATATGTATCATAACCTCCAACTATCCTGGGTTGGCAAGTTAATCCTCTGGCCCCTCTCTCAGCTCCTTTAATAATGTCCCAATTTCTCTCTCTTCCTCCCACTTTACCCTTTCATCTCAGCTTATTTCAGCTGCTTCAAACTGAGTTCAAGTGTAGAAGTAGTTTGCTCTTAATTAACACAAAAGGAGGGAGAGTTGAGGAGAGGAAAGGAAAGGAAAGGAGGGGTAGAATTTTGCCCTTCCTCAATGCATAAATTCTTGGGGTTTTCTGCTTAAAATAGTAGTTTTGTGTGTTCTTCCTCATTAATAACTTTTGCCTCTTGTGGCATGACTGCACTCTGATGTGGTTCAGCCACACATATCCCAGTTTTCATTTGTGAAATGTTGGAAGTTATGATGTATTTGGTGGATTAGACTGCAAAGAAAATATTTGTTATATATTTTAATGTTTTGTGGTAAAAGAGCATTACTTTACTTTCCTGTAAAGGAGGTTTTCCTCTCCTTCCTCTCCACACTAACACCTTTTTAGAAGACCAAGGGCTTTGCAATTCCATAGCCCCCAACACCCTTGGATCAACTGAGATGTTCACAGCTAATCCTCTGCATTTCCGAATTGTCAATTGGCCTTAAAGAGTCCTGACTTCCCCCTAGAAATGTAACATTTCCAGACATTTTGAAGCCATGGGGGGAAATGTGCTGCAGCTCTGGGCCAAAGTATTGCGAATCTCATCTGGATTTTTATCCCCTGTGTAGTCAAACCCAAACTGGCAGCAGATGTGCACTAGAGTAACAAGTAGCACTATCGTAGATGAATATGCATTTTGAACCTGCTCTTTGGGGAAAAAAAAGAGTTGTGATCTTCTTGCTGAGATATCAAAGGTACAGTGAGACTTTGGAATGTAGTTAGAGATTGTTCTTGTGAAGATATAACACTATAATGGTTTCTAATCTGAATATTATTTGGGACTGGGTTTTTTGTTTGTTAATAAACTGCAATCTGCCTATACTTGAATATTGATTTTGCCAGGAGTAGTTACGTATTCAGAATTCCAGAAACATTTCCTCCTGCTTCTGTTCTCTCTGCACTTCACAGCATTTTGTTCCTAGTTTTGTTCTTATTTCCTTTCAGAACAGAGTTTAAATGAAGAATCCTTTCTTCCATATTCTCTGTCTCTCCTAATTTGGCAGGGATGGCCCCAATTAATCCTCGGCTATCCCACTTTTTCGGCTATTATTAAAATATTCCCATTTCTCTATCCTTCTCCCACTTCTACCTTTGTTCTCAGCTTACTTCAGTCACTACACACTGAGTTCAAAGTGCCAAAGTAGTTTGCACACAATCAACTGAGCAGGGGGAAGAGAAGAGGGCACAATTTAGCTGGGTCAGCTATTTTAGAGGGTCAGCTATTTTAGATCTGATCCTAACCAACAGAGATGACCTGGTTAATGGGGTGCAAGTGGTGGGATCCTTAGGTGAGAGTGATCATATTCTCCTGGAGTTTGTTATACAATGGAAAGGAGAAGCCAGGCATAGTCAGACACGCATTCTTGATTTTAGGAGAGCTGATTTCAATAAACTCAGGGAAATACTGGGGGTGATCCCATGGTCAGGAATACTAAAAGAGAAGAGACCTCAAGACGGATGGGACTTTCTCAAAAGGGAGATACTGAAGGCACAATTTCAAACAGTACCAATGAGGAAGAAAAATGGGAGGCGTCTCAAGAAACCAGGATGGCTTTACCAGATGGTAAAGAGCTTTCAACGGAGCTAAGTTTTAAACGGAACATGTATAGGAAATGGAAAAAGGGGGAAATCACCAAAGAAGAATTCGAACAGATAGCGAACACGTGTAGGAGTAAAGTCAGAAAAGCTAAAGCGCAGAATGAGCTCAGGCTTGCTAGGGAGGATAAGAACAATAAAAAGGGTTTTTTTGGGTATGTCCGCAGCAAAAGGAGGAAGAAGGAAATGATAGGGCCACTACGTGGGGAAGATGGCAAAATGCTAACAGGGGACAGAGAAAAGGCAGAATTACTCAACACCTTCTTTGCCTCAGTGTTTTCAGAAAAGGAAAAGGAGGACCAACCTGAGGATAATGGAACAGAGGACACAATAGGGGAAATCCAGCTCAAAATAAGTAAAGAGGTAGTACAGGAATACCTTCTTAATATAAATGAATTTAAATCTCCAGGACCAGATGAACTACATCCAAGAGTATTAAAAGAGCTGGCAAATATAATCTCAGAGCCATTGGCAATAATATTTGAGAACTCCTGGAGAACAGGAGAAGTCCCAGCAGACTGGAGGAGGGCAAACGTTGTTTCCATCTTCAAAAAGGGGAAAAAAGAGGATCCCAACAATTATCGTCCAGTTAGTCTGACATCAGTACCAGGGAAGATTCTAGAGCAGATCATTAAACAGAGAGTCTGTGAACATTTAGAAGGCAATGCCATAATCACAAAAAGTCAACATGGGTTTCAGAGAAACAAGTCATGCCAGACTAATCTGATCTCTTTTTTTGATAAAGTTACCAGCTTGGTAGATGAAGGGAATGCTGTGGACATCGCATACCTTGATTTCAGTAAGGCCTTTGACAAGGTTCCCCATGACATTCTTGCAAACAAGCTTGTAAAATGTGGGCTAGACAAGTTAACTGTTCAATGGATTTGTAATTGGTTGACCGGCCGAACCCAAAGGGTACTCAGCAGTGGCTCCTCTTCGTCTTGGAAAGATGTGACCAGTGGGGTGCCACAGGGTTCTGTCCTGGGCCCAGTGCTATTCAACATCTTTATCAATGACTTGGATGAGGGAATTAGGGGCATACTTATCAAATTTGCAGATGACACCAAATTAGGAGGAGTAGCTAATACCCTAGAGGACAGGATCAAAATTCAGAATGACCTGGAGAGACTGGAGAGCTGAGCCAAAGCTAACAAAATGAAATTCAATACGGAGAAATGTAAAGTACTGCATTTAGGGCAGAAAAATGAAATGCATAAATATAGGATGGGAGAGACTTGGCTGAATGAGACTACGTGTGAAAGGGATCTAGGAGTCCTAGTAGACCACAAGTTGAACATGAGCCAACAGTGTGATGCGGCAGCTAAAAAGGCCAATGCAATTTTGGGCTGTATCAATAGAAGTATTGTGTCTAGATCAAGGGAAGTAATAGTGCCACTCTATTCTGCCTTGGTCAGACCTCACTTAGAATACTGTGTCCACTTCTGGGCACCACAATTCAAAAAGGATATTGACAAATTGGAGCGTGTCCAGAGAAGGGCAACTAAAATGGTGAAAGGTCTGGAAACAATGCCTTATGAGGAGAGACTTAGGGAGCTGAGTATGTTTAGCCTGGAAAAAAGACGGTTAAGAGCCGATATGATAGCCCTGTTTAAGTATTTGAAGGGATGTCACGCTGAGGATGGAGCAGGCTTGTTTTCTGCTGCTCCAGAGACTGGAACACGGAGCAATGGGTGCAAGCTCCAGGAACAGAGATTCCACCTCAACATTAGGAGGAACTTTTTGACAGTAAGAGCTGTTTGGCAGTGGAACGCACTCCCTCGGAGCTGGTGGGGTCTCCTTCCTTGGAGGTCTTTAAACAGAGGCTGGATGGCCATCTGTCGGGGATGCTTTGATTGTGATTTCCTGCGTGGCAGGGGGGTTGGACTGGATGGCCTTCGTGGTCTCTTCCAACTCTGCAATTCTATGATTCTATGATTCTATGATTCAGTCTTGCCCTTCCCTGGAGACCCAGGCAACACCAAACTGTTGCAGCCTGTTCTAGTTTGTGTCTTCTTCCACATACGCCCCAGTTTTCATCTGTGAAATATTGGAAGGTGTGCTCTTCAAATACTGAGGTAGTAGCAAAAGGACACAAGAACTTCAATCTATGCTCAGAGTAAATTAGGAAAAATATCAACAGTTAAGAAAGCTGACAGGAAGAAGATAAATTTAAGAGAAATGTGATGTTGGGAGAAGAGTTCTACAGTGCGCTCGACTCTCCTAACTCTCCTGCAGAGTTAACTGAGTATAAACAACTTCTGCATTTTAAACTCCGGGGTTGTCTAAACCATGAAAATACTCCTCATGGATTGTGAGCAGAATGCTCTCTTAATGGGATTACACATTGTTTCACTGTATTGTAAAGGAGGCCCCCTCCAAACTCCATATCCTCTGCCAGAAAAGCCTTTGCAGCTTTCCCCATATTTTTTTAAAAACAGCGAGGGGTCTGCGCATTCCTGCTCATTGGAACAAGCGACTGAATTGATTAGCTTTGCAAGTATGAACAGATGATTCGTTTGACAAGTGTGGGGATGGAATTTGCTAACAAGGCAAGTGCCCGGAACCACCATGTTGGATTTTTGCCTTAGTGAGTGAGTGCTAAGGTGATAAAATGATGTGTTGGGGTTTTGTTTTGTTTTTTGGCTTTTTTGTTAAGGCAAAAATATCACTTTAGCACACATTGGATATATATTTTTTTTAAGTTTGGCAGTGGCAAATTGAGGTAAGTAAAAAAGCAAGTAATTCACAGGCATGCCCATTTGCACAGTAAATGTGGATAGCTTTGTATGCCTGTGATCGGCAAACAAAAACAAAAACAAAAAACAAAAAAAAAACCCATTAAGGCAAATAGCAGCTGCTGTGAATTGCTATTACAGTTGTCCCTTCATATTCACTGCGGTTTGTTTCCAGAACCCCCGTGGATACCAAAATCTGTGAATACTCAAGTCCCATTATATGCAGTGGCATAGCATAATGGTGTCCCTTATATAATATGGCAAAATCAAGGTTTGCTTTTTAGATTATTATTTTTTAAAGAATATTTTCAAGCCCTGAATACTTAAATCTGTGAATACCAAAACCGTGAATATGGAGGGACAACTGTACTGCGGAGCAATCCAGTTTTTGTTTTTTGTTTTTTGTAGAGATAAGCCCACTGCACTAATGGAAGTAAGGTGAGGATAAAGGGGGAAAGTGAGAGGAAAAACTGGGACAGCAGATAGGGTTGCTATAATTCTTTGCCACAAAACCGGAAGAAAAGTACCCACATTTTGATCGGGAAGGGGGAGGATGGCTTTCTCCCCCCCCCCCAACGGAAGCCTTCCTGCCACTGCGGCTGATTTCTTCCAGGGGACGTGGATGGGCCAGAAGAGCAAAAGAATGCTTTAAGGGGATTGTCTGATAAAGTCCAGAGAGAGAAAATGCCATTTATGTTTTTCCATACCCTGAAATGTTCAGCAAAACTCCAAAGCTCCAATCTAGGCTGTCTGAGCCATGAACAGGGGAGCTACAACGCAATGGTACATTGCAAAGCCTAATTGTTGGGAGCTCTGCAGGTGCTGGAGACTATTAAAGTACAGGACTATACATCTTGCAGAAGACACTGCAATAAAAAAATCTTACTGGCTGAACTGATTAGGTGATTGTGAGCTATCTGAATATTATGCAGGCAGGGCGCCTTCAAAAATGTTGTCCATGACTGGGAACTGAAATAGGTCAAATGTATAGCCAAGTCCAGCTGGGATTCATATTTGTTCACCATCATGAAGTTCTCCAACTTGAAAGAATTCTATGGTGAATTTGCATAATATTTGCATATTTTAGCTGGAGGCAACTGCAGTATGACACATGAGCCATGTACTTTTGACTGCTCTGTGTCAGAAAACACTCTGAAGCAATTGAAATGACATGTGTTGGGAGGTGTAACAAATCTTGCCTTACCAGCTGGATATACCAGGCAAGAGCTTCTGTATTTCCAATAGTTAACATGAAAAAAAAAACATACAATAGCTCGTTAAAATAATCAGATACTGTATTTAGGAACTGTTCTAGTAATTAAAAAAAATGATATGTCACCATTCAGTTTTATATTGGATTAGCAAAAGTACAAACAAATAATGACTCATATTTTAAAAACAATGACATTTAAAGGTTTAGCTGTTTCCCCGAGAGTCTCTTGGATTGCTACTATTATTCACAGTTTGTATGAGACACATTAAAACGTAGATTTTTGTGCAATATCTTTTTACCAGTATCAAAATGTTAGACATCTTTGGATGCATATTTTGCTGTCATGTTTGCCATATTTCTCTTTTTCTTTGGCAAGTCTTTGGCTTTCCATTAGAGTATAACATTTTAAAAAAATGCTCTTCTTCTATCCACATTTTCTTTGAGTTTTTTTTAATGGTGGCAGAATGAGAAGAACCTGAAATGTATTTCAAAGAGTGGCAAATTATTTCAGGATTAAAAAATGGTTTATGAAAAACATTGGGGTGCTTATAAATGTATCCCCTCAAAAAGTATGGAAATTAAGATTTTCTGAAGGAAGCTGCAGAAGAGGACCCGAAGGAAAGCAGGGCTGCCACCACCATTTATGAGAAGCCAGATGGGTAAATAAGAAATTATTCTGGATAAAATCAATGGTAACATCAACTTTTTCCAAGTCTGATTGGGCAAGAGAATGATGTCTCTTTATTCTCTGGTACAGAGCTGGTTTAAAGCACCGGCAGCGTCAGCATCCTCAAGGGGCCCCATCATTGTGGGGGCCCCATAGTAACCCTCCTCCTGCAAAAACATTATTAGTAATAATCTGAATATCCTGTACTGTGAATAGCTTAGGTTGAGTTAGGTTACATTGACCTGAGATAGACATATGGGGCCCCCAAAATAGAGCATTGCAGCCCCCCCAAGAATTTCTTAAACTGGCCCTGCTCTGGTAGCCTTGAAAGCACCAGGTTCCATCTGATCTTGGAAGCTAAGCAGGGTTAGCCTTGGATAGTACTTGAATGACAGACCACCAAGGAATACCACCTGCTGTAGGCTGTATTTCAGAGAAAGGAACTGGCAAAACCATCTTGCCTTAAACAACCCTTTGAAATTAATGGAGTCACCCTAAGTTGACAGGTGACTTGAAGGCAACTGTTGAATGGGAAGAAACCCTGACAGAACTGTTTTTAAAATATTGCTTTTGGGGATGGGTGGTAAAACTTTCCCAATCCCATATTTTCAATCTGCTATATTATTTGGACGTTTCAGGTACCTCCATTTAAGGTTACCAGACTGAAAACTGGAGTTGGCTCCTGTACCTTAAGGGTTGTGAAAATGGAGGAACCTCAGCAAGAGTTGCTTGTTACCCAGTTGGGTGACAAGCAACACCTGATGAAATCCCCTCTTCTACACAACCAGTAAAGGTACAGGAGCTGTCTCCAGTTTTCATTCCGGTAACCCTATGCATCTGTTCATGGCTCCCTTCTGATACCTAAGGGTGGGAGCATGTAAGCAGGGCCCCCTCTAAACAGTAAAAATACCCTTCATGGAAGTTGCTGGGAATCCTACCTGTCGAATCCTGAATTATAACAGTGTAGCGTGATAATATCTTGATCTTTTTATCAGCCTACACTGTTATAGTGCTATTATTCCGCTTTAACTGCTGCAGCTGCCTCCTGTGGAGTCCTGAATTAAAACAGTGTAGTGTGATAATATGTTGAACTTTTTATCACATTACACTGTTTTAGCACTATTATTCTGCTTTAACTGCTGTGGCTGCCTCCTGTGGAATCCTGAATCTTAAACTTTTTATCACACTACACTGTTTTAGCGCTATTATTCCACTATAACTGCTGTGAAGCTGCCTCCTGTGGAATGAATTATAACAGTGTAGTATGATAATAAGTTGGATAAATAATTGTTGTGAGGATATGGAGCTAAAAGCTGTGACAAAATCATGAACATGGTTCAAAACTGATGTAAAAATGAGATTATTTTATTCAGAACAAGGAAAAAAAATTGTCTTCTGCATTTGAGACTCATATGTGTGTTTGCCCTTGTAAGGAGCGATGTGATTGGCTGGCGTCAGGCTGACAACGTCTCCCTCACAGTTTCCAACCAATCACACTTCATCTGTTATTAATGACAGTTCCCCGTTTAGAAGCGGCCCCTAACTTGCGCCGTGTGAACTACTGTGTTGTGTGTAGTGTGTATTTAGTGTACTTTGGGTGTCATTGAAGGAAACCTGAACTGACCGCGCTAGAAAAAGTAAATACTGTATATTTAAAAAACAAAACATTTCCAATTCCAACCAGTCCTCAGTATTAAACTATTTTGTGAGAGCTTCTACACATGCGCCAACTGTCTTCTTCACTATGCGTCACTCGCCCCTCAAAGTAAAAAAAAAGAGAGGGGACGACGACGATTGGTGCGCATGCGCCCGGCCTTTTACGCTTTCCAAGACGTCCTCAAGGACTGCTCGGAGCAGCGCCACACCATTTCCTAGTTCCGATTGGTTATTTGTCACTTGGCGTACAGCGTTCTGATTGGGCCTGGTGACCTGTCAAGCAATGGTACAGGTATCCGCCTACTAACATTTCACCGATTGGCTGACAGCGGCCTCCTCCGCTTCTTCGTCCTCTGGTTGGCCTTTGACTGCCTCAGCTCCCTCCCTCCGAAGGGGATGGTGGGGGGAGTTCTGACGGCGTGAAGAACGTAACAGGCCGAGCCGCTCCCCTACGGTTAAACAAAAAATAGTCCCATGGCTGACGGTTCTCTGAGCTTGAAAAGGATGTAAATAGAGGAGCGGGGAGGCCGGGTTCTCACATATCCTTTTCCCGCCTGCCTATATATATGGTCAACGGTGGTAGCAACGGTTTGTGAGGGAGTGGCGGAGGGATACGAAAGTAGTGTGTGTGTGAGATGAACAATCTCTTCGCTCTCCTGGAAGGGAGATAGTGGAAGTAGTTCCGGCTGCGCTGAGGACGCGTCGCCTAAAAATAGCGCCCCGTGGATATCCGTGCGCCTGTGTCAGCGCCTCAGTTGGGGAGGCGGCGGTGGTGAGGGGTGAGTAAGGGACGGTGTCTGAGGGGAAGCGGTGGGGTTTAGGGGAGAAAAAGCCACAGCCAGAAGAAGCTGTAACGAAGTGTGTGTGTGTGGCAGGTTATATCCTCTCCTCATTTCTTCCCCCCTCAAGTTAGGGTGACGGAGTTAAGGCTCCCCCCTTCCTCGGCGGTAAGAAATAAGGCGAAGTCCCCTCACTTCCCTTCCAAATACTTGACATAGCTTGAAATAGAGAATTTTTTTATTTTCCCTCCCTCTAGTTTTCTCTGCTTCTGGTTGGTATGCGTACAGACGTGCGTGGCTGTACACGTGTTGGCATGCGTGTTTGCTCTGTGGAGCGATGATGTCAAGGTTTGTGTGTGTGTTTGCAAGTGTTTGAGAGAAAATTTATTTCTCTCTCTCTAGTTTTCTCTGCTTTTGGTTGGTATGCATACACGTGCCCGCGCTTACAGACGTGCGTAGCTATACACGTGTTGGCATGCGTGTCTGCTCTGTGGAGCGATGATGTCAGTGTGTGTGTTGTGTTTTGTTTTTTAACTAAGAATGGCGGTAAACGAGAGCGCGTGTGTCTCCGTATTATTATTACTACTACTACTATTATGTCTATTATTACATTTATTTGTATAGGCTTTACGTAGCGCTTTACAGAGGAGAAAAACAACAATCCCTGTCAACGGCGCACAATCTAAAACCACGAACATAAACATAAATTCTTCCAAGGTGGTGCTTTTTATCTGTTCTTTTAAGACTGGGAGGAAGAAAGTCACTTTTTTGGTTTTTTTTAAATAAAAAAAGCAGAGTTTGGAGCCCCAGAAGAGAAAACAAATGGCTGAAAAAGTAGGGATGTGGTGCTTTTGCTTCGAGAATGGTGTTTTCCTGCTTCTTTCCAGACCTCTCTGTTTTTTTTTTAAACCCCTTGAACTTAACTGAGGGTGGGGAGGAAATAATAATAATAATAATAATAATAATAATACTGTAGTAAGAAGAAGAATATTTTTAACAACAACAATAATAATATTTTTTGGTCTTATTTCCTGCTTTTCTTGCAAGGCTGATCCAACATAATGAGAAAGGCACTTTATTTTCCAAACATTTTTCTGCAACCTGGTTTGTTGGAGCTTAATTACCATTTAATTTAATTTAGTTTAATTTTTTTTTGGAGGCAGTGTGGTTATGGGGTAGGAGACTTAGGAGGGAAATCCGTTTAAAAAAACTAATAGAGAGAATCCTTTCCTTGATGCATCCTTAACAGCAAGAGAGAGGTGATTTTGTGGAGGGAGAGGAAGGAAGGATGTAGGCAGAGTTCTTGTATACAAAATCATGTTTCTTCTCATTGACTGCTAATTAGTTCACATGCTTTCTTCACATCCTCTCCCCCCCCCCATTAGTGTGTGAATTTCAGAAGTGTTAGTTATTAATTCGGTGTTTGGGGCTAAGGTTTTAGAGGCCAGCAGCCTTCCCTATCCCCCTTTTTTGCATGCTTGTAGTGTTAAATCCTTAGATGTAAGGTAAGATTGTTAGGCAAAACAGTGCATTTCTTGCATATTCTATATCCCAATTTTGTGTGTGTGAAGCATGGATGGGCATTTGTGAAACAGGTATAGAAAGCATAATAGGTGTGTTTTGTGTGTGTGTGTGAATAGCAGGAGGGTTTTTGTGTGTATGTAGAGACCAGGCCTTCAGGAGCTAACTTCATTATTGCTAATATAATGGAAGAGATGTTTGTCTCATCTGGGTTGTGGAGAGAGAGGGAATACACTGCTGCTTTTGCTTAAATTTGAGAGAGCTCTCTTTGACTAGTGTCAGATTTTGCTGAAAATACTTATCCACCTTCAGGAAGATCAATACAGATACTTGTTCTAAAAGAAGGCATGGGGAAGACAATGGTGGAAACAGTTCCTCATGCTTGCCAGGCAGTTTAATTTTTTTTACTTCATTGCTGTATAAAAAGTTTGGATACTGTTGACAAATTTAAAAAGGAAAGGTATTTCTAAAAAGGCAAATTATGCTTAAACTTTTTTTTCTCTGAAGGAAGAAATAAGTCACAAGGCAATAGAGTTCTTTCTGTCTCTGCAAAATGGCAGTTCTCAAGGTTCATATTGAGGTTAGCTGAGTTTTTGAAGCTCCACTTTTCAAAACACTCTTTTCTGTTTATATAGGCACCTTGCTGGTGATAAGGAAACCCAAGTGTTTAGCAAATGGTTCATTTTTTTCTTTCTAATGATATATTGGTAGGTGTTCTTTGCTTTGTTTGAATGTGTGGCATATAAAATTGACATAAAATTGATGTGAGAGTCTCTTAAAACCTTGTAAAAGAAACATTTTTCTTATGAAGTTCTTAGAGCAAACCATAGGAAGTTACTAAAAAGGAGAGTTTTAATTTTTTTTTTAGAAAAATAGAGAAGTCTCCATACATTGTTTACACAAAATAAATGTATATCATATTTATCATACAGGGGTTGTAACATAAAAGATCAGTTCTATCCAAATGTATTTTCCATAATTCACCATCTGTCAACAGAGCTTATTTATTGTTGAATGCAACAGAAATTAGTTATACACTGAGAGAGTATGTGAATAAGATTTTAGAACCCATGCTCTCCACAATATTCTATACTATAAAAAATTGGTACAAAAGGATATGGTATATAACACCTTCAGAGAATTTGACCCATCAAATGAGATTGGCTAAAGGTCAAACTGAAGTATGTGCTTTTAGCATAATATGGTATCCTTTTGTAAATTTTACATCACTTGAATGATGTGCCTTTTCTAAAAGTATCTGTCCTCTTGCCAAAACATTGTATGCTACTTTAAAAAACGTGTTCTAGCTAAAAAAAAAAAAAGCACAAAAGAAATGTGACCTGGCTTCCTTTACTCAGGGGTTATGCTTAGAAGAGCTTAGTAAATTACAAGTACATGTTATTTAGATATTCCAGATTTATATTTAATAATGAGAGTTTGAGAGATAGCATGCCATGTTTCCAAGATTTCTTAAGAGTGTGCTTTGCTGTCTTAGTGGCAGCTAGTTTTTAATATGCAACTTAAAGGAATAGCAGCCTTTATGGCTTTAAATATTATTGTTTGTTCCATATCTACATGAGAACTGTAAGATTTTCTTTTCTGTAGCAAGCTTGCTCATTTTAAGGCTAGTTAATATGCAGACTAAAGAAGTAAATAAACCACTTGGTATTTATAGCTAATCCAGAGTAGACACCTACTGAAAACTATGATTCTGATACTAAATTTCAGTGGTGTTGTATATAATTTGGAGATTTGCAAAGTATTGGAGCAGGGGCTCTAAAGTTAGTTTATTTAATTGAATCTACTGTAGAGAGAATGGGTGAGGTAAAGGAAGGGTTTTCCTGCTCTAGATTGTATGTTTTCACTTGGAAAATATGTTCAAGGGCTGCTTATCATGAAAGTAATTATTATTAAGTAAATGTTGTTTATGTATTGAATCTATAATTGAATCTTCCACCTTTCTGCCAAGGTGAGAGTCAGGGTGGTTTACAATAATTTGAAAAAGATTAAGCTAAAACATTAATTTACAAAGGTTAAACAAAGAATTAAATAACATTATTTAAAATATGATTAAAACACTTAAAAGATATTTTAAAACATAATTTGATATAAAAGATTAAAAAATACAGCACAACACTTTTCATACACACTACTACTCCATAATTAAAATTCAAAGGTCTGCCTGAATAAAAACATCTTCACCTGAAAGAGAGCAGGGAGGGGACCAACTGAACCTCCTGTGGAAGGGAGTTCCACAGTCTGAAAGCAGCCATGGGGAAGGCACTCAATCATGTCCTCACCAAATGCACCTGTGAAGGTGGGAACGGAGAGATATTAAAGGTCACACTGGCTTCTATAAGTTGATATGGTCTTTCAGATAGTCTGGACCCAAGCTGTGTAGGGCCTTAAAGGTCATAACCAGCACTTTGAATTCTGCCCAGAAACGGAGCGGTAACCAATGGAGCTATTTCAGTTATGGCCTAAAATGGCTTTTAAAACTGGCATACATGTAATGCCATTTGGAGTGAGGGAATGTGCAACATTTTGCAAAGCTTGAGGCGCCTTAGAAGTGTGCCTGCTGTCTCATTAGAAAAAGTTAGCAGTGTTATGAGTACTGCCTAATTGGTCTTGGCTCCATCTTTAGTGAAGTAAAATTGGCAAAGGGATTGTGAAAGGTTGTGGGGGTAAGAGCGAGGGAATGACAACAAGAAATATAAGGAAATGAAGTGACAAATGCTCAATAGCATTTTTAACAGCATAGGCTTAAAAACTATTGGTAGTTCCCATTAGATTGTGTGTATTGTGTGCTTTCAAGTTGTTTCTGACATGTGATAATCGTCAGGCAATCTTATCACAGGGTTTTCTTGGCAAGATTTCTTCTGAGGGCACTTGCTATTGCTATGCCCTTCTTCTGAGGTCGAGTGTATAAATGGCCCAAGGTGGATTTCCTTGGCTGTACGTGGACTTAAATTCTGGTCTCCCAGCACCCTAACCCAGCACTCCACTAGTGTAGACCCATTAAATAGGTTGAAAAGACACAAGTGTCAACTTATCATCCAGCAATTAATAAGTGCGTCCATTATAGTTGAGCCTACAAATTAGAGTTAGGCCAGAGTAAATTTGGCAGGTAATTGGGATTTTTGTTAAGGCTTCTGGTCTGAGGAACATATTAATTTAACATGGTTTTCATTAGTGTTTTGAAGCAGCTGTATCTTTTTTGTTATTCTAACTGTTCAATAGACTTAATCTGAAGCTTCTAAAGTTGGTTAAGCTTAAGCTTCTAAAGTTGGTCCCTTAATGGGGCTTGTTGAGGAAGCG
Source organism: Gambelia wislizenii (assembly GCA_030847615.1). Classification (NCBI taxonomy): domain Eukaryota; kingdom Metazoa; phylum Chordata; class Lepidosauria; order Squamata; family Crotaphytidae; genus Gambelia; species Gambelia wislizenii. The sequence continues at coordinate 14,849,768 of JAUMIR010000009.1, read as the reverse complement.
CATTGGTTAATGTAAATCCACAAATACAGAACAATGCTGTGAGAGAAGAGATTTGTTTTCTCCTTCTGTGCAACATGAGTTCTCTCATCTCTGTCACCTTCATAGTTAGCACTTTCTGTTGTATGTGTAAAAGAACTTGATAGTGAAAGGTATTTTAAGCATATGATTTTGACATGCCAAATAGACTTAAACTTAAAAATCACACTTCATATGTTTGAAACTGTGGAATGACTGGTACACATTTTTTATTTAGTATACATTTTATTTGTGTATTCTGTAGTCTTGTAGCAAAATGATACATACTCTATTCTGTCCACTTGTGTAATTGAAGTAAAGAAATGTCATACTGAGTTGCTGAGCTGTCAATAGCTCAAGCATGTTTTTATCTGTCTCTAGCAGCTGCCTAAAATTTTCCTGAATCTAGCAGATGGCTACTTCCAAATGAATAGATTTATATTGTTTCTGTTATGAGACAGTTGTGTCTTATATTTCCATTGTTTTGAGTTATAGTAAATATCTGTACATGGCACTAAAGCATACATTGCTGCTCCCTCTTAATCTTGTATGGTTATGGGGAGAAATTCAGAAGGTTTACTTCCATTTTCATCAGCAGTCTGCTGTGTGTTCCTGCCAAACTGTGGTTAATTTGAACTATGGTTTGTGAAGATAATTAACTTTAAGCCACAGTTTATGAATGTGGCTTGTTTCTACGAAGACTAACCTCAGTTTATGGTATGAACACAGTGCTAAGCTTTTGTTACTTTAAAACAGGCAGAAGCTTCTGATGTCTTTGTGGCTTTGCTGGTAGAGAAGGCCCGAGGGAGCACATGAGCCCAGATCTTGCTGCAGTTTATTCTTATCATTCTAAATCTTTTGCTCAGTTAGCATTTTATTTGTTTTTAAAATGTATTTAATTTTATAAAGCATTTATATCCCATTCTTTAGTCAGGAGGGATGAAGCCATTTACAAATAAATAAAAAGATAGTCCCTGCCTTCATGTTTCACAACACAAGGAAAAGGGACAGGGATAGACAAGGAGAGGGAGGGGAAGGAGGAAAGAGAACCCAAGCACCAGAGCTTAATTTTATAGGATTCTTGTAATAACAGCTGTGATGGAACTGGGTGGTCCACAGTTCAAAAACAGGCCACTGACAGGTTTTTCTCTTTCCCAGAATCATCAAGAAGACCAAACTAATTCTGTTTGCATAGACTCTTATTTTGAAACTAAATTACATTTTGAAACATGTTGTTCATTCAACATATTTCTAGACATTTAAAAAAAAATTGGAAAAATATGGGATGGATTGAAGAGATATAGGTTGTTCAGCAAATATTTAGGAATGGTATACCAACTGCCTTTGGTTTAACCTTTCTTCCCCTTAAAACCATTTGAATATTTTGAATAATTCTGATCACAACAATATGAACAGCCAAAATTCCTTTTTAGTTTGTGTTTAAGACAGTGGCTCTTAACCATTTCTTTACCAGGGCCCCCCTTTAAATACCTTTTGTTGCCACAGACCCCCCAAGACTTAACTCAAGATTTAAAACAATAATAATAATAATAATAATAATTAATAATAATACAATTACACCATCCATTAAACCTTCCCTCAGAGGCACTGGAGGGGGAGGGAACACTTTTCTCCTGCTTCTTCCTGCAAGTTTGGGGCTGGGGCAGATTGAATGACAGTGCACAGGGCCAGCCAGCCAGCTTTTGCCTTGGCTCCTGTCACAAGGCTGCTCCACTGCAGGGAGGAGATGGGGTAAGCAGCTTTCAAGCCTTTGTGGACCCCTTCTGAAGACATCACAGCCCCCTAGTTTAAATCACTGGTTTAAGCGGTTTTCTAAGTATCAAACTAAATACAGCCATACCAAATTGTACACTTTTGATCTGCCTCAGTCAGTCGTTTCATGGGTAGTAAGTGCAACTGTTGTGAACTGCATATATGAGAAGACAACTGATTTTAGCTTTCTGAATTTTTGAATATAAACTCATAGAATAGAAACTTGCATTTATACATATTTTTAACTTATCTTTTTGGGCTTTTGTGCCTTAAATACTATTTAAGGGAAGCTTGAATTGACCCAAAGTAGTTGTATCCTTTGAACACTCATAAGTGACAATATGATGTTGAACAAATTTGTTGGTCTTCCAGTTACTGACTGGAAAAGGTTTGTTCCTCTGACTTTTAAGAAGTGTTGTGACATCATGGCTGTTGTCTGACATTTTGACTTCAAAAATGAGTGTGAGGGTGTTTGTGGATTGGTGGAATAGAGAAGGCATCAGAACCATATCTCTGAGGAATTGACCTGCTGAAAAGCAAATTGCTGGGAGCTAATTATTTGTGTATATTATTGCTTTTGTGTGCTCTTAAATGCCTTGCTTGGGGAGAAAAAGTTGATATGGCATGTATGCAAACCATGCTCCTGAAGTCAGTTGTGCGATCTAGAGCTTGTATATTAATGTTCCCTCACGTTGATTCAGGAGAAGTACATCAAGCAATGTAATGACTTGTTTCTCTTCATGGAATGTGTTCTGGTAAAATACAGCTTGAACTGAAGGTTTACTCAGCTTTTCCTATATTATGTGTAAATTTGTCAAACTGCCATTCAGTCAGCAGTATATTTTGTTGTATCTTTATGTGGTAACTTCATTCGCTTGTGTTTTTTATCTGAAGGACTTGGGCATGTCCTGTTTTCAGTCCTGTATTATTGTGATAGGCTTGTTATGGGAGATTACTACTTCCTGAGTTTTCCTTAAATAAGACTTCCTGAAGATGAGCATGTAGATGAGCATCTAATTTAGAACTGTAGCTGGCATAGTATCTGATGAATGAGTAAAATATAGCAACAGTTGAAAACAAATGCTACACCATAGCAGTGATATTCCTGTGCCTACTATGCAGTGAAATGAAGTTATTATTAGTGCATCTACAGTATTCTTGAATTAGTATATGCTTCATTTCCTTCTCATCTGTACAGTATTGGAAAGAGTAAAAGCTGTTCTTTAGGTGCCAGATTTGCTTACTTAAACCTTAACTTTGGATTTGTTTGCATTCTCTTGGGAGTTAAAAAGATTTTGTAGTGATTCTTACTACAAAGAATCATTTCTTATTTGCCAGATTCACATACTAGAGGAAAAATTCTGGCAGACACAGATACCACTGGTGGTATTCACACAAAACAATGTATGGATTTTTGTTTGGGTTTTGAAAGGTAAACATACAGTTAATTGTCAGGTTCAGCATGTAGTGGCTGACAATTCTGGCAAATCTGAAAGCATAGATCTCCTCCTTTCATTTGTTTAATTTTCAACCATGTTACATTGCTAAGAGATTAATTGAAGGGACTTTAATGTCTATAAAACACTACTTTAAATGGTTATTGTGTTGTGCTCACTTGGAATTCCATAGTGGTTGCTGCTAATAGCATTTGCTGTTATCTTTTGCAACACAGAATGATTGTGAAATATTTATCAGAGATAGAATGCCATGCTGTAAACATAATCTTTTGAAAGCTACCACACTTCTTATATTCACAGATAGTTGGGTTATATCTGTTTAAGCCTACATTATTAGGAATACCCCTTCTTGTTAAACTTGAATGAGGTCTGACCTCTGAGCCTGGAGATCAGAGAGTAACAATCTGCTCCTTCAGTATGTTTGGTTTTCTACTAGTAACAAGAAAATACTATTGAGTTTCCTCCTGTTATGCCTGTAATCTGGTTGTACATGTGTGCCCATGGAGATGGATATTTATATTATTTCAGACAGCACTAGGGTTTTACTGGACTCCTACAACTGAATCTTATGCACATTTACTCATAAATCAGCTTCACTATGCTTAATGTGGCATATTCTCAAATATTTATAGAGTTGCAGCTCTAATTATTTCCAGGTACATTTATTTCTGCTCACACATTACCATATTGTTTGAGGAGGAATGGTGTTTAAGGATTAAATTTAGTGAATGTTGTAAGCTGTCCTAGGTTTACAGGGTGTTGTATTAAATAAGTAAGCCAGTGCTTTTTCAGTAAATTATTTTTTGATAGTGGCTGGCAAAACAGCAATCTCGTCTTGAATAATAGTAGTGTTAACTTCCCAGTTGATGTTGTTAATACATGTTAATCATGCATAAGCTGCCTTTATAGTGCTTTAGCTCAAACTTTTGACTTTATTGCATTCATACATTACTTTGTGCAGTCTTATCCCCTAGCCATCTGTTGTGTAAAATCATGTGTCCAGATTTTTAAGTCTTAGGTTCATGAGATACATGTTTATCATGGAAATGCATTTGTTCTATCTGCATTTGTATTACTGTATCAGAAAGAGATAAAGATGATGGGAAGAAGAAGTTGATATCAATGAAATCAATCCTGTACAAGAATGATTACCTTAAATCTGAGTGTGTCTAAAGATATTACATTGCCCACAGTGCAAAAGTTTGCATTTATCATTTAGAGGAGTGTACTTGAAGTTCCTGAACTTGTTTTTGTACAAAATTTCTCCAGAAAAGGACAAATTTGTGTGTCATTGAGGCCACACTGAGCAGGAAGTTGTGCACAACAGGAACAGTTCCCCCTATCTTTCTGATAGAGAGAACAAGAGGACAGGAAGTCCTTGGCTCTGGAGGCACATTTTGTTTCAGAACCACTTCAGTAGTGAACACATGGCTATGGAGAAGGCTGCAGGTCCATCCCTACATTGCCCGCCCACCGCCCTCCTTAGCTCCTGGGCCTTAAAGGCATTCCAAGTTCCTTGGCAGTAAGGCTTGGGGTCCTTCAGTTAAGACCATCCCTTTTTCCAAGGTCAGTATTAATAGAGAACACAACTCTTTTCTATCAAGAAGAGCTGAGGGTTTGTGGGTTTATTTGAGATATGTAACTTGAAGTCATTTGAATCACATTCCATTGAAATTGGAAGTTTTCATATTTTTTGGGTTGAGATGTGAATATGTATCGGTACTAAAATATAATAACTCTGTGTGTGAAAATGTGTGGGGATGAGATTATAATAAACAGGATTAAATAATATTAATCCAGTTTCATAATTGTATGGACTAAAAACTCAATCTTGGGAAATAGGTTTTTTGGTTATCTGAAGAAGACATCTGTCTCTAGTAAACTAAAATTAGTTTTAGTAGGAGATTCCTAGAGTGCAAATATGGCAGAGTAGTACAGTACCAGCCTTTCCACTTCCTGGAGCAACTTCAGATTGTGAAGAAGAATGTGGAAAAGGGATTAGTTCAGATGAACTACGTGATGCCGTTGTAATAGCCAGAGCCATTCCCACAAATAATAGATGGTTAATAATAATAATAATAATAATAATGATAGCAACAACTCTCATGTACACATACACACCCTGACAAGATCAGTTGCTTGCGTACAGTAGGTCAAAATTAGTTTTCCAAAGCTAAAAAGAGCACTTGTTTTCAGGCAAGGATCCAGAATCACTTAGAGCAGTGATTCCCAAACTTTTGTCCTCCAAGTATTTTGGACTTCATCTCCCAGAAGTCCTAGTCACTTTGGCCAACAAGGTGGGAGATGAAGTCCAAAACAGGTGGAGGACCAAAGTTTGGGAACCACTGGCTTAGAGCCTTTCAAGTTAAATGATGTCTTTCGTAGGAGGAAAAAGGAAAAAAATATTTTATTTTAATAGTTTAAAATCTTTCTAAACACGTATTCTTTTCTGCCTTCCTGGAATCCTGACAGCATGGCCATATCTGTATGCAGTGGCAAATCAGAATTTTAGAGAATTTTGGCTAGTGTTCTAGATGTGTTCCAGATGTGTTAAAGATTTGTTCTGGTGAACATGGCCCCTTGCTTGCTTATTTCTATGACAAAGAGCAGTTAAGCTTTTCAGAATCAGAAAGTTTACAATGTGGTCTAAAGTAGGAGTCCTAGTTTACGCAAAATTAAGACTAAAATACCTGGTTTGTGATTCATCCACATGCAACATGTTAAAGCTACATGAGAATTACAATATTTGTTTCTGGCTTATTGGATGAAAATGTACTCACTGCCTGTGATAGGAATTAACTAATTACAATCAATTAAGCTATTAAGTTGGAAATGTTATAACCAAAAGGATCCACTTCATTCTAGAATTAAGTAATTAAATGTGAAACAGTAGTGAAGGTCCAACAGATTGTATATTTGCTAGCTGGCTCTTTCTCCAAAGCATATTTCTGTTGTTCTCTCCTCTTGTTCTCTCTTTTATAAGTATGTATTTATTTTTGTTAGTCTCTCAGGATTGGTAAATTGAAATGTTTAGGCCACAGTTTTCAAGCCTTTTACGCAAGCATATTTCCAGTGGAATGGATTGTGGGCCTTTTGATCTTAAGGGCAACTCACTGTCTCAGCTTAATCTTCCTCGCAGGAAGTGTTGTGCATGGGGAGAAAGATAACCATATATGCTACTTTGAGCTCATTGGAGAAAGGTGGGGTATAAAGATAAATAAGCACGTTTCTCCGAAGAGGAATTTCCCCCACAAAGTACCTTAAGGAGGATTTCAAGGCAGTGATAATTGCAGCCTGCTCAGACTAAATGATGGATTAAAAATATAGGTTGACCCTTGTTTTTGCGGGATCACTACTCACAGTTTCAATTCCTCAAGGTTGAAAATCCTCCCAATCATTTGCTCCCTATGTGTAAATGACCTGGCAGATGGTCTACCCATGCCCTCATATACCCGGAGGAGCCATGCTGGCAGGGGCCAGGAGGGAGGTGGCAGTCGTGGTGAAATGAAACAGCTGTAGTGAGGGTAAGATTGGGAGGCTGGGTGGGGAGGAGCAGGAGGCTGGCCTCTCTGGGCAGACAGAAGAGTTTGCCCCTTTCCTCCGCCTGGAATGGCATGGTAAGGCTTTATGGGCAGGTGGAAGAATTCACCCCTTCCTCCGCCTGGAAAGGCATGGCAAGGCCAGCCGTGCCTCTCTGGGCAGGCGGAAGGGTTCATGCTTTTCCTCTTCCAGGAGAGTCATGGTAAGGCTGTTTGCGCCTGTCTGGGCAGATGGAAGGGCTTGTCCCCTTTCTCTGTCTGGAAAGGCACGGTATGGCTGGCCACACCTGTCTGGGCAGATGGAAGAAATCGCCCCTTCCTCCACCCAGAAAGGCAAGATAAGGATGGTTGCACCTCTCAGGACATACCGCCAGTGGGGAGATTAGGCAAAGAGATCCTGGGCACCAGCAAGGCAGTGGAGGGGTGGATTTGTTGCTGGGGAGAAGGCACCTCCCTGCCCTGCTTTCCCCTGGGTGATGAAGCACAGTTAGCTGGGAAGAATCCACCCCACTGCCCCACTTATCCCCAGGCAATGAAACATGGGGCAGCAGGTGAGCACAGGGGCGGGGGATAGCAAATACTTTTGCTGTTACCCATGGTTTCATCACATATCTGTGTAGAGTCCTGGAACATATCCCCCTCTGGATATGGGAGTCAGCCTATACTATATCCAGTGAAGAAATGCATATGTGTGTGTGCCCTCAAGTCACCTGTTGATATATGGTGACCTCATGAATTTTGTAGGGTTTTCTTAGGCAAGGAATACTCAAGTGGTTTTGTGAATTCCTTCCTTTGAAATATAGCCTACAGCACCTGGTTTTTGTTGGTGGTTTCCCATTGAAGTATGAACCAGAGCTGAGCTGACTCTGCTTAGCTTCCATGATCAGATGGGATCTGGTGCCTTTAGGGTATTTAGAATCCATTTATCATAAGTATGCCTAATTAATTTCACCAGACTTCTCAGAGCTTTTCAGAACCTTAAATTGATCAGGATCTGATTTAGCAGGACTTCTGAGTGAGGACTGATGTCAGATTGACATTTCTGCATGAACTCTACAACAGGGGAAGCTTAGGTGGTAAAATAGCTGGCTAGGAGGCATGTTCAAGCCAGTGAAAACTGTCTCCAGGCGAGAGGGTGTGCGATTACCCACACATGCTCTGAAACGCTGCTCTTGCAAGGAGACGATTGATTTTAGTGGTTGAGAGTGGGTTGAGTGACGGGGTGGGACGGGATCAATGTCAAGTTCAAGCCTCTTAAGCAAGCCTTTAATGGACACTGGACCTGGTCCTCACTTAATCACATCTTAATTATTTAATTTACAATTGAAGAGAGATCTTCTGATTGGCAGTGAGATTAAAGCCTTGGTGAGTTGTGGTCTTTTTGTAAACGAGGGAGAAAAGAAAGATTAACTATGAAATTTTAGTTTAAAAGCAAAAAAGCGTAATAAGATTGTGGCTCAACAAAATTATAACGGATAAAGCAGACAGTAATTGTAAAAGAAGATTTCTTATTTTGTTTTTGATGAATGCACTTTGAGAATATTGAAGCTGACTGTGCAAAGAGACCAGACCTCCATGGAAATGTGGATTTGTTTATTTTAAAAGGAAGTAACCAATTGGTGGTAGTAACAAAATAAGAAGAAAAGACCAAGAATAACCAGACAGTGTTACTGGAACTACGAAAACTGTATTAGGACTAAATTGTTAACTTAATGGAAAGGCAACTTAGGAAAAAAAAAGAGAGGCTTGTTTTATATTGTTAGCCCTGTAACTATTGTATCTTTACTTTGGATCTACTGAATATGGCAACTGTTTAAAAAACAATGAAAACTATGGGAATGAGGAGGGGGTCTGCAGACCAGCCTCCAGAAAGGGCAAGTTCTCCAGAAATTTTACAGAAGCTATTTGAAGAGATTAGATCTATGAGAAATTATATGGTGGGATGTCTGGGTGTGGAAAATGCTGGATTGATGCCTTTGCTTCATGCTCCAAGGCAGAGAAAGCTAAGCAGCAGAACCCTCCCCAGACAAGGAAGAGAGTGAGTGATTGCCCACACATGCTCAAGAGAGGAACCACTGAATTAGTAGCAGTCCGAAGTGAGTTTTGAGAAGCAGGGACCTCCAGGAGAAACACCAAGCTCAGGCTACTAAGCGAGCTCTAATAAGACACTGGACCTGTGAAGTCTCTCACTTTCTTAAACACCCTGAAGGATTTAATTTAAAATGAAGGTTCTTCCCTCAGGGAAGTGAAAATAAAGCTCCAGTGATTTTCTTTCTTCTGTAAACAGGATCTGAAACTTAAGCTAAAAAAGTAAAAAGTAAAAAGCTTAAAAAGATGTTTCAGAAACTTGTATGAAGTATAGAAGAGACAACAACTTTAAAAGATGCAATGCTGTTTATTTTGCCATTGCATGTTTTTTCAGAATACTGAATATAATTAAGTAAAGACTCTACTCCTCTATGAGAACTTTTTTTTTATTTTAAAGAAGATAAGAGTGAAAATAACCAGACTGTGACGTTGGAACTGTGGAGACATCATGGGGTCTTAAAACCTTAGAGACTTGTCTTCTGCTTTTAACGCTGTAATTGCTGGATCTATAGAAAATGGAACATTCGTCAGGAATTTTACAGAAGTTGTTGGAAGAGATTAGGTATTTGTGAAATGAATTTACGGAACTGAAACAAAAATTAACAAGATTGAAAGAGGGACCGAAAGAAGATTGGATAAATGAGGCCAAGGAATTTAAAGAAGTAGTGAAGGAATTTCCTGAGACTATGTAACAAAGTGAGGATAGAGCAGAAAGTTTGGACATAAAGAAGGAGAAGGAAATTGACCTGGTTAAACCAGTTTTGATAAACAAAGAAGTGGAAATGTGTACAGAAGTCCAGCTTGAGTTGATTGATGAATTGGCTGTCAAACTGGAAAAAAAAAGTTGAATATGGGGATGATGTTAACATATGTTGAGATATAAGAATGGACAAAATTCTTTGGATGGGAGAGATGGAAGCTGTTGTTGATGAGGTGAAATTCTGGAATGGAAAAAATGTTTTGCTCACACAGGTTTCATTTCAGACAATGGCTGTTTTGATACTTGATATACCAATTAAACAACGGCAAGGGGAAGTAACAGTCTGTAAGGCATGGGGAAAAATCAAGAGTCATAGAATCATAGAATCATAGAATTGCAGAGTTGGAAGAGACCACGAGGGCCATCCAGTCCAACCCCCTGCCACGCAGGAAATCACGATCAAAGCATCCCCGACAGATGGCAATCCAGCCTCTGTTTAAAGACCTCCAAGGAAGGAGACCCCACCACGCTCCGAGGGAGTGCGTTCCACTGCCAAACAGCTCTTACTGTCAAAAAGTTCCTCCTAATGTTGAGGTGGAATCTCTGTTCCTGGAGCTTGCATCCATTGTTCTGTGTTCCAGTCTCTGGAGCAGCAGAAAACAAGCCTGCTCCATCCTCAACGTGACACCCCTTCAAATACTTAAACAGGGCTATCATATCGCCTCTTAACCGTCTTTTTTCCAGGCTAAACATACCCAGCTCCCTAAGTCTCTCCTCATAAGGCATTGTTTCCAGACCTTTCACCATTTTAGTTGCCCTTCTCTGGACACGCTCCAATTTGTCAATATCCTTTTTGAATTGTGGTGCCCAGAGCTGGACACAGTATTCTAGGTGAGGTCTGACCAAGGCAGAATAGAGAGGCACTATTACTTCCCTTGATCTAGATACTGTACTTCTATTGATACAGCCCAAAATCGCATTGGCCTTTTTAGCTGCCGCATCACACTTGTGGTCTACTAGGACTTCTAGATCCCTTTCGCATGTAGTCTCATTCAGCCAGGTCTCCCCCACCCTGTATCTATGCATTTCGTTTTTCCGCCCTAAGTGCAGTGCCTTACATTTCTCCGTATTGAATTTCATTTTGTTCAAATATAAAGTGAAGATTAAAGAGTGTTAAAAGTCTTAAATTGGTTGGATAACTATGGTGATAATGCATTGGTGCATAATGGGAAGATATATAGTTAAAGCGATTGAGACTGGGGTTATGCCATAAAATTATTTTTCCCCCCAAAATTATGTATAGTTGTTGTACAGTAGCACCCCTGTATCTGTGGGGGATTGGTCCCGGACTCCCTGCGAATGGTGAATTCCGTGGATAATAGCAAACGCCATCCACCATCCCACCGCTGCATGATTTCTCCTTCCCTCTCCCTTCGCCCTGCCATGACTGGAGGTCTCCCGGGAGGAGGGAGAGCGCAGGTGTGATAGCTCCTGCCCCCTTCCTCCTCTGCCTCACTGTAGCCCCGCTGTGAACGGAGCCATCCCAGGGGAAAGGAGGGGGAAGCAAGATCTTTCCTCCTTCCTTCCCCCATCACCAACTGTGGATGATTGAATCCATGGTTGGTGAATCAGCATATATGGGGGTGCTACTATATAATGTTCTGGTTGTAATATATGGATGGATTAAGGGAAATAAATTGCTTAAAAGGTATAAAGGGATTTTAGATGTTGGTGGGAATATGTGTGTAGAGATATTTTATTATGTGTGGTAGAAATATGGATTTAAACATATAAGAAAGATTCATGGAAGATGATGGGAAAATTTTAACACCAAATAAGATAAAGGAATGCATGTTGGAGTTGTTAAAAGTTGAATTTGATTGAAAAGGTTGTTAGTGATAGATTTAAGAACTGAAACCCAAAAATGAATTGGTCATTTTTGGTTTTGGTAATTAATGAGATTAGGTTATAGGAGGAAGAGAATAGTTGTATTTCTAGATAGGGAGCTATGTAATTATGTAACTGCTATAAGGAAGATTGGAAGTCTTCTTTTTCACCTTTCACTTTTCATTCTTTTTTGTTTTTCTTTTTTAATCGTAAGTTTAATTTCTGTTTTATTGTGTTTTTAATATATATATATATATATATATATAGAGAGAGAGAGAGAGAGAGAGAAACAGTTGTTAAAATGAAAGAGGAATTGAAATAAAATCTGAAAAAAGATGTTTAGGGAATTAAAGATACAGTAAAGCAATTGGCTGCAGATGTAAAATTAATGAATGATAAAGTGGAAATTTTGGAAAGCGAAACTGAAATTATAGAGAGAGATGGAAAGGGATTTGAACTATTGGGCATTGCTGGAATTGAGAGAAAAATATTTTGTTTTGAGATTTAGAGTAATTTTGGAAGACCCTGGAGAAGACATTAGAGATAACATTGTTAAATTTTTAGCAAAATTTTTGGAAAGAGATGAAGATGATATGGAAGTAGAGGTTGATAAAGCCTACAGGATTAATACATGTTATGCAAGATTAAGAAATGTCCCAAGGGACCTACTTGTCTACTTTGATATGAAAAAAGACTAGATCAAGCCTTACAGCAGCATTTTGAGACCAGATTGAAGATTGACAACACTGATCTTAAAGCACTTAAGGAAATTCCCATTAGAGCGTTGCGTAAGAGAAAAGAGTACATATTCCTGACACATAAACTTAATCAGAAAAGGATTCCATTTAGATGGGATAAGCTGGAAGGAATGATTTTTACCTTTAAACAATAAAGGTTTTGAAAGAATTCTGCACAGAAAGCAAGAGGATTTCTGGAAAAAAATCAAAGATGACATGGATGAAATGCAAACAGACATGACAGTGACGGATGAAACTACAGTAAAAGTGCACCAGATGAACAGGAAGTGAATGTGGAAATGGAAGTAGAAGTGGATCTTTCTACACTAAGTGCTAAAGGTATGGATTCTTCTGAACTACAGGCTTACAAATGGCTTTATGGATTACAAATGTTTAATGTGGAATATACACGTGGCAAATGCCCCTCAGTAGGGTAAAATATTTCATTATTTGAAAAAACTTAAACAAGATGTAATTTGTCTACAAAACAAATAAAAAAAAGGATACAAAATATTTGACTTAAATGTTTAGATGAAGAATTCTTCTCAGCAGAATTTTAAAAAGGAAATTGAATTCTTTGTATATAAATGCCCAACTATGTCCAGAATTGATGTTGACCGATGAACATGGTAGATATATTGGGGTGGAGATCAATATGAAGGGGGCTAGGATTTTCTTTGGTATTGGGAATCTACTCTCCAAATGATGGTAAAACAGCATGTTATAAGGGACTTACAGAAAAGCTGTCGGACTTGTATTAAAATTGTTGTCTCATGGGAGATTGGAATGGGGTGGTTCCCCCCAAAAGACCGATCTTCTGCAAAAAAATTAGAATTTTGCAAGGCAAGTTAACATTTTTTCCCCCTTAATGGATAGTTTGGAGTGTGTTGATATACAGAGATATGGAAATGGGGATTCGAGAGACTATACTTATTTTTCTGAAATACATAGATCTTTTTAAAGAATAGATATGATTTGGACTTCTAAAACTTCAGTTACTAAGATCCACAAGGTCCATATTACCAAGACTTTATTAGATCATAATGCAGTGGCTTTAACTTTCAAAAAGGGAGAGGTCCTTTTAGGTGGAGACTGAAGGAACTGTTACAGAATGAAAAGGTGGTGGAGGACTGTATAAAGAAATTAAGTTTTTTTAAAGAATAATTTGAATAAAGGTACAGATGTTAGAATAATTTGGGATAAGAATAAAGCTTTTATGAGAGGGTGTTTCATCCAGCATAATTCTGAGGAGACAAGAGAATGAATTTTATTCTGTGCGAGTAAAAAAGAAAGGAAGAAGAAAAAGTGAAGTTAGCAGAATTTACCAAAGATTACAGGACAGAATCAAAGACAGATTCTGAATGGCCCCATAACAGTAAGGGAGGTTTGTGATGTTATTAGAAGGACTAGAACAGGTGAAGCTCCTGGGCCAGATGGTTTGTTGACTCTTTATTATAAATGTTTTGAGGATGAACTGTTATAATTGGTATAACAAACAATGATCACTATTTTGCAGAATGGAAGGATTCCTGATAGCTGGAAAGAGGATAATATAGCATTAATACTTAAAGAATATCAAGATTCAACATCAGCAAAAAATTACACCTATAATTAGTGTTTTTCTTCAGCTTTAATTTTGATATTAGCAGTTCATGGTTTGTGGTAAAATTTGCTCCTGGTCTTCTTTTTGCACAGAGAATGGAGCTTCTCCATTTTCTGATTCCAGTTATGTAGTTTATTTGATTTCTATATTGGCCATCAGGTGATGTCCATGTGTATAGTCACCTCTTTGGTTGCTTGAAGAATGTGTTTGTGATGAACATACTATTGGCCTTGCAAAATTCAATCAGTTGTTCTCCGGCTGCATTTGTTTTATCCTAGGCCCAATTTTCCTACAATCTTTAAAAAAAACATATTTTTATTAATTCCCTATGTACATATAACATCAATTGTACATAATTATGTTAGTTGTCATATGTCATATAACATTTCACATTTTTATATTTATATTTTATGTTATGACAGCTTTCCCTCCCCCATCCCTCCCACCTAAGATGCTCCGGAGGCCCCGTGAAGGCCTGGGCAGGGGGTGGGGAGGGCTGGGGAGGCCTTCACGGGACCTTCAGAGATGCTCCGGAGGCCCCGTGAAGACCTGGGCAGGGGTTGGGGAGGGCCGGGGAGGCCTTCATGGGACCTCCGGGAGGCCCCGTGAAGGCCTGGGTAGAGGGTGGGGAGGGCTGGTGAGGCCTTCACAGGACCTCCGGAGACCCTCCCGAGGCCCCATGAAGGCCTGGGGAGGGAGTGGGGAGGGCCGGGGAGGCGATCATGGGGCCTCCGGAGGCCCCATGAAGGCCTGGGGAGGGGGTGGGGAGGGCCGGGGAGGCGATCATGGGGCCTCTGGAGCCTCATGAAGGCCTGGGGAGGGGGTGGGGAGGGCCGGGGAGGCGATCATGGGGCCTCTGGAGCATCTCCGGAGGCCCCATGAAGGCCTGGGGAGGGGGTGGGGAGGCGATCATGGGGCCTCCGGGGACGCTCCGGAGGCCCCATGAAGGCCTGGGGAGGGGGTGGGGAGGGGGGGAAAGCTACTATAGGGCCTTTGGAGGCCCCGTGGTCGTTTTGGCGGGGGAGGGGGAGGGCAGTTGTTCGCAGATTTTTCACATTCGCAGTGGTCTGGGGAACCTAACCTCCGTAAATGTGAAGGGATGACTGTAGTTTGAAACGTAATTGGTTTACAGGTAGAGGTTGAGTAGCTGTTATCCAAAATAGTTGGGACCAGAATTGTTTCATATTTTGGATTTTGAAATACTTTTATTTGCATATATATAGATATACATATATGTCTCCTGCTATTACACATATCTCCCAGTCTCACATATTGTTGGTTCACTACTTGTGTTGTGTATGAGATGTGAAGCTAGAGGGAGACTGGATCTGTGAAACCGATACTTTCTTTCACCAGCTGGCCGCCTCTGCCTTTGCGATAGCGGCCACGGTGCTCTGTTCATTCATCTCTCACATCCTCAGTCTCTTTCCAGCCTTGTGTCTCATTTGTTTGCTGCTTGTGCTATACATGAGACACAATGCTGGAGAGTGACTAAGGATCTGTGGGATGAACCAGTAGGAGTGCCTTAGCCGCTGTCTTGAAGGTGGAAGCGGGTAGCTTGCGGCAGAAAGTTTTGGAATTTGGAGATTTCAGGTTTTGGATTTCTGGCTTAGGGATGCTCAAACTGTATTGTATATGTTTCTTTTTATTCTTTATTAGATCTGTTTCCCAGTGGAGAGGGGTCCAGAGCATCCGCATGCTTGGGTTGTCCCTTCCACTTGCTCCCGGTAGGCAGGTAACAGACTTTTTATTTTGTAAAGCTGACCACCGGAGGTGTCCTCTGGGAGAGACGACCCCTCTGCTGGCCAGTCTGTTTCCTGCCTACGCTCCTGGTAGGATCGTGTTCTCCTTTGTCCTAGGGGACCCTTCTCCACGTGGCAGGGGCCATCTTTTAATTTTTTTCAATAATAATAATCATACCTGGCCCCTCCACATAGAGAAGGGATGTTGAGGATGGAGGATATTGATGCTGTGATCGTGGCTCAGCTGGACAGGCGAACCTCCGGCAGTTGGAGAGGACCAGCTGGGCACCTCTGCTGGAGGCAGAGAGACCAAGTGCCCTGCGAAGAGCGGTGGTGGTAAGAAGAGACCGAAGGGGGACAAGCCCCCCGCCTCGGTCACCACCGGCTGCACCCCGACCCAGATCCCTCTGGACGGAGGCAACAGTGGTCGGGAGAGGGAGGAAGATCCCGCCGGGCAGCCCCTCCAGGAGGAGGAGGACTGCACCGTCCCACACTCTGGAACGAGCGGTGGAGTGCTGGCGACCCCAGCCAGCCCCCAGGACCATACGGTTCCCCAGGTGCCGGTATCAGTGAGTGGGGTTTGAGCCCCGGGGACTGGGGAACTGGGGGAGAGCTTCCCAGTGCTCCTTCAAGGGTGGCTGCGGGAAGCGCTGTCTAGGGAGGCTGCAGGCTGGCTGGCGGCAAGCTTGTTCCAGCCAAACCTGTGGGACTTGGGAGGCACGGAACAGCGGGGAGGGGAAGGGATTCCCTCCTTCCCCAGGACAATTGCCAGTCCCAGCATCGCGGCGGAGCAGAGGGGGGAAGGGATCCCCCTTTTCCCCAGGGCAATCCCAGCCCCGCGTTCGCCGGCACCAGCGCCGCAGCGGCCATGGACCTGGACGCAGGACCCGTTGCGCCTGTGGGATTCCCCCCCTGCGGCACCTCCATCGCATCCGAGGGGTTCCCTCCCCGCAGCACCTCAGTCATCACGCCCGAGGTGTTCCCTTCCCGCAGCACCTCAGTCATCACGCCCGAGGTGTTCCCTTCCCGCAGCACCTCAGTAAGCGCACCAGTCCCCAACTTCCCCCCCAGCCTGACAAGACTCAGGCCCAGCCACCCAGGAAGGGGGGCAAGGGCAGCGGGCCCAGTAAGGGAAAGCGCCCACGACCCAGGGGTACTACGCAGGGGGCTGGCGATGGGTCAGCGGCCCAGGACTCCAACAACGCCAGAGACCCAGATGACAACCGAGGTAACCGGCCGACTAGATCCCCCAGTGAGGATGAGGATGAGCCTGGTGGCCAGCCCCATCCCCCCAGGAAGAGGGCAAGAATCGACGGGGAGGAAGAGGATCCACAGGAAGAAGATGTAGTATCCCTCCTCTCTTCCACGGGGGAGGTTCCTGAGGCATCTACAGTGGCCAATATGATGGCACGTGCGGCTATTTAATGATCCAAGGCAGCACTGAATGATGTTCCACGGTCTCAGGTCAGGATTCGACAGGACCTCAACAAGCTAACCAAGGCTTCCGTGTTCCTGGCAGACAGCACCCTGGATTCAGTTCAGTTCTGTGCCAGAGCGCAGGCAGCGACTGTAGCGGCCAGAAGGCAAGTGTGGCTAAAGTCTTGGAATGCGGACTTCAAGTCAAAACAGAACCTGGTATCGTCGCCCTTCTTGGGGGAGAAGCTGTTTGGAGAATCTCTGGAGCCCATCCTAGTGGAGGACAAGGAAAAGAAGAAGAAGACACTGGCTTCATCCTGCAGGAGAGAGGACAGAAAGGCGTCCAGATGGTACCGGTCCTTTCGGGCATCGGGAACCCACCATGGCTCCAGACCATCCTCAAACCATGCCAGAACCAGAGTTTAAACCCTCAAAAACCCGCTGGGGAGTCAGCAGGTATCATCGTAGAAACCATCAGGGAGCCTCCAAGAAGTCAGGGCAATCCCAGTCTTCCAAACAGAGTTCTAAGTCACAACAATGACAATCCACCCCCAGTGGGGGGCAGACTGCAGGCCTTCGTGGGGGCTTGGGAGAACTCTACCTTGGACAGATGGGTCTTGGAGTCAATCCGACATGGATACCAGATAGAGTTCTCTCGACTTTCCCCATGGTGGTTCATACCTAACCCGGTTCACAAGACCAGGAAGAAGCAACAGTCGATGGCAGGGGAGATTCGGCGTCTACTCAGCATGGGAGCCATAGAGGAAGTGCCTCCTCTCCAATGGGGCAAAAGCTGTTACTCCATCTCATTCCTGGTCCCGAAGAAAAACAGAACCTGGAGAGCGGCCCTCAACCTGAGAGGGGTAAACAGGTTCATGCGGAAGCGAAAATTCAGGATGGAAACCCTGAAGCACACTCTGGAGTCTATACGTCCTGGGGATTACTTAGCCTCCCTGGATTTACTGGAAGCATACCTCCACATCCCAGTACATTGGGACCACCGTCAATTTCTTTGCTTCTGTTACGACGAGCACTTCCAGTACAGGGCCCTTCCCTTCGGACTTTCTTCGGCACCCAGGGTCTTTACCAACATTCTGGTGGCCTTAGTAGCATGTTGGTGACGCTTAGGAATACATGTTTATCCTTACTTGTACAACCTTCTGATCCGGTGCCCAACCAGGCGCAGGGCGGAGAGAGAGGTCAACATAGTAATACAATCCCTCCAGGACCACAGGTTCCAGGTCAACCTCGAGAAGAGTGCTCTGGTTCCAGGTCAGTGCATCCAACATCTGGGGACACTACTAGACTTAGTAGAGGGAAAGGTACTCCTGACACCGGACTGAATCAACTCGATACGGAGGGCGGCTGAGAAGGCGTTGTCAGCACAGAGGACGGACATCATGCGTCTGGTACATCTGCAAGGTCATATCATAGCGGCCATAGAATGTCTGCCATGGCCACGTTTTCACGCAAGGAGTCTTCAATGGTTCCTGCTACCCTTTCAGGACCAGATAGCCACCAAGCACCATCAGGCGGTGAGGTTGCCCCGAGAGGTCACGACGTCCCTTCAGTGGTGGCTGTCGTCAGCAATCCTGAAGGTCCGGCAACTGTGGCATCAAGACAAGGTGCAGATCACCACAGACGCCAGTCTGCAGGGTTGGGGTGCACATTGCGGATCCCATCTGGCGCAGGGCAGGTGGTTGGTGGAAGAGCCCAAGCACAGCATCAACTGGCTAGAACTCATAGCGGTCAGACTAGCTCTCTTATCCTTTGTGGTTCTAGTCAGGAGCAAGATGGTGGTGATCCACATGGACAATGTCACGATGAAGGCGCACATAAATCGCCAGGGAGGATCCAGGTCGCGAGCCCTCATGAAGGAGCCGGCACGCTTATTCAGCTGGGCAGAGACGAACCTCGTGGCGATATCGGCGGAACACCTCCGGGGAGTGCTCAACCAAAAAGCCAACTGGCTCAGCAGATCGGACATCAACCGGGAGTGGAATCTTCATCGGGGGTGTTGAAAGATATCACCCAGATTTTGGGACAACTGGTGATAGATCTCTTTGCGATTCCAGAGAACACCAAATTTCCTCGCTGCTTCTCCAGGTACCTGATGGAGGAAGTGGAGGGCATGGATGCCCTCATGTCCCCTTGTCCGAAGGGACTTCTGTATGCCTTTCCTCCAATCCCTCTGATACCCAGAGTGATCACCAAGATAAGAGCAGAGAAGGCGGAGGTCATCCTCGTCGCCCCAGAATGGCCCCAAAGGGCCTGGTTCCCAGACATCCTCGACCTGCAGGTAGGCTCAGCCATGATCCCGGCACGAGACGATCTGCTGGTCGAAGACCAAGTTCACCACCCTGACCCGGCCTGGCTAGAGCTCCACATGTCGAGGTTGAACGGCAGATGTTAACCTCAAGGGGTTATTCATGCCCGGTGGTCGGAACGATATTGGCATCCAGAAGGGAATCCACTCAACGCATATATGAGTATACCTTTCGGGTATTTCGGAGGTGGTGCAGGCGCAAAGGTCAGGACTTCCAGCAGGTTTCAGTACCTATTCTATTGGATTTCCTCCAGGACGGAGTCGAGACAGGTCTCCGACCGAATACAATAAAGAGACAGGTGGCGGCGATAACCTCCTTTTTACCTCCCGAAAAATTTGTGGAAGTGTTATCACATCCCCACCTCCGGAGATTCATTAAAGGCCTCGCCAATCTAGCACCTCCAATGGTCCATAGATTTCCATCCTGGGACCTACACACAGTCCTGATGGCGTTGACAGTTCGCCCATTTGAGCCGTTGAGAGAGACCTCCCTGAAATGGCTAACATGGAAAGTGCTTTTTCTAGTGGCAATCACATCAGCACGAAGAGTATCAGAGCTGGCGGCATTATCGATTCGCCGAGATCTCTGCATCTTCAGGCAGGACTCGGTGGTCTTAAGGTTGCGACCAGACTTTAGACCAAAGGTCAACTCAGTTTTTCACAAATCACAGGAGGTGGTCCTCCCCTCCTTTTGCCCAAATCCAGATAGGGAATTGGAGAGGATTTGGCACACACTGGACGTGCGCAGGGCCCTCAGAATTTACATTAAACGAACGCCCCCGATACGATTCTCTGAATCTTTGTTTGTTTCTCCTCACTCAAAATACTTGGGGAGGAAGGTTTCACCATCCACCCTCGCATGTTGGATCAAAGGCTGCATCGTGTCGTGCTATGAAGCTCAGAACAAACCAGTGCCAGAGGGGATCCTTGCACACTCCACTAGAAGCACTGCGGCCTCCCTGGAGGAAATATGCAGGGCAGCAACTTGGAAGTCCCCATCAACTTTTGTACAACATTACAAGTTGGATAAGTTCCAATCAGCGGAAGCCGCATTCGGCAGATGAGTCTTGCAGAGGATTGTGCAGGCCCAGAGTCCATGAGGCTCGCCTTGCCTGCCCTGCCTTCGAAGCTTTAGGAGATCCCAAGCATGCGGATGCTCTGGAGCCCTCTCCACTGGGAAAAGGAACGTTGGTCTTACCTGTGATATGTTCTTTTCCATTGAAGAGGTGAAGAGCATCCGGCCCACCCAGGGCGAGCAACTTGGAAGGACTTTACCTGGGGGAAAATAAGGATCATCACGGACTTTGGAATTAGGAGCCACTAAAGTCTATAAAGTTATGGACCATGGCCAAAAGCGTCAGGCTATGGTGTCACGAGGCTGTGGTACGGACTGGCCAGCAGAGGGGTTATCTCTCCCAGAGGACACCTCCGGTGGTCAGCTTTTCAAAATAAAAGTCTCTGTTATCTGCCTACCGGGAGCAAGTGGGAGGGACAACCCAAGCATGCGGATGCTCTTAGCCTCTTCACTGGAAAAGAATGTATCCCAGGTAAGACCAATGTTCCTTTCTCATTTAATCATTTGAGCATATGAATATTTGCGTTTATATTTGCTTTATGTAAAGGAGATCTTTCTACAGTTAAGCCGCACAGAATTTAGTTGTAAATGTTCAATTGAGCTATCACCTATATTAAGAAGAGAGTAGTATAGAGGTGGTGTTATGTGCACTTAGGCATTTGGTCAGTCTAAGCAGAAGGATTATGCTATGATGTTGGCTATGACTTCAAATATAACTCTGATCTGTTTGTGAAATATTTTGAATGCCACAGAAGAAAATGATCCTGATGTTTGTCTGAGACTAACAATTACTGAATGATATGGCTGCACTTATGAGCAGCTAACCCATGTAGTGTAGACAGTTGGGGGTAGATTCATATGCGTGCTTTTTAAACATTTCTTTTCTGTATTACAGTAGGGGCCCTGTATCCACTGATTCATTATCTACTGATTCAGTTATCCATGGGACACAAAACAGCACACCTACCATAGAGTCTTCCTAGAAAACGTGTCTTGTCTTGCCATTTTCTAGGTCATCCAAGGCAACTCTATGGTATTTTAAACTGAAGTCCCATTATTTTCAATGACATTCACTATTATCCACGGTTTTCGGGATCCACCCCCCCCCCCGCAAACCAATCCCCAGCGGATACGGTAGTTCTACTTATTCCATAAAGTATTTTCAACTCATGGAGCTTTACAGTGCCTCATTTAACTATCCATGCTACTTGAATAAGTATTTTCATCCTATCCATGCTACTTGAATAAATATTTTAGCTATTATTTAACTATCCATGCTACTTGAATAAGTATTTTCCTTTCTTTATATTATGTACTGTGATGGTCTCTTCCCACCTTTACAGCCTTTGTTTTTGACCTCCTTTGTTTGTAGGAGTAGACCTATCTTGACCATTGCTGCCCTCACCCTTTCCCCATCCTTTTGAGCAGACTTTGGTTTATTCCTTTAACCTCAACCACCTCTCCCCTGTTGTGGTTTCCTAGGCTGATCCAAATCTCTGACCTGCCTTCGGGTTAAAAATAAAAAAATATTATTATTATTATTATTCTCCTTTACACGGCTAATGCTGAGTAAGTACCCAGATGTGTGTAGTAAATGTCTTCAAGTTGCTTGTTGACTTAAGGTGATCCCATCAATTTCATTGGGTTTTCTTAGGCCTAGGGGTGATTTTGCCAGTTCCTTCCTCTGAAATATACTGCATACTGCACTGTGATACTTGTTGGCAGTCTCCCATCCAAATGTTAACCAGAGCTGACCCACTTAGCTTCCAAGATCAGACAGGATATAATGCCTTCAGGATATTTAGGCCTAAAATATCAGAGAATGAAAACATGCTTGTAGATTTCTCCCCATTTATTCAACTATCAGCTGTCTGTCTAAGCAACCCACTGAGATGAAATAGGCGATAAACAGCCAGTCTTTCTAATGGCCATATTCAATACCAGTCATAGAGCAGCCTCTCACAGATGGTGTTTAAAGCAATGATTGAGGTGCAATATTTTTGTCATTTCCTGTGCCTTCACCTTTAGGAGGGTCTCACACTAACACTGTTATCTTCCTCCTCCCTGGACAGATGGTTACTTTGGTGTAAGCTGTAGCCAGCTGGAAGACAATTGGAAATCAATATGAGCAACATTTGGAAATCTGGTGAGGGGAGTATGGGGTGTGGGGTGGAGTTGTGGTAGGAGAGCACACCATGACTTTATAGTCATTGCCACAGTACCTGAAAAACACACCATTGGTGAAAGTGACCGTTTGCATTATAAGAAGATGCATGGGAGGGGGAAAAACTGCCACAGAAAGTAGCACTTTTGAGTGTTTGAAGCTGGTCTGGTATAAAAAACCAGCTGGAAAAAATAGCTTTGGATGGTTGGGAAGGGGTGTATGTTGTGTGAATTGTAAACAAGAAAGCACAGAGATCCTAGCATAAAGTGCTTCTTGAATGGCAATGGTTCACCGATCTGAATCTCCCAGTGATTACTATTCAATATTTCTTCCTGTTTTCTTCCATCAGCATTGCTGGCAGAGGACAATACCATATTGAGTTTTAGTTGCGGGAGAGAAGTGGAATATAAATCAAATCAATAGATAAGGAAATAAAATTCCTTGAAAGAAATTACACTTTGTGCTTTTCATTTCACACTAACATGGATCACAGTTTGTGTTTTGAGGGCAACTAGAATTTATGGGAAGTGGTACAAGTATCAAAGTCTGTCCTGTATAATTGTTTCTGTATTTCTTTGTAAACTTTAAAATATATTTACAGTATTTAGAGCATTTATACCCCACCTTTCACCCAAAAAGGCTTCAAGAATGGCTTACAAATTGTTAATTTGACAATATTGATGGAATGTATGCTAGTACTAGAATTCTAGGGAGTCCATGGGATGGACTGGGGTTGGGAGATTCTAGCCCCCACTGAGCCTAGAAAGTGCACTGGCAGCTTTAGACCAGTCATTCACTCTCAGCCTGAGCTACCTCATATGGTGGATGTGGAGATAAAAGGTGAGAAGAACCATGTAGACCATGTCCTGCTCATTAGAGAGAAGTCAGAATTTAAATATAACTGATCGATAATCATCATCATCATAATAATGGAAAATAAAGGGACAAATACATGACTGAAATTAGCCCATTTATGTAGTAATGTAAACTTGATTGTCTTCAGTCTGTCCTGGGACCCTCCTTTCACTACAGTCCTACAGTACAGGTCCGATCCAGTTTTTAAACAGGATGTATGCATGTTCATATGGGCACAGAAATAACATAATACATGTCCCCTTGGTACTACATTGCACTTCCTTACAGTACATGTTTTTTCCCTTCTGACAATCTTATCAGTAACGCATAGCTCAGTGCTATCTAATCGATTTCTTTTCTCTTTTATTCTTACAATTTTGCCACTCTGTCATGTTTTCTAGTGTCTCTGCACTACTTTGTTCTAAACACATCCAGTCACTTTGATGCAATTGTGCTTCTTAATTAACAAATATATATGTGTATTGTGCTAGTCTTCAACACTTTTAGAGGCTTTCATCTAGATATATTATGTGTCTTTATTAAAACCTCTTCTGAGGCTGATTTTCTGGACAGGGGAGTGCTTTATGGCATCAAGGCACCCCTTCTGGAGAGGAAGCTGGACAGCCCAGCTATAGTTCCTGTTGGGCAAAATTGATGTTGCTCAGCATTGAGTAATGGCTACTGAATGGGAAAGGGTTTGGAAACACCCATGGGGAGGTGGTCTGATTGAAAGGCATGACTCTGGCATTAGGATGACACTGAGAGGTGGTGAAGTGGAGGAAAAAATAAATAAAATAGAGGCTATGTCTATTTATGTAGAACTATCCCCAGGAGCCATGGCTACAGACCTGATGTCCTGCCTTTTATCTGCTATGCTGTACATTTCCTTTTGCCGTAGTAGAGGATCTATCGCATTAGTCCTTGGCCTAACTATAGCAAGTTAAATTCATAGAACAAGATCTGCATAAGGCTAATGAATTAATAAAATAAGATAGTGAGTAATATAACACATTACAGTTGCCCCTTCACATTCACTGGGGTTTGGTTCCAGGACCCCCCCCCCCCCGTGAATACCCAAATCCGTGAATACTCAAGACCCATTATATGCACTGGCATAGCAAATGGTGTCCCTTATATAAGATGGCAAAATGAAGGTTTGCTTTTAGGATTATTATTTTTTTAAGACTATTTTCAAGCCACGAATACTTAAATCCGTGAATGTCAAATCTGTGAATATGGAGGGACAACTGTACTTAAAATACACAAAGGTCTCATTTCAACATCCCCTTAGCATAGTTTATTGATCTGTATGTGGACCTCATGCTATGCTGACTCATAACTCCCCCTCCCTCAACATTTACCTTAAAGCCCCAAAGCTACCTCACACAAGCACTCTGTACTGTAACTTCCATGAGCATGCAGGATTGGAGTAGGTTTGGCAACCCCCTCATATCCAGACATGCAATGATGATATCAGCACTGAGATTTGAAAGTGTCCTTCAGAGGTCTCAGTACTTCTCTAATCATCGTGCCTCTGAGGGTGGGGGAGAGTGCCAGACATGGAGAGCCTGCATGAGGCAGCCTTGGGGCTTTAAAGTAAGTTGAGAAGGGGACTTTGGGCACTGCACAGAGAATACCAGCCTACCTAGTACCCCCAAAAAGATATCCACAAGTATAAGGGAAGGGACACTGTAACTACCTGAATTCTGGCCAAAGTATTGCTGTTATGGGAAAAATGCTTAACACAGTACAGTACTGTATTATTGACAGAAGGAGAAGAGAACTTTAAATGCAAATTTTGTCTATAAATACAAATACAAGAAACATAAATGTCAAGAATATTTCTCACATTTTTCAAGTCGCCTTGACATTTGCCAAAATGGATTCCATATACTTTCCCCTGTGTTTGGCAGTGTTTTTTGCAACAATACCAGTCCTCCAAGTGACATATTCATTAGTTGCTTACAGCAAAATAAAATAAATCGTGTTTCTTCTTTGTTTACCAGGTGCTCATATTGTTAGAAAGGGATTTGAATCCTTCTCTAAAGCTACAGTTTTTGTGTTCTCTTGGGAACACCTTTGACTGGGTTTGATTTCAGCCATGGCTGAGACCTGCCAGGTGCGAAGTAACAGTTTAGAGGGAGATGTTTCTGATTGTGTACCCATTTCACCTGCTTAAACAGCAGCAGGACAGCAAAGCTTGATTCATAAAAGCCATAAATAGCCATTCCAAAGTGTTATGCAGAAAAGGGAAAATATTCTTTAAGTATACTAGCTATGCACCTCTGTCCACGACATTATTTGCCTTTTCTTGTTAGAGAAGGAAGAAGAGGGAAAATACAGCAATCATTTCTGCATTCTATGCCTAATGCATTTACAGTATTATTCAGAGGAATTAATTATTTCTTTCTCTTTCCCAGAACCTGACTACACTCCCAATAAACTTGTGTGTGTTAGGAAGATGCTCCAGATATACAAACTGATTTGGGAATCATATACACTTTTCCAAAGTAAGACTGCAGCAGAAGTATGTGCCTGTAGCCTGGAGATAAACTTATTTATAGGTTAGAAACTTTTTGTTATAATTTGTTGTAGTGGAGAGAATTTGCAATTTCTTTATGATATGCACATCTCTGATCACTATAATTAGACTTGTGATGTGAAATTTTATTTCAAAATAACCATAACTTATTTTGAAATATCTAGATCAAAGGATATCTGGTAAAAGTGGTAATCATGTTAATCCACCTGTAGTCTTATCTTTGTTAAATTAAGCTTGCCCCATGATATAATAAATAAAGGGACTGTATTCATAGGAGAGACACGTGCGATCAGATACAACTGCATTTTATTTTCTAAACTGATAAAGTACTCATACCCTATTCCAGTTTTTATAACTTGCTCTGTGTCTTCCTTTGTCTTCTGGCCATTTTAATGATAGTCTAAAACAAAGAAGACTTGGATGTCAAAGGAACATTCAAACAGAAGCTGTTGCTCCAGTGATATTCCTCTTATCTATTTTTAATGCTGCATCAGAATATCATGGCTATATCCTCAGTTGAGGGTGAATAGACTGTGAAATGCAGGCTGTGACTAATCCCCTTCTGCTGTCACTACTTATTAACTCTGATATGGTTTGTGGCCTGGTTGTACTACTTTCCAGTGTGTGGCTGAAAGGTTAGGGTATTTTGTGACAAGTTACTCCAAATACATAGGTGTAGGTTTCAGGAGATTCTTTCCCATTTAAGGGAACATTTTAGAAGAATGCAGATTCTTAACATGTCTCATTGGTATCATTCAGTATGCTGACAGATTTGAGCTGGGATTAGGGATCTTCAGTTTGTAACTGTTCTTAATGATAAGCTTGATAATGAGCCCTGGTGGCGCAGTGGTTAAATGCCAGTACTGCAAGTCACCATGTTTCAAGTTTGATTCCAGAGGGCACTCCAAGGGTCACTCAGCCTTCCATCCTTTCATAGGTCGGTAAAATGAGTACCTGGCTTGTGGGGGCAATTAGCTGATACACATTGAAAACTGCTTAATGCAGTGTAGATGAGAAAATTGCTATTGCTTAACAATTTGTAAGCTGCTCTGATAGCCTTTGTGGCTGAAGAGCGGGGTATAAATACTTAATTAAAAAAAAAATTAAAGCTCAGATCCATGTACTCATCCTAGGAGGGAAGGGGTAGGGTTCCTTATCACACTGGACATGAGAGAAGGTAGTGTCAGGTTCTGTTGTCTTTCCTAGCTAAGGAGCACTATCAAGTCCTCATGCTGTTGCACTTGCTTTGGACTTGCATGAACTTTGTGGTAGTTTTCTTTCTCTCCACAATCCGTGCATACTTTTCTCCAGTAGGGAGTACTGAAGTTGAAAGGTTAAGTGGTGGTCCATTTGTTGAAATGTTGAAATGTATACAGTTGTCCCTTCATGTTCACTGAGGGTTGGTTCTAGGACACCCCCCCCACCCGTGGATACCAAAATCTATGAAGACTCAAGTCCCATTATATGTGATGGCATAGCAAAATCGTGTCCCTTATATAAGATGGCAAAATCAAGGTTTGCTTTTTAGATTATTGTTTTTTTAAGAATATTTTCAAGCAGTGAATACTTAAATCCATGGATATCAAATCTGTGGATATGGAGGGACAGCTGTATTTGCACAGCAATTCAGAGGAGTCACTTTATTTTTGCTTATTCAGTTCCTCTGTCTCCTGAACTTGCATCTTCAGACTCAATTCAAAAGTTGAAACAGTTACTGATTGGGGAGAACCTGTGGACTTGCACTTGAATCACCTTCCTCTCCATGTGCAGACCGCTTCCCACTAGCTTTCTGTCACTGTAGCTCACAGTGATGTTGGAATTATGCTCAGTATTCACCAGGACTGCATCTGAGCAATGTTTTGAAAGCAAATTTCAAGCTGTGATTTGGCAGTTAATTCATGTATAGTAGTGCTAATCCCTTGCCTAAGAAACCCTATGAAATTCATGGGGTTGCCATCAATTGACAGGTGATGAAAGCACATACTCATACACACAGTGCTAACCACAGGTTGCCAGGCTAAGACGTTGCTACAGAGTATGATAAGAAAGGGGGTGTACAAACGAGTGGCATTGTTACATTCCTTCCTTCAAAACTGTGATTCTAAAGATGGGCCAAATCTATACTACACGAATAATCAGGTTTATAATTGGATAATTTGCCATGCCTCCTTCCTATCGATCCTTGGGTTTGTAGTTTTACAAGGTTTTTAGCTTTCTTTGCCAAAAAATGTGGATGCCTCACCAAACTACAACTCCCAGGATTCCATAGGAAGGAGCCATAGCAAACAATCCAGTTTCAAACTGGATTATTTGTATAGTGTGGATTTGGCCTGGAACATGGTATCTGATTTGAACCAAAATTTATATAGTTTCTTGCTTTCTCTTGTTTGTGATCTCATCTTTAGCCCTCTGTCCTGTTCTCGTATGCTCCGGTGCACACATACACTAGAGGGGTTCTGCTTCTAGTCATTTTAAATCAAAACTACACATTATAGATGTTAAGATCTTGTGCTAGGGAGACAGGTCCCTTGAGTCTGCTCATACAAATACAGTTGTCCCTCTATATCCATGGATTTGGTACCTACGGATTTAAGTATTCAGGGTTTGAAAATACTCTTAAAAAAATAATAACCCAAAAAGCAAACCTTGATTTTACCATCTTATATAAGGGACACCATTTTGCTATGCCATCGCATATAATGAGACCTGAGTATTCACAGATTTTGGTATCTACGGTGGGGGTCCTTGAACCAAACCCCAGTGAATATGAAAGGACAACTATACAGAAATGCAAATAACTGCAGTGGAAGAGGAGGTTGACCTTAAGAGGTTTGATTTTGTACCTCTGTGTTTTCCATCTTTATGACCCCTTTTTGATTTACTCCAGCTCTCCATGTCAAAGGCTCTTTAGTAATAAGTAGCATGTATCCTTTTTAAAAAGTGTAGGTCATGTGCCTCTGTAAATGTTTAAGTTTCTGTATTTGTAAGCCTTTCATTCCACTTAGCTTAATAGGCCTAGGATGGGAAAGTGTGCAAGCAATAATGAAGTGTTTGGATTAGTAATTGGTTTGTTAGTGATGTGTGAAAGATTGCAAGTTTTACAGTAGTGAATGTAATCTTGAATTTCTCAGCTATTTGTCAGTCCATATGTTCCTGTGAAATAGGCTTCCATTCTCCCAAAAGACTATGTGGAGATGTTTCAGGATGGAATTATTTTTCAAAAGCATTCAGAATATATTAGTTCTTGAATAGCATCCTGTATTTTAACCTGTACTAATATCAGGAGAAAAACCAAAGAAGAATAATGGGAAATGGGCCAAGGCCCTGAAACTGAAATTTCAGTTTGCTTTAATTTCTTGGAGCAAAGTGTTGGAAAGAGATTTGCTTTTATATTGAGATTCGTCATGTCTATAGTAAACTACTACACATTTTGATTTACTTAATGTAATATCTAGAACATGAAGGAATTGAGCTTATAAAATATAAAAGTTGAACAAGTGAACTTGTAAAAAGATGCAACTTCAGAATAATGTATGGGTTCATTTCTGTCTAGGATAAGATATTTTTTGGCCACTGAAGACTAGGCTGAGATTTCAAAAAGGATCTGTTGATTTCCGTTTCCTCTAAAACATTGGGTGATGAATGCAAACGTTGACATAGATAGCTTCAGTGATTGAATTGCATAAACTGACTCCATGATGCAAGTACTTTAGACAAGGTACAGTGAAACAACATGCAAGCTGGTTCACAGAATGTCAGTCTGATTAGGGAAGAGGATGGTTTGTCTTACAAATGACTTATAATACGTAAATATTAATTATGTGAACGATGTACTCTTGAAATCAGAGACTGATTTTAATGTTTTTTTTCCCCATTCTAGGTTTTTTTTAAGACTGTGTGTGGTGTTGCATGCAGGCTTTAGCGGTAGAACAGAACTGACTACCATGTGCTAGGATACAAAGTTTGTGGATTCTTTTACGTGTGCTTCTGGATTATAAAGAAGGAACCAGTTAAAATGGGGAGGAAGAAAATACAGATCACAAGAATAATGGATGAACGGAACAGACAGGTAAGAAGTGGTGCTTCCTCAAGAGTTTAGTTGAGTAATGTAAAAGTGAGCCTTTTATTATTAACCTTTTTAAAAAGTTCAGAATTAGACGTGTTAACTTGTACCTTTTTCCAAGCTATGTTCCTTCCATATACCTTTGTCCTGTGAACCTATCTTTGATATATAAAATACTTTGGAAATAGTGTGTTGAAGAAACTAGTGAAAGCATCAGCTGATAAACGTAGAGGAGATGGATTGAAAGAAGCCTGAGAACATTTTGGCGGATTTAAGGAGGCCTGCCGTAATATGTGGGTTGGCTGCTTTCCTATGATAGATTTCCAGTATTCATGTATACTGAGTTTATTCTTGTCATAGGTGGTAGTCATCATTTTTACCTGTCTTTTAATGATGTTTTTGGCATATTGATGTTGCCTGGAGATTCCATGTTTTTCCCCTCTGTATCTCTATCTGAACCCTGGTGGTGCAGTGATCAAATGCCAGTACTGCAGCCACAGCATTGTGAGTTCCATCCTAGAGGGTGCCAAGGTGCACTCAGCCTTCCATCCTTGTGTAGATCAGTAAAATGAGTACTCAGCTTGTTGGGGGCAATTAGCTAACATGTTGTAAACCACTTAGGGAGTGCTTTGGCACTGATAAGTGGTATAGAAATAGAAGTGCTATTGCTATATTGTTTTAGGAGGCTTTGGTAAAAACTTTTACCATTCCAGTTTTGGTGGTGGGCAGCTATTTCATTTGCTTCCTATTGAGGACAGTTCCTGTTGAAAGGAGGGATATAAACTGTAATGAAGAAATAATAAAAGGTTAATCAAAAACTGGCTTATTTGATGCAAAATAGTGTCTTGCTCCAGTAGCAGAATATTCCTAATACCCTACTTTGCTTGTGGCATGTGTTCTAGATTGTAAGCCTGGAAGGGTGTGCCTTAGCTTTTATTGATCTGGGAGCTTTTTGTCGAAAGAGCAGGTTACAAACATTTTTAAATTAATACATTCATAATTAATTGACAGAAAAATATAATTTAATGGCATCTGGCTCCACATACTTCTGTGTTGACAAGAACAGTGTGGTTGTTAGCTTGTACATCATTCTTTCCTTCAGAATTACAAGATAGTGGCTTGAAATGTGCCAAGATCAAACAAAGCAACCTCTGCCAGCACAGGCATGAGATCTACTGTAATAGCTGATTGATTTTCAGAGTTAAAACATCTGACTAAACCTAGGTTAGTAAGACTATAGAAAGCAAGGCACTAATAAAAATACCATACATGAATTTTTGTTGAGAAATGGAATAGTATTCTTAAATATAACATGGTTATATTTTCTTCTTTTGTTAGCTGTAGCATTACTGCTGTCTTTTTATAAGTTTTTTTTCTTAACCAACTGTGCCTTGAAAAAGTCTTAAAATATTTCGCTTCAGATAGGATTACATCTACCTAAGCGCACTATGCAGTATACAGAGTAATTGATACTCTGGGGGATTATAATTAACAGGAGACTGTCATTGTGGTGGTAATTAGGAACTCTTTATCTGCTTGAGTGAGCTATAGGCCATTTGTATAATCCAGCTAGACTGAATAAATGGTTGTAAACTGGCTATCAAAGGGAACCAGTGTCAGCATCATCCAGTAGTCTCCCTTTTTATCAGTAAAGGAATGGTAAAGTGTTTACTTTTTCACATGGATGAAGAATATGAAACCATTTTTCTATATGGAGAACATTACATTTCTTAACAGATCCTGCAGTTGTTGACTGACTTAGTAAAATACTGAGACAAATCTTGCTTAATGGGAATGCCAAAGTTACAATTATCTTGTGTGTTCCTGACATTATGGTTATGCCAATGGTGAAGTTGCAGTGTACAGTATAAGAGAGACTTGCCCAGGCACATGGCAGTCTAGAGTCATGGCACATTCCAAAGCTGTCTTCTTCACACATATGTATGAAATGTGTGAGACACTACCTTTAAAATGTGCACACTATTTTTTTTTTACTTAATTAACTTTAGAGCTTTGGACAATTCAACAGTTTGTGGAAATAATTAAAACTAAATGTATATGTTGTTAGAATTGTAAAGTTGGAAAAGAACAAGTTTCCTGCTTAGTGTAGAATGAACAAGCTAAACAGTATAATACCTCTTCAGATAGTGGGCTCTCCTTTGCTGGAGCTGTTTAAGGCTGGTTAGACATCTGTCAGGGATTCTACACCTTCAGTCTAGAATCTACTTCCCTTGAATTTCTGTCCATTGGTTCCAGTTATCCTTGCTGGAGCAACAGAGAGCAAGGCTGCTTCACCTTTTCCATGGTAGCCAATCAGGTAATTAAAGACTGCTCCCATGTCTCCCCTTATTCTTTTCTTCCTTAGATTAGCACACATTTTCTCATAAAACTTGGATTCCAGTTGCTTTGCTGCTGTGGTCACTGTCCTTTGACATGGTATAGTTTGTCAATGTCCATCTTAAAATGTGATACCTTGAATTAGATACAGTAATCCCAGATACAGTCTGGCAAGTGTGTAATAGCATCATAAAGTTGGAACAGACTGCAAGGGCCATCTGGTGCAACCTCATGTCATGCTGGAATACAGAACCAAAATGCTCCTGAGAGACGGTCATCTGACCTATGCTGCTGTTGTTGTTAATTGCCATCAAGTTGGCTTCGACTTATGGTGACCCTGTGAAAGAGAGGGTCATCAACAGGTCCTGCAAACTCAGGACTGTGACTTCCTAATTGAATCTGTCCATCTGTAATACGGTCTTCCCCTTCCTGCTTCTTCCCACTTTACCAAGAACAGTATTATCATATTTTCTACTGAGCCACATCACCTCATGATACAGCTGAAGTATGGTATCCTCGAGCACCAGCATGATTTAGTGGTTTAAGCATTGGACTATAACTCGGAAGACCAGGGTTTGAATCCCCGCTTTTCCATGGAAACCCACTTGGTGACCTTGGGCGGGTCACACTCTCAGCCTCATAAGAATGTAAAGGCAAAGGGAAAAACTCTGAACAAATCTTACCAAGAAAACCCTGTGAGAGGTTTGCGTTAGGGTTGCAAGAAGTTGAAAACGGCTTTTCAGATGTGATACTACAACAGTGATACCCTCAGTTTGTTCATTTTGGCTTCTAGGGAGAGGTTGGGCTTGATTTGCTGTAGGACCCGTTTATTGGTCATTTTGGTCATGGTATCCATAGGACTCTCATCCAGCACCACATTTTAAGCAACTTGATTTTTCTTCACTGTCCAGCTTTCACAGTTACACAAAGAAATCTGAAATACAATCACATGGACAAAGCTAAGTTTGATATTCAGTGATAACACCATTTTGATTGAGCCAAAGCATAGAAAGTCTTTGATTCTTTTGATGTTTTCATCAACAAAATTTGTGCTTAAAAACCTGCAGAGAAAGAAAGTTTGGTATCCTCCAATGCATACTTTTCTGCTGTCAAACAGTTCCTACTGTCAAGAAGTTCTTCCTAATGTTAAGTAGCATTCTCTTTTCTTGTAATCTAAGACTACTGACTCATGTTCTAGTCTCTGAAACAGCAGAAAGCAAGCTTGCTCCATCTTCTACATGACATCCTTTCAGATGTTTAAAGATGGTTATTGTACCACCTCTCTGTCTTTTCTCCAAACAAAACATACCAAGTTCTCTAAGACATTCCTCATATGCATTGGTTTCCAGACCTCTAACCATTTTGGTTTCTCTCCTCTGGACACTTTGTAGCTTGTCATTATCCTTTTCAACTGTGGTTCCCAGCATAGAGCAGAACAACTACTAAATGCTATAGAGTTGCCCCTCCACATTCGTGAACTTAGCATTCACGGCTTTGCATATTCGTGGTTTTGAGAGGGCAGGAGGCCCCCCCACCCTCCCAAAAGCAGCGACACGGGGTCTTGGGAGGGAGGGGCAGGGCTGGGGAGGCCTCAACGGGGCCTTTGGAGACCCTCTGAAGGCACCGCGAAGGCCTTGGGGGGGAGGGGGAGGGCCGGGGAGGCCTCAACGGGGCCTTTGGAGACCCTCCGAAGGCCCCTCAAAGGCCTTGGGGGGGAGGGGAGAGGGCCGGGGAGGCGTCCACGGGGCCTCGGGAGGGTCTCCAGAGGCCCCGCGAAGGCCTTGGCAGGCAGGGGGAGGCGGGGGGAAGCGACTGTGGGGCCTCCGGAGGCCCCGTGGTCGCTTTGGCGGGGGAGGGCAGTCATTATTCGCGGCATTTTCACATTCGCGGGGGTCTGTGAAACCTAACCCCCACGAATGTGAGGGGACGACTGTATTCTTGTTGATGCAGCTTATGACTACATTAACTTTTTAATCATCTGCATAGTGTGTCTGCTTCATGTTTGGCTTATAATCAGCTATGGCTTCCCTTTCCAGAGAGCTCGTACAATGTTTAGTTTTCAAAATGAGAACTGCAGTGGACTCAGGTTTGTGGAGATCAATGACCATGACCATTCAGTTTTTTCTTCTCTTTCTGAGAGAGACTGCCACTTTCTAGGTAGGAAAGGAAAGACACTTTCTATATAAGCAGAGGCACTTTTAGTTTGTTCTTGCTGGCTAGTAGAATTAAATTCAGATTGCTAAGCCTGAACATAGCTTGTGGATATGTGCATGATCTTTGAATTTCTTCCTAGGCTCACGGTTCCAGCGTGTCAGGATGTTTTGAATCTTTATTCTTCTTCCAGGGCATTGGCATCTTTCTCAGTTTAGTGCCTTGGCATATTTTATACACACTGCTTTATGATCTCTTCCAGCTGACTCACACAAACGTTAAATAACAGTTTGGGACATAGCCCCCTTCCCCTAATCCATAGGACTTTTATCCAGCACCACATTTTAAGCAACTTGATTTTTTTTCCTTGTCAGCTTTCTTCACTGTCTAGCTTTCACAGTTAGTTACGCATAGAAATCTGAAATATAACCACATGGACAAAGCTAACTCTGTCTGAGCCCTCCCTCCAATTTGACAGAGGGCCATTAATGTGCATGTTGTATGCAGTTGTTTAGCCATCTGTGAATCCCATCTAAAATAAGTACTGGATCCATAGCTGTTTCCAGCTTTTGAACCTGCTCAACTGTAGTTTTTTTTAAAATCATGTTTTAAAGAAGGGTGCCTGCAGGACCTTCTGAGATATGAAGTTGTCAACATAGTAAATCAAGAGTTAATTGAATGTTCTGTTCTTAGCAGAATTAATGTAACAGCAAATGTCAGGACAGGTGAAATCCTCCACAACTATTGCTGCTCTTCTTGTAACTTGTAACAGTAACTTGTTTTAGGAGTATATCAATAGTATCTTCTAAAGGTGGGGACACCTTAGAATAATCTACAACAGTGATCAATCTATAGTAATCAGTAATCTGTCAGTCTACAACAATATTTAGTCTACAACAATATTTAGTCTACAACAATATCAGTTTTGTTCCTTTTTGTCGTCACTAAGATGCTTTCAATAGATTTACATGCAGTTGTATTCATACTTTACATATAAGACTTATCTCTCCATTCTTTTGGATCTGCTTCTTTCAAACAAAATGTACCCTTGAATTTTTATATTCTAACCATTAGTCCTGTCCCACCGTATCCCAGTGACATCTACTTAATGCTAATTACCTTCCCTTATTGGGATTTCAAGTACAGTACATCCTGTTGATTTCCTACACTCCGTAGATTAGTGTATAGACATCAGAGGCTATGATTATTACACCTTGGTTTATCTGCATATTATCAGGAACCTTCACTGCTTCACTGCTTTATTTCCTCATTTGTCACTCTTGTCCCTGATACGTAATCTTTTGTAATTGACAGATTAATCAGTAAATTGTTTTACTAGACTAGAACACATCTTCCCAGAGCTGCATCATCTGTATTTGCTACTAGTTAATCTCCAAGGCTGATTCAAAGTGATTTATTGACCATTAAAGCCCTAAATGCTAAACCATTTAGGGCTTTAAAAGTCAGTGCCAGGTGGACCAGTCCACATAAAGACACTCCTGCTCCTATATGTTCTTCTCTGATTTCAGTGGATATTCTCTTGAGTGCTGCCATTCAAAATAGTGCAGTGGGTGGCTACCAGAATGAATGAATGATACTTTATTACAGTCAAAGATCAGTATAAAAGAAATAAAAAACTTTAAAACAATAAGGTTAAATTAAAATAACAAAATAAAATTAAAATATTATTACATTAACAAGCAATGCAGTAAAAAAGTGCATACATAGGATAGTTTATACAACTAAGTGCTTTGTTTTTAAATCACAGGACGATAAATCTGTCTGCTAAGAAGGTAAAATAAATCAATTTGGGAAGAAAATAAATTTAAGAATAAAAAAATAACATCTGTCAGCTAGATTAAAGTAATTCAGATGCAATATGTTCTGCTATCTTAGATTTAATTTTGCTTTTCCTGCAAGTAATTGCAGATGCACAGAATTGTGCCACTTTACAAGTTATCTGTGGGTTGCAGTCTGACAGAAGGTATTTTAAGTAAAAAGTTTCTGATCTCCCTGTTTTATTTAGAAGGATTGGGGTGATCATATCTTTGCGGGCGTCACAATAAAAAGGACAGTGGAATAATACATGATTGATCGTTTCAATGTTTCCTGTATTACAAGGAGTCTTATTGTATTTACCCTCAAGGTGTGCTGAAGGTAATACATTTAATCTGGCTAACAGGAATGCTTTCCTGTGTTTGGTATTGTTAGGTTCGTCAAATAATTTGCCATAACAAATGTACCGTACCAGCACAATCCCAATAGTTGAACTATCTCGCGGACAGACTACGATGGTTTTGGAAATCTATATCTTTTATATGTTGGAGTATAGTTGTTTTAGCTTTTGAGTGCCCCATGGATCTAAGAGTATCTGGTGGAAGACCCATGTTTTGTAATTTTGTAGTCAATGTTTTTTTTTTCCCATTTAGATTGGAAGGTGTCCGTCAGAGTTAATGGCACAAGACCCATAGGCAAAAAGGTCAATTTTAACCAAAGATTTACTGTCATTATCAAAATTCGGGCCTCCATAGAAATCTGTCCAGTCTCCAGATGAAGTATTACATTTGGGACACAGGTCGGGACTCCTGTAATAGCTCTTAGGAATTTAGTAGGTACAACTTCAAAAGGCTTGTAGTCCTCATTTGCATAAATGACAGCTGTACAGCATTTGTGATATTACTTTACTGATGAAAACTTGAATTGCTGCAGGGATGTATTGGCCGCCTTTGGTATAAAAAAAGGAAAGGAGTGCTTTAGTACTTCTTTGCACGGTTGCAATGATGTGCTTCGTTTGCAGAATCCAAGAACCTGTTGACTGGAACATTAGACCTACATATTTGTATGAGTTAACCTGTTCTATTGGTTGGCCATCTATCTGCCATTTGTGCTTAATCTTTTTCTTGTTAAATATCAGTATCTTTGTTTTACTATAGTTTATTGTCAACAACTTCTCTTTGCAGTAACAGGCTAGCGCACTTAGAAGACGTCTCAGGCCTATTCTGGTTTGAGATAAGAGTACTGCGTCATCTGCGTATAATAGCACAGAAATTGGTCTGTCAGCTAACCGGGGGGGGGGGGATGAGATTTTATCGAGTGCAGATGTTGAACCAAGGAGTTGATGTAGAAATTGAATAAGGTAGGGGCTAGAATACAGCCCTGCCTTACACCAATGTGAGTAGGTATTCTCCTTGTTAGATGACCCACAGAACTGCATCTGACTTTCAAGGAAGTATTTTCATATAGCTTCCTTATAAGTAACACCAATCTCTTGTCGATGTTATAAGACTCAAATTTTATCCAAAGTTTTTCCCTGGAGATTGAGTCAAAAGCTTGCTTAAAGTCGATAAATGCAGCATGAA
Organism: Gambelia wislizenii; assembly: GCA_030847615.1. Classification (NCBI taxonomy): domain Eukaryota; kingdom Metazoa; phylum Chordata; class Lepidosauria; order Squamata; family Crotaphytidae; genus Gambelia; species Gambelia wislizenii. Next base: position 14,811,939 of record JAUMIR010000009.1, on the reverse strand, counting down.
AACCTTCATTGCCTGGTGCATATTTTTCAGCCAGATGTTGAAGGATAAGTCCTTGGTTAACTGTACTTCGACCTGTTCTGAAACCGGCTTGCTCGTTTGCAAGAATGTTTTCTTGATCTATCCAGTCATTCAGTTTTTCATCGAGATATGAAGCATATAATTTGCTTATTATGCTCAGAAGACTAATGGGTCTGTAATTGGCTGGGTCTGATTTTTCTCCCTTTTTGAAAATAGGAATAATAATGGCTAATCCCCAATCCTCAGGAATATATCCCGTGTAGTCAATCCAGGTAAACAAATTTGAGAGAACAGGTGCCCACCATTCTATGTTTGTTTTTAATAGCTCTTGTGGAATATTGTCACAGCCTGGAGCTTTGCCCAATTTTAAGTTGGAAATCAGGAGACGTATGTTCTTTTCAGAAACCGGGGGCCACTTTGGGAGATTACTGATATCTGTCCCCAGAACTAGATAGTTGGACCTGTATGGAGCAAAAATAGAACTGAAATAAGATTCCCAGCAATTTGGGGAAATGTGGTAATCTATATTTGGACTTGTTTTTGGCCAGGTCATGGACACCACTTGCCAGAAGGTTGCAGAGTCTTTTGTCCTTGACGTATTTATTAAGATTTGCCATGTTGATCTTATATATATATCCTGATCTTTTTTTTTTTTGTTTTAATTAATTTTTTGTAATTCTTTTTTAACACGAACCATTCAGCGGGTAGAGTATGCAGACTCTGCTCTCCATATTGTTGATATTGCATTATTAAAGATTTTTTCATGGCGATGCATTCATGGTCAAACCATTGCTTGGAATTTTTCCTGTAGACTTTTGATACATTTGATGGTTTCAAGCAAGTTTGCAGGTTTGAAATTAATTCATGGAATATAGAAAAAACTATTTCTGGAGAATCTGCAGTCAACAAACTTCACGTTGGCTTCGAATGGTATCAGAATGTAATAATGTTATTGTCTTTTGGCTTACTGTGTTTGACCATTTCAACCTTGTAAATCTTTTTTCAGCGTCAAGGTTTAGCATCTCAGTGCACTTTATAAAAGTACTCTGGTTAACGATGTTAAGTTTTAATACTAGAGGAAGATGGTCACTCTCTAATCGTTTAGTCACATGGTAACTGGATATAGTATTTCATAGAATCATAGAATCATAGAATTGCAGAGTTGGAAGAGACCACGAGGGCCATCCAGTCCAACCCCCTGCCACGCAGGAAATCACAATCAAAGCATCCCCGACAGATGGCCATCCAGCCTCTGTTTAAAGACCTCCAAGGAAGGAGACCCCACCACGCTCCGAGGGAGTGTGTTCCACTGCCGAACAGCTCTGACTGTCAAAAAGTTCCTCCTCATGTTGAGGTGGAATCTCTGTTCCTGGAGCTTGCACCCATTGCTCCGTGTTCCAGTCTCTGGAGCAGCAGAAAACAAGCCTGCTCCATCCTCAGCGTGACATCCCTTCAAATACTTAAACAGGGCTATCATATCGCCTCTAAACCGTCTTTTTTCCAGGCTAAACATACCCAGCTCCCTAAGTCTCTCCTCATAAGGCATTGTTTCCAGACCTTTCACCATTTTAGTTGCCCTTCTCTGGACACGCTCCAATTTGTCAATATCCTTTCTGAATTGTGGTGCCCAGAACTGGACACAGTATTCTAAGTGAGGTCTGACCAAGGCAGAATAGAGTGGCACTATTACTTCCCTTGATCTAGACACTATACTTCTATTGATACAGCCCAAAATTGCATTGGCCTTTTTAGCTGCCGCATCACACTGTTGGCTCATGTTCAACTTGTGGTCTACTAGGACTGTATGAGGTTATACAATAGTTTATGGTGGAAGCTCCTGTTCCAGATAGAAAAGTGTATTCTCCAGGTGTGTCATCTTTAACGCTCCCATTTAGGATAATTTAATCAAATTTGTTTACCAACTGCATTAAATGAAGTCCAGCACGGTTACAACCCTTATCTTTTGAATGTCTTATGGGTATAGGATGATCAACATCTGTTTCTGGACATTTTAGTTTGAAATAAGAATAAAGAGTTTAATCTGATTGGCCTATTTGGGCATTCAAGTCACCTGCCATAAGAATATGTGCTTTTGGGTAAAGGTTTGTTAGATTAAAGATATATTCTTCTAGATTTACCCAATTTATTTTAGTCGGTTGTTGGAGATTTGATGGGGGGGAGATATACGCTTATTATCAGTAAACTGAATGACTTGAAGTTGATAACCAAGGACATTGCTAGGTTTAGTAAAGAAGTTGATCTCGTAATTTTGGCTTGAATGTTAGTGGATATCAAAATGGCTAAGCCACCTTTTGAACGTCCTCCTCGGAGGCTAATTTCTGCATCCAGTGAGAAAGCAGAGAATCCATTTACAGCTAGATTTTCTCTTGCCCATGTTTCCTGTAATAGTATATTATCGTAATTAGATATGAAGTCCAGGAAGTCTGGGTCCACTGCTTTACTGAGCCAGCCAGCTATATTCCAGGATAATGCAGTCAGGTAGTCTCTGCAGGTGTTGCATTACTGCTTTGGTTAACTGAGCTTTCTTTTGTGATGTTTGCTCTGTTGTTTGATAAGTCAGTTCTTCTTTGTCACTTAACAGCTTTTTATTATTCTGTTCAAGGTGATGTGTTGGATGTATCTTTCCTGGAATTTCTTCAGGATCTTCCATATACTTGATAATTTCGAAATCGAGACTTCATAGAATCATAGAATCATAGAATTGTAGAGTTGGAAGAGACCACAAGGGCCATCCAGTCCAACCGCCTGCCATGCAGGAAATCTTGATCAAAGCATCCTCCTCCAAGGAAGGAGACCCCACCACGCTCCGAGGGAGTGTGTTCCACTGCCGAACAGCTCTTACTGTCAAAAAGTTCCTCCTCATGTTGAGGTGGAATCTCTGTTCCTGGAGCTTGCATCCATTGCTCCGTGTTCCAGTCTCTGGAGCAGCAGAAAACAAGCCTGCTCCATCCTCAACGTGACATCCCTTCAAATACTTAAACAGGGCTATCATATCGCCTCTTAACCGTCTTTTTTCCAGGCTAAACATACCCAGCTCCCTAAGTCTCTCCTCATAAGGCATGGTTTCCAGACCTTTAACCATTTTAGTTGCCCTTCTCTGGACATGCTCCAATTTGTCAATATCCTTTTTGAATTGTGGTGCCCAGAACTGGACACAGTATTCTAGGTGAGGCCTGACTAAGGCAGAATAGAGTGACACTATTACTTCCCTTTATCTAGACACTATACTTCTTTTGATACAGCCCAAAATCGCATTGGCCTTTTTAGCTGCCGTATCACACTGTTGACTCATGTTCAACTTGTGGTCTACTAGGACTCCTAGATCCCTTTCGCACGTAGTCTCGTTCAGCCAGGTCTCCCCCATCCTATATCTATGCATTTCATTTTTCCACCCTAAGTGCAGTATTTTACATTTCTCCGTATTGAATTTCATTTTGTTAGCTTTGGCCCAGCTCTCCAGTCTATCCAGGTCATTCTGAATTTTGATCCTGTCCTCTAGGGTATTAGCTGCTCCTCCTAATTTGGTGTCATCTGCAAATTTGATAAGTATGCTCCTAATTCCCTCATCCAAGTCATTGATAAAGATGTTGAATAGCACTGGGCCCAGGACAGAACCCTGTGGCACCCCACTGGTCACATCTTTCCAAGACGAAGAGGAGCCACTGCTGAGCACCCTTTGGGTTCGGCTGGTCAACCAATTACAAATCCATTGAACAGTTAACTTGTCTAGCCCATATTTTACAAGCTTGTTTGCAAGAATGTCATGGGGAACCTTGTCAAAGGCCTTGCTGAAATCAAGGTATGCGATGTCCGCAGCGTTCCCTTAATCTACCAAGCTGGTAACTTTATCAAAAAAAGAGATCAGATTAGTCTGGCATGACTTGTTACTCTGAAACCCATGTTGACTTTTTGTGATTATGGCATTGCCTTCTAAATGTTCACAGACTCTCTGTTTAATGATCTGCTCTAGAATCTTCCCTGGTATTGATGTCAGACTAACTGGAAGATAATTGTTGGGATCCTCTTTTTTCCCATTTTTGAAGATGGGGACAATGTTTGCCCTCCTCCAGTCTGCTGGGACTTCTCCTGTTCTCCAAAGTTCTCAAAGATTATTGCCAATGGCTCTGAGATGACATTTGCCAGCTTTTTTAATACTCTTGGATGTAGTTCATCTGGTCCTGGAGATTTAAATTCATTTAGTTTAAGAAGGTATTCCTGTACTACCTATTCTGAGCTGGATTTCCCCTATGGTGTCCTCTGTTCCATTATTCTCAGGTTGGTCCTCCTTTTCCTTTTCTGAAAACACTGAGGCAAAGAAGGTGTTGAGTAATTCTGCCTTTTCTCTGTCCCCTGTTAGCATTTTGCCATCTTTTCCACGTAGTCGCCCTATCATTCCCTTCTTCCTCCTTTTGCTGCGGACATACCCCAAACCCCCCTTTTTATTGTTCTTAACCTCCCTAGCAAGCTTGAGCTCATTCTGCGCTTTAGCTTTTCTGACTTTACTCCTACATGTGTTCGCTATCTGTTTGAATTTTTCTTTGGTGATTTCCCCCCTTTTCCATTTCCTGTACATGTTCTGTTTAAAACTTAGCTCTGTTGAAATTTCTTTAGTCATCCATCATGGTTTCTTGAGACACCTCCCATTTTTCTTCCTCATTGGTACTGTTTGAAATTGTGCCTCCAGTATCTCCCTTTTTTAGAAGGTTCCATCCGTCTTGAGGTCTCTTCTCTTTTAGTATTCCTGACCATGGGATCACCCCCAGTATTTCCCTGAGTTTATTGAAATCAGCTCTCCTAAAATCAAGAATGCGTGTCTGACTATGCCTGGCTTCTCCTTTCCATTGTATAACAAACTCCAGGAGAATATGATCACTCTCACCTAAGGATCCCACCACTTGCACCCCATTAACCAGGTCATCTCTGTTGGTTAGGATCAGATCTAAAATAGCTGACCCCCTTGTTGCCTCTTCCACCTTTTGGACCATGAAATTGTCTTCCAGGCAAGTAAGGAATTTGCTAGACCTTGAGGTTTTGGTTGAGTTAGATTGCCAGCAAATATCAGGATAGTTGAAATCACCCATCATTACTACATCTCTCCTTTCTGCATGTGTGTTCATCTGTTCTAGAAAGGCATCATCCAATTCCTCCGTCTGACTTGGGGGTCTGTAGTAGAGTCCCACAATAACATCCGTGTTGTTTCCCTCCCCTTTAATTTTTATGCAGATGCTCTCCACCTGGCTTCCAGTATTGATGTCATGGATCTCTTCACTGGTGTAAACATCCCTGACATATAATGCTATTCTTCCTCCTTTCCTGTTTGGCCTGTTTCTCCTATAAAGGTTATACCCCTCTATTCCTACATTCCAATCATGTGACTCATCCCACCAGGTTTCACTAATGCCTATTATATCATATTTGTTTTGTAGTGTTACGAGTTCAAGTTCATCTTGCTTATTTCCCATGCTCTGTGCATTAGTGTAGAGACATCTAGACCATGTGTTCCCTTTACTTGCTCCCTGTGCAAGTTTTTTTGCCTCCCACTGTTGGGTCCTTGCGCTGTTTGCCTTGTTCCCTCTATGACAGTTTGACTATTTTCTCCAGCCCTTTTGCCTTCCAGAATACTGTCTCCCTCCCCCATTTGACTCAGTTTAAAGCCCTCCTGATCAAATTCTTGAGACTGTAGGCAAAAACGTTTCTGCCAACTGGTGTGAGATGCATCCCATCTCTTGCCAGGAGCCCCCCCTCATGGAAGCGCAGCCCATGATCCAAGAATCCAAATTGTTCTCGGCGAAACCATCTACGGAGCTAGTTGTTTACGTCAGCTATTTTCCTCTCCCTTACTGGACCAAGCCCTTCAACTGGCAGAAGAGACGAGATGACAACCTGTGCGTCCATTTCTTTCAGCTTCCTCCCCAGGGCCTCATAATCTCTTCTGATCTTGGGAAAGCTGTGCCTTGCAGTATCATTGCTTCCCACATGGACCAAAAGGAAGGGGTAATGATCCGTAGGCTTGATGAGTCTTGTCAGCCTCTCCGTCACATCACGGATCTTTGCCCCAGGGAGACAACACACCTCCCGAGTCATCTTGTCAGGCCCATAAACCACTGCTTCTGTACCCCGCAGCAAGGAGTCCCCCACCACCACCACACGCCTCTGCCGAGGCTTCGCAGCTGCTGTTCCTTGCCGTGGTACTCTCAAGCTCCCCTGCTCTACCCCTGAAGTCTGTCCATGCTGTTCTTCTTCGTTGTCCTTGATAATGGAAAGGGCTTCAAATCCATTCTGTAGCTGCAAGCTGCTGGAAGAATCCCTGGATTTTCTTGTTCTGTGTGTGACATTCCTCCAGCTGTCTACTTCCTGTGTCTGTGAAGTGACCCTCTCCTCCGCAGCCACTTCCTCTGTGCAGTCCCCGTCCAAGACTGTTCGTTCTATTCTGTCCAGGAAAACCTCTTGCTCATGAATCTGTTGAAGTGTAGCTACCCGTGTTTCCAGCTGCTGGACTTTCTTCTCCAAGAGGGCTACCAGCTTGCACTTGGTGCATGTGAAGTTCTCTACGTCTGTAGACAAGAATACAAACATCACACAAGTGTTGCAAGTGACTGCCGCAGTCTCCTCAGTGTCCATGGTGAGAGCTTTTAGGTAATCTAAAAACTCTTAGGTAATGCTGAGAACACTGAGCTGTACTTTTAGGTATGCTGTATTTTTGTTTGGTCACTGAAATTCGCGCGCCGTTAGGTTTGCGCCGCAGTAACAAGCAGCCTCTCTCAACAGTTAAAAAAAAAATCAATCTCCCCAGTCAAAATGGCTGTCCAGAAGTTGCTTTCCTTCTTCTCCCTGGCAGGAACCTGGCCTGGAAACTGGCTGGAAACTGGCTGTCCATAAGCTGCTCTCCTTCTCTCTGGCAGGAAACTTGGCCTACTAACATTTAATAGGACTAGGCCTACTAACATTTGTAAATATCTGTTTAATTTGATTAGATTGACAAGTAGGCAAAGATGGTTGTTTCACTGGCGATCCTAGCTCATTTTCATCTAGGAATCTCATTTCAAGCCATGTAGAGGGTTCCATCTTTCTTATATTTTCAGACAGGTAAATTTCATTGTTTCTAGTCTGGGTCTCACTTAGTACAGGATTAAGGTCTGCCTTGTTTACCACTTTTGACTCAGGATGGTGTTCTCCCCCTTTAAGGGTTTCCACATGTTTGAGAGAGGTGGAGTACTTTGTAATATCATTTTTCATTGTACTATACAGTGTCGTGTTTTTATCAGAGCACAACCCAACTAAATGGGATTTCAAAAGGTCTAGTCTCGAAATTATTTCAACTTGTGCCTCCGTGGGGAGAGCACAAAAAGAATTTATTTGTTTTCTTCTCTGTCAAACAGAGTACAGTTGTCCCTTTACATTCGTGGCTTTGACTTTCGCGGTTTTATGTATTCGCAGAAATTCCTTCCCCACCTTGCTCTCCCTAGCATAGCCTCTGAGCATTTAAGGAGGAAAACTTCCTGTACACATACACACACAGGGAAGATCCCAGCAAGCAAGCAACCCCCACACCAGCCTCAGAGGGTCTAAGGCCAAGCAAAGTCCCCCCTTTGCCACTCCCCTCTCTGTGTTTTAACAAACTGAATGGCTTCTTTAAAACTCACATTTCGCCCCATGTCTCCTCATGGCCCAAAGTAAAGCACAGCGGCAAACTGAATTGCTTCTTTAAAACTCACATTTCGAACCTTTCCTACACACATTCACACACAGGGAAGGTGCAGGTGGCATTTCCCAGCAACCCAGCCTCTGAGCATTTAAGGAGGAAAGCTTTGCATGCTTACAGTATGGGGCTGTGCTTTTCTTTCGGCCAGCAGGAAGCTTTGCTCCTTAAATGCACAGAGGCATTTAAAGAGGCTTGCTGGGAGGTCCCACCCGCACCTTCCCTGTGTGTGAATGTGTGTAGGAAAGGTTCGAAATGTGAGTTTTAAAGAAGCAATTCAGTTTGCCGCTGTGCTTTACTTTGGGCCATGAGGAGACATTGGGCGAAATGTGAGTTTTAAAGAAGCCATTCAGTTTGTTAAAACACAGAGAGGGGAGTGGCAAGGGGGGGACTTTGCTTGCGTGCTCACAGCATGGGGCTGTGCTTTTCTTTCCTCCTTAAATGCTCAGAGGCTGGGTTAGTTTCCCTGTGTGTGTGTGTTTAGGAAGGCTGCTTTTATTCGCGATTTTTTTTTCACTTTTGCAGGGGTCTTGTTCCTGTAACCCCCGCAAATGTGAAGGGACGACTGTATTCTTAGTAGAAAGTGATTTAATTGAATAAGAGTTCTTTATTTCATCAAAGCATGAACATTTAGGTGTTTCGAGAGCTATTAAATTTTGTTGGTGGTCATCTTTGCTCTGATTTACTTTATATGTGGGAACTAGTTCCTGTGGGGGAGCTTGATTCTCAAAGAATCTAGAGACTAAATTTCCATATTTTGCTAGGGCGCTCTTGCAGGCCAAAATTATATTGACTATGTCCTTTTCAGTAAAGGTAACCACGGCACGCGTGTGGGTATAGTTGTAAAAAATATATTCAACTTGCTTTATATCCTTATAGAGAACTTGTAAGATTTTAATAAGTTTAATATGGTTAATAGGTGGTACTTTCGTTCGAGCTGTGATATGAGACCCTTAGGTTTAGGGAAGTTGATCAAAACCAGTTTTTGATGGTTTAATTTTAAGTTCCATTTTCCATTGTTAGCAGTGTTAATGCCCTTCTCAGTAGAGGCTTTCCTTTTTAATGAGAGAAGGTTCCAGGGATCTTGAGAGATTAACTGTGCTCTTTGTATTTCTATTGTTGACTGGGTTGAGTGTGTATGTAGTCCAATGTTCTTTACTAATTCGGGCTCTTCTGTGTTATCTGCTTGTATCTTAGCTATTTCTTTCGTTTGGGGCGTATCAATATTGTTTGATCTATTTTCTTTTGTAACCTTTTTCCTTAGTGATTTATTTTCACTATAGTGTAGTAGCTTCAACTTTTTGGGTCTTTTCCTCATGATAGTTTTAGTTTTTCCCTTGAGGTTACTTGATCCCTTTGTTTTAGTTGCTCTTGTGCTATAAATGCTAATATTGTTTGACGATTTGTTTCTCTGAATACTTGGACTGATTTTACTATTTATTGATTTGTTTCTTGGGGCACTTGAGCTGATTATGTTGTTTGCTAATTGTGTTAGAAGATTGTTGCTTGCCAGTAAGAAAGTTTTTATATTCTCAGTCTCCTTCATCAGCAAGAAAATCCATCCTGCGATTGGTAGATTTTCTGTGAAAGTGGGAGGCGTGGCTTGGTTTAGTTTCTTCTTGTCTTCAGTAAGTTCTTGTAGTTGCTTAGCAATTGCATTATTTAACTGGATTTCGTTATCGTTGGGTTGTGTTTTTTCTGGGATGGGTGCAAGATCTGCATCTCTCATTGCTATTGTGTGATGTCCAAAAGAAAGTGCATCTGTTGGTACCTGTAAGTCCACTATAGAATTTGAGTGATCTGGACCTTTTTCAGGGAGGGCAACATTTATTTTATTTTCAAGATACTGGGTGATCTTTGCTTGCTTCCTGTTTTTTTTGGAAGGGATTCTGCCGCCATCGGTGTAATTCCTAAAGACTTTTATCAATTTCTCGTAAACACGATCTGTTTTTGTTTTAAGCTGCCTATCTTACTCAGCAAAGAAGAACATAAAATTGAACGATTCAGTTAATTACTTACTTACAGGTTGATATTGTTCGTCCACTCAAAGTTAAATGTGAGTTCTGTTCACCCTTGTTTAGGTTGACTATTTGAAAGGTTAAGTAACTAAAGTTAAATTCTTTGTTCCTATTTAAGTATACATAATAATATTTTGAAACATTAAAAGAGGGTAACTGGAAATTAATTTTTTCTCAGAAAAAAATAAGTATTTCCCTACTGGTCCGTGTTCTCTGATATTAAGACTTTCAAAGTAAATAAAAACAAAGAACTTGTATTAAGGTAGAGGTTTAGTATTAAGTACCATTTGCACCCTTATTGAGTTAGTTGGTGGGAGGATTAATTTCTAAAATTGACCTCTCCTTTTCTATTCAAAAATTAACAGCAGAATTTTATAGCACTAGAAAGCAAGGACAACTGGCATATAGCACAAGTTTAGAAGAACTGGTTGTCACCTTAGGGACAAGGTTCCTCCTGAACTAGCACCTTAAAATCAACTACAAAGCATAGAAAAACATAGAGCTAGTATTGGAGTAAAAATTCGGTAATGGGGCATATAATCAGCAAAATAACCCTTGTCCTTAAACTTATAACCTCAAGCCTCAGGAGCTCACAGGTGCCTTGGGAGCTGCCTCTGCTGTGGCCCTGCTGTTGCTGCTAGGCTTCCTCCTCTTCTGCCAGGAACTCTGGAGAAGGGCTGGGAGGGTGTTTTGAAGCCCCAGGAGCTCACAGGTGCCTTGGGAGCTGCCTCTACTGTGGTTGTGCTGTTGTTGCTGCTAGGCTTCCTCCTCTGCTGCCAGGAACTCTGGAGAAGGGCTGGGAGGGCGTTTTGAAGCCCCAGGAGCTCACAGGCTACCAGAATAGAGCCTTCTCAGTAGAGATCCAACTCAGCAGAGATCCTATGTCTGTGGAATAGTCTCCCTAGGGAAAGAAGTGGGAAATCACAGAAGAGGAATACAAATTAATAGCCAATATTTCTAAGGAAAAAGGAAGAAAGGCTAAAATTTGGATTGAGTTCAAGTTTGCTAGAGAGTTTAAAAATAATAAAGGGGTGTGGTGTTAGTAGACCAAAACCTAACCATGATAAGGTAAAATGATGATGATGATAATAATAATAATAATAATAATAATGCATGCTTTTAGATGATTGTAAATATCACTTTTGGTGCCATTTTAAAAGGGGTTCCCTTCTTTATATGAAGAGATAATGTATTTTGTAAGTACAGTACTTATTTAATTTTTAAAAATTAAAATATGGGTTGCTTCATTTATTGGTGATTGTGTGTATATGTGTGTGTAATTTTTCTTTCATTTTTTTAAAAACAAAGATTGCAACTCTTACAATGAGGTCTCTTAATTTTAATACACATGTGACTTGCCACTTTTCCTATGAAGGGAATAGAGCATCCTAAATGTGGGTTGGTCTTCCAATTCTCCATATGCAGGAATGTGTAAGCCTTTGAGGGTGCCCGCTAGTGTACCACCATGCAGTTGAAAGTTCCAAGTGACCAGGTTCACACTCTTGATACAAACCATACAGTTGTCAGAAACTCTTTTTAGAGCACAGGCATTTTGTTATGGTAAAATCAGGTGCAAAGACCCCTGAGCTCTTTAGAGGAAAGGTGGAGTAAAACATTTCTGTTTGTGGTTTTGAGCAATAGTTAGACATAGAAATGGAGGGGACATTTCTGTAAATGATCTGTTCTGCTATGCAAAGCAAAGGAAAAAAATGGGGAAGGGAAGAGGGTTATTGTGGGAATGTCAGACTTCTCAAGTAACAGAATTGTGCTTGAGTTTTGATTTATGACCACACTAGACAATACAGGCATACCTCACTTTAGAGCATTTTGCTAAAATACAGTTGTACTTTCATATTCATAGAATCAGAATCATCAGCTGATTCTGGGCTGAATTGAGTGAGTCAACCAGGGCCATTTTGTTACCTGTGCTCAGTCAGTAAATATATTTTTAGGCTTTTATAGACACTGGCAAGTGGGGGAAAAGGCTGTGATTCTCTTATATTTGCTTTATGACTGTGGTCTAGAACCGAATCCACCTTATTAGTGAGGTATGCCTATATGTGGGAGAAATGACAACAGTGTCTGTTTTTCCCCAGTAAAAAGCACTGAAGGCTGCAGTTGTGAGGAGTTGGATGCCACTTTACTTTATATTCTTCCCCCTTTTGAAATCTGTCATTCTGTAGGTGGTAGGTGGCAGGAACAATCCTGAACAATCCTGTACAATTGGGAAGCTAGGACCGCCCAGCTCGAAGCAGGAAGAAGACCTTTGACCCGGAAGTTAGAGTCTTTGTTCTCTTTCTCTTCCACGCGGTCTTCAGTTCTTCTTCCTGCTTCGCCCAGCAAGGACAGGATTTTCACTCCTCCGGAGCTCACTGCCTTTCTGGTCGGCCCGCTCTTTATTTTAACCCCCCCAACCCTCTCTTTAACTCTCCTAACCTCCCCCCTCCTCCTCCTACTACCTTGAAAAAAAAAACTCCTTTCTTCGGTCCTTTTCCCCTCGCCCCCCGGAGCACCCATCCCCCACGTGGCGGACTCCGCTCCCCGCCTTCCCCCCCCAAGGATCCGGCACCCCCGCGCCACCCCCCTGCTTCTTCCAAACCCCCTTTCGGCTCGCGGTTCCTTCTCCTTCCATCGCCCCGACCGGCTCCGTGCCCGCCCCCCCCCCCCGCGGCTCCCCCGGCCCCGCCACCGCGCGGCCGGCCTCCCTGCGGCTCCCGAGGCTCCACCACCGCACGGCAGGCCCTTTATGGCTTCCACCGCCCCCCCTCCGCACTCCCACCACCGCTCAGCGCTTCCCTCCCGGTCCTGCCTAACGAAGCATGGGAGGCAGTAAGGGACAAGCCACCTTGGAAGGCGCCGGCGTGCGCGACCAGCCGCACCAACCACCAGCCGCGGAGGCCCCCAGCACCTGAGATGGCTGCCTGGGAAGCTCCTCCAGCGCTTCCTCTGCCTCAGCCTCCTCAGACCAGATGACCGTCCCCCAGAGGAGGGCAGCGAGAGAGGCGGAGAAGGCCTTCACCAGCGGCCGCTCCGGGAGCATGCCCAAGGTGAAAAGGCACAAATCGAAGGCCAAGGAGGCGGCAAGGAGCGACCAGCAAAGTGGAGACGGAGACGCGGGGTCTGAGGTCTTCTCCCAGCCCCATCGTGCTCTGGACGGTAACACCGACGACTATGCCGGGCAGGGGACGTCGGATCCGGTAAGAGGGGCCCTGGCGGGGGAGGAGCTGCACCAAGTCATCTTTGAATCCTTCCCTAAGGAGGATTTAACACAGGCAGCAGCAGCGGCAGTCTCAGTAAGGCAATCTTTGAAGGTAAACAGGGGGGTCATTTCCTCCAGCGAGGAGGAGGACAGTGAGAGTGAGATTGAATTGGTAGAAGGGGACTCCTCTAGGGACCCCTCATTGGGAGGGGAACCCATGGGGGAGGATGCCGAGGGGGAGGGGACTCAGGTGGCCTCCAAGCCACCTTCAAAGTCCAAACGCAAGGGAAAAGGAGGTACCCCACGAGCTAGGAAGCAGAGCATCAAATTGGCTCTGGCTATGCTAAGGGAGGCACTCCTATCTGAACAGGAGGATGAGGATGAGGAGCCATCGCGTCCCTCCCGCAAACACAAGCCATCCGGGACCAAGGCCAACAGGCCAAAGCACTCTGGAAAGGTGGACCCAAACACCACCACCTCAGATAAAAGAAGGGTGAGGGTAAACTTAGATAAGGCAAGGGGAGAGAAAAGGAAGGAACCCCCGTCGAGGCACTCATCAGAGGAGTCTGGGGAGGCCTCTGACGGGGAGGACCTGCTTAGGAGATGGCAAACCCCCAATGGCAGCCTCAACAACGAGGACGGCGGGGGAAATGAGGACGTAGGCGAGAACCCAGACAGGGAACCAGGAGAACTATCCGACTCGGAGGCGTCTGAGCCCGAGATCACGGACAGAATATTCCATGCAGAAAAGTTCGCATACCTGCTGAACAAGGCATTGGCAGCCCTAGAGATCCCCCTCCCATCCCCGCAGGAGGATGAGACAGGGGACCCAGAGGCACCCAAGAGCCAAAAGGTGGCAGCATTGATGCCATCCTTCAAACCCAAACGCCCACTCTTCCGCTTCCCCAGGGCCTTCTGGAGGCTCGTGGCGGAGGAGTGGGAGAAGCCAGCACTAGGGCGCAGGGGATTGTCTGCAGCCCAGAAGTTCTACAACTTCCCCACAGTTATCCTGGACAGGCTCAAGACCCCAGTAGTCGACCGGCCGGTGGTCTCAATGGTCTCAAATTCGCTCGCGCCCAAAGAGGGGGAAGGTTCCCTGAAGGACCTTGACGAAAAGAGAACGGACGCTGCCTTAAGAAAATCATACGAGGCCTCGGCCCTGGGCATTAGAGTTTCGCTAGCATCAGCGCTAATATCCAGGGCGGCAATCATATGGCTCCAAGAGGTAATGGACAGACCGGATCTGGAGACCAGAGCACTCCAGAAGGCGTTCAATAGGATCCAATACGCACTTCAATTCATGGCTGACGCTTCTCAGGACGTCCTGTCTTACGCAGCCAGAGCAACGGCAGCAGCTAATCTGGCAAGACGCTCACTGTGGGTCAAGCAATGGGACGCAGACAACCAGTCGAAGAACGCACTCGCTACAGCCCCCTTCAAAGGCGCCAAGGTATTCGGCGAGGACGCACTGAAAGATATACTAGTGGAGACCAAGGATAAGAAGCAAGCGATGCCCTCCTTGAACAGGAAATCCTCGAAGAAGCCCTTTCGTCGCCCAACACAGTACCAGAGCTCCTTTCGTCCATACAGGAGCAGTGGTAGGAGGCCGGACCACCTCCCCAGTAAACCGGCATGGGCAAGAACAAACTACGTCATCCGACATGCCCCGTTCTCAAACCCATCCACCAGTCGGAAAGGGGGAACGCAGCCTCAACGGAACCCCCCTCGCAAGTAATCCTGACTCGGAGACGATCCCAGTGGGAGGAAGGCTATCCCGGTTCCTAAGCTCCTGGTTGAACTCCACCACCGACAGGTGGGTCCTGAACACCATAGCAAACGGCTACAGGGTGGAGTTCAACTCAAGACCAAGGAACCGCTTCATCCCAGCACCCGTGCCCACCTGCCCACAAAAGGCAGGGAATCTCAGGACAGCCATAGACCACCTGCTGGAGATCGACGCAATAGAACCAGTTCCAGACACGCAGCGTTTCTCAGGGGTGTACTCCTACTTCTTCACAGTTCCAAAAAAGGACGGGAGCCTTCGATCAGTCTTAGACCTAAAATTCACAAACTCATTCGTTACTTACAAGAGATTTCGAATGGAGACTCTATCCTCAATAAGGGAGGCAGTCAGGAAAGGGGACTTTCTGGCCTCCCTAGATCTGTCAGAGGCATACATGCACATCGGGATGCACGAAGACAGCAGACAGTTCCTCAGGTTTGCGTTCGGCGAGGAACACTACCAGTTCAAAGGACTCCCGTTCGGCCTGGCCACTGCCCCAAGGGTGTTCACCAAGGTACTGGTGGTCCTCATCGCGCACCTCCGCTCCAAGGGCATACACCTTTATCCTTACTTGGACGACATCCTACTGAGGGCGTCGTCAAGTGCCAAGGCACGAAAAGACATACAGGAAATGATAGACTGCCTGCAGAGCCACGGCTTCCTTATAAACTTCAAGAAAAGCTCGCTCACACCATCACAGCAGCTGACGCACCTAGGAGTACAAATAGACACGGCAAGTTTCTCAGTTGCGCTCTCAAGAGAACGGCAAGCAACCATCCAGACGGAGGCGCAGCTAGTAAGCAGAAAACGGAGAGCCCCACTAGCATCCCTAGCGCGGCTATTCGGCCTGATGATATCAGCAATCCAGGTGGTCCCCTGGGCCAGATTCCACTCGAGTCAGTTACAATCGGCCCTCCTACTGCACCAGGACCTAATAACAAGGAAGGAAGACGTTACCCTGGAAATAACGAGTCCCCTAGCACAATCCCTGCTCTGGTGGACACGCACGGAAAACATAGCCAAGAGCTCCCCACTGGTAACCCCAACCCAGGTGGTGGTGACCTCAGATGCAAGCCTAAGGGGATGGGGAGCACACTGCTTAGACCAGGCGGTACAGGGCCTATGGTCAACAGACGAAAGGAAACACAGCATAAACTGGTTGGAGCTACGAGCCGCAAGGCTGGCGCTACTCCACTTCACCCCGCTCATTCGGGGCAGACATGTCCTCCTCCTGACAGACAACACAACAACGCGCTCATACATAGCGAGACAAGGAGGATCGAGATCGAAGTCCCTGCACGCAGAGGCCGAACTCCTCATGGCCTGGGCGGAATCAACGGTTCTCTCCCTGTCAGCCCAACACCTACAGGGAGAGACGAACACACAAGCGGACTTCCTGAGCAGACACACAGTTCTCCCAGGGGAGTGGGAACTCGACCAGGAGACCTTCTACCAGATTACGGATGCCTTCGGGGAGATGGCGGTAGACCTCTTCGCGTCACCCTCGAACGCAAAGCTCCCAAGGTTCTTTTCAAGGTTCCCCCAGCCAGGAGCGGAAGGGACGGACGCACTTCGCTCGGCCTGGCCAAAGGATCTTCTATACCTGTTCCCCCCGTTTCCACTTCTGGGGAAGGTCTGTCGGAAGATTCGCCAGGAGAGGGCACAAGTGGTGCTGATAGCGCCTCACTGGCCCCGCCGCCCGTGGTTCTCAGAGTTAGCAGAGATGGCGATCCAGCCCCCGCTGAGGCTCCAACCACACCGGAACCTGCTGCACCAGGGCCCAGTAAGCCACCCCGATGTAGAGTGGCTGAAGCTGACGGCTTGGAGACTGAACGGCGAACCCTAAGGGACTGTGGATACGAAGAGAAGGTAATCGACACCCTACTCGCATCAAGACGTGCTTCAACCAAGCGGATATACCAAGCCACCTGGAAGGTGTTCTCGCAGTGGTGCTCCACGGAACAGATAGACCCGACCAAGGCCACAACACGACACATCTTGGCCTTCCTGCAGAAGGGTCTCGATAGCGGGCTTCGCCCAAACACCCTCAAGAGGCAAATGGTGGCTCTAGCGGCTTTCATCCCATGCCCCCAAGGCGGGAGAGTCTCAGCACATCCCCATGTGAAGAGATTCCTGAGAGGGGCCACTCTACTGGCCCCACCAGTGGCACACAGGTTCCCCTCTTGGAAACTCTCCCTGGTACTCAAACAACTCACCAAAGCCCCCTTCGAACCTTTGAGGAAGGTCCCACTGAGAATCCTCTCACTCAAAGTGGCGTTCCTGATAGCAATAACGTCCGCAAGGAGGGTGTCCGAACTCACGGCACTCTCAGTTAGGGAACACCTGTGCTCCTTCGGCCCAGACTCAGTCTCCCTACGGCCAGACCCAGCCTTCAGGCCAAAGGTGATCTCTGCCTTCCACGTCTCTCAGCAGATAGTCCTTCCGTCCTTCTGCCCCAATCCGGTTCACCCCACGGAAAAAATGTGGCACAAGCTGGATGTGAGAAGAGCATTAAGGATATACATCAAACGCACGGCACCATTCAGGAGATGCGACTCCCTCTTCGTGTCCTTCAACCCCTCTTCGCTGGGGTCCCGGATTTCGAGATAGACACTAGCAACATGGATTAAGGCGTGCATTTTCACAGCGTACGATGCGGCAGGAGTACCACGTCCGTCAGGGGTCGTGGCGCACTCAACGCGATCAGCAGCAACCTCGGCCGTATTCTCAACGAATGCCCCCATCGCAGAGATATGCAGGGCGGCAACCTGGAGTAACCCCTCCACCTTCGTCAGACACTACAAGGTGGACAAATTCAGATCTGCGGAGGCCACCTTTGGCAGAAGGGTCCTCCACGAGGTCATTCACCAATAGCGTACACATTAAGTTCTCAATAGCAGTCACCCCACCCGGGGAACACAGGGGCTTGGGTATGTCCCAATTGTACAGGATTGTTCCTGCCACCTACCACCTACAGAATGTTACATTGGGTACTTACCGTGAAGGTACCTTCTGTAGGGTAGGTGGCAGGAACAATCCGGCCCACCCAGTGACTGCACTAATTTCTGTCTGTATTAACCTGTTGTGTTTTCTTAAAGATGAGCAAAGGAGGAGTGTCTAATCCAATTTCCTGGAGCTCTGCTAGTCAGAGAACTGAAGACCGCGTGGAAGAGAGAGAGGAGAACAAAGACTCTAACTTCCAGGTCAAAGGTCTTCTTCCTGCTTCGAGCTGGGCGGTCCTAGCTTCCCAATTGTACAGGATTGTTCAGGATTGTTCCTGCCACCTACCCTACAGAAGGTACCTTCACGGTAAGTACCCAATGTAACATTCCGACTGAGTCCTTTCCTACTTACGGGGAAAATGTAGAAGATTCCTTTCAGCTCTAGCTAAACCAACAATTTAGGTTTGAGCAGCCTGAAAACACAAACAGAAAGGGTTTAAAAGTTCCTTCATTGTTGCTGAAAGTGGCGGGTTGTTGTGACTGCTTTTCATTTTAAAAAGTGGAAGGAGGGAATTAAGTTATGTTTAGATCTGAAAACAACAGAAGAACCCAATGGTGGAAGATTGGTTGTTGAAACTTCATGATGGTTGAAATGATCTAATTAATAATTTTGTTGAATGATACAATTATAGAAGAGGTCTGGAAATTTGTAATAAAATTTAGAGGAAAAATAATGGTATATAGAAGTAGCAATATTTGATCATTTTTGAAGGAAGGAGTTAAAGATTAATACAAGCAATTGGTGGTTTTATTTTTAATTTATAGATAAGATGTCTTACATCTTATCTTTATATTATATATTATATATTAAGAATAAGAATTATATTTTCTCTCTCTCTCTCTCTGGCTTATCTTCGCAAACGAAGATTCAGGAAGGACTCATCCCGCGTTTTCTGCAAGCGCGCTGATGCCTAAAAAGGCCAATCCGAGATAGACAAGTCTGGTTGCAGAAAGCACAGCAGAAGGTATTCTTGGGTGATGTTTCCAGGTTGTGATTCTTTCTGTGTTGTTGTTTCTCTTCAAAACTTGTTCGGCGTGAGTTCTCAAATAAGGCTGCAGCATTGTGGATAGTGTGTCTCCATGCCTCCCGATGCGAGGCCAGGGTGGACCATTGTTGGTGATCAATTTGTCTGAGTCTGAGATGTTGTTTCAGGGAGTCCTTGTATCGCTTTTTTGGAGCGCCCCTCTTACGCTGACCCATGGCGAGTTCACCGTAGAGTACTATTTTTGGGAGGCGATATATTAAGAATAAGAATTATATTATACTGTATGTTAAGAATAAGATTATTCTTTAATATTATATATTAAGTATAAGATTAATATTAAGGTAAGAGGGTTCACTAATAGTATTTTGAAGAAAAATAATGGTAATATAAAAATAGTAACATCTGATAATTTCTAAATGAATTTACGACAGATTTAAAGAGATTTGTTAAAGTAAATGGTGGCAAGTTTTTAATATTAGAGTCAAGATGTTAAAGATAAGATTATATATTACGCATTACATACCTATATACAGTTGTCCCTTCATATTCACTGGGGTTTGGTTCCTGGACCCCCCTGTGGATACCAAAATCCGTGAATACTCAAGTCCCAAAATGTTGTCCTTTATTTAAGATGGCAAAATCAAGGTTTGTTTTTGGGATTATTATTTTTTAAAGAATATTTTCAAGCCGTGAGTACTTAAATCCGTGGATACCAAATCCGTGGACACAGAGGGACAATTGTATATAATGCTCTTGGCTATGTTGCCTTTCCCAGTGTGCTAATTGGCTGCTTAGGAAATATATCCAACCACTCCCTCAGACAGTCACCACCCACATGCAAATCTATATTCCAGTGTCATCCTGAGAGCGACCAAACAATGTGCTACAGTGTTGACTATAGATCTTCTTCGTGGTCTCTGTGAATCACACAGCTGGGTTATTCCTGCGCAGAGCTTCGGAACCTTCTAGAATCGCTAGGCAGAATGTGCTTTGATACATTTTTGGTGGTAACTCCGCCCATCCTAACGGTCCCTTATAAGGCCTTCCCGCCTAAATCCCCTCAGTTCCTTTCTTTCCGCTGCGTTAGCAGCTTGAAGGAACCACTGTTCGCTAGGTGTTTTTTCTCTCATTGATCTGGTTTGACTTGGCTTTGACTTTGTGACGACGATTTTCGCTCTCCTACTGGTTTTGGTATTCGGCTTCTGATCACTCTGTTTTTTGATCTGTTTCTGGCTCTTGACTACATTTTTGGCTTACTCATTCGGCTTTGGCATTACCTCAGATATTGTTACTGACCTCGGACTAGCTTTGACTACCATCCCTTCCTTGTGGTTATTATTATTATTGTTGTGAGAAAGATATCTGGCAAAGGAGCTTTCAAGCACTGCGTTACTTGTCAAGCAAAACTTCCAGCTGTGGATGGTCATTCCCGCTGTTTAATCTGTTTGGGAGAGGCTCACAATGTCGACGCATGCGTCCATTGTAAGGCGTTCACGCCGCAGGCCCGAAAACATAGGCTCTCGCGCCTGAAGTCTTTTCTTTATGAGAAGGCCTTGCTCCCTGCCTCTGCTTCAGCCTCTGTTTCGGCTCCCCCCTCCGAGCCTCGAGGCCGTGAACGATCTCGGTCCCCTCCGTCTACCGGACAAAAACGTCGTCGGTCCCGAAGTCCGTCGAGGCGCCGCTCCACAGCGTCTGATCCTCTCCATTCCTCCCTTCGACGTGCATCATTGGATTCGGGACACTTCGACACCGATTTGAGAGCCAGTCCCTTCGACATCCAGGGATGTCGCTCGGGAGAAGACTCCGTCTACTACCGAGGCCCATCCATCTGCTGAATCTGCTGCTTCCTCTCAGCCACTGAAGAAAAAGAGGAAGGAGAAGCATTTGTCCAAGCATGATGCTGGCAAATCTAAAGAGAAGACCAAAAAATCGAAGCCTGGGGAGCGTGCGGTCCCGGAGATTCCCCCTCACCTGTCATTGGAGGTCAAGGATACCTTTGTATGCCCACTGCCGGTATCCACCACTGTGGAGCCTGAGTCTCGACGTTCACGTATCCCGTCAGGCTCAGTAGAGGTTGTGACGGTTGAGCTCCCGCCTGCTTCTGATATCGTGAGACCCCCTGTGCACCTTGAGACATCCCCGGCTCTGGTCGTGTCAAGGGCTCAATTACTGGAAAGTCATTCTTCAGATGTGGAGGTTGAGGTGATAGAATCCAAAGATGTGCCTCGAGGTCATGTACCTGCCATCAGAGATTATATCCCAGCTTACTCTGCCTACGATCTGGCCCAATCCATCTGCAGGGCAGGTTTCGGGTCACCTACTGGTTCTCAGATTTTCACCCTGAGGGGTGAGGTCCTTGACACGAAGATTATGGGCCGCTCGATTGCTCGGTCCCCACGTCCTGTCAGTATGGATGTTGCAATGAAGAAGGATGCTGTGGTCCAGGTCTCTCTACCTGAGCACCGTCCTCTGCCTCGAACCCCTCCGACTCTGCAGCCTCGTTCCCCCACACTGTCACGGGCCCGTAGTCCGTCACCAGATGGGTCAACTTGGTCCTCTGCCATGTCTTGGGAGCTTTACAGACCCTATCTGCCTTCTCCAAAGACTGAGCTGATGGAAGATGATTCGGCCTCTCCAACCAATGACGTTCGTGCCTTCGGGGAGCAGATGGTTCGGATCTCTCATGCCCTGGATCTGAAATTGGAAGAGCGAGTGGCTGATCCTGTGGATCTAATTTTCCAATGGATCCAGTCGAAGGCATCCCGTCGGCTACCATGCCTGTACTGCCCTCCCTCCTGAAAATCGCGCAGGGGTCCTGAGAAAATCCATTGTCCATACAGTCGACATCTAGGAAAATAGACCAACTGTACCGAGTTGGTGGAGACCATGTTGACTGGCTCCAGAACCACCCCAGGCCAAACTCTGTGGTCGTCGAGGTTGCCCAGAATAAAAAGCAGCGCCAACCTCCGTCATCTCCACCAGACCCAGAGGGCAGAAAATTGGACTTCATCAGGAACAAAATCTACTTGGCTGCCAGCCTGAGATTCTGTGTGACCAATTATTCCGCATGCATGGGAGCATACCAACAGGTCCTATGGGAGAGAATGAGCCACCTGATTCAGGACCTCCCGGAGGAGCGACGTCGGATGGCCGAAGCCATTCAGTCTGAGGCCCCAGTCCCTTGCAGGGTTGTAAATGAACTCGCCTCGGCATGTTGCAGACTGCGCAGCGAAAACAATCGCTGGTTCCATAGCGCTGCGTCGACATGCATGGTTACGCTCCTCGCGCCTTACACTGCAAGCATCATCCACCATTGAGGATCTTCCCTACAATGAATCTGGCTTGTTTAATGGGTCAACCGATGAAAAACTCGGGTTTACCCAAAAGATGAGGACCACTGCCAGGAAATATGGTATGGGCTCCACTTCCACCTCCCAGTACCGTCCTAGAAGCAGATATTCCTAGCCAGCCCCATCATACGGCCAACAGTTCTGACGAGGGTACTCTGGCCAGACCTATCGTTGGTCCCGGTTTGCTCCCTCTGCCTCTCCGTCCTCATTGGTGAGGAGCCAGGGCTCAGGTCCCAGATACCGCCAACCGTCCCGACAGAGATCCAGGGATCAGGGCCAAAAGAAATTTTAACTCCCCTGTTGATGCTTTTTCTGTTTTTCCTTAGACACCTCTCTCCGGGGATCGACTGTCCAACTTCCAAGACGCCTGGCCTTCTATAACATCAGACCGCTGGGTGCTTCAAATCATCCAGACTGGTTATTGGATCGAGTTCGACACTCTGCCTCCGACGGGACGGGTTCGATCAACACCGCCCTCCCCTCCTCGAGGAGGTGCAGACCCTGTTGCAGAAGGGGGCCATCGAACCTGTCGACCCCGACCTTCATCACCTCTGCTTCTTCTCGAGGTACTTTCTGGTGACCAAGAAGGACTGTGGTCTATGCCCGATTCTCGACCTCCGTGGGGTGAACAAGTACATAGCCCCAAAGAATTTCAGAATGGTCACCTTGGCCTCCATCCTTCCATATCTGAAACGGTACGATTTGTTCGTCTCCATAGACCTGAAGGACGCCTATTTTCACATAGGGATCCATCCAGATCACAGGCGCTTCCTTGCGTTTCAAGTCGGGACCGAAGTCTTCCAATATAGAGTGCTTCCTTTCAGCCTCTCCACTGCTCCTTGAGTCTTTACGAAGTGCATGGCAGTAGTGGCGGCTTTGCTTCGGCAGCAAGGAGTAGTGGTTTTCCCCTACATAGACGACTGGCTGATTGTGGTGGAGTCTTGACATCAGCTCAAACTCGATGTTGGCCTCACCTTAGATGCCTTAGATTGCCTGGGACTTGTCAATATCAAAAAGTCTCAGCTTCAGCCTGCTCAAGTGATCCAATTCATTGGGGCTTGTCTAGACTCTGTAACTGCAGCGGCATACTTACCTCAGGACCAATTCAACATACTTTGGTCCCTGATTTATACTTGCCATTGGTCCTGAAGGATTCCCGCTCATTCAGTACAGGTCCTCCTTGGTCACATGGCAGCCACAACTTATGTGACCCGCCTCGCCAGGTTTCGGTTCCGTCCGTTCCAGCACTGGTTCCTACAAGTGTTCAACCCACTCCTTGATTCTCCAAACAAGATGCTTACAGTGCCGTGGGCAATTCAGCGGTCTTTGAACTGGTGGCTGGTCCCAGGCAATGTCCTCTCACACATGCCCTTCGAAATCCCTCAGCCGAACACTTCTTTGACAATAGATGCTTCGATGCAGGGCTGGGGAGTGGACTTTGAGTCCTACGAGATTCAGGGCTCTTGGACCTCCGAAGAGAGGGCTCTCCATATAAACGTCCTGGAACCGCTCGCCGTTCAGAAAGCATTACGAGCCTTCGAATCCGTGGTAAGGGGCAAGACTGTACTAGTACTGACAGACAACACGTCTGTCATGTACTACTAGAACATGCAGGGAGGTACGAGGTCCCCTCAACTTCTACAGTTTACGCTGGACATTTGGGATTGGTGCGTCCCCAGGAATGTGTTTCTCCAATCCATCCATCTTTCAGGAGAGGAGAACACTCTTGCAGACGGACGCAGCCGTTTGAGTCTCTCCATCCACGAGTGGCGTCTACACAGGGCAGTCGTCTTAGATCTGTTCCAGGCCTGGGGGTATCCTCAAGTGGATCTCTTCGCGTCTCCCGAGAATGCTCATTGTCCCCAGTTCTGCTCATGACGGCGTGCTCCGGGATCGAGGGGAGACGCGTTCCTGTTCCAGTGGTCAGGTCAGGTCTCTATCTGTCCTCTACTCTACCTGTTCCCTCCGTTCCCGCTGCTGACAAGAGTGATTGCCAAGCTTCGTCAGGATTGAGCGAACGCCATCCTCGTCGCCCTGTGGTGGCCTCAGCAGCTGTGGTTTGCGACTCTGCTTCACATGTCCAAGCACCATTTCATTCATCTGCCTTCCCATCTGGATCTGCTCACCATTCACGAAGGCAGAGTCAGACATCCCCATCTGGACACTCTGCGTCTGACAGCGTGGAGGTTGACTCTGTAATTCGACCTTCGGGTTCGAGACTCTCGGTTTCAACCTCAGCGCCGAGGCAACCTGCAGCTCTCCATCCAGATGTCCAGTCTGTCATCGATGCTGCCCGAAGGCCGTCCACTCGAAAGTTGTACCACTAGAAGTGGAAGAAGTACGAAGCTTTCCTGGCTTCCCAGGAACCAAGTCCTGAACCGTTCTCTATCCCAACGGTACTGGAGTTTATTTTCCAATTGTCTTTGGTGGCCCTGTCGCTTTCCTCGATGCGGTGCTACTTGAAATTTTTGAGAGGTTTCGCCAACCTGCACCCTCCGGTGACTGAACCGACCCTGGCTTGGAGCCTCGAACTGGTCCTTTCCCAGTTGGTTCACGCACCGTTTGAACCTTTGGCTTCTACTGATCTGCGACTCCTATCCTGGAAGACTGCTTTCCTTGTGGCCGTCACTTCGGCACGTCAGGCTGGTGAGCTCTGTGCCTTGAGGTCTGATCCTCCATATACTGCTTTCCATAAGCACAAAGTGGTGCTCCGTCCCGACATCTCCTTTCTTCCGAAGGTGGTGTCCAGCTTTCATCTCAACCAATCCATCACTCTCCCTGCTTTGATGCAGGACCCGAAGGACGCTTTCGAACGCACCCTTCATCTCATGGATGTTAGAAGGGCGCTTTGTACATTCAACGGACTGCGTCCCACAGGAAGTCACCCAGACTGTTTGTGTCTTATGCTGGCTCGAAACTCGGAGAGCCTATTTCTTCGCAAAGACTGTCAAAGTGGGTGACATCGACCATTGCTCTCTGCTACGAACTGGCAAAGAAGCCTCTGCCTTCACGGATTCGAGGACACTCTACCAGAGCTGTCTCCACTTCGACAGCTTTTCTCTCTGAAGTGCCTCTAGAGGACATTTGCAGAGCTGCAACCTGGTCATCACCTTTTTTATTTCTCACTACAGACTTTACTCTCGTTCTAGGAACGAGGCGGCCTTTGGCAAGGCTGTGCTGTTATCCTCTATTCAATGAGTGAGTGTTCATGTTGCCAAGTCACTATTGCTATATTTGCTTTGATACCTTTATTTAGATTGTGTGTTTCAAACTCAGGTGTATGCATATATGGTATACTTGGTATAGGACATACCCGCCTCCAAGAGTGAAGCTTGTCAGTGTACACCCAGCTGTGTGATTCACAGAGACCACGAAGAAGATGGAAAGGTTGCTTACCTGTAACCATAGATCTTTGAGTGGTCTTCTGTGAATTCAGAGACCCGCCCATCCTCCCCTCTATGTCCTATTACATCATATAAACATGCTTAATGTTCCTGATGCTGCTGGTTGCGGCGTCATTCAAGGAACTGAGGGGATTTAGGCGGGAAGCCCTTATAAAGGACCGTTAGGATGGGCAGAGTTACCGCCAAAAATGTATCAAAGCACATTCTGCCTAGCGATTCTAGAAGTTTCCGAAGCTCTGTGCAGGTGCAGGAGTAACCCAGCTGTGTGAATTCACAGAAGACCACTCGAAGATCTATGGTTACAGGTAAGCAATCTGTCCTTACTAAGGTTGCAGGCCTTTCCAGTTCACCAATGTCTAGAGCTGCAGAATTCCCACTTATGAGCTAAGTCTACACAGTAATATCATTTCTATTTCTACTGCAACAGGCCCCAGGATATTAACTGGTGTCAGGACCCTGCTACTGCTGCCGTTGCAACAGGACCCAGGCAATCAACTGGCGATGGCGGCAGCAGCAGCAGGGCAACAGAGCGAGTCACCCTCAGCAATTCTGGGAAAAGTGTGGAATGGTGTGAGAAGGGGAAGGAGGAATTCAAATCCACCAGCCTACCTTACAGGGTTGTCATGAGGTCTACCGGGCAAGTTTTAGGGAGTTTCTTAATAGCGTATAGTACACTGGGTCCAGCTAGTTATTAAGAATAAGCATAATAGTATATTGAGATAAGGTTTACTTATTAAGGGGATTTTAAGAGATTGTTTTATAGGCTTTTAATTACTAGGTTGTTACCTATTGTTCCTACCTTATATCAGCTTTTTTGGGGGGCATGTGTTTTTAAAGGATAGTTTTAAGGAGTTAGTGGGGAGTTAGATTAGGAGGGCCCCCCGTTTGTTTTGTGTTTTTAATATTGTGGTTTTCCTTACCTGTTGTTTTTAGGCAAGAGAATTAAGTGTTCAATAACATGATTTTTTTTTAAAGTGGGAGGAGGGGGTGGCGGTACCATTTATATGTTTCCTCCATATCTTGTATTTTGGCCTTAAACAGAGTAGAGGTTAGACAATCTCTTTGATTTGATTTCTCTCTACTGAGAATAGGTTTTAGGTTTAAAAATAATATTTGTATCTTTTTTTCTAGAGATAAAAACACATATCCTGCTCACATAACTTGTTGTTGATGATAATGTACAGCAGATGGGTAACAGCAACCAGTTTTGGTTTTCAGATATGACTTCATCATATGGAGCCCTAATGCATGCAGTCTATGGAAAAACCAATTCTGTCTTTCTGTGTTGTACCAAGCACACACGCTCACATGCATTCAATAAATTGCTTTATTGACATGGATTCATGTGTCAGGAACATAGGAAAAGCCGAAACTGGGCACAGTCAAAGCAATCCCCCAGATAAAAGCACCCAGCGTGAGAAAAGCATTTAGGGAGGATTTCTCATAGCGCCTTGCACCTGGAAACACTGACCTTGAGCTGCTGTGAAGAGCAGCGTTCCCAAGCCAACCAGGCAGGCTGGCCTCTCTCCAAAACTTTCAGGGGCCTAGGCAGGGAACCAGGCCTGAAGCAACCCTATGTCAGGGTCCTCCATGAAATCTACTCCAGTAACCAGAATTCAGGGACGAGCCTGCCATACTGCCCTCCCGAAGATAAGCCTCCCCCTCGACCAGGCTTATTAGGAAAGCGGGCATGGAACTTTCGCAATAAGCGCTGAGGATTCACATGATCAGAATTGACCCATTTGGCATGACCCAAAGGCAAATGTTTCCATTTCACCAAGTACTGTAGTACACCCCTGTGAACCCGAGAGTCCAACACTTCAGAAATTTCAAAATGTTGATCGTGGTCAACCAGAATAGGATGGGGTGCAGGTCCCGGGTCCGGATGGTGCTGATCTGGAGGGCACGCTGGCTTGAGCAAGCTGGAATGAAACACAGGGTGCACATTTTGGTACCGTTTAGGCAAGGACAGTTCAAACGCCACTGGGTTTATAACCCGAGTGATAGGAAAGGGACCCATGTACTTGGGCCCCAACTTCTTTGAAGGTTGGGGACTTTTAAGAAATTTGGTAGACAAAAAGACCAAATCCCCAACGGCATAGTCCGGGGTGGGATCCCGGTTTTGATCTGCATGATGTTTATAACGTGCTTTGGCAAAGTCTAAGGCTGAGATAACGCATGGCCAGGCATCTCTGACCTTTTGGCTCCATTGGGTCGCTGAGACCGGGTCCTTGGAAGACCCCTCCCCGAGGGGTAGAGGATTGAAATCTTGCCCTGAAACCACCTTGAAAGGGGAGAGGCCCATGCTCTGGTGAATGGCGTTGTTATAGGCTACCTCCGCAAAAGGCAAGAGGTCTACCCAGTCAGTCTGTTGGAAGTTCACATAGCACCTCAGGTATTATTCAAGAATCTGATTAATACGTTTGCTCTAGCCATCACTCTGGGGATGATGGGAACTGCTGAGTCCTAACTCCTCCCAGAAGTTTTGTGAATGCTTTCCAAAACTGGGAAGTGAACTGGGCCCCCCTGTCAGATACAATCTTGGCAGGCACTCCATGTAGTCTGTAAATGTGCTGAATGAACAACCTGGCTAATTTGGAGGTGGTAGGGAGTTTCTTGCAGGCCACGAAATGTGCTTGTTTTGAAAACATGTCAACAACCACCCAAATAACAGTCTTTTCCCTACTTTCTGTCAACTCTACTATGAAATCCATGCTGATGACTTCCCAGGGCTTGGTCAGGGTAGGCAAGGGCTGTAACAGGCCTTTTGGCTTTCCTGCCCCCCTTTTTGCCATTGCACATGTGGAACACCCTTTTACATATTCCTCCACCTCCTTTCTCATCTTTGGCCACCAAAACTGCCTCTGGGCCAAGTGCAAGGTTTTTATGTACCCAAAATGCCCTGCACTTATAACATCATGACATTGCCTGAGTATGGACACCCCCATGGCCTCTGGGACATATAGACGGTCTCCTTTCTAGGCCAAGCCCTCCCTCATGGTCACCTCCCCGGGGTGGGCTAGAAACCATGGGTCCTTGGGCAGGACCGATGCCAGTTGGGACTGCCACCCACCCCATCATCCCGAGGGAGGAGGGGCCGTGGTGTGTGCTCTGGCGCGGGCGGATTATCACGGGGCCCAGCGTCTGGTGGTGGGACGCCCTCTTTGGCTGCCTTAGGCTCAGCCCTTGGCCCCATCGGGGGGTGGCGTGGGACTCCTGATGCTTGGCTTTACTTTGCGTCAGGACTGCTAACCCCAAGTGGGAGGGGGAGAAAACTGTATCAATGACCTCTTTTCGTTTACTCTCATGTTGTGGGAGTCTGGACAAAGCATCAGGTAGGAAATTCTTTTTCCAGGGATAAATTTCAGGGTGAAGTTGAACTGGTAAAAGAAGCTGGCCCACCTAACCTGCTTAGGGCTCAATCGCCAAGGGGTGGCTAAAACTTCTAAATTCTTGTGATCTGTCCAAACTTCAAAAGGTTTGGGAGACTCCTCCAGCAGGTGGCACCAAATTTCTAAGGCCAGCTTAATTGCACCTCCCTCCTTTTCCCACACAGGCCAATTTCGCTCAGTCTCATTGAATTTTTTGGATAGGTAGGCACATGGTCTGAGCTCTCCCTCCTCCCCCTTTGGCAACACCACCCCTCCCATTACAACATCAGAGGCGTCCACTTGGACTACAAAAGGCTGGGAGGGGTTGGGGTGTTTGAGAATTGGTTCAGAGGTGAAGAGTGTTTTCAATTTATCAAAAGCTTGTTGACATTGGTCAGTCCACACTATCTTTTGGGGTGACTTTCCCCCCTTTCCTGATCCCTTTTTACCCTTCCCCCCCACGTCTTTGGTTTTTAACAAATCAGTCAGAGGAAGGGCTACCGTTGCAAAGTCAGGGATGAACGGCCGGTAAAAATTAGCAAATCCCAAGATTTGCAGTTGCTTCCTAATTCTAGGGGCCTCCCATACCAACACCCCTTTGACCTTTTCCGGGTCCATTTCTATCCCCTTGTTTGAGATGCGGTACCCTAGGTAGTCTCAACGGCTTTGATGGAATTCACATTTAGACATTTTAGCATACAGATGATTTTCACTCAACCTCGCAAGCACCATTTCCACCAGTTTCACATGGGACGTGTAGTCCTCAGAATAAATCAATACATCATCCAAATACACCAGTACCCACTTGTACAGAAAGTCTCTCAAAACATCATTAAGTTCTGAAATATCCCGGGGGCCCCTTTTAACCCAAATGGCATGACTTTGAACTCGAAAGCCCCCAAAGGGCAATTGAATGCAGTTTTCCATTCGTCCCCCTCCTTGATTCGCACTCTGTAATATGCCTCCCTTAGGTCCAACTTAGTAAATATCTTCCCTTTGGACAAATGGGCCAGTATGTCCTTCATCAGAGGCAGGGGGTATTGATTAGAGACGCTAATTGCATTTAACCCTCAGTAGTCTTGGATCAAACGAAGACCCCCACCTGATTTTCACCTGAACATCACCGGGGCCCCCACAGGTGAGGTTGAGGGCCTAATGAACCCCCGCGCTAAGTTTTTGTCTATAAACTCCCGGAGGGCATCCATTTCAGCTGGCGTCATGGAATAAATCCTGGGCTTGGGTAGTTTAGTCTCAGAAAGTATCTCGATGGCACAATCAGAGGGCCTGTGGGGAGGCAACACGTCCCGCTCCCTCTCCTCAAAAACTTATTGCCAAGCCTTGTATTCCACTGGCAATCCTTTCAGCTCCCCTTTGACTAAAGCAGTCGTGCAGTTCCGCGAATCAGCCTCTAGAGGGTCTCCCCTCCTTGGGAAGCTTCCCACACCCGGTGCTCCTCCATACACACAGGATCTGCAAAAGTCATTGTCTCTTTTATCCAGTCTATGGTGGGTTTGTGGAACTTCAGCCAGTTTAGGCCCACCACTGCAGCGGGAAGTAACCCTGGGGCAATCACAAATTGCCGTTCCTCTTGGTGATTCCCCATTCTCATGTGTATAGGGCCGGTCATTCGCCTGGCGGGCCCCCCCTTCATCATCCCCCCCATCCATCTGTGTCAGCCACACAGACATTACCATTGCAAACAATATTGGAGAAAGTGGGCAACCTTGTCTTGTTCCTCGTTATTTTTATTTCTCTTGTTATTCCATCATTAACCATCACTATAGCTGTGTTATGGGAATAAAATTGATCTATTAATCCTCTAAACCTCTTCCCCATTCCAAATTCTTTCAATACTATTTTTAACGTTGGCCATTCCACACAGTCAAATGCTTTAAATATCTCTAATGCCAATATCCCTGCTTTTACTTTTGTTTTGCCAATTATCTGTATTTTATTTAACACCTTTCCTATTAAATTTGACATTTGTCTTCCTTTCACAAATCCACATTGGTCCTTTAATATATATTTATACATACAACTGTTCATTCTCTTTGCCATTATTACTGATAATAACTTTGCATCTTGATTTATCAATGATATAGGCTTGTATGATCCGGGGTCCAACAAATCCTTACCTGGCTTTGGTATCAATATTATCAATGATTGTTGCCATGATGAAAGGACTTTGTCTCCCATTATTATATTATTATATAATTCTAATAATTTAGGTATCAACTTCTTTTTAAATACTTTATAATAATCTGATCTCAACCCATCCATTCCTGGAGCTTTCCCGCTTTTTAAATTGTTTACTGCTTCCTCTATTTCCATTTTCGTAATTGGTTTTTGTAATAAATCCCTATCTTCGTCTTCTATTTTAATCTTCCAATTTTCCCCTACATATTTTTCTATTTGTTCCACTGGTACTGGTCTTTATAAAACTCCTCAAAAATTATTAGTTTTTCCTTCATTGTTCTACACATTTTATCCCTGTTTTATCTCTAATCCCATTTATCATATTTTCCATTTTCTTCTTCTGTGTGGATCTAGCCAACAGTTTTGAATTTTTATTACTAAATTCAGAATACTCCCTTCTTAAATAAATTAAATTTTCCTGTACTTCATCTACTTCCATTTTATCCAGTTCCTCCCTCTTTGCTCGTAACTCAATATAAGTTTGTTTTTCCTTGCTTAATATATATTTATTTTCCAATAATTCTATTTCCCTTTCTAATTTCCCTTTTCCTTCTTCTTGCCTTTTTTTTAAGTTAAAGGTTTCTTTTATGCATATCCCCCTTGTCACAGCTTTCATAGTATCCCACAAAATTCCTTTTGATACTTCTTTATCATTTTAATTCCCATAATTCTTGCTATTCATGCTCAATTTTTTCTACAATTTCTCTATAATTTAAAATCTTTGTATTCAACCTCCACCTTTTCACCTGTTCATAATCTCTCTTCATTATAATCTCCACATTGACCAAGGCATGGTCTGTTACTTTTATATTTTCTTTCTCTGAATTTATAGTTTTATCCATCATATTTTTTGATACAAAAGTATAATCAATTCTTGAATAACTCTTATGTACCATTGGAAAGTATGTATATTTCCTTTCATCTCCCTTTACCAATCTCCACACATCTTTCAACCCCTTTTTATTATTTTATTTTAAATTTGTAATATTATCATATTTATCCCTTAATGAATAATTTGATTTGTCTTTTATTC
Source organism: Gambelia wislizenii (assembly GCA_030847615.1). Lineage (NCBI taxonomy): Eukaryota > Metazoa > Chordata > Lepidosauria > Squamata > Crotaphytidae > Gambelia > Gambelia wislizenii. The sequence goes on along the minus strand of JAUMIR010000009.1, from coordinate 14,779,859 downwards.
TTTCCATTTGCATATTAAAATCTCCTGCTACAACAATATTTTGTTTTTGCATATTCTCCATTTCTTTAAATACTTTCTCATAAAATTTCTCTTGTTTTTCATTTGGAGCATATACATTCATTAGAACATATTTATCTTCTCCCATTTCACCTTGCATTATAATATATCTACCATTTTCATCCTTTCCCACCTTTTTAATGACAAAATTACATTTTTTTGCTATTAATATTGCTACCCCTCTAGCTTTTAATTCCCATATGCTTTTTCATAAACTCTTACCCAATTCAATTTCAATTCATTTACTCCTTCCCTTTTTTGATGTGTCTCTTGCAAAAATATTATATCTGCTTGATCCTTCTTCAATAGTGCTTTAATCCATTTTCATTTTATTTCCGTGCCAAGGCCATGACATTTAAAGTTGATATCTTTAATTTATTAACCATTAGATTCCTTATTACATTTTCTATAAGATCTTATGGCTCCAAAAAGTGACCTCCCTTCCCTATACCCACCCCTTCCCAATTCTTCCCCATTCCCTTCCCCCCTCCCCCCTTTCCCTTCTTTGCCTCCCCACCTTGTCTCCCCAAGGCAAATTGCTTTGCTCATGACCCCCGGGTCTTCCAGGTGAGTGGTGAAGAGATCTTCCAAAGGCCCAGAACAACTCCCTCCCCCCGAGTGCTCATAAAAATAAAAAATAAAAACATTTCCCCTCTTTCTTTTCCTTGTAATTTTTTCCCCTCCTTCTTTCTTCTGCTTTTTTCATCTGTCTAAACCTTTCCTCCTCCACTGTCCGCTCCTCCATCAGCTCCATACTCCTTCTTATGTACTCCCAACTACTCCAACAATCGCAGTCCTTCTTCTGGTGTTTCCATTCTATATCTTTTTCCTGCCCATTCAAATTTAAAAAACACTGGGTATCCCCAAGCATATTTTATACCAGCTTTCAAAAGAGTAGCAATACAAGGCTTCATCGATTTTCTCCAGATTACTGTTTGTGGACAGTAGTCATTATATAATTCCACCCTTACATCTCCATACTTCAGTCTCTCTGGATATTTCTTGACTGTTCTCATCAATTCCTCCTTGTTATTGTAATTAATAACTCTGACATTAACATCTCTTGGCAAAATACTTCTCCTTCCTGTCAGTTCTCTATGGATCCGCTCGATGTCCTCTTCCTTCCATTTCATAACTGGGGTCACGTGCTGTAGCCATTTCAGTACTTCAGATTTCAGGTTAAATCCTTGATCTTTCCCAACAGATTCTGGCAGGAACCTTATTCTGAAGTTATTCCTGCATTGATAATCTTGCATGTATATTACTATTTTCCCATATCTGTGATTTTCTTCATATTGTCCTTGATCTGACTGCCTTGAAGTGTTTGGGTTTTAATTATTTCTTTGTTCTTTTTTACTATATTAAGAATATCTCCTTGTATTCCTTGTATTTTTGTACTCATTTCCACAAATCTTTCTTCAGATCTTTTCCTCTCCTTCTGCATTTCTTCTCTTATGCTTGCAAACTCTGAAAACATTCTCTTTTTATCTTCTCTAAATTCTGTCATCATCTTTGTAAAGAGAGAATCCATATGAGTTTTAATATCCTCTGTGCTTTCTCCCCTTCTTTCCCTCCCTTTTGGAGATGGGGGATTTAAAGCTGAGGCACCTAATGGAGGGCTAATTTCTTTTTCCATCTTTTGTCCTTCTGGTTCACCCTTGTTATTCTGTACTTCCGGAAATATCCTCTCCAATCTATCCAATCTATTTTGCGATCTATCTGATGGCTTGCTTAATTCTTGTGGTCTCAACCAGCTTTTTCCTGCTGTATTGCTTCTTTTTTTAAACATAAGAAAATCAAAACACTCCAAACTTTCGTTTCTTCCCTTCTGTTAATGGCCCCTCCTTCCTCCACCACTTATTTTTTTAAAGCTTTCCACTTATTCTCCAGTTAGATCAAATATTTCTTACTCTGTTAAATCATCCTTTTCATTTGCCTACAGTTGTTCGCTGCTTTCTCCAACCTTAGTGATTTATTAGCCAAATGTTCTTTTTAATTATGTTGGAGATAGTTCCAGAATCAAGATCGGACAAAACCGAAAGTAACTATCTGTTTATTTTAGGCTTCTTTGATCTGCGGTTTTCCCTTCTATTAACATTCCTTAGTAATTCACAACCATAAATCTTCCCTCAAGAGCTTTCCTCCTGCCTTTTTGAGGGGGAAATATTCATTTAATTCCATTACCTTGAGCACCCGTCCTGGGAATTGTTCCTACGCCATCGAAGCTTGGCTCCTCCCCCACGAGTCTGAAGTTCTACCTCGCGGCTGATTGTCTCCTACCACTATCCAGGAAGATGTACCGGCCTACAGTGCTTATGATCTTGCCCGAGCCATCTGCCGTACTGGATTTATGTCGCCCACGGGCTCCCAGATTTTGACTTCATGAGGTGATGATCTCGGCACTGACTTTCTCGGTAGCTCTATTGCTCGATCTCCCAGACTATTCCAACAGGAAGAAACGGGACCCATTCCACAGAAGGACGCAGAGATTCGAGTATCTCCCCTTCTGGGACAACGTCCTCTGCCTCGCACTCCTCCGACACCTCCACCATGCACCACCTCTCTGCTTCGGAGCGACCACAGCCCATCGCCAGAGGGCTTGATGTCCTCCTCATCGGCTTCATGGGACCAATACCGATCCTACCTGCCGTCACCCCGGGCAGAGTTGATGAAAGATGATTCTGCTTCCCCTACTGACGATATCCGTGCTTTTGCGGAGCAGATGGTCTGAATGTCCCATGCTCTGGACCTCAAGGTGGAGGAGAAGGAGACCGATCCTGGTGGATCCGATATTCCAACGAATTCAATCAAAGGCCCCTCCTACGGTTTTGATCCCGTTATTGCCGTCATTGTTGAAGATCACCCAAGGCTCCTGGGAGAACCCCTCATCCCTACAATCCACCTCCAAGAAGATCGGCCATCTGTACTGCATTGGGGGTGAACATATGAAATGGCTTCAAAACCATCCGAAGCCAAACTCTGTTGTAGTTGAAGCCTCACAAAATAGGAAGCAGTGCCGGCCTCTGTCAACCCCACTGGACCCAGAGGGTCGCAAACTTGACATTGTGGGGGAAAAGATGTATTCGGTCGCAGGATTGAGTTTCCGAGTGGCAAACTACTCAGCTTGCATGGGGGCCTACCGGCATGTGCTGTGGGAGCCGATGACACCCTTCATCCAGGACCTTCCTGAAGAACGCCGTAGGATGGCTGAGGCTATCCAGGCCAAGGCCCAGTCACTTGATGGACAACAGATGAACTCGGCCCGTCACGTTGCGGATTGTGCAGCAAAGACCATTACTGGTTCAATCGCCCTGTGCCGCCACACATGGCTTCAATCTTTTGGCCCTACCCCACAGGCCTCGGCGACTATCGAGGATCTCCTGTTTGATGAGTCCAGATTGTTTAATGGGTTGACCGATGAAAAGCTTGAGTTCACCCAAAAGATGAGAACCACTGCCAGGAAATATGGTATGGGCGCCACCTCATCCTCTCAGTATCAACCTAGGGGCTGATACTCCTGGCAGACTTCATCATCTGGCCAACAGTTCCGTCGGGGGTACTCTGGCCAATCGTATCGCCAATCCTGATAGTGCCCTCTCCCTCTCCAGCCCCATCGGTGAGGAGCCAGGGGTCCGGTTCAAGATACTGACAGCCACCAAGACAACAATCCAAAGATCAGAGCAGGAGGAAGTTCTAAATTCCTTTCTCACTCTATTTCTGTCCTTTCTTAGACACCATTTTTTGGGGGATCGACTGTTGAAATTCTAAGAAGTCTGGTCTTCAATGACATCAGACCGCTTGGTACTTCAGATAATCCAGAATGGTTATTGGATCAAATTCGACTCTCTACTTCCGACAGGTCTGGTTCGATTAACATCGCCCTCCCCTCCCCTCCTCGAGGAGGTGCAGACTCTGCTGCAGAAGGGGGCCATCGAACCTGTGGACTCCGACCTCCACCATCTCTGTTTTTTCTTGAGGTACTTCCTGGTCACAAAGAAGTACGGCAGCCTGCGTCCTATCCTCGACCTCAGTGGGGTAAACAGGTACATAGCTCCAAAGAAGTTCAGGATCATCACCCTGGCTTCCATCCTTCCGCTCCTTAGACGGTACAATTGGTTCACGTCCATAGACCTGAAGGACGCCTACTTCCACATCGGAATCCATCCATAGCACAGACAGTTCCTTGCATTCCAGATCGGGACCGACACTTTCCAGTTCAGTGTCCTGCCATTTGGACTCTCGTCTGCTCCAAGAGTGTTCATGAAATGTATGGTGGTGATAGCAGCTTTTCTTCGCCAACACGGAGTAGTGGTCTTCCCTTACATCGATGACTGGCTGATTACGGTGGACTCTCAACACTACCTGGGACTTGTTGTCAACAGAGAAGTCTCAGCTCCAGCCAGCTCAATCAATCCAATTCATTGGAGCTTGTCTGGATTCCTCAACAGCTGTGGCATACCTACCTCGAGACCAGTTCAACACCCTTCGGTCTCTAATTCATATCTGTCGATACCCGAAGGATCCCCGCTCATTCAGTCCAGGTACTTCTCAGGCACATGGCAGCTACTACCTATGTGACCCGCCTCGCCAGACTATGGTTCCGTCTGCTCCAACATTGGTTCCTCCAAGTGTTCGATCCTCTCCACAACTCTCCAAACAAAATGCTTACGATGCCACGGCCGGTTCATCGGTCTCTAGAGTGGTGGCTGACTTCCTGTCGGGCATGCCATTCGACCCTCCTCAACCAGATGTTTCTCTGACGAGAGATGCCTCGCTGCAAGGATGGGGAGTCCATCGGATCCTACGAGATATGAGGTTCTTGGAACACCAAAGAATAGTCTCTCCATGTCAACGTCCTGGAGCTTCTCGGTGTTCAGAAGGCTCTGCGGGCCTTCGAATCCCTGGTGAGGAACAGAACTGTTTGGGTAGTGAAAGACAACACTTCAGTCATGTACTACCTGAACAAACAAGGAGGAACGAGATCCCCTCAACTTCTCCAGCTTACACTGGACATTTGGGACTGGTGCGTTTGCAGGAATATCCTCCTCCATTCTATCCATCTTCCTGGGGAGGAGAACACTCTTGCAGATGAACTGAGCCATTCAAGCCTTTCCATCCACGAATGGCAGCTGCACAGGTCGGTCACCTCGGCCCTGTTCTGACAGTGGGGCCTTCCCCAATTCGACCTCTTTGCGTCTCCAGAGAACGCTCAGTGTCCCCAATTCTGCTCCAGGGGACACACTCCGTGATCGAGAGACGACACCTTCCTTTTCTTTTGGACAGGTCCCTTTCTCTACCTCTTCCCTCCATTCCCACTGCTGACAAGAGTGATTGCCAAGCTCCGTTGAGATCGAGCGGACGCCAATCTCATCACTCCGTGGTGGCCTCAACAACCCTGGTTTGCAACCCTTCTGCATCTAGCAGATGCCACTTCATCCGTCTTCCGTCCCGTCCCTACCTTCTTAACATCCAGAATGGTAAAGTCAGACATCCAGACATAGAGATTCTGCGTCTGCATGGAGGCTGCTTCCTTGACTCTCTCCTCGGTACCGAAGGTCTCGGATTTGTCTTCAGTACTGACGTACTCTGCATCTTTTTCTTCGGAGGTCCAGGCTGTTATCGATGCTGCCCAAAGACCGGCTACCCACAGGTCATACCACTACAAGTGGGTGAAGTTTGAAGCCTTTTTATCTGATTGAGGTTCGATCACAGAACTGTTCTCCATTCCGACTGTTCTAGACTTCCTTCTCCACTTGTCTTCCACAGGACTCTCGATCTCATCAATCCGGTGCTACCTGGCAGCCGTATCTGTCGAATTCCAGGCTATAGGTCATCTCTCCCCCTTCACGGATCCGACTGTAAAGAAGTTCTTGAGGGGCTACACCAACCTGCATCCTCCGGTGCTCGAACCTACACTGACGCGGAGCCTTGAACTGGTCCTCTCACAGCTGGTTCGGCGTCCTTTCGAACCCTTGGCTTCCACCGACTTGTGGCTTCTATCTTGGAAGGTTGCTTTCCTTGTGGTCATTACTTCAGCATGTCAAGCTGGTGAGCTCTGTGCCTTGACATCCGACCCTCCATACACTGCCTTCTGTAAGCATAAGGTGGTGCTCCGTCCCGACATCTCCTTCTTTCCGAAGGTGGTGTCGAGTTTCCATCTCAATCAATCCATCACTCTCCCTGCCTTGATGTAGGTCCCGAAGGACGAATTCGAGCGTACCCTTCACTCCATGGACATCAGGAGGGCAGTTGCCTTTTACATTCAGAGAACTGCTCCCTTTAGAAAGATGCCTAGACTGTTTGTGTCCTATGCTGATTCAAGACTCGGAGAGCCCATTTCTCCGCAACAGCTGTCAAAGTGGGTGACATTGACCATTGCTCTCTGCTACGAACTGGTGAAGAAACTGCTACCGCCACGGATTCGAGGACACTCTACGAGGGCTGTCTCCACCTCGACAGCATTCCTTTCTGGGTTGCCTCTAGAGGACGTTTGCAGAGCTGCAACTTGGTCATCACCTTTGACTTTCATTTCCCATTACAGAGTTGACTCTCGTTCCAGGAACGAGGCTGCTTTTGGGAAAGCTGTACTTCTGTCGTCTATTCAGTGAGTGAGTGTTAATGTTTGCCAAGTCATTTGATGTCTTCATATGATGAGTATATGTTGTTTAATTGGTTTTTACTTAAGAATGTGCTATCAATACTCTAGCTAAGGTTTGACTGTGCAACATGGTACTAGGGTCAATATGTATAGGACATATCCTCCTCCTGGAGTGAAGCTTGCCAGTCTACCCAACTGTGTGATTCACAGAGACCAGGAAGAAGGACAGGTTGCTTACCTGTAACCATAGATCTTCAAGTGGTTTTCTTTGAATTCACACAGACCTGCCCATCCTCCCTTCTATGTTCTACTACATCAATTAATGTGCTTAATGTTCCTAATGCTGCAGGTTGTGGGATCATTCAAGGAACTGAGGGGATTTAGGCGGGAATCCCTTATAAGGGACCGTTAGGATGGGCAGAGTTACTGCCAAAAATGTATCAAAGCACATTCTGCCAAGCGATTCCAGAAGGTTCTGATGCTCTGTGCAGGCGCAGGAGTAACCCAGCTGTGTGAATTCACAGAAGACCACTCGAAGATCTATGGTTACAGGTAAGCAACCTGTCCTTCTAGTAGACCACAGGCAGAACATGAGTCATCAGTGTGATGTGGCAGCTGAAAAAGCCAATGTGAATCTAGGCTGCATCAATAGGGGTATAGTGACTAGATTGAGGGAAGTAATAGTATCACTCTATTCTGCTCAGGTCAGACCTCACCTGGAATACAGTGTCCAGTTCTGGGCACCAGAATTCAAGAAGGATATTGACAAGCTGGAATGTATCCAGAGAAGGGGGACCAACATGGTAAAAGATCTGGAAACCATGCACTTTGAGGAGTAGCTTTGCAAGTTGGGTATGTTTAACCTGGAGAAGAGAAGGTTAAGAGATGAAATGGTAGCCACGTTTTAAGGATTTGAAAGGATATCATATTGAAAATAGAGCAAGTTTTTTTTCTGCCACTCCAGAAACTAGCACATGGAGCAATGGATTCAAACTACAGGAAAAAAAGATTCCACCTAAACATTAGGAAGAAGTTCCTGAAAGTAAACACTGTTCAACCGTGGAATATGCTACCTCAGAGTGTGGTGGAGTCTCCTCCTTTGAAGGTTGTTAAATATAAGCTGGATGGCCGTCTGTCTGGAGTGCTTTGTTTGTGTATTCCTGTGTGGCAGGGGGTTGGACTGGATGGCTCCAATTCTATGATTCTGTGAATAGCAACAGCACCATTATAATTGTTCTCTGCTGTACCCCAGTACCTTGTTGAGTACCATCCAACCTGGAAGTTTCATTTTCTGGCACTATCTCTTGTTTCATCATAAGGTTTTTGTGGTAAAAGATATTCAAAAGGAGGTTTACTGTGACTCCTTCTGCGCAGCATTCGCTATGGTACCACTGCTGTTGTCTCTGAGAGATCCTCTGCCAGTGCCACCCCCTACTACTGCTGCCGCCCAGTAGCTGTTTGGGCCATTTACTCTGGCTCCTCAGCAAGTCTGTCTGACGTGAGAGACCCTAACAGCAGCATTGCTACCATCCGGTCTCCCACCTGACAGGAGCACACAACCTCACCACTGTGGTAAGGTAGTGCCATTGGTGGGGTAAACTGTGTATTCCCTCTTATATACATTGTTCTGTTTTGCAGTCTGTACAGATTTGTAGAGCCGATGAAAATAGCTGAAAGGAGGTTAAAATGTTTTGGGCTTCTGGCTTTGAACCCAACTTTTATCAGTGTATTTCCTGTTTCAAATGCTATTTCTCTACCCTGAGCTGTCCTGACCTTGTTGCATGTCCAGTTTTGGTTAACTAGGGTATCCACAGTGAGCTTTAATGATATGGGAGCTTTGGAACTTTCTGCCTAACTATATCATAGCATCAGATTAGCTGAAGGCGCAAACATGGGATGCAGAGTGATGGCAAAGAACAGCTGTAGACAGCAAAGGGTTCCTCACAGGCTAGAGAGTGTGTTTTTGGCCTTCCTATTGATAACCCACCTAGAATTCAGCATGAATGTTCTCAGAAGTACCTAGCACTGGAAAGTGCCAGCAAAATATTAGATTCCTTTCCCATAGGTAACCTTTTCTGTAGTTCTTCACAGGTAGGAGAAACAATAATACCTCCTAGCTGGTAAATTTTCCCCCTCACTTGATGAGATGACATTTTTAAAATAACAAATATGTTGCCTTGACATTGGTCCCCCCTCAATGTTATGCCCCCCTCAAAAATGAGTCTTCCTTAGCAATAGATACGTGAATGACTCAAGACATTATAATCAGGATATACCTGTGTTGCAGCCAGTACAGTTTTGAACTGCTTGTATGCAGTTTTTTCTTTCTTTCTTTTTTTTTATGATAGTCGGTACACTTATAAAGTGTTGTATGAGATGAAAAGTAATAGCTCTTATGACAATTCAGTTTGTGCTTTTATTGGGTTACTTTACTTGGATGCAGTGTAGTAGAAATGATCTAGACTTAGTTGACATGATGAACAATACTTTTCCTATTTTTCTTCTTGAATATTTTGGAATCATCCTAGGAGGGTGAGTACATGTCTGCCTCATGGCAAGCCAGTTTTGAAACAGAACAGATTTTCAAAAGCAATTTGTGAAATCATGTGAGCCTGTGATTTTTGAAGGAGAGTTAAAAAGCCCACTTGTACATACCAAACCCATGTGTGTGTGTGTGTGTGTGCCTTCAAGTTGCCTGTTGACTTATAGCAACTCCATGAATTTCAAACAATCTTCTTAGGCAAGGAATACTCAGAGATGGTTTTGCCCAGTTCCTTCCTCTGAAACAGCCTACAGCACCTCATATTTGTTGGTGGTTTCCCATCCAAGACCTAAGAAGTATATAAAAGAGCTCTTTGAATTCTGCCCCCCTCCAAAAAATTAATTGCAAAACCCTATTTTTGTGTTCTAGCTTCCTATCTTTATTATATTTAAAGCTTGTCAAGTTGAAATGAGTACACTGAGTGATGATTGATTGCTGTTTCAGAATATTCTCTGGATTTTCTAAAAAGCCTTTAACCCTCTCCCTTCTTTTGTATAGGTGACCTTCACAAAAAGGAAGTTTGGATTAATGAAGAAAGCCTATGAACTGAGTGTGCTTTGTGACTGTGAAATAGCGCTCATCATTTTTAACAGTTCTAACAAACTCTTTCAGTATGCAAGCACGGATATGGACAAAGTTCTACTCAAATATACAGAGTACAATGAACCACATGAGAGCAGAACCAACTCAGATATTGTTGAGGTAACAAATTGTAATAATGAATGAATCTTCCCTTACTTAGTTCTGTTAAGTCATCTGTACCACTGTACATTAACGAAAATAATTAACACTAACCTTTTTCTTCCTCCATATTATAGATAACATTATCTGAAGTGCTCAGGATGGATAGCAAGTGTAACAGATCAGTGGGGGCTGCCTTGAAGCAACCTCTGCCTAAGTTGCATAGATAGGCCTTAAAAATATATATTTTTTCTAAAATGTTATGTTTTCTGCAGCTTAACATGTATGTATTTTATGAGAGGAGAGGTTTTGTTGGTGGTGTTTTAACCTGTGGCTAGGAATAGTGATGTCCATTTGATATAATATTTTAGCTTCTATTTAAATAAAGCACATATCTTCAAGATTGGGCACAATAGGAAGCCAGGTAAATTGGATGTGCTTGGTTCTGATATAACATGACAGAACATCTGGGTAGTTGTGCTTGATAGCCTGTTCTTACTGTTGCTACATGCTTCCTAAATTGAAGTGGAATATACCATGTTGATTGAGATCAGAGGTAGGCAGTTTACTGAAGTCCAGTGGTAAAAAATGCCTTCTGTTGGGCATTAGAGAGTCATGTTCAGCTTTCTGTGAAAGATGTCCTTAAAATATTTTTTATTACAAGAGTCTCTCACACATTTAAAGTGCAGTTACACCAATAAATAATAATAATAATAATAATAAAATTTATTTTTATCCTGCCCCTCTGCAATGCAATCGGGGCGGCTTACAATATAAAAACTCCATAATTACAGTACCCTAGCCCACCCACCCCTTAAAATAATATTAAATTATAAAGGCTTAAAAACATGCAATAATTAAAATTATATTAAATTAGAAAAAAATTAAAACATACAACAATTAAAAAAAAATCCAATTGCAGCTCAGAGGGAAAGGACAGCCGAGTCTTGAGCCGGGATAGTTATTCAGGAAAGGCCTGCCGGAAAAGATCCGTCTTGACAGTTTTTTTAAAACTGTCTAAGGTGGTAATAAGATGGATCTTGTCCGGCAGGCCATTCCATAATCTGGGAACAGCAGCAGAGAAGGCCCTCTGGGAGGTCACCGACAGCCTTGTTTTCATAGGTTGTAACAGGTTCCTCCCAGAGGACCGAAGTGCGCGGGGAGGGTCATACGGGAGGAGGCGGTCCCAGAGGTTAGTTGGACCCAAGCCATGTAGGGCTTTAATGGTCATAACCAACACCTTGTACTGTGCCCGGAAACTAATAGGCAGCCAGTGGAAAGCTTTTAGCACAGGTGTTATGTGCTCTCTTCTGGAAACACCAGAAATCAACCTGGCTGCCATGTTCTGAACTAGTTGAAGTTTCCAAGTCAAGCACAAGGGTAGCCCCATGTAGAGCACATTACAGAAATCGAGACGGGAGATTACCAGTGCATGTACCACAGTTTTGAGGTTCCTGGTTTCCAGGAAGGGGAGCAGCTGGTGTATCAGCCGAAGTTGATAACAGGCACTCCTGACCGTTGCATTTACCTGATTAGACATCTGGAGCGATGGGTCCAGGAGCACTCCCAGACTGCGAACGCAGTCCTTGGAGGAGAATGTAGTTCCATCCAGGATTGGAAGTTGTATTCCCAGACCTGGTTTCGGGCCCATAACTGTTAGTACCTCCGTTTTGTCTGGATTCAGTCTCAATTTGTTTTTCCTCATCCAGTCCATTACTGCTTTAAGACATTCATTGAGAGGAGAGATGCCATCTGAAGTCGAAGCTGATGACCGAGACATGGAGAAGTATATCTGGGTGTCATCAGCATACTGATGACACCGCACTCCATGCCTCCGAATGATCTCTCCCAGCAGCTTCATATAGATATTAAATAGCATCGGGGACAGAATGGCACCCTGAGGAACGCCACAGTTAAGCTCTTTTCTGGTAGAGCAACTGTCCCCAAGCCTCACCCTCTGGGATCTGCCTGAGAGGAAGGAATAGAACCAGTGCAAGGCAGTGCCTCCAATTCCTAAACCTCTCAGGCGATCCAAAAGGATAGAATAGTCTATTGTATCGAAGGCCGCTGAAAGGTCCAAGATCACCAACAGGGTCACACTACCCCTATTGATACCGAAGTGGAGGTCGTCAGCCGGAGCAACCATGGCAGTTTCTACTCCATATCCCGTCCTAAAGCCAGTTTGAAATGGATCTAGATAATCGGTTTCATCCAGGACAGCTTGGAATTGGGAAGCGACCACCCTCTCGATCATCTTGCTTAAAAAAGGCAGCAAGGAGACTGGTCTATAGTTGTTCCTGTCTAAGGGGTCCAGGGAAGGCTTTTTCAGGAGCGGCTTAACTGCCGCTTCCTTCGGACAGGGTGGAACGGACCCCCCCGAAGGACGCATTGATAATATCCCTAAGGAGTACTCTCAATGCATCACCCCCTTGGGTGGCCAGCCAAGATGGACAGGGATCAAGGGGACAGGTCGTCTTCCTCACTCTAATCAAGGAGCTTGTCCACATCATCGGTATTCACAGGTTGAAGCTGATCCAATAAAATTTCATCAATGGAGTTGCTGGACACCTCGTGTATAGATTCTGTCATAACACTGGTATCTAAGTCGGCTCTTATCCGAGAGATTTTATCTGGAAAGTGGATGTTAAACACGTCACAACAGGCCATTGTCGGGTTGAGTAAGGGGTTCTGCGCAGGTGGAATCTGCGTCAGCTCCCTCACCAGGCTTTCCCATCCCTTCCTCAGTTGTTTTAGGCCTAGGAAGAACTAGAAGGGTGAAAGGCCGGGGGTGGGAATGGGGGAGGGGGAACCATTCCCCCCCCCCCCCGAAGCCCCTTTTCAGAAAAATTGAAGAAAATGGGATTGTGGGATATGTATTTTTTAGAATGATGGCTAATATATATAAGACAATTTATTCACATATTTACTGTGCCAAATTAATTTCTACAAACTATGTAAGAGGAAAACTTTTATGTAAGTCTATGTACAGTATCAGATTGCTATGATTCTTGGTCTAGTTCGTTTTATGGAAATAAATGCTTTGACACTCTGGAAAACTAATGGAGACAAAATAATTTAGTCTATTTTACTAATGTTGATGTTTTATTCTGTTTTTATTGCCACCGCCCCCCCCCCCACCAAAAAAATGGCAAAACCAAAGAGTTTCCTTACAGTTCAGGACTTTGTTGCTCTGTTTGGAGCTATATTGTGAATAAAGTATCATAGAATCATAGAATCATAGAATTGCAGAGTTGGAAGAGACCACGAGGGCCATCCAGTCCAACCCCCCTGCCACGCAGGAAATCACAATCAAAGCATCCCCGACAGATGGCCATCCAGCCTCTGTTTGGAGTAAACTGTATTTTTAATATATCAGCTCTTATGTAAGAATTCTAAATAATGAATTTTATGTACCTAAAGTAACAAAATGACTTTTAATTTTAAATTTGATTAATATTGAATTTTTAATAATTCTTTTTAAAAAAACATTCCCTCCTCCAAAGAAACTGGAAAAACCCAATTTTCCCCCTTTATGGCTTCAAAATTACAAAAAATTTACATTTCTAAAAAGGGCCATTTTTCAAAATAGGAGGTGACCAGAAGTCACTTCCATTGTTGATTAGGAAAGCAGGGCTAAAACAGGTTATGGGTGCCCAAAGATTTAACAGAATCCCCCCACTGTCTATAGGGCATTCAGGGATGGTTGCTTTTTATATATAAAGTTTTACAAATTTTGGGATGAGGCTGTGCTGTAGACCATAAATATATATTGGGCTTGTCAACCTTTTTTTGGGCTGCATATACTTTGAAACAGAATATTGTTGAAGAAGCTTTACCTGACCAGTTCATTTCTTGAACCTTATTAAACTTGAGTGCGTCTGCTTATGTTAGAGGTATTTATATATGTAAAAATAATGAAGAAAACATATGCTTTTTCATAATTTGAGATGTGGAGGCTTTGAAAAATGTGTGGAAAAATGTTTTTTCACATTTTTGTGAGAGACTCTTTTTTGAAAAATAAAGAATTACGGAGTATTTTTTTTTAAAAAAATGATTAATACAATTGGTCCTCCAAACTCACAGGTTAAACTTTCACAGATTATTTGCTACTGCCCCTGTTGCTGCTCTATGCCATTTTAAATAGGGACTTATATAAGCCTCGCTTTGTGTTCACAGTCTCTCTCAAAGCCTCACAAGCCCTTCCCAGCTTTTGGTGGTAGACCAAGGCCAGCAGGGCCATGCTTTGGAGTCCATGTTCCCACTACTGCTGTGGACCAAGCCATGGTTCTCTGTGTCCTGGCTGAGCTGAAGCTCAGCATCTTGTTCGTGCTGGGTAATGGTAGTGTTTGGCACATACCGCATCACCAGGCTGAGCCACTGGGCTGGGCGCTTGCCCACATCACCAACAAAGGCAGCTGAGAAGAGCAAGAAGGCGTGGGTTGAGGCTGATTCCAGTGGGACCATGCAGCCACCATACCTGACATGTGTCTCTACACTAAGGACCGTGTAGACGCAGGCCATGGCCAAGGACATGCCCAATGTGAAGGCCTGGCAGGATGATGCTATGCTGTAGATTGGCAAAGTCTGGTACTGGGTGGAGCTCCATCTGCTTCACTCACTTCTGGCTTCCTTCCCTGTGTGTCCCAAGGTCCGCACTGCATTTGGCCCTCCTGGTAACTGCCTCTTCCTCTGATAGCAGGAGCAGAAGGAAGAGGAGCTGGCTGACGCGGCAGAGACAGCTGGAGGAGGAAATGGTGGCTGAGTGGAAGTCCTAGGCACCAAGCATGTCTTCATGCTGAGCATGGTTCACATCGGCCAGCGCCTCAAGCTCATCTGCACACCGGGCAACAGCCAGTGACGCTACTGCCTGGCCCATGAAGTGAGGCTCATAAGTCCCTATTAAAAATATTATAGGACAGCATCAGAGGCGGCATTAGATATGGTGCGTTATATATGGTTTGGGGGCTTACTCACAGTTTTTGCACTTTTGCAGGGGTTCTGCACTCCTAATCCCTGCAAAAGTTGAGGACTGACTATACAGTGTTTAAGGCAAGATGTTTATGTATTAACTGTCCCAAAATTATTTTTGAAAGATGTATAACAGGAAGACTGTTGTATAAAACTAAGTACAGGATCACATCATTGCAACTCTGGCCTTGAATGGATTTTCTTTTTATGTGTTTTATGTGTGCTTGGCACTATGGGGGATAAAAAAGACAAAATGCTTGTCTTCGTTTTGCTAATGCAGATAGTTATTTCATTTCTTTTTAATGTTTTTTTCCCTCCTGATTAATTGGCAAAGCCAAGAGCTTCCCCATATTTTGATGTCGCAGTTCAGGACCTTGTAGTTCAATTTATAACAAAAATAAAATTTAAAAGTAAATTCAATTTGTAAGTATTGTCTAAATAAACAGTACTGTACTTTAGAAAACAAGGAGACATAATACATTTAATATTCCTACAGTAACTAAGTGACTTTCAATCTGTAAAGGGTGTTAACATAGCGGTATCACACACCAAATTCCATTTTTCCCAACACCCTTCTTGGGAAAAAAAAATCTGATTCCCCCCCCCCCCCGACTTCAAACTTTCTGGGCACGTTACATCTTTTCTCATAACTGAAATGTATACTTTCAGAAGATTTATCTCATTCTTCCCTTTAGAAAATATGATCCCTGGAACATCTTGAATTACATATATAATCCTTCTGCAAATATGGGATGAAATTACCGTTGGACTTCAAGTAATACTGATTCAGATTCATTTAGTAGTTTCCCCTCCCAATGTAGTACCATTATAAAGGAGGTATTAACAGTTGAATATAGATGCTTCAATGTGGTTTTCGACACCTATTTTAATTAACGTGCTTTTCTCTCTCTATGATATGCTGTTTTATAGCAAGTCATGTCTAAGGGCAGTATTCAGTGTAACATGCTTTGATATCCAATTTATCAGTTGTCTTTTGTATAGGAACATTGAGCCATATTCTTATTTTTATTGAAACTCACTTCATAGTTGTACAAATCATGCCTTTGCCTTTATTTTTGTATTTGTTCTGCCTAGGATGTGCTCTTTTGTGTTAAAGAAAGCATGATGACCTTCAGAATTTTTCATATTTCTATAATGAATCATGCCTAGGCTGAAGGTGTTTTTGGCTGTGCAGAATACTTGCAGTCTTAAAGTCTAGTCTATTAATTGTGTGGCACTGTCAGGGTCAACACATTTTGTTGTCTCTTTCTGACCAGCCTATTATCAGGTCCCCCTTCCCACCAAGGAGATGAGGTTCGTGTCTTCTCCTGTAGCTCAGTGTCCAAAGGAAGCTTTGAGGCTCATCTTTTGGCAAAGCTTGGCTCCTTGCCATGATAAACAGGATGAGTGAAACTGTGGCTTTTCCCTGAATTGATGTTGTTTTAAAGTTTAGCAATAATACCTCCTCCCAAATTGGGATGGGCAAACTTTGATTCTCCACAATTTGTTGGACTTTAGCTGTCATCAGCCCTAGCCAGCACAGGTAGTGATGGTGGATTTGAAATCCAGCAAGATGTAAATGACTACAAGTTGCCCAACCTACTCGAGATAGCCAGAAGGTCACTTAATGTACTGATTCAGCCCCCGTACCTGTGGGGTATATGTTCCTGGAGTTACTATGGCTACTGGAAAGTGTAGATAATAGTGAATCCTATTAAAATGAATGATTTCCAGCCTAATCATACCATAGAGTCACACTCCTCTCTAGGAATCTTCTAGGTCCTACGGCAGAAGCATACTATAGGGCAGCCTTCCTCAACCTTTTTGTCCTGGAGGAACACTTGAAATAATTTTCAGGTCTCAGGGAAACCCTGCATAAACATTATTCTGTATACTGCTATAGCATTCATCCCCCACAATCACAATCTCTTGAGGGAACCCCTAGCAACATCTTGGGGAACTCCAGGGTTCTAGGGAATCCTGGTAGAGAAACACTGGTATAGAGTCACACTGGAGGACCTAGAAGATGCCTAGAAAGACCATATTTTTTCAGTTAAATTCATGGTTACCAGTCCCGTGGATACGGGGCTTGTACTGTAGGTGACTTATAGAGATATACAGCAGTTAATACATTACTTCTAACCCACCCACAACATTTCTTCGTATTCAGCACTCCAGTATTCAGATAAGAGATTTTCAGTGCTCACTAAATCACAAGCAGCACCTGGCCCAAGTGGTTCTTCCTCAGATAAAGGCTCCACAGCTATGACCCCATAGTTGAAAAGGCCCTGTTCCTTAGACTCATGAAAGTAAAGGGGCATGTAAGGCCCTTAGCTTTTAAAGAACACACACAAAAGGGTACATGTGTACAAAAGATACTGAGATATTCCTGACCCAAATTACTTAGGGCTTTTATCATTTACCAACTCCAGCATGTAGTGTTAGCCCTGTGGAAAATTTGTAGCCTGGAAAGTTGCAGTAAAATCTGACTTGCAGGTTCTGAAAAGTAAGTACTAGTTAGAAATTGTTGATGTTGCATTTTGGACTAGCTGAAGTTTCAGGATGCTATTGAGAAGCAGCCCCAGGTAGCAAGAATTATAGTAGTATGACTAGGATGTTAATGATAATGGATGTGGCAACGTCTGTTTTCTCAAGTGTAGAATTTGTTAATCTGAGTGTTATTCTCATTTGTAATGTATTTTATCTTTATGGGTTGATACCAAATTGTATGATGCATTTAAGAAGAATGTATGATGCTATGTTTACAGTTGAGTTTTATTCTTGGAGAGAAGTAATCGAGTGTGGGAGTTCTGAAATTACATGTCATTCCCTTCAAGTTTTGCCCTTTGATTCAGTGCAACTCCCTCATTACTTTAAAGTGACACAAAGTTGAAGTACAATGTGAAATGTAGAAATCCATATAGATGCTTAGCTTGAGTGGTTATCAAGCTTTATAGGCCAAGAAACTACCAAGCTGCTTGCATTTGGTATTGATAAGCTGCTTTCTGCAGATTGAGGTTTCTGTTCTATTTATTTCTATTATTTATGTTCTGCCTTGGGTATAAATATACAGCATATCTGTGTGTGCCTGCCTGCCACAGGCAAGATAAACAGCAACTACCTTTAGAATCCTTTATTGAGCATGTGACAACAAAACAGAGAAAAGCTGAGAACAGATAAGCCTGCTGCACCAGCCCCCCTCCCCCAGCATGCTAAAAAGCATAGGTCATCTTCATGATCTCTGTGACTCCCACAAATGGCTCATCTGAACCTAGCAGTGCATCTCTTGGAACCTTCTAGAACTATTCAGTATGTGATTTGGTGACAGCCCCTCCCATTCTCCATGTGCGTGACTAGCTGTAGCATCATCCTTTCGTAGGTCGGTAAATTGAGTACCCAGCTTGTGGGGGTAATTAGCTAACACACATTGGAAACTGTTTAATGCAGTGTAGATGTGTAAATAGCTATTGCTTAAAACAATTTGTAAGC
Organism: Gambelia wislizenii; assembly: GCA_030847615.1. Classification (NCBI taxonomy): domain Eukaryota; kingdom Metazoa; phylum Chordata; class Lepidosauria; order Squamata; family Crotaphytidae; genus Gambelia; species Gambelia wislizenii. The sequence goes on along the minus strand of JAUMIR010000009.1, from coordinate 14,761,524 downwards.
CGCTCTGATAGCCTTGTGGCTGAAGAGCGGGGTATAAATAACTAAATAAAATAAAAATAAATCATCATTAGGAACTGTTCTCGAGTGTCTGATGGATGAGAGGAGGAAAGACCAACCAAAGCGGTATGTAAGGGCCTGTTCTCAGCCACTCAGTCAGCTGCCTTTACAGTGCTCTCCCAAAGGAGAGCCTTTAGCCCGCGATTAGAGCAGGCCTGAGAGGTGAATGCCTGTTCCCCTCACCTAGGCACAAAAGGGACTTAGATCTGTCACATCACCATCATTGTAGCCACCAGGACTTGGTACCAACATCAGGACCTTTGGCCACGGTACCGTCAAACCAGCATCTTCTTCATGGTCTCTGTGAATCGCACAGTTGGGGTTATTCCTGTGCCTGTGCAGAACGTTTGGAACTTTCTGGAATGGCTAGGCAGAATGTGCATTGACACATTTTTGGCAGTAACTCCGTCCACCCTAATGGTCCCAACAAAAGGGCCAGTCACCAGCCCTGGTCGTTTCGAGAGCTCAACTTCTTGAGTGTTCCTTCTCGGATATCGAAATCGAGGTCGTCGAATCTGAGGATGCTACATGAACCTGACCATTCCCGTCCAGTATCCATGATGATGAGCCTGCTTACTCAGCCTACGACCTTGCATGCTCTGTGTACCATGCTGACTTCATGTTGCCTACTGGCTTTCATGTCCTGACCACCCGAGCCTTTGACCTCAGGGAGATGTGCTGGTCGGAGTGTTCCCCGTTCCCCACAATTCCTCGGATCTGAGGAATCATGGACCGTACCTATGAAAGATGCTGAGAGTCAGGTATCCCCACGTCCTGACTGACGTCCACTGCCACCGACCCCACCTACACCACTGCCTCGCACCACCTCTCTGCTACGGGGGGATCACAGTCCTTCACCTACTGCTTCAACATCGTCCTCGTCGGATTCATGGGATCCTTACCGTCCATACCTGCCATCTCCACAGCCGGACCTGGTGGAAGATGATTTTGCGTCTCCAATGGATGATATCCAGGCCTTCTCTGAGCAGATGGTCCGTATGTCCCATGCCTTGGATCTCAAGGTTGTTGAAAAAGAGTTGGAACCGGTGGATCCAATCTTCCACCGTATTCAATCGAAGGCGCCTCCCATTACCAGCCTCCCGGTATTGCCGTCCCTTCTGAAACTCACCCAGGGTTCATGGGAAAAACCTTGCTCGATCCAGCCTACTTCAAAAAAGATTGACAGGCTGTATCGGGTTGGAGGTGACCACATCAAATGGCTTCAATCCCATCCTAACCCGAATTTGGTGGTGGTTGAAGCTTCCCAAAACACGAAGCAATGCCATCTGCAGTTGACGCCACCTGATCCAGAAGGACGGAAGCTGGACATAATTGGGAAGAAAATCTACTCCGTTGCAGGCCTGAGTCTCCGTGTGGCCAATTACTCTGCATGTATGGGGGCATACCAGCAGGTACTCTGGGAAAGGATGATGCCTCTCATCCAAGATCTCCCAGAGAGACGACGGATGGCTGAAGCAATTCAATCAGAGGCGCAGTTACTGGCAGGGCAGCAAATGAATTCTGCCCGACATGTTGCGGTCTGCACCGCTAAAACAATAGCCGGATTCATCGCCCTGCGCCGTCATGCATGGCTCCGATCCTCAGACCTCACTCCTCAAGCCTCAGCTACCATCAAGGATTTACCTTTTGATGAGTCGGGCCTTTTCAACGGCTCCACAGATGAGAAACTGGAGCTTACCCAGAAGATGAGGACCACCTCCAAGAAATATGGTATGGCCCCTTCCTCATCTTCTCTTTACCACTCCAGGAGCCACACCAACTGGCAGGCCTCTACATCTGGCCATCAGTTTAGGCGGCAGGGGTATACTGGCTAATCCTACAGACGCTCCCGATACATGCCATCCCCTTCGTCAGCGTTATCGGTGAGGAGCCAGGGGTCAACATCACGGTACCGATCCCCTACAAAGCAGAGGTCTAAGGATCAAGCCAGAAGAAAATTTTGAATTGCCACCTCATTCTGTCTCTCTCTTCCCTTTAGACTCAACTGTTCGGAGATCGACTGTCGACTTTCCAAGAAGCCTGGTCTTCAATAACATCAGACTGCTGAGTACTTCGAATCATCCAGAACGGCTATTGGATCGAATTCTACTCACTACCTCCGACAGTTTGGGTTCGATCAACACCACCCTCCCCTCCCCTCTTCGAGGAGGTGTAGACGCTGTTGCAGAAGGGGGCCATCGAACCCGTGGACTCCACACTTCACCACCTCTGCTTCTTCTCGAGGTATTTCCTGTTAGCGAAGAAGGACGGCGGTCTCCATCCCATTCTTTACCTTCATGGAGTAAACTCGTATATAGCACCAAAGAAGTTCAGGATGGTTACTCTGGCTTCCATCCTACTGCTCCTACAGCAAGACGACTGGTTTGCTTCCATAGACCTCAGAGATGCCTACTTCCACATTGGGATCCATCCAGCCCACAGGTGCTTCCTGGCATTCCAGATCAGGACTGACGTGTTCCAATTCCCGGTCCTGCCATTTGGACTTCTGACCGCTCCAAGAGTCTTCACGAAGTGCATGGCGATGGTAGTGGCTTTCCTATGGCAGCGCGGAGTGGTGATTTTCCCCTACATCGATGACTTGCTGATTGTGGCGAATTCTCAATGTCAGCTCGAACAAGACATCGACCTCACCTTAGATGTGCTAGACACCCTGGGACTTGTTGTCAACACAGAGAAGTCACAACTCCAACCAGGGCAATCCATCCAGTTCATCGGAGTTTGGTTGGATTCGATCACGGCTGCAGCCTACCTGCCTCGAGACCGATTTGACACTCTTCGGTCCCTGATCCATGCCTGCCATCGATCCCAGAGACTTTCCGCCCATGCAGTCCAGGTACTCCTCAGTCACATGGCAGCTACTACTTATGTGACCCGCCTCGCCAGACTCCGGTTCCATCCGCTCCAACACTGTTTCCTACAAGTGTCCAATCCCCTGCGCGACCCCCTAAACAAACTGCTCACCATGCCACGAGCAATTCAACGGTCACTGCCGTGGTGGTTGGTCCGGGAGAACGTTTTCTCGGGTATGCCATTTGACCCCCCTCAACCAGACATCTCTCTTAGAACTGACGCTCGATGATCGGATGGGGAGCCCATTTTGACTCTGACGAAATCAAGGACACTTGGGATGCCAACGAATGGACTCACCATATCAACGTCCTAGAGTTTCTCGGCATCTAGAAGGCATTACGTGCCTTTGAAACCCTGGTAAAGGACAAAGACAGTCTTGGTGATAACAGACAGCACATCACTGATGTTACCTGAACAAGCAAGGAGGGATGAGGTGCCCTCAGCTTCTTCAGCTCATGCTGGACATTTGGGACTGGTGCATATCCAGGAATATTTACCTCCAATCCATCCACCTCCTGGGGGAGGAGAATACTCTTGCAGACGGACTCAGCCGTTCCAGCCTGTCCATCCACGAATGGATGCTGCACAGGTCGGTAACGTCAGACCTTGGGAACTCCTCAAGTAGACCTCTTTGCATCACCAGAAAACAGCCAGTGCTGCCAGTTCTGTTTGAGATGTTGCGCCCAGGGTTCGAGGGGTGATGCATTCCTCTTCCAGTGGGCGGGACCCCTAATTTACCTCTTCCCTCCATTCCCACTGCTGATGAGGGTAATCGCAAAACTGTGTTGAGACCAAGTGGATGCCATCCTCATCACTCCATAGTGGCCCCGTCAGCCTTGGTTTGCAACCCTCCTGCATCTAGCCAGGCACTGGTTTGTCCGACTTCTGACCCATCCCAACCTTCTCTCCATTCAGAACGGGAAGGTCAGACACCCAGATGTGGAGGCTCTATGACTAATGGCATGGAGACTATGGCCTTGAATCCATCCTCCGCTCGGACTGCCAGTGTCACCAGGGCCTCGGATTCATCCTCAGTTCCGACAGGCCGGTGATCTCGATCCTTCTCTCCAGATGTTCAAGCTGTCATTGACACTGCCTAGAGACCTGCTACCCGTAGGTCGTATTGCTACAAATGGAAGAAGTTTGAAACCTTCCTAGCTAATCGAGGTTCAGCTACGGAACCATACTCCATCCTGATGATCCTGGAATTCCTTCTTCACTTGTCTGCCACAGGACTTTCACTTTTGCCGATCCAGTGCTACCTGGCAGCCGTATCTGTCGAATTCCAGGCCAGAGGTCATCCGTCTCCCTTTACTGATCCGACGGTCAAGAAGTTCTTGAGAGGCTACTCCAACCTTCATCCTCCAGTACTCAAACCTACCCAAACGCAGAGCCTCAAACGGGTCCTCTCACAACTGGTTCAACGTCCCTTCGAACCCATGGCATCCACCGACTTGAGACTCCTCTCTTGGAAAACTGCTTTCCTTATTGCCATTACTTCAGCGCATCAAGCTGGAGAGCTCTGTGCCCTGCGCTCGGACCCACCGTACACTGCCTTCCATAAACATAAGTTAGTGCTGCGTCCCGACATCTCCTTCCTGCCGAAGGTGGTGTCGAGCTTCCATCTGAATCAAGCTATCACTCTTCCTGCTCTGATGCAGGATCCCAAGGACGAATTCGAGCGTACCCTCCACTCCATGGATGGCAGGAGGGCGCTCGCCTTTTACATCCAAAGAACTGCTTTCTTCAGGAAGTCACCTAAACTTTGTCTCCTATGCCAACTCGAGACTAGGGGAACTTATTTCTCCGCAACGTCTTTCTAAGTAGGTGACATCGATCTTTTCCCTTTGCTATGAACTGGCTAAGAAGCCACTGCCTTTACAGATTTGAGGACACTCTACGAAGGATGTCTCCACCTTGACAGCTTTCCTCTCTGGGGAGCCTCTAGAGGATGTTTGCAGAGCAGCAACTTGGTCATCACCCTTGACTTTCATTTCCCATTATAGATTTGACATTCGTTCGAAGAACGAGGCTGCCTTTGGGAAAGCTGTGCTTTTGTCTTCTATTCAATGAGTGAGTGTTAATGTTTTGCCAAGTCATGGTTATATATATTGCATCAGTTTTTCCTGCTTAAGAATGTGCTGTCAATAAATCCAACCATTGTTTGACTGTGCAGCATGTTCCTGGTGTCAGCATGTATAGGACATACCCTCCTCCTGGGGTAAAGCTTGCCACCCTACCCAACTGTGTGATTCACAGAGACCACGAAAAAGATGGACAGGTTGCTTACCTGTAACCATAGATCTTCGAGTGGTCTTCTGTGAATTCACACAGATCCACCCATCTTCCCCTCTATGTCCTACTACATCATATAAACATGCTTAATGTTCCTGATTCTGCTGGTTGCTGCATCATTCAAGGAACTGAGGGGAATTAGGCAGGAGCAACTTAAAAGGGACCGTTAGGATGGGCGGAGTTACCGCCAAAAATGTATCAGTGCACATTCTGCCTAGCAATTCCAGAAGGTTCCAAACGCTCTGCACAGGCGCAGGAATAACCCAACTGTGTGAATTCACAGAAGACTACTCGAAGATCTATGATTACAGGTAAGCAACCTGTCCTTACCTTCGCTGACTCCATCTCAGTCTCAGATCTCCAGTCAGGTGTTTGCATCCTCTCTGAGGCCTGCTCTCAGCCTACACTTTTGAGTAGGGCACATTTGCCTTTTTGGGCTCCTTCGCGAACTCAGGCTTCTATGGTACCACTGGTGGATCTGGGATAAGCTCACCCTCAGTCAGCTTCTCCAGTGCATCCCTCTCATACCATCATTTGGTTGGATTCCTCAGATTTCAGTGGGGATTCGGATTTGTCCTCAGAACCTTCTGACCTACCTGCTATGAACTCTCCTCCAGTGTTGGTAGGGGAGTGCAATCCAGCTTCTCCTATGGACAAATACTCTGTCCTTTGCCAATCAGATGTTTTGAATGGCTAAATCCTTTGATCTACAAATGAAACAGTTGAAGCCCTTCGTTTCGGACCCAGTATTTCAATGTGTCCAGAGCCAGATTCCCATGCCAGCCTCTATATCTCTGCTCCCCTCTGTTCTTCAGATTGTTAAGAAGTCATGGTCAACTTCATTGTCCATCCCTTCGACCTCTAAGAAGATACAGAGTCTCTATAAGGTGGTGGAAACAGGCTCTGAATGGATCTTCCAGCATTCAAAGCCAAACTCCATTGATAACTTTTGAACTTATTAAGAAGCAGGTGTTGGAGAAGATTATATCTAATTATTTTGTCAGAAATGGTTATATATAATTTTTTAAAGCTGAAAAATAGAGAATTGTTACATAATATAATTGGTAACATAGTATTTTTTATTTGCTAAGGTTTAAACTTTAAGGGGATTCTATAACATTTTACAATAACCTTTTAGCTAATAAGTTGGAACCTACATAATTCCTTTTTTGTCAGCGTAGCTTGTTTTTTTGTTGTGCGGTAGAATAGAAAGGAAGGTTTGGAAGAGGTGGGGGGAGGTTGTGTTTTGTTTATTTTTGGTTGAGTTTTTAGTGTGTGTTGTCTTTTGATGTTTGGGTTTTTTTTTTGTCTTTTTTAGATTGGAAAAAGGTGTGTGTTTAAAAAAATACATTATTAAAAAACCATAACTAAGCCAAACTCTATTATAGAGGATGCTGCTCAGTCGAGGTCATCAGAAACACTCCACTCTACACTGGTAGATTGGGAAGGCAAGAAACTGGACTCAGTGAGGTATAAATTCTATTCTACAGCTGCCTTTTTATTCAGCAGTTGTAATTATGGAGTGTGCATGGTGGCTTATGAACAGATTCTGAGAAAAACTGTCAACGTACTTTGATAAGCTCCCTGAGGAGAATCACAGAGTGATCATGATCTTGCAGGCAGAAGCACACATGTTGGCAGCTCAACAGATCACTACATCATGCCATGCTGCTGACTATAGTGGAAAATCCCGAACTGGAGCTGTTGCTCTCCATCATAACACCTGTCTCCAATCTTCTGGACTTTTACACCAGGCCAGAGCAACCATTGAAGACCTCTCCTTTGATGAAGGGGGATTGTTTAATGCAAACACTCATAAGATGTGCTAGGAAGTTTGGCCTTCATTCTCAGCCTTCTTGAGATGTGTCCTGCAGCTGGTTTCAGCTTTTGACCTTCATAACACACTGCAGAGTAGCTGCAAGATCACAGGCAGGGGCTGCTTTTGGGAGGGCTATTTTCTTCTCCTGTGTCTCATGACATTCCCTCCTCCTATGGTTAGTAGCTTGTTAATCTCCCATTTCTGTGAATCACAAAGACCAGGGGGGAAAAAAGAACAGGTTGTTTACCTGTAACTGTGGTTCTTCAAATGGTAATCTGTGAACTCACACAACCCCGCCCATTCTCCTCCCCTCATCATATCCTGGTATCCTTGGCTTCTGGGCTGCAGCTTTGGCATCCAGGGAACTGAGGGTTTAAGTGGGGAGTGTGCTGGTTATGCGCATGGTAGATGGGAGGGGCTGCTGGCAAAGCATATATTGTATAGGTCTGTAAGGTTCTGAGAGATGCACTGCGCAGGCACAGATAACCTATTTGAGTGAGTTCACAGTTGACCACTCAAAGAACCACCATTGCAGGTTACACCGTTACAACCTGTTCATCTGTAAGTCAGACAGCCAAAATGGAAATCGTAGAAAATGTGGAGGCATTTTGGAAGAAACATTGAAGTGGTCTCTAGAAAGTTCTCTTTTTTAAAAAAAAACTTATGTAAGGCTTATCTGGTGGTTTCATTTCACAAATGTGCATATTAGTTTTGAATAAAAAGTCAGCTGAAACATGTTGAACTATTCTTTTTTGTGATGTAGGAACCTATCATTATTTCATGTTGTTTCTGTCTCTGGTATCAAATTTTATGTTAAAGAGGTAATGCCCAGGAACACATCTACTTGGTTAACTGAAGTATACCTGTAGTAGGATTAGCTGGAGTAGAAGCCCATTCTTTCCCAGCTCAGGTTTTATTTCACTGTTTGCTGCAGACATAGTGCTGCAACCAACACTGATAGTCTGTGTTTCTCCAGCCCTCCTTCACCATCCTCTCTGTGTTGATGCTGCTAAAAAAAAACCCATCCAGCTAGCCAGAGCAGAAGAGAAAAAGGTGAGGACAGGGCATACATAGAAAAACTTTGTAAAAAGGAGCTTCTTTGTCAGAGGCTTTGTTAACTGAGATCCTGTCAGAATCTTCTACAGTAGTCTCTTCCAGGCCCAAAGGTTGATGATGGTTAGCTACATAGTTGCATCTTCCTGTTAACAGAATATATTCAGATGAATTTATTTACTTCATTCATCTTCCGGAGCTGCAATAGCATGCAACAGGGTTAATACAAAACACAAAGGCAGAATTAGCTTCTGTTGTCCTTCAATAGCTGAGAAACTGCAGGAATCCCACAAGTTTTTACACAGTACTGTGTGCAACTGTAATAACTGTTAAGTAACTTTTCACTTAACAGTTCAGTATTAAAACTGACACGACTTGTCTTCAAAACATGCTAGTCAGGAAGGCAATTGTTGTTAACTACCCTTGAGCTGGTTTCGACTCATCGTGACCCCATGGATGAGACATCTCCAAGAACCCCTGTCCTCCAAGACCCCCCGCTACTCAGGTCCTGTAGGTTGATTGAGTTTATCCACCTAGCATGCGGAGTTCCTCTCTTTCTGTAGGGTGAGATTGACAGGAAGAATCCAGTAGCATTGGGAATTTAGGACTCTCCAGGAGAAGCAGGAAGTTGACTCATGGTCTTGTAGAATTCAAATCCCTTTGTTCTCCTCCACGAGGCCAGTTCAACTTCCTCCTTCGCCCAGGGAAGATCAGGTTTTGCAGCTTCTCCAGCTTCTTTCCTTTCGATTGTTGAGGCAGCTTGCCTTAGCCTTCCCCCACCTTAACTCCTTTCTAACTTTCTCTGTTGTCCCTCGTTCTTCTAGCTCTACTAAAAAAAGCACACTCCTTTTTTCTCCTTTTTCTCCTCTCCCCCTTGAGTTCTCATACCCCTTTCCATCCAACCTTTCCCTTCCTACCTCCTCACCCCACGAGGAGTATGGGGGCGTCAAAGGGAGCTGCCGCCAAGACCAAGCAGAGCCCAGCGAACTGGCAGCAAATGGCAGCTACGGAGCCCCCGAGCCCCCACCATGGCAGCTCGGAGGGAGCCATGTGGCCCAACTCCTCTGCCTCCTCTAGCCGTGCACTTGTTCCCGTGGCACAGAGGATGGCTGCCAAGAGAGCGGAGAAGGCTTTGGCCGGTGGTAGCTCTTTGAGCGCGCCAAAAGCCAAGCTGCTCCAGCCGGCACAGAAGCGGCAACGGCCGCCCTGTGAGAAGGGGCAGCCGGCAGAATCATTGGGGAGTGGAGCAGGCCACTGCGAGGTATCCACGGGAGCTGAGGTCTCCCCCCTGCTCCCCCGGCCATCCCCTGGCAGCAACGGAGACCAGCAGAGCACACAGCACGATGCAGGAACCTCAGGTCAGATACGGGAGCCCTGTCGGGGGAGGAATTGCACGAGGTGATCAGACAGTCCTGTCCCAAGCACGGCTTCTCCTCAGCCAAGGAGGCTGCCGGCAAGGAAACTACAGCCACCACCGCAGCAGACGTCTCATCCAGTGAGGATGAGGACCTGGGGGATGAGACAGGGGTGTAAGGGGAAGAAATCCCAGATGCAGTCTGGGGGGAAGAGGAGGAGGATCCCTCAGAATCCGACGACCCTGGGGACTCTGGGGATGGCATGAGTGCCGCCACTTTCTCACTTTTTGGAGGCTTGGGGTCCCCCGTGGGGTCTTGTTGCACAACTGGGGGTGTGATCGCCAAGGTTGATAAGGCCTTGTTGAGGAGGTAGGGGAATTTTTCCTCTGGAAAAATCCTGTCTGAAAACTCTGGTTCTGAGGTCTCTGAATCAGAGAGCGTGGGAATGGGGAGCCAAGCAAAGGGGAGGCCATTCGTTTGGCACTCCAGATGTTATTGGATGCCCTCCTCTCAGATCGGGAGGACACCTGTTCGCACAGCGCTGGCTCGTTGCGCTCAGCCAGCGCATCATGGCCCCAGACTGCAACCCCTACTCCCAGCAGGGCAGCGATTGCCAGAGCTAGGGCACTGTCCTCGGGAGTGCGAAAAGGGCGGCCACGGGGTGGAAACCATGCGGCCACTGGTAGAGGGGAGGGCCGCCCTCATGCCCAGCTGTCTGGGGAGGCCTATGCGGGGGAAGGTCAGGCCTTGGGGGCTCTGGGGGCGGAGACCTCTCTGGGGAACCAGACGAGGGCACTGTTCCCGACAAGGAGGAAGGGGAGCTCTCGGATTCAGAAACCTCAGAACCAGAGTTTTCGGACAGGATTTTTCCAGAGGAAAAATTCCCCTATCTCCTCAACAAGGCCTTATTGACTGTGGAGATCACACTCCCAATTGTGCAACAAGACCCTATGGGGGACCCCAAGCCTCCAAAAAGTGAGAAAGTGGCGACACTCATGCTATCAACTAGGCCAAAGGGACACTTGTTCCCATTTCCAGGTGCCTTCTGGAACCTGGTAGCTGAAGAGTGGGACAAGCCAGCCTTGGGGAGAAGAGCCACCTCAGCAGCACAGAGATTCTACAACTTTCCCAAGGAGATTTTAGACAAGCTGAAAGCCCCAGTCGTCAACTGGCCAGTTGTCTCAGTGGTCTCCAATTCGCTCACGCGCAAGGAGGGAGAAGGCTCCCTCAAGGACCATGATGAGAAAAGGGCTGATGGAGCCCTTAAGACATCGCATGAGGCCTTAGCCCTGGGTATTAGGGCATCCTTGGCCTCAACAGTCATCTCAAGAGCCGCAATCATATGGCTCCAGGAGGTGATAGAAACAAACACAAGACTTGGATACCAGGACACTCCACAAGGCCTTCCAGAGAATCCTGCTGGCACTACACTTTGTAGTAGACGCTTCCCAGGACCTCCTAACATATGCTACCACACTGGGCGCAGATCCCTATGGGTGAAATATTGGGATGCAGACATGCAATCCAGAAATGCCCTAGCAACGGCGCCCTTCAAGGGGACCAAGCTATTCAGGGAGGATGCACTCAAAGACATACTGGTAGAAACAAAGGACAAAAAGCAGGCCATGTCCTCAGCAAGTTGGAAACAGGACAAGAAGGGAGGAAGGTGACTGTTTCAGTACTCTAGCTCCTTTCATCACCTTTACAGCAATGGCAGACAGGGAGACTTTCGCTCCTTCAGACCGGCCTGGTCCAAAACCAGTTACGTCATTTGACACACCCCATTCTCCAATGCCTCTTCCAACCACAGAGGGGGATTCCAATCCCAAAGAGGATCCTCCTGTCAACAATCCTGACTCTCACCCAACCCCAGTGGGAGGATGGCTGTCCAGGTTCCTAGACTCCTGGTCAACCGCCACCTCAGACAGATGGGTCCTGGACACCATAGCTTAGGGCTACAAGGTGGAGCTTGACTCAAGACCAAGGAACCGGTTCATACCAGCCCCAGTACAAGCCAACCCAAGGAAGGCGGCGGACCTCAGGACATCTATCAGCCACCTACTGGAAATAGAAGCCATAGAAGAGGTACCCATATCCCAGTGTTTCTCCAGGGTGTACTCTTACTTCTTTACAGTGCCCAAAAAGGACGGAAGCCTCAAGTCAATACTAGACCTGAAGTACACAAACTCGTGCATTACCTACAAGTGTTTCCGGATGGAGACACTCTCGTCAATCAGGGAGGCATTGCAGGAAGGAGACTTCCTAGTATCCCTGGATCTGTCAGAAGCCTACCTGCATATCAAGATGCATCCAGACAGCAGGCAGTTCCTCAGGTTAGCATTCGGGGAGGAACACTTCCAATTCAAGGTGCTTTCCTTAGGCCTCTTGACAGCCCCTCGAGTGTTCGCGAAAGTCCTAGTGGTGCTGATAGCACACCTCAAAACCAAAGGGATACACTTGTATCCCTATCTGGACGATATCCTCCTGAGGGCCCCCTCCAAGGACAAGGTGGAAAGGGACCTGTGACACACGATCAACTGTCTCCAATGACACAGTTTCCTAGTGAACTTCAAGAAGAGCGTTCTCACCCCATCCCAGTCAATTGTGCACCTAGGGGTTCAGTTGGACACGATGAATTACCAGGTCTCCCTATCGGAGGAATGCCAGGAAATTCTATTGTTACCCCAAAATGCTCCTTGGAAAATTCCAAGAAAATATCGAGTTTCTAATATGTTGTGGAAATTAGCAGCAACTCGACTTAGCTATGCAAAAGGGGGTAACAATGGAATCTTTTTAAACCAATTAAACCAGTACGAGTCTGGATGGAATACATAGTACACATTTAAAATTAAGTATGTTTTTTTTTTATTAAGGAGTTCAAAAATAACACCAAACACACACACATTCACCCAGAAGAAGCATTCACTCATGGCTATAGAAAGAAACAGTAGGAAAACTTGAATAGGGGTAGCAAGAGGATCTTGAGGTCATACAGACCTGTCCTGTAGTCAATCTGGCAGAGTTGATGGAGGAAACTGGGTGTGGCTAACACAGCGCAACAGAGTGTCCCCCTGTTACTGGCTGTGCGCAAAGAGGCATATTTTGGGGGGTCTTTTATACCTCCAAATATACCTGAGGGGATTGGTTGCTTCATGGTTTGAAACAATGGATTCCATGAGCCTTCATGGATTGCACAATGAGTTTCCTGGTCTTGACAAAAGGTGAGGAAGATGCTAAATGTGTTTCTTAATGTCCCGTGATTGAATTTTAACAGCTTTGAGCAACTTCTTTTAGGTTGGGAACTGAGGAGAGGAAATTTCACAATCAGCAAGTACAAAAAGGTTTCTCCCATCCATTAACCTCCCATTTATGTGGAATGTGTCTTTTGGCTTTGCAGCTCCAGGCCTTCCTTTCCAGGGAAAAACCAAAAATGACCTTTTCTGAGACCATCCTGTCTTTTCCCTTGTAAAATGCCACATTAATGAACCAAGTTGGCCAGTTTCTGAGGCCTATAGCCAATGCTAACATTCCAGAATTGCGGTGCCTTGGAAGTGGGATTACACTATGGCAGGAGGCCAAGCAGGTATGCGAACAGGCCAGAATACCCTTGCATGCCCTCGCATGCCTCTTCGGATTGATTCAGCAATTCAAGTGGTTCCATGGGCCAGATTCCACTCCAGACCCCTGTAGACATTCCTCCTACCATACCAGGGGTGGATAGCAAGGAAAGAGAAACTCACCCTAGCCTTCCCATAGTCAGTCAAGGAATCCCTTAGACCTAACCAAGACATCTCTCCAAGGGCTGCCCACTGATCATCACCCAACAAATGGTGGTCACCTTGGACGCAAGTCTCCGAGGATGGGGGGGACCACTGCCAGGACCAAGTGGTTCAAGGGACATGGTCAAGAGCAGGACAGCTCCACAGCATGAACTGGTTAGAGCTGAGGGCGGCACGTCTAGCGCTAGCACACTTCTTGCACATTCTGAAGGGTCATCTTGTCCTAAGGACAGACAACAACGCAGCACATTTTTACATAGCAAAACAAGGAGGTTCCAGATTGAAATCCCTGCTCTTGGAGGCAGAGGCCCTCCTCAGGTGGGCAGAGTCAACAGTTATGTCAATTGCGGCACAGTACCTTTAGGGGGAAGCGAACCTTCTAGCAACTACCTGAGCAGACATACGGTTCTCACAGGAAAATGGGAACTGAACCAAGAAACATTCCTCCAAATACAGAGGAGGTTCGGGAAGATGCAAGTAGACCCTCTTCGCAACTTCACAAAGCGCCAAACTGGATCTGTTCTTCACCCAATTCCCTCATCAGGCTGCAGAAGTGACAGACGCACTGTATTCTCCCTGGCCAGCCGGTGTCCTGTATCTCTTTCCCCCCTTCCCCCTAATAGGGAAAGTGTGCAGGAAGATTCATCAAGAAGAAGCTCAGGTGGTCCTCGTGGCACCCCACTGGCCACGTCGACTGTGGTTCTCAGACCTGTAGGAGATGTCAGTCCAGCCCCTCATGAGACTCCCGCCACACCCAGACCTCCTCCAGCAGGGGCCACTCCTGCACCCCAACGTGTCATGGCTCCAGCTGACAGCATGGAGATTGAGTGGCAAGTGCTGAAGGAATGTGTATATGATGGACCAGGTCACAGCCACGCTCCTAGTGTCACGACGGCCCTCAACAAGGAGGATCTACCAAGCCACATGGAAAGTATTCTCCCAGTGGTGTACTGCAGAGAAGGTAAAGCCTCTTGAGGCCTCAATGAAACATGTGTTGGCATTCTTACAAAGAGGACTAGAAAAGGGCCTTCGGCCTTGTCATGATGACCTGCCAGTCATCATGGAATCCTCATCACAAACTCACAGTTACAACATTGGAAAATTCCACTCCTTATTTGGTCTGTTAAGGGGATAGGAACCTCATTGAATAAACATCACATCACCTGACTGGAGAGCCAATCACAGTTGGCAATACGGAGCCAATGAGAGTGGCTCTGCAAAGACTTTAAAAGTTCTGATTTTCCTTTGTTCTGGGCCTCATGGGCTCTGAGCTACATGGCCACATGGCCTAGACACCACATGCTTGAAACTATGGCTTAATCATTTGCCTGGGCAGATGTTGAGAGCCACATGGAAAAATCAACAAGATGCTAAACTGTGATACCTAATGTTGGAAGAGCCAACCTCTCTCAACAGCCTGGTACCATATAAACAGGCTTTCAAATGATATCAAAACTTCAAGAGGAAGTTCCTATTCAAACAGGACTCTGGACTCTGAATCCCATCACAGAGACTGCTAGATCCTACCAGACTGTAAGTTACCTTCCATTTAGTAGCTTAGGGATCGTCTAGATAGTTGCGTTAGTTTTATGATTTTATTTGTAGTGCTCTGAATGAATGTATAACTTTGTAAACTCCTAAGTTGAAGCCTGGGGGAAGTCCTGCTCTCCCCAGTAACATAGACCTCTGGAACTGAATAAAGCTTTCTATTATTTCATAACCTCCCTGAATCTCCTGTTTCTTGGTCAGCTATCAGAAACTTCTGTAGGATAGAAAAAAGGGTCATTATTGATATTTTAATACAATCCCGTCTGGTTTCTCACTGCACCGGGCTGTAAAGGGGATAGGAAATTCAGTGAGTGGTGGTGGCCTACCTTAAAAGGGGGATTTCTAGTCTAGAGGAACCCTTGAGAGTGTGTTTTTAGGTTGTACAAATAAGCTGGAAGCCTTCCTTTCCTGCTGAAAGAGAAGGGCCAGCTTATGACAGGCCTAATACCTTGAAAAGACAGGAAGCTGCTCTGGCGGCATTCATCCAATGTCCTCAAGGGGGATGGATCTGTACACACCCACATGTTAGAAGATTCCTGAGAGGGGCAACATTGATCTCGCCCCCAGTTCACCACAGGTTCCCATCATGGAGCCTCCCTCTCATCTTGAGGCAATTAATGCGTCATCGTTTCGAGCTTCTTAGGAAGGTACATCTACGATTCTTAACCCTCAAGGTGGCCTTCCTGGTGACTATCACGTTGGCCAGAAGGGTCTTGGAAATAACAACCCTGTTGGTCAGGGAACACCTCTGCTCATTCAGGGAGGACTTCGTGTCACTTCGTACCAACCCATCCTTTCAGCCCAAGGTCCTATCCAAATTCGACTTGGCGCAGCAACTCATTCTTCCATCCTTCTGCCCCAGCACCTCTTATCCCACAGAGAAGTTGTGGCACAAACTAGATGTCAGGAGGTCACTGAAGATATATATCAATCGCATCTCCTCTTTCAGGTGCTGCAACTCCTTGTTAGTGTCATTCAACCCCACCTCGATGGGGGCTCGCGTATCGAGGCAGACAGTTGCGACATGGATCAAGGCATACATCTTTGCAGCCTACGATTCAGCCAAGGTCCCTCGCCCATCAGGGGTGGTAGCTCACTCAGCTCAATCAGCGGCCACCTCAGCAGTATTTTCAACCAATGCCCTGCTGGCAGAAATCTGTCGGGTGGCAACATGGAGCACCCCATTCACCTACATCTGCCATTACAAGGTGAAGTTCAGATCGGCAGAAACCACTTTTGGAAGAATGGTGCTTCACGAGGTGATACACACATAGTCCCTCTCTGGATGCAGTCACCCGCTCTCTAGTGTGGAAGAGAGGGTATGTCCCAATGCTACTGGATTCTTCCTGCCAATCTCACCCTGCAGGATGTTACATTGGTTACTTACCGTGAAGGTACTTTCTGTAGGGTGGATGGCAGGAAGAATCCATCCCACCCGGTGACTGCATAACGGGATCCGGTGCCAGGTTCAGACTGGTTTGTTATACTTGCAATGTTTCTTTATTCAATTAAGGAAGCCTTACTCACTGATCAACAGGGCTTTGCTAGTCAGAGAACTTGCCTCGTGGAGGAGAACAAAGGGATTTGAATTCTACAAGACCATGAGTCAACTTCTTGCTTCTCCTGGGTGCTCCTAAGTTCCTAATGCTACTGGATTCTTCTGCCATCCACCCTACAGAAAGTGCCTTCACTTTCCCAATGTAAGTACCCAATGTAACATTCTTTTCCCCTCCACCTTCCTTAGCATTATTGACTTTTCTAGTGAGCTGTCCCTTCTCATGATGTGTCCAAAGTACAAACAGCCTCAGTTTGGTCATCTTGCCTTCTAATAAGATTTTGGGTTTGATCTTTTCTATGACCCTTTTGTTTGTCTTTTGGCCATTCACGGGATCTTTAGCACTCTTCACCAACACCACATCTCAAATGAGTCGATTCTCTTCCTATCAGCTTTCTTCACTGCCCAGCTCTCACATCCGTACATGGTGATGGGAAATATGCTGGTTTGAATGATCCTGACTTTAATGCTCAGTTTTACGTCTTTGCATTTTAGGATCTTGCCCAGTTCTTTCATAGCTGCCCTTCCCAATCCCAGTCTTCTTCTCATTTCCTGGCTGCAGTCTCCTTTCTGGGCTATGATTGATCCAAGGAATGGGAATTCTTTCACTATTTCAATTTCCTCATTGTCTATTTTGAATCTGTGTAGATCCTCTGTGGTCATTATTTTGGTTTTCTTAACGTTCAGCATTACGCCTGCTTTTGTGCTTTCTTCGTTGACTTTCCTTAGTAGTTGCTCTAAGTCTGATTATCTCTGCTAGTTGTGTACTGTCATCTGCATATCTTAGATTGCTGATGTTCTTTCCTCCTCCTCCATCTGAATCTAATCCTGCTCTGTGTATGATATATTCTGCGTACAAGTGGAACAAGTAGGGTGATAGAATGTAGCCTTGCCTGGTTCCCTTTTTTATTGCTGACATTTCTGTTTCTCCATATTCTGTTCTTACATTGGCCCCCTGTCTTAAGTATACATTATGCATCAGGACAATCAGGTGTGTTGGTACACCCATATCTTTAAGAGCGATCCATAGTTTTTCATGATTTATGCAGTCAAATGCTTTGCTGTAGTCTATAAAGCACATGCTGATTTTCTTCAGAAATTCTCTGCTATGCTCCATTATCCAGTGAATGTTTGCTTTGTGATCTCTAGTGCTTCTACCTTTTCTGAACCCAGCCTGCACATCTGGCATTTCTCTCTCCATGTACGATAAAAAGCCTTTAGTATTTTGAGCATGATTTTGCCCATGTGGGAAATTAATGTGATGGTCCTATAGTTGCTGCCATTTTCTGTGTCTCCTTTTTTGGGGAATGAGGATGTATACTGATCATTTCCAGTCAGTGGGCCACAGTTTCATTTTCCTCATTTGTTGACAGATTGCTGTTAGACTTGCAGTCAATTTCTCTTCTGTGGATTGTAGCATCTCTACTGGAATGTTGCTTGTTCCTGGTGCTGTATTCTTTGATTGATTTGAGTGCTGCCTTCACTTCACTTGCCATAATTTGGGGTTCTTCTTCCCAGGATGTAGAATGTGTTTATTTTATGTGTGTGTGTGTGTGTGAGAAAGAGAGAGAGAGAGAGAGAGTGGCCTAAGTACCCTAAAGGCACCAGGTCATATCTGATCTTGGCTGCTAAGCGGGATCAGACCTAGTTAGTGCTTGGATGGGAGATTAATAACAAATACCAGGCACTGTAGGCTATATTTCAGAGGAAGGAGCTGTCAAAACCAGCTCTTGAATATTCCTTGCCTAAGACTACTCTATGAAATTTATGTGGATCTCCATAAGTGTGTGTGTGTCAGTGTGTCATAGTGAAGGATTAAAATGATATATTTCAATGTTGATATTGAAAGAATGGATACATCTAGAAATACTTTGAGAGCCAGCATGATGTAGTGATTTGAACTTTGAACTATGCCTCTGGAGACCGGGGTTTGAATCCCCACTCAGCCATGGAAACCCACTTGGTGACCTTGGGCAAGTCGCATTCCCTCAGCCTTAGAGGAAGGCAAAGGCAAGCCTTCTCTGAACAAATCTTGCCAAAAACAAAAATAAAAACCTGTGATAGGTTCACCTTTGGATTGCCATAAGTCGGAATCAACAAGAAAAAATATTTAATGGCCAGTTACTCTCACTTGGTGTTGTCCATTGTTTGACGCATGGAGAACTTCCAGAAGCACAATTGTTTTGAAAAAACAATAGCTTCCATGTAAGGAGGATCCACTATTTGCTTAAGTTACTTGTTGCAACAATTCCTATTTTAATTTACTTATCTCAAGGAAAATGGAAAGTACAGAGTATTTCCCCAGTCCTCAGAAGAAACTGGTTCTGCAGAGTGGGAAGTATTCTAATTCTGACATGGAAAGCAACTGTTGGGGTTTTTTTTGGTGACCTAGATCCAAAGCGCTACATCATGTATACCTAGTAGCTAGTGCCACACCCACTGTGTGTTTTTGTGTGTGTTTATATATATATTTATAAACAGTGAACCTCTAGGCTATGTTGCAATGTTTCAACCCACCCTATTCCAGCTTTCTATGTCATGTCTTTCCAGTTTTGGAAGAGATTGGGGAAGAATGCTTCTGTAAATTTGGTAGAAATGTTTAATAGTTACTTTACAAGGGCGAAACTGAGTATTGTACTGACTTGATGTAGGAGGAAGTTGAGCATTAGAGTTGGCTTTCATTTGAAAGGAATTTTTTAAAAAAATAGTTCCTTGGGTCACAGTTCACAGACAGATTGATATGTTATATGCAATAATATGTTTATGTGTGCAGACTACAATATGAACTCATGTTAGCAAAAACATGGCTCAGATTTGGCCATGGCTCCTTGTTAAACACATTCTTGCTAGCAAACATTTAGCCGTTGCGTCTGCTTGGAAGGTAAAGTTAAATTGCCTTATTCCATTCTTGGTTTTTGTATGCCCCTTTTGTTTGACTGAGACCTGGAAAAGAATTAAGAGGTATATGGCTAAATTGATAATACAAATAAAATATTTAGGAAGGGGCTAAATATACCCATTGAAATTGAGTAGTTATTAAGAATTGAGTGGTTACTGACAAGTCTCATTCACTTCATTGGAGCCATTCTAGTTAATACTACAATTTAATTTAATCCACAGGAGTTTAAAATCACTATAATGTGAAATTTCAGTGTTTAATTTTTTTAAAGAGGTATATTTAACCACAATTTGGGGCCTTGATATAATTCAGTCTTGACTTCCTGTGTTATTTGATGTTTTATATATATATATCTTGTATGATAGGCCTAGGTATGTTTCCTCTCCCAGTGTGCTGATTGGCTGCTCAGGAAACACACCCAACCAATCATCACCCACCTGCCAATTTACTCTCCACCTCACAATCCACTCAATCTGTATCTACACCAACAGCCTCACAAGGGCCCCTCCCTGCTCTTACCAGTCCCCAGGCACAGGCTGTGATGGGACCCAGGCAGTCAACTGGTGGCGGTGTCTGCCATGGCGGTTCCTGCTGGCATTATTCCAGGCTCTTCTAACAAATCTAGCCAAATTGTTACTAGACATTACAGATAGCAAAATAATGGAACAGTTTAATTATAGCTAGCATGGAGATTTTTGTGTAGGTGTTAGAATGCAGGGATCCTTTAGAAAAATGCAAAATGCATAAGTACAAAGTATCAATCACTTAATGTTTCAATGTAAATATATAGACTAGGTGAAGATTGAAGTGTAAGTCATTTGTAACAGTTTTCTTCCGTAGTCATGCTGCTAAGATGCATGCTTGTGTGTATCCACTTTGTCATGAAGTGAGCTTCATCAAGTTAACTTTGTGACTCAACAGACATCTTTGTCCCATGTTTCAGATATTATTATTCAGCATGTATTGCACCATACTGGCAATGTAATACACGTTGACCCCAGTATCCATGGATTTTGTATCCACGGTTTCTCTTATCCACATCTGAAAATATATGTTCTCTCTAGGCATTTCTAGGTCCTCCAATGTGATTCTATGATCAACTTATGGTATTCATCTCATTAAAAATAATAGGGTTCCCGATAATCCACAGTTTCAGGTATCCATGGGGGTGTGTGTCTTAGAACATATCCCCCACAGATACGGGGTAAACCTGTATTTGAATTTTCCTTCATGGTCACTGTATAGTACCACAACAAGACCTCTGCATTTGCAGGCCAAATCACAGAAATGTTTTCTACAGCTTTTAAAGAGCAAGGAGGTCTTCCCTCTTCACTGCCATAATTTAACTTCAAGGGGCAGATCTAGTGTATTACCAACTTAGTTCTCCTAGTTTTGTCATGGAGTGAGAAACAACTAATTTCTCTTGCTTGAACTGGAGCAATTCCGTATTCGGGTCTGTGCATTTTTCTTAGCTCTACCATTAGTAGCTTCAGCAACAGTCCTTAGTTTATCTTGAGAGTTCTCCTATGAGTTCTTTTAAAAATATGAAGATTATAAGAGCAAATGTTCCCCAGTCTAATGGGCTTCTTCTCTGGTTAATGTATTTATGTGAACCTCACAGTGCAGTGACACAATTTACCAAAATAAAAACAAACAAAAACCCCACAAGATAAAACAGGTTAGCACAAGTAGGAGAACCCTAACATAAAACTACAGAAATGTTCTTCTACTAGTTCTTAGCTAGTTCCTTGGTGTCTCACCTTTGTGGGTTGCAGTGGGTTGGATGGCAGAAAATAGATAGATTTGCTCCTCTAGTTGCCTCAGGTGCATGTCTGGGCCATGAAGAAATCAAAGAGGAGATTTGAAAATCATTATGAACACTTTGCAAGTTTGATTAAGCAGCATTGGTAGATATGGTGCATCAGAGGATACAATTATGGAGATAACTGATCAGTCCTGTTCTACAGGTGATGTGCATGAAGTCCATGCTTGCACTCTGTATCTCTGAATATCTTCTTCGTGGTCTCTGTGAATCACACAGTTGGGTTACTCCTGCGCCTGTGCAGAGCTTCGGAAACTTCTAGAATCGCTAGGCAGAATGTGCTTTGATACATTTTTGGCGGTAACTCCGCCCATCCTAACGGTCCCTTATAAGGGTTCCCGCCTAAATTCCCCTCAGTTCCTTTCTTTCCGCCGCGTTAGCAGCTTAAGGAACTTCTGTGCGCTAGGTGTTTTTGAGATTTTATTGGTTTTGACTTGGCTTTCTCTTTCGACGACGGTTTTTGCTATTCCCTACGGTTTTGGTGTCTGACTCTGGTATTTTGGCTTTTGATCACTTCTTGTGGCTTTGACTTCGATTTCTGCTCGCTCCCTCAGCTTGTCGCTACCTCTGCTCTTTGTTACTGACCTTGGACTGACTTGACGAATATTCTATCCTTGACGACTCTGCGGTATTCTGATTTATGATGTCGACTAAAGGGACATTTAAGCGGTGCGTGATCTGCCAAGCGAAGCTCCCAAGCGCGGATGGGCATTCCCGCTGCTTGATCTGTTTGGGAGAATCCCACAATGTAGACGCTTGCGTCCATTGTAAAGCTTTCACCCCGCAGGCCAGGAAACATAGGCTCTCACGCCTTAAATCCTTCTTATATGAAAAAGCCTTGCTCCCGACCGCACCACCTGCCTCTGCTTCGGCTCCTCCATCGGAGTCTCGGGGCCGTGAATGCTCCCGGTCCCCACCGTCCTCTGGTCAGAAGCGCCGTCGGTCTCGAAGCCCTTCGAGGCGTTGTTCCACTGCGTCGGATCCCGAGGCCTTACATTCTGCCCATCGATGTGTATCCTTGGATTCGACTCGAGACTGTTTGGAGAAGACTACCGAGCCAACCCCATCGACCTCTAAGCAGGCTATGGGTGAAAAGGAGCCCTCTTCCACTGCTTCTGCTTTGTCCTCAGAACTGGCTAAGAAAAAGGAGAAGCATCTCTCCAAACACTCAGAGGGCAAGAAGGATAAAGATAAAAGAGCCAAGCCAGCGGAGCGTGTTGTTCCATAAGTCCCTCCATGGGATCCGAAGGGCTCTGATGATGCGTTCCTTTGCCCTCCACCTCCGTCCACTCCTGATGTGGCAGCTCGTGATTTGCGGACCCCTCCTTGAGCTTTGGGTGTTGTGACTGTTGAGCTTTCCCCTGCCGTGGATGTTGCGAAGTGTGTGGAATCATCACCAGCTCTAGTTGTGTCATGGGACCAACTTCTCCAACGCCACTCTTCGGACGTCGACGTGGAGATTGTCGAATCCGAAGAACTGCCTCGGCCTCTCATTCCCTCCATCAGAGAGGATGTGCCTGCTTACTCTGCATATGATTTGGCCCGTTCCATTTGCAGAACTCATCTGGGCTCTCCGTCGGGGTCGCAGATCTTCAACCCCAGAGGGGATCTTATTGAGGTACCACAACCCTCGCTTCCAAGACCACGTTCTCGCTCGCCTGTGATTTTGGATGTTGTTTCACAACGAGATGCTCCTGTTCAGGTTTCGCTGCTTGGGCTCCGACCTCTGCCACGGACTCCACCAACCCCATAGCCTCGCTCTCCCATGCCAACTCGGCCTAGAAGCCGTTCGCCTGATGCATCTTCGTCTGAGTCAGTTGCTTCCTCGGACTTCTACAGGCTTTATCTACCGTCTCCGAAGTCAGAGCTGATGGATGACGATTCCACTTCCCCGACAGATGATGTCCGAGCCTTTGGGGAACAAATGTTGAGGATGTCACACGCTCTAGACTTGAAAGTCGAGGACCGGCCAGCTGACCCTGTGGATCCCATTTTTCAGAGGATACAATCAAAAGCACCACCATCTGCTATCTTACCAGTCCTACCTTCCTTACTGAAACTGGCCCAAGGGTCTTGGGAAAACCCTTCTTCGATACAATCCACGTCCAAAAAGATTGACAGGCTGTACAGAGTTGGCGGAGAGCATGTCGACTGGTTGCAAAACCATCTGAAACTGAACTCGGTAGTTGTGGAAGTAGCCCAAAACAGGAAGCAATGCTGGCCCTTGTCTTCCCCTCCAGACCCTGAGGGTAGGAAGCTCGACATCGTGGGCAAGAAGATATATTCAGCAACTGGGTTGAGCTTCCGTGTCGCTAATTACTCGGCGTGCATGGGAGCATACCAGCAAGTGTTATGGGAACGGATGAATATCTTGATCAAAGATCTTCCTGAAGAACGGCGCAGAATGGCGGAGGCTATACAATCTGAGGCACAATCTCTTGCTGGCCTTCAAATGAACTCGGCCAGACATGTGGCAGACTGCGCAGCAAAAGCCATCGCTGGCTCGGTAGCCCTAAGACGACATGCTTGGCTACGTTCTTCTGGCCTCATGCCCCAGGCGTCAGCAACAATTGACGATCTTCCCTTGACGAGTCGGGCTTGTTCAACGGTTCTACCGACGACAAGCTCGAATTCGCTCAAAAGATGAGAAGTACTGCCAGGAAGTATGGTATGGGCTCCACCTCCAGCTACCAATACCGGCCCAGGGGGAGGTATCCATGGCAGGCTCCACCCTATGGCCAACAGTCAAGGCGGGGGTACTCCGGTCAGACCTACCGGCGTTCCCGTTATGTTCCTTCCACATCTCCGGCCTCTTCGGTGAAGAGCCAGGGCTCGGGCTCCAGACACCGACAGCAGCCCAGGCAACGACCCAGGGACCAGGGTCGAAAGAAGTTCTAACCCTCCTGTTTGATGATCTCTTTGTTTCTCCCTAGACTCCTCTCTTCGGGGATCGACTGTCCAACTACCAAGACGCCTGGTTGTCAGTGACTTCCGATCGATGGGTGCTCCAAATTGTCCGAACAGGCTATTGGATAGAGTTCGACACTCTGCCTCCGACGGGACGGGTTCGTTCAACACCGCCCTCCCCTCCCCTCCTCGAGGAGGTGGACACTCTGCTACAGAAGGGGGCCATCGAACCCGTCGATCCCGATCTCCATCACCTCTGCTTCTTCTCGAGGTACTTTCTGGTCGACAAGAAAGATGGCGGGCTGCGTCCGATTCTCGACCTTCGCAGAGTGAACAAGTACATTACTCCAAAAAAGTTCAGGATGGTCACCTTGGCTTCGATCCTTCCCACTTCTGAGGCAGGACGACTGGTTTGCATCCATAGACCTGAAGGACGCCTACTTTCACATCGGGATCCACCTGGCCCACAGGTGCTTCCTGGCATTTCAGGTCGGGACCACCGTCTTCCAATTCAGAGTTCTCCCCTTCGGTCTCTCCACCGCTCCTCGTGTCTTCACAAAGTGTATGGCAGTGGTAGCAGCCTTTCTTCGGCAGCGGGGTGTAGAAGTCTTCCCTTACATCGACGACTGGCTGATTGTTGCGCAGACTCGTCATCAGCTCGAACACGATATTGGCCTCTCCTTAGATGTCTTAGACTACCTGGGACTTGTTGTCAACATCGAGAAATCCCAACTCCTGCCGACGCAAGTGATTCAGTTCACTGGTGCACGTTTGAACTCTAACTGCGGCAGCTTACTTGCCTCGGGACCGTTTCGACACCCTCCGTTCCCTAATCTATACCTGCTGTCGGTCAAGAAGGCTCCCGGCACGGTCAGTCCAAGTGCTCCTCGGCCACATGGCAGCTACGACTTACGTGACTCGGCTTGCCAGACTCCGGTTCCGCCCTCTCCAGCATTGGTTTCTGCAAGTATTCAATCCTCTTCACGATCTTCCAAACAAGATGCTCACTATGCCGAGAGCGGTTCAGAGGTCACTGGACTGGTGGCTGGTACCAGGCAATGTTTTGTCAGGCATGCCCTTCGACCTTCCTCAGCCGGACGCCTCTTTGACAACGGACGCGTCGATGCAAGGATGGGGAGCGCATCTCGACTCCTACGAGATCCGAGGTTCATGGAGCATGGAGGAGCAAGCCCTCCACATCAACGTGCTGGAGCTCCTCGTGGTTCAGAAAGCGTTGAGGGCCTTCGAGCCCCTGGTGAGGGGCAAGACAGTACTAGTGCTGACAGACAACACGTCGGTCATGTACTACATAAACAAGCAGGGAGGCACGAGATCGCCACAACTTCTCCAACTCACGCTGGACATATGGGAATGGTGTGTGACAAGAAAAGTGTTTCTACAATCCATTCACCTACCAGGGGAAGAAAACACTCTTGCCGACGGACTCAGCCGTTCGAGTCTCTCCATCCACGAGTGGCAGCTTCACAGGGTCAGTCACTCTAGACCTGTTTTGAACCTGGGGGTTTCCTCAAGTCGATCTTTTTGCTTCCCCCGAGAACGCCCAGTGCCCCCAATTCTGCTCGAGGGGCCCAGCTCCGAGGTCGAGGGGAGACGCGTTCCTGTTTCGATGGTCAGGCCTGCTACTGTACCTGTTCCCCCCATTCCCGTTGCTGACAAGGGTGATCACCAAGCTTCGTCGGGACAGATCGAACGCCATCCTCATCACACCATGGTGGCCTCGGCAACCGTGGTTTGCAACCTTGCTTCGGTTGTCGAACCGGCGTTTCATCCGCCTTCCATCCCATCCAGATCTGCTCACCATTCAGGAAGGCAAGGTCAGACATCCCGACCTGGACACTCTAAACCTGACTGCCTAGAGGTTGACCCTGTGACTCTCCCTTCGGGTTCGACCCCTTCGGGTTCATCCTCGGTACCAAGGCAACCTGCACCTCTACACCCAGACGTCCAAGCCGTCATCGATGCGGCAAGGAGGCCGTCCACCAGGAGATCCTACCACTATAAGTGGAAGAAGTATGAAAGCTTCCTGGCATCCCGGGATTCACCCCTTGACCAATTCTCCATCCCAACAGTCCTCGAATTTCTTCTCCACCTGTCTTCTGCGGGCCTGTCACTGTCTTCAATCCGGTGCTACTTGGCGGCTATCTCCACTGAATTCCAGGCGAGGGGTCTCCCTTCGTGGATGCCATGGTGAAGAGGTTCTTGAAGGGCTTTGCGAACCTCCATCCCCTGGTGGTTGAACCGACACCATCTTGGAGCCTCGAATTGGTCCTCTCACAGCTAATCCGCCGACCGTTCGAGCCGATGGCTTCCACAGACCTCTGGCTGCTTTCCTGGAAAACGGCGTTCCTTGTGGCTATCACTTCGGCGCGTCGGGCTAGTGAACTCTGTGCCTTGAGATCGGATTCTCCCTACACGGCTTTTCACAAGCACAAAGTGGTCCTCCGTCCTGACATCTCCTTCTTACCGAAGGTGGTCTCCAGCTTTCACCTCAACCAAACTATCACTCTCCCCGCTTTGATGCAGGACCCGAAAGATGATTTTGAACGCACCCTTCATCTGATGGACGTCAGAAGGGCTTTGGCTTTCTACATTCAGCGGACTGCGTCCCACAGAAAGGCACCCAAACTGTTTGTGTCGTATGCTGATTCGAAACTGGGAGAACCCAGTTCACAGAGACTATCGAAGTGGGTGACATCAACCATCGCGCTCTGCTACGAACTGGCGAAGAAGCCTCTGCCTTCTCGGATTCGAGGACACTCTACGAGAGCTGTCTCCACTTCGACAGCCTTTCTCTCTGGGGTGCCTCTGGAGGACATTTGCAGAGCTGCAACCTGGTCATCACCTTTGACTTTTATATCTCATTATAGAATTGATTCTCGTTCTAGGAACGAGGCAGCCTTTGGGAAGGCCGTGTTGTTATCTTCTATACAATGAGTGAGTGTTTATGTTGCCAAGTCATTGTTGTTACATGTTTTAATCATTTCAATTAATAATGTGCTTTTGGTATTTTACTCTCAAATGGTTGATGTGTATGGTATATAGGTGTAGGATATACCCACCTCCTGGATGGAAGCTTGCCAGTCTACACCCAGCTGTGTGATTCAGAGAGACCACGAAGAAGATGGACAGGTTGCTTACCTGTAACCATAGATCTTCGAGTGGTCTTCTGTGAATTCACACAACCCCCCCTCCTCCCCTCTAAGTCCTACTACATCATGTAAACATGCTTAATGTTCCTGATGCTGCAGATTGCGGCGTCATTCAAGGAACTGAGGGGAATTTAGGCGGGAACCCTTATAAGGGACCGTTAGGATGGGCGGAGTCACCGCCAAAAATGTATCAAAGCACATTCTGCCTAGCGATTCTAGAAGTTTCTGAAGCTCTGCGCAGGCGCAGGAGTAACCCAACTGTGTGAATTCACAGAAGACCACTCGAAGATCTATGGTTACAGGTAAGCAACCTGTCCATCTCTTGCCTCTCTAGGTACAAAGATAGAGAAGGTTAATGAAATGAGACTTTGGGGGAATTTGGGGAGATGGTGATCCCATTTTTCACTAATTGAAAATAATGTCTTTTAAAAATTGATTCTTTTCTGGGTTCTGTTTTGGGTCCTTTGTTGTTTTCTCTTTATATACTTTCTTTAGATAATCTTATCAGTTTGTGTGGTTTTCAGTATCATCTTTATGCTGATAATACTGAGCTGTATTTCTCCACCCTGGAACTCTCTTCTGACATCGAACATCATATTAGAGCATGTCTTTCAGATAGCATGGATGCTTCATTGTTGCCTAAAACTTAACATGGCAGACAGAACTACTTGTTTTTCCTCCAAAACCTTCTTTACAACATACAGGAAGCCCCTGCTTATCTGATGGGTTAGGGACCAGAGATCTATCAGAAAGTGAAATTGGTTGAAAAGTGGAATCCAGTTTTTTTAGCTTGGAAATGCATTTTGGCTGCCTAAAAACATGAACAACACACTATATATCATTTGAATGAGTGCAAAAGCTAAATTAACACACTACACACACACACACACACGTAAAGTAAAATGAACAAAAATGTACCTTTAATGTTCTTTAATGTCTAAAATGAGAAGTATGTGATACACTAACATACCTGTAGAATCCAAGTGGGTTTTTAAAATAGCTTTCTTTCAGGTGATATGGAAAAGAATGTTTTATTGTTTTTTTGTGGAATTAGATAACACTTTCTGGACACCACTGTACAGCTACATGATGGACACTTGAACACCGCACTATATTGCAAACCCACTGACCACTACACATATTTACATGCCTCCAGTGTCCACCCTGAACACACCATTAAATCCATACTTTACAGCCAGAACCTCTCATATAATCATATCTGCTCAGACCCACAAGACAGGGACTCCATACTCATGGAATTACAATTCCTCAAGCTACAGTACCTACCACATGAAGTTAAAAAAAAATTGACAAGGCAAGATTGTACCAAGGACTAATCTATTAAAGTACAGACTGAAGACAGAAAATGACAGAACCCCACTAGTGGTCACATACATCTCTCAATTGAGACCCCTCAGATGCATCATTGCTAAACTACAGCCTATCTTGGACAATAACACTGCCCTTTCAAAGGCTCTTGGCGGCAGTCCTTGTAGGCCTACAAACAGCCCCCCCAATCTCAGTTACTTATAGGTAGATGCACAACACAGATGGGGAGACAGGTACAAGACCTTACCCCAAACCCAGAAACTCAGGAGATAACATCACAGGCCCTAATCACATCACCCACAATATGAAAGGTATTTTCACTTGTTCATGCTTTAATGTGATATATGCCATTCTCTGTCAACAATGCCCTTCAATACTCTACATTGGGCGAACAGGCCAGTCTCTGCCCCAAAGGAAAAACAGACATAAATCAGATATTAGGAGTGGGAATACACAAAAACCAGTTGCAGAATACTTCAGTCTTCCTGGACATTCAGTCTCTGACCTCAGGACAGTTGTAGATGAACACAATCAAAACTACAAGAGAAAACTAGAAAGAGAAATAGCTGAATTGGAATATATCCACAAATTCCAGTCCCTCAACAGTGAGTTGAACAGAGACAATGGTTCCCCTGCACACTATACATATCATAACATTAGTTAACATCCTGGCCACTTGAAGGCACTCTTGGACCAGCATCACACAACATTCCAAAACTTCCTTCACCATTTATATGGTCATCCACCCACCCTGGCCTTAGGCAACACTTTCCTCTAGCCTTTGTCCCTCAATGGCCATTGTTAAACTAACTAGTTGTGAGCCACCTTGGGCCCTATTCTGTGAGAAAGGCGGCATATAAATTAAATAAATAGTCACCTCATCACCACACCCACTAGTTTTGCATTTCTATTGCTATTCAGCTGCTTATAAGGTTTTCTCCTAGGCACCAGTTCATTCCAGCATCTGAGGAAGTAGACTGAGAGGTTGTTTAGATGATGAAAAAAAATCCTCAAGGAATGCGGGCTGAATACTTTTTGTTTAGATGAGCTCATGCTGGGATTTGCCATATTCAGAAGGTGGGGGCCAGAAAACTCCAAGTAGTTCGCTATTACAGCTTTCGCTGTTTCTTATTATCTTTTTTTAAATATGCAAAAATGCACATAATAGCCCATTTGAACACCTAGTTCGAATTGGGGCACATTCAGGAAGTAAAAACATGATTGGTCGGATGTGCACAGGGGCGGGCTTGCTGGGCGACAAAGCAGCTGAAGCCACCATTGGTTTTTTTTGTGTGGACATGATCGAACACTATTTTTGAGCAGCAGAGCAAAAAACCCTGTTTTTTAAGCAGAAGATTGCTCTTCCACATCATTTAACAAGGCAAAAGTTGGGGGGGGAGTGGGGGGAGCTTTGGGGGAATAATAAGTCAGGCAATTCACTCACAGCCACCATCTTTTCTCATGTGCATGCTCCGTGTGAACTTCGAACTCAGATAGCTTTTCATGCCAGTGAACTTGCAAATGAATTGTGGGGACAAATGTGCACTGCTGCAATAGTGAGTTAATGCACTATTTTCCGCAATTAATTCTCCCATCTGACTGAGCCCTAAATCTACAAAAGCTTATGATACAATTCTCTCTCTTTTAGTTAGTCTCAAAGGTGCTACAAGATCCCCTTGTTTACTGATACTCCAAACTAACACAGCTGTGTCTTTGAATTCTCATTCATAGGGTCACCATACGTTGAAGCTGACTTGATGGCAAACTACAGAAGCAACAACACATAATAGTTGACTTTTTCTTTTTTCTCAAATACAGTTTGTAAATAAGCACTACACTCAAAATATCTACAGAATTGTAAAACTTGAAAATATGTATGAAGTACAGCATAGAGGATATGGGGAGTGAAAATGCAAAAGGATTGTAGATTTTATTTTGGCATGTATATTTTGGCTTTCTCTTCTTTTTTCAGCAGGAGTTGGTTATGTAGTGTATTATGGCACATCTCCCACAGATTCTGTCCAGCCTTGCTTAAAGATTATAACATTCCACTTGTGCTTTCTATGACATGCAGGAGTAAAAGTTTTACTCTCACAGTACTTGATAGTGATAAAATAAGTGGCACTCACTATCAGAGTTAGGGTCGCAGAAGGACATTTCTTTCTGTAAGATTAGGAAGCCAAACATTTTGATATCAACACAGACTTCAACTTATTTATTAGAAATGGGAGACTGTAGCTTTAAGCAGTCTTAAAAGTGACAAGAACTTGGTTTAGAATGAAGGTTTCCAGAATCTAGCGGGAGATAATGAGAACTTTTCCTTCTTCCTGAGTCAAGGCAGGGTTAATTCCATTCTTAAAATAACTATTACAAAGAGGTCAAATATCCTTCTGTTCAAGGCTTAGAAGTTAAACTTCAGAAGAGTGGGGTGAACTCATTTCCAGCTTTTTTCTGTGAAGTTTTTTTTTTTTTTTTTGGTGAGACTCTAATTGAATGCTGAAAACTGCCTTTGGATTCCAGTGTGGTGCTACAGACACAGACTTGTTGGGGTGTGTCTTGAATACTCAAGAACATTGCTGAAGGCCCTGGCTTGTATAGGTTTAGTTCTTTTTTTTCTCTGTTCCATTTCTCTCTCTCTCTCTCTCTCTCTCTATATATATATATATATATTTAAAAACATGACTGTTTCCCTTTTTCTAGATATGCAAGTGGCAAGTAATGTTGGGCAAAATGTGTGTATTCTGGTATGAATGCCATAAGCGTTCTGAATCTATTTATAGTATTCAGTAATTAATAAAGGTTAAATGTAATCCAGACTGTAATGTTAGCATTTTCCCTGCTGATACCATGATGCAGAAGACTGGCAGGCTAGCCTTGTTGAAGGTTTGGGAGGGTTAACAGCTTTCAGAGCCTTGGACAGCAGGGCCATGTATGGTTAAGTCCATATAAGTATCCACCTGATTGGATAGACAGCAGTGATAAGTGCTGTGACAGGTGTTGGCAAAAGCTACACCTGTTTTCCCTGTGTATGCTGAGTTAGTGGGAGTTCCAAGCACTGTATGTGGGACGTACAATGCCATGCCAAGTAACCTGAGAAGGAATTATATCTTAATGGTACCTTGTGAGCCTTACACAATTTGATTCCATTATATTGCTTAAATGTATCATAACATCTAATCCTGATAGTTGTTATGGAAATGCTGTTGCCTCACAATTTTATCTGGTTCCGTTCTTCAGTCTTTTCCTCAGAAATACATTTAGTGCAGGTAAATATCTAGTTGAATACCTGTGCTTTAATTCTAGTTGTCATTCCCATATTAGCTAGTATCATGTTTTGTAAAAACTTCCAAGATATTGAAACAAATTGTTATCAACAACTCTTATTGTTGAGAAATTGCAATCCAAGTCACAGTGGAATTATGCCTGTGAAAGTTTGCTTGGAAAAATTAGAGTGCTACTCCTCCTTTGGCATTTATAAAATCTGAAAAGTTTTGACAAAAGCCTATCTACTTCTCACAGCAAAATGCTATGTTTATTAATTTCAAAGGTGGCTGGTCCTTCTGAAGTCTCTGGATGATTGATCGTTACTTACTAACCAAACACATTTCTGGTTCATAAACTAAGCTTGCCAAATTCATAGAATAATAAGAAAAATTATTTGGGTTGAGAACATTTTGTCCCATTTTTGAAGTGTCTTAGGGAGCTCTTGTCATAGAGGTTTTTCTGCAAATTGCAAGCAGTTCTGGAACAACCTAATACAAGATGGGCTGACCAGTCTTCCTTGGTGTTCTATTTTTACTAGAATTTCTATCAAAATACACTCTAAATTGGCAATGTAAGAAAGCTTTCTCTGATAAAATCTCTCTGTTGGTGTTGGAGGAAAGGTGCTGTCCTTTAAAATAAAGCAGAGGAGTAGATAAAGTAGACCTATACTATAATGCAGGGGTGGGCAAAGTCAGCCTAAAGGCTGCATGCCGCCTGCCAGACCTCAAAGTGCACCCCCTAAACCTTTGGAACCTCCACTGCAAAAGCTGAGAGACCCTTGCTACTTGAAATAGCCAGCATTGCTTGCAGTATCTTGGTGTAAACAATCATCTGCTTGCCATGACAACCAAGAAGCTTCCACATCTTCCCACCCCCTCCTTCCACCCCTTCACTGTAGTTCCTGCTCAACTTCCTTGCTGCCCGTCCTCCCTTTGGACCTGGCAGCAATCTTGTCAGTCCCTCCAATTCTTCATGCCCTCCTTCCCTCCCGTCTTGTTTGAATCCCTGGTTTAAATCGTCTTTGCTCAGTCCACTTCAACAGAAATCTTGATCTCTTCAAATGCTCCCGCACCTCCTTACTAAAAAGATGATAGATTTTTTTTAATGCAGCCCCTGAGTAGTCCCACATGCCTGGATGCAGCCCTCTTCCCAGTTGCCCACTCCTGTTAAAATGTGTTGTTTGACCATGGGATCTCTTAAGAATAAAGTCATAACACAGATTTTCTGATTCTTATTGTGCCATGTTTAGTAGATTGTGGCCATTCTCTTACCCTTATTGCAAGAAAGCCCAAATACCCATAAAAATATTCTGTGGCTGTGTTTTATTGCAAGCAAAGATTGGTAATGGTAGAAAAACTTTCTTTCAGGAAAGCTTCTGTCTTACTGTGTTCTTATGAAGGAACATTGAAAGCTCCCAAAGCCCCCAAGGCTTGCATGTTTATGTGTGTATGTGCCTTCAAGATGCCTGTCAACTTATTGTGACCCCATGAATTTAATAGGGTGTTCTTAGGCAAGGAAAATACACTGAGGTGGTTTTGCCAGTTTCTTCCTCTGAAATATAGCCTACAGCACCTTATTATAAAGGAGGGGGTGTAGTATATGTGTTAAGAGTACTGAAAAGAGTGTAGTGTGTTTGGAAACTATTCTTTTAGTAATTCTGGATGTGAAAGTCTCTGTCCTCTTAATGCAGAGTTGCAGTTTAAAACGCAACAACATTGGCAAGTTTAGTATTGTCTGTGTATGAATTTTCCAATTGTATTTCAGACTTTAAGAAAGAAAGGCCTTAATGGTTGTGAGAGCCCTGATGCTGACGATTACTTTGAGCACAGTCCACTATCGGAGGACAGATTCAGCAAACTAAATGAAGATAGTGATTTTATTTTCAAGCGAGGCCCTGTAAGTACTTTTTAAATCTCCTACTTTGTATTTGTTGATTCTTTTTATTAACTTCATTATTTAGGCTCTGAACAAGAAGGAAAACAGAGGGTGCGACAGCCCGGACCCTGACACCTCATATGTGCTCACGCCACATACAGAAGAAAAATATAAAAAAATTAATGAAGAGTTTGATAATATGATGCGGAATCATAAAATCGCAGTGAGTACTGTGGTATGGCTTGTGCTTTTATTACATGCATGAGAACATTTTATGATACCACCTTAACATTGAAAGTTCCAATATTGGATGGCTATGAGGAATCAAGTATGCAGGCTCTTCAGGTTAGGCAGTTTGAATGCTATAGACCTATGAGATAGAAGGTAGCTGGAAAGCCTTTTTATGCACTCAGCTTTCTAACATGTTCTCTTTTCATGAAAGAAGTTTCTACACCTCATGAGCACCTAGAAAAATAAAAATGTGAACAGCACATAGTTGAAATCAAACAAGACCCAGTGTTAAACATTTAGGTCTCTGTATAGGTTTCTCTCTCCTTCATTTTCCTCTAAGAACATTAACCGTTTTGGATCTGACCAAATGTCCTTCTAATCCAGGATCCTGTTCCCACAGTGATGAACTAGATGCCCATGGAAAACCCACCATCAGGACAGGAATACAATAGCACTGTCTGCTTGTGTTCCCAGCAACTGGTATATAGAGGGGCACTGCTTATGACACTGGAAGTTATATTTAATTTTCATGACTAGTAACTATTTATAGTCTATTCTCCATTGAATACCAGCACCTGGGTTACCCCAACTCACATGCTTGTTGATTATCCCCAAAACTCAGAAATGTTAGTGAGGTGTAACTTACCTTTTCTGAAGCCAGATTGATACTTCTTTGGGAAATCATGTCCTGCTGTATGCTTGAGAAACCTTATGTTTAATAGTGGCGTGTTCCAACCCTTGACTGATCCAGGCATAAGAGGTTAATTGACCTGTGATATCCTGGATCTCCTCCCTTCTTAGAGTATTCCCTTTTTAAAAGTAGTGTTACACTGGTCATTACCAGATCTGGGATACAAAGGCTGATTTTGGGGAATTGTTGCATATATATTTTTTAAATTAGTAACTTTGAGTTTCTTTTGTCCCATGTCGTCCCAGTTCAGTGTTGCAGTTTCTCTGTAAATAAACAAAAAGCCTCTGCAATAAGTGGTAATTCAAAATTATAAATATATTACCAGAATTTGGGGTGTCTTGGCATAGAAAGCAGTTTTCTTTGAAATAAAATACACATGTTCTGTGGAATTTGATGGGCTATACATTGTGGTAAATTAGCTCTCTGTTGCTGAATTCTTTGAAAGGGATTGAAATCTTTAACAGTAGTCTCAGGAACATGACAAAACTACATTCCCAAGTTTTCTTGGGAGAAATCACAAGCAATTTGTTCAAAATGGACCAGGTATAGGGATACTAGGGTCAGCTATGCCCTACTCCATTTCCATTTTGTTTGTTCTAGGACTAGTATACAATGTACACAAAAAAGTATTTCTGCTATGAGCAACTTTGTGTGACATAGTCCAGGAAGAGATATATTATTCTAGGTGTCTATTGTGTGTTTTTGTGTCAGACGAAGCCAGCTCTGTTCTGTAATTGTTCAAAGTTGTGAGGACTGGCGATTTGTATTGACATAAATTTATTTCCAAGTTCGCTTCCATGGGAATGTGTCCAGAGTTGATGTGGAAAACATCTTCAAAGTGATGCATCTTACAAGTGCTCTTTTTTAAAGGGAAATAATTATCTCTCAAGAATTTCCTTAACATTTTTATCATGCTGAGCTGAATTGAATTTATCTCTTTCTTTATTTTTCCATAAATGTACAACTAAGATTTTTTTTAAAAAAAGACTTTGACATAGTACTGTTTTAAAATACAAATAGCTGAAGTATTATGATACACAGTTTCTAAGTTCTCTTGTTCTTGATAAGGCAGAATGTTAATTCATAATGGTATGTTGCTCAGATAGTAATGTAAAAAAACAATACTGTCAAATTACAAATGAGTTGTTGACCAGTTAAACTTTATAGAGAAAGAATATACAGTTATTTCAGTTAATGTGGACTTAGTCCAAGTTATGAGAGAAGGAGAAAAAAGATTCATAGAAGTGAACTGAAACTTTCATAGAAACTTTCAGGAAGGATTTGAATGAAAAAAGAAAGTTGAAAAGCTCACATACATTTCCCTAATTATAGTGCAGTGCTTTTTACACAAGGTGCATTCTTTCAAATTCAGTGTTCTTAAAGATTTCAAAGAATTATACTTTAATTAAATTTCCTAATGTTCACCGTACATAAAATATAGTTGAAGAAGTTGGCAACTTCAGAGACAGGGAGTGCCACAGTGCCTCTCTGGATCCCTTTAGGGGCTGCACCCTGCCACTGCACTGCTTAGTTTTGATTGTTCTAAAGGCCACAAAGGAGAAGAAAACAATACCCCTTGAGAGTACGGAGACTGTATTGGGGTAGTGAGAGTACCAAGCAGGGAGTATCAGGCAAGTATGTGGCTCCCTGATTTTACAGGATAGTTTCACAAACACGTACCATTGTAGTAGGATTACAACAACAGTTTATTTGTATAAGGCACAACAACCATTACAAAATACCATTGTAGTAATAATTCACTTTAAGATTTTAGTTTTTCAAGAACTTTTTAACATGGTGGCTACACTGAACTACACGTGTGAAATCTAATTTGCTCTTTTTAAAAAAATATTTCTAAGAGGATTTTCCTAGAAACATAATTTTTCTTTCATTTGCATGCTTCAGTATTCTGAAATAAATTTTCTGATTATAAAGGTATAAATTTCAAAAATAACCAAAATATTTTTTTAAAGTTTGTCTGAGTCTAATGGGTAGATATCAATAATGTATTTCATTTTGTCTTTGCATTACTTCATTTGACTGTAGCTCTTAATGGGTTCTAGTCAGTTTTGAGAATGCAGTGTGGTGTTCCTGTGTATCTGTATGTAGCAAGTATCAGTACTTTGCATTAAACAGTTTGTGATGAATGTTGAGGCTAGCTAGTACTTTTATTTTTTAACTTTTAAAAAATTTAGGTCTCTGAACCTAGCTCACATGATTTCCCCCCACTCTTTTCAGCCTGGGTTGCCTCCGCAGAACTTCTCAATGTCGGTCACTGTTCCTGTGTCCAGCCCCAGTTCTTTAACCTACAGTAATCCCGGGAGCTCCCTTGTATCGCCAGCATTGGCAGCAAGTTCTACTTTGACAGACACAACCATGCTGACTCCTCCTCAAGCCTCGTTGCATCGAAATGTATCACCTGGTGGCCCTCAGCGACCATCAAGCACAGGCAGTGCAAGTAAGTCCCCCCCCCCCCGTAAATAAATTTCAGCAGACTTTGAAACTTCTAATAATTTCATTACACAGTGTATCAAATAGAGTGAAACATGTTTTTCTCTTTATTTCCGATTAGGTGGTATGTTGACTACAACAGATCTCTCAGTGCCAAATGGAGCTGGGTCTAGTCCAGTGGGTAAGTTTCAAAGTTTTGTGTCTAAAGAACTGTAAGAAATTTAATGGAGCAAAAATTGTGATTTAAATAGCCTGATAAAGAATGCTAAGCTAGATGGACAGCTTCAGATTTTTTCTTCTGGAACTTAATTCTTCTGAGTAGGTCGAGAGGATGTTTTCTGTCCCTTAGTTCTAGCATTTGCTTATGTTTGTTACATGTAAGATATGCTTGCAAATGTCATTTCTGGTGTGCCTGAATAGACTTAAATATAAATGTTTTAGCATCCATAGTTCATAGAATCATAGAATTGTAGAGTTGGAAGAGACCACAAAGGCCATCCAGTCCAGTCTCCCGCCATGCAGGAAATCATGATCAAAGCATCCCTGACAGATGGCCATCCAGCCTCTGTTATAATTGTTATAGTTATAATCTGTAGCTATATGCTGAATATTCCTAAATACACTGTTACAAGAAATCAGCAGATGTATGTAAAGGTAGTAGATCTTGCAGCTGTATTTTCGTACCTATATGCTTCTTGTATGTTAGTGACATTGTGGCTGCTTGTTTTTATAATTTTGCAAAATGCATAACTTTCTATACAGTATATTGAACAGAATAGTCACCAAAATGGGAAGGAAAACAGAATCCACAGAAACATGCTAGTTCGAGCTTCAGATTTTTTCTTTGTACTTGTTGACAAGCTAGAGAGTTGTGCTGCTTGGTTCAGTCAATGTGGAGGCATCTGTGTTCCACTTCTCAAATTACCGGAAGATAGCAGGAACACCTGCTGCCAGTATTTCTTGACCACTCTCAACATCATTTAGTCGTGAAGGATCAGTTAGCCTGGAAGGGAGGGCATAGAATTTTTCCTGTGAAAGATTAATCCTTTCTATCATTGATAAGGGAGAAATAGGCTTTGATTGTAAGTATAAAACTTGAAGGTGTGGAAATCTTTTGTATACAAAAACCTAAGAGTATGTCAGTTTGAAGTAACAGTTGGCACACAGATTATGGGATATTG
The DNA here is from genome assembly GCA_030847615.1 of Gambelia wislizenii. Lineage (NCBI taxonomy): Eukaryota > Metazoa > Chordata > Lepidosauria > Squamata > Crotaphytidae > Gambelia > Gambelia wislizenii. The sequence continues at coordinate 14,723,372 of JAUMIR010000009.1, read as the reverse complement.
AACCCTTCCTGCTTTAACATTTCCTCTGGCATTTTGAACTGCTTGGCTTCACTTAAAATTTAAGCTAGACAACATAATATAAATGAAATTGTTTTGTGCCTTCAAGTTGTTTCTGACTTACGGTGACTATAAGGTGACCCTGCCATGGAGGTTTCTTGGTAAGGTTACTTCAGAGGGGGTTTGCCATTGCCTTCCTCTAAAGCTGAATGTGTGTGACTTCCCCAAGGTCACCCAGTGAGTTTTCTTGTGCAAGTAGGAATTCAGACCCTGGTCTCCCAGAGTCCTAGTCTACTATTCAATCATTCAAATCACTTCTCCATGCTGGCTGTCCCAAAAGAGTAGACCTCTTAAATCAGTGGGAGAGACACAAGTGTTAAGTCACCATCCAGCAGTTAATACAGTGGGTCTGTTATAGTTATATGGCTCTACAAATGAAGTTTCAAGCCAATTACTTATTATGCAGTATTTGTGAATTAGTGCACTTTTAATAATAATGCTTATTGATCATGGAGACCTCTAGAATTTTTGCATACAGTACGACTCACATAGCCATGGAGGAAATGTTACTGGACTTACCATGGATACTGGAAATCATAGATAATAGCAAACCCTATTAAAATGAATGACTCCCAGCCCAAGCATACCATAGAGTCGTGATGGAGGACCTAGAGAGAACACATCTCTAGAAATTGCCAAGTCCTCCAGTGCTACTCTATGGTCAATGTCTGGTGGAAGCATACCACAGAATCACATTGGAGAACCCAAAAACTGCCTAGAACAGTGGCTCTTAACCTTTTCTTTACCAGGGATCCCCTTTAAATATCTTTTATTGCTGCAGACCCCCAAGAGTTAATTCAAAATTTAAAACAACAACAACAACAATATTACAATCACGCCATCCATTAAACCTTCCCTCAAAGGTACTGGAGGAGGAAGTTTCTGGCTGGAGCAGATTGAATGGCAGTGTGCTGTCCAAACAAGCCAGGCAGCCTTTGTCTTGGCTCCTGTCATGTGGCCACTTAACTGCAGGGAGGAGGTGGGCAAAGCAGCTTTCAAGCGTTTGCAGACCCCTTGTGAGGACATTGTGAACCCCTGGGGGTCTGCGGACCACAGGTTAAGAACCACTGGCCTAGAGAGTCAAAATATTTTCATAAGTGGTTAAGTGAATCCACAGGTATTGGTCTTGTGGATATGGGAGTCGTACTGTATGACCCTCAAGTATAAGTCAGCATTATTCCAAATGGAAATGTTTACATACTCTGGCAGGAGTTCAGTAACATAGCAGTTCTCTATAACCCCAGTACATTGCACGAAGCTTTTAGTGTAATAATCTTTGTAGAAGATAGTGTTTGCTTTCAAATATAGTTAGAATCTATGGTTTTTCTTAGTGGCCTCTGTGATTCATTCAGATGTGTTATCTGCACCTACACAATGCCTCATTCAGAACCTTCTAGAACAGTTACATAAATGTTTTGGTGGTAGCCCCACCCACGCCCTGCATGCCATATTAGCACACTTCCTACCCAAGCCCTCAGTTTCTTTTCATCCTCTGCAGCAGCAGCGTTGATTCTGAGCACTTTCTTCTGATATTCAGACTGACTCTTGGTTTGACTTGATTTTGGATCTTGGATTAGCATTTTGGCTTTCAGTTGTTGGATACTCTTGTCTGGATTAGATTGAGCTGAATCTCTTCAATGGTGCACCTATACAGGAGTTCCTGTCATTCCATGACTTTATCGGTGTTTTTTAAATGCTGTGCCTCATGTCAGGGCAAAATTCCAGAGAGGAACATACACTTGTGAGTGCCTTCTCTTTCTTGGAGAAGGCCAGAATGTTAGGGCCTGTTCACCTTCATCCTGCAGGTTTGGCAGAATTAAGCCTAGCATCTGAATGCCCTGCTTTGGTAGGAGGCTCTTAAAGCCTCAGGCACTGTGGCAGAGAATAAGGCTCTCCATCCTGCTTCGGTCTCCATAACTAAGGCTCAGCCCCATTGACTTCAGTTCCTACCTTGGTTCCTGTGGCCCTGAAGCACTCCCTTATGGAGATCTCCTCTATGTCTGCAAAAGCTTCTACTGCTTCCAAACATCACCTGCAGGAAAGACCTACTTCTGAACTTATCCCGAGGGCTTTACCAGAGGAGGTGACTGAGTCTGTTTCTGACCATACTCCCTTCCAATTAGTCAAGGGGCCTCATTCTGTTTTTTGTTTTGTTTTTTTATTGGCTGAAGTAGGCACATCTATGAAAGGAATTTGCTAAACAGATTATGAAGGGAAATTCTGTAAGTAACATACAAGTAGTTTTGCATTCATAAAGTCAGTTATTTTCTAATAATAGCTAGCAACAACAAAAATGACAAACAAATGAGAGTCTCATTATGAAGAGAACATAGTATAGAGAACCTGGTCAAGATATTTTAATATAAAAGAGACAGGAGGCTGGGCAATATAAGACTTGAAAATTTCGGTGATTTGAACTGTGGCACACAGCAATATGTTTATGGAGAAAATATAATGGAGTGGAGAAGAGTGTCCCTCTGGATCTGCGGGGATTCAGTTCTAGGACCTCCTGCAGTTGGCACAAACCACAGATGGTTGCACCCCGTATTATTAGATGATGGTGGCGATGTGTGTGTGGACATGTCACTGCATAAACATGCACGTCACCACCATTTTAGATATGGGACATGACAGTCTGGGTGATTGAAACTAAGGCTCGGGAGCCCACAGATTGGGAGGGCCCTCTGTAATTTTAAATGACTGATAGGCACTAATAATAAGCCACTTTTATGTTCTTCTATTACATCTAAGAGACCTGTCTGTCTGTCTGATCTATCTATCCATCTGTCCATCTATCTATCTATTTATATTTTTATGACAAAGTATTAGAGACCAGGGCACCCAGTAAAGAAGTGAAAATAGAAATGGAGGAAAAATAGACTTAACTTGACTGATCTGGAAGGGGGGAAAAACTCTAAAATTCAACAGTAGTTGCTTGCATATGAAGTAAGGCAAACTTACAAGGTAACTTACTGTTTCTGATGGCAATGTGGGAGGCAATATGCAAACATTTTGCATAGATTTTGGAACTGTCCAGTTATATAATGCTTCCAGACTAATATAGTGAATCTCATTAATAAAATGATTGGTTGCTTGATACCATATCTCAAAATAGTGTAATGTTACTTTCAGGATTCGGTTAATAATAGCAACATTGGAGATATTGCATAGCAGTAAATTAGAAGAAACCAGTTGCTCTATCGATCTTCTTCGTGGTCTCTATGAATCACACAGCTGGGTTACTCCTGCGCCTGCACAGAGCATCGGAACCTTCTGGAATCGCTAGGCAGAATGTGCTTTGATACATTTTTGGCGGTAACTCCACCCACACCAACGGTCCCTTATAAGGGATTCCTGCCTAATTCCCCTCAGTTCCTGTCTTTCCGCTGCATTAGCAGCTTGAAGGAACCTTCATTCGCTACTTTTTCTCTCTTTCACTTTCAATTTGACTTGGATTTGACTTGGCTTGGATTTTTGACTACGATTTTCTCTCACTCCTTTGGATTTGGCATTTTACCTCTGATTTTCGGTGCTGACTTGGACTGTTCTTTGACTACTCTCTGTGTTTCTCCCTCTGGCTTTGGCAACTCTGTGAGTAGAAAATGTCTGGAAAAGGGGCCTTCAAGAGATGTGTAATCTGTCAGGCTAAACTTCCAAGCGCGGATGGTCATTCCCGCTGCCTGATTTGCCTCGGAGAGATGCATAACATCGACTCCTGTGTGCATTGCAAGGCCTTCACCCCTCAGGCTTGCAAGCACAGGCTATCTCAGCTGAAATCCTTCTTATATGAGAAAGCCTTAATTCTGACCTCGACATCAACTCCAGCCTCTACCTCGACTCTGGCTGCTGCTTCGGCGTCCGCGCCTCCAAAACGCGGTTGTTCACTGTCACCTAAACCTAAGGCCCAAAAGCATCATCGGTCCCGTAGCCCGTCCTGACGCCATTCTGTCGCCTCGGACCCAGAGGCTGTGCGTACTTCACACAAGCATGTTTCCTCAGATTCGGCTCGGGATCGAGCCCGCTCAACACCTTCGATGTCGACTCGGGACCAGGAGCCTTCCACCTCGACGGCCGTCCCTCGGAACCGGGCGCCCTCTGAATCCACGACCCAGCCGGGCACCTCTGCAGAGGCCTCGCAGTCTCTGAAGAAGAAGAGGAAGGAGAAGCACACCTCTCGGCATGATGATGGCTCTAAATCTAAGAGCAAGCCGAAGGAGGTATCTAAGAAGACGAAATCGGTGGCCGCTACATCTGAAGCCTCTCCTGATAAAGCTGCATGGCCTGTCGATACCGTAGAGTCGCAACCTGCTGCTGGAACCGAGGCCACGTTTGCCAGACGTTCTCCAGTACCAACCATGGAGACTGGTGTGCTGCGACGTGCTCCTACCCCCTCGGATTCGGTAGAGATCATGGCTGTAGAAGTCCCTTCTGGTGCTGACACGGACGTGACACCTCAGCGGCTGGGCCAATTGTCATCTCGAGGGCCCAACTTCTTGAGCGCTCATCATCTGACGTTGAGGTTGAGGTTGTCGAACCCAAGCTGTCAACTCGAACCCGACCTTTTTCACCCGGCATCCATGAGGACATTCCTGCCTATACAGCCTACAACCTGGCACGGTCTATTTGTCGAGCTGGGATCATGTCGCCCATGGGCTGTGAGATCCTTACATCCTGAGGAGATGATTTCAGGGATGTGTATGCCGGCCGGTCTATGCGTGGTTCACCCCGGTGTTTCCATCTGGAGGAGCCTCATGTCATCCCAAGGAAGGATGCAGAGAGTCAAGTCTCTCCACATCCTGAACAATGTCCTCTGCCTCCAACTCCTCCGATTCCACCTCCGCGCACCACCTCTCTGCTCCAGGGCGATTGCAGTCCATCCCCTGTGGAGATACGGGGTTCCTGGGATACCGAAGAACATACTCTCCATATCAACGTTCTGGAGCTTCTCGGCATCCAAAAGGCACTTCGAGACCCTAGTAAGAAACAAGACTGTTCTGGTGGTAACGGATAACACATCAGTGATGTACTACCTGAACAAATAGTGGGGTATGAGATCCCCTCAGCTTCTCCAACTCACACTGGACATTTGGGATTGGTGTGTCTGCAGGAACATCTTCCTCCTATCCATCCATCTTCCGGGGGAGGAGGATACTCTTGCAGATGGACTCAGCCGTTCCAGCCTTTCCATTCACGAATGGGAGCTACCCAGGTCAGTCACCTCCGATCTGTTCTGATGATGGGGACTTCCTCAAGTCGACCTCTTTGTGTCTCCAGAGAACACTCAGTGCCACCAGTTCTGCTCAAGGCGTCATGCCCCAGGATCGAGGGGCGACGCGTTTGGTTCTGATGGTCGGGACCACTTCTCTACCTCTTCCCTCCATTTCCACTGCTGACAAGGGTAATCGCAAAGCTGCGTCAGGACCGAGCGGATGCTATCCTCATCACTCCATGGTGGCCCCACCAGCCTTGGTTTGCAACTCTGCTGCGTCTGTCCAAGCACCAGTTCATTCGACTTTCGTCCCATCCCGATCTTCTCACCATTCAGGACGGGAAGGTCAGGCACCCGGATGTGGAGACTCACCTACTAACAGCTTGGAGGCTACGGCCTTGAATCCATCCTTGGTACGGAGGCCTACTGTACCTACGGCCTCAGACTCGACTCCATTCCTTCCTCCAGAGGTCCAGCTGTCATCGATGCTCCACGGAGGCCTGCTACCCGCAGGTCATACCACTACAAGTGGAAGAAATTTGAGGCCTTCCTATCCGAGTGGGGGTCAGGCACAGAACCGTTCTCCATCCCGACTGTCCTAGACTTCCTTCTCCGCTTCTCTTCCACAGGACTCGATCTCATTGATCCGGTGCTACTTGGCAGCCATATCTGTCGGGTTCCAGGCGAGAGGTCATCCGTCTCCTTTCACGGATCCAACTGTCAAGACATTCTTGAGAGGCTACGTCAATCTACATCCTCCTGTACTCGAGCCTACACTGACGTGGAACCTCGAACTGGTCCTGTCGCAACTGGTTCGACGTCCTTTTGAACCCATGGCATCCACTGACTTGAGACTTCTGTCTTGGAAAACAGCTTTTCTCATTGCCATAACTTCCGCGCATCGAGCTGGTGAGCTCTGTGCCTTGCAATCTGACACTCCGTACACCGCCTTCCACAAGCATAAGGTGGTGCTCTGTCCTGACATCCCCTTCCTGCCGAAGGTGATGTCGAGCTTTCACCTCAACCAGTCCATCACTCTTCCTGCTCTGATGCAGGATCTGAAGGACGAATTCGAGCGTACCCTCCATCCCATGGACGTCAGGAGGGCACTTGCTTTTTACATCCAGAGAACTGTTCCCTTCAGGAAGTCACCTAGACTGTTTGTATCCTATGCTGACTCGAGACTGGGGCAACCTATCTCTCCACAGCGTTTGTCAAAGTGGGTGACATCGACCATCACTCTCTGCTATGAACTGGCGAAGAGACCACTACCGCCATGGATTCGGGGACACTCGATGAGAGCTGTCTCCACCTCAATGGCTTTCCTCTCTGGAGTGCCTCTAGAGGACATTTGCAGAGCTGCAACTTGGTCATCACCTTTGACTTTCATTTCCCATTACAGACTTGACTCTCGTTCTAGGAACGAGGCTGCCTTTGGGAAAGCTGTACTTTTGTCTTCTATCCAATGAGTGAGTGTTAATGTATTACCAAGTTACTTAATGTGATAAGTATATATATTTCATTGCTTTGATTAAGAATGTGCTGTCAAAAATTACAATTGATGTTGACTGTGCAGCATGGTACTAGTGTCAATAGGTATAGGACATGCCCCCCTTCTGGAGTGAAGCTTGCCAGTCTACCCAGCTGTGTGATTCACAGAGACCACGAAGATGGACAAGTTGCTTACCTGTAACTGTAGATCTTCGAGTGGTCTTCTGTGAATTCACACAGACCCGCCCATCCTCCCCTCTATGTCCTACTACATCATATAAACATGCTTAATGTTTCTGATGCTGCTGTTTGTGGCATCATTCATGGAACTGAGAAGAATTAGGCGGGAATCCCTTATAAGGGACTGTTGGTGTGGGTGGAGTTACCGCCAAAAATGTATCAATGCACATTCTGCCTAGCGATTCCAGAAGGTTCTGATGGCACAGGCACAGGTGTAACCCAGCTGTGTGAATTCACAGAAGACCACTCGAAGATCTATGGTTACAGGTAAGCAACCTGTCCTTATCTGAATGGGGCAGCAGGATAAGCAATATTGCAATCTTATTAAAATTTACACTATAGAAAAAAACTAATGCAAAACAGACAAAAAAATTACTGAAAGAAGGACTTTCTTTGACATGTTTTGGAATAGTATTATCAGAAAACTATATATGTGTGTGTGTGTGTGTGTAATTTTCTTTACTGTAGAAAATGTCATATTTTTGCTTTTGGGGTATTCCCTTGATTTTGATTTTATATAGTATTTTAAAAAGTGTATAGCTATACAGTTGTCCCTTCATATTTGCTGGGGTTTGGTTCCAGGACCCCCTGTGGATACCAAAATCTGTGAATCCTCAAGTCCCATTATATGCAGTGGCATAGCAAAATGGTGTCCCTTATATAAGATGCCAAAGTCAAGGTTTGCTTTTTGGATTATTATTTTTTAAAGAATATTTTCAAGCTGTGAATACTTAAATCTGTGGATATGGAGGGACAACTGTAATAATAAAATACGATATGATTCTTTAAGTCAGAACCATAGTTCTAAGACTCTGATTCCTGGTATTTACTGTGCATACGCTGGTAACTAAGAATATATGACTGGGGTTGTTGCTTTTTTGACAAAATTATTGATTAATTTTTAACTAATTAAATGTAAGTACATCTTGAAATGCATGGTACCACCTTCAGTTATTAGATTAGGGAGACCCTAACTAGCGCATAAGTGCCAGTGGCTGTGGCTTTGTTCAGGCTGGAGTCCAGTCTGAAAGCTGAAAAATTTTGCTTAGAGCCTTCAGTGTATCAGACTACTCCAACCCATGCAAAGTAGTAAAATAACCCATTGCCAGGAATGAAACCAAATGAGTAAAAATGTAACTGTTGCTGATTGTTCCTTGTAGGGGGCTTTCCCTCCCTATACCCGTATGACAACTTTTTTATCACTCAGTTTTTAAAAGCTCAAATGTAAACATGTATACACTTTGCCAATTTCTTTCCTCCATTTTCTCTTTCCACCCTGCATTCAGTCTCCTGCCCTGTTCTTTTTGTCCCTCTCTTTACCCCCTACTCGTTAATTTAATGCACTGATGCTTTTGAGATAAATCAGGCTAATCTGATGCCTTCCAGAAATGTGGGATTACAATTTGAATAATCTTCAGGCAGCATGGTTGACTTAGATCATAGAGTGGGATTTCTGACACTGTAGGGGCAAGAATGTGGAAGGAACTCATCAGTTGAATGGCTTCAGTGATTGCATAAAATCAGTCCAAGTGCTGCATGTGACCTATAGATTCTCCACCCTTTTAAAAAAGCAATTCAATATAAAATACTTCAAAGAAGGGGTGGGTGAAGTGCAGCCGAGGGGTGTGGCGTACCAAGGCTGTTTTTGTGGCTTCCAGATTTTTTTTTACCTGCAAAAAAATTAAATTGCAACTCTTGGAAGCCTCCAGAAGTGATACTTCACCATTTAAATACCCACCCATATATATCCCAGCGTATAAGACAACTGGGCATATAAGATGACCCCCCATTTTTTAAGTCAAAATATAGACTTTAGGGTATACTCCCCATATAAGACAACCCCCCATCAAGTCGAGGAGGCTGGCCCCGCAAATGTGAAGGGACCAGTGTAATAAAATCTAAAAGAATGTATAAGAAAAAGTACCCTAAGAAATTCATGGGGTCACCATAAGTCAACAGGCAACTTTTTTTAGAATAAAGAGGTGAAAAAGAAATCACAGGGCAAGCCATTTAAGACTCAGATTACAGCACTCCTCTTTTAATCAAAACTGAGTTTTCCTTTGGAACCCTATTGCCCATACCTGAAGCCACATCTTCCAGAATGAAGAGAAACACTGAGTCAAGAAAATACAATAAAGATAATGGTCTGTTTACTAAAGTGAGATGGAAAGGGGTTAGGCGATATGAACTGGAGATTCAGGCAGGCCTAGGCTCAGCCAGTTCCGCAATTCTCCAACCCACGAAGAGGCTGTGCAGACTCCTAGCGATTTGGGGAATCACGGGGGATGACTGGCAGGCGAGGAGAGGCTTGGCCACCTCTGCGATTCTCCAACCCATGAGGAGGCTGGGCAGATTCCTAGCGAGTTGCAGAATCACGAGTGATGGCTGGCCAGGTGGGGAGAGGCTCAGCCACCTCCTGCTCAGCCAGGCTTCCCCCCTGTGCAGCCTCGGTGGCTGGGAGGCGATCCTCTCCATGACTCAGTCATGGAGAAGACCCCCTCCCACCCAGAAAGGTGGATGAAAGGGGCGAAAATACCCGGTTTGCCTCATTCTTCCCTCCTCCTTCCATCTTCATTCTCTTTGGAGGGGAATGAAGATGGGGGAAAGCGGGGGCGGCTGTTGCAAACCGCAAGATTCGCCCCTTTCTTCCACCTTCCAAGAAGGTGGAAGAAAGGTGGAAGAAAGGGGCGAACGTACCTGGTTTGCCTTGGCCGCTGGTCGATCTCCTGTGTGTTTGGGGAACGAACACACAGGAGATCGAGCAGTGGCCGCGGCAAACCAGGTACGTACGCCCCCCTCCTCTGTCTTCGGTTCCCTCCCAAAGGGGGAGAAGGCAGAGGAGGGGGGAGAATGAACTGGTAAACACTTTGCCTCACACACCCCCGCCCGATCTCCTGCCTTTTCGCTCCGTTTGCAAAGGGAGCAAAGAGGCAGGAGATCGGAGGGCGGGTGAAGCAAAGTATATCCGGCGTATAAGATGACCCCCAATTTTGGAGGATATTTTTCAGGGTTCAAAGATCATGTTATACGGGGGAGGAGCCAAGTTTCAATGGCGTAGGAAGAATTTCCCAGGACGGGTGCTCAAGGTAATGGAATTAAACGACTAATTTCCCCTCAAAAATTTCACGTCCCAGGAATCTGTAGAAAGTAGATCATTAGGTTTCCTAAGATCAGAAGAGATTATGAGGCTCTGGGGAGGAAGCTGAAAGAAATGGACACACAGGTTGTCATCTCGTCTCTTCTGTCAGTTGAAGGGCATGGTCCAGGAAGGGAGAGGAAAATAGCCAACGTAAACAACTAGCTCCGTAGATGGTGTCGCCGAGAATGATTTGGATTCTTGGATCATGGGCTGCGCTTCCATGCGGGGGGAGTTCTGGCAAGAGATGGGGTGCAACTTACAACAGTTGGGAGAAACATTTTTGCCAACAGTCTCAAGAATTTGATCAGGAGGGCTTTAAACTGAGTCAAATGGGGCGGGAGACAGTATTCTGGAAGGCAAAAGGGCTGGAGAAAATAGTCAAACTGTCATAGAGGGAACAAGGCAAACAGCACAAGGACCCAACAGTGGGAGGCAAAAAAACTTGCACAGGCAGCAAGTAAAGGGAACACGTGGTCTTAGATGTCTCTACACTAATGCACAGAGCATGGGAAATAAGCAAGATGAACTTGAACTCGTAGCACTACAAAGCAAGTATGATATAATAGGCATTACTGAAACCTGGTGGGATGAGTCTCATGATTGGAAGGTAGGAATAGAGGGATATAACCTTTATAGGAGAAACAGGCCAAACAGGAAAGGAGGAGGAATAGCATTATATGTCAGGGATATTTACACCAGTGAAGAAATCCATGACATCAATACTGGAAGCCAGGTGGAGAGCATCTGGATAAAAATTAAAGGGGAGGGAAACAACAGGGATGTTATTGTGGGACTCTACTACAGACCCCCAAGTCAGACGGAGGAATTGGATGATGCCTTTCTAGAACAGATGAACACACATGCAGAAAGGAGAGATGTAGTAGTGATGGGTGACTTCAGCTATCCTGATATTTGCTGGAAATCTAACTCAACCAAAACTTCAAGGTCTAGCAAATTCCTAACTTGCCTGGAAGACAATTTCATGGTCCAAAAGGTAGAAGAGGCAACAAGGGGGTCAGCTATTTTAGATATGATCCTAACCAACAGGGATGACCTGGTTAATGGGGTGCAAGTGGTGGGATCCTTAGGTGAGAGTGATCATGTTCTCCTAGAATTTGTTATAGAATGGAAAGGAGAAGCCAGGCATAGTCAGACACGCATTCTCGACTTTAGGAGAGCTGATTTCAATAAACTCAGGGAAATACTGGGGGTGATCCCATGGTCAGGAATACTAAAAGAGAAGAGACCTCAAGACGGATGGAACCTTCTAAAAAAGGGAGATACTGAAGGCACAATTTCAAACAGTACGTACCATTGAGGAAGAAAAATGGGAGGTGTCTCAAGAAACCAGGATGGATGACTAAAGAAATTTCAACAGAGCTAAGTTTTAAACAGAACATATACAGGAAATGGAAAAAGGGGGAAATCACCAAAGAAGAATTCAAACAGATAGCGAACACATGTAGGAGTAAAGTCAGAAAAGCTAAAGCGCAGAATGAGCTCAGGCTTGCTAGGGAGGTTAAGAACAATAAAAAGGGTTTTTTGGGGGGGTATGTCCGCAGCAAAAGGAGGAAGAAGGAAATGGTAGGGCCACTACGTGGAGAAGATGGCAAAATGCTAACAGGGGACAGAGAAAAGGCAGAATTACTCAACACCTTCTTTGCCTCAGTGTTTTCAGAAAAGGAAAAGGAGGACCAACCTGAGGATAAAGGAACAGAGGACACAATAAGGGAAATCCAGCACAGAATAAGCAAAGAGGTAGTACAGGAATACCTTCTTAATCTAAATGAATTTAAATCTCCAGGACCAGATGAACTACATCCAAGAGTATTAAAAGTGCTAGCAAATGTGATCTCCGAGCCATTGGCAACAATCTTTGAGAACTCCTGGAGAACAAGAGAAGTCCCAGCAGACTGGAGGAGGGCAAACGTTGTCCCCATCTTCAAAAAGGGGAAAAAAGAAGATCCCAACAATTATCATCCAGTTAGTCTGACATCAATACCAGGGAAGATGCTAGAGCAGATCATTAAACAGAGAGTCAGTGAACATTTAGAAGGCAATGCCATAATCACAAAAAGTCAACATGGTTTTCAGAGTAACAAGTCATGTCAGACTAATCTGATCTCTTTTTTTGATAAAATTACCAGCTTGGTAGATGAAGGGAATGCTGTGGACATCGCATACCTTGATTTCAGTAAGGCCTTTGAGAAGGTTCCCCATGACATCTTGCAAAGAAGCTTGTAAAATGTGGGCTAGACAAGTTAACTGTTAAATGGATTTGTAATTGGTTGACCAGCCGAACCAAAGGGTGCTCAGCAATGGCTCCTCTTCATCTTGGAAAGACGTGACCAGTGGGGTGCCACAGGGTTCTGTCCTGGGCCCAGTGCTATTCAACATCTTTATCAATGACTTGGATGAGGGAATTAGGGGCATACTTACCAAATTTGGAGATGACACCAAATTAGGAGGAGTAGCTAATACCCTGGAGGACAGGATCAAAATTCAAAATGACCTGGATAAACTGGAGAGCTGGGCCAAAGCTAACAAAATGAAATTCAATACAGAGAAATGTAAGGTACTGCACTTAGGGCGAAAAAATGTAATGCATAGATATAGGATGGGGGAGACCTGGCTGAATGAGACTACGTGCGAAAGGGATCTAGGAGACCTAGTAGACCACAAGTTGAACATGAGTCAACAGTGTGATGCGGCAACTAAAAAAGCCAATGCGATTTTAGGCTGCATCAATAGAAATATAGTGTCTAGATCAAGGGAAGTAATAGTGCTGCTCTATTCTGCCTTGGTCAGACCTCACCTAGAATACTGTGTCCAGTTCTGGGCACCACAATTCAAAAAGGGTATTGACAAATTGGAGCGTGTCCAGAGAAGGGTGACTAAAATGGTGAAAGGTCTGGAAACCATGCCTTATGAAGAGAGACTTAGGGAGCTGGGTATGTTTAGCCTGGAAAAAAGATGGTTAAGAGGCGATATGATAGCCCTATTTAAGTATTTGACGTCAATTTATAATGGCGAGAATGGGAACCAAGCAGAAAAGGATTTAATAACAAATTTATTAACGGCAGCAAGATTAATTATAGCAAGATATTGGAAAATGCAAATAAATGTACAAGTGGAGGAGTGGTATAAAGAAGTTTGGAAGATGGCAATAAATGATAAGTTAACATGTAGAATTAAAGTAAGAAGAGGAAGTTGGAAAGAAAGTGACTTTGATAAAATTTGGAAAGTATTTGTTAAAAAAGTATTACAGACAAAAGATGGGAGGTTACCTCCACGAGAAGAAATGAGATTCTGGAAAGATTAGGTAAGGGATAATGGCTCTGGTGAAGGGGAGCACTGAGGTGGGGGGGTAGGGGAATTAATATTTTTGAATAGAATTATAGTAAAGAATCTATGTTAACTATTGAAATTAGTTAATAGAAAAATGGTGATGTTTATAGTAATTTTATGTGTTATACTAAGTATTGATTGGATAATATAATGTATGATTATAAAATTAATAAAAATATATTTAAAAAATCAAAGGTTGTCTTATACCATGGAATATATGGTAGGTTTTCTGCAGATGGGAAACAAAACAAATTCTACTCCAAATCATAGAGCAGGGATAGGCAATTGTTCTGTAGAAAGGTCCCATTTTTACCTTTGCAGTCTCCAGTGGGCTGTTCCGCTACCTTCTTGATGACCTGGAAGTGACTGTACTTTTGATTTTGGCTGATTTTCATCCTTTTTTCACGGAGCAAATGAAAGCATGAGGTGGGAGATTAGCCCTTCCCTGAATAATTATCCCGGCCCAAGACTCGGCTATCCTTTCTGTCTGTGATTGTATGTTTTAATCTTTTTCTTCTAACTTATATATTTTTAATTATTGTATGTTTTTAATCCTTCATAATTTAATATTGTTTTAAGGGGTGGGTGGGCTAGGGTACTGTGATTATGGAGTTTTTATATTGTAAGCCGCCCTGATTGCGTTGCAGAGGGGCGGGATAGAAATAAAATTGTATTATTATTATTATTATTATTATTATAGCCCATGCTACTGCATTTTGGTGTGTTGTGGTGGTCATTTAGGTGATTTGCTTTTTAAAATTTGGTTGGGGATCTGGGAGTCTGGATGTTGGAGGTGTACAGAAAAATTGCAGGGCTACATGTGGTCTGCAGGAGGAAGCAATGCATTTTTTGTATATAATTCTTACTGGTAAAAGTATGACTTTTAAATATGATAGAAATAAGGAAAGAGAGATGATTGCAAATGCAAATTGTATTTTACCCACAGCCAAAATTCAGCCAAAAGGGGTGAATTTTACAATATTTATTTAGCCTAGATGTACATATATATTTCTTCCTAGAAGGATATCGTGAGTCAACATGACTCATTAGAAAAGATGATTGTGCTTGGTAAAGTGGAAGACAGATAGAAAAGGGGAAGACTACTACAGGTAGATAAACTCAATCAAGGAACTCACAGGTCTGAGTTTGCAAAACCTGAACAGTTCTTTTCATAACAGGGTGATTTGGAGGTCTCTCATTCATAGGTTGGTCGTAAGTCAAAGCCAACTTGATGGCAGCTAAGAACAGTGTGACAGGTATATTTCATGTGATTGGAAATCATGCCTGTCAGTTAGTATTTTCTAGAGAAGGTGGCTTCCTTGACATGCTGATGGCAGGCCAGTATGTAAATATCAGTGATATGCAAACCAAGGACAAATATTTTACAATAGACAGATATTTGGTATTACAGTTGTCCCCCCACATTCGCTGGGGTTAGGTTCTTGAGACCCCCACGAATGTGGAAAAACCGCAAATAACAGATGCTGCTCCCATGCCCCCCCCCCCAGAGGGAGGGAGGCAGCGGGAGGGTGTCTGGCCAGCCTGGCTGGCCTCTCCGCGGCCTTTCTGAGCGGACTCCAGGCCTTAGAAGCCCCAGAGCCCGCTGAGAAAGGCCGGGGAAGGGAGTGTGTGGGTGGGGAGAAGGCTACGCTGCCTCTCTCCGGCCTTCTGAAGCGGGCGCCGGAGCTTTGGAGCCCCGGCGCCCGCTTCGGAAGGCCGGGGACAGCAGTGGGCAGGCGGGGAGGAGGCTGCGCTGCCTCTCCCCGGCCTTTCTCACCCCCCCCGCCCTTCCCAAAGTGGTTGCGGGGGCTTCAGAAGCCCCCGCCGCCACTCTCCCTCACCCCCCCGCCCTTCCCAAAGTGGCTGCGGGGCTTCTGAAGCCCCCACCGCCACTCACCCGCACCCCCCGCCCTTCCCAAAGTGGCTGCGGGGGCTTTTGAAGCCCCTGCCGCCACTCTCCCGCACCCCCCTGCCCTTCCCAAAGTGGCGTAGGGGGCTTCTGAAGCCCCTGCCGCCACTCTCTCGCACCCCCCTGCCCTTCCCAAAGTGGCGTAGGGGGCTTCTGAAGCCCCTGCCGCCACTCTCTCGCACCCCCCGCCCTTCCCAAAGTGGCATAGGGGGCTTCAGAAGCCCCCGCCGCCACTCTCCCTCACTCCCCCGTCCTTCCCAAAGTGGCGTAGGGGGCTTCAGAAGTCCCCCACCGCCACTCTCCCTCACCCCCCGCCCTTCCCAAAGTGGCGTAGGGGGTCCCTCGCTGCCTTGGGAAGGGACTGGGTGGAGGGAGGGAGGGAGGCTTTCCATCCCCCCTTTACCAAGGCAGCGAAGGGATTCCTTTCGTTCGCTGCCTTGGGAAGGGACGGAGTGGAGGGGGGGCAGGCGGCTTTCCGCGAATAATCAAAACTGTGAATGTGAAAGTCGCAAATGTGTAGGGGCAACTGTAGTCCCACTTC
This sequence comes from Gambelia wislizenii, assembly GCA_030847615.1. Classification (NCBI taxonomy): domain Eukaryota; kingdom Metazoa; phylum Chordata; class Lepidosauria; order Squamata; family Crotaphytidae; genus Gambelia; species Gambelia wislizenii. Next base: position 14,707,438 of record JAUMIR010000009.1, on the reverse strand, counting down.
CTATAAATATCAAAGCCTTGCATAATAACAAAAAAGTTTGAAATCAAAAACAAAACCAGTGCAGAAGTAAACAGCACCAAAACTCAACCAACTAAAAATTCCTTAGAAGGGAAAAGTGCTGCCTTTGCTTTCTGTGGAGTCTTGGAAAGGAGGAGGGGAGCCTCTCTGTGGAGCTCATTCTAAAGCACTGGGGCTGCAACAAAAAAGCCTCTGCCTTCTCCATCTAGCTTCTAAAAGTGGTGGAATTTGAAGTAGGGCTTTAGGGGGTCTGAGTTGTTATGTGGGTTTATGTGGGAGGATACACTTCCTTAGATAATCAGCACCCAGGCTATTTAAAGATTTTAAAGCACTTCAAATTGGAATTAGAAACAAATTGGCAACTATTGAAAGCTTTTTCCAAGGATGTTTGCTCAGTTACTACCAGATGTGATGGAGAAGCTAAAATAAATGGAGAAAGTGGGATAAGAGGCAGTGGGTTGGGAAACAGACAGCTGCCCCATTTGAAAGGCAAATGGGTCATAATTTGACAGGGAACTAGCTCAGCATTTCACATGACTGCTATGTAAATAATATTGGTGTTCTAGTAAAATAAAATGCAGAGGAAATTTAGGACTGGGATGGGAAAGGAATTCTAAGGTATAAAAATACACACTGTCCTGAAAGAGTATTAGCTAGAAGGCCTCACAAGATGAGATAATTACCAAGCCTACCTGAATTTATTCTAGTAATGCATTTGTAAGGGAGTTTAAATTTTACAAATTGTCTTAATACTTTTTTGCTCTGTTGTGGAATCTACTGGATAAAAAAATGAAAGAAATTTTTAAAATACAAATAAATATTGGGGTGATACATGAAGTATAAAAAGTAACTGCCTCCCAAAACTGAACATCAGAAAGAAAAAATGTAATTGCTCTAGGTGACAACTTCAATCAGCTTGGAAACCTGAGGCATAAATTCAGGAATGTGGTGGTGTCTATTTTGTACAGAAAAGCAATTCACCATGACAGTAAGATTTGAGGAGGGACAATTATTTGTAAAGCGAGAATTATCTGGAAGGGTACTATTATCTGGAAACTGCTTAGGGAGTTCTTTGGCATTGACAAGCGGTATATAAATACCAATGCTGTTGCTACTATCAGTTGAGACTACTATTGTGCAGTTGCACTGCCTCATTCACAGAATTCTATACAAGTTCTATCTTCCATTTGTGGCATCCCACTCATGTGGGATATAGCCCATTTTCCTAAGAGACCCTTGCCTGTGCTGTTCTGGGGACTGAGCTCTTTGGAAAGATGCTTCCTTTGGCTGCTCAGACTTTCATTGCTCTTGGATCCATGACTTTGCTAGAACACAGCGTTCACAGGAATATGTTTCATAACCTCTTTTGAGCGTCTGTGTGGTCAACCAATAATGCTTTCTGTGTGGGGCTTCTCTTGAAAATGGTTGTCAAGCTTCAGTCGGTACAACATGTGGCAGGAAGTCTTGGTAGTAGGCTTCCTGCATAACATAGCATACAATTCCATGCTCGTGGTTCTAAAAGAACCCTTATATTTGAGGCTTCACAGCAAGACCACCACCCTCCCTGGTCTGGTTAGTTTTAAATTTATCTCTGATTTAAATTAGCTTTGGACTGCCAAGGAAGAAGGTAGTAAAGCTGTGTTCTTGTGAAATGGCCATCTTACATCATAATATATACTTTTCAGCCCTAGCTGCCTTAGGAACGTAGTTTCCCATAGCCAGGTAATAAGATAATTAAATAATATCATAATAAGCATTAAAGCTGGAGAAGAGCATGTTTTTAAACGATCACTTTTAGGGGCGGTAATTCTATAGTATAATATGCATTGGTTTATTGAAATGACATACATACTTCTAGATTTTCTGTTCTCAGATATAAGATATTAACTTGAATAGTCATAATTCATTTTCAGATGAACACTGAAAATGGAGGGTGCTTTCCTGTCATCTGTCTTCTTTGTTATCAGATCATGCAATTCGTGTTGTAAAATACAGAGCAAAGAATGGTAGAATTAAGTATACTTGCAATGGATGACATTAAACAAAAAATGAAATATAGCAAAATAAATAGTTGAAGTGCTTGCTATTTTTAGTTTTGGCTTCAAATTACCTCAGAAGTTAGCAACTTTCCCCCTATTGTCTAATCACATTATTTGGGACAATTGCTCTTTAATTTTACTTGATCAATGAATTTTCTTTTTCAAGAAGGAAAATTTCATGTACTTGACCATCCAGTAGAGCTGCTGTAGAGCTGCTGTTTATGTTAATGTACTTCTGAAAAGCTCATTTTGGCAAGTGATGAGAAAATACTGTTTTGATCCTGGTACAAGACAAGTTAATTCTGCTCCTTGATTGCTTTTCCAGTTGTAGCCAATTTTAATTCTGTTCTTATGCTTTTAAAAAGTATAAATTACTATCTTTAATCATTGTGTGTGCATGCATTTCCACATAGTACATGCATCTGCGAACGCATTGTGCTGGGAAGAAGGAGCTGGTGTGGAAAGGGTTACCCAGGCTTAATTTGGGAAAGCTGCCTGACAATTACATCATGTTGTAATGATTATCTGCCTCTGGCTCCTGACCTTCTGCTAAAAACCTTGTGCTTTTAAGTGCCCTTTCACTTGGGTTTATAATTTGATGTACTCAGTTTACCAAGGATTGCATCTACTAAAGTTGTTTCTAAGGTTTTCCAAATCTAGAAGACTAGGAAAAATTGTCATCATGACAAATTTAGCAGAAGAGTGATGTGTGTGTTTTGCATGTGTGTATGAAAGAGAGTGAGAGTGCATGCATGCATGCTAACAACTCTCTTAGGTTGAGTATATAGTTTATGCTTTGTCCAAAGTCTCCTTCCTATTTTGATGCTTTATCTAGAAAATGGCTTTGCTTTCTGGCAGGCAGAATGCTTCAGATCACTCTGCCTGTTTGAGTGAAGTAATGCACAGAAAAATCAGTTGGGGAGGTCTTTATGTCTGATAGTGCCATGAAAGGGTATGAAATGTTCTCTAAAAGACTGACAGTCCCTTGTAAGAAGGGCTTCAGGAAATGACTGTACAAGGTGTGGAAGCAAAAACAGCTTTAACACATGAGCTGCCTGCATGCTTGGAGAAGAGTAATAAGAATAGTCTTCTAAGAGAAAGGACTAGTGCCCTGCACTGATGTAATTCCCATTAAGATAAACAGACCTTTTGAATAAATATTCATGAGCACACCTGCTTTGAAGAAACCTCCATGGCAATTAAAGAGGGATTGCTTCAAGTGGCTATGTTTAGAGCATGGCCTTTTAGACTCTAGCACTAAAAGACTTCTGAATAATACACAAGCTCCAAGTTGTTGTTTACAATTGCTGTGTCCATTGCATCTAATGGACTTCATCAAAGCAGCAGACAGAATGAACATTGTTGGTAATCTAATAAGAGCAAGCTGTAACATTGATCATCTAGAGTTCTGTGTTGTATTAGACTTAGTTCTTAAAAGCATTGAATGGCAAACATGTGATGTGTTTCACATCATGAAGTGTAAGGCAAGTTTTACTAACCAGATGCCACAAACTTCTAGGTGAGGTGTAAATTGTTGCAAGCCTTCACCATTCTCATGGTAGTTCTCCATACACACTGCGAGGGGATGCGTGCTTGTTTCCATTGCTTGTATTCATTAACACTGTTAGGGGCAACATGGGCAGACTGTGTTTGGTGGAAGTCATGTGCTCAGCTGTTATCCTTCCTCTGGATTCTCTGAAGTGGCGAAGTTTTGTGGCCCTGATCCTCCCTGCGCCCTTTAACCTGTTTCCAATTTAGGTGTGAATGCCCTCTCATGGCCACTTCTTATCGTGTAGCTATTCCTTTGAGTAAAGGTAGCTTGCTAATTGATCATTATAGTAGTAGTAATGTCCTGTTAAAAAAGCATAGCTAATCATAGAGTCATAGACTTGGAAGAGACCATGAGGGTCATCCAGTCCAACCCCCTGCCATGAAGTAATTCACAATCAAAGCACTGCTGACAGATATTATTATTATTATTATTAATGTTCATCTAGCCTCTGTTTAAAAACGTCCAAAGCAGGAGACTATACCACACACTGAGGCAGCATATTCTACTGTGGAACAGCTCTAACTATCAGGAAATTCTTCCTAGTATTTAGGTGGAATCTCTTTTCCTGTAATTTGAATCTGTTGCTGTGTCCTAGTCTCTGGAGCAGCAGAAAACAAGCTTATTCCATCTTCAATATGATACCCTTTCAGATCTGCAAACATGGTTATCATGTCATCTCTTAACCTTCTCTTCTCCAGGCTAAACACCCCCATCTCTCTAAGCTGCTCTTCATAGGGTATGATTTCTAGATTTTGCACCAGTGTGGTCAATGCTGATTTAGTCCTATATTGGTTTTAATGGGAAAAAACAAAAACAAAACAGGTTTAAACAAAAAAGGTTTTTTTGGTTAGTGATTTTTAAAAACTGTGTCCCATCCCCCCCCCCAACCCTGCCAGACATACAAATTTAGTATGCTTTCCTAGTATTAGTGTAGTTTTGATTTAATTGTGGAGATTTGACATTCCTGGCCTCCTCCTCCTTCCAGTCTTCAGCTTAATTTGCTATATCAACATTAACTGTGTTGTGACATTATATCATAGTACACATAAGTTTACAGAAGGAACTGTGGTTGCAGTACAGCTTTTCCTGTAGTATAATAGTATTGTACATCATGTGTATGTCAAATATGACATCTCTTCAGGAAAACACATGAAAACATTCCTTATGGAGAGGGGTTATAGCTCAGTGGCAGTAATATTCAGATTTCCTGGGTTCATGCCCCAATTGGAGGATGCAAAAGTGACTTAACATGTTACACACACCCTCTTTCTCTTCTAAGTTGTCTCCGTTAACTCATTTTATTATGGAGAGCACAGATGGGGTTGGTTAAATGCTTAACATCAACTTCTTAAAAATCAATTGGATGTGTTATGTAAATACTGCTTATCGGTTGACTATGTGTGCCAACCAGCCTGCTATGACTCTTCATTTTGGGCTTGGATTCCACATACTGTTTCTCCCCCCTGTGGCCAGAAACAAATGCTTGACCAGATTCCCATTTTTTAAAGCCTGGTTACAATTACTATGTGTTCTCCCACATTCAGGAATATTTACAGTTTGTGCAGTGGTGTTGCTAAGCTACAGCTATAGTACAATTGTTCAGACATTTCAAATGTGCGTTTCCCAAGAACATTTGTATATTGCTTTTAAAAAATGCACAAAGAGCCAGAACGTTTTTTGCAAATATAAAAACAGTTTGAAACTGTAACAATCAATGCCTGAAACTACATGGTGTGTTCTTTAAAAAGGAATTAAGGGAAACCTTTGCCCAAATCTAGCTATGAGAGAGAGGGGAGGAAGACTGGGAAGAAAACCTGTGAGGGCAGGGACTGTTGGGGAGGCTGGCTAAAATGGGATAGTCTGGCTAAAAAGTGTTAAGTCTATTAATTTGGCTTTTTTTCTAGATGTTAATTTTGTAAATTTTGGTAAATTGTAATAAAAAATTAACCAAACTTACACTTGTCCCTACAGCATCAGCAAACCCTATCATTTCGGGAGAAGCGAAGAGATTGCTTCTTTCTTTGTTAGCCTGCATTTCTCCCAACATGGTTATATTTGAATTTGGGGGACTCTGCACAAAAATAAACAGATGAAAGGAGATTATCAAATGGGTCCAAAAACCACAAGAGCAGCACACGAGGACATTATAGCCCCATGAATGGGACCCAGCTTCAGACATCATCGTCACTGTCGCGTGCTGCTTTTGTGCTGCAGCCATGAGTACGGCGTCACTTTCCATTGACGCTTCTGACAATCTCCAAAGTCCCATGAGCCCTAGGCCTGACCACATTTATCATTTGTACAACTATGTCTGTGATTTCTAAATTTTGCTGGTTTTTGAACATCCTTATTCATTTATTTAGAACATCCATACCCTGCTCTTCAGCCACAAAGGTTTGGCTTACAAATTGTTAAGTTGACAATTCCCTGCCCTCAGCCTTACAATCTAAATAAAACAGGACACACAAGGAAAAGGGCATGGCAGTAGGAGAGGGGATTTAGACCAGCAGATACTGTTGGTTCTCCTCTCCCTCTCAGGCCAGGGCAGTGGCAGTTGGAATGGAGGGAGGGCCTTTCATCTGTTTCTGGGCCTAGACATGAACCCTCCCTTTGAATTGAGTGAAATGTACAAGTTTTTTTTTTAATTCCTCTAACACTGAATCAAAAATGAGAACATAGGGGAAAGAAGTGTGGAAGGAAAACTTGACACAACTGAAGAACAGAGATCATAGCAGTTGCAAATAATGGTCTTATTACAAGATTAAGTGTTGTACCTGTACATTTCCACCCCCCCTAATATGACTGCAATGAGAATTTATTAAGCTTTTGTTTCCATGTTACATTAACTGTAACTTGTTTTGATGTCCAAATGCTAATAGCTTATACAGTTGTCCCTCCACATTCGCGGCTTTGTCTTTCCCGGTTTTGAGTATTTGCGGTTTCTCCTCCTTCTCCACCCCCTCTCTGGGAGGGAACTCCATCCACCTCAGGGGCATGCCTCCGTTTGAACTGGAGAGCCAAAGCCCCATAGAGAGCAGGGAGGTGCTTTAGACCCAATCTTCCTACTTTCTGGGGGCTTTGGCTCTCCATTTCAAACAGAGCCAAGCCCAGGGAGAGGGGGGAGATCGGGGTTTTTGCGCCCCTAACCCCCGCGAATGTGGAGGGACGACTGTAGTTAATTTTATCCACACCGTGAAGTAAGTTAACTTCATGGTTTATGAATCTGGCTAGTTTAAACAAATTGTAACTAAGATAAACCACAATTTTGGATTCAGACGACATACCAAATTACAATTAATCTTAAGTGGAAGTCAAAGTTTATGATCTCAGGGTCATGTGGGTGTAAGTAAGAGACCATGTGTGTGAGCCCAAGGCTCACTGAAGCTTTGATTCTTGCAATTATAAACCAATGATTTGGTTTATATCCATTCTTACCATAGGCTTGGACTTATGCCCTCCCCCCAGCAGTCCCACAAGCAGGAGATAGGAATATTTTGCTTCTGAGTTCAATAAATTGTGGCTTGTTAATCTGTTTAGACACAAGGAGAAGAGAATGTGGTTACCTATAACTGCATTTAAAAGAAAACAGGAATTTGAAGTTAGCTTATTTATCTAAATTATAGTTAAGACAAATCACAAGTTATTAAGGTGAAGTTAGGATGACAAAACAAGTTGTTTGAAGCGGAAGCCAAACCTTCTGATATTCTTCGTGGTCTCTTTGAATCACACAGCTGGGTTACTCCTGCGCAGAGCATCGGAACCTTCTAGAAACACTAGGCAGAATGTGCTTTGATACATTTTTGGTGGTAACTCTGCCCATCCTAATGGTCCCTTATAAGGGCTTCCCGCCTAAATCCCCTCAGTTCCTTTCTTTCTGCCATGCTAGCAGCTTGAAGGAACCTCTGTTCGCTAGGTGTTTTTTCTCTCATCGATCTGGTTTGACTTGGCTTTGTTTTTTTGACAACATTTTTGCTCTATCCCTCTGGTTTTGGTATTCAGCTTCTGATCACTGTGTTTTTTGACGTGTTTCTGGCTTTTGACGATGATTTTGGCTTATTCCTTCAGCTTTGACATTTACCTTAGATATCGTTACTGACCTGGACTGCCCCTGACTATGGTTTTCGACTACGGTTTTCTTCGCTTCGTTTATTGTTGTTGTTATTGTGAGTAAAATGTCTGGGAAAGGAGCCTTTAAACGCTGCGTGATTTGTCAGGCGAAACTCCCGAGTGCGGATGGTCATTCCCGCTGTTTGATATGCCTGGGAGAGATTCATAATGTCGACGCATGCACCCACTGCAAGGCCTTTATGCCCCAGGCTCGCAAACATAGGCTTTCACGCCTGAAGTCCTTTCTATATGAGAAGGCCTTAACCCCAGGTACAGCTCCGGCCTCTGTTTCTGCCTCAGCCCCGGCTTCAACTCCTGCTTCTGAGTCTCGAGGCTGTGGACGCTCCCGGTCTCCTGCATCTAAGGGCCAGAAACGTCATCGGTCCCGAAGCCCGTCTAGGCGCCGTTCCACTGCTTCTGATCCAGAGGCTCTCCATACCTCCCTTCAGCGTGCGTCCTTGGATTCGGCTCGGGATCGATCGACAGCGACACATGAGCCGACTCCGTCGACTTCGAAGGCTGCCCCTCGGGATCAGGCTCCTGCCACCACTGAGACCCGTCCCAGTACTGAGTCTGCCTCTTCACAGTCTTTAAAGAAAAATAGGAAGGAGAAACATGTGTCGAAGCATGATTCCAACACAACTAAGAGTAAGTCAAAGGAGGGTTCAAAGAAATCAAAGTCCATGGACGGTACTGCTCCAGCGATTCCTCCGCGTCGATCAGCTGATGCTGAGACCACCTTTGGTGCGTCTGCAGGAACGTCTTTCTCCAATCCATCCATCTTCCAGGGGAGGAGAACACTCTTGCAGACTGTGGCATCTACACAGGTCGGTCACCTTGGACCTGTTCCGAAGGTGGGGCCTTCCTCAAGTAGACCTCTTCGCATTCCCGAAAATGTTCAGTGTCCCCAGTTCTGTTCAAGGCTACGTGCTCCGGGATCGAGGGGAGACGCATTCCTGTTCCAGTGATTCCACTCTACCTAGAATCATAGAATCATAGAATTGCAGAGTTGGAAGAGACCACGAGGGCCATCCAGTCCAACCCCCCTGCCACGCAGGAAATCTTGATCAAAGCATCCCCGACAGATGGCCATCCAGCCTCTGTTTAAAGACCTCCAAGGAAGGAGACCCCACCACGCTCCGAGGGAGTGTGTTCCACTGCCGAACAGCTCTTACTGTCAAAAAGTTCCTCCTCATGTTGAGGTGGAATCTCTGTTCCTGGAGCTTGCACCCATTGCTCCGTGTTCCAGTCTCTGGAGCAGCAGAAAACAAGCTTGCTCCATCCTCAGCGTGACATCCCTTCAAATACTTAAACAGGGCTATCATATTGCCTCTTAACCGTCTTTTTTCCAGGGTAAACATACCCAGCTCCCTAAGTCTCTCCTCATAAGGCATCGTTTCCAGACCTTTCACCATTTTAGTTGCCCTTCTCTGGACACGCTCCAATTTGTCAATATCCTTTCTGAATTGTGGTGCCCAGAACTGGACACAGTATTCTAAGTGAGGTCTGACCAAGGCAGAATAGAGTGGCACTATTACTTCCCTTGATCTAGACACTATACTTCTATTGATACAGCCCAAAATCGCATTGGCCTTTTTAGCTGCCGCATCACACTGTTGGCTCATGTTTCCTCCATTCCTGCTGTTGACAAGAGTAATTCCCAAGCTTCGCCGGGATCGAGCGAACGCTATCCTCATCGCCCCGTGGTGGCCTCGGCAGCCGTGGTTTGCAACTCTGTTACATCTGTCCAAGCGTCGCTTCACCCGTCTTCCATCCTGTCCGGATCTGCTCACCATTCATGAAGGCAAGGTTAAGCATCCCAACCTGGACACTCTGCGTCTGACGGCATGGAGGCTGATTCTGTGATTCGCCCTTCCAGTTCGGGGCCTTCGGGTTTGTCTTTGATACCGAGGCAGCTTTTGTCCAGGCCATCATCGATGCTGCACCAAGGCCATCTACCCCGAAAGTCATACCACTACAAGTGGAAGAAATACAAAACCTTTCTGGCCTCTCGAAGTCTGAGTGTCATGCCCTCGAACTGAAGATTGCTGAGAAGGAGTCTGACCTGGTTGACCCGATTTATCACCGGATCAAATCAAAAGCCCCACTTGCGGCCCGTATCCCGGTACTCTCATCCATGCTGATGTTGTCCCAGGGCTCCTGGGAGAATCCATCATCGATTCCATCAACCTCTAAGCAGATTGACCGCCTGTACCGTGTTGACGGAGATGGTATTGAATGGCTGCAAGAACACCCTAAGCCAAACTCGGTGGTAGTTGAGGCAGCGCAACTCCGAAGACAGCGCTGAACACAGTCCACTCTCTCCGATCCTGAGGGCAGGAAACTTGACATCATTGGAAAAAAGCTTTACTCAGCTGCTGGTCTTAGCTTTCGCATAGCCAATTATTCGGCATGTATGGGGGCTTACCAACAGGTCCTGTGGGAGAGAATGGCTCCCCTCATACAAGACCTCCCGGAGGAAAGAAGGAGGATGGCAGAGGCGATCTCGACGGAGGCTCAGCTCCTTGTGGGCCAACAAATGAACTCCGCACGACACGTCGCCAATTGTGCCGTCAAGACTGTGGCTGGCTCTATTGGTCTGCGCCACCAAGCTTGGCTTCGATCATCGGGCCTGTCCACTCAAGCGGCCGCAATCATTGAAGACATGCTGTTTGATAGCTCGGGCCTCTTCAATGGTTCAACTGACGACAAGTTGGAGTTCACACAGAAGATGAGGACCACCGCCAGAAAGTACGGTATGCCATCGTCCTCATCTTCTGCGTACCACCCTAGGCACCGGTTGGGCTGGCATACCTCCTCCTATGGCCAGGCCCTTAGAAGGGGAAACACACCACAGCCTCCCCGATGCCTCCCAGATGCTCCAGGTTCCAACAATCGATGTCGTCATCATCGGTGAGGAGCCAGGGATCTACCTCCAGATACCGCCTTTCTTCCAAGCAGAGGCCAAGGGATCAAAGCAGGAGAAAGTCTTGAGTTGCCCCCCCCCTTATTGATGCCTTTGTTTTCTTTTAGAAACCCCTGTTTGGAGACCGTCTGTGCTCGTTCCAGCACATCTGGTCCTCCATAACATCGGACCACTGGGTACTCTAGATTATACAACATGGTTACTGGATCAAGTTCAACGAACTGCCTCCGACAGGACAGATCCGTACTACGCCGCCCTCCCCTCCCCTCATCGAGGAAGTTGTGACCCTGCTTCAAAAAGGGGCCATCGAACCCGTGAGCGCCGAAAGTCGTCACCAGTGCCTTTTCTCCAAATACTTCCTGGTACCAAAGAAGGACGGTGGCCTTCGACTGATCCTAGACTTGAGAGGAATGAACTGGTGTATCATTCCAAAAAAGTTCAGGATGACCACCCTTGCTGTCATACTCCCTCTTCAACGAGGGGATTGGTTTGCCTCGAAAGACCTCAAGGACTCCTACTTCCACATCGGGATCCACCCTTCACACAGGAGGTTCCTAGCATTCCAGGTCGGAGATGAAGCCTACCAGTTCCGCGTCCTCCCATTCGGACTCTCCACGGCACCAAGGGACTTCACGAAATGCATGGCGGCTGTTGCGGCCTTTCTTCGACAACATGGGGTCATTGTATTCCCGTACATAGACGATTGGCTGCTTGTGGCGACTTTGAGACTGCAGCTCGAGAAGGACATTCTCTTTACCCTAGATGTGTTACACACCCTGGGACTTGTTGTCAACATGGAGAAATCTCAGCTGAATCCTGCCCAGTCCATCCAATTCATCGGCGCTCGACTGGACTCGATCTCGGCAGCAGCATACCTTCCCAGCGATCAGTTTGGCACCCTCCGATCCCTGATCCACAGCTGTCAACAGTCGTGTCGGGTTCGAGCACACAATGTACAAGTTCTCCTCGGACACATGGCAGCCACCACGTCAGTTACACACCTGGCCAGACTTGGATTCCAACCGCTCCAGCACTGGTTCCTGGGTGTCTTCGATCACCTAGTAGATTTTCCCAAGAAGCTCCTGACGATGCCCCGCTCCGTCCAACGTTCCCTGGACTGGTGGCTCGAACCACTCAGTGTTCTCTCCGGCCTTCCTTTTGATCCTCCTCAACCAGAGGTGTCCCTCACAACAGATGCGTCTCTACACAGTTGGGGAGCCCATCTGGGACGCCACAGGATCCTAAATTCTTGGAGTACCAAAGAAAGGAAGTTGCACATCAACGTTCTGGAGCTCCTAGCGATCCAGAAAGCTCTTCGTTCCTTCGAAGTGTTGGTTTGGAAAGGACAGTTCTTCTCATCACGGACAATACCTTGGTGATGTACTACCTGAACAAACAGGGTGGTACCAGGTCACCTCAGCTCCTTCAACTTACTCTACAGATTTGGGATTGGTGCGTAGAAAGGAACATCTCCCTTCAGTCCATACATCTCCCCGGGGAGGAGACTATTCTTGCAGATGGACTGAGCCGCTCCAACTCCAACGTCCACGAGTGGATGCTCCACAGACAGGTAGTAGCGGACCTCTTTCGTCGATGGGGCGCTCCACTGATAGACCTCTTCGCGACTGCCCAGAACAGTCAGTGCAACCAGTTTTGCTCCAGGACGTGGCACAGGGACTCAGGGGGGACACCTTCCTGTTTCAATGGAATGGACCATTTCTGTACTTCTTCCAATCCCACTGTTAACAAGAGTCATAGCCAAACTTCGTCGAGACCGGTCCAATGTGGTTCTCATCACGCAATGGTGGCCCCGACAACTTTGGTTTGCACCACTGCTGCTTCTGTCCAGGAGGTGCTTTCTCCACCTCCCGGACCGTCCGGATCTGCTCACTACCCAGCAAGGCAAGGTCAGGCACCCCGATCTCGACATGCTTCGTGAGCCCGCGGACTTTGCATGCCACCTCGGATTACACTCTGTCCTGAGAGGTTCAGACGGTTATCGACGCTGCTAGAAAGCCTTCCACTCGAAAAGCTTATCTATACAAGTGGAACCGCTTTAAGAAGTTCCTAACAGAATGAGGATTGAGCCCCGAATCCTGCTCGGTACCAACGATCCTTCAGTTCCTCCTCCATCTGTCGGGATCAGGACTCTCGGTCTCGTCTCTTAGAGGCTACCTAGCTGCTATCTCTGTCGAATTCCAGACTCGCAATCTGCCTTCCCCCTTCCAGGACCCGATGGTGAAGAGATTCCTAAAGGGGTATGTCAACCTCCATCCCCCGGTTCTTGATCCCACCCCAGCTTGGAGCCTTGAACTCGTCCTCTCCCAGCTAGTGAGATGCCCTTTTGAACCCATGGCTTCCACCAATCTGCGGTTGTTGACTTGGAAGACTGCCTTCTTGGTTGCCATCACCTCTGCTCGCCGAGCTGGGGAACTGTGTGCCCTTCGATCGGACCCGCCATATACATGCTTCCACAAGCATAAGGTTGTATTAAGGCCGGACATCTCCTTTCTTCCCAAAGTGGTCTCCAGTTTCCACCTTAACCAACCCATCGTTCTGCCTGCCCTGATGCAGGATCCGAAGGACGAATTTGAGCGTACCCTCCATTCCATGGATGTGCGGAGGGCGCTCGCATTCTACATACAACGGACTGCCACATTCTGACAGTCACCTCAGCTGTTTGTCTCATATGCTGATTCGAAGAAAGGTGCACCGATTTCGTCGCAGCGTCTGTTGAAGTGGGTGACTTCGACCATCGCTCTTTGTTATGAACTAGCGAAGAAGCCTCTACCACCTCGGATTCGAGGACATTCTACAAGAGCTGTCTCCACTTCGACTGCGTTCCTCTTGGGGGTGCCCTAGAGGATGTCTGCCGTGCTGCGACTTGGTCATCACCATTGACTTTTATTTCACACTACAGACTGGACACTTGTTCTAGAAACGAGGCTGCTTTTGGAAGGGCAGTTCTTCTGTCCTCCATCCAATGAGTGAGTGTATTGCATATTTGAACTATAGACCTTTTATGCATATTTGGACTATAGACTTTTTATGCACTACTGAATTGTTTAAGGTTTAAAGAATGTGCCCCCCCCCAAAAAGGAAAAGAGAGATAGGGAAATCCCTTTCAAGGCAAACGTGAGAGGTCCTCATTTAACAATGTACAGGACATACCCTCCTCCAGTGGGGAAGCTTGCTAGTCTACCCAACTGTGTGATTCACAGAGACCACGAAGAAGATGGACAGGTTGCTTACCTGTAACCATAGATCTTCAAGTGGTCTTCTGTGAATTCACACAGAGCCGCCCATCCTCCCCTCTATGTCCTACTATTGCATATGTGCTTAATGTTCTTGATGCTGCTGATTGCGGCGTCATTCAAGGAACTGAGGGGAATTAGGCGGGAGCGCATTTTAAGGGACTGTTAATGTGGGCGGAGTTACCACCAAAATGTATCTATGCACATTCTGCCTAGCGATACTAGAAGGTTCCGTATGCACTGCGCAGGCGCAGGAATAACCCAACTGTGTGAATTCACAGAAGACCACTCGAAGATCTGTGGTTACAGGTAAGCAACCTGTCCTTTCCTAGAAACTTAATGATAAGCAAAACAGTCTGCCTTTCACTACTGACCATCTCTTGTAATATATTGCCATAGCAAATATGGGTGTGTTCTAGGGCAATGCTACTCAAAGTCCTGGTCCACAAGCCATCAAGTACAAGTCCCTGACAAGTTTCCAGGCAAGAAAAAAAAATGGTTGTAGCTAATGGGCACAAATATGTTGCTGGTCCCAGGTCTATTAGTAAAAAATAATCAGTCTCCAACATCAGACAGCTTGAAATTCACTATTCTAAAGCATATTCTTGGTTTATGCAGAGATAGTGAGTTCTGACCATCCTGGCCAGTTTGGCTCCTTAAATATGCTTTTGAATTTACTGCACAGGTATTCATTGGTAGACATTTGATGTGGCAGGTATTCCCTATAAGTAGAAACCCTGAAAGCCATTGTCCTATTTTATAAGTAATTAACTTAAAACTTTCTTAACTCATTTGGTCAGGAGGCTTAACAAAATGGATTGTTGATACAATAATGTTCCAGTTTTTGCATGCTTCTAAATTTAATGTGAACTTATTGTAATAAAATAGGACACAGGGAGCACTTTGAGCCAATTAAATTGTATATTGTTCATGCTTGCACCATTCCATACTCTAACAAATCTGCTGAATTGAAATTGGGGAAAAAAGGATGAATTCGTTTCCCTACCATGGGAAATAACGATTATTCCTCTACAGTAGTTTCTCTGTATTTGAATGTCCCAAAGTCTTGATAAGGATTTACTCGGTGTAGAAAAATACATAAGGTTCTTTAGTGTGGGGAAAAAAAACCTGGTTTTTGTGTAGAAGACAGGGGTATTTGCACAAAAGAGTGTTTTTCTGTGCATAATAATTCCTCTACAATAATTCAAATACAGGTAGAAGATTACACAAAATTATCACTAGTTTATTCTTTTTCCTGACAAATTTGCCAACTGTTGAAAAGCATTTTTTTTCCAGACCTGGGATGAATAATTACATATTTTCTTTCCATCCTTAATGTACAAAGTATAGCAAGCAAGTATAGAATTTGGTGCAACACTAAGTGTGATTCCATATTTTCCACTTCAATTTCTGTTAATTTAAATAAGTCCTGCAGAATTCTGTTCTGCTTTAAATTGAATGCTAGGCCTTTTGTGAGTGATGTTAAAAGGCCTTTTCCCACAATCTTTATCCCCTCTTATGGTGAGGGATCCTGTTTTGTCTACACAAGCTGTGGTCATATGGGCTACTGTTATTTCACTTCTCTTCATTTTGTGTCTTCTAATTCACAATTTTGCTAGAAAATAAATGAACTTCATGTCTTCTAATAACTTTAAGAGTGCATTAAACATTTGTCTCTCAAAGTTGTCCTGCCTGTAGACAGTGTTGAAGTAATTAAAATATGAGTTGGAGTAAACAAAATTCTCGGGTTGTGATCCAGTACCCAGTTAGATGCAGTTATCTTGAAGATCCATGAGATTTAAGAGTAACTGTACTGATGAATTGGATGCACAATATTTTTCAATAGGAGAGCAAATACTTAACTTCCAAGATTTTCCTCAAGGATTAAGTGATCTATGCTAACAAAGGTGTTCAGAAGTAATATAAGCCACAGTGTTCTACTGGTGTTCTACTGTTTGGCAGCATCTAATTCCTCCTTTGGTGATGGTGTTAATGTAAAGGACTGTGTGTCAAAGAAGAGTGCTAAGGAAACTTGAAATTGTGTTAGAGAACAGATGGCTTTAGAACATCTCTCTGACAGTTGCACTTCATTGGCAATTCAGCTGCTATATCACACCCTGAAATGGTGCCATCTCTGCATATTGATCCCCCCCATTGTGGGAAGGTTCTCATTTCCCCCACCTGTTCTGATTTGTAAAATGTAAGGATTCACCCCCATCCTATGCATCAGTGTTCTTTCCATTTTCTAGCTACATGGAAACCCTTTCTACAGTAAAGTCTCTGATCCAGAACTATGAATTGTGGATGATCCTGCAAAGTACTTGAGGACATGCAGCCATAAAGGCTGCTGGCCAAACCTATTGTGCATTGTGACACTACTGAATGGCAGTTCAACATTTACTCTGAATGTTGAGTGGGCAAACTCCTGGGGTTGATTAGCTAAACTGCCCTCCTCTGAACCCATTGGGGCTGCATCTTCTTGCTGTAGCCAAATTCCTAGTAATTCTGCTTGGAAACATGATGTACACTGAGTGTGTACCTTTTTTCCCTGGTAGAATTGTATTCCTGGCATCCTACTGGGAGTGAGATTCCGCTGTGAAACAAGTATCTGCATTCTGTGTTTTGTGTTTCCCAGCAGAATAACAGGGGTGGGGTGGGCGATGACAGCAGAGATTTGAGAGGAAGACCAAGCAGCAGGAGGCACACCCACCTCTTCCTTGTAGCATTATCAATGGTCTCCTGAAGCATTCATCCTTCACAAAGGTTTCTTCACCATTCTTGGTCTTTCTATTGATAAGTTACTAATAGACATTTTAAGGGCTGCTGTATTTCCCTGGAATGCTGCTGTATATACAGTAAGTCCCCCGTATCCACTGATTCATTATCCACTGATTCAATAATCCATGGGACACAAAACAGCACACCTATCATAGAATCTAGAGAATGCTTCCTGTCTAGCCATTTTCTAGGTCCTCCAAGGCAACACTATGGTATTTTAAACCAGAAGTCCCATTATTTTCAGTGGTGTTTGCTATTATCCGTGGTTTTTTTGTATCCTCGGGGCCCCTCAAAACCAATCCCCAGTGGATACGGGGGTCCTACTGGACATACATTCCTGTAAAAATAATTATCAAAAGATGTCAGTTGTGTATATGTTCACTAATGCAATGTAAGAATATTAATCTTTCCGTCTTAAAGTAGATTTCTCTCTTTTTGTTTGTCCTTTTCCTCACTGTCCACGTTAGGAAATGGTTTTGTGAATTCTCGAGCTTCGCCAGGCCTGCTTAGCAGCACTGGTAGTGGAAACGGACTAAGCAAAGTGATGCCTACAAAATCTCCCCCTCCTCCTGGAGGGGGCAACCTTGGAATGAACAATCGAAAGCCAGATCTCCGGGTTGTCATCCCACCATCTAGCAAAGGCATGATGCCTCCATTGGTAAGCTTAACATTTGGCTTCTTTCTTTAGGCAAGTGTTCTTAAAAGTGCTACTGTTGATAAATCATGCACATCTGTATGTACAAAGATGGTTTCTCAAACTGGATTCAGATGTCTGTAGAGGGGCAGGGTTACATTCACATAAGCTTTGCAAATACTGTACTGAACTCTTTATTTTATTTTTATTTTTATTTTCGTTTTGAAAACAGTCCTAAAAGTCTTGCTTGCTTACTTTGCCTTTGTTATTCTCGTTATGTGCCTTCAAGTTGACTCTGACTTATAGCAAATTTATCATAGGGTGGTTTTTTGGGGGCAAGATTTGTTTAGAGTAAGCCTGCAATTGCTTTCCTCTTAGGTTGAGAAAGGGTGACTTATCCAATGTCACCCAGTGGGTTTCTATGGCTAAGTGGGTCTCCCAAAGTCCTAGTCCAGTACTCACACCATTACACCATGGATCCTCATTCCTCTAGTCACACAGAAAAGTATTTTCTGAACTGGGAGTTCCTGCAGTTTTCTTCTGTATTATTCATGTGTTGGTTACTTATATGAGCACATTCTTCATTGGTCTTCCGCTGATAAAGGGTCACTATTAATAATATCATAGGGGGACAGCTCAGAATCTTCTGTTTTCTAGAGTGGACACTTTTCTGTGGCAGCCAAGCACAATGTTTGCACTACTTTGTTCATGTAAATATACTTTTGTCTCTGAGAACATCTTACGTTTTCTTCTGGACTGCTTCTTTGAGCTTTACCAGAAATGGGAACTGCTACTTTATACTCCCTAATTTTCTGACCGGGAAAAATAAAACAGGAGTAAAAAAAATATTTATTTGTAATTAAAACATTATTCATTTGTTAATTAAAAAAAACACAGCAAGACTTCTTAAAGTAACCGCCTGAATGTTAGTCCCAAACAGAGTAGATTCACTGAATCAAGGGAACTTACATATGTCTACTCTAATTAACTTAACAGTTGGATTTCAGTTACTGTGTGGATTCACCACATTTGGGTTTCAATAGCAAATATGTCCCATCAATTCTGTGTGTAAAAGAAAGAAATTTAAAATAACTAAATAAAGAAGAATCTTGCCAGATTAGATCAGAAATCTTTCCACAGGTGCCATGACTTAATACTATAGATTTATCCACTGTGTGTGATCTCCTTCTTAAATGTAACACTTTGCATACACGATGCTCATGCTGCTAATCTTAGGGAAGTCTAAAGAATTATGCAGGCTGTTGGCATTGGCATTCTGGCATATCTGAATTAGAACTGGTTATTTCCACATCATTTCAAACTTTGTGGTCTCAAAGACTAGAAAAATGCACCATTATTATGAAAGCTGAGAATCTTCTTTGTAGTTTCTATACCTTTATTCACTTGTGATGTAGATATGTTCTATCAACATGTGAACAGGCGAGCATTCTAGCCCTATCCTCTCTGTTTCTAGTTCTATCGCTCTTCTCACATGGAAGGCAACAAATCTGAAGAGGAAAATTTTCCTTATGCATGAGCACTCTCTAGGCAATTGAGACTCACTGTTTCCCCAGAACCAGGGTCCCCAATCATGCAGAGAGTGTCCATGCAAAAGGGAAGCTCTCCTATTGAGAATCGTTGCTTTCCATGAGATAAGAGACAGAATATGATGGAAGGGGCAGGGTTAGGGTACTTCTTACCATACGGATAGAATATGCTTGCATAATGGGCAACTAAAGCTTGTGGCTCTCACAAATTGATTATCTGTATAGTGCACACTTGGAAGCTATGTTGTAGTTCATATCTATCTCCTCTGTTCCTTTTTGTCCACTATAGTGGTTATATTGTGAAGAGCATTTTCTTGCTTCCAAACAAGTAGGAAAAGGATTTCAGATTTTGGGGTGTATGTAGACTTCTGCTTTTTCTTCTTACTTTCCTACTCTTACTGCTTTCAATTTATCTTCATGCTTTTTTGTTGTTGTTGATTTTACCATGAGGCATCAGAGTTTTCTCTTTTTTGTTGGTGTTTGCATGGCCCTTTTAAGAAAGGTACAGTAACACCCCCATATCCGCTGATTCAGTTATCCGTGGTTGGCGACAGCATGGGGGGTGGTCAGGGGAGGGAGGGGAGGAGTAGTTCTCACCTCCCTTCCCCTGGGATGGTGGCAATGGAGAAGGGGAGATCTCGCAGTTGGCGGCCGGGGGTCTCCGGAGGTCTGGGAGGTTGTGGCGTATGGCTATGGTAGTGGTGGTGGTGGAGGAGGCTTGGGAGGCAGCGGCCTAGGCAGCTGGGTTGTGGCAGCAGTGGCCTGGGCCACGAGTCTCCCTCCCTCCCTCCCTCCCTCCAGTGGATTCGCTATTATCTGCGGATTTCATTATCCATGGGGGCCCCCAGAATCAATCCCCCCCAGATACAGGGGTGCTACAGGGAAAGATCCTACAGGCAACTACTCAAGGTTCTTGCTGTGCTTGGACAATGAACGTAAAGTAGACTCTTGTTGCCTTTGGTAGCCTTTTATTCTGCAAGCTTGAAGAAAAAGGTCATCTCAGTTAAAAACCCCTTTGTTGGGGAGGAAGGAATCTGGCATTGCTGCTAAGGACAGGCCTCTTCAACTGCTTCTGTCAGTATTTGCTCTAGACTCCCATCATAGATGTGACTGCACTCAATACATGGTGTTGTTGAACTTGCACTGATACTGTCTGTGGTACCTTTCTCTATTTGACCATCCTTTGAACTTCACACAAGAGGGATCCCATATTCTGGGACAGTTGAGAGAATAATCCCATTGAGAGTCAAGTTGAGGAAATAGTTTCCAAACATGCACTAAACAGTCACAAGTGACCCATATGGATGTGTTCATAGATTCAGAGAATCACAGTTATAGGTATGCAGCCTGTTTTTTCCTCAGGATCTATGGCCTGAAATTGAACTTTTCCTTCCTAACTCTGGCTGGTTAATTCTTGGGCATAGAATCATAGCATTGGAAGGGACCTCAAGGGCCATTTCGTCTATCTCCTTGCCAGTGCTAGTACCAGGCATCACATTATTGACTAGACATGAAATGTATCTACTCTGACACAAGTCAGAATTGTACCTCATCTTAGCTACATCGTTTCTCATTTCCTCAAAGTATCACAAAGCTCTGAGTCCCTGAGAGTTCAGACTTAGAACCTCAGTAAGTTTTAAGTTTGGTTTAACTAATTGTTCTTCATAAGCTGAGTTGTGGGCTGCCAGAATAGCTTAACAAAACTAGCAGTGCTCTTTGATTTAAAGTATTTACACAGCTACAACAAACTGGTGTTCCTTGTGAGAACAGTACAGTACCTTTGCTTATAGAAAGTTTGGGCCAGTTGTGTATAGACTTTTTGTCAGGCTAGCTAGTATAATAGCTTTGTTAAATTACTGTTGCACATGATACAAGACTGCTTACTGAATCACATTGTAAATTCAAAATACTAGCAAGGCTAAATATAGCTAACTCTTCAAGTATCAGCGTGACTCTTTCATTCTTGAATACTGTCCTATTCTTAGTAACTGTATTATTCCTCTTCTTTGCTGAGTACAGTCGGAGGAGGATGAATTGGAGTTGGTGAGTCTGGGTTCCTACTTGGTATGAGACATCAAAATCTGGAGAGCTTTCATGTTAACTATGTGGTGTACCTTAGACCAGTGTTCCCTTTGTTTCAGAAAGAACCATTGCTTGGTTTATTATAATCATCCATGTTGACTACACATGGAAATTAATAAACTTTGCCCAGAGAGTTAATTTTTTAATGTACTGTTGAAAAGGAAACACTGGGATGGAACCTCTTAACAGCAACTGCCCCCGCTAATTAAGAACCTTTGAAATTTTCTTAAACAAAGCCTTATATTGTGTCACAGTCACTTATTTATTTAGATAGGGACTTTGCTCATAGAGTTCCACAAATTGTAACACAGATCCTGTGCTGCTGCTTTCCTTCTTTGAGATTACATCATTCCTGATGAGGTCACCCTTCTAGAGATGAAGTTAATTTCATGCTCTACAAGAGAAGCAAACCACAAGAGGGTTCCCTGTTTACTCATAAAAGCATATAACTTCAAGCTGTTTTTTTTCCCTTGCAAGAAAAATGTGTTAGCCTTTCAGAAAGACCTTTGCAAGATATTTAATTTGATTTGGTTTCTTGTAAATAAATATGAGGCTCACTTTTTTATTCACCAGAATTTGTCTTTCTTTGTAATGCTACCCAAATTATGACAGGTTTTTTTTGTTTTGTTTTGTTTTTTGCATGACAGCTAGTGCAGTCATTTCAGAAAGACAGAATGAAAAACTTGTGGAAAAGAGAACTGATTGTAAAGCCATTTTATTTCATTGTAACAACTTAAAGTTGTCCCTCCACAATTGTGGGTTAAGCACTCGTGGATTTGATTTATTCACGGATTACTAAATATGTTCTCTCTAGACATTTCTCTAAGCATTTGTAGGTCCTCCAGCACGATTCTGTGGCCAGTGTCCACTGTACACAGCCTATATTTCATAGAGGTCCTCCTCCCCTAACCCCCACAAAAGTTGAGGGTCAACAGTAAACTCTGAACAGTTGCTGATATGGGGCTCTTTGCATGAAAGCATGGCATTACTGTGTTTGTATTTATTTATTTATTTGTGAATGCATCCTATTGGCTACTGTATTGTGTGTTAAAGTGACAATACAATATCTAGTACAAGTTGTAATGCAGTTTGTCAACAAGCTCTGTTGCTTATTGCTTCTAGATGAAGTGCTTGTGATGATCAAAACCCCTATAATTTGCACCTGTGCTCAATTTCCCAAGAGGAAAAAGGTCTTTTCCCTAGGAAAATGCAAAAGGAATGAGAGGCAGTTAAAAAAATTGCTAATGAAGTCACTCTTCTGTATTATTTGAGTCATGTTCTTATTGTTTACACTGTGGGTGGTAGGTATCCTGTAGTTAGACAGGTAACCTTGCAACACAAACTTCCTTAGAAAATGGGTGCATTATTTTGTACATAATTGCTTGAACTGATAGATCTCCTGATCGATACTCTAATGACTTGCACCTCCTCAACTATCTTTATGAGGCAGATCAAAGCTATTCTCATTTCATCAAATAGGTACTGAATGTGTCCCAAGTCTGAGATGGTCAGCTTTGATATTCGTCTCTAACCTGTTGTAATGAAAAGTTACATAAAAAGTAAAGACATTCGTTGTATTAATTTGAAACATTGCTGGCATGATGGTGATTCTTCTATTAACTGCTTATACCCATAATGATACAACGAATTCATCAAGTGGGGGAGTGTCGGTGAATATATTATCTTATTTTGGCCTCTTGTGGTTTTGAAATAGAAAAAGCAGTCCTGCTAATGTCTGCTTTTCACATGCATGTTAGATTTGGTGTGTATGTACGATGGACCCCACAATATATGGATGGCCACAACATATGGATGTATAGGGTGGGTATGGGTGGGTCATTGAATGAATTTTTTATTCTGCTTTTCCATTTTCTTAATGCACAAGGTACCATTTGTTGTGTGTACACATGGTGAAATGCATGTATCCACATCACATGTTATGAGGGTAAGGGCATGCATGGTAAATCTTTTAATGTCACAAGTGTGATAAGAAGTGGCTTTCAAGTTTTCATAGACAAAGGACTGATTTGTAGTGTATGGCTGTGGGAGAAGATTGCCCTCTGGTGGTGTGACTGCTACTTATAGGGAAATATGCAGCCAGCTAAAAAAATAATTAAAAGGCCTTCAAACAACTAGGTCATGTGTTTATCACTGGAACTGAAGCTAGGGGGTGGCTCAATCTGTCTTGTGGCTCTAGGCAAAGATTTAAGTGTGCTTCCCTCAAGAGTACATCTTTTTTCTATACAAGGGTTGGAGTTATAGTTTCTCCATGGTGTTTCTTGATTTTAACCATTTCCCGAAGGGAATAAGAAGAAGCATAGATTGGGAAAATAATATTAGAGGGTTGGGACAACGCCCCTACACTTCTACTGGTGGTAGAAGTAGCAGTGTTTTTTTCTTTTCTTTCTTTCTGTTCCCACTTGACAAGGTTATGCAGATTAGCCCAGTGTCTCTTGAATTCTTATGCCCCAGGTAGCCTGAGCTGGGCTGAGCTGGTCCCAATGCTAGATTTTTTAAAAAAAAATTTTTTAGACAGTTGGATTTTATCAGCAGTATCTACAGCAGCAGCTTGGGAGAAAGACTTAAGCTCTGATATGCTGATCTCAATTAGTCTTGGGTCATCTGTAGAAACTTCTTTCGTTAAATGATGCTTTGTCCAACACATGCTGTTAACAAGGAGGATAACATGGGAGAGTTTCATTTTTTAAATGCAATTACAGTACATTAATAATACACCACAAAAGACACAAAGTTAAGTACACTTAAGAGTTTTAATGCTGCCAGCAACCCCATGAAGAGTGGTCAGATGGCAGTGAGTGTGACTGGTCCAAGGCCAGTCATTTGCATACCTTGACTGAATCTAGCACTCTGTTCCTGGATGACAGCAATTCACAAATTTTCCTCCCTCAGCTGTATCTGCTTCTAATAAATGATGTAGAAAATCCATAGGCAAGGAGAAAGTATCTCAGATTATGCACCTAGTTCAGTGTGTGCTTGACTTAACTGTGCTCTTTTTAAAATAATGGTTTGTTTACTACATCTGTCCTTTTGTTAACCATTTACAGAACACACAACGGTTAAGCAGTTCTCAGTCTACACAACCTCTTGCAACACCAGTTGTGTCAGTGACAACTCCAAGCTTGCCACCGCAGGGACTGGTGTATTCTGCTATGCCCACTGCCTACAACACTGGTAAGCTGCTCAATTGTTGACTTTCTCTTTAGACCAATTTTCTTAGGAAAGATGTTGAGAGGATTCTAAACCTTTAGTGCAATCCCATCAGTCCTATCTCTGAATTTGCTACACCCTGGGAGTGTTTTTTTTTAAATGCCTGCAACCGTACAAGAATTCTTATTTCTAAACATCTAAATCCTGCTTTTCCATGGCTTGCTGGCATTGAGAAAGTTAAGCTTTTTTTAAAAAAAAAAAAAGTTACAACAATTACTTGTAAAAAAAATGATCAAAATTCCAAAATATTTTGGAGTGGTCTAAAAAATGAAATGATGTTCACATGTAAGTCTAATGCCTTATTTCTTGGGTGTGGACACTGGAATCCCAGTCAACTCAATTTTTGTTCCTCAAATCTCTTATCATCTGTGACAGTGTTATATTGGACTTCTGTGACATTGTGGTGGCATATAATTTAGTATGCCTTATTCTAAAGCACCTACTTGCTTGCAGAGCAGATCTGTAGGGATAACCTCTTAGCAGATGCATAATCAGGCACTTTAAGGTTTAGACTACTATAGATAAAATACAACTCAGTGCCTGAAAGCTAATGTTAAAATATGTCTATATAATTCTCTTGGGTATGTTGCTTTCCCAGTGTGCTGATCGGCTGCTCAGGAAACACACTCAACCCACACCCAACCAAACACTACCCACATGCAAATTTCCTCTCCACCTCACAATGCATTCCTATCACTCAATCTGTGGCCCAGATTGGGACCCAGACAGTTAACTGGCAGTGGAGACAGGCCGCCTGTGACGGGACCTCAGTATCTGCTGGGGTTTGGTTCTAGGATCCCCCGTGGATACCAAAATCTGTGGATCCTCCAGTCCCATTATATACAATGGCATAGTAAAATAGTGTCCCTCATATAAAATAGTGAACAGGAAGGTTTGCTTTGTGGGGGAGGGGAGAGGGGTATTTTCAAGCTGTAATTGGTTGAATTCACAGATACAAAGGGCTGACTATATACTGGCAAGGGAGTAGGGTTAGGGATGGTGCACTGTGAGCCAAACCCACCCAGTGTTGTACAGAGATGTTTCAGAGAAAGGAAAAGAAAAAAATACACTAATTACAGCCTTATAACAGCAGCAGCCCCTTTGGAGGAAGGTTATGCAAAGTACGGTCCTCCACATGTTGTTGGACCCCAACTCCCCAACTCCCATCAGCCCTAGTCAGCATAGCCAGTGGTGTGGAAAGCTGAGGGTTGCAGTCAACATCAGGAGGACAAGACTTTTCCTACTTCTGCTTTAGGGGCTGAGGAATACAGTGTGGCATATCATTGCAGTTCCACTTGACCATTCTACTTTGAGTAACTGATGATGATTTTATTCATTTATATCATGTCTTTCTCCCAATAAAGGGACTCAAGGTGGCTAACAACATAGTTTTTTAAAAATAAATTTTAAACTATACAAAGCCATTGATAAAAGTATAAATATAAGAGGTATTTAAAAAGCTATTAATGACTTATAAAGTTAAAAACATTAATAGTCAATAAAAGATTATTTACAAACCTTAGAAATGGTACTGCATTGTATTAAAACCCCTCCACAGTCAGTTTCTAGGCTGATAGCATAAAAATGTTTTGACTTGCTGACAAAAGGAGAAAGCAAATTCCAAAGTCTGGGAGCAGCCACTGAGAAGGCCTTCTCCCTTGTTCCCACCAAACAAGCCTGAGAAGGTGGTGGGACAGAGAGAAGGGCCTCTCCAGACAATCTGGAGCTCAAATGGGTTCCAGGAACATCGATGAAAAATAAGCATTGGAAACAGTAGTTCTCTTTTGGGCCTAGCCTAGTTGTTTCTAGAGTCTGATTAAGTAGTATTTAATGATATATAGATATAGATATAGATATAGATACCTGATCTTGAGTCTTGAGCTAGTTAGCAGTGTGAAAATGCAGTCCTTCAAGCAGGGTCAAAGCCAGAAAATTTCTCACAAGGCATCTAAGAGAGTTTTTGTGAATTCAAGCACCTGGCCTCCAAATAATTCTGCTTGATATTGAATTGATGAAAATGAAAAGCTTAAACTTTCTGATGAAAAGTGTGTTGTTGTTTTCTTGCTCCCCCTTTCAGATTATTCCTTGACTAGTGCAGACCTATCAGCCCTACAGGGATTTAATTCCCCAGGAATGCTTTCATTGGGACAAGTATCTGCCTGGCAACAGCATCACCTAGGACAGGCAGCCCTCAGCTCTCTTGTGTGAGTAGAAACATTGGGAGCCTCTGCATTACACCCAATTGTGTACATTTCCTGTTTAACCCCCAATGTTCAGGCTTAGTCTTATTTGGTTTGGGTTTTTTTTTAGCAGATTGTAGTTTTCAGCAGATTGAAAACACGTGCATGGCTTCCTCAGTGAAGATGTTGATTTATGACTTACAGCACAGAGGAGTTGGAAGGAATTTTGTCCTTTCCTGCATGCAAATAGCAATGCTGTAATCTTCCCCTGATTTGAATAAATAAATGAAACTGGCCTGAATGTAAAGACAGAATTGCCAAGGCAATGAAACATGACACTTTGCTTAGAGTTTCTGGATGCAGTTATAATAATAATACTGAGTTATTTATTACTCGCCTCTCCCCTCAGGATCTGAACGGGGTACATACAGTTCTGCTGTGGATCACAAATGTGACCACTCAGGCTGCTCCTGCTGCTTTAAAGGAGCTGCAGCAAACAGGACTTTGGAAACTCATGGATGTTTAATCCCTCCATGTTTGGAAATCGGGCTACATTTTTCATGTGCAAGCTTGACAATCCCCCACTCCCTTTATAGCAGTGCCAAAATGCTGAGGAAAGAACAGTACCTGATACCCTGTGTTAGACTTGCTTCTGGAGGGGTTGCCCAGTAATGGCAAAAACACCCACCAATTCATTTCCACCATGGTTTACACTAATCACAGGCTGTTGCCTTAAATGGACCCACAGACAGCCAATGAAACAGATGCAAGCGAAAAGTCAGAAAGAAACTGTTCCAGAACACGGCCTCACAGCCCGGAAAAAACCCAAGGAAAACCAGTGAAACCATTTTGGCTTTTCTCCATATCTCCCTTGTTTCTCTCATGTTCCTTTTGGAAGCTATTGTGTCACAGTAGGGAGCTGGAGAAACAGTCAAAAATAGCCATGGTTCTGGGTTTGGAGGGAACAAACTGCAGTGTATGCAAGCCAGGGTTTGTACACAAATAGCAATTCACGGTTTCTAATTGTGGTTTTTGGCTGGCTACCAAACCATGGCTTGTTTGCAGGAAATACCTTTTGAAACAACCCAGAATTGAAAGAAGTACAACCTCGCTTTCCATTCTGTACAATTCCAGCCTTGTGTCTTCGCGTCTATATCTGCTTCTAGCTTAACTTCAACTCAGTGTTGATTAAAGGATACTGCTTTTCCATTTCATGGCCCCACATTTTGTACAGTTGTCCCTTCATATTCACTAGGGTTTGGTTCCAGGACCCCCATGGATACCAAAATCCATGAATACTCAAGAAGTTCCATTGTATGCAATGGCATAGCAAAATGGTGTCCCTTATATAAGATGGCAAAATCAAGGTTCGCTTTTTGGATTATTATTTTTTTAAGAATAGTTTCAAGCCATGAATACTTAAATCTGTGGATACCAAATCCGTGGATATGGAGGGACAACTGTATTCGCCTTATTAAATTCAAGATTATAATCTCCTTGATAAAAGGGTTGTGCCTTTTTATAGTCTCCCTTGGTAAAGCATCATAAATAATATTTTCCTTCTCTCCTTCTCCAAACCTGGCTTTAATTTTTACTAGGGCTGGAAGCCAGTTATCTCAGGGTTCCAATTTATCCATTAATACCAACCAAAATATTAACATCAAATCTGAACCAATTTCACCTCCTCGAGAAAGAGTGACTCCATCCACGTTCCCGCAGCAGCAGCAGCAACAGGCACCACAGCAGCAACAGCCTCTGCAGCAATCACGGCAGGAAATGGGGCGCTCTCCTGTTGACAGTCTCAGTAGTTCCAGTAGTTCATATGATGGCAGTGATCGGGAGGAACCACGGAATGACTTCCATTCGCCAGTCGTGCTGGGAAGACCCCCAAATTCAGAAGGCAGGGAAAGCCCGACAGTAAAGCGGATGAGAATGGACACCTGGGTGACCTAAGCTCCCAGTTCCTACTTCTGTTTCTACATTTGAGTTATACCAATGGACAGTCCTGACATATCTAAATTTATAAATAGGGACATGAAATAAATATTTATATGTATATACATACATGCATATATATCTTTGTATACATATATATGTGTGAGTGTGTGTAGCAAAGACACAAAAAGAAAAATCAGCAGGCACTTAATACCAACTCCTTGTATAGCTGCAGATGCCTCATGGTGTAAAAGATATAACAGAAGAACCCTTATAGGCAATGGTCTAGTCTGGCACATAATCTGGACTGTGTTCCCTGAATAATATTTTGCAAAAGAAATGTATCTGTTATGTAACCTACCAAATTAGATGGCAGAACCGTGAGGGCGCGCCGGTAGTAGTGTTCCCATGTGTGTTTTCCAACAACTGTGTGGTACCCTGTAGTTATAATTACGCTTTGTAGCAGAAGAGCAGTAGAAAAAGAAAGCAATACTGTACATAGAATGACCTCTATATTACCCAGTCTAGCATGGGTCTCCCTTGCAAAGGGTGCATGGAGAAGGGCTGGCATTATTTTAAAACACACATACACACACACACCTGTTTTTGCACGTGCAAAAAATAGTGGGTCAAATACGAGAGTGTGAGAGACATAAATAAAGTGCATGAAATATTCAAAAGATATTAGCCTAGAAGATAGACCATAAAGAAAATTTTAATATATTAAGTTATAATTGGAATATGTTTTAAAAGTTCTTTCTTACGTTCCTCCTACCTTTTTTAAAATATAGAAAATCAGTTTTAGCTTGTGTATATTTTTTATTATAAAAATACCCTTCTTTGAAGACTATATGGAAAATTATATACAGTACTTTTGAACACATTCTGCTATGAATTATTTATACAAGCCAAAGCTATATGGTGTAGCTTTTTTTGGTAGAGAATAGGTCTAAAAATTTTTTCTGTCTGTTGCTTTTGGTTTAGGGGAGGAAGAAAAAAAATCTTGCAGGCAGAACCTTGGGGAAAAATAAGCCATGAATACTTATTATTCTATATGTAAATTAAAATTTGAGCCAAACGTTATGTATATAGCATCTTAAATATATTATCACCTTTTGGTGTAAGTACATATGTATTGTACGTTCACCAGATTAAAAAGTATATTTTTGTGGATTGACGCCGACTTGAAGAAAAAAAGGCGAGGTCCTTATTAAAGTAGAGTATTCACTGTTTAATATTTACTATTTTGTTCAATATACTGTACTTCCTTTTGGATTTTAATTAATATTATCCAGACTTTTTCAGAGGGTGTTTTAAAAGGGAGTCATCTCCCCTCACTGGTGGTGAATGTGTGTTGTTAAAAATTGTACTCTCTCTCTCTCTCTCTTTCTCTCTCTCTCTCTCTTTTTTTTTTGGTGCTGTATGGTAAAACTTCATTATACATTTTATAAATATATATACATATATGTGTATATATACATATATAAATATATGTATATAGATAGCAAAGTGATAGCCCCCTTCGCAATTCCCTCGACAGAAATCCGGCATTAAGTTCATTCTGCATAAATAGATAAAGGTATTGTAATGTGTTTCTACGGCATTATATGAAGATGCCTCTTTTGGTGTGGGTGGGAGGATGTTTTTGTCCCTCATAATGGCTGAAGTAATGGAAGCATATGCACAGAAGCAAAGAAAGATGTTGAATTGGTGTTTGGGCAAAGCATGTTTTTTTAAAAAACGTCTGGCATCCTTTTTTAAAAAAATGTCCCTTTCCCTCAGTAAGTGTGTAGCTTATTGCTTTTGAGTCTTATCCTTCTGCCTCAGCTTAAGAGCTGCTTCACGGGGCTGTATTAATAGTCATAGAATCATAGAGTTGGAAGAGACCACAAGGGCCATCCATTCCAACTCCCTGCCATACAGGAATACACAATCAAATTAGTTTTTGGATATGTATTTACTATGAGGAGATGTGAACCAGTCAAGATGCTCCTGTGGCTTGTCTGCATATCCAAAACATATTTCATATGTTTTCATATGTGGGGTCTCCTTCCTTGGAGGTCTTTAAACAGAGGCTGGATGGCCATCTGTCGGGGATGCTTTGATTGTGATTTCCTGCGTGGCAGGGGGGTTGGACTGGATGGCCCTCGTGGTCTCTTCCAACTCTGCAATTCTATGATTCTATGATTCTATGATCAGTAGAACCAATTAAAATACCCATCGAATCAGTTATTGAGTCAACTGCTGTGTTAATCTGATTTATTCTATAGGTCCTCTCTAGTCGGGAGTACCAATAGGACCCAGGCCTGAATGTATACATTTTGCATCTTCAGGGCTAAAGCAGATGTGGCGTGAAATGCACCTGTGTGCTTCTAGTGAGATACACATTTAATGCAAATGGCACCTGTGGAGGGGGCTTATAGTTATTGGGACTGCAGCAGGTGCAGGTCTACACCTGTTTCTCTCCTGCTACAGTCCTGACAAGAAGCAATCCTCCAAAGCTGATTTTTACATGGGAAAAAACATTAGCATTGGTTTCATTTAAAGATGTATCCTGTCTCATGTTTTCTTACTGTGTACACTAGAGGAACATACTAAAGTAATGCCCGTAGTGATAGTGATGAACTTCTAACCTTCTGTAGGAGAAAGTAAAACGTTTTTTAGCAATGGGTACCCATAATTTTATTTCAGTAGATTATCTTTCGTAACAATTAGGCAGTTCTCTGAATTGCAGAAGTCCTGTTGCAGTTACTGAACTTTAGCAAGCAACCTATATTGCAGCCTGAGAAGTATTTTTCTCTGTGAGCCAGTTACACATCCCATAGTCCCTATGTCACCAAGGAACATACCCATATATGCTGAGGTGCCATATTTGAGAACTAATGCATGCATTGTGGACTACATGATTAAATTGCATGATCAGGGTGGCTTGAAAAATCTACTTTAAAGGTGAACTTCTGAAAGTGCAAGCCAGTTTTTGTGAGAGATCAAGAATTTTTTTCAGTCAAGGGGTTAGAATTTCCTTGGAGAGGAACAGCAACTCTTGTTCCACACACAGATAATTGTGATGTAGCAGGAAACATGTTATTTTAGTTCTTCATTGCCAGTAAAATAAGTTCTAAGACAGTCCAAATGTTCTTTAATTATTCTGTAGAATTTAAACTACATCAGGCTTGGTCTCATGGGAAAGTGGTATTAAAACAAAGTTAAAGGGTAAGCTTTTTTTCTGTAAGATTCATTCACTCACACACACACACCATACAAACTGTAAATGTGGTTAGAAGATTGCATGCTTCCTACCTGGATCTATTTTCATTTTTTAGTGTAATCTTTTTTTCTTCATAATTCCTCAACATTATGAGGAACTCATAGACATAAGGTACAGCTGCTTATTTCTTGACAGAGTTGAAAAGAAAATATGTTCATATTCTGTCAGCTAACTCACCTATCCCTACCACTCTTTTTGTCCTTGCTTGGAACTGAACACCGCTTCATAGATCCTTCTGATGCTTCCAAATGATATGTTGCCAATCACTATTTATGCACCTATATGAACTTGCTGTACATTTGAATGGGAGTTCTACATTTCACATTTACTGTCTGATTTCTTGTGTGCCTTAATGAGAAGATGGCTTTGCTGACTGTATCTTAATAG
Source organism: Gambelia wislizenii (assembly GCA_030847615.1). Taxonomy (NCBI): domain Eukaryota; kingdom Metazoa; phylum Chordata; class Lepidosauria; order Squamata; family Crotaphytidae; genus Gambelia; species Gambelia wislizenii. Next base: position 14,675,503 of record JAUMIR010000009.1, on the reverse strand, counting down.
TCTTTATTCCTATGCAGGTTTGTAAGGAGTTACATCACTATACATTTTTCTTAAAAAGAAGAATTTTTAAAAGGCTTGGCTTTGTACTTGAATTCAGCCAACCATTTTTTTTTATTTATTTATTTTTAAAGAAACACTCTTTCAGAATCAGACTGTTAACTTTTGTCCCATTTCCTTGTCCTAGGATCTGGCCCTATCTCCCTATAGGAGAATTTCTCATCATGAAAATAAAGTAAAACACTGACTTAAAAAAACACTAATACATTTAATGTAACTCTAGACATTTTGGATATCTTACACCTTGATCCTGTAGGTAGGGTTAGTTGCAACGGTATGCAGGATCGCTTGTGCTAACATAACTAGCAGCTTCCTTCAGTTTGGCATATGAGTGAGTCAGCCATTCTATACTGCCATTATGCTATATCTATGTACCAAATGATTTGATTTTGCACTGAAGCAGCTAGTAGTGCTAGCAGAGGCTGGGTGGGGGGAGGGGGACATAGGCAAGAATCCAAAGAATCTTTCAGCTAGTTACATATACCGTACATGAAATAGGTCTGGGCTTATACCTTGAGCAGTAATGTGTAGAGAACCACTTTTGAAATGTGAAGGGGAAAGGTGTTGGGGAAAGGAATTGGGGATGAGGCTGCTTTTTAAAGATGTAGTGAAATACTGGCCATCAGCAAGGCTATGGAATTTTCATCCCTAAGTCAAGGTTTTTAGCAACACACTTGAAACTGATCCAAAATGCAAGGAAGGATGAGGTTGGGTTTCATTGCTTGAAAAAGTCCTCATACCAAGTTCGCTGCTTGTGAAAAGGTAGCATATTAGGCATGGTTGATTTCACATGCAGGGGGGCTGATTGGTTCTGAGGTGCTACTGGCTTTGGGGGGGGGCATATAATGTGTCTCCCTCAGATCAGGATTTTATTTTATTTTATGCTGTTGAAACTGACAGTTCTGAAAACAAAAAATCAACGGCGTTAATGATTTAAATAGAATCAATTGCATTTAGGTCAAGAGTGCTGTAAATTTACATCTTGCACAAATTCAAGTTAATAGAATGGAGTCAAATGTTGTGTATGGTAGACATGGTAACACTGACTTGACTTGGCATGCTGTAATAGCAAATATTCTTTTTAAAAAGAAGGCATGTAGGAGATGTTTCAACTATAAAGGACACTAATGCTTTGGCAAGTGTAGTGTGTGCACAAGAAATACATAGTAAATAAGGAACATAAATGACTCCTGCCAAATCAACCATGGGAAGAAGTTTGAAATTTAGAATGTGAAAGACTTAAAATATATTAGAAATTTTCCTCACTTTGCTGTGCAAGAAAACACTGCTTTGCTATATTTAAAAAAAAAATTAAAATAAAAAAAATATATGTACTTGGTAAATGTTTGTAGTCAACAGTTCACAGACGAAGCTGTTTGCGGTTAAAGCCGCCTGGCGGCACAAGCTGGACTTTGTTGCCACCTTTGAGATGAATCTTTAAAGGAAAAAAAATTAAGTTGATCTCTTTTCCCTGAATGTGGTGTTTTTTTCTTCAATATACAATAAATATTCTAGTGAACTTTTTATCAAATGGTTAAGAAAATGCTAGAGGTTGTTGTAAAATATTTGTATCTTGCATTCACTAAAGTAAAAAATACTGGCTTTTACTGTGTATTTCAGACTCTCTCATATTTAGAATGAAGTTTCCTTGATTTCCACAACCCAGCCCTCTTTTGTGATTCCATCAGTGCCTAAAATTAGTTGGTTTTGTTGTTGTTACTGCATTCTTTTCACCTGTGAAGATCCATGCTTAGTAAAACAAAGAAAATACTTGCATGTATTTGAATTCAGATCCTGTCCTACTCTACGCATGTTTGACAGGTCAAAAGGCATGAGAGAAGCAAGAGAAATTATTTCTTACTAGCTAAGTTGTGATCATCTAAAGAAATAATAGTGACCCTTTTCAGATATTTGCCTCACTCTTAACCCTAAATTGTTGTAGTGTGCCTTGAAGTCATTTCTAGCCTATGAAAACCCTAAAGTCAATGTATCATGGGACCTTCTTTGCAAAATTTGTTCAGAGGAGGTTTGCCATTGGCTTCCTCTATGGCTGAGAGTGTGTGACTTGCACAAGGTCACCCAGTGGGTTTCCATGGCTGAGTGGAAATTAAGACTCCAGTCTGCTGGTGCCCAACATCCAAACCAATGCACCACACTGGTTCCCATCCTAAATTACAGGATGGAATTCACTTCTAAGCATATCATCTCTCCACTCCTCAGCCTGTACAGCTGGACAGGGTGGGGGGGGGGGGAAGGATAGTGACTTTAATGTTTAATAGATGCATACATAAGCTACTGAAATATTTTTAACAGATTTCATCAACAGGGAGTGGAAATCCTCTTTTATGTACTACTGTTTAAAGTAAAGGAGAGCTGTGATATTTCTCGTCTTCAAAAAAATATTAAAATATTCTGAGGCCATGGTGTAGCTTGAGAACTGGTTCTGACCTTCTAGTTTGATAACAATAATATAATCAAATCCATAGATTTCCTGGTTTTTGTTTTTGTTTTTTGCAAATGGGGCAAATACAGCCTCCTAACAGGTTAACCACTGCTGTTGCTGCAGATGTTAGACACACCTTTCCTTAGTCCATTAGCCATGGATATCCCTATTCAGTAGGTAGTGAAAATGCTTTACAAAGGCTGCTTTAAATGATTCTTCAATACTGAAACTTGGTTTTTTGTGTGTGTGTGTGTACACAGTTTTAGGAAATTAATTCTCACTCTCCCTTACACCTATGTGTTAGCTTTCCGTCCTGGCAACAACACTGGGGTGGCCTTACTAGTGGGTCTTGAACAAATTGTTAAATTCCTTGGGTTAAAAAAAATCATTGTAGCTACAGATGTTTAAAATTGGATCAGTGTTTTCCCCCTTAAGTCTTGAAATTACCTCTGTGTCACCTTTTAAATTTCAAACCTGATTTTAGTGCAAATTCATGTAAGCTAAGAAAATGCAAGGATTCCTGTGCAAAACAGTTACTTATCATATAGAATCATAGAATTGTAGAGTTGAAAGAGACCACGAGGGCCATCCAGTCCAACCCCCTGTCACGCAGGAAATCTTGATCAAAGCATCTCCAACAGATGGCAGCTCTTACTGTCAAAATGTTGAGGTGGAATCTCTGTTCCTGGAGCTTGCATCCATTGCTCCATGTTCCAGTCTCTGGAGCAGCAGAAAACAAGCCTGCTCCATCCTCAACGTGACACCCCGTCAAATACTTAAACAGGGCTATCATATCACCTCTTAACCGTCTTTTTTCCAGGCTAAACATACCCAGCTCCCTAAGTCTCTCCTCATAAGGCATGGTTTCCAGACCTTTCATCATTTTAGTTGCCCTTCTCTGGACATGCTCCAATTTGTCAATATCCTTTCTGAATTGTGGTGCCCAGAACTGGACACAGTATTCTAAGTGAGGTCTGACCAAGGCAGAATAGAGTGGCACTATTACTTCCCTTGATCTAGACACTATACTTCTATTGATACAGCCCAAAATTGCGTTGGCCTTTTTACCTGCCACATCACACTGTTGACTCATGTTCAACTTGTGGTCTACTAGGACTCCTAGATCCCTTTCGCATGTAGTCTCGTTCAGCCAGGTCTCTCCCATCCTATATCTCTGCATTACATTTTTCCGCCCTAAGTGCAGTACTTTACATTTCTCCGTATTGAATTTCATTTTGTTAGCTTTGGCCCAGCTCTCCAGTCTATCCAGGTCATTCTGAATTTTGATCCTGTCCTGTACAGTATTTAGCTACTCCTCCTAATTTGGTGTAACTTATTTTACACCAAATTACTCCTAATTTAAAATAATTAACTTATTTTAAAAGATGTTTGCTCTTGAATGGAAGGATGTGAGGAAGAATGGGAAGGCATGAACTTGCCACTATTTTCCATTTGATGTGTGTTTGCATGTGTATGCACATTCCAAAGATGTGTTAGAATTAAATTTGGCATAAAACTGATTACTATTTGCTTAGACCAAGGTGGGCAATTAGTCCCCCAGATCTTAGAGGGCCCCTCACGCCGCACCCACTTCTGCAAAAAAACAAAAACAAGCACACAATATGTTTGTGCTCCTAAGGGGTCATTTTCACCATGCTTTGGGCCCTTCCTGGCCTTTTTAAGCACAGGAAGGCTTTTATTTATTTATTTATTTTATTTTTTTTGACAGTAGGAAGTAAGCAGAAGTAAGTCCCTGTTTCAAAAGACACTTTTCTTGGGTCTAAAATGGCCACAGGCAGGCCCCAAACATGGTGGAAACGCCCTCCACATCTCCTAGAGAGTATTTGGGGCTAAAGAATCATTTTGAAAAAACTCACAAAAAATTATTTGACCCAGGGGGGAGGGGCAAAAGGCCTCCACATGTGGTAGAAATGCCCTCCGCAACCTCTAGAGGACATTTTTAAGCAAAAAAAAAAAAAAAGTTTGCTTCAAAATGCCTTTGGGCCACACTGTGCCCACTCCTGGCTTAGACTGAAGTGTTTGTGTTTAAGGAACTGAATTGGGGTGTGTGGGGAAAGGTTGTAGGTTGTATTGGTAGAAGAGGAATGGGAGAGCTAATGAAGCAGAATTGAAAGAGAAGCTCACCCTGGAATATGTTGGTGAACATATTTCACAGAATCAGGGTGAATTGGAAGAGAGCTCAAGAGCCATCCATTCCTACCCCCTGCCATGCAGGAATATACACAGCACTCCTGACAGATGGCCATCCAGCCTCTGTTTAAAAACCTCCAAAGAAGGAGGCTCCACCACACTGAGGCAGTGTATTCCACTTCCAAACAGCTCTTATTGTCAGGAAGTTCTCTCTAATGTTTAGGTGGAATCTTTTTCCTGTAGTTTGAATCTAATGTTCTGTGTCCTAGTCTCTGGAGCAGCAGAAAATAAGCTTGCCCCATCCTCAGTATGACATCCCTTCAAATATTTAAACATGGCTATCATGTCACCTCTTAGTTTCTCTTCCCCAGGCTAAACATACCCAGTTCCCTAAGCCGCTCCTCATAGGGCATGGCTTCCAGACCTCCCACCATTTTGGTCACCTTCCTCTGGACACATTCCAGCTTGTCCATATCCTTCTGTAATTATGGTGTCCAGAACTGGACACGGTATTCCAGGTGAGGTCTGGCCAAAGCAGATTCGAGTGGTACTATTACATCCCTCACTCAATACAACTATACTCCTATTGATGCAGCCTAGAATTGCATTGGCTTTTTAGCTACCACATCACACTATTGACTCCTGTGGTCTACTAAGTCTTGTAGTCTACTAAGATCCTATATGCCTTTTGCATGTGTGTTGTCAAGGTAGGTGTCACCCATCCTGTATCAGTACATTTTATTTTTTTTCTGCCTAATTAGTCTCTGACATTTCTCCCTGTTGAAATTCTTTTTGTTAGTTTTGGCCCAGCAATACAATTAGTTAAGGTCATTTTGAATTCAGATCCTGTCCTCTGGGGTATTAGCTACCCCTCCTAATTTGGTGTCATCTGCACATAAGCATGCTTTCTGTTCCATCCTCCAAGTCATTTATAAAGATATTGAACAGCACTCAACCCAGGACAGAACGCTGTGGCACCCTACTAGTCACTTCCCTCCATGATGAAGAGGAGCCATTAGTGAATACCCTTTGGGTTCTGCTGGTCAACCTATTACAAATCCACCAAACTGTAGCATTGTCTAGCCTACATTTTACTAGCTTGTTTGCAAGAATATCATGGGGGACCTTGCCAGAGGCCTTACTGAAATAAAAAATGCTACATTCACAGCATTCCCTTCATCTATCAAGCTTGTAACTGTATAGAAAAAGATCAGAGTTATCTAGCATGACTTGTTTGTGAGAAACCCATGTTGACTTTTAGGGATCATGGCATCCCTTTCTAGGTGCTTGCAGACTTGTCTGTTTAATAATCAACTGTAGAATCTTTCCTGGTATTGATACCAGGCTGACTAGGCAATAATTGTTTGGGTCCTCTTTTTTGCCTTTTTGAAGATGGGGACAACATTTGCCCTCCTCAGTCTGCTGAGACTTCTCTTGTTCTCCAGGATTTCTCAAATTTTGCTGCCAGTGTCTCTGAGATTACTTCTTCCAGTTCTTTTAATAACTTTGGATGTAGGTCATCTGGCCCTGGAGACCTAAATTAATTTAGAGTAGCCAAGTATTCCTGCACTTCCTTACCTATTCTGTGCTCCATTTCCCCTACTGCATCATCTACTCCCATTTCCCCCGGGTTGAACACTCTTTTCCTTTTGGGAGAAGACTGAGGCCAAGAAAGCGTTGAGTTCTGCCTTTTCTCTTTCCCCTGTTAGCATTTCGCCGTCTTCTCCATGCTGTGGTCCTGCTATTTCCTTGTGCTTCCTTTGGCTATAGACATAAACATAACCAAAAACATTATTTATTGCTTTTAACCTCTCTAGCAAGCCTGAGCTAATTCTGTGCTTTAGCTTTTCTGACTTTCTCCCTACACACACTGGCTATTTGTTTGAATTCCTCTTTGGTGATTTCTCCCTTTTTCCATTTCTTATACATGTCCCTTTTAAATCTTAGCTCAGTTGAAAGCTCTTTTAAACATCCATTATGGTTTCTCTAGACATCTCCCATTTTTCCTCTTCATTGGAACTGTTTTGAAATTGTGCCTTCAATATCTCAATTTTAAGAAACTCCCATCCATCATGAACTCCCTTGTCTTTTAGTATTCCTGACTTGATCACACCCAATATTTCCCTAAATTTATGGAAATCAGCAGTCTAGAATGCATGCCTGACTATACTTGGCTTCCCCTTTCTGGTCTATAACAAACTCCAGGCGAACATGGTAACTCCCACCTAAGGATCCTGCCATTTCCATCCCATTAACCAGGTTACCACTGTCGGTTAGGATTAGATCTAAAATAGCTGATTCCCTTGTTGCCTCTTCCACCTTATGGGCAATGAAATTGTTTCCAAGGCCAGTGAGGAATTTGTTGGACCTTATGTTCTTGGCAGAGTTTACCTTTCAATAAATACCAGGATGATAGAAATATCACATTAGTACTACATCTCTCCTTTCTGAATTTTTGGTTCAGTTTAAAGCCCCCCTGATCAGGTTTGTGAGACTCTTATCAAAAACATTCCTGCCAAATGCTGTGAGGTGCAACTCATCCCTTGCCAGAAGCCCATCTTCATCAAACTGCAGACCATGGTCCAAGAAGCCAAATTGTTCCTGGTGGCACCCTCTGCAGATCCAGTTGTTCACCTGCACTATTCTTCTTTCCCTTCCTAGACCATGTCCTTCAACTGGGAGGAGAGACTAAATGAGAACCTGTGCATCAAGGTCCTTTAGCTTCCTACCCAGAGCCTTGTAACTCCTTCTGATATCCTGAAAGCTATGCTTTGCAATGTCATTGGTTCCCATATAGACCAAAACGAAGGAGTAACAGTTAGTGGGCTTGACGAGTCTTGTCAGCCTCTCAGTTATATCACAGATTTTTGCCCACGAGAAACCGCACACCTCTTGAGACATCTTGTCAGGCCTGCAAACCACTGCTTCTGTTCTCAGCGTGGAGTCCCCTACCACCACCACACATCTCCTTTGGGGATGGGCAGAGGCAGTTCCATGTGCTTAATCTTCCACGGTCATCTGCACATTCTCTTGAGGACAACCACTGTTGCTCTTGGTCCTGTGCCTCATCATCCCTGATAAGGGAGAAAGCTTCAAATTGATTCTGTAGCTCCAACCTCACAGAATGATCTCTGGCTTTTCTACTTCTATGTATCACATTCCTCCAAATGTCTACCTCCTGTGTTTGGGAACTGACCACCTCCTCAGAGACATCCCCTGTGTCTTCCTTTTCCAGGACAGTCTGCTTTGCTCTGTCCAGCAAAACCTCGTGCTCCCTACTATGCTGAAGAATAGATACATGGGCCTCAAGTTGCTGGACCTTCTAACAGGGCAACCAATTTGCACTTGCTGCAAATGTAGCTACCTACATCCTCTGGCAAGAATGCAAACATACCACAACATTGCAGGTGATTGAAGCAGCTCCCTCATCATCCATATTCAGTAATCTTAAGTAGACACTGAATCAGGCTCCCCCTCAAAACTCCCCCACTAAACACACAAAACACCAATTGGCTTATATAGAGAGCTAGTGGCTGCTAGCTCCTCCTTCAACTAAATTTCTGTCACTTCCTCTCTGCTTCCCTGAGACCATGTGCTCAGGCAGAGGACCTGGGCCTACACACAACAGAACAACAGAACACTAACATTCAAACAAGCCTCTAGCACTAAACTCACACAAACAATCAGCCTTAACCAAGGCTTAATCAAGATCACCAAAACACAACAGAACACTGACAAGCACACAAGTAAGCTTCCTCGCAGCTCACACAAACAGCCTTACCCCAACAGACACAACAGCCTTAACCTAAAGACTCTCTGGAGCTAGGGAGGTTTAACTCGAAGACACAAGCTCACCTTATGCTGTCTCTTCCACTATACCCATGCAAACAAACAAACAAAACCTGTTGGCCTTGCCTGTTAGCCGAGCTCTTGTGAGCCCAGGATTTTCACATTAAAAATGTATTTTTCTTGAAATCAGTGGGTGGTAAATCAAAATTTCTTGTTTTAAAAATGTGAAAAATTCAGGGTAGCAAGCTCAATACTAACATTTCACACTCCTCTCCCAGGCTTACAACAGAGTGTGAGCAGACACACATCCTGAAGCATTCAAGGTCAAAGAATAGTATTAAAATTAGCAAATTGGAATTAAACTTTGTGAATCTTTTGCTATACTTTAGGAGCAACATAAAAATAAATTGCCTGTTTCAGCCTTCCCCAGTTTTGTGAACCCCTACCAAAATGTTTTGGACTACAGCTTCTGTCAGGCAGAGTCATCCTAGCCAATATTAAAAGATGATAAGAGTTATAGTCCAAAACATTTTGAGAGCACCAGGTTGGGCACTGACTATAACTTGGTGATTTTCTATAATTGTGTATCTGTGCTTAAATTCAGTATGCTGTGTGCATATTTATGTATCAGATAGTTATGAGAAAATCAAGGAGCTATGGAAGAAGTTCAGACCATGGAGAAATGTTATTCACATACCCATTTTATTTCAGGGTATTTGTTAGGTATGTCCCCATATGATTGGGATTGCAAACTTAACAAACATAAAGGACTAGAATTTATTTAAATGAAAGTTGTGACTCTCAACAGTCAACACTGCCCTCATCCTACATGGAATCCTCATGTTAAATTGCTCTGCCTTGCCATTGCAGTAGCTCTGGAAAAGTCCACATTCCAGGGCAAAGGCGTGTTTAATGAGTCATATCTACCAGTTAGACAATTATTCATGAGAGCCTAGCCAAACTAGAGAACATCTCCATACATCTCCATACATTTTTAAAATAAAATTCAGTGCCTTCTATTTCCACTCTGTGTTTCCATATCTATATCTCTACTTTTTCCACTGCAGTAAAATGGAGGATTCATGATCTTATTTTCTTGCTTGGATATTCCAAATACATTTGATTTCCTTTTCCTCTTTACCTACATAGTGTTCAAAGCCAAATCCCTCTTCATTATTAATGGTGTCCGTTAAGATACAGGTGAGATGAAATGGAAATTAATACTTTGCATTCTGGCATGATTTTAAAGGGAGTGTCTCATTCCTGTCTTTGGAAGGTTTGTAGCTGAAACAGATTTAGCTGTTTTTCTATTGCAGCCAACTTTTACTAGTTTCCATGGTCATGGATTTAGACTTTGAGAGCTGTAAAAATATGTATGCGTTCCCCCACACCCTGCCAGCAGTTAATACTTGTGAGGAAAGCAAGCCAGAACTCGGTACTAGTTGCAGTGGCCCTGCATCAGCTGAATGGACAGATAGGTAAACTGTGGCCCCACCATTTAATGTGTGGTTTGGTGCCAAAGATTACTAATGTGCCCTGGTGGCTTACGCAAACACTGAGGATGGATCCACATTTGCAGAATGAATATAGTAAGGAAGGACACCTCTATGTTGTTGATATCTCATGAGTACGATGAGCTAGAATGACACAGCCACCTCAAGTGGCAGATGCTGGGGGCCACAATGGCAGCCTTCCAGACATTTCCCCCTCAGAGGTCAAAGCTGTGTGGACCCCACAGCCTCTTTAAAAAGAAAAAAAAAAGCCTGTTGCCCAAAGGTGTGGAGGGGGAACGTGCCCAGGTTCCAGTGCTACATTAAGATTCAGCTGCTGGTCCAGCCAAGTTCTGTAAGTGGATTGGGGTGTGGACACCATTTGCCTCAAGCAGCAAAACGTCTTGGGCTCTGTTCTTGAAGGAAGAATTTCTGAAAATGTGCTCAGAACGAGCCAAGGCTCAAGAGAACCTCTGAGGTGCTGGCTCAGGATCTTGGTCTTACCTCTTATATTATTTTATTTTTTATTTAGTTATTTATACCCCACTCTTCAGCCACAAGGCTTTCAGGGCGGCGGCTTACAAACTGTTTTAAGCAATAGCAATTTACACATCTACACTGCATTAAGCAGTTTCCAATGTGTGTTGGCTATTTGCCCCCACAAGCTGCGTCCTCAATTTACCGACCTACGAAAGGATGGAAGGCTGAGTGAACCTTGGAGCCCGCTGGAATCGAACTTGCAACGTGGTGACTTGCAGTACTGGCATTTAACCACTGCGCCACCAGGGCTCCCCTCTGGTTTAAGTGTTAACTCTTGATGTGAGTTAACACTTAACCAGAGCTGCACTGTAATGTAAAGGTAATGGCTCCCTTCACTTAGTCAAGTAAAAGCATGGGCAACTGCTGGGGCAGCCACTTCGTCTTATGGTCACAGCTTTTCTTGGTCCAACCCATTCCCCATGTTGTGAGAGAACTTCAGGCTGGCTTCGTCTTTCCCCCAAGGGAACACTTTCCTTTCTACAGAATTCCCAAGTCTGAGAACAACCAGCCTATTTGTCCATTCATTTTGTATATACCGTATATTCCGGCGTATAAGACGACCCGGCGTATAAGACGACCCCCCAATTTTTAAGGAAAAATGCAGAGTTTGTGATATATTCGCCCTATAAGACGACCCTCCCTCTTCCAACGCATAGCTCCCGCATGCCCCTCCTGCGCTCCCTTCCAGGAGAGAGCGCAGGAGGGGGACCCGGAGGCTGTACGGCCAAACCGGGCACGTTCGCCCCTTCTTCCCACCTTCCAGAAAGGTGGGGAGAGGGGGCGAATCGCGGGTTTGGCTGCGTAGCCTCTGCATGCCCCTCCTGCGCTCCCTTCCAGGAGAGAGCGCAGGAGGGGGATCCGGAGGCTGTGCGGTCAAACGGGGCACGTTCGCCCCTTCTCCCCACCTTCCAGGAAGGTGGGGAGAAGGGGCGAATTGCGGGTTTGGCCGCGCAGCCTCTGCATGCCCCTCCTGCGCTCCCTTCCAGGAGAGAGCGCAGGAGGGGGACCCGGAGGCTGTACGGCCAAACCGGGCACGTTCGCCCCTTCTTCCCACCTTCCAGGAAGGTGGGAAGAGGGGGCGAATCGCGGGTTTGGCCGCGCAGCCTCTGCATGCCCCTCCTGCGCTCCCTTCCAGGAGAGAGCGCAGGAGGGGGATCCGGAGGCTGTACGGCCAAACCGGGCATGTTCGCCCCTTCTTCCCACCTTCCAGGAAGGTGGGGAGAAGGGGCGAATCGCGGGTTTGGCCGCGCAGCCTCTGCATGCCCCTCCTGCGCTCCCTTCCAGGAGACAGCGCAGGAGGGGGATCCGGAGGCTGTACGGCCAAACCAGGCACCTTCGCCCCTTCTTCCCACCTTCCAGGAAGGTGGGGAGAAGGGGCGAATTGCGGGTTTGGCCGCGCAGCCTCTGCATGCCCCTCCTGCGCTCCCTTCCAGGAGGGAGCGCAGGAGGGGGATCCGGAGGCTGTACGGCCAAACTGGGCACGTTCGCCCCTTCTTCCCACCTTCCAGGAAAGTGGGGAGAGGGGGCGAATCGCGGGTTTGCCTCAGCCGCTGCAGAAGCGATCCAGTGGCGGCTGCGGCAAACCGCAATGTTCGCCCCCTCCTCTTTCTTCCGTTGCTCCCCAAAGGGGGAGAAGGCAGAGGAGGGGGGCAAATGATCTTCAAAACATATTGCTTCACCCCCCTGCCCCAACTCCTGCCTCTTCGCTCCGTTTGCGAAGAGGCAGGAGATAGGCAGGTGGGCGAAGCAAAGTGTATCCGGCGTATAGGACGACTGTCAATTTTGGAGGGCACTTTTGAGTGCTCAAAAGTCGTCTTATACGCCGGAATATACGGTATGTTCAAATTAGTCCTCTGAATTAGCCTAAATTAGTTGGAATAGGTCTGGAGAGAGTCTGACTGAAATTCCCACTCAGACAGGGAGTTCACTGTGTCACTTGGGCCATTTGTACATATTCCACTGAACCTACCTTGCAGGGTTGTTGTGAGAATTAAAGTGATGATGGGGAAATTATATCTGTCACTCTGAGCTCGTAGGAGGAAGGACAGGATTACTAAGATAAATGATTTTTTAAAAAATTCCTAGACATATTGGTTGCCATACTGGAAAATACAGAAAGCTTCTGTACATTTAATGGTTATGTAAAAAAGGGAATTCCAACCGGTGTTGCTTGTCCTGTAACCAACACTTGCTAAAACTTCTATACAACCATTAAAGGTACAGGAGCCCTCTCCAGTTTCCACTCTGGCAACTCTAGTTAAGACAGGGGTGGGCAAAATGTGGCCCATGGGTCACATACAGCCCCTCAGGGCTGTTTTTGTGCCCCCCCCGGAGTCCAAATGCCCCAAAATGATATCTAGGGAATGTAGAGTCCATTTCCACATGCTTGGACCAACACACACACCCTGGACCCCTCTAGGGGTCAAAGCAAAACTTGCTGGAATTAAAAAAAATGCCTCAAAATATTCCAAAATGCTCCTTTGTCCCATAGAGGATGTTTGGGGGTTGATATTTTGTGTGGGAGGAAGTACAGCCCTCCAAGGTCCCTTGGGGGCCTAATGTGGCCCCCTAGTCTTTCATAGTTGTCCACCCCTGATTTAAGACATACGATGTAGGAAAATATGGATAGAGCTGGAGAGGGACAATAACTATTCCCCATGTTTAAAACATAAAAAAGAAATGTATGATTGAAAAAAACTCAATGTATGCAAATGACATCTTTCGACTTGCAGAGGCTGATCAGGTGGCTTTTAATTAACTGGCAGTTAAGTTTGTTTTTAATTAAAAAAAAAACCCAGTTACCTGCCTAGCAGGGGGATCTGGCTGGGTTTGTTTCCTCAAGTCAGGTCAGATTCATACCATCCTGAAAGAGGCAGTGAAAGCCAAACTATATAGGAGAACAGTGGCAAGTTTATTGGGGGACATACTGAACAGTAAAAGGGTTGCATGGGTGATGGGAATATCCCTTTCCTCAGTCCCATCTTCCCAACTGGCCATGTTTCTGATAATCGAGGTTGCTTATGATGTTTGCTGGAGTGCACTTTTATAGGCAAATGAGGTGAGGTGCACATGCATGTATGTGTGTGTGTGCCCTACATGTCTGCACAATCCTTTCTGTGGTCAAAATCCCATCACCCTCTTCCTACACTAACAAGGCAAGTCTGTACCTGACCTGCCACCGTTCATGCCTCATGTTTGCCCTTGTTTCCCTTGGTCTCTTTTACAAGTTGAGTTCCTGCAACTTATAGTCTTGTCCAGAACGTTACATCAAAAGCACAGAGTCTCTTGCCCACTTTTCTCTTTCAACTGGCAGAATCATCCCCCTGCTGGGATGAAAGTTCCTGTTTTGGAGGTATGGGCAATGGGTGAATATTCCTCCTGCCCAATATGGACTGGTGCTCCCACAGCTAATCCATGCAGTGAGTTATTGACAGTCATATTGGAAGTGTTGCTGGCCACTTCAAGTTTCTGGGTTTTAAAATAGACAATATAAAATACAGGCAAAACAATTCCTATAAGGAGCATAACAAAGACCGCATTCCACCACTGGATGCCACAATCTGCTCCACTACTGGTTTCTTTCTGTTGTGGAGGTGACCAGTTTGGTGTTTCAATGCAATAGTCTGTGCTTGGCGAGACCACCACCTGGGCAGCTTGTTCAATTTTCTGGTCAATCCCTCTGAAATACTGATCAATTTGCTCACTGCCCTCAATGCTGTCATCACCATCTTTGGATCCAAGGTGTTCAGTCACTAACACACCAGCACTCTGGGGGCGCAGCAGTTCCTCACTTGTTTCTGTTAATACACCATTGACCTTGACTGGGATTTTGATGGATTTCAGAGCATACAAGTCTTGCTCCCGGATAAAGTTATTGATCCGCTTGATATCTGCAACCTGAGAATTCAGAAAGGGAAACATCACTTTTGCGAGCAAGTATATGAGTGCGTATTGTATACAAGTAGGCCTTTCTACTTCAACTTGGTATGAAAAAGCACGTGGGGGGCATAGTCACACTTCCAGTCACTGTTGTAGAGCTATTATCAAGCTCCTAACTGGAAAGCCTACTCCTGTGTGTGTGTTTGTGTATGTGCATGCGAGAGAAAGATCGACCAATAGCAGTAGAGGCTTTTTGGCTTTGCCACTACAATGTGAAATGTACAAGTGCTAAATTGTGTGCGCGCAATCTTTTCATCAGTAGATGCATTAAAGAGACCCTTATTATCAAAAGGAAGATTTTCTATAGTCACCTTTGCTTGGTGGGAAAGGACTGAAAACCTTAATTAAGCATGTGTGGTGATGGAGAGGTACTGCCCCAGCAAGGGCCGGTCTACTACAATCTGCCACATGGCATGAAGTTGTTATTTGCTGCAAAGCTGAACTGTGTGCTTCTGCTTGCAGCATGTGGCACTATTGTTTCCCTCGATCTAGACACTATACTCCTATTGATGCAGCCTAGAATCACATTGGCTTTTCTGGCTGCCACATCACACTGCTTCCTACTTACCATTGATCAACTTAGGGTTTGAAGGCCATGTTAAAATGCTCATGTTTTCTCCTCAACTGCACCAGTGGTTTGGGGAAAGGAGGGGAGACATAGACCTGTAAGTCATTTTTTTTAATGCTAAATGTTTTAGGATTTATTTATTTGTTACATTTATATCTATCTCACCTTTCCTCAAATAAGTCCAAGTCTGCATGCATGACCTTCCTCACATCCCACTTTATCCTCACATCAACCCTGAGATGAAGGTCAAACTGAAAAAGACTGCCTGCTCTGGATCTCTTAGGTTTTTGTCTACTACTATAACCATTACAACATACACTGTCTAAAATGCAGCCATATGAAACTGTGGGTTCTGCAATTCTGAATCCACAGAAGTGGCTAGTTTCCCCCACCAATATTGTTGAAACCTAAGAAGCCTGTTACTTCCCCCAAAAAACTTTTTAAAATGGCACTGCTGTACCAGATGGAGAGTCCAGCTTAGTTTTGCTAATTAGTTGCCCTTGTATGAGCTTGCAAAGAGGCAACAACCCTATCGATTTTGTAACCAGCATCTAGGACAGAGGTTCCATTTAGCTATCACAGCTAGTAGCTGTTAGTTGACCTGTTCTTTGATCCTTTAAAAATACAACACAAAATCCCACAGTCCAAGAACATCAAAATAGGATGCACTGCAACTTTGGTATTCTATAGGCAAACTGTGCACTGTAAAAAAGAGTTTCTCTGACCATGCAGGTCCATGGGCTACATGTAGCCCCAAGGCTATTTTTGTGTTTCCCAAAGAGTCCCCTCTTGAGGAAGAAATTATAAGATTTTACAGGGGTGTCCAGGATGAAATTATTCACTCACCAAAAAAGTACATGTTGATAGTCAGTGAGAATTGGAATGCAGAAGTTCCAAAACATTGTAGTAGAATTTGGCCACAATCACGAAATGAATCAGGAGAATGATTTGTTGAATTTTGTGAGGCCAACAGTTTTTTTCATTGCAAACACATTCTTCAGGCAGCTGAAGAGACTACTACTGTATACGTGGACACCAGTGGATGGCCAAAACAGAAATCAAACAGACTACATAATTGAAAACAGAAGTAGGAGAAGTTTTGCACAGACATGAACTGTTATTATCAAAAATAAAGCTAAAGAAGGAAACTAAATCAATCGTAATACTAAAATACAACCTGAAGAATATCCCTGTAGAATTTAATAACCAAAGAACAGATTTGCGCTACTTAAGTTCAACTGACAAGTAACCAAAAGAACTTGGGACCAAAACTGGGGACATAGGCAGGGATGACTGCAAAGATATCTGTAGTCATAAAGAAGAAAAGCCTCATTAGATGACTGATAAAATTCTTCAAATGGTTACAAGCACATGAGAAGAAAAAAGGTGACAAAACAGGCTCAGAATCCTGACCACAAATGTTCAGTGACTTATGCACAGGGAGAAAGGGAATTATTACAATAATAAATGCAAAGAAATAAAAGAAAACAACAAAAATGATAGAACAAGACACCTCTTCTGCATGATCCAATAAATTAATGGGGAATTCAAGCCAAGAGTAGAGCTGGCCAATGAAGAACACATTATATGAATAGGACAAAATAAAAAGATGATGGAAACAACACACTGAGAAACTGTACAAAAGAGATGCGAGGCTGACAGATTCCTTCAAAGAACAACCCTTTGACAAAAAATAAAAAATAAAAATAACATTTAAGAAATTGAAGTGGAAGCTGCTCTCAAAGCACTTGGGAGGGAGAAATCACCAATAGAGCTGTTTCAAAATTCTAACAAAAATCTGCCAATAAATATGGAAAACAAAACAATGGCCCGCAGACTGGAAGCACTCGATCTATGTCCCAATCCCTAGGGGATACCAAGGATTTTAGTAACCTATTGGACTAATGCACCGGTTTCCCATGAAATGCCAGACCTCCAAGGTGGATTTAGAAAAGCAAAAGGCACTAGGGATCATTTTACAAAGATTCATTGGATAATGGAACACACCAAAGAATTTGGGGAGATCAAAGCCTATGGTTGTGTAGATGCATAAAGTAGACTTGGAAGAGAGGCCACTTAAATGCCACAATATGGAGAAACAGGATGGTTTCCTATGAGCAAGAGGGCCTGACAAGGCTGTACTTTATCATCCTATTTCTTTAATTTGTATGCAGAAGAAGGTGGCAAGAAAATTGAGGGGAGGAACATCAATAATTTAAGATATGCAGATGTCACCAAATTAGTAGCAAAAAACAGTGAAGACTTGGAATGACTACAGATGAAAGTTAAGGGGGAAAGTGCAAGAGGAAGGTTACAGCTGAGTATTAAGAAAACAAAAATAATGGCCATAGATGACTTATACTGTATAACTTAAAATAGGATGATGAAGACAGCAAAACAATTAAAGGTTTTCTATATTGTGGCTTGGCCATAAATCAAAATGGACACTGTAGCCAAGAAATCAGAAGGCTAAGACTTGGAAGGGTTGCTACAAAGAAACTAGATAAGATCCTCATGTGTAAAGACACATCATTGAATACCAAAGTCAGAATTGTCCATGCCACAGTATTTCCGATTTCTGTGTATGGTTGTGAAAGCTGGACAGTGAAGACAGGTGGCAAGAAAAGACTTTCCCCAGATGTAAGAGTACTGTATAGGGATTTCTTTAGAAATTCAATGTTCTCTGCCTAAGAAAGGATCAGTTAGCTTTGCACAGGACAGGAACAACCTGGAAGTCAAGGGAAGTTACTTTTCTGTTGCTAATGGAGTTGAAATGTCATTATCTGTCTTTTATTGTCCTTTGTTCCTGGCCCCACATCGCCAAGAGGCGGAGTGGCCTTTGCCTACATTGAGATCCCTTTAGAACAAGTGGTTCTCAACCTGTGGGTTCCCAGATGTTGTTGGACTACATGTTCCAGGAGCCCTCTGAGATCTCACCTTGACAGCCAGGTGGTCCTCCCAGTCATTAGTGAGGCTGTAGGATTGAACTCACAGCCTCACTAATGACTGGGAGGACCACCTGGCTGTCAAGGTGAGACCTCAGAGGGCTCCTGGGAACTGTAGTCCAACAACATCTGGGGACCCACAGGTTGAGAACCACTGCTTTGGAACAACAGAAACAACATTTGACACAAAATGTAGTTCTCTGACTCTACCATTGTCGTTTTGTATGATTCTTTACATCTTTTGCCTGATGAAGAAATCAGTGGAGCGTTGAAAGCTTGTATGATGTGTTTTGTGCATTTCAATTTGCCAATAAAGTTATCACTCTTTTGTGGATTTTGTTGTATTTCGGAATATGGCCAACACAGCTACCCTTGAATACATTTCCAGGAAGAAGAAAAAAAGACTCCTTTGAAATATGGTGATGGAGGAGAGTTCTGGGGATACAATGGACCACCAAAAAGACAACAAATGAGTCACAGAGCAAATCAGGCTTGAATTCTTACTAGAAGCCAAAATGACTGAGATTACCATACTTTGGATGTGAGAAAATGTGACTCACTGAAAAAGACAATAATGCTCAGTAAAGTGGAAGGCAGTATGAAACCATACTACATACTACAGGTGGAATGATTCAAGAAAAGGAGCCACGTTCCAGAGTTTGTAAGCATTGATGATGACAGGAGGTCTCTAATTCATAGAGTTGCACTACATCAAAGTCGACTTGACATCAAATAAGAACAACCCAGAAACCCTTTTTTTTTTTCCTTTTTGAAAAGTGCAAATCACACCTTCAAAAGCCTTAAAGCGACCTGGGCTGCCTCAAACAAGTTGTGGTATTTTTTGTCAAAGATTCATGAACATTTGCTAGGGTAGATACTAGAAATCACTTTGCTGATTGTTGATCTGATAGCTACTCTTGGAAATAATGCTGAATATGCTGTAGCTCAGTGGAGTAGAAGGTCCCATGTTCAATCCCTCACAACTCCAGGTAGGGACTAGGAAAGACTCCTGTCCAAACCCTTAGAGATACTGCCAGTCAGTGCAGGCAGTACTGAATTAGACAGAGCAATTTGACTCTGTGTAAGACAATTGTTTATATTATAATTATGGACTTTGATCTGATCCAGCATGGCAGCTCATGTCCTGATCAGTCTTGATCTTCAAGTTATACCAGGTTTTGATCCTACTCTCCCCAACTTCACCTGGTTGTTCTGATTAAGCTGAATGACAAGTCACTAAAAAGTGTCATCTTAACAACACAATGACTGAGACGATGGTATGTAAGACACAGAAAACTCCCATCCTGGCTTGTTTTGTTAAACGCCACCCCTAGGAGCTGATGCTTTCCAATTTGCTGCCTGTCTGCTTGACAAACCAGAATGCCCTCCCCAGGTTGAAACATCCTCAACTAGAAATTAATTCCATTAACTGTGTCATTTATAAAGAAAACAAAGTACAGAAAAGATGCCATCAGAAGCAGACAAATGGCTTCCTTCAAACCTTCTTACTTTGCATCCGTACTGCAGAGCTAACTTGTTGAGATTGTCATCTTTTCTGACTTCTCGTTCCAGTAGCACCATATCCCCAACTTTCTCACGGGAAGCATTCCGTTGCTGCAGCTCCTTCCTCCTTGCTCGTAATTCCATGACGTCGAGTTCTTCCTCTGACGACTCATCTGAATCAGACTGTCCACTTCTGAACAAATAAACCTGGCTGTTCAAGAATTTGCGGACAGTTGTAGGTGCTTGGAAGGACCTGATCAGCCCCTGGTTTAGCCTCATGTTTTACAGCAGTCCCTGCAAGACAAAACAAAGAGTTTGGAAGGTTTAAAACTTGGTTATGAAACGTGTAATATAATTCAGTGACGATCGGGATTTGGGACAACACAGAGAAACTTCCACTCAGCACCCTGGTATCAGAGGCTGGATTATTCGTTATGTTTATTAGACTACAGGACCTCAGGTTATGCCTATCCTGCTCTCTTATATTTTGCTGCATCTCAGCCTCTCTCAAGTTTGCATCCTTTTTCTTCATTCTTAATATCCATGTTAGCACAAAGCATTTCCCCCGTTAGCTGTTTCTTTCACTGGATACATTATATGACAGTGTAATGGTCTGAGTGTTCGACTAGGACTCTGAGAAACCAGGGTTTAAATTCCTGCTTGGCCAGGGAATCCCACCATATGACCTTGAGGTAAGGCACACACTCTCAGACTCAGAGGAAGGTAATGACAACCCCCCTCTGTACAAATCTTGTCAAGAAAACCCTGTGATAGGTTCACCTTAGAGTCACCATAAGTTGGAAATGACCCAAAGGCACACAACAACAGCAACAGATGCATTACAGGTTGACCCCCATTTCCACATATTCAGTATCCACAGTTTCACTTATCCACATCTGAAAAAATATGTTCTCTCTAGGCATTTTTAAGTCCTCCAGTACAATTCTATGATCAACTTCCAGTGTTCATCTCATTGAAAATAACAGGGTTCCCTAATATCCATGGCTTCAGGTATCCACAGGGGTCTTGGAAGGTATCCCCTGTGGATATCGAGGGGTCAACCTCTATATGCAAGATTATCACAAATAGATGTTTATCAATATCCTGCAACCTAAGTCTCTTCCTCAGCTTTATTAGCTTCTGAAAACAGTTTTGTAGTTAAGCCACTCCAAACATGTAAATTATGAAAATAATGATGTTTTGTTAACCAACCACAAGGAAGATTCTCATCAACATCAGCAAGCCTGCAGTATGCTAGGTATAGGAATAATACTTCCAGAAGACTGGTTCTTGTAGGCCAAAAAACATAGAATTATAGAGTTGGAAGTGATCATTAAGGGCCATCTAGTCCAATCCCTTGCCCTGCAAGAACACACAAGCAAAGAACTCCTGAAAGACAGCCATCCAGCCTCCAAAGAAGAAGACTCCATCACACTCCCAGGCAGTGCAGTCCATGGCCAAACAGCTTTTACTGTCAGGAAGTTCTTCCTAATGTTTAGGTGGAATCTCTTTTCCTGTAGTTTGAGTCCATCGCCCCGTGTCCTAGTCTCTGGAGCAGTAGAAAACAAGCTTGTTCCATCCTCAGTATGTTAGCCCTTCAAATATTTAGATATGGCTAACATGTCCCCTCTCAATCTTCTCTTCTCCAGGCTAAACATACCCAGCTCCCTAAGCTGCTCCTCACAGGGCATGGCTTCCATACCTTTAACCATTTTGGTTGCCCTCTTCTGGACACATTCCAGCTTGTCTGGAAGGCCATCCTTGCTCTTCCCTGTCCCATGCATTTTTAATTTCAGTGCATTAAGGACTTCTTAGTTGGAGAGTGTGCAAGCACTTGGTAACCTGGTTCGCTATTACAACACTCTGTCATAGCAGGAACAATCTCTCCAGTTTGAAATCTCAAGACAAAAGTGTGTATGCCACAGAACTCAACCAGTTTAAAGGTATTGGGACTCTTTCCCCCCTCTCACAAGGCCATTTTAGGAACGATGCTGATACTATTCTGTCAATTCTCCTCTCTGTTAAGACACTAATTCCTTAAAGGGAATCAATCAGACTTCAGATCCTTTTCACTTATCCTGTAGTAGAGCTGACTACAGAAAATCTGCAGTTTGTTCTCTTGATTACTGTTACCTCTGGCATCCATTTAAAATGTAGGCTATATCTCAGTACCTCCCTGTTTTTTTTTAATTTTTCAGCCTTCAGCAGCAAGACAAAAAGCTTTGCAAAAAAATCTTTATCCTGTCCCCCACTCTCTCACACACACACTTTTGTTCTCTCAACATTGATAGGAGGTACATTAGGCTTAGAGATTAATGGTCCATAGTCACCTGGTAAGCTCTTATGGCTGAGTCAGACTGAGAATATAACAAGAGCCTTACTGGATCAGACCACAGGCCTACTGTGGCATGAATATTAAAGCTCCCTCTAGTCCAATGGCAGCTGGTAATCCCATAGCAGTAGGAGCGGTGAAATCTGCTGTGGTTTGTTAGTCCAAACCTTAAAGTAACTATGCAAGGTGCTGACCGTTATCCCCAGAATAGGCTGAGCACCACAGATAATTCCTTTAAAGTTCTGACTAAAACCCAAAAGGGACTCACCATCCTTCTGACGTGGAAGCTAGCAGTTGCCACGTCTATAATCCATTGGATCTTCCCACTGTTAAGAAACAACCATCTACCCAGTGCACATTATTCCTCTACTGGTAGCTGCCAGAAGATATCACAGCAACAAGTCTTAGTTAAGACAGAGCAAGAATCACAGAATCATAGAGTTGGAAGAGACCACAAGGGCCATGCAGTCCAACCCCCTGCCATGCAGGAATACACAATCAAATCAGTCCCGACAGATGGCCATCGAGCCTCTCTTTAAAAACCTCCAAAGAAGGAGACTCCACCACACTCTGAGGCAGTGCATTCCACTGCCAAACAGCTCTTACTGTCAGGAAGTTCTTCCTAATGCTTAGGTGGAATCTCTTTTCCTGTAGTTTGAGCCCATTGCTCCATGGCCTAGTCTCTGGAGCAGCAGAAAACAAGCTTGCTCCATCCTCAGTATGACATAGAATCATAGAATTGCAGAGTTGGAAGAGACCACGAGGGCCATCCAGTCCAACCCCCCTGCCACGCAGGAAATCACAATCAAAGCATCCCCGACAGATGGCCATCCAGCCTCTGTTTAAAGACCTCCAAGGAAGGAGACCCCACCACGCTCCGAGGGAGTGCGTTCCACTGCCGAACAGCTCTTACTGTCAAAAAGTTCCTCCTAATGTTGAGGTGGAATCTCTGTTCCTGGAGCTTGCACCCATTGCTCCGTGTTCCAGTCTCTGGAGCAGCAGAAAACAAGCCTGCTCCATCCTCAGCGTGACATCCCTTCAAATACTTAAACAGGGCTATCATATCGCCTCTAAACTGTCTTTTTTCCAGGCTAAACATACCCAGCTCCCTAAGTCTCTCCTCATAAGGCATTGTTTCCAGACCTTTCACCATTTTAGTTGCCCTTCTCTGGACACGCTCCAATTTGTCAATATCCTTTCTGAATTGTGGTGCCCAGAACTGGACACAGTATTCTAAGTGAGGTCTGACCAAGGCAGAATAGAGTGGCACTATTACTTCCCTTGATCTAGACACTATACTTCTATTCTCAACCTTCTCTTCTCCAGACTAAACATACCCAGCTTGCTAAGCCACTCCTCGTAGGGCATGGCTTCCAGACTTTTTACCATTTTGGTCACCCTCCTCTGGACACATTTCAGCTTCTCAATATCCTTCTTGAATTGTGGTGCCCAGAACTGGACACAGTATTCCAGGTGAAGTCTGACCAAAGCAGAATTGAGTGGCACTATTACTTCCCTTGATCTAAACACTATACTCCTATTAATGCAGCCTAAAATCACATTGACTTTTTTAGCTGCTGCATCACACTGCTGACTCATGTTCAGCTTGTGGTCCACTAAGACTCCTAGATCCCTTTTGCATGTACTGCCATCAAGCCAGGTGTCACCCATCCTATATCTGTGCTTTTCATTTTTACTGCCCAAGTGTAGTATCCTACATTTCTCCCTGTTGAAATTCATTTTGTTAGTTTTGGCCCAGCTTTCTAATCTTTGAGGTCATTTTGGATTCCGATCCTGTCCTATGGGGTATTAGCTACCCCTCCTAAGTTGGTGTCATTTGCAAACTTGATAAGCATACCCTCTATTCCCTCATCCAAGTCATTGATAAAGATGTTGAATAGCACTGGGCCCAGGACAGAACCCTGTGGCACCCCACTGGTCACTTCTCTCCAGGATGAAGAGGAGCCTTTGGTGACCACCCTTTGTTCTAGGTGGTATGAACAACTGATTGTGACAGAGCATTACATTAGGGAGTGAGAGCGAATATGAAATGAGGTACCTACGTTCATACATTTAAGGTAATTGTGACTTGTCAACCATTTGCCAGTGGCTGGCCTGCAGTGGTGTATCATCTGGAAACACACACGGAAATTATGAACTGACAGTTGTACTCATGTTCCAGGAGATCAAAGGTTTCTTTTATAGGAGTGGTTCTCTTGTTTTCCAAGGTTACTGGGCTACTGAAAATCTAAATATCTTGCTTAAGAACCTGTTATGGGGTGGGTCAATTTGACCTCTGGGCCCATGGACATGCTACACTTGGGGTGGGCAAAGTGATTGTACTCTTGAGAAAGCAATATATAGTTCCCTGTGACTGGTGAGTGGCTGAGGGACTGAGAGAAGGGAGGGACCCTTGTGAGGCTGGGGGTGTAGATGCAGATTGAGTGGCAGGAGTGGATTGTGAGGTGGAGAGGGAGTTTGCATGTAGGCAGTGACTAGCTGAAGGAGTGAGAGGAGGAAGGGGGTTGGTTGAGAATCTTTATTACGGTCATAGACCAGCACAGGTAAAAAGGGGATACAGAATAAAGGTAAAAACACAGGATAAAAACAGGATAAAAGCAGTATTTAAAATATTAGCTCCAGTATAACAAGACTAGGTTGATACTATTCTACTGTTGAAGACATTATCTGTCGAATTTTAAGCGCAGGTGCACAGAATCTGGCAACATTATAAGTTGTTCCTGGGTTGGTGTCTGAAAGCAACACATTTATGTAGAATTGTCCAGTGTGCCCTTGATATTTATGCAACAGGGGTGAAATTAGGCTGAGATGTATGTCCCTGTAGTATGAGCACTGGAGTAATACATGCTCTGTTGTTTCTATTTGGCCTGAATTGCAGGGGCACAGTCTGTCTGAGAAGGGGATCTTCTTGTATCGGCCTTCAAGGACAGCTGAAGGGAGGGCACAACACCGTGCAAGAGTAAAGGCCCTTCGATGTTTAGGTATTTCAAGTGTTGCTAAGTATGCCAAAGGAGAGGCCAGATATCTATTGGAGTCACTAGCAATAAAGGTTGGAGTACTGGCTAGATCCAGTTGTTGCTCTATATCTGCTACCTGTTGTTTGATAGTAGCTTTCGCCCTATCATATCCCAGGCTAAGCAGAAGATCTGGAGAAAGGCCCAGCATTGAAATTTTAGTCATCACTGTCTGTTTCCAACTGGATTGGAAATCATCACTTAAGGTTAGTGGAGCAAGGCCAGTGGGAAAGAGGGATAGTCTGAGCCAGTAACTGAGTATGGTCACCCACACTCTGGCCTCCACTTTCATAAATCCTGACTCCAGTCTCAGAGCTGTGTTAGAGACACATTTTGGAGTTTGGAAAGCTGATCTTAAAAATTTGAATTGGACAAGTTCTAATGGAGCAGGGTTGGGGAAGGGTCCCAATTGGGATCCATAAAGCAGTTGAGCTACTGGTTTGGCTTCAAAGAGTTTGAGCGCTGCAGGTAAATAGTGGCCTCCTCTTGTCTTAAGAAATTTGAGAATGGCTGTTGTACTCCTCTGCGCATTGCAAGCAGCATACTCCCCATGCGCTTTCCTACTACCAGTGGCTTGAAAAATTACCCCCAGGTATTTGAAGCAAGATTCCTGCTCAATCTTGTGGCCATCTATATTCCAATTGTAGTTCTTAGGCCTTTTAGCGAATGCCATGATTTTAGTTTTTTGATAGTTGAGTTCTAGCTGTTCCACTCTGCAATATTGTGGTAGTGCTCTTAGGGCTCTTTTTAGTCCAATGGGAGTTCTTGAAAGTACTGCTGCATCATCCGCATAAAGCAGCGTTGAGATATGCCTTCCCTCTAATTTTGGGGGGTGGAAGTTAGTGTTGTTGAGGTGATCCACCAAATCATTGATGTAGAAGTTAAACAGGAGTGGAGCTAGAATGCAGCCTTGCTTGACACCCTTCTCAGTGACAATGTCATTGGTGAGATGTCCCTGGGGGTTACATCTTACTTTTAATGAGGTCCCTTCATGCAGCATATGTATTAGGTGGAGTAAACGTCGGTCGATGGAAGAAGCCTCCAGTTTTTTCCACAGTTTGGTTCGGGATAGAGTCAAAAGCTGCTTTAAAGTCTATGAAGGCAGCATAGAGTGAAACTGTGCTGCAGGTGGAGTATTTTTCAATAAGGTGGTGGAGTACAAGGCACTGATCTATGGTGGAGTGGCCTTCCCTAAAGCCAGCTTGTTCTTCTGCAAGTATGTTTTCTTGTTCCAACCAGGTTTGAAATTTCCACTGTAAGTGTCTTGCATAGAGTTTGCTGATTGTACTGAGGTGACTAATTGGTCTGTAGTTGACAGGATCATCCTTGCTTCCTTTTTTATATATGGGGACGATGATTGCAAGGCCCCAGTCCTTGGGTGCTTGACCATATTTGTCGATACAGGTGAAAAGTGAGGCCAGGATAGGGGCCCAAAATTCAAGGTTGTTTATAATGGCTTCTGCAGGTATTAGATCTTCCCCTGGAGCCTTCCCCATTCTCAGCTGGGCTACAAGGTTCTTGATCTCTGTCACTGTCACTGGTGGCCACCCTTGGATATTTTCTATATTTGACTAGTGTATCCACTTTCAATGTAATTGTCCTTATAATGTGCTTGAAAATGATCCTCCCATATCCCTGGAGGGATGTGACAATCCACTGTAGCTGGCCCATTTCTCTGGGAACTTGATGTAATATGCCAGAATAGAGCTGTGTTGTTGGATCTGACTGCCTGGATAAATTGTGTCCAGTCATTCTTCGTGGCTTCTTTTTTCTTGTTCATCAGCAGCTTTTTGTAGTCTCTTTTCTGCTGAAGCAGCATTGGTACAGCATCTGGGATGTTATTAGATAGGTAACTCTGATAAATATCACTGAGGGCTTTTTTAGCATTAACACATTCCTTGTCAAACCATGGTTTGGAGTGGTGCTGTTGTTGTTTCCACTGATGTGTGCTACTTTGACGGATTAGATATTGGTGTAGAGCTTGGGTAAGTGTATTGTAATTTTCCAAGATTTTGAGCTGGGTAAAAAGTGGCAGTCTAATAAATCAATTGTTCTGCTGTGCATGTTTAAAAGTTGGGAGAAATATCTCACAACAGACTTCTGTCCGTTCCAGAAATGGGCATTGTTATGTATTTTTATCAGAATCTGATTTTTCTGTAACACTCTGCAGTGATTAACTGCATCCTGTGACGTAGGACACATTTCCTCCAAATCTGCTACATTTTTAACCCCCTGTGTACCATATGGGTTTTGCCTTTGAAGATCTTGTTGGGAAAGCTTATTTGTAATGTCGTTTAATTTTTGCAAAATAAGAATCAATGTCTCTATGGATAGTTTGCAGAAATCATAGAAGAGCTGAGCGCTGTTATTATAGGGAATGCTGCCAAGCTCCGGGAGTTTGACTTTGTCATCAACTTTGTTATCAACTTGCTCTGTCCCATAATTTATATTTACACTTTGAGGAACTGAGGGGGCTGTTTTGTTTAGTTCAGGTGTCTGTGATGGCTTAGGGAGTATAGAAGGAGCTGTTCTTACAGATCTGTTACTCACGGGCTGTGTTGTCTCTGCCGCTGGGAAGAGTGAGTCAATCCTCATCTGTTTTTATGCTTTGAAGGATTCCTGATTGTCATTATTATTACAGGGGCTCGTCCGATTTATTTTCTTGCCTTTGGATGGCATTTTTGAGGTATATGTAGGTGGTAATGCCAGATGTTAGTGGGAGGACAATTCAGAAGTTGTTAGTCCGTCGCCATCTTGCCCCTCCTCCGGGGGTTGGTTGGGTATGTTTCCTGAGTGGCCAATCAGCACACTGGGAGTGGAAACATACCCAAGTGTTACATAGAGAGAGATACAGATAAAAGCATATAGGTAAAAATGCACTAATGTTATATTTAAAAAGTAGGGAGTCAGTATGGCGCAGTGGTTTGAGTACTGGGCTGAGAGACCAGTGTTCAAGTCCCCACTCAGTCATGGAAACCCACTGGGTGACCTTGGACAAGTCACACTATCTCAGCTTCAGAGAAAGGTAAAGGCAAACCCCTCTGAACAAATCTTGCCAAGAAAACTCTGTGATAGATTCACCTTAGGGTTGCCATAAGTCAGAATTGACTCAAAGGCACGCATCAACAGACTTTCTATAGAATCTGAAACTATTTAAAACATGGAATGTAAAAAGGTAAAAAATAAAATACACTGTTTTAACCAGTATTCCTCTTTAGTGTCTATCCTTAGCAATTCAGTGTGACTGTGAATGTATATAAATATCGTTTTAAAAGAGCTGAATATGAGAGCTACACATTCAGATTAAATTCTGTACTGGACTTTGACCTTTCGGGTGAAATTTACACTGTGGTTTGGATTCCTGCTCCTCTTTAAACTAACATTTAAACTGATTAAAAACTGTCCCTCTGGATCAGAGCAAAGTCTATTTGGCCCAGTATCCTATTCCTCAGAGTATATTTATGGAAAGCTGACAAGCAAAATGAAATCAGCCACCCTAATCAACAAGTGAAATTGTGTAATTTTGTGGAACTACATGTTTAAAATTAATTTCTCTGCCACTCCTACCATTGCCCTCACTTCCTTGCTCTAGGAAAATCATGTCCATATGTCTACAGAATCTTAGAGTTGGAAGGGACCACAAAGGCTATCTTGTCCGACCCTCTGCCATGCAGGAATACACAACTAAAGCACTCTTGAAAGATGCCCATCCAAATGTTGTTGATAGACCTCAAAAGATGGAGAGTCTGCTACCCTGAGGCAGTCAATTCCACTGTCAAACAGTTCTCACAGTAAAGAAGTTCTTCCTAAAGTTTAGGTGGAATCTCCTTTCTTGAAATCTCAATCCATTGGTTTATGTTCTAGTCTCTGCAGCAGCAGAAAACAAGCTTGCTTCATGACATCCCTTCACATACTTAAAGCCAGCTGTCATGTCAAGTTTCCGCCTTCTCTTCTCCAAGCTAAACATATCCAGTTCCCTAAGCAATTCCTCCTAAGTCTTGGAATCCAGACCTTTGATCATCTTGGTTACTTTTCTCTGGATACATTCTAGCTTTATCCTTCTTGCACTGTGGTACCCAGAACTGGACACAGTATTCCAGGTGAGGTCTGACCAAAGCAGAATAGAGTGGCACTAGCACTCCCCTCCATCCAGACACTATACTTTGCTAACATTCCCCTTCAGATGCTGGCAATCCTATTGTCTTGGCCCGTGACTACTAACCTGAGGTCTGGGGAACCCTAGGAGTCTGTACTGTCCTCACAGGGGGTCCACAATGGGTTGAAAGCTGCTCGGCCCACCTCCTCCCTGCAGTGGAGTGGCCACATGACAGGAGCCAAGGCAAAGGCTGGCTGGGCCTGCACATTGCCATTCAATCCGCTCCAGCGACAAACTTGCAGGAAGAAGCAGAAGAAAAGTCTTCTCTCCTCCACCAGTGCCTCTGAGGAAGGTTAATGGATGGTGTAATTGTATTATTGTTGTTGTCGTTGGGGTTTTAAATCACAGAATCATTGAGCTGGAAGAGACCACAAGGGCCATCTGGTCCAACTCCCTGCCATGCAGGAATACACAATCAAAGCATTCCTAACAGATGGCCATCTACCCCTTGTTTAAAAGCCCCCAAAGAAGGAGACT
Organism: Gambelia wislizenii; assembly: GCA_030847615.1. Lineage (NCBI taxonomy): Eukaryota > Metazoa > Chordata > Lepidosauria > Squamata > Crotaphytidae > Gambelia > Gambelia wislizenii. The sequence continues at coordinate 14,646,078 of JAUMIR010000009.1, read as the reverse complement.
CCACCACACTCCGAGGAAGTGCATTCCACTGTCCAACAGCTCTTACCATCAGGAAGTTCTTCCTAATGTTTAGTTGGAATCTCTTTTCCTGTAGTTTGAGTCCACTGCTCCGTGTCCTAGTTTCTGGAGCCACAGAAAACAAGTTTGCTCCATCCTCAGTATGAGAGCCTTCAAATATTTAAACATGGCTATCATGTCCCCTCTCAACCTTCTCTTCTCTAGGCTAAACATACCCAGCTGCCTAAGCCATTCCTCACATGGCATGTCTTCCAGACCTCACAGCATCCTGGTCGCCCTCCTGGAAGCCATCTTTAATTAAGTCTTGGGGGACCACAACAACAAAAGATATTTAAAGATGGTCTCTGGTAAAGAAAAGGTTCAGAGGCACTGGTCTTGGCCAAACTTCACATGCTCAGCCTTACTACCCAGGAAGTGTGTGGCAGTGAAACCAAGCAATACCCCAAGCTCCACCAGAGGGAGATCCAGATGTCCTGATAAATTCTTCAGGCGACTTAAAAGTAGACAGGTCAGGATTTCTGACTCCCACTTTCCAAAGGACTGTTACAATGGAAACAACAACTAACAAGAAAGAACCCTGTGGCAGGATAGGGGTGAATTCCAGATCACATGCATCTGGAGCTACAGTCTGGCAAAATGGGATGGACTATTTAACTTGCAAGGTGTCTCGCTTCAACGCCCCACTGATCACACTACACTGTTACAGCGCTATTATTCCCCTTTAACTGCTATGGCTGCCTTCTGTGGAATTCTGGGGTTTGTAGTTTAGGGAGGCCTAAGAGCTCTCTGGCTGAGATGTCTAAATGCCCCTCCCTAAACTGCAAATCCTAGGATGCCACAGGAGGCAGCCATAGCAGTTAAAGTGGAATAATAGCACTACAACAGTGTAGCGTGATCACAGAATCATAGAGCTGGAAGAGACCACAAGGGTCATTCAGTCTAACCCCCTGACATGCAGGAACACACAACTAAAGCACTCCTGACAGAAGGTCATCCAGCCTCTGCTTCAAAACCTCCAAAGAAGGAGACTCCACCACACTACGAGGCAGCATACAGTTGTCCCTCCATATCCACGGATTTGGTATCCATGGATTTAAGTACTGATGGCTTGAAAATATTCTTTAAAAAATAATCATCCAAAAAGCAAACCTTGATTTTGCCATCTTATATAAGGGACATCATTTTCTTATGCCATTACATATAATGGGACTTGAGTATTCACAGATTTTGGTATCCATGGGGTGGTGGTGGTGGTAATGGTCCTGGAACCAAACTCCAGCGAATATGAAGGGACAACTGTATTCCATGATCAACCATCAGTAAGGTCTCCTTAAAAGTTTAGGTGGAACCTCTTTTCCTGTAGTTTGAGTCCATTGCTCCATGTCCTAGTCTCTGGAGCAGCAGAAAACAAGCTTGCTCCATCCTCAGTAGGATAATGGCAGAAACAAAACTCCCCCACACCCACCCACCTAAAGGCCCTCCTAATCCCAGAGAGCAAAGATTGCAACACATGAACTCCAGTGTGTGTGTTTTCAGACAATGCACCTCCTCTCCAAAACATCCACTCACACCTAGGAAAGTATAGTTGGCCCTTCATATTCGCTGGGGTTTGGTTCCAGGACCTCCCCCCACCCCCGTGGATACCAAAATCCGTGAACATTCAAGTCCCATGATATGCAATGGCATAGCAAAATGGTGTCCCTTATATAAGATGGTAAAATCAAGGTTTGATTTTTGGATGATTATTTTTTTAAGAATATTTTCAAGCCGTGAATACTTAAATCCGTGGATACCAAATCCGTGGATACGGAGGGACAATTGGTACATAAAATGAAACAGCTCTAACTGGGCTCACAGAAAGGGGGGGGGGTCAGAAGCTTCCAGCATATGAAGCCCCTTACAGCTCAGTTACTTTCCCTCTCTATTGAGGACTCTAACCTAACCCCCCTCCCCAATGCAGCTGCTTGCCTCCCTTCCTCCTCTTCTGCCCCTTTGATTCTACCCACCTGCTTCCAACCGCCCCGGTCTCTTCTCTCTCTTTTGCAATCAGGCTCACCTGACCTTGCTCTTTGCTCTCCCCCTCTCGCGATTGGTCGCGATGTTCCAAAAGAGGCGGGCGAGAGCAACCTAGCAGCCAATCGCCTGCAAGAAGCCTGGATCGGGAAGAGGACAGCAGACCAGGCCTGGGAGTCAAGTTTGGTGAAGAGGTCAGCGCAGGAATGTGTTGGAGGGTGTGCTTTCTCTCTCTCTGTGTGTGTGTGTGTTTTAAAGGGAGAGGAGCATTATTATTATTATTATTATTATTATTATTTTGCAATTCTTTCTTACCCTACATAAAATGGAGGTGGAGTAAGAAAAAAAATTATTGCCAGCAATAGCAGGGCTAGAAGGTTGAAATTTCTGATTTACCCAGTTGTCCCTCCGTATCCACGGATTTGGTATCCACGGATTTAAGTACTGTATTCATGGCTTGAAAATATTCTTTAAAATATTCTATTAAAAATAATAATCCAAAAAGCAAACCTCGATTTTGCCATCCCGGCTTGAGAATATTCTTAAAAAAATAATAATCCAAAAAGCAACCCTTGATTTTGCCATCATATATAAGGGACACCATTTTGCAATGCCTTGCATATCATGGGACTTGAGTATTCACGGATTTTGGTATCCACGGGGGTGGTGGTCCTGGAACCAAACCCCAGTGAATATGAAGGGACAACTGTATTTACCCCTTTATACTGTAATTAGAAGTTACACATTACAATTATATATTTGGAAAAGATAAAAAATTAATAAAAAACAAAACAAAAATAACAATAATAAAATACCATTGTCCCTCCATATCCACGGATTCGGTATCCACGGATTTAAGTATTCATGGGTTGAAAATATTCTTAAAAAATAATAATCCAAAAAGCAAACCTTGATTTTGTCATCTTATATAAGGAACACCATTTTGCAATGCCATTGCATATAATGGGACTTGAGTATTCACGGATTTGGGTATCCACGGGGGTGGTGGTCCTGGAACCAAACCCCAGCAAATATGAAGGGGCAACTGTAGTCCCTTCATTAACAATGCTACCGTGCTAGAAAAGAATGCATTAACAAAGCAATAGCTCAAAGTTGTATGAAATAGATAAGGTAAAAAAATCCTGGTGAAAAGTCAAGGCATATAGGAAGCAATTGCATTTATTTCACTGCAAATCGAAAGGGTAAATGAAAGGTAAGAATGTAAAACAAGAATATGGAAGTAATTAAAAGAATTAGACATGCAAGCTACTAGGTATTTTGGTTTTAAAAAATTGGCATGTTGTTTAATAGTAATATGTCTTTCTATACAATGAAGATGGAGACATGTTTTTCTTTTTGAGTTGAAAAAAAGTTGCAATGAAGAATTAGAAGATTGTGAACGTGTAACAGTTTATTTTCAATGTGTAAAAATAAAGAGGGAAAAATAATGCTACAATGATGATTCGTTGTAAACTTCAGAACAACACACAGAGAACAGGCAGGGAAGACCATACCCTCAAACAGTGCTGATATGGTAGGGACAGTCCTGATTAATCCTCTTTTTTCCTGCTTTTTCAACTGTTTTTAAAAATCTCCCAGTTTTTCTCTCCTCCTGCTACTCCCCCCCTTTTTTCGGTTTATTTCAGTTGCTGCAAACTGAGGGCCCATCTGCACGAGAGGAAAAAATCCAAAGTACCTCATAGTATTGGCATCTCGCAGCAGCTGCGACATGTCTAAACAGCTTTTCTGGCATCAGAAGTCCCCATAAGCCTCGCATTCCTGATGGCGGCCGTGAGTGATTTACTCGCATTAGTTCTTCACTGCCGCCGTGTTTATCTTTAAGTCATCCCAAGGTGCGATGGTGTGATAGAGTGATTTTCCACTTTTATAAGACAGCAAAACAGAAAATATTCATCCTGTTTTATCACCTTAGTGAGCAATCGCTAAGGCAAAAATCCAACATGGTGGCAGCGGGTGCTTGCCCTGCTAGCAAGCCCCACCCCCACTCTCATCCAGCCAATGAGCTTTGTGCTTCCCCTTGAATTTTTTGTTGTTCGATAGTCCAAATGAGCAGGAATTTTTTGAAAAAGTACGGGAAAATCTGTGAAGGCTTTTACCCCATTGTTTTTGCTGTTTGGGCCCCCACTCCTTCTGAATAGTGTGGATTGGCGCTGGATCCTGTTTCGACAGGTAGGATTCCCAGCAAATTCCATGAGGGGTATTTTCACTGTCTAGGTGGGTCCTGAGTTCAAAGTGCAAAAGTAGTTTTCACTCAAGTCAGCAGTGGGAAGTGGGGCTTTATCAGTTATGGCAAATATTGCATCATAACAATGCCTAATGAATGCAAAAGGGCACACATATCAAATGACGTCATCCTTTCGCAATTTTGTCTTTTCAAAAAGCCATTCTATTTTATTGATGGGCCAAGCTGTCACTAGATCTCACGTGGTGCTTTGTTTCTGGTATTGTCAGCATTTGAAACCTCACGTCATTGTGCTCACATGAATACAGTGTCAATGGGCAGAATACTTCTGGGTGAGATTGCGAAAACCAGGTAGGAGATGCTCTTTTTATGAACCTCCCCAGTTCACTTTTGAGTTTTAAAGTGTGTTTCTGTACGTGTGTGCACATTTTTGGTCTTTCTTTTGGTGTGTTTTTTAAATTTACCGCACTCACATCTTCTTGCAAGAATCTGCAAGATCGCGAGCACAGAAGTGAAAGGAGTTCCGTTTGAGCTCTGTCAATACTGGGGCTGCCTTTTCACACTACCTTAAGGTAGGTCTGATAGGAAAGGGTTCTTTTGCTGGGGAAAAAACATAAAAATATGGTGGGAAAGAATCATAGAATCATAGAATTGCAGAGTTGGAAGAGACCACGAGGGCCATCCAGTCCAACCCCCCTGCCACGCAGGAAATCACGATCAAAGCATCCCCGACAGATGGCCATCCAGAAAGAAACTTTAATGAAGCGTGGCCTGTTAAAGTCCAAGTGAAGAAGATGGAACAAAATCTTGCACTATCCCTTAGATTAAGCTTTGGTGGTGGTGGTATAGGAACCTATTTCTATTCTATTCTGTTATTCAAAAAGAACTAATGACTCCATCATTAATTAGTATCCCAGGGCATTCAACCGATTTGTAGGTACCTTACCTCTTTGTAAATTGAGATAAACAGCAAAGCTTACAAAATTTTTGGAGGCTGCTATGAAAAGATCTAATATAGTGCCCTGCCTTTTGGGTGGGCATGCGGGTTGGTTTTTATACATTTTACTTCGGACTCTATCAGATGATCCCCTTACAGCGTTCTTTTGCTGGCATAAAATTTTTTCATTTTTATGCCAGGAACAGAATGCTCCCCACTCCTGCACTTACTTTGCTTTCCTGGCATAGACAGCCCCATTTTGAAATCCTGTGGAATATTGTGCAACTTCATCACACGGGAAATTCAAAAACAAAAACAGCACTAAAAAAGTGAAACAAAGCACAAAAACAAACTTTAAAACTTACAAGTAACTCAGGGAAAGTCATAAAAAGCGTGTCACTTACCTGGTTGTCGCAATCTCACCCAGAAGTGTTTGTGCCAGACCAGCCATTCACAGGGTAAGTATGGTTAAAAAAAAAGGAAAAAAAAAGATGTGAGCTTTCACACTCCGGCATTGCTGGCAAAAAAACATCACAGGGATCAATTGAGGCTTCAGCCATCAATAAAAAAGTACAGGTTTTTAAGGGGACATAACCGCGAAAGGGCAATGTCATGTGGTACACGCACTCTTTTGTGGTTACGTGGCATCATTATGACACCTTATTATGTGTGTCTGAAAAAGTCCTTGGTTGTGTTTTGTATGTGATATATCTTGTAATGGATGTAATTTTCTTCTTGATTTTTAATATGGCAATGCTATTTTTTAAAAAAATCTTATGATATTGTGTGGTATATGACTTGCAGAGTCTTCAGCTGATACAGGTAAAGAGACTTGAGTTACATGGAAATTGTGAGGATCAAGTTAACACTGAGCTGTTACTCATCATAGTCTTATTACTGCATTTGCCTTTGTTTCATATAGCTCTATAGCTACACACTTGTTCTTCTGAGCCAATGCTTAGGTTGCAGCTGTTCAAATTGGCATGCAACTCAAAAGTTTATCCAGTCCTTGTATTATGGGATATTACAACCCACAAATCTTTTTAGCAATTATTACTTTTGACGTGATCCTTAATTTGGGATTAATAAAAATCTGAGGTTAGTGAGATCACTGGGCTTCTTTTTCTTCATACTTGCCCCAGTGGGATTCCATCTTAACAAGAATAGTGGCAAAGTGTCCATACATTTCTAGTAACAAAACCAGAATATGCAAAGAAAAGCTTTTAAAGCTTTTAAAGAAGCTCTTGGCATTTTATTTTACTTTTTTTGAGGGGAAGAAAAGTATTTATCTGCATTTATTGTTTGCTAACATATTTTATTTTGCCCTTCCACCAAAAACCCAAAGTTTCATATGTGTCAGTTAGAGTATATGCAGCTCCTCATGTAGGGATTGTAGACGGTCAAAACTCATGGAGAATCCCTGTTTTCCTGGCAAGCCACACAGGAGATCTCCATGTTGGGATGGAGGGGGGCAAAAAATGCCATAAACTCCACCCTAAGATCTCTCCCCCCTCTCTCTCTGGCTTTTCTTTGCAAACGAGATTCAGGAAGGACTCATCCTGCGCTTTCTGCAAGCGCGCTGATGACTAAGAAGTCCAATCCAAGATAAACAAGTCCGGGTGCAGAAACCACAGCAGAAGGTCTCCTTGGGTGATGTTTCCGGGTTGTGATTCTTTCTGCGTTGTCGTTTCTCTTCAAGACTTGTTCGGCGTGAGTTCTCAAATAAGGCTGCAGCATTGTGGATAGTGTATCTCCATGCCTCCCGATGTGAGGCCAGGGCAGACCATTGTTGGTGATCAATTTGGCCGAGCCTGAGGTGTTGTTTCAGGGAGTCCTTGTATTGTTTTTTTGGAGCGCCCCTCTTTTAGCAGTGCTGCACATTCTGGGCAAAGGTGGAAGTTGAAAGCTGATTGGTATGTCATGCAAGCAGAGGTGGGCTTTCCTGTTGCAGAGCCTGGAAGTGCAGAGATGTGCAGAGAGGTTATCATTGGGGGGAATATTAGCTCCCCGTACTTGCGGGCGCCATCTTGATTAGCACATCAACGTACATCGCTTTGCAGAGAATCAGAAATTGTGGAGACAAAAGGGAACTGCTATGAAATGTAGGCAATGTGTGTCCTGGCACAAAATTTTTGCCTTTCTAGATGAGCCTGTGGGCAACAGTGGAAGGCTAGGGGGTCACATTAGCCACCAGAAGATCATGGAATGCCATCCTGTTGCTGTGCACTCTGCTATCTATCTATCTGCACCCCAAACCCATATGGAAGCGTAGGGAGCATTTTTGTCATGTTTTTGCCCCCCCAGCCCATTTTAGGAGCAGGAGAAGCCTTTTTTTAACAACAGGAAGTGAAAAGAAGTCACTTCCAGCTATAAGAAAGGACTTGCCCCAGCCTAAATTGGCCGGGGGACAGGACAAAAAGTGGCAAACTGACTCTCCATGCCCCCAAGAGGACACTGGAGAGCATTGAGGCAAAAAAAAGAAAAGAAAAGTATTTTTGATTGCTAGGGTCAAACTAAGTAAATCCAATCAAATTCAGTGTTTCTTCTGCACATGGGTTTAACAAAGTAGATTTATGCCAAGATTCTGTATCCCATTCTGCTGCCCTGATTACAGCATCAATGAGTGGTTCCCACCAGAACACTTCCAGATGAGAACTCAAAAACTAGGTACGGGATGCTCTTTTTATGAACCTCCCCATTTTGCTGGCAAGTTTTTAAGTGTGTTACAATGCTTCTGTGTTCATTTTGTTTGCTAATTTACGTGTTTTTAGACTTTTAAGTGCACTTACAGTTTCTTGCAAGAACTGCCGAAGTCTCACTCATGTGAAAATGCGGAAGTAAACAGCGCTAGTGGTCATGTTGCAATAATTCAGAGGCAGCTCTTTCTTGTGATTATGGCAACATGTGATGAGAAGTGTTATTATGCCAGGATACTTGCACTTTAAAATATAGTGTGTGTGGGGGAAACGTTTTTAAATGCTTGTCTGTTAATCTCCGCAGTAGAGACAGAGTCTGTGAGCAGGTAACATGTGTGTCTGCTGGTTCTCTTGTGCAAGGGCCCATTCACACTACAGAATTATAGTGCTATTATTCTACTTTTTTGCAATCTTTTTTACAATTTTTTTGCAAAAGGGCATTTTTGGTTATGTCCGTAGCAAAAGGAAGAACAAGGAAATGGTAGGGCAGCTGGGTGGAGAAGATGGCGAAAGGCTAACAGGGGACAAAGAAAAGGCAGAACTGTGAAGTTGAAGGCTTTCATGGCTGGCATCCATAGATTTTCCTATGTGAGGCCGTGTTCTGGAAGAGTTTCTTTCTGATGTTTCTCCTGCATCTGTGGTTGGCATCCTCGGAGAAATTCTCTGAAGATGCCAGCCACAGATGCAGGCGAAACGTCAGAAAGAAACTCTTCCAGAACACGGCCTCACAGCCCAGAAAAAAACCAAGGAAAATCTATAAAAGGCAGAACTACTTAACACCTTCTTTGCTTCAGTATTCTCCCAAAGGGGGAACAGTGCTCAACCCGGGGAAAGTGGAGAAGATGATGCAGTAAGGGAAATATAGCACAGAATTGGTAAAGAGGGAGTTCAGGAATACCTGGCCAGTATAATTGAGTTCAATTCTCCAGGGCCAGATGAACTTCATCCAAGGGTATTAAAAGAACTGGCGAAAGTAATCTCAGAACCCCTGTCAATAATCTTTGAGATATAGATGCACAGATATAGGATGGGTGACACTTGGCTAGATGGCAGTACATGTAAAAGGGATCTAGGAGTCTTAGTGGACCACAAGCTGAACATGAGTCAGCAGTGTGATGGAGCAGCTAAAAAGCCAATGCAATTCTAGGCTGCATTAATAGGAGTATAGTGTCTAGATCAAGGGAAGTAATGGTTGCACTCTATTCTGCTTTGGTCAGACCTCACCTGGAATGCTGTGTCCAGTTCTGGGCACCACAGTTCAGGAGGGATATTGAGAAGCTGGAACGTGTCCAGTAGAGGGCAACCAGGATGGTGGGAGGTCTGGAAGCCATGTCCTATGAGGAGCGGCTTAGGGAGCTGGGCATGTTTAGTATGGAGAAGAGAAGGTTGAGAGGTGATATGATAGCCATGTTTAAATATTTGGAGGGATGTCATACTGAGGATGGAGCAAGCTTGTTTTCTGCTGCTCCAGAGACTAGTACATGGAGCAATGAGTTCAAACTACAGGAAAAGAGAGTCCACCTGAACATTAGAGAGAACTTCCTGACAGTAAGAGCTGTTTGGAAGTGGCATACACTGCCTCATAGTGTGGTGTAGTCTCCTTCTTTGGAGGTTTTTAAACAGAGGCTGGATGGCCATCTGTCAGGAGTGCATATTCCTGCATGGCAGGGGGTTGGACTGGATGGCCCTTGTGGTCCCTTCCAACTCTATGATTCTATGATTCTACTTTAACTGCCATAGTTCTGTCCTATGGAAGCCTAGGATTGGCAGCCACTTAGCATTTTCAGCCAGAGTGCTCCAGTGCTTTATAAACTTAAAATCCCAGGATTCCACAGGATGCAGCCATGGCACTTAAAGAGGAATACTAATGCTATAATTTGTTAGTGTAAATGGGCCCCATGTGGGTAGCTTTATAAGGTCCCTTCTAACCCCTGTTTTTTGTGTGTTCTTTATCTAACATTGAACTGAGTGAAGCTGAGGGAATGTATGTGCAGGGAGAATATGTATTAAGAGGAATAGAGGCTGGTCAAAAATAAAGACCAAAGCAGTTCTGTTATCATGTTAAAACAATAAACCAATCTTTATGTTTATTATTCATATCCAGTCTCCTCATGAATTTATTTTCCCTTATTGATATTTAATTGGCACTCTAACCCTGTAAACACCCACACACAAATGCAAGTACTAGCCATCTAACTGTGGAACTGCAGTCTCAACAGATTATTAATTTGGTGGCAGCAGTGGGATATGAAAAACCCCTGCGTCACAAAAGTGGTGGCAGCTTAAGTGGGGGGGGGGCAGGCTGAACGGTGACGTAAATTCAGCTGGTGCACCTGATTGCCACATCATGTGCCTAGTTATGTAGTCAAGGCAGAAGGGTTTTGCAAAGTTATCATCATGAGTCTACACTTTGTTGCCATATTTCAATGTATGCATACGTGTAACTGAACAAATATCTTTAATTTTGAAAGAAAGATTCCCTCGAAATTACAAGGACTGGATCTTCTCTGGAAAAAAATCCTGAAAGAGCAATTCTAGCACTTACCCAGCAGATGATGCTATTACCATACACTATAAAGGGTTGTCTGTTGAGTTGTTTATGGATGTAAAAAAGAAAAGACCTGTTTTCTGCTGTATTTTGTTTGCTGATTTCAAAGTTATAATGGTGGCACAGCTACCACTGAGAACTGGTGTCAGTGCTGAGTGGCACATGTAGGCATTCTGTGAAATGGCACTCATAGGATTTGGATCTGAAAGGGCCTAGAACAACTTCTAGCATGGCTTATATAAGTCTTGTGAGATAGAGCTACTATATTTTGAAAAGCAAAAAAGAGGACATGTTTACTTAGAATCATAGAATCATAGAATTCCAGAGTTGGAAGAGACCACGAGGCCATCCAGTCCAACCCCATTCTGCCACGCAGGAAATCACGATCAAAGCATCCCCGACAGATTAAACCACTGATCGCTATGATGACTCTGACATTAATCATACCACTTTATATGCTATAATAGCTACTAGAAAGATTGCTAGCCTTCATTGTATTTAAATAACATCAATCTTAATTGACTATTTAGTAATATTTAATAATAGCAATAACCACCATTTCCAATACCTAACTAACCATAAAATGATGTGTGCTCAGATCTGATGCATGGCAGAGGGCTGGATTGGATGGCCCTCATGGTCGCTTCCAACTCTATGATTCTATCGGGTGTTTTGGACTTCAGTTCCTATCATCCTAACCCGACATGGCTGTTCAACACATCTGGAGGTCACCAAAGAATGTTATTTTAGAAATATGCAGATCAGAACTATGATAGTTAGCTAATAAAACAATTAACAGCAAATTAGGCTGATTATTACATCTAAAGCCATAAATGCGTTGGAATGAGGATTTGGGGGGGTGGGTTTTTTTGTATTTTATCAGCTATCCCATCTGTTTTCTGTTAAGTGTAATTTGTAGGTTAACCTTTAAAAATTAATATGCTATGTATTGTGCTTTGTATCTATATTGTTAAGCAGCTTGGGCATCATCGAGTGAAATATTTTAAAGAAAACACTAGCTAGGAAACTGAAGGCTATCTTTCAGTCTGAATTTCCAAAATGGAGTCAGCATGTCTCTTTGATGAAAAATGCATGGAAAACAGCCGCTCTGTCATACATAGGAAATACTAATACAGTACAGTAGGTTCATCTTAATGATGTGCAGAGTTGTGTAATGACATAAGCAATATGTGTTAGTATTTTGTACCAACAGTGTTAAGAGATTGCTTGGATTGAAATATGATGACATGGAAGATAGTCCCCCTTTTCATTCTCTGGGTGCCTGATACCCCTCTGGTGAACTGAGAGAATTAATTGCTCCAACATTTCTGACAGCAGAAACTCTGCTGGAACAATATTTTGGGTACCTGAGGGAAGGCAGGGAAAGAGTGGTTGAGTGATCTGAGCTGTTGTGAAACAATGTTGTATGTAACAGCCTATGCTAGCAACCTTCAAAGTAGAGTAATTCCTGCTGGTACAACTGAGGAAAAAGGAGATAAACAGATGTTCCATATATGTTGGCAAAGGAGAGACATGTGGGAAATAAATGACTATGCAGCCTAGAAAAACACATACACACTTTCTCCCACTCATTGCAAACTCTCTCACAACTTCAGAAATGGCTAGAGTTTCCTTAACAACCTGTACTTTTTCTTAGGTCATGCAGCAATTCTGCTGGGCAGAGTGATTTTGTCCTGCCAACAGCTTGCAACTATCCATCCCAGAATGAAAGAAATTTCTGGCATTGCTAGACAACATGCAGGTTGAGTTGCGCCAAGTAACAGCTTGTGTGCTTCTGTCCATGCTCACTGCCTGAATGATGGATGTCTTCTGAAGGATATCGTCTTCCAAGAAGATTTGTCTGGCAAGGATAGGTCTCAATATGAATGTATGATGTCTCTAGCTACTAAAGTTCTGATTCTACCTTAACTTGGGAAATAGGCCAAAGACCTTCTCACAGTGGCTGAGATCCTAGGTCAGCTACTTAGTTAAGTATGCTAAGTTAACCAAGTAGTGTCTCCTGGCCCTATACTCCTCCAGCCTTATTGGTCAGCAGCTACCATGAGCGACAGAAGCCTGTTCTCCTATCAGGGTGTAGTGTACTGACGTTTCCACCCACCTCCTCCAACAACCTCCAGTGTGACAATCAGAAGCAGGATCTCTGTTGCAAATTCCTCCTTTCCCTAGAGATCACTGGCAGGCATGGTGGTGGTGGAAACATCCCTATGTTGTGCCCCAGTCAATAGGAGAAGAGACCTCTCTTGCTTGTGGAGGCTATTGCTTGGTAAAGCAGGATTGGGGACCTTTTTGATGGTGGCAATAATGCCACAATCATGAATACATAGGCTTTGGGGTTGTCTAAACAGTGAGAATACTCCTCATAGAATTTGGGGAGCATACCTTTTGTCCCAAATGTCACATCAATCCATCGTATTCAGAAAGAGCAGGGGTGGGGGGACTCCAAATACTCCTCAGGAAAAGCCTTCTCATCTTTTCTTGTATTTAAAAAAACTCCAAAGGAAATGCGCATTCCCACTTGTTGGGACAACCGATTTGCTTTTTTGGGCATTCCTGATAAGAGCGGAAGTGGAAAGCTGATTAGTCAGACATCTGCAGGGGCAGAGCTTGCTGGCAAGGTAAGCACCCAGAACCACCATGTTGGATTTTTGCTGTAGCGATCATGTGCTGAGGAATTGAAACCGTCTTTTTTCTGTTTATTTAAGAGGAAGATTGCAGTTCCACACCTTGGCTTTACTTTTTTTTTTTAATACTGTGAGGCAGCAGCAACTGGTGACAAGAAAGACATGAGTAATTCACTCATGTCCAGCGTCTTGATTCACAGGCATGCCTGTTTGAACAATAAACACATATGGCTTTGGATGCCTGAGATCTTGAAAAAAACAACCCGTGGAGACAAATGAAAGCTTCTGAGAATTGGTGTTAGTGCACATCAATCAACATTTTATTGCCTCATATAGACAAGCCCTCCCTAAACTGAATTTTAAATATAGCCATTCCACCAGAAAGATGGCTACCTTGACTGCCTTACTCCAAGGCATTCCAAGGCTGCATGGACCCAACCTTCAACTTTGTGAGACACTAGCACCTTGATTTCACATCTTGGATGGACACATCCTTTGGGTGCTCTGTACTTTCCACAGGCCTTGTTCTGGTAAGCTTGCTAATCTTTTCCTATATGTGTGATGCACAGAGACCATGATGAGAAAAACCACTTGTAACTGTTGTTCTTCAAGAGGTCATATGTGCATTCATACAACCTGCCTTACCTCCCCTCAACTCCACACCAGTAGGCTGTTCCATTTCTGCCACTGTGCTGGCCAAGTGAATGAACTCACTGTCACAGGTAATTAAGAGAGAAATTGTAGGGTACCACCAAAACTAAGGGGTTGTCTAAATGGCAAAAGTACTCCTCATGGAATGTGAGGAGAATATGAGCTGTCCTAATGGCATCCCACATCATATTGTGATATTTGGAAGGGGGGCAGAAATGTCAAAAACTCCAAAGGAAAAGCTTTTGCAGCTTTCCCTGGAGTTTTTAAAAAACAGCGGGGTAGGGTGGGGGAAATGAGCATTTCTGCTCATTGGGACAAACAATTTGATTAAATTTGCTTTCCCGTATGAGCAGAAGCTGAAAGCTGATTGGCTGGATGAGTGCAGGGGTTGGGGCTTGCTAACAAGGCAAGTGCCCAGAACCACCATTTTGGTTTTTCACCGTAGCGAGTGAGTGCTAATGCGATAAAACAGGGTGGTTTTTATTGCTTTAAAGTGAAATATCACTCTATCACACCTTTGGAACAGTTTTTTTAAAAATACTGTTCAGCGGCTGCAAATTGGTAAGTAAAAATGTGAGTAATTCACTTGTGGCCACCATCTTGATTCACAGGCATACCTGTTTGCACAGCAAATGCTGATAGCTTCACATACCTGTGATCTGCCAACCCCCCCAACCATTAAGACAAATTGTAGCTGCTGCGAGCTGCCTTTACTGCAGAGCAACCCACTTCTTTTTGCCTTGTATAGACAAGCCCTAAGCTGTCTAGAAGGTTCTGACAAGCTCTTCTGTGCAGGAGCAGATTCCATATGTGTGAATGCACAGATGACCACTCAAAGAACAACAGTCACAAGTAAGCAGCCTTGTTCTTGCAATAAACCAAGCATAACAAAATAAAATTATGACTGTAAGTTAACAAGGGATAGCCTTCTGTGATGTGGCTGTAATTTCTAATAGACAATTCAGTAGTGATTTTAGTTGCTCCTATATTTACTGGAGTGTGGGATCACTAAACAGTGAAGGAGGGATGTTGGATGTTTCAGGTGCTGGCTCATATTCTGCTGTGAGTGTTGAGGTGATGATAAGGTAGATGGGAGGAAAGTACTGCACAGTTTGTACCATAAGCTAGTGGCTTGTAGCATTCTGATGTTTTCCTTAAAAGTTACTGAAGGCCAACCATTTTAGTTACATTCAAGAAATGGAGTAAAGTGCTACTGTAGAACCATAGAATTGTAGAATTGGAAGAGACCACAAGGGCCATCCAGTCCAACCCCCTGCCACACAGGAAATCACGATCAAAGCATCCCCATCCCTGACAGATGGCCATCCAGCCTCTGTTTAAAGACCTCCAAGGAAGGAGACCTCACCATGCTCCGAGGGACTGTGTTCCACTGCCGAACAGTCTTACTGTCAAAAAGTTCCTCCTAATGTTGAGGTGGAATGTCTGTTCCTGGAGCTTGCATCCATTGCTCTGTGTTCTAGTCTTTGGAGCAGCAGAAAACAAGCTTGCTCCATCCTCAGTGTGACACCCGTTCAAATACTTAAAGAGGGCTATCATATCGCCCCTTAACCATCTTTTTTCCAGGCTAAACATACCCAGCTCCCTAAGTCTTTCCTCATAAGGCATAGTTTCCAGACCTTTCACCATTTTGGGAGCCCTTCTCTGGACACGCTCCAATTTGTCAATATCCTTTTTGAATTGTGGTGCCCAGAACTGGACACAGTATTCTAGGTAAGGCCTGACCAAGGTAGAATAGAGTGGCACTATTACTTCCCTTGATCTAAACACTATACTTCTATTGATGCAGCCCAAAATCGCATTGGTCTTTTAAGCTGCCTCATCACACTGTTGACTCATGTTCAACTTGTGGTCTATTAGGACTCCTAGATCCCTTTTGCACGTAGTCTCGTTCAGCCAGGTCTCCCCCATCCTGTATTTACGCATTTCGTTTTTCCGCCGTAAGTGCAGTACCTTACATTTCTTTGTATTGAATTTCATTTTGTTAGCTTTGGCCCAAGTCTCCAGTCTATCCAGGTCATTTTGAATTTTGATCCTGTCCTCTGGGGTATTAGCTACTCCTCCTAATTTGGTGTCATCTGCAAATTTGATAAATATGCCCCTAATTCCATCATCCAAGTCATCGATAAAGATGTTGAATAGCACTGGGCCCAGGACAGAACCCTGTGGCACCCCACTGGTCACATCTTTCCAAGACAAAGAGGAGCCACTGCTGAGCACCCTTTGGGTTCAACCAGTCAACCAATTACAAATCCATTTAACCGTTAACTTGTCTAGCCCACATTTTACAAGCTTGTTTGCAATAATGTCATAGGGAACCTTGTCAAAGGACTTACTAAAATCAAGGTATGTGATATCCACAGCGTTCCCTTCATCTACCAAGCTGGTAATTTTATCAAAAAAAGATCAGATTAGTCTGACATGACTTGTTTCTCTGAAACCCATGTTGACTTTTTGTGATTATGGCATTGCCTTCCATAAATGTTCACCAACTCTCTGTTTAATGATCTGCTCTAGAATCTTCCCTGGTATTGATGTCAGACTAACCGGACGATAATTGTGGGAGGGGAAGGGACTGTGCACTCTAGGGGATGACTAGAGGTGGTCTTTGTCTCCCACAGGCACTTCCAAGAGATTGAATATTACCGTATATTCCGGCGTATAAGACGACTTTTGAGCACTCAAAAGTGCCCTCCAAAATTGACAGTCGTCCTATACGCCGGATACACTTTGCTTCGCCCACCTGCCTATCTCCTGCCTCTTCGCAAATGGAGCGAAGAGGCAGGAGATGGGGCAGGGGGGCGAAGCAAAGTGTTTTGAAGATCATTCGCCCCCCTCCTCTGCCTTATCCCCCTTTGGGGAGCAACGGAAGAAAGAGGAGGGGGGCGAACATTGCGGTTTGCCGCCGCCGCCGCTGGAGCGCTTCTGCAGCGGCCGAGGCAAACCCGCGATTCGCCCCCTCTCCCCACCTTCCTGGAAGGTGGGGAGAAGGGGCGAACGTGCCCCGTTTGGCCGCACAGTCTGCGGATCCCCCTCCTGCGCTCCCTCCTGGAAGGGAGCGCAGGAGGGGCAGGCGGAGGCTGCGCGGCCAAACCGCGATTCGCCCCTTCTCCCCACCTTCATAAATTGTATAAATTGTAACAGTAGCCATATGTAGCATGCCTGCACACTTGTGTGTGTGTTGGAGCTGTAACAGTAACTTATTACTTTTAAAAAGTAACTATCAGCTGTGAGCTAATGAGTAACCTCATTGGCGTCATTCATTATTTCACTGATCTTCTTTGCTAGTTTGCGTAGTGTCAGTCTATGGGATGCTTTTAATCTGCTAATATCCACTAATATTGATCCAGAACTGCAGCTTCCATGTTCAACCATTTAGAAGACAGTGAGGTCCTTCTTGTGGCAGGACCACTTCCACCCACTCAACCCTTTTTTCTTTTCTTGTTCTGTTATTGATAGTTTCATGTAGCAGCTGGCTTGTAGCACAGGGGATATTTGACATGCTGGCTGCAAAGGGAATATGTAGATTTGAATGCCACCTTAGTGCATTCCAGAAGCCGGGCTTTCATTTGCTTGATTTGAGCCCCATTGATTAATTTTGTGTGAGAAGTAAATTTTTGCCCACAAGCAAAACCACCATGGATCTGGCCAAGGATGATGATTAAGAGTTCTCAAGATTCTAGCTTTCTTTCTTTTTTTTAAAAAAAGTGCTGGAAATGTTCAGCTGGGGCCTGGGGGACTGAAACGAGGAGGTGTTCCACAATCTGGCTGGCCAGCCAGGAATTCCCTTCCAGAGAAACGTCTTATTGTAACAACAGTCAGGTTGGCTTGCTGGTAACCTCTTGAGAGACCTTTAAAGCTGTCGGCTTGCCTGAAGACTTGAAAGTGAGTGGAGGAAACAGGTGAACTCCAAGGACTGGAAAAGGATTGTTGTGTTCTAAAAACAGCTGATGGAAGGAAGGATTTTCCATTACTTGGGCACCATTTTTCAGAGCTTGGTTTTGCCTGTTCTTGGGGAGCTCAGTGGAGGACTAAAGAAACGGAGACAATAGCAAAAACAAAACAACAAAAGCAACACACACACAACTCCCCCCCCCAAGACTTCCCCACTTTTTTAGTTTGCTAGACCCATCCTTTGTACTAGACATTCCAGTCAGACCCTCTGCCAATGCAGCTCAAAATTACAGAAGAGAATTTATTGGCAAGAGTCTCGGACACCTCCAGCCAAGCCTATTACAGCATTAACTTTTGCCCTCCAGCTTAGTACGGCGCCTCTTGCCTTCCCAGGGAACTCCAGCAGGCTTTCTATTGTTTAAGGAGCTCAGCCATTGCAACCTCATCTGGCTCATGTGTGAAATAGACTCTTCCAAGCCTGAAGATGTGTTAATAGAGAGTGACCCTTGGATGAGGTCTGTTAGAGTTTGCCTCTGTTTTATAGCCTCACGGGGAGACTGCCTCAGTTACTACCTCAGCTACCTCCAAGAACAGGAAGCCTTGCGTTGGTGATGTACGGTTAGGATAAGGAGGGATGGCTCAAGCGGTCACCACAGAGCAAGAATAGCAGTGGAGCTTATAGCCTGATAATAGTTGCCTCCAAGGAGCTGATTCAGCACCAACACCCCCTTTATGGCTAGTCTCTATAGTCTTTTTTTTTTGGTGGTAAACTGAGTTTAATCCAAGGAAGTAAAATTTGCTTGCAACACTAGATTGGTAAAACTAGAATCACTCCTGCTGTCTCTTGGCATGGAGAGCAGCATTCATAACACTGCCACTCCTCCTTCTCTTCCTATCCCAGTTTTGACTTTTGCAACGTTTATGCCAATGTATCAGCATCATAACGTTTGAATTACTTCCTGCTGTTTCTGAGAAAGCACCAGAATATGTTGCTAATATCCCTGACTGGAGACTGTAGGGGAGCTGGTAAATATTCACTTAGCACAGCTTTCTCTTGGTTCTTGCCAAGAGTCCAAAGAGGCTTCATCTCACTATTTCTTCATCTAGGTGGGTCATGGTGGCTCCGATTGGCCAAGATTCTGCATGTGGGCCAAGCTCTATATGTGCAGCTCTGCATCCTCTCACTGCCCAACTTCCCCTGCTGTTGTCATTTACTGGCAAGGAAGAAACGGAAGGAGGAAGCTACTCAGACCATAGAGAATTAACTGGTCTCAGCTCAGTCCTTGGGGTGGAGGAAGAAAATGAAGGCCCTTTTGAAAATGGTATACACTGACTCCCCCCCCCCACACACACACCAGGAGCCCAAAGCAGCTAGATCTTCATGGGATGAATTGCTGCCTCCTTCTCCCTTCCTTCTGGTAAGAAGGAGCAGCCGTAAACCCTCCAGGGCTTGAATGTAGCCAGGCAGGTGACAGAGCGCAAAGGCCAGACGAGGCCTCTGTGGCCCATCCAAAGAGAAACTTGTACACACATAAGCCAAACAGTATATTTTTTTAACAGTAAATCTAAGTGGTATGACCTTCCACTTAAATATGCTTAAAACAAATTTCATCACCTCAGCTCAGTGAAAAGCACATGATCATTACCACGAAAATCTAACATGGCAATTCTGGCCACTTCGTTGCCAGCAAGTTCTGCCTCCCGCGTACATCCAAACAATCAGCTTTCCACTTCTGCTCTTATCTGGAAATGTGCTGTGATCCAAATTGTTTGTCCCAACAAGCAGAAATGTCCATTTCCCTTGCATTATTTAAAAAGATAAGGAAAAGCTGCAAAGGCTTTTCCCA
This sequence comes from Gambelia wislizenii, assembly GCA_030847615.1. Classification (NCBI taxonomy): domain Eukaryota; kingdom Metazoa; phylum Chordata; class Lepidosauria; order Squamata; family Crotaphytidae; genus Gambelia; species Gambelia wislizenii. The sequence goes on along the minus strand of JAUMIR010000009.1, from coordinate 14,626,611 downwards.
CACAGTATATGGCATTTTTGGGCCCCCTCCTTCTGAATACATCACCACAGGATCCCATTGGACAAGAAGTATTCTCCTCAGATTCTATGAGGAGTATTTTCACTGTTTAGACAAGCCCTTTGACTGAATATTAGAAGGAGCCTCTTGATATAGAGTGGTTCAGCAATGGAACCAATTGCTTAAGAGAGGTGGTGGTGCAGTCTTCTCTGGACATCTTCAAAAAAAAAAAGGCTGGACAGCTATCTGCTGGGAATGTTTTAGCTGGAGATCCTGCATTGAGCAGGGGGTTGGACTCAATGGCCCTTCCAACTCTATGATTCTATGGAGAGCCCTAGAGAGTCTTTGCAAGTTGCAGTAATGCATCAAGTAAGCCTTGCAAATCGTAGCAAGCTGCTACTCTGCTAGCTGAGCTGAGATTTACACCCAGCCCTTTCCCTAGAGATGATCTCACCAAAACAGGAAAATGTTTACCCTTGTTTCCTGCCTGGAGATGACCCACAAAAACTGGAGACTCAGGCCAGGCCCTGAGACCTGGCAACTCTAACCTGTAGTTATCACAGCACCTGGAGATGCAGATAAAGATCATTTAGGCCAAGTGTGGGAAGTATTAGGCTTTCCTTTGAAATGTTGTTGAACTGTAACTCCCAGCAGCCTAGACAGCATAGCCAATGGTCAGGAATGATTGGGAGCTGCAGGTCAACAATATCCAGAGGGCCGTACATTTCCCACTGTTAAGTTAGGTCAAATATGGAGGCAACACACCTTTCCTGCAAACAGAGGCAAACTAGAAGCCAGGATTCTAACCAAGGTTTTAAGTGGGTTTGCATGCCATAGTTATGAGGAACCTAGTTTGTTTTGGGGGCATAGGCAGGATGAAACCATGGGTAACCACCATAGTAGGAAAGGATTGTGGATGTGTGTAGGGGGGATTGCTCTCGAGAGACAAGAAGGGATAGGGCAAGGAAATGTATCCATGAAGCTGGTACCTAGTTTGCCAGGAACTAGCATGGTGTCTATGGGGTTTACTGCACTCCAAAGAAAAACGGCAAGGCAGCAGGAACAGTCCATCTTCCCTGCTGCCTTACCGCATCATGTCACCATTCTTCTGGCATTTTTTCCTTCAGGTCCCATGGGGAACTGAGCTAAAACTATTGTCTTTTTGCTAATGGGTTTTTCTATTTAGTGAAAATACATGGTTTTACCTTGGTCCCTCACAGGACCGGAGCAACAACAACAACAACCCTGATGACACCATGCAATAAGGCAGCAGAAAAGATGGTACAATCCTGCTGCCTTGGTGCTTTCTTCCAAGTGCAGTAAGCCCCTAAGTTTTACATGCCTTCAAGTCAACTCCAACTTACAGCAACCATATCATGAGCAAACTTTATTTGAAGGAGATTTGCCATTGCCTTTCTCGAAGGATAAGAAAGTGTGACTTGCCCAAGGTCACCTAGTTGATTTCCCTGACTGAGTGGGTGTTTGAACCCTGGTCTCTCAAATGTCCTTGTCCAATACTCAAATCGCTACACCATGCTCTCTGTGTCTGTAGTAAGTTTCTGGTAATCAATACTTCCAGTAAGGCAGGACTATCAATAGAGCTTTATTTGCATCCCCTCAAGTGTAGATCAACGTGCGCACTCCAAGCAGAGAAACAGTGGCTGGAGTCCTGTATGGCACAGCATAGCATAGTAGTTCCAGATTTCAAACTACACTACAACTCTGGACCTCCTGTTGAGCTGCTGCAGTCCTTCCACTGCCATTCTGTGGGTGGTGGAGAGTGGAGGGGATTGAAAAGGCATCCATATCTCCTCACAACCAGACATTACATGATTACATCAGGCCTCCAGAGGGCCTTAGTGGATGATGTAATTATTTTGAGTCTGGCTACAGGGACATAGCCAGATGCTTTGCAGATTCCCCCCCCCACATTAGCCACAGAATGGCTGTTCAATGGTAAGTGGGCTGTTCTAGAGGCAGGAGGAGAATACTAGGGCTTGTCTATACAAGCCCATAAAAAAACAAAGTCCCTCATAGTAATGACATTTTGCAGCAGGTGCAACCTGTCCTAATCTTTTTTTCTGCCCCCTTAAACTTCGCATGCCTGCTAGGGAACATGGTGGCCACAAGTGATTTACTCACGTTTGCACTTACCTGAATTTGCGCCTGCTGATTAAAAAAGAAACAAAACGATATCCAAGGTGCAATTGAGAGATTTTTCACTTCAACAGAAAACAAACAAGCAAAAACAAAACAAAACAAAAACAACCCCCCCCAACACCCCATTTTTTCACCTTAGTGCAAGAAAATCCAACATGGCAGCAGCTGCACTCATCCAGCCAATCAGATTTGCGCTTCCTCTCATTTGGGCGAGCAAATCAGATCAACTCACTTGTCCTAATGAGCAGAAATGTGCATCATCTCATTTCTTTTTTTTAAAAAAAAAGATGGGAAAAACTGCAAAGGCTTTTCTGGCGAAGTTTTTGCCAGTTTTGCCCCCCACTTCACAATATGACAAAATTGCGCGGAATGCCATTAAGACAAGTAGGATTCCTCTCGCATTCCGTGAGGAGTTTTTTCACCATTTGGACACCCCCTAGCCTCCACAAACACAAAAAAGACACATGCAGTTGTAAGGTGGACTTTCACCCGCATATGCCACTATGAGGGGGCCAGCCAGTGTGTGTGAATATCACCCTCAAGCATTTCAAGCTACATGTAATAGGTAAAGGCAACTCTTGTTAAAATCATTATGAAAAAAATACTTTTATTATTATTATTTTAAACATATTGAACATTCTTTAATTTCTAAAATGTAATTATCTCTTTTAATTTACAGTTGGTTCTGTTATGCTTGGATATATTTTTTGACATGTTTTAGCCAGCACCAGGAGAGAAAAAAACACACATAGAACTATTACCATGGCTACAGTTCATATGTAAATTAACTATAGAAAAAATATATACACTTTTCCACTCTGTACTGAAAAACAACATTGCATTGTTGTCTTGTATTAGAATAAAATATAGTTGTCCCTTCACATTCACGGGGGTTTGGTTCCAGGACCCCCCATGAATACCCAAATCCGTGAATACTCATGTCCCATTATATACAATGGCGTAGCAAAATGGTGTCCCTTATATAAGATGGCAAAATCAAGGTTTGCTTTTTGGATTACTATTTTTTAAAGAATATTTTCAAGCTGTGAATACTTAAAACTGTGAATGCCAAATTCGTGAATGTGGAGGGACAACAGTATCAATATTCAACTTACAAAGGGGATTTTCTTTTTTTTAAAAAAAAGCACAAAGGGAAAAAGAAAGCACCATTTGATTGCAAGAGTTTACACTCCCTATGTGACAAACTGTGCAATTATTAACCTACAGTACTTCTAAGAACAGTACATAGAATATTGTTTTACACAATGGAAATACCACAATTGTAATGCAAGTGCATTGCACTCAGAGTGAACAACCAAAGATATTGCTGTAGCTACTCTGAAACCACAGGTGCTTATTCCGCTGACTGCTATGTAATGGCCACTGTTAGGTCACGGTTGTCATCTACTTAGACTGACTTCTTTCAGAAGCTTATCAGGAGTTCCTCAGTGAGCAAAATAGTAGTGATGGAGAAGCATCCCTGAATGATAGCCTGCTCACTGATAAGAATCCCAAATATCTAGATTGCAGGAGGTGTTGGAAAGTTGGATATAAAGGCCAAGGCACCCTGGCAGACAAGTTGCTAGGGGAAAAAATGTTGCCTGAAAGCAGCTCTGAAAACTACGAGGTTTTAAAGATCATAGCACTGCATAGTTGCATTTATGATGAAGCATCTACACAACAACGAAAAAGAATTATGCAGATTACAGGTGGGAATCATGCCATTCTGTAGTGGTTTTTTTGAACTTCAATTTCCATCATTCATCAATACAGTGGGCCCCTGGTATTTACTGGGGGCTAGTTCCAGGATCCCTTGTGGATCCTAAAATTGGTGGATGCTCAAGTCCCATTATATACAATGGTGTCCCTTATATAAAATGGTAAAATCAAGGTTTGCTTTTTGTAATTTTTTGCGGGGGGGGGATATTTACAAGCCATGGATAGTTGAATCTGTGGATATGGAGGGCCGACTGTACTTGCTATGTTGGCTGGGAGCTACTAGGAGTTTACAATCCTATAATGTCTGGATGACCTTGTGATTTCACCTCTGATCTGTGGGAGTTATGGGGAGACTTATGGCATAGGACTTGTTTAGGAAAGGAAAGTGGGAAATATTCCAAAATTGTTTTGCCTCTCTGATCACTTTCAGCTGACCAAAGAGGTCTCTTAGCTTATTGTTACATCTGAGAAAATTCTTTCAAAATGCACATTAGTGTGATTTCTTACAAAAGCAACCAATTGGAATAGCAAATCCTTGTGCCATCTCAGAAGTAGTTTTGCAAAACCCTCACATTTACATTCAATGGAGTTTTTTAAATATAGCATAGACATCTGAAGAACTTTGGGTGAAAGCAAGAGCACATCTAGCCTAGCCTTCTTTTAGCTGGGAATTTCACAATAAATGCATGAAGAGGGCAGTCTTTCACTAGTCTGTGGACTTTATCAGACTAGCCAAATACAGCGTCAAGAGGATGCCCAATGATTGCAAAAGGGCATGCATACCAGGCAACATCACCCTTTCATGATCATGTAGTCAAAAAGCCATCCCATTTTATTGATAGCCCAATCTGTCAATAGATAGGCCATGGTGATTTGTTTCTGGCATTTGAAACCTCGCGCCATTGTACTAACGTGAATATGGCATCAATGGGCAAACACTTCCGGGTGAGATTGGGACAGTCAGGTAGGGGACACTCTTTTTATGACACTCTGCCCATTTACTTGTAAGTTGTACAGTGTGTTTTTGTGATTTGCTGTACTTTTTGTGTGTTTGTTTTTATTTTTGAATTTCCTTTGCTAGCATCTTCTCATGAGAATTGGTGAGATTTCAGCCACGGAAGTAAATGGAGCACCGTTTGTGCTCTGTTACTGCTGGGGAAGCCTCATTGATGCTATGGAAGGTAGGTCTAATGTGTGTGTGTGTGTTTCTTTTGCAGGCATAAAAAACAACACAATTTATGCTGGCAAAAGAACATTTATGTGGGGTGGTCTGATAAAGTCCTGTCTCTCAGCATATAGTATTCCACAGTGCACAGCCTCTGCATATGGAGGATCCATTTAGCGATAGCAGTTACATCCATATGCTGCATGAATTTGTCTAGCCAATCCTAAAAAGCCATCTAAGCTGGTGCTCATAACTCCATCTTGGTATTTGCAAGAGTAGAAGAACTGGTGTTTCAGGAAAACAAGACTGAAAACCTCAGTGGGTATATGGTTTCATAGTTCTTTGACTTTCAGCCTAAGCCATGATAATGTCAGCTGTCTGACTGCATCTGACTGCAGGGCCAAAGACTGAAGTGAGAGAAAGAAACAGAGACTTCCTTGATTCATGGACTCTTGATCTACTGCAAGAGTGTTTCTAGTCTGTCTCCAACCCTTCCTCTCCCAAATGAATCCCTTTTGTGCAAACATTGTGCAGAGGCTTGAAAAGAACATTAGCATAAAGTACAGGCCAAGGGTCACTGTATCAGGACATGTCCCGGAACAATGAGGATCTCTCAAAGCAGGAATGCACAGAAAGAGGCTGCTGGTGCTATGTTAATTTTACTTGAAGTCTGGATCTAGTGACTATCTTAATATGTTGGCCCGTTCTGTTCACTCTTGGTTTCTTAGGGCTTGTCTATACGAGGCAATAAAATGTGGACTGATGCGCACTAACACCAATTCACAACAGCTTTCATTTGTCTCCATCGTTTTTTTCAAGATCGCAGGCATGTGAAGCCATATGCGTTTGATGGTTGGCGTGAGCAAATTACGGTACTCGCATTTTTATTGTCAACAGTTGCCACTGCCGAACAGTATTTTTTAAAAAAAGCAAATTCAAGGTGTGGAAGTGGGATCTTCTGCTTAAATAAATGGGGGGGGGGAGTGGGGAAGGCTGTTTCATCACCTGAGTGCACGATCGCTACGGCAAAAATCCAACATGGCAGTTCTGGGCGCTTGCCTTACCAGCAGGCTCCACCCCCTGCACATGTCCAACCAATCAGCTTTCCACTTCTGCTCTTATTGGGAAAGAGCAGCAAAGCGAATTGGTGGTCCCAACGAGTGGGAATGCTACGAAGGCTTTTCCTTCAGGGTATTTGGAGTGTTTGCCCCACCCCCTTCTGAATAAGCTGAAATGATGCAGGATCCCATTGGGATGAAAGGTATTCTCCTCAAATTCTATGAGGAATATTTTTGCTGTATACCCAAGCCCCAAGATGCAGTTCAGAGAGTAGGCAGAACTCCAAAGAAAGTTAGACTTAAAAAACAAACCAAATTTACTATCCTTACTGCCAGGAGTTTATATCATAGTGTAGATAGGTGTTATTCATTTTAATCTTACCACAAACCTTTGAGGTAGATTTTGTTGAGAGATAGTGAGATCACCAAGTGAACACTTTGGCTGAGTTGGAATTTGAACCCAAGTTTCCCAGTAGAGTCAAGTACTTGCTATGCAATCCTAAACATGTTGGGATTAATCATTAGTCAATAAAGTACAGTATAGGAGTGTGTGATTCCCTTTAGCCACTGCACCAGAATGCTTGCCAGAGTCTTGTAATGAAATCGGTGGGATTTGGAAACATCATCAGGTATTCCCTGACGGGGGTCACAGAGTCTCTCTCTGGATTGTTTTTATTGCAATATGCTAGCAAGAAACAAAGGGTGCATCTACACTGTAGGAAAAAAGGCAGCTTGACACTACTTTAACTGCCATGGCTCTGTCTTACAGAATCCTGGGATTTGTAGTTTTGTGAGGCACCAGGACTCTTTGGCAAAGAAGGCTAAAGACCTTGTAAACTTACAAATCCCAGGATTCCATAGGATGGAGCTACAACACTTAAAGTAGTGTCAAACTGCATTATTTCTACAGTGTACATACACCCAAAATGGGTATTCTTAACTCTTGATTAACCCTCAGGAGCAGAGAATGTCTGGACATGGCTGCAAAATAATCTCTGCAGCCATGGCAGTATAGATATAAAGTCTATTAGGTTATGAGAGAACCAGAGAATACCATTTTGTTTCTGATAACCTGACTCCTTAGGAGCAAGAGGTTAGCACCAATGAGAATCAGAGAGTGAATAAAATAATCTTGCTGCGCTTAATATCCATTGCAGATATTTCTATTGCTTTGAGAGGGGCCAAGACTTTGCCCAGAATTTCTGAGCACCTTCATTCATTCATTCATTCATTTATTAGATTTATATCCCCCCTTTCTCCCAAGATGGGATCCAAGGTGGCTTACAATCATTAGAATTTCTTCACCTTGGAATATTATGATCTCAGCTCTCTACACTGGTAAAGCCCTTCACTTCATGCCATCTGTCCCACTGGAAGGTTTTTCAAAACTTCCAATATATATTACAGCTCAGTCCCAACACAATATTGTGTGAATGATCTTTTATAATGATCTCCATCCCTAAATGCACACCCATGCATCAGTCTGAGAATGTGTCTGCCTGATTTCTGGCTTGTGGGTATCTGAATATCTTGTGAACATGGTATTCCAGGGTGGTTGAGTTGTGGTAAACACAGAATGACTTCTTGGAGCAGAGGCTAATAATTGTTCTCATGTATGGGTCATCCTAGATAGCTGATGGGGAATGTTATCTGCTGATTCCTGCTTAATCACGTAATCCCTTAAGCATGAGGCAGCCATTTTTCCTGGAAGCTTTAACAGAGTGCATATAGATCAGCTGCCCATGGAAAATGGAAATGGCCCCTCTTGCTGGTAGAATCACATAAGGGCTTAAGCTCTGGAAGGCAAACTTTGAATAGTACTGAGGCTTCAGAGCAGCTCTCAGAAATGATATTTTGTTCCATTTATTCATCTTTCTGACTTCACATGAAAGAAGGAATTCCCACCACTAGGTCAGAAACGACAAATGATGCCCCAAGTGGTAGCAAGGGCTGACAGAGAAGAAACAGAAAGAGAGGAGAAACAGTAATAAGTTAATACTCTTCTCATTACTGGGTTCGCCTCCATTCCAAAATACTAGCACCAGGAAACTAAACCCAGATTATGCAAATAATCCAATTTGAAACAGGCTTATTTCCCATGGCTCCTTCCTATGGAATCCTGGGATTTGTAGCTTGGTGAGGGATCAGTACTTTTTGGCAAAGAAGGCTAAAGACCGTGTAAAACTACAAACCTCAGGATTCCATGGCAAATAATCCAGTTTCAAACAGGATTATTTGTGTAGTGTGGACTTGACCCAAATGTCACCCTGTTCCAGTTACTACCACCCCAATCATATATACATTAATTCCATTCCTGACATCTAGGATGGGCACAGAGGCCTTGGCCCATACCCAGCCTCCATCTGACTCCTCATTCATTTCAAAGCAAACATCAGCATAACTTTCTGTGCTCAGAGCTGCCCCTTGCATTGAAATTAATGTGCCACATATACAGGAATTTCATGGAGCTGCTCTGGCACACTGCTTACAGATTAGGCCTTCAAGTGTTTTTCTGCAGCCCATCAGGATTGCTATACTCGAACTGGCAGAAAATTTAACATGTGCATTTGGCCTGGTTTCTGATTAGTACTGCTCTGTAGGAAGAAGCTTTTCAAGTTCTGTTTGAGCTAACGGGATCATTAAAATTTGTTCCAAATTTATTAATTGCAACATTGGTGCAAAAAGTGATGCACTTTTTTTAAAAAAGAGAGAAGGCAAAACAGAGATGAAGAGGAATGCTAGTTGTTAATTAGACTTTTCTTCTTTTTCTTCCTTAAAAATTATACTGAGTTTAATGCTGGCAACAGCTGCAGTGGGCTTTCTACTGAGATTTTCAGAACTATCCATCCACCGCTATTTGGCTTTCACAGGCTTTTCTAGCAAAGCCTCTTTTTCAAATTAAGCATTTCATTAATGGCTCTCCCTTTCAAGCCACCCGTCTTCCACCCGCATTTTCGGGCTGGGAACAGGACCTAGAAGCCAAGGCTGAAGCATTAAGTAATGTCTCTGTCTATACTGAGTTATTTACCAGAGGCTTATCCTGTTGAGGTACATGTAACTTTAGTCAATTTAGTCACTTTTCAAATCTTTCCTTTAAAAAAAATGGTAGCAAGCCATCCAGTGGCTGGAAATAATCTATATATTATTGAAAAAAAATGTAGCTGTTTCAAAGCAACATAAAATGATATGTAATTGGCTTCGAGATGAATTCTTCTTTTTCTGTAGTGGATTGCTTTGATTCATCCAGTCTGCAAAAGGAATTTCAAGTCTTATTAGGTCAGCGTTGGAATCCACCAAGTTCAGCAACTCACTGAAGATCGGCTAAACAGACCCTCCTTGCATCTGCCATGCACATATAATCTGTTTTGCTGTATCAGGCCAAGGTCTATCGGGTCAAGTATTCTGTTTTTAATAGTGGCCAGCCAAGTGCCACTTGTGTCTGGTGGTACTGGCCTTCTCCCATTGTTGGTGGTCAGAAGCATCTCCCATTCAGAAGTATGCTGCCTCTGACCTTAACAGTTCTATTTTGCTCTCGCGGCCTTTGATAGACCCTATCCTCCATGAACGTGTCTAATCTAATCTATGTGGCACTTGCCACATCTTGTGGCAGTGAATTCCATAAGTTAATGATATACTGTAGGAAGAGGTACATATGACCTTGAAGACCCTAGGGAGCAAAGGTAGGTTTCATTAACTCTTCTGTTGCATCTTGTTGGCGTAGAAGTCTCTGCAGGTCTGACAACAGCGCTGGTACCACCTCATGTCCTGGCAGAGGTTTTTCTCTCGAATTACCCGACAGTAAACAGTCCACTGATCTCCTGTGCATTTATATGTCAGAGCAGCTTTGCATGCATGTTTTTGTTTTTAAAAGGAAGACAGAATATTGGGAGAAGGAGAGAGAGAAAAAAAAGAAGTTAGAAGTTTTTCTTGGGAAGGAGATGGCATTGCCGTCATTATAGTGAAAGCTAAGCATAATACAGAACACTTCAGATTTATGAACAGATAAAGTTGTTCACACAGAACTAGACCAGTAGTCTCCCCTATTTTTACCCATGGCAACTGGTGATGAGTCTCCAAGGTCTTGCCCCATCTCTGCAGCCAAGATCATTTTAACTGGAAATACGTGGGACCAAAGTGGGTTTTTTTGGGGGGCATACATAGCATGTACTTAAGTACTGTGGGATGGGCTGTCCCCAATCATTCAAGCCCCTTCACATGCACATATGATCCTTAGAAGGAACAGTGAGGCTGGTCAGAATGAATATGGCCTTGGAAAGTGTGTACATGTCTAGTGTGTGAAAATGTTTGTATTCAGGGGTAGCTGTGTTGGCCATGCAGAAAAATACAAGAAAATTCAAAATCCACAAAATAGTGATACCTTTATTAGTCCAACTAAACAACACAAAATACATCATGCAAGCTTTTGAAGCTTAATTGGCTTCTTCATCAGGCAAAGATGTTAAAAATCATACAGGAGAAGAAAAGTGGATGATATTAGAGTCACAGGTCTACATTTTGTCTCAGATGTTATTCCTATTGTCTGTTAAGATGGTCTGGAGGGATCTCAATGCAGGCAGAAGCTCTTTATCCTCAATCCCCACAGGGCCAAGAAGGGGAGTGACCTCTGGCTACACTGATATCCCTCTACACCATCTTAACTGACAACAGAAATATATAGACGAGCCCATAAATATAAATATATACGAACCCATAAAAAACAGAATCCCTTGCAGTAATGACATTTTGCAGCAGCTGTGACCTGTCCTAATATTTTTTTGCTCCCATAAGCTTGGCATGCCTGTTAGTAACATGGTGGCCATGAGTGATTTACTCGTGTCTGCACTTACCTCAGTTTGCTGCTGCCAACCTTTTTTTTAAAAAAACCCTGATGTCAAATATGAGATTGAGTGATTTTTCACTTGAACACAAAAGCAAACCCCCCAACACCCCATTTTCTTGCCTTAGTGCTTGCCTGCTAAGGTGAAAATCCAACATGGTGGCAGCAGGCGCTTGTCTTTTTTATTTTATTTTTATTTATTTAGTTATTTATACCCCGCTCTTCAGCCACAAGGCTATCAGAGCGGCTTACAAATTGTTTTTTAAGCAATAGCTATTTACACATCTATACTGCATTAAACAGTTTCCAATGTGTGTTAGCTAATTGCCCCCCACAAGCTGGGTACTCATTTTACCGACCTACGAAAGGATGGAAGGCTGAGTGAGCCTTGGAGCCCGCTGGAATCGAACTTGCAACGTTCATTTTTTCAAAAAGATGGGGAAAACCGCAAAGGCTTTTCTGTTGAGGTTTTTAGCCTTTTTTGCCCCTGCTCCTTCACAATATGGTGAAATTACACAGAATGCCATTAGGACAGGTAGCATTCTCCTCACATTCCATGAGGGCTTCCCCCCCATTTGGACAACCCCAAAATGTAGGCCTGTGACTCTAACATGGCCACTTTTCTTCTCCTGTAAGATTTTTTAACATCTTTACCTGATGAAGAAGCGAGTGAAGCTTCAAAAGCTTGCATGATATGTATTTTGTTGGCCCAATAAGTTATCACTGTTTTGTGGATTTTGTGGTATTTTACACTAAGGTGGTTACTTATGTTTGTGTAAAACTTCTATTAAATTCAAGGGCTACAGTGAAATCAGAAGCAGACAATTTCCCGTTCATGCAGGCCCAGTGTCCCCAGAGTGTTCTTATGGTCTGCATCAGGTCAATGAAGAAGAATACAGTATCATGGACCTGAGAGCAGATGTAACTGCTTACTCTCTATCAGTCTTTTTTCATCCTCCTTCCTCTCATGCCAGATGCGGGGTGAAAACAGAAACCTACTTGGTACCACAGAGGGTTGAGGAGGGGAGGCAGACAGTTCAAGGGAGCAGCGAAGTAGGAGTATGGGCACTATTTCTTCGCAGAGTGTTTAAATATATTGATAAAACTTCTCTGCTAAAACTCTGGACCCTCTGTATGATATTTTCTTAAATATCTGGAAAGATTTGCTTGCTTTCTTGGATTGATTAAAACCAGAATAATAACTTCAATAGCCTTCATAGTTAGTGGAATTTTAAAAATATTCATGGAAAACTCTGTATATCCAGAAATTTCCTATGGAGTGGGACATTTTTAAAGTGCTTTTGGGCATCTTCTGTTCCTCTCTTTCTCTCTCACTCTGTTCACGTGTACATGAGGCTCATTCCCAGAGAAGAGGAGTCACATGGTTGAGGTCCAAATGAGACAGAAGTTTACCTCGGAGCTGAAAGCAACTTAGGAGTGGGCTAAAGAGAACTGCATTAGAACTGCAGTGGGTGAGAAGAAAGAGTTAGAACCTCCCCAATTCTGATCTCCCTTCCTTGTGGCTATTTAAAAGTGTGTTGGTGGGAACTACATTTAGACATGTTAAATGCTTTCATGCACTGAACAATTGGCCCAAACTAGATGTGAAGATCCTTGGATTGCCTGCTGTTTTTGGTCACTTGAAAGCAAGACTGGGAGCAGGGCTGGTTTAAAGGAATTTTTGGGGCCCCTACAATGCTTTATTTTGGGTGGCCCATATGTTTATCTCAGATCAAGGTAGCCTAACCTAGTCACAGTAAAGGATATTCAGATTACTACTACTAATGTTTTTGCAGGAGGAGAGTGACGATGAGACCCCCCACAATGACAGGTCCCCCTGTGGCTGCAGGTGTTGCAGGGCCCTTAAACCAGCCCTGACTGGGAGCAGTAGAGGAACCCCCGTTTTGATCAGAACAGTGGAGCACTAGGGGTTGTTTAATGGTGTCCCCCTGCACTGTTCCCAACAGAGGCTGGCATCTTGTTAGGGACACACACACACACACACACACACACGTTTCCCTTACGCCTCTGTATGTCCCTTTTGGGGCACTGTGGAGGCTGGCATTCCTTTCCTTCCTCTGCAGTGCCAAGCCCCCCCACCAGACTTATTATAGAGACTGTAAGGTACTGCACCTAGGGCAGAAAAACGAAATGCAAAGATATAGGATGGGGGAGACCAGGCTGAACGAGACTATGTGCGAAAGGGACCTAGGAGTCCTAGTAGACCACAAGTTGAACATGAGTCAACAGTGTGATGCGGCAGCAAAAAAGGCCAATGTGATTTTGGGCTGCATCAATAGAAGTATAGTGTCTAGATCAAGGGAAGTAATAGTGCCACTCTATTCTGCCTTGGTCAGGCCTCACCTAGAATACTGTGTCCAGTTCTGGGCACCACAATTCAAAAAGGATATTGACAAATTGGAGCGTGTCCAGAGGAGGGTGACTAAAATGGTGAAAGGTCTGGAAACCATGCCCTATGGGGAAAGAAAAGACTTAGGGAGCTGGGTATGTTTAGCCCAGAAAAAAGATGATTAAGGGGCGATATGATAGCCCTGTTTAAGTATTTGAAGGGGTGTCACATTGAGGGTGGAGCAAGCTTGTTTTCTGCTGCTCCAGAGACTAGAACATGGAACAATGGATGCAAGCTCCAGGAACAGAGATTCCACGTCAACATTAGGAGGAACATTCTAACAGTAAGAGCTATTGACAGTGGATCACACTCCCTCGGAGCGTGGTGGGGTCTCCTTCCTTGGAGGTCTTTAAAGAGAGGCTGGATGGCCATTCTATGATTCTATGCTTTATGGTGAGCAGGCTGGACCAAAGAAGGTCTGCCTATGTCTCAGCCAGACACAAAATGATTACATCAGTGATGGAACATCTGGAGGACCCTCGTGGATCTCAGCATTTTTACCATCTCAGCATCACTTGGCCTCTGGCTAGGTTGTAGCCAGAAGCTTTCTAATCCTGCCCACTTCCCATGAGGCACAGAATGGCCTTTCAGGAGGGCTTCAGCGGCTGGATCCTAAGTCCAGGGGGTTGGTATATAGTGCAGCCTAGCATAGCTCCACATGTGGAACTATTACACTACACTGAGGGCTTGTCTATACAAGGCAATAAAAGTACAGGTAATACCAATTTGCAGCAGCTTTCATTTGTCTCCACCATTTTTTTTCAAGATTACAGGCAAGCGAAGCCATATGTATTTGTTGCTCAAACAGGCATGCCTGTGAATCAAGATGGTGGGTGTGAGTGAATTACTCGCATTTTTATTGTCACCAGTTGCTGCTGCCGAACAGTATTTTTTAAAAAAGCATATCTAAGGTATGGAAGTACAATCTTCCGGTTAAATTAAAAAAAAAAGAGAGAGAGAGAGAGAGAGAGAGAGAGAAGGCTGTTTTGTCCCCTCAGTGCATGATCGCTATGGCAAAAATCCAACATCACAGTTCCAGGCACTTGCCTTGCCAGGAAGCTCCACTCCCTGCGCATGTCTGAGCAATCAGCTTTCCACTTCCACTCTTATCGGGAATGCACAGCAAAGCAAATCGGTTGTCCCAACAAGCGGGAATGCATGTTTCCTTCAGTTTTTTTTTAAATACTGGAAAAGTATTTGGAATCCCCCCTCCTTCTAAATATATTAAAATGATGTGGGATCCCATTGAGACAAAAGGTATTCTCCTCAAATTCTGTGAGGAGTATTTTTGTCACACAGACAAGCCATGAACCATGAAGGATTGCAGCCTGAAACTGTTCCAGCCCCTGAACTACAGTTATCACTGTTGTGGGAACTGCACAGACTGGGTCACATGTTTTGACCCCTTTGTGAACAACACACCAAAGCCACCCAAGTATGAACATTGGCTACTAGGAATGTAAAGAACATTTGCAATTTTTCTTGATATGTGAAGACTTCCTGTCCAAAAAAACTATCAGCTGCTATGAGCCATTTTTACCCTTCTACAATAGAAAAAAGAGTGGCACTTCTTTTGTTTAATTTTGTGCAAAAAATGTATTTTGTCTAAAAAACCCCAACCTTTATGAAATTTTCAGAAAAGTCCCCAAATATGAGAAGTAATAAAAAATGTGCAAAAATCATTGTAGTCCTACCTAGTAGAGATAAAACTTGATTTTTAAAAAAATTCTTACATGTGAGAATGAAATGAGCAATGATTTTTAACATTCCTACAGATTTTGGTGTGTTTCTCAGGAGTGACCAATGGGAAGCCCTCAGAGTTCATACTTACCAAGCCTTGGAGAGGTAATGGTGTTGACATTTATCTTTTCATTGCAGGCCTCCTGGTGACACTGTCGGTAGGCTGCAGGCTTGGAAAGAACAGGACACTCATTGCCATGGCGCCCTGTGACCTTGTGCATGCACTGTACCACGCGGGACTGGAGGCCTTTACCACAAGTTGAAGAGCACTGGAGAAAAGCAGATAATTTAGCAGAACCTGAGACTACAGGGATGGTGGTGCAGAGAGACGAAAATGCATTACAAATAAATCATGACAAGAAGGACAGAACTCTTACAGCCATTTTATTACAAGTTCTTTCATGTATAGTTTCCCTTCATGTGATAGGTGACATGGCAAAGGGCTTCAAAAAAGAAAGGAAGGAAGAGAAGTATGGACAAAATCCTACATCACCTACTTCATTATGAATGCATAGTGAAGGCCTTTATCAGACCGGGCAAAGATGGCATCTTAACAACATCTAATTAATGCAAAAGGGTGCACATATCAAATGATGTCATCCTTTCGCGATAATATCTTGTCAATAAGGTGCACGTTTTTACTGATGGGCCAAGTCATCAATAGATTGGCTGTGGTGCATTTGCTGGCATTGCTGGCATTTGAAACCTTGCACCATTGTGCTCAGTGAATACAGCGTCAATTGTCAGAACACTTCCAGGTGAGATTGGGACAGCCAGGTAGGGGATGCTCTTTTTTTTTTTTACCTCCCCAATTTACTTGTAATTTAAAAAATGTGTTTCCGTGCTTGTGTGTACATTTTGTGGGTTTTTTCCCCTTTATTTGTTTAATTTGCCACACTCATGTCTTCTCGTGAGAATCTGCAAGATCTGGAAGCAGGAAGTGAATGGAACTCCTTTCCTGCTCTGTTAGTGCTGGGGTTGCCTCTGAACATGAGTGAGGTAAGTTCTGGTGGGTGGGTGGTTCTTTTGCCAGCATAAAAAAGCCACAAAATATGCTAGCAAAAGAACATTAATGGAGGGTGGTTTGATAAAAGTCCTAAGTATCATCTTCTGGCCCAACCCCCCCAAACCTACCTTAATAGCCAGCAGCCACTGCAAGGATGGAGATCTGTTCTACAGGTGATCAGGGTGCACCACAATGATGTCTCCAGCACCCTCCTGCTGGTGATCTGTGGTACGATGAGGCAGGAGTCCTGCTTCTTCAATCCTGCTCATTGGCAAGAGGGGGCTGGAAATGTCATCCTACTGCAACCTGCTCGCCAGCAAACCAGGCCCCCACCACTCAGAACAGCTCCCTAGGTTTTAAGGTGGGATTGGGGGGGCATTTGTGATCATGGCAATAGTGAATACAATATCCCCCAAAATGGATCAAGAAAGTAGTCTAACTGTAGTCTAGAATCTACTATTTATAAAGTATACCTAAATATATGACTGTATAATCATCAGAACATGACAGAATGACCAAGCCATGAAAACATAAACAAAAGTACACATGACAAGATCTAATGGTGTGATTATAAACATAAGATGATAAATTCCATAATCATTGCCAGTTATCATAAGTTATAATCATGCGTAGATACCAGACAACAATGTGCAACAAACTCAGAGGAATTAGATATCAATGGATGTCTGTTCCTGGGATTTTAGCCAAGACCTGGTTGGTCTCTGTCAACATGTTGACGTCAAGTAAAATGTTAGGAAATGCCTTCTTTTTCAGTCCTATTGGATGAGTTTATTTGTAACTGGCTCCTAAGAAGTTCAGTATTCCTCACAAGTAACATTAATACTGGGGTACTTCTAATCTTCTGGAAATGAAACAATGGACTTGTCTATATCCGGGGGTGGAAATTGGCACTGACGCCAATTTGAAGCAGCTTTGATTTGTTTTAATGGTTTTTTGATAGGATCACAGGCATGCAAAGCCATATGTGTTTGTTGTTCAAATGAGTGTGCCTGTAAATCAAGATGGCAGGCGCAAGTGAATTACTAGCATTTTTATTGTTGACAGTTGCCACTGCCAAACAATTTTTTTTTTAAAAAAAGCATATCTAAGGTGTAAAAGTTCTGCCTAATTTTTTTAAAAAAGGCTGTTTCATCACCTCACCATATGTTCGCTAAGGGAAAAATCCAACATGGCAGTTCCGGGCGCTTGCCTTGTTAGCAAGCTCCACCCCTGCACATGTCTTGCCAATCAGCTTTCCACTTCTGCTCTTATCGGGAATGTGAATGAATGCCAATCAGATTGTCACGCAGAGCTTTTTAAAAACTTCGGGAAAAGCCGCAAAGGCTTTTCCTGCTGAATTTTTGGTAGATTTGGCCACCTTCCTTCTGAATACTGTGGATTGATGTGGGATGGCATTTAGACAAATTGTATTCTCCTCAGAGTCTATGAGCAGTATTTTTGCCGTGTAGACAACCCCAATATGAAGTGTGCTGAAACTTTGTTCTTATTTGCCTCAATCCTTTTTGCCACCATAGAAGAATTTTACTAATCCCAGAGGAGAAAAACAGCAAGCAAGTGTACCATGCTGTGTACCATGATTGTGTAAATATGTAGTATAACTTAATGTGGCGCAGTTATGGATCTGTAACTCTAGGTTATGACTCCATAACTGTAATATAAGATGCCAGCCTATATATTTAAAAATATTTTTCTTTCTTTCACATACACACAGATTTCAGCTAATCCAATCTTATTTTCCCCATATAAATGGGAAATATGTGAACTGAGATTCTGCGCCAGGAGATGTACTGTAGAGTTCCACTCAAGTGGAATTATGACACATTTTCTACCCCCCAATCCCCTTTTAATTGCTTCAGTCCCTCCCCAAACATGGAGGTCCTGGAGGAAGATGTCATTACAGTGTGTCCTGCTATAGAAACATAGCTGGACACTTTGCCACTGCTCCTTTATTCTCCACTGGCCTGTAAATAGCTGGAGGCAGGAAGAGAGGGAATGAAGCAGCTTAAAGATTTTCTTTTTTGCAAGCAGTGTGGCTATTGTGTGGTTGGTAGAGGATTTCAACCTCTGCACCGGCCAAAAAAGTGAGTTCCACAAAAGTAAGATTCTCTTATGTCTGTGTAAGCCACTAATAAGATGTCAGCCATGGTGTGCCATGATTCCACGGATGCACAGAATAAATTCAGAATTTAACACTGGGAATTCAGTGGACTGTACTAGTCATCTAAAAAGCCATTGCTAAACTATCTGATTTTAAAGATAAATTTCATACACTTCAATTGTCCCAATTTGGCAGTGACAGTCCCTATTAATCTTCTGTCATCCTACTTTTTCCAGTGGCATTTAAAATGTCCCACTTTCTCTCTTTTTCCTCAGCTTCCTTCCATTTCTGTGAGCTGAATCCAAAATGCAAAAGTAATCTGCACTTGAATAACTCAGCAAGGGGACCGGAGAGGATAAGGAAGATTCTTGCCCTTCCCAGGAGGCTCAGACAAAAGCAAACTATTGCAGCATTTCCTAGCATGTGTGCTATGCTGAGCCATACAGTTTCGAGGCTAATGTCTGTTCCCCCATTTATGAGCATCCTCTCCCCCAATCTGGCAGAGTGACACCGTTGCCTTCTTGTCACCACTATAGAAGTACACACCCTCTTACAGGACTGCTAAGATGCTGGCTCTGCTCTACCTGCTCTTCCATGCTCCAGAAGTGAAGTGCAGCTGCAAAGGAACTCAGTAGTAAATGGGGATTTTGCTATGTTTACCTCTTATTTCACACACATATTATATTAGACAGGTTTAGATTTTACCTCCTGTTTTGTGTTTGCACTCCATTGTTGCCATTTTTGTTCTCGCTCCTGACTGAATACTCAATTTCCTGAACTGCAGGTTGGAAGTTTAACATTACTAAATATAACCATCTCCTACAAGATCAGTACATATCTTTCTGGGTGGTCCTTTCAACACAAGCCTAGTGTTCAACAATGCTCAGCCCTTCTTGTAATAATTTCCAGCTTCAAAAAGGACTTGACAAACATTCACACACACACACACTCCTGCTGTAAAGTATGTAAAGCATATTTCCCAGTCGGGGGAAGTCTTATATTGTAATCATGCTGGATGGCAGAAAACCATGTCAGGCAGTGAATATGAACTTCTTTGCTTCTTGCCAGGGCTTTCTTTTTTCAAATTTTTTGCCACATTTATGGATAAATTCCTAAATCAAAATGGATGTTTGTTTACTTGGAAAACTAGATATATGCAATGATGCACACCTCTGTATTGTAAATGTTCACCTGCTTTTGTACTTGCCTGCATGTTGCTATCTCTGCATCTGTTTACCCACAAAGAGGGCAAAGCATCCATTTTTTTCCCACAGCTTCTGCCAGTTCTGCTTCTTAACACACAAAGAACCACCAAGTGTCTTTTTTTTCTTCTTTCCATGCCTTAAGCTTAGTTTGATTGCTTCTCCTGGGAAACCAAGACCATCACCTATGCTATGCAATTAGTCTTTCGGATGCCGGGAAGACAGACTTTAACATCTATCCTGAACTACCTGGGTTTGGTAGCTAAAGAGACATCTGGCTTATTTTAAAGAGACAGAAAATCAGCTTTCCAAAAAATAAGAACTAGATACAGAAAAGAATACAAATGGGAGATTGTTGCCCATATGACACTGTACTTTAGAACAAGGGTGCTTAGAGAACTGGGAAAAATTAAATATGGATAGTATTGAATTTTCCTTCAGAAATGTTTGAAATTAACTTCCACAGAAATTAACAAGATTTGTTCCCCAATGGATAGGTACAAAGTCCTACTCTAGTCATACAGCTTATCACACAATAAAACTGCCCCTAGTTTTACCCTAAGCCTGCTGGTGAAGTGTACATTCAAAAACTCTCTGCATATAGAACGCTAGCATGAAACTGGTCCTTTCTCCTGTCTCACCTAACCACTCTATCATCCTGACTGTGCACAAATTTCTCTTCTTCCTCTAACTTAATGCCCTCACCAGAAAACACAGATCATTACTTTAGCTGATGCTATACTGCCACCTATGATACTTTCCTTTGGTTATTTTTTAGCTGCCGTATGGGTTTTCCCCTTACTCTAAAAGGTTGAAATGCCCACCCTAAGGTTTAGTTACCAGCACTATGAGCTTCAAGCTAAAATAGGGTTGTATTTTTGGTCCCATCCTTTTGCCTATGATACACTCACCACTGGATGTTGCCCCCAAAAACTTATATGAAAGTGAATTTGGCCCTTAAGTGGAAAGCTCCTCTACCCTTGTACAAAGCGATTACAAAATGTGGAGAAATGGGGTACTTTAGCACTGCTTTCTACTTTGTGTAAAAAACTAAATGAAAAGTACTGTTACAGTAGGTAAATTTTCAGTAAAACATTTACCACTAGAACAACAGGCAGAATCCTAGAATCACAGAATCATAGAATCATAGAGTTGGAAGAGACCACAAGGGCCATCCAGTCCAACCCCCTGCCATGCAGGAATACACAATAAAAGCATTCCCGACAGATGGCCATCCAGCCTCTGTTTAAAAACCTCCAAAGAAGGAGACTCCACCACACTATGAGGCAGTGTATTCCACTTCCAAACAGCTCTGTGAGGAAGTTCTTCCTAATGTTTAGGTGGAATTTCTTTTCCTGTTGTTTGAACCCATTGCTCCATGTACTAGTCTCTGGAGCAGCAGAAAACAAGCTTGCCCCATCCTCAGTATGACATCCCTTCAAATATTTAAACATGGCTATCATATCACCCCTCAACCTTCTCTTTTCCAGACTAAACATGCCCAGCTCCCTAAGCTGCTCCTCATAGGGCATGGCTTCCATACCACCCACCATCCTGGTCGCCCTCCTCTGGACACGTTCCAGCTTCTCAATATCCTTCCTGAATTGTGGTGCCCAGAACTGGACACAGCATTCCAGGTGAGGTCTGACCAAAGCAGAATAGAATGGCACTATTACTTTCCTTGATCTAGACACTATACTCCTATTAATGCACCCTAGAATCGCATTGGCTTTTTTAGCTGCTGCATCACACTGCTGACTCATGTTCAGCTTGTGGTCACTAAGACTCCTAGATCCTTTGCGCATGTACTGCCCTGAAGTCCTGCCCTCAAGTCCTATTGGTGACTTATACACATGTGACCTAAAGTTATGGCAGGGTATCTCATTTAGGGAGAGACTTAACAAGAAAGTATTCACTACCTCCTTGTACAATGTCCACTCTTCCCAGAAGTAGCTTTCAAGAGCCAGAGCATGCTGCAAGGGCAAGTAATTTGGACAGTGAGCGGGAGAGAGGAAGGAAGAAAGCTGACCTTGCTCCCTGGCAAGATCCAGAAGGGTGACCTCAGTTTTTATCCCTGGCTGTAAACAGCAGCCAGGTACTTCCCCCTTCCCCTACAGTAAATTGCCATGGCAGCATGCTCTGGAATTGCATATGTGTTTAAAATGCAGTTTTTATAGTATATATATTGGTTGACTTTCTGCTCAGGGCTTCTTTGTAAATGACCTTATGTGCATGCAAAATTGAACGGAGTAATTTTGCAACATCCATATTCACCCTGGGGCTTCTGTGATGTTACAACATATGGGTGTCCTTGCAAAATAGCAGAGTGACTGATGCACCATGGCCTGGTGCACAATGGGCACCAATGGGAATTAGGGTGCTTCCAATATACATTCAAAGATTGGCTAGGAAGTGCCGGAGTGCAAGAGAAGTGCTGGATACACATCAGATGTACCCAATGTGCATCAGGAGCATTGGCACACTCTTGCCAGTGTCTGAATGTGTGACTTCGCAATTCACTAACAGAGTTTTGTTGGATTTCTGCAACACAGCCAAGGATTCGTGGTGTAGGATCTCTACCATTGTGTGTAAACACTGAGAGATTTCATTACATGAAGAGGTGTACATGTATGATAACAGAACTGGGGCTTGACTAGATGGGAGCAAATACTGTACTGCAGACCGGGTGCACATTAGCTCAGCTTCACAGCAGCTCCCAGTTGTCCTCACAATTTTTTAAAAAAAAGGTTGTCTGTGCAGTGATGCACATTCACATTCACATGGGAGCCATCTCACGAACCAAAACAGCAGCCATAAGTATGAGGGACTATTATTCCCCACACTCTCATTGCCGCTGCAGATTAAATTTTTTTTTATCTTTAAACAGGTGGAAGGGAGCCCTTCTGCTTTTAAAAAACCTTTTTAAAAAACCTTTGTGCTGTGAAGCAGCACACACTCAGTCCTCTGGAAGGCCAAAATGGTGCTTCCAGACTGAGTTACAGGAAAGCCCCCCTTCCCACTTGCATGATGGACCAACGAGCTGTCAACTTCCTCCTGGTCCAGAATACATAGTGCTGCAAAACTGGTCATTCAGACAACCAATAATGCGCAGTGCAGTGCAGTTTAAAAAAAAAACACGTTATGGAAAACTGCAAAGTCCCCTAATATGCAGTAGATGAGGTTTTTTGCACCCTCCCTATGAATATGGTGAATCTCCTGCGCAGCTCATTGTGACAAAAGGTATTCTCTGCAAATTCTTTGAGGAGTATTTTTACCATGTAAACAACCCATAAGTGTTCAACATTGCATGGAGCATCTTATCAGAAACTTCAGATCAAACTGCCACTGTTTGCATCATTAAATCAGAACGACTGGAATGAAAGCTTTGCCATTGATGGATAAGATCCATATCACTTTCAAAGCTATTTTCACAGCTAAAAAAGAAAGAAAGAAAAGAAGACAAAAATCCCAAAGTTGTAACAAGAACATATCTAGTCTTTTACAAAACCATCTTTCATGTGGAGCTTTTATGTCAAGTAGATGATTTATTTAATTCCGTTCAGGAGTGGTGGGGGAGCTTTCTCAGTTTGGGGGCCCATTTTCAACATTAGGAAAAGAAATAAATTACATGAGGAAAAATGTCTTTGGCTGATCTAATAAATACCACAAAATGGTTGCAGGGATGCAGCTACAAAGCTTTCTCAATGGCCTCCAAGCTGTATTTTAAAGCAGGATGGTATTGGGAACAAGATGGGGCCAGCTTTTCAAAGTTATCTCAGTATGCAATAAAGACAACTTCTTCTGACAGCACCAAATTCAAGATTGCGAATACATAAAATTATTGAGCTTCTTAGATATAAAGGTGCGCCAAAGTAGAAAGAACAGGTAAGGGCTAGAATTACACAAGATTTGCTATTCTATTTGTTTATTTGGCTAAGATTCTACGTCACGGTCTATGGAGATTTTCACACGGGCTATATATCCCGTGGCAGGAATGGAACAGGGTCGGGAAAGGTTTTCCCTTTCAGACGACGTCCACCCTGTTCCGTTCCTACGTTGTGCTTGTTCTGTTTTCTCCCAGTGATATAGTAATCATGGGGAGAAGTCGCTAATAAGCACCCGGTTCCATTACTGTTACAGAATCACGGGTGTGTGAATCGGATCCCATCCCTGTTCTGGAATAACAGGGACAGGGGAGGAGGTCCGTGGCAGGCACTTCCTGCCACGATCTGGACAGCCAGGTAATTTCCTGCATACATACGTCCACTTACAAACCCATTCCAGTCATTTATATGCTACATTTCAGTAATTTGTAGTACACCCCACTCATCATAAATTTATATTGGCAAACAATTCTAATAGTAAGATTTTGGAGTGACATTTTTTGGGCAGAAAGGTGGGTTATTAAACATGTGAGCAACTACTACAAGATGTAGTGAAAAAAGGAAAGTCAGAACAAAACTAGTGGCCCCTTTAAGGCATGAACTTTCATGGATTTCAGTTTGCTGCATCAATGGAGTACAATATGAAAGCCATATTCACTATTCAACTCATTCAATATTCAAGTCATGCAATGAGTTACTTATGTGCTTTGTAATTAATGTGGAACAAATATAATCTGCTGACATACTTAGGCTGGAATCATGTTAGGGAATTTCAGATTTATGGACAGTCTGTAGACTCAGTGGTCTTCACTGTGATGCTGGAAGGGTACCAAGCAGCCTTGGGGGAGCTCATTTAATGGAAATTGAACTTTCTGACTAAAGTTAAACATACTTAAGAATCCATGCAGGCAGCTGGAGAACACGAAGTATACATTGAATTTCCTCACTGAATTCAGCAGAAGCTGTATGGCATTGCTAGTCACTTAAAAAAATTGGGTTCCTGGCCTGAAGAATACAAACCTACCTACAGTGTTTTCATGCTGACAAGTATCTACACTATACCTGTGGGAAGAAATTTGAGACTGTGGGAAACAGGCAATGACCCCAAATCTTAACAACGCAACCCAGTGATGGCCCAATTATGTTTTAAGCACTTCTGAAAGACCAACACTCTTCAAAGATTATAAAAGAAAAGTGATACAGAGCAAGAGTGGAAATGCTGGGGCTTATCTCTCCTGCACTATACAAGGTGGCCCTTAAAAAAAGTTGTAACGACCCAGACATTCCTATTAAGCAGCTACAGAACCCATCTATAGAAATCAACCTTTCCATGAAGTTTCGCCAGTGTGAAATTCCTCTGCAAACCAAGCATCAGTAAGCAGGTGAGTAAAGGCTGAAGCTCCTCTTACAAACTTATCCCCTTCCTTCTTTGGGGCAAACATAAATCTTGAAAAGAGCTTGAGGGAGGAATGCAATCTCAAGTGTTGCATCACCAGATATTTCTGCAGGTGACATCTGTACGTGCAACATCTGTACATGAAGCAGTTATGAAGAGAGGCTGTGCATCCAGGAGGATTTCATCTGCACAAGCCCTCTGGCAGATACTAAGGAATCGCCTATATTAAACGTCTGGCTGGCTGGCTTCGTTTAATATAGATAACCTCCCCAAATTCTTTTTGCAAAAAAACCTCTATAGAGCTTGTCCAAAAACAAAGCAATGTGTAAAAATGGTGATGGAAAGTAGCACCACAAAAATCACATATATTCCATTGAAAAAGTATTAGTTGTATTTTAAATAAACTCTTAGCAATTCATCTTGAACCAAAGCTTTACAATTTCCTCAAAGGTGACATTTCCAGTTAGACTGGAGATTTGAAGGTTAGAGGCACAATTTCAGCTGCTTATTTCAATTAGTATGTAATTTGTATGCCTCCAGCTTATGGCTACGTTTACCTCTCTTCTGTTTGTGCATTCACTTCCCTCCTTTTCCTTCCCTTCATGTTGGCTGTGTGCTCTTCCCAAACAATACTGTCATCCCAGCTAAGGTGGGGAGGCTCAGGCCATGTCTGCTCGGGCCAAAAATGCCGTACTCACCTCGAACCTGGTGGTGGCAGTCCTCATGGCTACTTATACGGCTACTTCGGGGGAGGTCATGTGGCTTTTAGCCTTTAACCTGACTGCCCCACACTAAGCAAAGTGGACAGCCACAAGCCAGTACTGCAGCCACAACATTGCAAGTTCAATCCCAAGGGGTCCAAGGATGACTCAGCCTTCCATCCTTTCGTAGGTCGGTAAAATGAATACCGGCTTGGCTGGTGAGGCAGCAGCAGCAGCAGCAGCACCAGGGACAAGGGGCGAGGCCAGTGGGTCTGATGTGATGACATGCAGTCACACCAGATTTGGCCCAGTGCGTGTGGTCAATTCTGGGTCAGTCTGGAGCACAGGGAGCCCTAGTGGCGCAGTGGTTATATGCCAGTACTGCAAGCCACCATGTTGCAAGTTCTATCCTAGAGGGCTCCAAGGTTCACTCAGCCTTCCATTCTTTCATAGGTTGGTAAAATGAGTACCTGGCCTCTGGGAGCAATTTGCTAACACACATTGGAAACCGCTTAATGTGGTGCAGATGTGTAAATTGCTATTGCTTAAAAAATTTTAAGCCACTCTGGGAGCCTTTGTGGCTGAAGAGCAGGGTATAAATAACTAATTAAATAAATAATGCTTGGCTAGCCCTGGATTAAGTGGCCAGTGCAGACACAGCCTGAATGATAGTGACTTAACATAATAGTGAATTTGTAGTCGAGATGGGATGGGATTTTAATGGGGCCTTCCTGCTTCATAGCACAATTGCATTGTCACTTTGCTGCTAGCTCTCCATAGAAATGGTGAGATAAACTGAAATGAAGATTACATAGAAATATGGTTTCCAACATAGTTCATCCTCAGTGCCTTGGCTCCTCTTTGTCTCTTTCTTCTCTTGCTCTGCCCTACCCCATTTTACAGAATACAGTTTAAGCTGATCTTGCCAAAACAATTCAGTTGCAATTAAAAGTCTCTTATTACACCAACAATGATGGATGACTGCTGATCCCTCATACAAGACATCTCCAGGGACAGCACAAAAGTAGGGTTATTCTAACAGGAAATGAGACTTTCCCTAGGTTTCACATATCCTGCTAGGAGGAGTACTTGCTGCCAGGATTTTTAAGACAAGGAGGCAGAAGCAATTGGCAGCTCCTCACGTCAGGGGAGGGCAGGTGGCTAGAAGCAATTTTTTTAAAGTATTTTTTTATCATGAATGACATGACTTGGCAGCAGCAGCAGAAGTATTCTGAATGCTCTTGCTTTTGCCAAGTTCTTGCTGATGCTTGAAAATGTTTGAGTCAGAGATGGGTCCCTGAGGTGCCTCATTGAAAGGCACTGCCAGTCAGGTGCATGACATGGAAAGTAAGACACATCATCCAGCTTGGGCGGAGGGGGGCAGAACTTGGGCATTCTGGTGGATTCTCATGCCTCCCACCTGGGTTGCTGGGGGGGTGTTAGAGCAGGGGTGGGAACTCTGCAGCACTCCAGATGTTCCTCAATGGCACTGCTCAGCAGCCCTTGCCAGCACAGCCACTAGGGAGGAAGGCTGGGAACATCTGGAGGGTTCCATAGGTCCCACTCTAGGGAAGTGCTTGCTTTCTTATCCAGATGCCAACTCTTAACTGTGTAGGTGTCTTAAATGTGCAACTACACCTCTAAATGCTGTGATTGTACTAGCCGCATTATGCATTCTTGGTTTTCTAGAAACACTCTCCCCCAATGAACAGTGCTTCCGCTGCAGTCAGCAGAATATATCTTGTGTCATGGCAAATAATGCATCCCGCATGCATAGTGTGACTTATGCGTGTCTATGTCACTAACACGATGCTAGATGTGATATGGGAATGATAAATTACACTGGCCTGTTTTACATGTGTGCTGTTAATCGTAAAGCACTTTGTAAAGGGCTATACAAATGCTAGATTAGTACCGTAATTTTATTTAAGTGCTATTCTGTAGGTTCTTAGTTGTGTGCCAATGAGCTTTTCCACTTTCCAATACAGTCAGCTCTCTGTGTCTATGGATTCTGCATCCATGGTTTGAAAATATATTTTTTTTAAATTCCAAACGGCGAATCATGATTTTGCCTTTTATGTAAGGGACACTTATGCCATTGTATATAATGTGACTTGAGCGTCCATGGATTTTGGTACCCATGAGGGGTGTGTGTCCTGGAATAAAACCTCAACAGATACCAAGCACCCACTGTATATCACTCAGAGTGTATTCATTGCTTTGGATTATTTTTTTCTAAGGATACTGCTAATCACCCACCTTTCTCCTTCCATTTCATTTGACGAAGGATGGTAGAGAAAAACTTCAGTTCAAACCTTCCTAGGAATGTATCTGATTTGAACTCTCTGCAAACCAAAAGTGTACTCAGACATTGACATTTACACCTCCCTGTTTTGCAGTCAATATGCACATGCAAAAATGTGTTATGGAAATATGCTTACAAAAATCCACAGGCTGCTGGAAAATATGCACAAAAATGTATATTGCATCAGGAGAAATTGCTTGCAAAAATGCGAACATTCATATATACATTAGAAAATAAGTGTGAAACTGTGTACAACTTTTCATGTGGACTTTTAAAAAGTTCACATGGAATTGGCTATCAAAATAAGAAACTGAATAGAACAAGAATTGACAGACTTGCCCAACTGTGATAAAGGTGTTGAAGACTAGGTGAATGTACTGAAGTTGAATTCTATTAAGATGGAATCTATTAAGATGGAAGAGTTGTGATTTTCCTACCTCTACGTAAGTTTTCACCTCCCGAACTCTTCCTAGAAGCCAGGATGACTAAGCTGAGACTTTGGCCATATAATGAGAAGACACAACTCACTAGAAAAGACAATAATGGTTGGAAAGGGAGAAGGCAGTAGGATAAGAGAAATCACCGATCCACCCATTCAATTGGGAGGAGGATAAGGTGATGCACCCTGTATGCCTGTATGTGAGGAGCATTTTTGTCTGGGGCCAGGAGCACTTTCTTGACAACTTGTGCTAGCAAGAGGGTCATGGTCCTTTCTTTCATCCAGCAAGCATCGTTCATGCCTCTGAGAGTAGGGGGAAGTCAGACTGGTAGGCTGTTTTGTTGTTTGAGGCACAGCGACAACTGTACCTTTTACTCCTAGCCCACAAGTTAAGGTTCATAGCTCCTGAAGCCAGCCTGGTGATTTTGGTTATTATGAGGCCAAAAAATTCTGCCACAGCTTTCTCCTCCCGTTCTGGCACTTAAAATGCTATAATAATTAAGTAACTAACAATTTCACGACACCTAACATCTGTTGATGTCATGACAGCCAGTGTGGTGCAGTGGTCTGAATTTTAGATTAGGACTCTGGAAGACCAGGGTTCAAATTTCTATTCAGCCATGGAATCACTTGGGCAAGTC
Source organism: Gambelia wislizenii (assembly GCA_030847615.1). Classification (NCBI taxonomy): domain Eukaryota; kingdom Metazoa; phylum Chordata; class Lepidosauria; order Squamata; family Crotaphytidae; genus Gambelia; species Gambelia wislizenii. The sequence continues at coordinate 14,597,832 of JAUMIR010000009.1, read as the reverse complement.
ACACTCTCTCAGTCTCAGAACAAGGCAACAGCAACCCCCCCTCCAAACAAATCTTGCCAAGAAAACCCTGTTACAGAGTCGCCATAAGTTGGAAACTACTTGAAGAAACACAACAACAACAACATCTGTTTGTCTGTAGTTCCTCACTCTAACAGTAGGGAAGGTGCTGAAAGACTAATTAAAAGTGTCGTCATCCCATTTTGGTTAAAGAAAGGCTTCAGTACTAACAGAGGTATCAATGATTACTGGACAAATACTGGGGGAAGGATTAGGCCTGTGATCCCCCTTCTCAAGTCTATACAAGTCAGTGAATAACAACAACATTTATATTCCACCTTTTCCCCAGTTTGGGACTCAAGGTGGCTTACAACAGAGTAAAAAGAACAATTAAACATTCACAAAATACCAGAGTTAAAAAGTGATTAAAATGTCAAAAATTAAAACCAATTAAAAACATAAAACACATGAAAAACACAAGAGCACAACAAAAATGACAAGTAGAAAATCCAGCACATAATACAAGGCTCACCCACCTAAACAATCAGTCCCTTTTTGCAGACAGGGAATAGAGAGAGTGCCAGGGGGCAGCCACCAAGTAGGCCCTCTCTTGTATTACCACCAAAAATATTGAGTGAATTTCATCATTGCCTAGAGATGGGAGCATAAACTGCCAGTGGCACTATAGCATTAGCTGCCACACTTCCATAGCTATTGTTTATGCTCCTTTTCTGAGTCCTGCTTTGTAATGATTTGAAGGGATATAAAGAAAGAGTATTGTGACTATTTCATATACTTCATTCTAAAAAAATGAACTCAATGGTCAATTCATATTCTTTAAGGGCAGGGGTTCCCCCAAGCCCAGTAAAAAAAAAAAAAAGTTATTTCACCTGTTAATACACAGAGGCTGCTTATATTGGCTGGCCTTCTTGGTTCTGTGTTCCAGTTTATGAATAATATAATGTTCAGTACTCCAAACACTGGGTGATAGAAGTTCTTGGCATGACGAAAATAGGCATAGCAGAGAGCAAGAAAAAGAGGGGAAAAGGAGGATTTCTTTTCCCCCCCTTATTTGAGACTGTACAGCACCAGTATATCAGCTATCTGAGAGTGCAACAGTTTTGTTGTCCACTCATCAAAATCAGGGCTTTGACCCTGATTTGACTTATAGAATCATAGAATCATAGAATTGCAGAGTTGGAAGAGACCACGAGGGCCATCCAGTCCAACCCCCCTGCCACGCAGGAAATCACAATCAAAGCATCCCCGACAGATGGCAATCCAGCCTCTGTTTAAAGACCTCCAAGGAAGGAGACCCCACCACGCTCCGAGGGAGTGCGTTCCACTGCCGAACAGCTCTTACTGTCAAAAAGTTCCTCCTAATGTTGAGGTGGAATCTCTGTTCCTGGAGCTTGCACCCATTGCTCCGTGTTCCAGTCTCTGGAGCAGCAGAAAACAAGCCTGCTCCATCCTCAGCGTGACATCCCTTCAAATACTTAAACAGGGCTATCATATCGCCTCTAAACCGTCTTTTTTCCAGGCTAAACATACCCAGCTCCCTAAGTCTCTCCTCATAAGGCATGGTTTCCAGACCTTTCACCATTTTAGTTGCCCTTCTCTGGACACGCTCCAGTTTGTCAATATCCTTTCTGAATTGTGGTGCCCAGAACTGGACACAGTATTCTAAGTGAGGTCTGACCAAGGCAGAATAGAGTGGCACTATTACTTCCCTTGATCTAGACACTATACTTCTATTGATACAGCCCAAAATTGCATTGGCCTTTTTAGCTGCCGCATCACACTGTTGGCTCATGTTCAACTTGTGGTCTACTAGGACTCCTAGATCCCTTTCGCACGTAGTCTCATTCAGCCAGGTCTCTCCCATCCTATATTTAGGCATTTCATTTTTCCGCCCTAAATGCAGTACTTTACATTTCTCCGTATTGAATTTCATTTTGTTAGCTTTGGCCCAGCTCTCCAGTCTATCCAGGTCATTCTGAATTTTGATCCTGTCCTCTAGGGTATTAGCTACTCCTCCCAATTTGGTGTCATCTGCAAATTTGATAAGTATGCCCCTAATTCCCTCATCTAAGTCATTGATAAAGATGTTGAATAGCACTGGGCCCAGGACAGAACCCTGTGGCACCCCACTGGTCACATCTTTCCAAGACGAAAAGCAGCCACTGCTGAGCACCCTTTGGGTTCGGCCGGTCAACCAATTACGAATCCATTGAACAGTTAACTTGTCTAGCCCACATTCTACAAGCTTGTTTGCAAGAATGTCATGGGGAACCTCGTCAAAGGCCTTACTGAAATCAAGGTATGCAATGTCCACAGCATTCCCTTCATCTACCAAGCTGGTAACTTTATCAAAAAAAGAGATCAGATTAGTCTGGCATGACTTGTTTCTCTGAAACCCATGCTGACTTTTTGTGATTATGGCATTGCCTTCTAAATGTTCACAGACTCTCTGTTTAATGATCTGTTCTAGAATCTTCCCTGGTATTGATGTCAGACTAACTGGACGATAGTTGTTGGGATCCTCTTTTTTCCCCTTTTTGAAGATGGGAACAACGTTTGCCCTCCTCCAGTCTGCTGGGACTTCTCCTGTTCTCCAGGAGTTCTCAAAGATTATTGCCAATGGCTCTGAGATTATATTTGCCAGCTCTTTTAATACTCTTGGATGTAGTTCATCTGGTCCTGGAGATTTAAATTCATTTAGATTAAGAAGGTATTCCTGTACTACCTCTTTACTTATTTTGAGCTGGATTTCCCCTATTGTGTCCTCTGTTCCATTCTCCTCAGGTTGGTCCTCCTTTTCCTTTTCTGAAAACACTGAGGCAAAGAAGGTGTTGAATAATTCTGCCTTTTCTCTGTCCCCTGTTAGCATTTTGCCATCTTCTCCACGTAGCGGCCCTATCATTTCCTTCTTCCTTCTTTTGCTGCGGACATACCCAAAAAAACCCTTTTTATTGTTCTTAACCTCCCTAGCAAGCCTGAGCTCATTCTGCGCTTTAGCTTTTCTGACTTTACTCCTACACGTGTTCGCTATCTGTTTGAATTCTTCTTTGGTGATTTCCCCCCTTTTCCATTTCCTATACATGTTCCGTTTAAAACTTAGCTCCATTGAAAGTTCTTTAGTCATCCGTCCTGGTTTCTTGAGACACCTCCCATTTTTCTTCCTCAATGGTACTGTTTGAAATTGTGCCTTCAGTATCTCCCTTTTGAGAAAGTCCCATCCGTCTTGAGGTCCCTTCTCTTTTAGTATTCTTGACCATGGGATCATCCCCAGTATTTCCCTGAGTTTATTGAAATCAGCTCTCCTAAAGTCAAGAATGCGTGTCTGACTATGCCTGGCTTCTCCTTTCCATTGTATAACAAACTCCAGGAGAACGTGATCACTCTCACCTAAGGATCCCACCACTTGCACCCCATTAACCAGGTCGTCTCTGTTGGTTAGGATCAGATCTAAAATAGCTGACCCCCTTGTTGCCTCTTCCACCTTTTGGACCATGAAATTGTCTTCCAGGCATGTAAGGAATTTGCTAGACCTTGTAGTTTTGGCTGAGTTAGATTGCCAGCAAATATCAGGATAGTTGAAGTCACCCATCACTACTACATCTCTCCTTTCTGCATGTATGTTCATCTGTTCTAGAAAGGCAACATCCAATTCCTCCGTCTGATTTGGGGGTCTGTAGTAGAGTCCCACAATAACATCCCTGTTGTTACCCTCCCCTTTAATTTTTATCCAGATGCTCTCCACCTGGCTTCCAGTATTGATGTCATGGATCATTTCACTGGTGTAAATATCCCTGACATATAATGCTATTCCTCCTCCTTTCCTGTTTGGCCTGTTTCTCCTATAAAGGTTATACCCCTCTATTCCTACATTCCAATCATGAGACTCGTCCCACCAGGTTTCAGTAACGCCTATTATATCATATTTGTTTTGTAGTGCAAGGAGTTCAATTTCATCTTGCTTATTTCCCATGCTCTGTGCATTAGTGTAGAGACATCTGAGACCATGTGTTCCCTTTACTTGCTTCCTGTGCAAGTTTTTTTGCCTCCCACTGTTGGGTCCTTGCGCTGTTTGCCTTGTTCCCTCTATGACAGTTTGACTATTATCTCCAGCCCTTTTGCCTTCCAGAATACTGTCTCCCTCCCCCATTTGACTCAGTTTAAAGCCCTCCTGATCAAATTCTTGAGACTGTTGGCAAAAATGTTTCTTCCAACTGTTGTAAGATGCACCCCATCTCTTGCCAGAAGTCCCCCCGCATGGAAGCGCAGTCCATGATCCAAGAATCCAATTTGTTCTCGGTGACACCATCTACGGAGCCAGTTGTTTACGTTGGCTATTTTCCTCTCCCTTCCTGGACCATGCCCTTCAACTGGCAGAAGAGACGAGATGACCACCTGTGGGTTCATTTCTTTTAGCTTCCTCCCCAGGGCCTCATAATCTCTTCTGATCTTGGAAAAGCTGTGCCTTGCAGTATCATTGGTTCCCACATGGACCAAAAGGAAGGGGCAATGATCCGTAGGCTTGACGAGTCTTGTCAGCCTCTCTTTTCTTCCAGATTTCTTTTCTTCCAGATTTTTTTTCCAGCCACAACACAATTAGCTTTAGACCTTGGAAAGTAAATTCAAGCTACTGAACCCCTGTGTGTTTCTACTGTATTTTATTGCATTCTCTGTGTGTTTATTTTCGGAGAAAGCAGGTTCTCTGTTAAGACAATTAGGCTTGCAAAGAGAACATATAACCTGGGTTGACTATAATATTGGGAAATTTTGATTCCTCACACAAATAAGAGGGCTTGCATCATAAAAGGACTTAATAAAGACTAAGACATTTTGTAAAAGATATCAGCTGACATCCTCTTAGTGCAGGGATGGGAAACTATGGAAGACTATTGGGATGTATTAGCCTTCCAGGAGATCTTGTACCTGCTCCCTGCTATGAGGCACAGTGGCATGTTTTTGGGCCTTCTTGGGTTCCTAAAGGGCATTTTGAGGCAGAATTTTTTTTTTGCGGGGGGTGGGGGTTCACAAAATTCCATTTTCACCCCTGAGGGGTCTAGGGGGGATCCAAACATGTGGAAATGCCCTTACACCCCCTAGAGATCATTTTGGAACAATTTTCTTTGGCCTTGGGGGCCACAAAAACAGCCCTGGGCAGCCACATGTGGCCTTTTGGCAGCACTTTGCCCACCCGTGTTAATGACATACATAGGATGAGAGAGGGCGGGGGGGGGGGAGCTGTGGAGTATCAGGCTATGCTCTGATAGCTGGATGCACAACAGCATTGTCCTCTGTAACCTCTGGAAGATCCCTGGGAAGTCCTGGAGGATGCCTTCACTGCTGTTATTCCCCGCCCTCACCTGGCTGTGTCATGAGCAGGAGGACAATGAGCCCTGCATGTGGAGTGGTGAGGGGATGGTTGGGAGATTGGGCATAGTTCTGCCTTTGCAGGGCTTTACACTTTATTTATTTATTTATTTATACCCTGCTCTTCAGCTACAAGGCTATCAGAGCGGCTTACAAATTGTTTTTTTTTTAAAACAACAGCAATTTATACATCTACACTGCATTAAGCAGTTTCCAATGTGTGTTAGCTAATTGCTGCCACAAGCCGGGTACTCACTACATCTCCTTATGCACGATCTCAGCCATCCAGCTCCACTATGGATTAAAACTGGTTTTCCTCTTTTCGAGGAATTCTGGGAAACAATACTATACGATGGAGCATTAAGTCTACAGTGTTGAAAGCATGGCCTTACCTTGGACCAGTCGCCTGTCTTCCACTCGTAACAGCCTGTATGATCCTCACATTCTTCTTCATCTCTTGGCCTGGTGGCCGCATCACACTTCCCTTGTGAGTTGGTGCATATGACCGTTCGCTTTTGTTTCCCCCGTCCGCAGTTGGATGAGCACTGCAAAGGAACAGGCACAATAATCAGTTGTTGATTGTGACTTGGATGAAAACAGGGGAAAAGCTCTACCCCTGCCAACACATTTGAGATTTTTGAAGCTGTTTCAGGTTCAGAGAGTTCCAAACATTTCCAAATGTTTCTTGTAAGAAACTTCACAGATTTCTGAGTGGAAAATTATTGGACATATTGATGCATGATATAAGATAGGCTGTGGATTTAGTAAAGCTACTAAATTCAAAATATGTTAAGAAGCAAAATTTACAATTGAACACATTCCTTTTCTGGGCCTTCACCAGTATGGTGAAGTTTCATACTTTAAAGCCTTTAAAGCCCCAAATGGCTTGGGTCCAACTTATCTTCGGAACTGCCTCCTCCCATACAATCCTCCCCACATACTCTGGTCCTCTGGGAGGAATTTGCTTCAGCCAAAAAAATCCAGGCTGTCTGCAACCTCCCAGAGGTCCTTTTTGGTAATTGCCCCCAAATTATGGGATGGCCTGCCGAATAAGATCCTGTCAGATGACGAGCCTGAGTAGCTTTGAAAAAGCACTAAAGACAGATCTCTTTTGGCAGGACTTTCCTAATTAGATCCCGGCCTCAGGAGCTCCTGGCCTCCTTTTTAGTCTGCTGGCTATTTATTATTTTTTTAATGTGATTTTAGATTAGTTGTTTTTAATTTATATTGGTTTAATATCTTTTTATGGGGGAGGATGGGGATGGGTGGTTTTTAGGGATTTTAATCTGTATTTGTATTTTAATTTTTGTTTTTAACAGAGGGGCGGGGTATAAATAATTTATTATTATTAGTAGTAGTATTAGTATTGTGAATGTGGTAGAGTCGCAACTCTATGTAGCCAATCGGAGTAGCTTATATGGCAAGGATAATAATGATAATAATAATAATAATGATAATATATTACTTGCCTCTCCCTGTGGATTGAGGTGGGAAACAAATAAAGCTCATTTAGAGTGAAAACAATGCTCCTTGGCCTGCTCATATGAGTAATTCTAGTTCTTTACTGAGAGCCAAGAAAACCTATTCAAGGATATTCTTTTTGAATAAATGAACATGTTCATCCTCTTTCTTAGCAATCTTTGAAAAATTGTCAAGGAGTCATGGTGCCTTTTGACACTGAGGAAATGTTCACAAGATTCATCCCCCCACCAACAGCCCTAATAAAAACTCATCCCCCCCCTCTCTATAGCATCATATTGCACCCCCCCTCAAGGGATCAGTGAAGAACAGACTGTGGACTTGACAATGAATAAATAGTTGGAGATATGAGATTCTCTGTGAGATCTTTTGATTGTGCTCCAAGAAGCTTCATCATTTGGGGGAAGTGGGGGTTAGGATGGAAACAGGCCTCAACCTGATGCATGTTACAGTCAATGGGCAGATCTCAGCATGCCTATCTAACTGTCTTAAAAATTAATAATAAACTAGGCAGTTGTGACCTCTTGACCCTGTTAAGGACAAGAATGACAAGTGTTTATGAGCTGGCAAGCAAACAGACATGCTTTGAAATCCTTCACAGCAACTGCAAAGACACAACACACACACACACACACACACACACACACACACAAACTGGAAAGCCCTCCACTTCATTTACTGCTGCTCACTGAATTACCACTTTATGGAAAGTAACATCTTTATAGTGCAGAAGGAAGAATGGAATTCTGTTGGCTACTGCGAGGGATTCCCTTTAGTCTGCTGAGATAATGAAATTCAAGAGCCGCTTCTTGAAACTGGTGGCTGGCTGATTGCATCCATCTTCAAAACACAAGAGGCTGGGTAATGCTGATGTTGTGCAGAAGTAGAAAAAAAATGTTGGATTGGAAAGGATTTGTAGAGGTTTCTTTCCATTTCAACCTCCTGACCTGAACCAAGTCAAGGTCAGCCAGACTGCACAAATAATTCAATTAACTGCTGGGCCTGACACTTAAATGTAGTGTGTGGGGAAATAATTATTGTAATGTAAAACAATCTTGTGTACTCCATTCACATGCTAAGATAAATCTAGGAATTTTTCCCTGCATGCTTCTGTTCTCCCAATTTCCCTTTCTCTTATTTCACTAGGCAATTCCAGCCAACTGGAGAGATGGGTCATTCAACACATGACCTAATTTAAATATTATTGCTCTTTGTGTAAGTCTCTTTTAAGTGCCATGCGGCTGAAGCCATGCTATGATGCTATGCCATGATGTTCACCATGCAGCCTTTACCGCTAAAGGCTGGGTGAGTCATTCTACCCTAAGTTCTCCTAGTTAGGAACCCTTTTTAAAGTTTGTTTTAGTATGTAGATTAAGATTGATATACCTTCAGTAAACTTTTGATATGCATTTTTTAAACTGACTCTTTGTTTTTGTAATGAGTCTAATTCATTGGGTGATCAGACCACAGAACATACTTTTAAATGTTAATTGAGCTGTCTGTCTCTGCATTCTTAAGTGTCACTCTGCATGAATTTGAAAGTAAAAGGATTTTTACTTTTTAAAGAAGATATTTTTATTTCTTTTTTAAAAGGGCTAGATCCCTGGAATATTTAATACATTTTTATTTTTAGACTCATACCTCCTACATTAACATTTTTGGAAAAAAACAGGTGGATTACCTGAAACAGTGGTTCTTTCAGTAGTCATGTGTTGCCTTATGCCCGCATAAAGCTGACTGTGCCAAAGTGACTCTAGATGATGAGCTAAAGGGCCTTGTGGAGTTGACAGAGAAATCCATTGCTCCTTGCAAAACCAAGGTATCATACCCTTCAACATTCCACAGATGGAATCTGAGATGTGTATTGCCATACAGCATCAGAGTGTGGCCACGATGGCAAAAGTAATTAATGAGGAATAACACACAAACTAGGAGTGGTTGCAGCAGTTTGTATTTGCCTGAGCCTACTGGGAAGATTTTGTCCCTCCTCTCTTCTGAGTACACTGAATGCAAACTATTTTTGCAATTTGAACTCAGTTTGCAGCAACTGATGCAAGCTGAGGACAAAGAGGAAAAGTGGGAAGAGGAGAGGGAAACTGGTACATTTTAAAATTAGCTGAAAAAGCGAGATGATAGAAAATTAACCAGGATTGTCCCTGCCAAATTGGGACAGTTGGAAGATATGGGGTATGTAATTGTCTGCACAGCTCAATTCAGGGTTAGGTAAGAACACTAACAGAATAACATGACACATGAAAATGTGATGCCACTTTGGGTAAAAAGGCAAAATATTGGGATATACAAACACATAACCATTCCGTAGGCATTCTTCTATGCAATGGGTGAATTTGGGAAAAGATCTAGAAAACAGATGAAAGCTAAGCTCCCCTTTTGTACAACAGTGTGTATAAGATTAAAGTGTTTTTAGGAAAGAGCTCAACATATAATCTGTGAAAAATATACAGATGGTAGGACTCATAATGGGATAACAGATATCTCATAAAACTATTTATGCTCCAAGGCATGACTTCTAGAAAATTACCTTTTGGCAGAGATTTGCTTTATCAAATGTTTCCATGCTATAGGCATTGCACATCCCATTTCCTACCACTTTAACCTGAGTGATACTACAGAACAAGTTGTGGTAAGCATGTAGAAGCATATTACGAATGCATGTTAGTATTTTGTGGTGTCACTAAGACTGTTGTCACCCTTCCCCCTGATGGTGTCACCTGGTGTGGTTTGGCCTCTCCACCCCCCCTCCCCCCGTGCCTCCACTGTTAATACTGGAGCTATTCTATGAGAACTGGTCTTACATATATCTCTGGTTGGTTCCCCCCCCCCAAAAAAAAAACCACATGGAAAGCCACAAAGTGTTCCAAAAACAAGTGTGTTAACCAAGCGTAAAGGTTTTTCCACACATGCTCTGTGTTTTTTTTTATCAACTGGATAGTGCTATCTATGTACCACTGGATGGTCTGAAGGAGATCATTTGTTCTATATGCCATTTTGGTTGGCTTCAAAGGTGGCAATAGATTTGTGCCATCCTTTGACTCTGGAACTGGATTTTGCAGAGGTTTTTTTTTTTTTAAGAGGTATTTTGTACCCACAGAAGCACTTAGAAAGCATAGTCATTCATAATTATTCTGGAAGAGATACTAATTTTCAGAGGTTGCTTCCTTGTTTGTTTTTAAGACAACTAATTATTATGAAATCAGATGAGAGAAGAGTTGCCCATTTCTAGCCATCTCCACCTGGGGCTTTGCATTGTGATATACCTATCACGTAAACTGGTCTATTTTCCCCCTCCAAGTTGCCTTACCTTAGACCATTCTGATGCTTCCCAGATGGAGACACAATCTCGGCCTTCACAGCTTTGTATTGGGGTTGGTTTGGGGCCAAGACAGTAGAGATCCCTGGTGTTAACATAGGTGCCATTCTGCAGCTGATAGACACATGTCACTTCTCGACGTTGGATACCTTTGGCACAGGTTGCAGAGCAACGGCTCCACTGCCCTGCCACCCACCTTTAACAAAAACAGAGGAGAAGAACGGATTATGGAGAGAACCCTTGAAATCACAAGATCTTCCCATGCAGGTAGATATGAATTGCTTACCTTATGGTGGCTATGTGTTCATATCCTGCCAATTTATGTCCAGATCTTTTAATTTTTTTGACAGTCCCTGTTTAACAAAGTTATCACAAAACAACAAAAACAACCCCTCAAACAAATAAAATCTTTAATTCTTAGGAGTCCCTCACCTCCTCTCTTAGGATGGAAAATGGGGAAAGGATAGTTGTTGTTGTTAATTGCTGTCAAGTTGACTTCAACACATGGTGACCCTGTGAATGAGAGACCTCCAAGATGTCCTGTTATTTTTATTTTTTTTATTATCAGCTCTTGCAAACTCAGGGTCATAGCTTTCTTGATCTTTTCTAATGATTCACATCATCTCATGATATGTCAAAGTATGACAGTCTCAGTTTAGTAATCTTGGCTTCTAGAGAGAGTTCAGGCTTGATTTGCTCTTGAACTCATTTATTTGTCTTTTTGGCAGGTTATGGGATATGTAGAACTCTCCTGCAGAACCGCACTTCAAATAAGTTGATTCTCTTCCTATCAGCCTTCTTCAATGTCCAGCTTTCACAACCATACATTGAAATGTAAAGGAGATATGCAGCTGTAATTGTATGATCTCTCTGTTCTCTCTCTGTTCCTTCCATCTCAGGGTTATGGAAGTATTGCTGGGGTATATATTAACAATACCCCATGCCTGTTTCAGATATATGTCCTGCTTTCACAGTACTTTTTGGCACACCCCATTCTGCTTATAAACTGAAAGTGTAACCTGTATCAAGCATTGCATAAAGCTCTTGGGGAATCCTCTCAAGTCCTGCTCTTGTTGCACAGTGACAGAACATTTGAAGCACCTTAATAGGAGTTGTGCATTGTTGTCTGCCTTCAAGTCCTTTCTGACTTAAGGCAGCCCTAAGGCAAACTTGCCATGGGGTTTTCTTGGCATGGTTTGCTCAGAGGAGGTTTGCCTTTCCTGTCCTCTGAGACTGAAAGAGTGTGACTTCCCCAAGGTCACACACTGGGTTTCCATGGCTGAGTGGGGATTCAAACCCTGTTCTCCAGAGTCCTAGTCCAACATGCAAACCACTACACCATTCAAAAGACAAGTAGGCAAAATGGCCAGAATTCTTTATCAGCTACCTTAGTTAAGTATACTTAACCTAACCAAGGAACTTTTTCTGGACCAAGCCCCCCCCAGATTGATGGAAGCATCATTCAATTGTGCTCCACTCATAAGCAGAATGAGCCTCCTTTTTCCCCAGGCAGCTGATGCCTGGTAAAGTAGGTTGGGAGAGGAGTTACAAATGTGGCAAGAGTGTCAAAACTGTGACTCAGTAGTGGTTGTGAATACAAAACGTTTATGGATGAGTAAAGCAAGGTAATGGTTCCATATGCATTATTGCTACTTAGTCATGATTTTGACACAATTCTCACAATTGTAACTCCCTCCCCACTACTTCACCGGGCATAAGCTTCATGGGGAGAAGGCAGTCCCCTCTGCCAGTGACTAGAGTACTTCTGAATGATGTTTCTGACAGGCTGGAAGGGTGGGGTTGGGCCAGAAATCCAGCCAATATATATAAATGGCTTGGGTCCAGACTATTTGAAAGACCAGATCTTCTAATACAATCCTGCCAGAGTCCTAAGGTCATCAGAAGGAGGCTTTCTCTCAATCCCACCTCCATCACAAGCTCACTTGGTGAAGACTCGAGAGAGGGCCTTCTCAGTGGCTGCTCCCACCATCTGGAACATGCTTCCACAGGAGGCTAGGCTGCCCCCCTCCCTGATTTCTTTTTGCCGGCAGTCAAAGACTTTTCTTTTCAAGCAGGCTTTTAACATATAAGTAGCAGGGCTTGTTTTATCTTGCATGTTTTAGATTTTATATGTTTTAATTTGAATCTATACTATTTTAATTGTATATATTGTATTTTTTAATCTGTTGTTTTATGGAAGCTGCGTTGGGTCCCATCTTGGGAGAAAGGCGGCATACAAATGAAATAAATAAATAAATAAAATAAGAAAACAAGTACCATCTGTCTCTTTCTTTTAGGCACATAAACTCCAAAATCACTCAAGTAATTTACACCAATACTAGTCATATGGGATCCTGTGGCATATGCAGATAATTTTTATGCAGTTTAATTTAAACGAAAAGCTTATGGACAATGGCCATCCAGTTTAAAAGGCCTGTATCCTTCTGATGCTCAGTTGTGCAACTTTAGCATTTATGTTATATCAGCACAAACAATCCAATAATTCAGCCTTGGTGCTAGGACATCTCTGCCTCCAGAGACACATTGTGATATCCTGAGCTTATTAACCAGTGCTATGAGGATAGGCAAGGCCACGAGAAGGTAAAAAGGAGATTGTCATGATGGAGTTCCCATCATGTTGCCTCAAAGTTGATTGCAACTCCCATCATTCTGCCAGAGAACTACATTTCCCTTTATTTGCAATCAGAATTGTCTTGCCAACATTGCATCAGGTAAGGAAAGGATTATTAGTGGAGTGAAATACAGACAGCATGACAAGTGGAAGAGTTTTGTCAATACTCGCAGTCCATTATGCCATTTGCTTGGTAAAAGACAACAACACACAAATGCTACCAATATTGCACACATTGAATACACACATTCAATTACAACTAAAATGTGCATCATCACCAGTTGGCAAAGAAGGATCCTCACTGAATAAGGAAAATGATGGGTACTGCTGGGCTCTGGAACTCCCTTCCTAGGCAGGCTTGACTGGCTCATTCCTTGTCTTTCCATCAACAGAAGACATTTTTATTCTGACAAGCTTTTGGGAACTGATTATTTATAAAGAAAGGGGTTTTAATAACATGCTGCACTATTTTTGGTGCTTTTAAAATGGATATGTTGTAAATTGCTTTTAATACTACAGATAGGCAGAGAGCTCACATTTGCTGACATGGATGGAGCTCTGTCATTGTAGTGACTTCTGCAGAGGCTACCTCCAAAAACCTACCTCTTAAGCCAGGCAGTGTCCCAACCAAAGGGTTTCCATGGCCCCACAGATCAGGCAGTTAGCAAATGATGAATGTAGTACTCTTCCAAATATGGGGCATGTTGAGACAGGCAGCTGGAGGAACCCTTGGAAACCCTTTGGGTCCTGCCACAGCTGCTTGTCTCAAGGGGCTCTGTGACTGAGACAATGCTGTAGATGTCCATTCCCAGCACTCTGATCTGCAGCACCTCAGGAACTCTTCAGCTGGGGTGTTGCCTGGCTTAAGAGGTAGGTTTTGGGGATCACCTTTGTCACGAACAACCATTAATGACCATTAAGAACATTATTGTAAATGTGAATCCTAAAAGTTATGAGATTGGAAATCTGGCTTATGATCTTATAAATACTGAACAGTATGCCAACCTTCATTTATGTCTTCACAATAACTTTTTGTAAGTTGTTAATTTTTTTAAAAAAATCTGAAACTGTTTTAATTTTTGCAAGTCCCTTTGAGTCCCAATTTTGGGAAAAAGGTGGAATATAAATAACAGGCTACTGGATATAGTAGGCTGTTCTGGATGACATTTGGGTGCGGTCACAGGAACATTTGTTGATCTGCCTTTTCTGTCACCACAGTAATGCATAACTATATTTTGGTAAGAACAGCACAACAGAGGTGGAACATCTTGACAGCAGGCATTATTTGGAGGTCATGGGAAGCAGCAGGTGAAAATTCATCTTTATTTCCATCTCTCTCACTGTTAACATGGATAGTTGCCTCTGTAAAATCTTAATTTAGTTCAAGATACTTTTCTTTGATGAAGACTTAATTCTTCTTCTTTTCTTTTTATCTCATCCAGATTCAGATTTATTTTTTCTTGCCTCTTCTTCAGTTCAGAGCTATGCTGGATTAAACACCCTTTCACAAAAACTTTATCTGCATGTCAAATCATCCTAACAGCCATACCTTTGTCCAAATTATTCTCAAAGAATTTTCGTTTCTTTTTTACAATCCTCCACCACTATTTCCTTCTGTAACAATATTTCATTCAGTCTCCATCTAAAAAGTCTTTTAGAAATAATTGATTATGGAAAGATACAGAAGAATTGATTATGGAAAGAAGAGAAGTTGTGTTAATGCTAGAGAGTGAGGTATGAATAATTATGTGTACGTATAACTGCTGAAAGGATGACTGGAAGGCATTGTTTTTCTTTCTCTTCTCTCTTTCTATATCTTTTTTTTCTTTTTCTTTACTTTCCTCATATATTTAAGTGCCGTGGTGTTTAACCTGTGGTCCGCAGACCCTTGGAGGGGGGGCATAACATCATCACAGGGGGTCCACGAAGACCAACTCTCCTCCTTTGACCACACGTGACCTATCAGGCTTAACCCCATGTTGAAAAGTGGAGAGGGAAAGAGAGCTCCATTCCTCCTGCCAGTCTAAGCAGGAACATCATGGTTGTGCCTCTCCACTCTCTCTTTCTTTCTTGCCTCTGCCTTCCCAGCGTTCCTTGCCTTGGCTGTTTTCTCTCCAGTTCCTCCAGGAACTCTGAAAGAAAAGGGCAAGAAGACACCTCTATGGCAAAGATGCCTTGGCAAACAAGTCCCTGCAGCCTCAGCTGGGCATTCCTCCTCACTCATAGAATCATATAGTTAGAAGAGACCACGGAGGTCTTCCAGTCCAACCCCCAGCCCAGCAGGAAGACACAATCAAAGCATTCCCGACAGATGGCCATCCAGCCTCTGTTTAAAAACCTCCAAAGAAGGAGAGTCCACCATACTCCAAGGCAGTGCATTCCACTGCTGAACAGCTCTTACTGTCAGGAAGTTCTTCCTAATGTTTAGATAGAATCTCTTTTCCTGCAGTTTGATTGTAGATTCTAGAGCAAATCATTAAACAGAGAGTCTGTGAACATTTAGAAGGCAATGCCATAATCACAAAAAGTCAACATGGGTTTCAGAGAAACAAGTACTGCATTTAGGGCGGAAAAATGAAATGCATAGATATAGGATGGGAGAGACCTGGCTGAACGAGACTACGTGCGAAAGGTATCTAGGAGTCCTAGTAGACCATAAGTTGAACATGAGCCAACAGTGTGATGTGGCAGCTAAAAAGGCCAATGCGATTTTGGGCTGTATCAATAGAAGTATAGTGTCTAGATCAAGGGAAGTAATAGTGCCACTCTATTCTGCCTTGGTCAGACCTCACTTAGAATACTGTGTCCAGTTCTGGGCACCACAATTCAAAAAGGATATTGACAAATTGGAGCGTGTCCAGAGAAGGGCAACTAAAATGGTGAAAGGTCTGGAAATGATGCCTTATGAGGAGAGACTTAGGGAGATGGGTATGTTTAGCCTGGAAAAAAGACGGTTAAGAGGCGATATGATAGCCCTCTTTAAGTATTTGAACGGGTGTCACGCTGAGGATGGAGCAGGCTTGTTTTCTGTTGCTCCAGAGACTGGAACACGGAGCAATGGATGCAAGCTCCAGGAACAGAAATTCCACCTCAACATTAGGAGGAACGTTTTGACAGTAAGAGCTGTTCGGCAGTGGAACACACTCCCTCGGAGCGTGGTGGGGTCTCCTTCCTTGGAGGTCTTTAAACAGAGGCTGGATTGCCATCTGTCGGGGATGCTTTGATCAAGATTTCCTGCGTGGCAGGGGGTTGGACTGGGTGGTCCTCATGGTCTCTTCCAACTATGCAATTCTATGATTCTATGATTCTATGATAAGTCATGCCAGACTAATCTGATCTCTTTTTTTGATAAAATGACCAGCTTGGTAGATGAAGGGAACACTGTGGATATCGCATACCTTGATTTCAGTAAGGCCTTTGACAAGGTTCCCCAAGACATTCTTGCAAACAAGCTTGTAAAATGTGGGCTAGACAAGTTAACTGTTCAATGGATTTGTAATTGGTTGACCGGACGAACCCAAAGGGTGCTCAGCAGTGGCTGCTTTTCGTCTTGGAAAGATGTGACCAGTGGGGTGCCACAAGGTTTGGTCCTGGGCCCAGTGCTATTCAACATCTTTATCAATGACTTGGATGACGGAATTAGGGGCATAATTATCAAATTTGCAGATGACACCAAGTTGGGAGGAGTAGCCAATACCGTAGAGGACAGGATCAAAATTCAAAATGACCTGGATAGACTGGAGAGCTGGGCCAAAGCTAGCAAAATGAAATTCAATACGGAGAAGTGTAAGGTACTGCACTTAGGGCAAAAAAAATGAAATGCATAGATATAGGATGGGGGAGAGCTGGCTGAATGAGACTACATGCGAAAGGGATCTAGGAGTCCTAGTAGACCACAAGTTGAACATGAGTCAACAGTGTGATGCGGCAGCTAAAAAGGCCAATGTGATTTTGGGCTGCATCAATAGAAGTATTGTGTCTAGATCAAGGGAAGTCATAGTGCCGCTCTATTCTGCCTTGGTCAGACCTCACCTAGAATACTGTGTCCAGTTCTGGGCACCACAATTCAAAAAGGATATTGATAAATTGGAGTGTGTGCAAAGAATGGTGACTAAAATGGTGAAAGGTCTGGAAACGATGCCTTATGAGGAGAGCCTTAGGGAGCTGGGTATGTTTAGCCTGGAAAAAAGATGGTTAAGAGGCGATATGATAGCCCTGTTTAAGTATTTGAAGGGGTGTCACATTGAGGATGGAGCAGGCTTGCCATCTGTTGGGGATGCTTTGATCAAGATTTCCTGCGTGGCAGGGGGTTGGACTGGATGGCCCTCGTGGTCTCTTCCAACTCTATAATTCTATGATTCCATTGCTCTGTTTCCTAGTCTCTGGAGCAGCAGAAAACAACCACAACCACAGTGTTGTGCAGAATGTCAGGTTTGGGGCTGCTGGTGTGCACAGAATTGGAGATGGTGAGAGGCCGGCTGGCTGGCATAACTGGAAGTAACAGCAGTTCTAGAGCAGAGGGAGCCTTGCTGTGGGTGTCTGTGAGTGAGGGAGGGAGTGTATTGTGTGTGTGTGTGTGTATATACGCATGTGCTCAGTCTCCAGGAAACTCCCCAACACATGCATCAAAGCAGTTCATAGGGTGGAAGGATGAGAAGCAGGCTTGATCCATCTGTGTCTCACACACACACATATGCATGCCCAGCAAGCAAAGTCCCAACTCGTTGCACCAGTTAACACCACTAGATACATCAGACAGGTCTTTAGTGGCCTAAAAAATGTGTGTGTGTGTGTGGGTTAGGGCAGGGTTGTTTCTTTGCGGGGGGTTAGACCACCCTAATTCTTGGTGGTCTATGGCAACAAAAGATACCTAAAGGGGGTCCAGGGTAAAGACAATTTTAAGAACCACTGTTTTAGTGTATTGTTAAAGCAGCAGGTGAAGAAGAATGCACTTGATAAAGGGCACCCTCTGTTAACTGCTTCCTATGACCTGTCATGAAGGGTCTCCTCTCTAATTACAGGGATTCTGAGTCAAAGTGGAGAGTTTGAACAATAGTACTGTATGAATAGGAAAAAGTGGTGGTGGAGGAGGAGGTGGCGGCAGCTATGGCAATCGCTTCAGGAAGCTGGAATTCTACTCTGTCATTTCAGGCTTTTCAGCTTGGTTACGGTACTTTCTCAAACCAAAGTAATCTTAGTCTTGCAACCTGATGCTAAGGGAGTGCAAAGGGCAGGAACTAAGAGAAAGGAGAGAGAGCGAAAGCAGGCTTTTCTCAATTTTAGTTTTAAAACCACCTTGTTCAGGCATAGCAGGAAAAATTACAGATTGATAGTTGAAGGTGCTGCTTGTAACTGTAAGCAAAAGATGTTGCTTGTTACAATTGGCTGGAATCCTATTGGGTGATTATGTCTCCGTAAGTAGATTTATGCCTGCAGGAATTAGAACTGGGCAGTTCTGTAATGTCGTATCCGGTAGAGGGCTGCTCTAACATTACCATGTAGCAGAGATGGCAGAGTGACCATTGTGCAATAGGACCAATGCAATATGGGACGTGCGTTGCACTGATCCTGATGTGCAATGTATCACTCCCGATGCGTATCAGGCACCAGCGCACATCAGGCACCTTTGCGGCTTTGCCCAGCGTTTTTTAAAGCTCCGTGGGGAATATGCATTCCCGCTTGTTGGGACAACCACTTCACATTCATTCATAGATTTTCCTTGGGTTTTTTCCAGGGTGTGAGGCCGTGTTCTGGAATACTGGTAGTTTCTCTCTAGAAAGAAAGAAACTATTCCAGAACATGGCCTCACAGCCTGGAAAAATCCCAAGGAAAATCTATGGATGCTGGCTGTGAAAGCCTTTGACTTCTCACATTCATTCACATTCTTCATAAGAGCGGAAGTAGAAAGCTGATTGGTTGGATGTGGGCAGGGGGCGGAGCCTGCTAACAAGGCAAGCACCTGGAACTTCCGTCTTGGATTTTCACCTTAGCGATTGTGTGCTGAAGTGATGAAGTGGCCTTTTTCTTTTCTTTTTAAAAAATTATTGAGGTGGAATATCACACTTTTTGCACCTTAGATACACTTAAAAAAACCCTGTTTGGTGGCAGCAACTGGTGACAATAATAATGCGAGTAATTCACTTGTGCCCAGCATCTTGATTTGCAGGCATGCCCATTGGGACAGCAAAAGCAGATAGCTTCACATGCCTGTGATTTTGCCAAAAAATGTCAAGATAAATCGAAGCTGCTTTGATTGGCATTAGTGCACATCAATCCACATTGCCCTTCCCTTGTATAGACAAGGCCTTAGTTTAAGTACACTTACCTAACTAGCTAAGGTGGACTAGTGGCTGCTGTTGATAAAAAATCCAGATTAGGTGGAGGTAGTATAAATCCTGTACGATATAAAGCTGCAGGCAGGGAAGGGGGAGGGGGAGAGTGCTTTACTAATTTACCATCAGCCCCAGAAGCAGGCGTGGCTGCTGTCCAACCTCTGCAGAATTAAGTCTAGCAACAGTGTTGTAATTTCACTGTGATCTATAGTCTTTGGCAAAGAAAAGAGAGAAAAGGATTGAGAGAAAGGGAGAACAGCAGAGAGGAAAGGAGTGGAAATATGTGCAGGAGCCACCCTCGTTGCTTGCCTTCAGAATCAACAGCCCAACGGCACACCATATACTCCTGAGAAACAGCAGGTTGTGACCTTGTTTGGAGGGGAAAAGAAACAGGAGGGAGCAGAAGGGAGGCAGCCTCACCCTTTCTGTTCCAGTTCAGTGGGCTTTAAGGAAACAGGAAGATGGGCATGGGAAGAGTCTGGAATTCTTTATGATGATGGATGGGAAAATGGACAGAACAGGTTCTGGGTAAGAACCCTTTCATCTATTCAGAGCAAAGCAAGCCTAGGAATGGGGAGGGGGCGTGTTTAACTTTGCTGAAGCCAAATTTACACTGAAACAGTAGATTCAATGGAGAATCTGTTCAAAACTCATTTTTAGTGCTTTTTTTTTTTTTTGCTAGTGACTACAATGTCCCCTTGAAACTGATTTTTAAAAGTGGGATAAAGGTGCCTTGAGAGCCAGTGTGGTGTAGCAGCTTGAATGCTCTGCTAGGGGGTTGTATAAATGGCAAAAATACTCATCATGGAATGTGAGGAGAAGACAACCTGTCCTAATGGCAATCCATGTTGTTTCGCTGCATTGTGAAGGGGGGGGGGGAAACGGCAAAAACTCTGCAGGGATTTGAATTTTTTTTTTTTTAAAAACAGTTTAAAAACAACAACATGAGGAATGCACATTCCCGCATGTTGGGACGAGTGATTCGATATGAATAATTTTCCCATACAAGAGGAAGCACAAACCTGATTGGCCAGATGAGCATGGGGGGTGGTGGAGCTTGCTAACAGGGCAAATGCCCGCTGCCACCATGTTGGATTTTCTGGGGCTGACAAAACGGGGTTTTGTTTTACCTCTTTTTTTCTCTTTTTTTTTAAAAAAAGATGAAATATTGCTTATGTGGACCGTGGAAATAGTTTTAAAAAAATTCAGCAGAAAAAAAATAAAAAACACGAGTAATTTGCTTGTGGGGCTAGAGGGCATGTGAAGTTTATGGGGGATGTAAAACCATTAAGACAAGTCAGAGCTGCTGCAAATTGTTATTGCTGCAGACCGATCTGTTTATTTTGGCCTCCTATAGTCAAGCCCTAGGATTCAGGGGCCAGGGTTCAAATCCCCATTTAGCCATGGAAACCCACCAGGTGACCTTGGGCAAGTCACACTTCAGAGCCTCAGAGGAAGGCAAGGGCAAGCCCCTTCTGAACATATCTTGCCAAGAAAACTCTATGATGGGTTTGCCTTAGGGTCACCATAAATTGAGTTACTGTTAATATCTGTATCATGAGTACAGTCTATTCATTATTTCAGAAATATTATCTGGGTGAATGTTGTGGATATTTGGGGTCATATTTAGCAATCTTGGGGGGTACCTTTTAAAAAATGTTGAGTCAATTATTACATGTGAGTAATAATAATAATAAAATTTATTTGTATCCTGCCCCTCTACAAAATGCAATAGGGGCGGCTTAAAGCCCTAAGACTTGCTGGGTAGAGTTTTTGTACCTTTGTGATCAAGGGCTTGTGATCGGCATCCACAGTCAGCTTTTCCACTTTTACAAAAAAAAAATAATAATTTTTTTAAAAAAAAAATGGAGTAAGAGATATAAAATCTAACTCTTGATTCTGGGTAAAACAAAAAGAATGAAAGAGCGAATTAATACAAATACAAAGAAATCCAATGGAGTGATCTCAATGACCAAGACCCCTCTTTGGGTTAATTCAGATCAAAGGCTTTCACTCGGCTCTTAAGTCATCTTTGAGTGCTAGCAGTTAACAAAAAGGTACAATTAATAAATAAATAGGCAACTAACAATATGAAGATGCTGCTGTCAGATATCTGACCTTTGATGCTTTGGAGGGGCAAGATCATTTTTTTTTACTATTTGGTGTTTGCCTGGAGCCCAACACTTAGGAAGTGTAGTATGTACCTGTTAAAGCAGTATTTCCAAACAGTGTGCCAGGATAAAATAGTGTGCCAGGAAAATGAAATAAACATTTCCATGAGCCCAATGCACACATCTCCAAGGGAAGCAAACTGTTGCATCTCTGCAGGATTCACTGTTCTGCCCCCTTTCTCCTTCCAATCAGACTGCAACTGGAGTGGGCATTGCATTAGACGTTTCTACATGGAATGGAATGATCAAAACACACTAGGTGCAAAGAGACAACGGAACAACTTATTCTCAGAGAAAACTGACCATTTTGACTCTGCCTACTGATCCCTAGGCAATGTAGGGAGTGCGCTTTATTATGAACTATGCCCACCTAGCAACAAAGGAGGAAAAAAAATGCAACTACCATCTAGAATTAAATAGACCCTGCATTAACTCAAACGTTTTACTTTTCCCATTGCTGCGCACTGTGTTGGATTTTATCAGGGAGGGGGAGAGGCTAAGGACTCTGTCTTGTTCTTCTTATTGCTATCTCACAAGACAAGGAAAGAGGTAGAGTATTTGAAGAGAGAATCACATTAAGACCTTACTGCATAACCTCTAACTGTCCCAATTTGGCAGAGCCACCTGATTAATCCTCTGTTGTCCCACCTTTTCAACTGCTTTCAAAATATACCAGTTTCTCTCTCCTCCTCTCAATTGCTGCAGAGTTCAAACGACAAACATAGTTTGTACTCAATAGCTTCAGCAGGGGGTAGAGAAGAGGAGATGATAAGAGTCATAGAATCATAGAATTGCAGAGTTGGAAGAGACCACGAGGGCCATCCAGTCCAACCCCCCTGCCACGCAGGAAATCTTGATCAAAGCATCCCCAACAGATGGCCATCCAGCCTCTGTTTAAAGACCTCCAAGGAAGGAGACCCCACCACGCTCCGAGGGAGTGTGTTCCACTGCCGAACAGCTCTTACTGTCAAAAAGTTCCTCCTCATGTTGAGGTGGAATCTCTGTTCCTGGAGCTTGCACCCATTGCTCCATGTTCCAGTCTCTGGAGCAGCAGAAAACAAGCTTGCTCCATCCTCAACGTGACATCCCTTCAAATACTTAAACAGGGCTATCATATCGCCTCTTAACCGTCTTTTTTCCAGGCTAAACATACCCAGCTCCCTAAGTCTCTCCTCATAAGGCATCATTTCCAGACCTTTCACCATTTTAGTTGCCCTTCTCTGGACACGCTCCAATTTGTCAATATCCTTCCCAGTAGGCTCAGGTAAAAGCAAACTGTTGCAGCCTTTCCTGGCTTGTGTGTTCCTCCTCATTAATAAAGTTTGCCATTATAACCTCACTTTGATGTTGTGTGGCCACATATGACCCAGTTTTCATCTGTGGCACATTGGAAGGTATGTTATCATCTACATTCAGATCCACACTTCCATGAGTTTTGTTATGGCTTTTAGTTCTTTGGCTTCAGCATTCTCACTCAATGGCTATTTCAGCACTTTTCTTCCTGTTGTGAGAAAGTCTTCAAAAACCACACAAGTTTCAAAGGCTATTCGTAATTCAGGACTTATTGTGTACAAAATTCACATGTGGTTGTTTTGCACAGAAAACAGCATATTCTGCACACAAAACATAATTTTTCGTGTGAAAAATAATATTTCAATGTAGAAGTGTTAATTCCTGCAGAAAAACATCGTTTTCTATGCAATTCAACCATATGCAAATTTTACATAAAACGAATCCCCAACTAGAGTATATTTTTTTGCACAGAGAACATATATTTCAATGTGTTGAAATATTACTTGCTGCACAGAAAATGTTTCTTCTAGTTATGTGCGAGTTTTACATAGACTGTGAAGATTCCCACCAGTCCAGGATTCTTCTCACCAGAGTCTCTCAACACTTGAAAAACATGTTTTTCTATCATTTCCCAATATTTTCAACTATTATTTCCATCCCTAGGTGATATGCTGCTGGTACATGCTTCCCAAGTATGTGAAGACTGTTAAAAGAGTCCAGAGCAGGGAAACCAAAATGGTGAAAATTCTGGAAGCCATGCCCTATGAGGACTGGCTTAGGGAGCTGGGTATGTTTAGTCTGGAGAAGAGAAGGTTGAGAAGGTTAAACATGACAGCCATGTTTAAATATTTGAAGGGATGTCATACTGAGGATGGGACAAGCTTATTTTCTACTGCCCGAGAGACTAGGACATGGAGCAATGGGTTCAAACTACAGGAAAAGAGATTCAACTTAAACATTAGGAAGAACTTCCTGACAGTAAGAGCTGTTCAGAAGTGGAATACACTGCCTCGGAGTGTGGTGGAGTCCCCTTCTTTGGAGGTTTTTAAAGAGAGGCTGGATGGCCATCTGTCGAGAATGACTTGATTGTGTATTCCTGCATGGCAGGGGGTTGGAATGGATGGCCCTGGTGGTCTCTTCCAACTCTATGATTCTATGAAAATTCAAAGAGCAAAAAGGTGGGTCTAGACATGCTCAGTTATTCTGAAGGAACTTTGCAAAGCCTGAACAACCTTTGGGTCCCCCCCCCCACTTGGTGGACTTACTACCACAAAAGAGTGTACAGGGTTACAGCCTTAACCATATAATAGGATTTATTTATTTAATATCCTGGCTTTCTCCGTGCACTGGACCCAAGACAGCTTATATCGCATTACAACGAGGTACAGTTAAAAATAAAACCCTATCTGTACAAAAGTTAAAAGACAATTAAACAAGCTTTCTATTAAGAACACAAAGTTAAAACAGTTTAAAATACATTTTAAACATAATTCAAAAAGATAAAAGCAAGGCCTCATTAAAAACCCCTTCTGACACAGGAATTAGAAGCTGAAAGCTTGCCTAAATGAGAGGCTCTTTGGCAGCTGGTGTGGTAAAAGAAGAGAGAAGGGGGGCAATGGGGTGTCCTGTGGTAGGGAATTCCACAACTTGGGACCAAACACCAAGAAGGCTGTGTCCCATATCAAGGAGAGATGAAGGGCTCTTCTACACTGACAGGAAAACCCAGATTATCTTCTGCAGCAACCACAGGCTTGTCCACATGATCACCACACACACCAAGGTTAATTTGGAGGCACTGTCCACACACAGTTCCCCCTTCCGAACTCAAACCAGTCTGATAAATGGCAGTATGTGCAGCCACATGACTGGCCACTCTGGTCCCTCCCCCCATGCATGGACATGTTTGTATGTCTTTTCCCATGGCTTCCACTATTAAGTGGAAGTGCATGCAGCTAATGATATAGGTATGCTGGTATGCGCTTCTCCAAACAACTGCCTCATGTGCCCCCCCCAAAAAAAGAAAAGAAAAGAAAGGAAGAAAGGAAGGAAGGAAGGAAGGAAAAGAAAAAGAAAAAGAAAAAGAAAAAAGAACTGCTAAAAAGTAAAATTGAAACAGCAGGAAGGACCAGCTGATCACTTAGCCCAGGGTGCCTCTTCCTGACCTCTTCTGCCTGCCTACCCAAAACCCCTCCCCCCAGACCCACACCAACATCGTAATGGAGCGCAAACCACACACACATGCAAAAATATGGATTTTCTGCTAGAATCTGGAGTAAATTGCCACATTTTGATGCAGATTAAAGCCCTGAAATTCTTGAATGCCCTGGACTTGAGCCATACATTGTCTGGACAGCTCTTGAATGCAACAAGGTGAGGTCGTTTTATTTGGCCATTGTAGACAAGGCCAAGGAATGGTAAAAGAGTAGATTATTCTACACATATTTAGAGTATTTCTCTTTAAGTAAAATCCCTAATGGTATTCCAGTTAGTGTAGGGGTAGGCAACTGTGACTCTTCAAATCTTGTTGATCTACAACTTCCATCAGTATTAGCTAGTATAGTCAGTGGTGGAGATTTATGGGAATTACAGGTGAATAACATTATAAAATAGCAAGGAAAATGACATTTGTACTGAGACTATTGAGACCAGTAAATTATGAAATACGGTCCATGAATGGGATGTGGATGTCTATGATTATTCATTGGGTGGAGGAATGCGTTTAAAAGCATGCACAAGCAAACAAAAAATGCACAGTTTGCTGAACTGGTACTATGTACCCAGATAATATAGGACAATTGAGAAGAAATTTATTCACGAGTTAACTAAGAGTAACCAAGAATTACTAAGTGGCTTCTACTCTCAATAATGTCAGATAGTAGGTTAAATTATGGAGCCCTTGCTTTCATTTCTTATGAATCACACACAAGAAGGCAGAGCTTGTCATGGAAAACAGAAGGAATTATTGTAACAACACTGTAATAATTCTATTTGTACTCTGAAAGCAAGCTCAGAGCTTCCTTTTTAAAAAAAGGTTAAAATAAACTGTAGTCATGGCGAAAAGGAACGGTCTCTTTAAGATGTTCTCTGTCAGCAAATATGCCAAGCATGCATTTCTAATATCTGGGTGGGCAAACACAAATGGAAATTCAAATTCTACAGAGACATGGAGAACGTGCTTCAAGAAAACGTTTCCATTTGGAAGAATCTGAAGTGTGAATGTGTGGCTGACCTGGAGGGAGTGAGAGAATGTTAGGAGAGAGGGGAGGTGTGGCTTTTTTTGGGATATGAAGCACTGTGTGGCTGTTTGTTGCCATGGCGCAAGGGGCAAAACCAACCAATGAGAGTACCGCTCTTAGTTATCCAACCAAGGATAATGGCCCTTTATTTTATGACTGTAAGTATGCTTGGAAATTCCACACCAAAAGCAACATTCTGGAACTTGGGGAAAGGATTAAATCCATGGAGCAATGCAATTGAAACTTCTCATTCTTCACAGAACAGGGCTGGGTTGGCAGTGAAATGGCCCTCAGCTCAACCCTGAAGCTATTGCTTGTAAGCTACTGAAACGTTTCAAGTCACGGGGTGCTGAGGGTCAAAAATTGCCCAGACAGGAAACTTCAAAAGGTTTTGATATGTAATATTTGCAAGGTAGCCTAGAAATCTATACAGAACAGAAAACAGGAGCGTGAAAACACTCCATGGAAGGCAACATTCATGGAGGATCTTGTATGGACAGATTATTTCTACCCAGGAATAGGCACAGACAGTGGGCCAGTGAAAGTAGGCCAGTTAAGGACAATTGAACCCAAGAGTATTCCCAAGCTACAAATATACCCTCTCAGACGAACAGGTTGCTGTCTCAGTTTCTGGCCCTGGACTCCACTGATCAACAGAGGTCCACTTAGCTGAGATTCAGTTACAGTTTATTGGTCACTATCCAGCCCATTCCAGCATCCATACACCAGTGCAGCACCTGCACAGCCTTGTCAGACTCTAACACCAAGGCAAAATAAACATTTGGTGTCTTGACCATACTAATAGCTCCTAACTGCTAAAATCCCAGATCTTATCCAGCAGCTTCGTATAGATGTTTGACAATATAGGGCAGTGCCTCTCAATCTTTAGCCCTCCTGATGTTTTTGACTTCAACTCCCAGAAGCCCCAAACAGCAAGGCCAATGGTTAGGAATTCTGGGAGCTAAAGTCCCAAGCATATGGGGGAGTAAAGACTGAGAACCATGGGCATAGGGGACAGAATAGTACCTTGTTTCCTCCACAGTTCAATAGGCAAAGATCTGAACAGGTGTTCCCTAGTGCCTGCTTCTCTAACTTACCCTGTAAATAGGAGTGGAACCACTGCAGCAGTATGCCTCCTACTCACACCTCACAGGGTCAGTACCATAAAACACTATGATCAATAGCATCAAAAGCCACCAAGGGATCCAAGAAGAAGAAGAACAACAACAACATGGCAGCACTCTGTTCTTTCTTGGAGCAAGTAATGTATCAGAGTGATCTAGGCTGTTGCAGTCTCAAAATCTGGCTTCAAACCCAACTGAAATGGATGTAGATCATGAGTAAACAGGCTCTGGAGCCTTAAGGGCTGCATGATGCCATTCTGAATTCCTCTGGAGCTCTATAGAATCACAGAGCCCATTACAGCTGCCATTTTCACGGGCAGGAAGTGACATGTGTCATTACTTTTGGCCATCATTTTAAAATGATTTAAGGCTGTTCCAAGGTGCTACTCAAAAGCCTTTAATGGCCTATTTTTTTTTGAGTGGGGATATGGAGTGGGGGGGTGTCTCAGGGGTACTGGGAGAGAGGTCCCAAGGCAATATGGGATTCTACCAAAGGAGTCCTATGGCTGCCCAGTTCCCACAGGTTACATGATCCCCATTCCTGGTCTAGAAAATATGTTTCCTCTGACATTACTGAAGCTGTCCAGTCACTAAACTTTCCAGCACCAAGTCCAGAAAAGGGTTATTTGCCATGGGGGTAACTCTCACACACCTCTAGGTCCAGGGAGGTAATCTCTGGGAAACAGCACACACACCCTGATGTAATGAAGCATTTTACTGGACTCACCCACTCAATCCATCTGCTGGATCTTATTAGCCAAGATGGGCAAGGGTCAGGCTTATATCTAGTCATAGTGGGCTGATTCAAATGGGCAGCAACAAGTGGAACTGATCCCAAGAAACCAACTAGATTGTACTGTGAAAACTTCCTCAGACATGGTAACAACTGCTAAATCATAAACCAACCTGGACACAAAATGTTATTTGAAAACACTGAAATTCTGGACCAGGCCAACAACTAGCATGTCAGAATGCACAGAGAAGCTATTGAAATCCACAAACACCTGGACAACTTCAAGGAAATCTTTAAAGTAAACAAAGTTTGGCTGCCAGTTCTGAAAAACACCAAAATCAAAACTCAACACATGCAAATGAACTTCACCCAGGGACAGGGGTATTTCCAGCAGACAATGGACCATTAGCCAATCCTCCTTGCATATTCTCCCACCCTAGGAGCTAGCCATTCAAATACATAAATTTACATATCCTCTCCAACAGAGGCTCACACTATATAACCCCCCCCACACCCCTACCCAACCATTCTCTGAAGATGCCAAGCCACAGATGCAGGTGAAACATCAGGAATAAACTCTTCCAGAACACAGCCTCACAGCCCAGAACCCCCCCCAAAAAACCTGCTAAATCAGACCCAAACAAAATCAAATGACTTCCTTTTCAATAGGTGTTAGCCACGGTTCCAGTTCTAATTCCTATGAGCTTCATTCCAACAGTCTCTTCACCCCCGAATATCTCTTATGAAATTAGCAAATTTGTGTGGAGAGGAGCATAACATGATCCCCCCCCCCATGTCATTTTCCCCAGTATGTTGAGAAGGACAATGCAAGCATGGGAAAGCATAAAAGGACATATGAAGATGCCATACACTTACTATTATTCTGTCTTGCTCACTATTACATGCAGGCTAACTACCGAGGCAAACAAGTATCAGGGATGGAAGGGTTGCATTATCAATCCTCCAGAGACTCTGGAGGGTCACCCCTTCCCACTGTATCCCTCCCTGGGAAAAAAATGATGTATTTATTCTTTTGCCCCAGATGCTAGGTATGGGAAGAATATTGAAAAATGGTAAAAAAAACAACAACACCCAGCAACATATTTTTACATTCAGGAAAACTTGACAAGAAGAATTTTTACAGTTTAGGACTTATTCTGTACAAAATTCACACAAGGTTGTTTTGTGCATAAAACAGCATTTTCTGTGCAGGAGCAGCATTTTCTATACAGAAAATAATATACGTAATAATATTTGCCATGCCAAAGAAGCTGATTGCTATGCAGAAATGCTGTAATTAGGGATTTATTTTGTGCAAAATTCACATGTGGTTGATTTGCACAGAAAACAACTGTTTCCTATGAGGAAAAAGGTGTTTCCTGTATAAAATCACTACATGTGAATTTTGTGCAGAGTAAGTTCTGAATTGTGAACAGGCTTAGAAAACTATGGTTTTCTAAAGACTCTTGAAGTGGGAAAAACTGATAAAATTACTCACTGAGTTACATCCCTACCAAATCACACACCCCTCAACAGATGTGTGGGCCTCTTTTTCTGGCTTTCTCTGGGCCATTTTAGGTCCAGGAGAGATCTTTTACCCAACAAGAAGTGACCTGGAAGTTAATTTCAAAACTGACTTCAAAAAGTCAAAATTGAGGAAGCTCCGGGTGTGGGGGACAGTCTACAAAGACTGGCAGCAGCTTTCCAGGATTCTGATGAGAAGTTTTTTCCAGCCTGATCTGGAGATGCCAGGCTTGAACCTGTGACTGTTTGCACACAAAGCTGTGTTACTGGCTCTTCCCACAGGGTTAAAGGGTATGACATTACCAGACAAGCATGGAAAGGAGATACACTACAGTGGTTCCTACAGCCTGGACGTTATTATGGAAGACAAGGAAATAGAGAAAAGAAGGCAGTGGAAGATCTGTGACTGGATCTTGTATATTTTGTTAAATGGTACTAAAGTGTCCCTTTCTCTTTCCCCCTTGGTGCTTTTTCTTTTCAGAAAATAACCTCCCTTTCTCAGAGCAGTCATGAATTTTACAGGGGAAAATATACAGGTATCTACATGGTACTTGTACATCTTTGGATGCAGGGTAAACAGCGCCTAAGGACCAGGGAGAAAATAAATTCAATTGGACAAATCAGGAGAAGATGATTAAATTGTTTGAGAAATAGCCTTTTTTAGCTCTATCCACCACTTTCAAAAAAGAATATGGGAGATATATTTGTGGATTTCCCAGTATTACATCCTGTTTGACTCTCAGAAGGAGGGCCTAGGTGTGTTCATTCAACATCATTTGGGATTAAAACAATTAAGTATAATTAGCTGGACCCAGTGTACCATATGCTGTTCTCCTGGAATCATTAAGGGTGACTCGCTCTGTTGCCCTGCCATGGCTGCCACTGCCTTCAGTTGACTGCCTGGGTCCTATCACAGAGGCTGGCCTGTTGACTGCCTGGGTCACTGCCACTGCCAGTTGACTACCTGGGTCCCATCACAGTGGCATTCTGCTGCCGCTGCCATTGCCAGTTGACTGCCTGGGGCCTGTTGCAGCCCATGACTGGTGAATGACTAAGGGAATGAGAGCAGGGAGGGGCCCTTGTGAGGCTGGGGGTGTAGATGCAGATTGAATGGCAGGAGTGGATTGTGAGGTGGAGAGGGAATTTGCATGTGGATGGTGATTGGTTGGGTGTGTTTCCTGAGCAGCCAATCAGCACACTGGGAAAGGAAACATACCCAGTACTATTGTACATACTTAAGCCTTTTATACTGTATATATAGATGTCTCCTATGTAGGGATGGGCATCACGTGGAACTCCAAATGCTGGGCTGCAACTCCCATTAGCCCAGCATAGCCAATGGTGAGGGGTGATAGAAAACATTGTTTAACAACCTCCAGAGAGCCAAATAGCCAACATAAACAACTGGTTCCATAGATGGTGTCGCTGAGAACGATTTGGATTCTTGGATCATGGGCTGCACTTCCATGAGGGGGGACTTCTGGCAAGAGATGGGGTGCATCTCACGACAGTTGGAAGAAACATTTTTGCCAACAGTCTCAATAATTTGATCAGGAGGGCTTTAAACTGAGTCATATGGGGGAGGGAGACAGTATTCTCAAAGGCAAAAGGGCTGGAGAAAATAGTCAAACTGTCATAGAGGGAAGAAGGCAAACAATGCAAGGACCCAACAGTGGGAGGCAAAAAAACTTGCACAGGCAGCAAGTAAAGGGAACACATGGTCTTAGATGTCTCTACATTAATGCACAGAGCATGGGAAATAAGCAGGATGAACTTGAACTCCTAGCACTACAAAACAAATATGATATAATAGGCATTACTGAAACCTGGTGGGATGAGTCTGATGATTGGAATGTAGGAATAGAGGGGTATAACCTTTATAAGAGAGACAGGCCAAACAGGAAAGGAGGAGGAATAGCATTATATGTCAGGGATATTTACACCAGTGAAGAGATCCATGACATCAATACTGGAAGGTAGGTGGAGAGCATCTGGATAAAAATTAAAGGGGAGGGAAACAACAGGGATATTATTGTGGGACTCTACTACAGACCCCCAAATCAGATGGAGGAATTGGATGATGCCTTTCTAGAACAGATGAACACACATGCAGAAAGGAGAGATGTAGTAGTGATTGGTGATTTCAACTATCCTGATATTTGCTGGCAATCTAACTCAACCAAAACCTCAAGGTCTAGCAAATTCCTTACTTGCCTGGAAGGCAATTTCATGGTCCAAAAGGTGGAAGAGGCAACAAGGGGGTCAGCTGTTTTAGATCTGATCCTAACCAACAGAGATGACCTGGTTAATGG
This sequence comes from Gambelia wislizenii, assembly GCA_030847615.1. Lineage (NCBI taxonomy): Eukaryota > Metazoa > Chordata > Lepidosauria > Squamata > Crotaphytidae > Gambelia > Gambelia wislizenii. The sequence goes on along the minus strand of JAUMIR010000009.1, from coordinate 14,566,286 downwards.
GGTGCAAGTGGCGGGATCCTTAGGTGAGAGTGATCATGTTCTCCTGGAATTTGTTATAGAATGGCAAGGAGAAGCCAGGCATAGTCAGACACGCATTCTCGACTTTAGGAGAGCTGATTTCAATAAACTCAGGGAAATACTGGGGGTGATCCCATGGTCAGGAATATTAAAAGAGAAGAGACCTCAAGATGGATGGGACTTTCTCAAAAGGGAGATACTGAAGGCACAATTTCAAACAGTACCATTGAGGAAGAAAAATGGGAGGTGTCTCAAAAAAACAGGATGGATGACTAAAGAACTTTCAACAGAGCTAAGTTTTAAACAGAACATGTATAGGAAATGGAAAAAGGGGGAAATCACCAAAGAAGAATTCAAACAGATAGTGAACAAGTGTAGGAGTAAAGTCAGAAAAGCTAAAGTGCAGAATGAGCTCAGGTTTGCTAGAGAGGTTAAGAACAATAAAAAGGGTTTTTTTTTGGTATGTCCGCAGCAAAAGGAGGAAGAAGGAAATGGTAGGGCCACTACGCAGAGAAGATGGCAAAATGCTAACAGGGGACAGAGAAAAGGCAGAATTACTCAGCACCTTCTTTGCCTCAGTGTTTTCAGAAAAGGAAAAGGGTGACTAACATGAGGATAAAGGAACAGAGGACACAATAGGGGAAATCCAGCTCAGAATAAGCAAAGAGGTAGTACAGGAATACCTTCTTAATCTAAATGAATTTAAATCTCCAGGACCAGATGAACTACATCCAAGAGTATTAAAAGTGCTAGCAAATGTAATCTCAGAGACATTGGCAATAATCTTTGAGAACTCCTGGAGAACAGGAGAAGTCCCAGCAGACTGGAGGAGGGCAAATGTTGTCCCCATTTTCGAAAAGGGGAAAAAGGAGGATCCCAACAATTATCATCCAGTTAGTCTGACATCAATACCAGGGAAGATTCTAGAGCAGATCATTAAACAGAGAGTCTGTGAACATTTAGAAGGCAATGCCATAATCACAAAAAAGTCAACATGGTTTTCAGAGTAACAAGTCATGCCAGACTAATCTGATCTCTTTTTTTGATAAAGTGACCAGCTTGGTAGATGAAGAGAATGCTGTGGATATTGCATACCTTGATTTCAGTAAGGTCTTTGACAAGGTTCCCCATGACATTCTTGCAAACAAGCTTGTAAAATGTGGGCTAGACAAGTTAACAAACAGTTCAATGGATTTGGGTTGACCGGCCGAACCCAAAGGGTGCTCAGCAGTGGCTGCTTTTCGTCTTGGAAAGATGTGACCAGTGGGGTGCCACAGGGTTCTGTCCTGGGCCCAGTGCTATTCAACATCTTTATCAATGACTTGGATGAGGGAATTAGGGGCATACTTATCAAATTTGCAGATGACACCAAATTAGGAGGAATAGCTAATACCCTAGAGGACAGGATCAAAATTCAGAATGACCTGGATAGACTGGGAGAGTTGGGCCAAAGCTAACAAAATGAAATTCAATACAGAGAAATGTAAGGTACTGCACTTAGGGCGAACAAATGTAATGCATAGATATAGGATGGGGGACACCTGGCTGAATGAGACTACATGTGAAAGGGATCTAGGAGTCCTAGTAGACCACAAGTTGAACATGAGTCTACAGTGTGATGCGGCAGCTAAAAAGGCCAATGCGATTTTGGGCTATATCAATAGAAGTATAGTGTCTAGATCAAGGGAAGTAATAGTGCCACTCTATTCTGCCTTGGTCAGACCTCACCTGGAATACTGTGTCCAGTTCTGGGCACCACAATTCAGAAAGGATATTGACAAATTGGAGCGTGTCCAGAGAAGGGTGACTAAAATGGTGAAAGGTTTGGAAATGATGCCATATGAGGAGAGACTTAGGGAGCTGGGTATGTTTAGCCTGGAAAAAAAGACGGTTAAGAGGCGATATGATAGCCCTGTTTAAGTATTTGAAGGGGTGTCATGTTGAGGATGGAGCAGGCTTGTTTTCTGCTGCTCCAGAGACTGGAACACAGAGCAATGGATGCAAGCTCCAGGAACAGAGATTCCACCTCAACATTAGGAGGAACTTTTTGACAGTAAGAGCTGTTCGGCAGTGGAACACACTCCCTCGGAGCGTGGTGGGGTCTCCTTCCTTGGAGGTCTTCAAACAGAGGCTGGATGGCCATCTGTTGGGGATGCTTCGATCATGATTTCTTGCGTGGCAGGGGGCTGGACTGGATGGCCCTCATGGTCTCTTCCAACTCTGCAATTCTATGTTTCTATGAAATGTTGCCCACTCCTTGCTGCTGTGTGTATAAAGAAGCAGGCAAGAGTTTATTGCCAATGCCAAGATGTATAATGTATTCTGTACACTTGACATCACAACACTTTAGGTAAAATTACCTATAACTTCAGGGATATCTGTCACATACAAGATGCTCAGAACAGTTCATGTTCCAGCTGTTTTTTAATGGAAAGGTTTTTTTTTAAAAAAAACTGTATTGACCAGACAGTTTATTTTGATTACAAATGCCCAGTTCGTGCTTCTGTGTTAAAAATGACTGGACATTCACATGATTCGGAAGCGGCATAAACCTAACCAAATTTAACCTTTGTATATGAAAGATACACATAAACAAAAAGTTTTGTGGTTTCCACCATAAGCTCCTTACCTTGACTGGCAGGGGTGTAGATTACAACTTCTAACTTGGGGCTCTGGACGGGTCACCCGCTGACAAGCACTGTCATTCACCAACATCATGGTCTTGTTAACTATCCGTGTACAGGACACAATGGTTTTACGTTCTCCTGAAAGTGATACAAAGGAGAGAAGAATCATTCTGGGGCAGAGAACAATTCTTTATTAAAAGGTTTCAATACTACTGGCTGAGATCCTGCATCAGCAGACATAGCTCTGTTATTGTAGCTATTTCTGTTGATGCTTCCCACAAAAAAAACCCCTACCTCTTAAGCCAGGCAGAACCGCAACTGAAGAGGTACTGAGCTCTACAGATCAGGTCCTGGGAAACTATGATTGCAGGACTCTCCCAGTCAGAAGGTGCACAGAGACAGGCATCTGGAGAGATTCCTTAGGATCCTGCTGCAGCTGCTTGTCTCAATGTGCCATGTGACTGGGTTTAAGTGCCACACTTATCACTTCCCAGTGCTGCGATCTGTAGAAGCTCAGGAACCCTTCTGTTGGGGTTCTGTCTGGTTTAAGAGGTAGGTTTTTAGGGGTCACCTTTGGTAATTGGCAACTGTAAACATGAATGCCAAAAGTTATGAGATTGTAAGTCTGGTTTATGATTTTGTAAATATTGAACAGGATGCCTGTTAGGCCCTGTGAAGACCTAGCCCCAAAAGTCTGGTTCAGGATTCAAGAGAATGCTCTAGTCCTTGTTTTTGATGAGAAGGTCAAGGAGCGGTTTCTTATGGGAATGAGAGACACAACAGGGCCTCTAAGATAAGGATGTTTGGGTCCCAGAGCACCTGGCTCCAACTAATTGCCTGAGAACATTCTTTGTTTCCCACTAACAAGTTTCGTTTTCCATGAGTTTCGTTTCTCCATGCACTGCTTGTGAAAGTAGAATTCATATAAGGAAGGTGTGGGTTTTGAGACAGGATCTCTCTTGCTCTCTCTCTGCGTGTGCAGCCCTGGAGGGTGTATTTTCCTTTGTCTATGTCTTTTTGCTTTTGTCTGTTTTTTGTTTGCAATAATAAACGGTATCCTATTCAAGACCACAACTGCTCCATGGTTATTTCTGCCTGTCTCACATCCCTCCAAGACCCAGCAGGCCTCCCAACTCAGGGGGCAGCCTTGCTGGTGTAAAACAATGCTAGCTTACTGCTTTGAAAATGATTTTAAGAATATCAATAAAGGAAATTCATGTCTGTTGTATTCCTTCTAGTTGCAAACAAGTCCTAAATGCTTTGAGGCATAGCTGCTTTTCACAGTACTATCCCATGGATGTATCCAAACCAAAGCAACTTACAAGTTACACTACATCTTTTCTTTGTTGGAAAGTCTAATTCTATTTCACCATTATTTGGAGCTACAAGGAAAACCATACACTCTGGAAGTGAGTGAGACCACCATGTTTTCTGTGGAGATAGCCATTCCTGCCTTCCCTATAGTGCCTGAGTTTCCCAATCATAGCTGGAAACAAATTTAGCAGCTACAATTTGCCCATTGCTTATGGGGGAGGGGGCGGCAAGCTACCTCCTACTAATGGGATGTAGTAAGTGTTGGCAATATTGACTAGATGGACCACTTTTCTGACTTGGCAAAGCAGCTTCCTGTGTTCATTCATTTCATGTTTATGAGTACTCATAGCTGGATTTAATCATAGGGCTTGTCTACACAAGGCAAAAAACCCCAGAGTGCCTTGCAGGATTGGCATTTCACAGCAGCTACGACTTGTTTTAATGTTTTTTTTTTTGCCCCCATGAGCTTCACATGCCTGCTAATCAAGATGGCAGCTGCGAGTGATTTACTCTTGTCTGTACTTAACCTCAATTTGCCACCACTAAGCTTTTTTTAAAAAAACCCCAATGTCCAAGGTGCGATAGTGATTTTTCAATTTAACAAAAAAGCAAAAAACAAACAAACAAAAAAAGCCCCTCCCACCCCATTTCCTTGCCTTAGTGCTTGCTTGCTAAGGAGAAAATACAACACGGTGCTAGTGGGCACTTGCCTTGTAGGTGCTTCCCCACGCTCACCCAGATAATCAGCTATGCACTTCCACTCATATGGGAAAGCGAACCAAAGTGAATTGCTTGTCCCAATGAGCAGGAATGCACATTACCCTTGCTGTTTTTAAAAAACTCTGGGAAAAGTCACAAAGACTTTTCTTTCAGAGTTTTTGATGTTTTTGCTCTGCCTTCCCAATATGGCAATAAGATGCGGAATGCCATTAAGACAGGTCGTATTCTCTTCACATTCCATGAGGAGTATTTTCACTGTTTAGACAACCCTGTAGTTTTAGGGTGTTTTCGTAAGTTGCTTTGTGTGTCTTTCTTTTCTATAGTCCGAGTAACTAGGTAAATTTGATTATCTATCACCACTTCCCCTGTTTGTTACTTCTTGCTGGCTCACTTTGCAAACTATACAACACCACTGCACTACTGAGAAAATCTGGTGAGCTGTGTGTAGACCTTTCCTTCCTTTGGTGCCTCTGGTGTCTACCACCATGAACCAGAGAGTATGATGAATATTATCATCAACAGCATAGGAGAGACAGCCCTGACTTGCTAGGAACTAGTATCCACCTGCTCCAGCATCCATCTCAGGACTGACATTATTAATTTTGAGACTCAGTAGCAATTTGGATGCCTGTTTCAAACACAACTGTGGCCTAAACTATCTCACTGCCTAAGGAAGGAAGAGAAGTACCAACCACCTTGCCAGATCCATTCTCTTGCCATGAGCATAACTCCAACTCACCTTGCTCTGACAGAGAGACAAAGAAGAGCAGTGCTGACCCCATAAACAGAACTTGCTGAACCTCAAAGGGGCCCTCAGAGACAGGGATAGGATAGGTTGCCCTAGGAGGCTGCCTGTGCTGCAGGTAATGATGACGATGACCTATAAAGCCCTGTATGATGAGTCCTGGCTATTTGAAGGACTATCTCTATTTTCGGGAGCTCATTAGAGGTCTAAGACCTTCTAGAGAGGCCCTTCTCTCTGTCTTGCCAACTTCTGAGGCTTGTTTGGTGGGATCAAAAGAGAGTGCCTTCTTAGGGGCTGCTCCCAGACTTGGAATTCCCCCACTAGGGAGACTCAAATGCCTCCTTTGCTTTCCTTCTGCTGGCAATTTAAAGCATTCTTATGTCATCAGTCTTTTAGAAACTGACTGGGATGGGCTCTTACATTGGTGTGCTGTGCTGTTTTATGGTCTGTATAGTTTTTATTTTTTCCCCATTTATTAATCTTTATTAAAAGGTGTCATTGCTTACAGTAGCTCATATAATAATTATAATAATCATACAATCAGTAATTGTCCATTTTTTAAACTAAGCAAAGAAAAAATAACAATAATTAAATTATATATATATGAACATTTGGATGTCAAAACACTCTGTGTGTATTTTTGAAAACAGGTTGCTACTAAGTCTGCTGAGATATTTTTTGCTTCTGCCATGGATTGAGTGTTCTGTCATCCCCTGACAATATAAAATTTGTGCTTCTCACCTCTCCTTTCCTCTCTATCAACCATATCATGGTTTTTGCATCCTTAAACTATGTTTACCTCTTAAAAATTACCTGTATAGTTTATATATAGTTTTTAAATGAATTTTAATGTTTTAAATTTTATAAATTGTTCAACTGTCTTTTAAATTACTTTTATTGAAGTTTTTGTATCGTTTTTAATCTGTATTGTTTTTAAATATGTTGCAGGTTACCCTGGGTCCCATTATTGGAAGGAAGGCGGGATATAAATGAATATCATCATCATCATCATCTCTGAGGACCACTCAAAGCCAGGCATTTGGGGCTTGACTCTCTCTTAGCATGACCAGGACAACCCTCCACAGAGGTTGCTTTCCCTATGACTCAATCTCACAGGAGGACAATTCAAAGGAGGATGACACATGGTCAGTAACCATTTCTGGAGAGTATAATTTTCCTGAGTGTATATGTGGGGGGTGCGTGGGTCCTCCAACAAGGGAAAGGGGCACACTTTGTTATCCTTCTAACTGTGCTACTTGAGGCAGACATCTCAACTTCCATAACAGCAGGACGAACCTTAACTGCCCTAGCAACCTTTCCTCATCATAGGGTTTTCCATTTCTATGTATGATTGTGAAAGCTGGATAGAGAAGGAAGCTGACAGGAAGAAAAGCAACTCATTTGAAATGTGATGCTATAGAAGATTCTAAAGATACCAAGGACTGCTAAGAAGGCAAATAAATAGGTCTGAGAGCAAATCAAGCCCAAATTTTTCCTAGAAGCCAAAATGACCAAACTGAGGCTATCGTAGGCTTTTTGTGGGGTTTTTTTCTGGGCTGTGAGGCCATGTTCTGGAAGAGTTTATTCCTGACATTTTGCCTGCATCTGTGGCTGGCATCTTCAGAGAATGGTGGTCTGTGGGGTTTATATACTGTGAGTTCCTGTTGGAGAAGATATGTAACTTTGTGTATTTGGATGGCTAGTTCTTGGGGGGAGATATGCAAGGAGGATTAGTCTATTTAGCTAATGGCAGTACCCCAGGTAACTTCAGATAAACAAATAAATAAGCTTCACCTCCTCCACACTGTACACTGCAGCCTTCCCATCCACTGTGTGTCCATATGTACAAGGACTCCTGCTGATGTTCGGGCTCACTTCTGTTTTCAGTAGAGTAGTTCACAGGAATGGTGTATTCATAGTGGATCCCATAGTTCTGGTCGTGGAATAACAGCACCTGGTTGAGAGAGCAGGGGATAGACTATTACTGGTGAAGAGAATACCAACAAAATAAATAAAAATAATTGAAATTGCAAAACAAACATATTGAAAGCAAGGGGATCTTGGAACACCTTTGAACCTAACAGAAAAGGAAATTGTAGCATAAGCTTTTGTAGACTTGGTCTACTTCCTCAGATTCCTCCATGCATTGGAGGAAGTAGACCAAGTCTATGAAAGCTTATGTTATTCCAGTCTAACATGGCTGTCTTTGAATTCTAAACCCTTTGAAAGTTTTACTTTAAGTATTTTGAGTAAAAGAAAAACAACAACAAGTTATTTCTGAGAACTGGCCATCACTAACCTGTCTTGTTAGATGTCAACTGGAAGCTGAGGATGGTTGTGCTTCCTTCAAAAGATACCGTACATCCATAAAAAACTTACTGCTATTTTTTTCTGCCAACTAGAAAAAGAGTACAAAGTACTGGAGCATGTTATCAAGACTCACCCTTAGGGTCATGAGCTAAAGCTAGACCACAGAACAGAGCTCAAGACAAGTTCACATTCACGGAAGTTTCCCAACAAATCCAGCAGTCTAAAGACTCTAAGCAGCAAAGACACTAAGGAGATTATCAGACATGTCCAATAACTCAGGATAGGGACGAGGGGAGATCACTATCTGTCTCCCTTTTCAGATGATGTTGTCCCTGTCCGGGAAGCTCCAGTCCTGCTCCTGTTCCCCCCGCTTCTTCTTATTCATGGCTTAAGCCGTGAATAAGAAGCCCGTTCCGTTATCATAACAGAATCATGGGCATTTGAAAATGTGCCCTGTTGTGCTGGCGCAATACCAGCAGCATGTGATGTCACCAGGAGGTCTGTGCCGAAGACTTCCGGGTTTGATAGGGACAGCCATCCGAGTGTCACTCCTCCTCCCCGGATTACTTGGTGTTTGTATTGTGTGTTTTGGGGCTTGCTTTTCTGTTTTGATGTTTTGTTTTTATTTTCAAATTTCCTGTGCAATTGTTCTCTTGCGAGAATGAGTGGGATTTGGCTTGACTGAAGTAAAAGCAGCTTAACGACAGCTGCCTTTACTGCAGTGAAGCTGAGGGGGATGGAACAGTTCCTGTAACAGAATAAGGCAAGTGTCTGAATTTTTTCCCCCATTCTGTTACAGGGACAGGAGTGGGGTGGGTGGTAGCGGTACAGAAACAGTTTCAAGGGACACGTCTGATAATCTCCTAAGTAGCAAAGGAGAAACTGATTTCAAGAATATAAGTAAGAGACTTTCATGTCTGTTGTATTCCTCCTAGGTGCAAAGAAGTCCTCACTGCTTTCAGGTATGTCTACTTTTCACAGTAGCATCCCATGGATGCATCCAAGCTAAAGGACATTGCAAGATACATCGAGAGCTCTTCTCTGCAGAGGAGTCTAATGCCATTTCAACATTGTTTGGAGCTACAGGGACAACCATCACTCTGGATGTGAGATTACCATGCTTTCTGTTGGTTGGGTATGTTCTCAGTGACTCAAGACAGGTCTGATATAGAGGGAGAATCCAGGGAATGGTCAGGATGGAGGAGCCAGCCAGACACAGAGCACCCTGAGACCTAAGCAAACAGCTTCCTAATCCGAAAAGGCTGAATGCTGGTACAGTCGTCCCTTCACATTCGCGGGGGTTCCGTTCCGCGGACCCCCGCGAATGTGAAAAATCCGCGAATAACGACTCCACTCCCCCCTCCCTCCCCAGGCCTTCGCGGGGCCTTCCTAGGCCCCGCGGAGGTCTCCCTGGCCCTCCCTCCCCCCTCCCCAGGCCTTTGCGGGGCCTTGCTAGACCCCACGGAGGTCTCCCCAGCCCTCCCTCCCCCCCTCCCCAGGCCTTTGCGGGGCCTTCCTAGGCCCCGCGGAGGTCTCCCCAGCCCTCCCTCCCTCCCTCCCTCTCCAGGCCTTCGCGGGGCCTTCCTAGGCCCCGCGGAGGTCTCCCTGGCCCTCCCTCCCTCCCTCTCCAGGCCTTCGCGGGGCCTTCCTAGGCCCCGCGGAGGTCTCCCTGGCCCTCCCTCCCCCCTCCCCAGCCCTTCGCGGGGCCTTGCTAGGCCCCGCGGAGGTCTCCCCAGCCCTCCCTCCCTCCCTCCCTCTCCAGGCCTTCGCGGGGCCTTCCTAGGCCCCGCGGAGGTTTCCCCGGCCCTCCCTCCCTTCCTCTCCAGGCCTTCGCGGGGCCTTCCTAGGCCCCGCAGAGGTCTCCCCGGCCCTCCCTCCCTCCCTCTCCAGGCCTTCGCGGGGCCTTGCTAGACCCCGCGGAGGTCTCCCCAGCCCTCCCTCCCTCCCTCTCCAGGCCTTCATGGGGCCTTCCTAGGCCCCGCGGAGGTCTTCCCGGCCCTCCCTCCCCCCCTCCCCAGGCCTTTGCGGGGCCTTCCTAGGCCCCGCAGAGGTCTCCCCGGCCCTCCCTCCCTCCCCAGGCCTTCGCGGGGCCTCCGGAGGGCCTCCGGGGGTTCCTCGAAGGCCTCCCCACCCCTCCCCAAGCCTTCGCGGGGCCTCCGGGGGACCCGCGAAGGCCTCCCCACCCCTCCTCAGGCCTTTGCGGGGCCTCCGGAGGGCCTCCGGGCATCCCGCGAAGGCCTCCCCACCCCTCCCCAAGCCTTCGCGGGGCCTCCGGAGGGCCTCCGGGGGACCCGCGAAGGCCTCCCCACCCCTCCCCAGGCCTTCATGGGGCCTACGGAGTGCCTCCGGGGGCCCCGTGGAGGCCTCCCCAGGCCTCCCCGCTCCCTCCAGGTCTTTTCACGGGGCCTCTGGAGGCCCCGTGTCGCGGTTTTGGGGGGGCCCCGGGGGGGCCCTCCCAAAACCGCGAATAACCAAAACCGCGAATGTCAAGTTCGCGAATGTGGAGGGACAACTGTATATTAAAAATTGCCAGCTGCTAATTAAGAGGCGATATGATAGCCCTGTTTAAGTATTTGAAGGGGTGTCACATTGAGGATGGAGCAAGCTTGTTTTCTGCTGCTCCAGAGATTGGAACACGGAGCAATGGATGCAAGCTCCAGGAACAGAGATTCCACCTCAACATTAGGAGGAACTTTTTGACAGTAAGAGCTGTTCGGCAGTGGAACACACTCCCTCGGAGCGTGGTGGGGTCTCCTTCCTTGGAGGTCTTTAAACAGGGGCTGGAGGCCATCTGTCAGGGATGCTTTGATCGTGATTTCCTGCATGGCAGGGGGTTGGACTGGATGGCCCTCGTGGTCTCTTCCAACTCTGCAATTCTATGATTCTATGATTCTATGAGTAATTAGGATGCAACCGGTCAGCAAGGAGCAGGTGGAAGTGGGAGAAAATTGTCAGAAGCATCTAGCCAAAATAGTCAACTTCATGCAAAGAAGACAGAGCAAATGCTTTTTATTGCATCAAATTATCTATGAAAATCTACAACTTAAAATCAGCGTTTGAGTGCTCACACATACACAACTTCATGCAAAGGCAGATGTTTAGAACCAAGGTTCAAGACAGCCAATGGACAGTTCAACTGCAAAAGCATCTCAGTTTCCTTGGGGATGCTTTTTTTTTTTTTTTTTGTAAAAGGAGTGAAGGCACTCATGCTGCAAATTGAAATGGGTAAGGAAGAAGAGTGTTAACATCCAGTCAAAAGATGCATGCTGTTATTTATTTATTTTTTGTTATGTGACAGGAAATGCTGAGTGTGAAGGCTATGAAGTCAATGCCTCTTCCCTGCTCTTGTTCACCTAGCAAGTGGTGTCCTATTCAATGGTACTGTCAGGCTCATCCCTGAATTCTGGGCATTGGAGTGGAATTCATTTTCCCCTTTCTCAGCCCGGCTTATCGGGAAAGCGGGCATGAAACTTTCGCAATAGGCGGTTGGCATTGACATGCTCAGACGCAACCCACTCTGCATGGCCCAAAGGCAGGTGTTTCCACTTTACCAAATACTGTAACCCTCCCCGGTGAAGTCTAGAGTCCAGAATCTCAGAAATTTCAAAATGTTGGTCTTGATCCACCAGGATCGGCTGAGGGGCAGGTTCTGGAGCCGGGTGGTGTTTGTCCGGGGGGGTTAAGGGCTTGAGCAGGCTGGAATGAAACACAGGATGTACATGACGGTACAACTTAGGCAAAGACAGTTCAAAAGCCACAGGATTTATCATCCTAACAACACGGAAAGGTCCGATGTATTTGGCTCCCAACTTTTTTGAGGGTTGGGGACACTTAAGGAATTTGGTGGACAAATAAACCATATCTCCCACTGCATATCTGGGGGAAGGGTCCCGTTTCTGATCAGCATAATGTTTGTAGCGTGCTTTGGCAAAGTCCAAGGCCGAGATTACATGAGGCCACGCATCCCTGACCTTTTGACTCCACTGGGAGACCGAAACGGGGTCAGAGTTGGGAGACCCCTCCAACAAGGGGAGGGGACCGAAATCATGCCCAGACACAACCTTGAACGGCGAGAGCCCAGTGCTCTGGTGAGTGGCATTATTGTAGGCCACTTCAGCAAAAGGTAGAAGATCAACCCAATCAGATTGTTGGAAATTCACATAGCACCTTAGGTATTGTTCCAGAGTCTGGTTCGTTCGTTCCGATTGTCCATCCGATTGGGGATGATGGGAGCTGCTGAGACCAAGCTCCACCCCTAGAAGGTTTGTGAAAGCCTTCCAAAACTGCGAAGTAAATTGTGCCCCCCGATCCGACACAATCTTGGCCGGAATGCCATGAATCCGATAAATATGCTGAATGAACAATTTGGCTAGTTGGGAGGCTGTGGGGAGCTTCTTACAGGCCACAAAATGCGCTTGCTTGGAAAACAAATCAGTCACAACCCAAATAACCGTCTTTTTCCTACTCTCTGGCAAATCCACAATAAAATCCATGCTAATGACCTCCCAGGGCTTGTTTGGGGTAGGTAGAGGGTGGAGCAAACCTTTGGGCTTCCCTGACCGCCCTTTTGACACTGCACAAGTGGTACACCCCTTTACATAATCCTCCACCTCCTTCCTCATGCGGGGCCACCAAAATTGTCTGCGGGCCAAATGTAAAGTTTTGAGATACCCAAAATGTCCCGCACTCTTGACATCATGGCACTGTTTGAGAATACTCGCTCTCAAGACCTCAGGAACATACAGGCGATCCCCTTTCCAGGCCACCCCCTCCTTCACAGTTACCTCATTGGGGTGAGCCAGGAACCACTGGTCCCGGGGCAGTTCCGAGGCCAATTGAGCATGCCACCCTCCTTCCTCCCCTTGAGAAACAGTGGGTGTGGCAGAGCCATCTGCCGTAGGGGTCACCACCTGGGTCCCCGGATCGGGGGAAGGCGGGTCGGGGTTCAAGGGCTGTGGCACCGGTCCCTGCGCCAAGGGTGAATCACCGCCACCTTCAGTAGGACCCGGCACCTGAGCAGGGCTATCAGTGGATTTCTGTTCTTTGGCTTTGCTCCGAGTGAGGACGGCTAGTCCCAAGTGGGAAGGAGAAAAAACGGTATCAATGACCTCCTTGCGCTTACTCTCATGCTGTGGTAGCCTGGACAAAGCGTCAGCCAGAAAATTCCTTTTCCCCGGGATAGATTTCAAGGTGAAATTAAATCGGTAAAAGAAACTGGCCCACCTGACCTGCTTGGGGCTCAAACGCCTAGGGGTAGCCAATACTTCCAAATTTTTATGATCAGTCCAAACTTCAAACGGTTTGGGTGAGCCCTCCAGTAGGTGGCGCCATGTCTCTAGTGCCAACCTGATAGCACCTGCCTCTTTCTCCCACACTGGCCAATTTCGTTCCGTGTCATTGAACTTTCTGGATAAATAGGCACATGGCCTCAAATCCCCGTCCTCCCCCTTTTGCAACAACACCCCACCCATAGCCACATCAGATGCGTCCACTTGGACCACGAAAGGTTGGGAGGGGTCGGGGTGTTTGAGAATAGGTTCAGAAGTGAAAAGGGATTTCAATTTGTCAAATGCTTGTTGGCACTGTGGTGACCACACAATTTTTTGGGGAGGTTTGTTCCCTTTACCGTGCTTGGAACCTTTGGTTTTCCCTTCTTTGGTTTTTAACAAATCTGTCAGGGGGAGGGCTACCGACGCAAAGTCAGGGATGAAGGACCGATAAAAATTAGCAAACCCCAGGAAGCTCTGCAACTGTTTCCTGGTTCTAGGGGCTTCCCATGCCAAGACCCCCTTAACCTTTTCTGGGTCCATTTCAATCCCTTTGTTTGAGATGCGGTACCCTAGATAATCTAGACGGCTTTGGTGGAACTCACACTTGGACATTTTCGCATACAGATGATTTTCCCCCAACCTGGTAAGCACCTTTTTCACCAGTTTCACATGGGACGTGTAGTCCTCCGAATAAATCAACACATCATCAAGGTACACCAACACCCCTTTGTACAAAAATTCACGTAACACATCATTAATCAAGTTCTGAAAAATGCCAGGGGCCCCTTTGAGGCCGAAAGGCATGACGAGGAACTCAAAAGCCCCTAGGGGGCAATTAAATGCAGTCTTCCACTCGTCCCCCTCCCGAATCCGTACTCTGTAGTAGGCCTCTCGTAGATCCAGCTTCGTGAAAATCTTCCCTTTGGAGAGATGGGCTAATATGTCCTTCATCAAGGGCAGGGGGTACTGGTTGGAGACACTAATCGCGTTTAGCCCTCTGTAATCCTGAATCAAACGAAGCCCGCCATCAGCCTTGCGCCTAAACATCACCGGGGCCCCCACAGGCGAGGTTGAGGGCCTAATGAACCCTCGGTCTAAGTTCTTATCTATGAACTCTCGGAGCGCCTCCATTTCAGCTGGTGTCATAGAATAAATGCGAGGTTTGGGCAGGCTGGACTCCGAGAGTATCTCAATGGCACAGTCAAAAGGCCGGTGGGGTGGCAAAATGTCACATTCCTTCTCCTCAAACACATATTGCCACGCCTTGTACTCCACTGGCAACCCTTTCAGCTCCCCTTTTACTAAGGCAGTTGTGTAATTCTGCGGCTTATCCACCAGGGGGCCCCCGTCCCCTGGGGATCCTCCCCCCGCCCCGTGCTCCTTGATACACAACGGGTCTGCAAAAGTCAGTGTTTCTTTTATCCAGTCTATGGAGGGGTTGTGGTACTTTAGCCAGTTCAGACCCACAACTGCCGCAGGGACTAATCCTGGAGCAATCACAAACTGCAGTTCCTCCTGGTGGTTGCCCATCCTCATGTGCATGGGACCAGTTATGCGCCGGGCGGGGCCCCCCTTCATCATCCCCCCATCCATCTGAGACAGCCACACGGGCTTGTCCAGCTTAACAGTATCAACGTTTAGTTCACTGACTAAGGAGGGATGAATAAGTACTTGGGTACAACCAGAGTCAATCATTAACATAACTTTGCGGGTGGGGCCCTCCCCTCCAACCCCCACTCGAGCTTTGATAAAGAACGGGCCCTTCACTCCACTCACCACGGCATCCGGGCGCCCTTCCGGATTAGCCCGCCCTCGGGCGCTCAGTAGGGCGGGCTGGGCCCGTTTCCCGCCGGCTCAGCGTCGGAGGAGTAGGACCCACTATCCTCGGGATCATCTGAGGACTCCCCTGCCGCCTGGCCCGCTGCCAGGGCCCTGGCCGTCGCCCTGGTCTTGGGTTTGGAGGGCGTCTGGGAGGACCCGGATCTCCCCTCGCTCCGCGCTGGCTTGGCGGCGGCGGGTTGCTCCCGTGGGCTCCTCTCTGGGCACTCCGCTATGCGGTGTCCGCTCCTCCCACAATGCAGGCACAGACCCTTTCTCATCCTTCGCTCACGTTCGGTCTCTCCGGTGGTGCCTCCCCCCGAGCGTGCCGTCTTGGTCTTCTTCCCGGGGGCCCCAGCGGATTTCCCCTCCGTCCCAGCCTGGCGGCGCAACATCTTAATGCTGGCCTTCACCGACTCCACTTCCCCAGCCAGCCGTATCCACCCCATGAGGGTTTCGGGGTCTCCCTGGAACTTGGCCCACTCTAGAATGTCAGGGTTCAGGCCCTCCTGGAAAAACTGCACCTTGACCTCCTCTGGCCACTCCGGTACTTGGCTGGCTAGGCGGCGGAACTCAGCTGCGTACTCGGCCACGGGCATCGTGCCTTGCTTCAGGCTCCTAAGCTTGCTTCGAGCCCGCTTCCCTCTTAAGGGATCGTCAAACTGGGCCCTGAGAGCCATCAGGAACTCTTGGTAATTACCCAGTTCAGGGGCTCCCATATCATACAGACCCACCAACCACTGAGCCGCCTCTCCCTCCAGTTGGTTGGACACATACTGCACTTTCTCAGCCTCAGACTGGAACTCCCCTTCCCACTGGGTCATGTAACTCACCACTTGAGTCATGAAGTAGGGTAGTTTTGCTGGATCCCCATCGAACTTCGCCTTCAGGTGCCGGTGTTTCCAGCCCCGAGGTCGCTCCTGCGGCTCAACCGGGCCAGCCCCCACCGGGGGAGCCGGTCCAGGAGCCGGCAGGCCAGGTACAGCTGGGGGCTGAGCGGGGACTCCATCCCCGGGTGCCTGGGCAGCCGCAGGTGGCGCTGGGGGAGGCTGGGCCCCTCCGGGTGCTGGTGGAGCTGGAGGGGTTCTGTGCAGGAGTTCTAGGAGCACCTCCCGTATCTCACCCATTTGCTGTTTCAGTTGAAGAACCTCGGTTCCAACTTCTGCCAAGGAAAACTTCGCTTCTGGCTCTCTAGGCCCCTCACCCTGGGGTCTGTCCCACCGGGACCGGCGGTCTTCTCGGCGTCCGGCCCCTGCCCATGGCCAGGCAGGGCCTAAAACCTCTCGCACTGGAGTGCCGAAGCTTGGCAGGCTGCCCCTCCCTGGAGCCAGCTCCATCCCCAGCTCCCAGGGCTCAGTGGAGGGTCGAAATACTGCAGCCCTCCGGCGGTCTCGGTCCCGGCTGGTGCCTTCAGCTGCGGCAGCTACAGCACCCCCCTCTGCCCCGGCCTCCTGCTTCGAGGCCTCGGCTTCTCTGGCGCTGGCTGCAATCAGATCTTGGTCCGTCTGTGTGCCAGTCTCTGCGTCGTCAGACATTGCAGGCAAAGGCTCCACAGTTTCAGGACAGAGGAAAAAAAAATAAAAGTAAAGAGTAGCAGCTTTCTGTGATGTACTCAGAACACAAACTCAGGGTTCTTCAATAAAACTCTTTATTGGAAGAGTAGCTTGTGTAAGGAACCATTGCAAAGCTGCTACTGAAGTAAATGTAAACTATCCAGAGATAATAAGGCATCAAGCGTGAGAACAGACACGGGGGAGCAAAAGTAGCTGGGGAGCGTGGCCTTGAGTTCCCGGTAGGACTTGCGTTACCATGCCAACCAGGAGGCCTGGCTCACTTCTCAGGCATTCCAAAATCCTGAGAAAATACTAGCTACATGTCAGGGCCTCCATGAATTCCACTCCAATGCCCAGAATTCAGGGATGAGCCTGACAGGTACATTACTCTGAACCTGGAATTACCAGTTAACTATCAAGAGTAACAGGTGTTGATGGATCTTTTAGGTCCTTTTGACTGCTAGAAGCTTTTTGAGGGTTTACTGTTTTATAAAGTGTACACTGTTGATTTACTGCTCTGCTTCTAAAAAAAAGCCAATGCAATTCTAGCCTGCACCAACAGTATAGTATCCTGGAGCAGCCATACTATTTTATCCTGCTTTGGTCAGACCTCGCCTTAAATACTGCATCCAGTTCTGGGCACTACAGTTCAAGAAGTATATTGAAAAGCTAAAAAGAGGCCAGGTGATCAAAGGTTTGGAAACCAAGCCTTAGGAGGAATGACTTAGGGAGTTGGGTATGTTTAGCTTGGAGAACGAAAGGCTGAGAAGTGGCATGATAGCCATCTTTTACTGTCCAAAGAGATGCCCTCTAGAGCAGTGGTTCTCAACCTGTGGGTTCCCAGACGTTGTTGGACTATAGTTCCCAGGAGCCCTCTGAGGTCTCACCTTGACAGCCAGGTGGTCCTCCCAGTCATTAGTAAGGCTGTAGGATTGAACTCACAGCCTCACTAATGACTGGGAGGACCACCTGGCTGTCAAGATAAGACCTCAGAAAGCTCCTGGGAACTGTAGTCCAACAACATCTGGGGAGCCACAGGTTGAGAACCACTGCTCTAGCAGATGGAGCAAGTTTGTTTTCTGCTGCTCCAGAGACTAGAACATGAACTAATGGATCGAAATTACAAGAATAGAGATTCCACCTAAACGTTAGGAAGAACTTCTTAATTGTAAGAGCTGTTTGACAGTGGAATGGATTTCCTTGGAGGATGGTGGGCTCTTTTTGGAGATCTGTAAACAGAGATTGGATGGGCCTCTTTCAGGAGCAGCTTAGTTGTGTATTTCTGCATGGTAAGGGGTTGGACTAGATAGCCCTTGTGGTCCCTTCCAATGCTAAGATTCTATAATTTTATGTGTCTATGATTCCATGCCACTTTGAGAGGCAGTCTTGACAGAAAATGCAGTTTACAAATACCTATGAATAAACAAAGAAGAATACACTTTCAATATGAAGTGTACAGTTTCAAGTCCCCACTGCCCCTCAACCTCCAGTGTGCTACAGGCTACTCAACAAGATGATAAGCATGACTGCAGGAAATTGAAATGAATCCACCTTAATCTTGAAGCAGCTCATCATAGTTAATAGTTCTGCTAAATTAAGATGTCATTGATTGTACTCATTGAATTTTTTTTGGGGGGGGTTGTAATTCAGGTGTTCTGGAAGGTATTCTAGTACAGTACTCAGAGCAGGTTGGAACAAAGCTGGGCAGGCCAGGGGGAGGGGTGAGCAGACAGGTGATACTGTATCTCACTGCAGTTAAATGGTATGTGAGCTTCCTGAAAAAGCCTGAGGTGGCAAGAAGCCTATTGAACAAATCAAACCCTAAACACGGCAATGTGTTATCTGATATGTGGTAGAGAATGGTGCCAGATAGAACTGATCTGACCCTCTAGCAGCTGGAGGCGTCTGCAACTGCTGAGACCTCCTAAAACCAGATAGTACTGATAAAAATCAAATGCTTCTGTTTTGGGTTTATATGTATAAGCTCATGAACCGCTCTCCCTCCTTCAGATAAAAACAACAGATAAAGCTGGAAATGGAGAAGGAAAAGCTCTAGCCATAGGATTGATCATGGTGCTGAGCTAGCCCAAAATAAGAGTAAGGACAACTGCAAAACCTTTCATGTTCTGCCCTTCCATTTCATCTTGAATACATGGAAGAGGATGAAAGTGACTGAGGCGTATACCACACGAGGTCCAAAGGTTCAATGATTCCATCATGTAAATGACTAATTCATGTCTCTTTTGCATCACATGTATCAGCCCGTTCCGGAACAGAGGCAGAACAACAAGTGAGTGTTGCGCTTTCTGTGCACCACATTTGTGGGCTATGCCTCTCCTTTCCATCATTTCCCCATTTATGCATAAATCTCCTCTTTCTCACATCACTTCCTCACGTGATTGTGCGCATGTGCGATTGTGTGAATCTAGCTGTGTTTGTGTTTGGATTTCGCACGATCTTGTGATAATTGAGCCTCAGGCTGGTCATTCCCTCACATAGCACATGAGTTCTTAGCAGCATGTTTGGTGCAATGATATGACCACAGCCTTTCAGTATGCCCTTCCCACAAGATTTCTGTGCCCAAAGCTTACACAACTAATTGGCATCATGTTCCAATTCAGCTGGAACAGAGTTTCTTTCACGCCAGGGTATAAAAATGATTGAGAAATAACCAAGGATAAAACTACACATTAGGCACAATTGTGGGTCTCCCCCCTCGTACTGTTTTTCTCTTGTTACTGAAAAGAAGCTCTGGATTCATGGACGATATTTTATTGTCCCCTTGTGCATGCTTTTTTTTTTGTTGGATTCACGTAAAGCATTTCCCGGGAGAAGGGGAGTGGGGGAAGAAGCAGCAGCGGCAGTTGGCAGTCCTTGCCATCCCACCCAGCCAGCCTGCCCTGGCCATCCCAGGCAGGGGAAGCCAGCTGGGAGGGAGATAAGGGGAGTTGAAAGTGGTGCTGGCAAGACGGAGGGGGGAACAGAGGAGGAGGAAAGAAGGGAGAGTGAGGGAAAGCCCTGCAGCAAAGGGGGAAGGAAGGAAGATCTGTTCCAACTCTTGTACGAAATGGCCACCAGAAGTGAAATGTGAAGCTGCAAGGGGGTGGAGTACAGACCGAACAATGAAGACACACCCTCAGAGGACCATATGATGACAAAGTTGGAACAGACATGAAATTTCACAACACACCTCAACTCGTAGTGGGATAATTACACAATTAAGGCCCATTGACGGGCAGAAATCGACAATGAGTTGTTGTGTGATAGAATTTACATGGACACGGAGGGAACACTGAATAACAACAGCGTCGTGCGGGCTGCGGCAATTGCAAACAAAAGGAAAGCACTATAATGACAGAAAAAAACCTTGTGTGGTGTAACTTTGAGTTGTGCTTGGATGAATGGGTGCGAAGCAAGGACAGGTCAATGAACAGATAGGACAAATAAACAGAAACGTTGCTCAAAATTTTATGGTGTTCAGTTTTCTGCACATTATAGAACAAAGTTATGTTGTCTATTAGCCTTTGTTTTTTTAAAAAAATCTATTTTATTTATTTATACCCCGCTCTCCAGCCTCAAGGCTATCAGAGCGGCTTACAAATTCAGTTGTCCCTCCACATTCACGGATTTGACATTCACGGATTTGAGTATTCACGGCTTGAAAAATATTCTTAAAAAAATAACAATCCTAATAGCAAACCTTGATTTTGCCATCTTATATAAGGGACACCATTTTGCTCTGCCATTGCATATAATGGGACTTGAGTATTCACGGATTTGGGTATTCACGGGGGGTCCTGGAACCAAACCCCAGCGAATGTGAAGGGACAACTGTTGTTTTAAGCAATAGCTATTTACACATCTACACTGCATTAAGCAGTTTCCAATGTGTGTTCGCTAATTGCCCCCCACAAGCCGGGTACTCATTTTACCGACCTACGAAAGGATGGAAGGCTGAGTGAACCTTGGAGCCCGCTGGAATCGAACTTGCAACATGGTGACTTGCAGTACTGGCATTTAACCACTGCGCCACCAGGGCTCATATCTAAATCTAAGCCACTGAGTATCTGATCATCTTGTGCTACTGATGATAATAAGGTGCAAACTGTGGATTATGCACAGTCTGAAAGTAATACTCAGAGCATCTATCAGCCTTTTTCAGTTTCTGCTAACATACCAGCAAACAAAACCATGCCTTGCTAGCCTTGTTTCTCAGCTTGCCAGGTAGGATTGCCAGGGTATGATCACCCCAGGCCCTGAGATTTCCAAGCCAACACCTAAAACCTAGGGATGGCCTCTGGTGATGTCATAGGGATGGGGCTAGTGATGTCATTAAGCATTATGTATTAAGCAGCAAGACAGCCAGCTGGGTAGTGGTTTGAGTGTTGGACTGGGACTCCAGGACACCAGAGTTCAAATCCCTGCTTAGCCATGCAAACCCTCCGGATGACTCTCTCAGCTGAAGAGGAAAGCAATGGCAAACACCCTCCAAATAAATCTTGCCATGAAAACCCGGGGAGAGGGTTGCCGTATTGGAGTCAGTTTGGTGCAGTAGTTTGAGTACTTTTTCACACTACACTGTTATAGTGCTATTATTCCACTTTAACTGCTGTGGCTGCCTCCTGTGGAATTCTGGGGTTTGTAGTTTAGTGAGACCTAAGAGCTCTCCAGCTAAAAATGCTAAATGCCCCTCCTTAAACTGCAAATCCCAGGGTTCCACAGAAGGCAGCCACAGCAGTTAAAGTGGAATAATAGCATTATAACTGATGGATCAAATCCAGAGTTCAAATTCTCACTCAGCCATGGAAATCCCACTGAATGACTTGGCAAGTCCCACTTAGCTTCAGAAAAAGGCAATAGCAAACCTTATTTGAATCAATCTTGCTAAGAAACCTCATGATAAGGTCACCTTAGGGATGCCATGAGTCATAAATGACTTGAAGCAGCAACCACAGTTGCTCATAGCTTCTCTCTCTCTCTCTCTCTTACACATACACACACACACACACAATCTTTCCTGGTTGGAAATGAAGTGTCTTTGCAAATTACAGCACTTGATTAAAATCAATGAACCTTTGCAAAGTGCCACAACCTGCATAGTCTGCTAGAAATTTCACTGCCTAACTGGAGTCTTATCTCTTGCCCAGAGCTGAGCCCATGAAAAGTGAAGAATTTGAAGTGCTTGCCACCCAGAGGTGATCCATGAAAACTGGGGACTCAGGCACTCCCTAAGCGATTTTGTGTGTTAACTAATTGTCTCCAACAAGCTGGGTACTCATTTTATTGACCTATGGAAGTCTTGGAGCCCTCTGGGATCAAACTCATAACATTGTGGCTGTAATACCAGCATTTAACCACTGTGCCACTAGGGCTCCTATATGGTCCAGGACTCCTATACAGTTCAATGGTCTATGTTCCACAAGAAGAAAGCAGCTCTGTATTGAGCCTTTGACTTTGAAGGGCTAACCAGTTTGACGTAGCACTTAAAAATGCTGGTCTGGGACAGATGAGACCAAATTTCAAGTTCACTGGGTGGCCCTGGGTCATCACTCTCTCTCAGCCTAATCTATTCTACCTGACAGCAAGGCTTTCCTTCAGTTCCAGCAAATGATGTCAGGGTTGATGGGTTGGAAAGTGTACACTCCAAGTGTAGATCCAGGTATAGCTGCTCATGGGCCTAGGCCTAGTCCCAATAGTATATGAATCAACTACTGTATAATTATTTTGTTTAAGGCTGGGGTGGAGTGAAGCTTGAAAGAGGTGAAAGGGGAGTGGAGTTTCTGAGAGCACGTTAAGAAACATCTGCTGTGGACTGTTTGGTTTGGTAGATCTTCCCTCCATGAAGACACTGGGCCAGATAACCTTTGAGGCTCTTCCAGTCCTTTAATTTACGAAAACAAGCACTCTTCACTGATTTTGTTAACTGATCTGTATGAAAACAGGCAAATATCTTTTGCAAGATGGGAAAAAATAAAAGCTACAGGGAGAGAGCTTTTCCCATTGCAAGATGGGAAAAAATCTGTAGCTACAGGGAGAGAGCTGTATTAGTCTGAGATGGAAGGCAAAGCTAAGACAAACCAGACCATCAGCTGTAGTTTTAAAGCTTTTTGTAGGATCCAAAATGCACAACACTTGCTAGCTCAAGATGTGAAGCCCCACCCTGTCCTGATTTAAGCAAATGAGTTGTCAATGACTTTGCTGCACAGCTAGAAGGAAGCCATCCTATTGGGATGCATCTTGCGGACTGGGATGGCCTTTAGTTGCTAAGTGGGGTCTGAAACAGACCTAGCTACGCAAACACTCATTTATCCAAGAAACATACGTACCATAATGCATTTGGAGAAATGCCTTGGACATTTTTTTTAAAAAAAGGATAGAGATCCTTATCTCATTCTGGGAACAAGACTGAAGAATCTAAGGGCTCATATGACATCAATTTCATGCAATTTTGCAGCCGTATTTTCTCTTTCTCTCTCCATCTCTCAATCTTTCTTTGTACTTGTGTGTATACATGTACAATTGGTTGCCAAGAAAAGCCATGATCTCTTCACTCGAGTGGTTTGTGACAGATTGCTCAATTTCAGCACTGTTTTCAATATATTGGCAAGGATCCTGTTGGTGACATACACAGGTGTAGTGTTATATTACCCCTGTAGATGTATTTTGATGGTCATTGCAGATGAAGATATCCGGTCCCTCCACTTGCAATGATGCTCTACTCACTTAACCCTGCTACTGCCAGATTGTCCCCAGTCCCACAGCCATTTAGTAGCTGGGAAAAGACTGGAGGAGGGACAGGCAGTTGCCAAGCATGTTCCAGCAGTTGTCCACCAGCAGAAAACAGATCTCCTGGATCTCCTAGGGGTCCTCTGGAGCTCCTGGAAAGTGACATTGTCTTCCTGCAGCTGGCTGCTAGAACACAATTGGTCACTTCCTGGTGGCTCTCCATGTTCTTCCTTGCCACTTTGTGGGGTGCCTGATGGCAGACAGCTAAGTTAAATGCATGGGAAGGGGAGCAAGAAGTGGAACTACACCTGGTAGAGTTTTACTTTTCACCAGTGTGATCCAGGATCTTGGTATCCCAAACTGCATTCTAGGGAACTTCCAAGTTCCCTGGAAGGTTATGAGAAGGTCCTAAATGAGGAGATTGGGCGCAATAGGCAGAGTGATGCAACCACCTTCAGTGGCAGATGCTGGGGGCCAGCAACCCCATGGGTGCTTTTCCTGGACTCCCTCACCTCATTCTCCTCAGTTGGAAGACAGAAATATGTGTGCAACCTAGCCTCTTCCACCTATCTGAAACTGCCCCACTTCCCTCAGAGATGATGGAGGGTTCTAGCTCATCAACAGTATCGAAGCAAAATTCAAATGGCATTCCAATCAACTTCACTGCACAGCATGGGGAGAAGCAACATCTTATCCTTTCTCTCTGACAGCAAAGGGGTTGTCTAAATGGCGAAAATACTCCTCACGGAAGCTATCTGTCTTAATCGGATTCCACATCATTTTGTTGTACTCAGAAGGAGAGGGGCAAAAAAATACCATATACTACATGGGAAAAGCCTTTGTGGCTTTTCCCAGAGTTTTAAAAAAACAGTGGGGGAATGCGCATTCCTGCTCATTGGGACAAGTGACATGAATTGATTTGCTTTCCTATACGAGTGGAATCTGAAAGCTGATTGGTTGGACGAATGTGGGGGTGGAGCTTGCTAACAAGTCAAGCGCCTGGAATTGCCATGTTGGATTTTTACCTTAGCAAGCAAGCGCTAAGGTGATAAAATGGGGTGGGTTTTTTTGGGTTTTTTTAAGACGAAATACTGCCTATTTCACATTGGATATAGTTTTAAAAAATGTTCAACGGCAGCAAATTGAGGTAAGTAAAAAAGTGAGTAATTTACTCATGGCCACCATCTTGATTCACAGGCATGCCTGTTTGCACAGCAATTGTGAATAGCTTTGCATGTTTGTGATCTGCAAGAAAGCCCATTAAGACAAATAGCAGCTGCTGCGAATTGCCATTACTGCAGAGTAATCCGGGGTTTGTTTTGTATAGATGACACCACTATGTTGTGATAAACAAGCTATCCTGAAAGACAGCTTCTTCTTCCCAGCACTATCTTCCCCTGCAAGGTTAAGATATAGGAGAGTGGTGGGCACATTCTAAACCCTCCTCATTCTTCCTTGTGACACAGAAGTGATGCCTAACAGACTGTGGTTCCATATGAACCATGTGTGAATCCTAGAATATGCTCCTGAATCATGTTCAGTGCCCTGGATTTCTGTAACATTTACAGGAAGTACTACAGTAGGCAAATCTATGTGGAAAGAAAGATTCCTTAAAAGCAGAAAGTTTCAAAACTAGCACTTAGAAAATGTTGGTTGTTTTTTCCCCTTTGTATTATGAGTATGGTCATTTCTTATTTAAGTACCTCTTAGCCAAATTCTCAAAATCCACATCATAACAAATCAAATCATAAAGTTTGGGAACCAGTTTATATCCCATCCTTCTTCTAAGCAGCCCAGGAATTATCCCATTTTAACCTCACAACAAGCTGGATAGATGGGTTAGCCAAAGAAAGTGGACCATAAGATGATGTGTGACTCACTCAGAGTGTTGGTGTTGCTGCTGCTTGTTGCTTTTGTTGTGTGCCTCCAAGTCACTTCCTACTTATGGTGATCCTAAGGCAAACCTATCATGGGGCTTTCTTGGCAAAGATTGTTCAGGCAGGGCTTACTATTGCCTTTCTCTGAGTCTGAGAGAGGAGTGTGACTTGCCAAAGGTCATTCAGTGGATTTCCATGGCTGACTGGGGGTTCCAAACCTGGTCTCCAAAGTCATAGCCCAGTAATCAAACTACCACACCATGCTGGCTCTTAGTGTGCCTTCCCAAAGTTATACAATGAGGTATACAGCCAACAGTGGGATTTGAACCAAGGTCAAAATCCAATATTTACCTATAAGACACTGGTATTTTGCTTTGTTTTCTAAGTGTGTAAAAGGCGAAAGATTTATACAATCTGAAGAGAAACCAGAGTGTGTGTGGCTATGTGTGTGCATTTTACTTCTATGCTGCCCTGAGGTGTTGTGATATAGGGCAGAATAGAAATATTTTAATAAATATTTTTAATAAGTTCTTGACTTTGAGATGAACACACCAATCACACCTATAACTGAGAAAGGAAGAAAATGGTTATTGCTGAACTGCAAAACCTGACTCCACCATGAAGAAAGACAATGAAAAGATCTGTAATTACCATCAGGTGGAGTGGTATTTTAGTTGGGCCTTTGGCTGAGATTTTCTCCCACAGACCTCTTCGCACATACCGAACGGTAGTCCCTGCGATCTGAAACTCACCAGGAAGTTCAATTTTCCAGTCACTATTGATGGACTTCTTACTGGAATCTTTCAAAGCTGAAAAAGAAACCCAAACAAACAGCAAGGGATGAAGTGAGAAGCAAATCCTTCATCACCAGGAAGAGAATGCCATGGTCCAATTTCATTAAGGCTTGCAGATGTCTGTGACAGATATCCCAACCTGAAGGCTCCTTATCCTCTTCCAACACTATAACCTGATATCATCCTCCAGTTAGTAAACTGTTAAAATGTTACCTGTCCTATCCATTTTGACAGGCTAAATATTTCTACTTCATGTGCTCTTAACCTTTTCTTTACCAGGGACCCTCTTTAAATATCCTTTGTTGCCATGGACCCCTAAGACTTAACTCAAGATTTAAAACAACAACAACAGCAATAATAATAATAATAATAATAATAATAATACAACATCTAGTAAACAGGAATAGGAGGAGGAAGACTTTTCTCCTGCCTCTTCCTGCAAGTTTGTGTCTGGAACGAGCGGACTGAATGGCAATGTACAGGACAAGCCAGCCAGCCAGCCTTTGCCTGGGCTCCTGTAATGTGACCACTCTAATGCAGGCAGGAGTGGGCCAAGCAGTTTTCAAACCTTCGCAGGCCTGTGATGTGAAGACATCACAGGCCCCTGGGGGGTAACTGGACCACAGGTTAAGAACCACTGTGCTAGTTTATTTCATGCAGAAAGAATATTATTGTTTGTTTGAAATTATGCTGCTGTCTGAAATCTAATCTCACATAACCTGTAGCTGGGTAGATGGTACTAGGGATGGAAAGAATAGTCATTATTATTCATTCCCAAGTCAAAAAAGCAGGAATTGTGACAGCTGGGAAATCCTGTTGGGAAGAATAATAGTCCAGAAAGAATCTTGTGCAATTTTCTCCTCATATTTGAATATCCTGAAGTATTGCAGAGGAATTACTTTGTGTAGAAAAACACGTGCTTTTTGTACAAAAACCTGTTTTCTTCACAGATAACAGAGCTTTTTTTGTGCAAACCCCCCAAGTGTTCTTCTACGCAGAATAATTCTTCTGTAACATAGGTTTTCTGTGGTTTTTTTCTGGGCTGTGAGGCCGTGTTCTGGAAGAGTTTATTCGTATGTTTCACCTGCATCTGTGGCTGGCATATTCAGAGAATGGTTGGGTAGGGGTGTGTGGGGTTTATATACTGTGAGTCCCTGTTGGAGAAGATATGTAAATTTGTGTATCTGAATGGCTAGTTCCAGGGGGGAGATATGCAAGGAGGATTAGCCAAACAGCCACTGTTGCCAACCTCCCTCCCCCCCACACTGTTGCCAACCACGGATAATTGAATCAGCGGTCAGCAAATCAGCAGATACAGGGGTGCTACTGTACACTCTTTTCTAAATGAAGCGAGTTCCTTGATTCACCAATTTGGCTTCATTGTTAGACCAAGAGACTTATCACACTACACTGTTATAGCACTATTATTCCACTTTAACTGTGATGGCTGCCTCCTGTGGAATTCTGTAGTTTAGTGAGGCCTAAGAGCTCTCTGGCTGAGAATGCTAAATGTCTCTCCCTAACTGTAACTCCCAGGATTCCACATAGCAATTAAAGTGGAATAATAGTGCTATAACAGTATAGTGCAATAAGGCCCTAAGTGTGCACAGGACAAATTCCTTTCACAGGGTTTCAGGCTGGAGTCTCTCTCAGGTCTTGTCTACACAAGCCAAGATAACCTTGGTGCAGCCTGGAGTACTCTGGCCCTGGAGCTGCCCCGGATTCCCCCGTTACCATTGCAGTCTGCAGTGACACCAGGCGGGTGTCCTCACATGCGTCCCTGATGTGTTGCTTGGTTTCACTTTGGCAAGTCACATCCTTTGAGGCCATAAACAAGGCACCCAGCATTGATCACATGGCTGGGCACCTTGTTGTGACCTTAGAGGATGTGACTTGCACGAGCAGCACCACTGCCGGGCAGAACAGTGGAGACGCGTGTGAAGACTTCTGCCTGGTGTCATCTCAGAGTGCACTGGGTTTTCCTAAAATCTGGAGCAAATGGTGAGTTTATTTCATTTTAAGGGTGGTTTTGTGCAGGTTTGGTGCTGAACTGGCCGGGTGTCGTGTAGACAGTTTGCACCAGAATCAGGGATTTAGCCCTGCGTTGTCTGGACTGATTGCTGTGGGGACAGGGGGAAGACGTTTTAGTTGGCTGCTGTAGACAAGCCCTCAGTCTTATCTGGAGACACCAGGAGTGGACCTTTTGCATGCAAAGTGCGTGCTTTTTCACTCAGCTATGCCCCCTTCCCAGTACAAAAGTTCCTTCCTGTGCTACTAGTTTAACCACATATCCTACACAAATAGACCTTAAAAAGTAAAGGGGAAAAAAAGAGAAAAGAAATATTTTATATGCTCTATGGCTACTATTGATGTTAAGATTTTATTACCTGGCACCCAATTTTTAATTAAAATAATGGAAACTCAAAGCCTTGAAAACAAACACTACACCTGACTCTTCTTCACATCAGCTTTCCTTCATATGTCTTTTTTCCCCTGGGACAGCAACCAACCCCTCACTCTGTCCTCCACGCTTGCATCAACCCTGGTCTTTCTCTCTACTCAGATTCATTCCAGTTCACTTCCTGGCTTAAGGATACAACAAATTGTAAGGCATTTCCTGTTCTAGGTGGTTTGCAAAAGGCAACCAAGCCAGGCAGCGTGGGATGAATGTAGGTGGGAAGGAACTGCTCCCAGCAAATGGAATGTCAATTCAACAAGAAGCTGGGTTCCTTTCCAAAGTACCCTACCCTTTCCACAGTAGAAATGCGACCTCTACTTGGCCTAAATCTTGGAAGTGTAATTAGCTCCAGTTACCACTCCAAGGTTAAACACAGCTATGTCTGTACAAACCTCAGGACTTTAAAGTTACAGTGGCAGGAAACTGTAGTGCTTTGATTTCTCAATTCTCCTGCTTACCCTCTTGGATACATGCCCATGTTTTGCTGCAAGACTTTGATAACAAAGGATTCAGTCTTTACGCTTTGATGCAGTAGTAAATTTTAGAAAGCACTGAGAACATTCTTGGGCAAACAGCAGATTATGCCACACTGGCATACAATGTACTGAAGAAGCAAAGCATTTCTAGAATTTGACTGAAAAGTGTTTCCCCTCTCCTC
Source organism: Gambelia wislizenii (assembly GCA_030847615.1). Lineage (NCBI taxonomy): Eukaryota > Metazoa > Chordata > Lepidosauria > Squamata > Crotaphytidae > Gambelia > Gambelia wislizenii. The sequence continues at coordinate 14,537,398 of JAUMIR010000009.1, read as the reverse complement.
CTGCATTCCACTTCCACCTCAGTCATCACCATCATCCTCATCCTTTTTCACAGTTCAGGACTCACAACAATTTTAAAAACCCAACCGGTTAAAATATAAAACATTAAAAAAATAAAACCTGATAGAACATCCAGCACATTATTTAGGTGGGATGGACCTTGTATCTCTCTCTCTCTCTCTCTCTCTGGCTTTTCTTCGCAAATGAAGATTCAGGAAGGACTCATCCCGCGCTTTCTGCAAGCGCGCTGATGACTAAAAAGGCCAATCTGAGATAAACAAGTCCGGTTGCAAAAAGCACAGCAGAAGGTCTCCTTGGGTGATGTTTTTGGGTTGTGATTCTTTCTGCGTTGTCATTTCTCTTCAAGACTTGTTCGGCGTGAGTTCTCAAATAAGGCTGCAGCATTGCTGCACCAATGTGGGGCCAGGGCAGACTACTGTTGGTGATCAATTTGGCCAAGCCTGAGATGTTGTTTCAGGGAATCTTTGTATTGCTTTTTTGGAGCACCCCTCTTACTCTGACCCGTGGCGAGTTCACTGTAAAGTAGTATTTTGGGGAGGTGATGGTCCTCCATCCTAGAAACGTGCCCTGCCCAGTGCAGCTGTGTTCTCACTATCATGGCCTCAATGCTGGTGATCCCTGCTTGCTCAAGGACAGCAACATTCGTCACATAGTCAGTCCAGTGTATATTTAGGATTGTGCATAGACAGCGCTGATGAAAGCGTTCGAGGAGTCGTAGGTGGTGGCGATAGGTGACCCATGTTTCAGATCCATAGAGGAGAATAGACAGTACAATGGCTCTATACACACTGATTTTTGTGCTTTGCCTCAGGTATTTATTGCTCCAGACTCTTTTGTGAAGTCTTCCAAATGCACTATATGCCTTTGCTAATCTGTGATCGATCTCTTTGTCAATCTTGGCATCTGAGGAGATGATGCTTCCCAGGTAGGTGAACTGCTGAATGGACTTGAGCACAGATTTGCCGATGGCAATGCGGGGATGGTGGTGTTTGTCCTGTGGTGCAGGCTGGTAAAGAGCTTCTGTTTTCTTCAGGTTGACTTCCAGCCCAAACAGCTCTGCAGCATCCTGAACGACCAAGCAGGACCTTGTATAATTCAGTCCTAAAGGGCCTGTCAAAACAGAAAGGGCTTGACCTATCTTTGAAAAGAGAGTAGTGAGGCTGCCAGTCTAATCTCTCTGGGAAGGGAGTTCTAGAGCCTGGGGGCAGCCACTGAGAAGGCCCTCTCACGTGTTCCCACTAGATGTACCTGTGAGGATGATGGGACACAGAAAAGGGTCTCCCCAGCAGATCTCAAAACATGGTCAGCGTCATTAAAGGAGAATACAGTTCTGAGCCATATAAGGTGTTATAGGCCAAAACCAGGGGCTTGTCTATACGAGGCAATAAAATGTAGGCAGATGCGCAGTAACAGCTATTCATAGCAGCTTTCATTTGTCTCCACATTTTTTTCAAGATCACAGTCATGAGAAGCCATACATTTTTGTTGTTCAAAAGGTCATGCCTGCAAATCAAGATGGCAGGTGCTAGTGAATTACTCGCATTTTTACTGTCATCAGTTGCCACTGCAAATAGTATTTGTTTTTGGGTTTTGTAAAGCAAATCCAAGGTGTGGAAGTGCAATCTTCTGCTTAAATAAACAGGACCAAAAAAAGGCTGTTTTATCATCTCAGCGCACATTCGCTACAGTGAAAATCCAACCTGGGTGCTGCCTTGCCAGCAAACTCCAGCCCCCTGTGCACATCCAACTAAACAGCTTTCCACTTCTGGTCTTACTGGAAAAGTGCAGCAAAGAGAATTGTTTGTCCCAACGAGCAAGAATGCACATTTCCTTTGTAGTTTTTTTTTTTTAAGTCATAGAGTATTTGGAGTTTTTCGTCCTCCTCCTTCTGAATACAGTGAAATGATGCGGGATTCCATTTGGACAAAATGCATTCTTCTTGAATTCTATGAGGAGTATTTTCGCCATATAGACAAGCCCAAGAATTTTGAATTGTTCCTGGAAAGAGACTGGCAGCCAGTGGTGCTTTCACAACATGGGAATTGGGTGATCTCTGTATCCAGCCTCAGCAATCTGGCTGCAGCTCTTTGGACCAGATGAAGTTTCTGAACAGTCTTCAAAGACAGCTCCACATAGAGTGCGTTATGGTAATCCAAAGGGGACATAACTAAGGCACGTGTCTCCATGTCCATATCTGACATCTCAAGTGCACCTGGCACGCAAGCCTTAACTACAAATGCACTTCTGGTCACCATTAACGCCTGAGTTTCCAGGCTCAGGGATGAATCCAGGAGCAACCCAAGGTATGGACTTGTGTCTTGGCTGATAGATTTATGCCCAATCTTGCTACTTGCTACTTTGCTGAAGCAGAGAGATGATCCAAGATGGCAACGGAGGTGGTAGCTCTGCTGGGACCTCTGTAGTCCAATTTTATCACTAAGTTTCTGTTTTAGTGTGGGAGGAGGAGAGAGACACTGGGACATTTTAAAAGCAGCTGGAAAAGTAGGATGACAGAGGATTAATTTGGACTATCCCTGTTAGACCAGGATAGTTGCAGCTTTTGGCTCATAATTCATGTGACCGAAGGGGCTTTTTAATGGGAGTGTGCTTTTATCTTTTTTTTATTGTGTTTTATCGTTTCTTGTTTTTTCTTGTGTTTCTTGTGTTTTAAAATATTTTAACTGTGTTTTTGATAGTTTTTTATTTTATTTTTTAAAAAAACTTTTATACTAGTAGGTTTTTGAAAATCTGTACCTTGTTTTTAATTGGATTGCCTTAGGTCCTGTGCAAGGAGAAAATTGGGATATACACAAATAAATAAATATACAGTGGGTCCTTGTATCCGCTGGGGTTTGATTCCAGGAAACCCCCCCCCCATTGATACCAAAGTCTGTGGGTGCGTGAGTCCCATTATATTTTATAGTAAACTGTTGTCCCTTATATAAAATGGCAAAACCAAGGTTTGCTTTTTGGCATTTTTTTTTGTGGGGGGGATTCAGACCATGGACGATTGAATCCATGGATGCAGAATCCATGGATACAAAGGGCCAACTGTACAGCAGCATTGTTTGATCCCACTTTATGATGTTGCTGTTGATGATGATCTCAAAAACAACAAAGGTTCCCAAAAGCTTTTTCTCTGGAAACATCTGCTATTTATCAATCCTCAACGAAAGCCTTGGAATGATGAGAGTTCCAAAAAGAACAGCCTTTGATGGCAGCCAGGATCACCTCTTCCCCAGATCACTTATGTTGTCCTAAAGCAGGAGTGACCCTCCAGATATTTTTGGGCCATAATTCCTCACCATTGGCTATGTCAGCTGGAGCCGATGGGAGCTGCATGACAAAAGATCTGGAGCAGCCACAGTTGCCCATCCCATGTTCTTTAGATAGCAAAATCAGAGCACAAGGTTAAGAATGAAATCAAGTCACCAGTCCCCCCGCTTTTTTTACCAAGAAAACTGTGGGCAGGTTTATCCTCCATCACACGGATCCTTCTAGCTCCAGCTGGGATCACTGCTGCTTCAATATAACCTAGGGGGAAGAAAAGGATTAAGTCTGTTAGAGGAAGGAAAAGGCAAACCCCCTCTGAACAAATCTTGTTAAGAAAACCCCCTAGGGTCACCATAAGTCAGAAACAACTTGAATGGAAACAACAACAGCAAGTATCTCAAAAAGTAGGTAAACAGGGAAATTAAGACCATGGAATGTTGCCATTCAGATATAGACTTTATAATAACAGGAAAAAAAGAACTGAAATTTTGTGACCTGTGCCATGCAAATTTTTGTGCCGTGAACCTTGACCTGAAGAGGAGGGAGGAAAAATGTGTGAAAATGACAGAAACGATGACTGATTTTACTGCTGTATGTTTATGTACTTTCTTTACCTGGTCAGAGAAGAAGATTTCAGCTGTTAAAACTGACACAGGCTTCTTATCCTGAATAAGTGTTGCCAGGTTTTCAAAACAGCCATATAAGGGACAGTCGAAATTCAGGAAGCAGTTTGTGTTCTATCTAAATACCAAATGAAAGTATTGATTTCATTTAAACTAGGCATGTGTTTTAATGCAAAACTAACATATTGTCCACTTTCATAAATTACATGATGTATATGTTTCTGTCTTTATGAAGGGCCCATATACAAAGATAAGAGGTGTTTTTTTGGGTGGGAGGGCATCTTTTTCAGTCTACATAAAAGACCAAAAAAAATTGGCCCTCAAATAAGAACCATCTCTTATAATAAGGGACTCTTGGCAGTCCTGCCCTCACTCAACTGCCCATGGAACCCTTTAGGATTTCAATTACACTACCTTGCTCAAATCACTCACTGATTATTTTCGTTTAAAGGAAACTCTGTGTCATACACCTATGCCAACAAGTGATTGCACAGGCCTGTCTTATTCATAGCTTTGAAAAGTTATCTTCGGGCTGGAGATTCTGGGAATTGTAAGCCAAAGAATAAAATTTCCAAGCTCTCAGGAGAGTTATACAGTTTATCTAGTACTGTGCTGGCATAGTCTTTCCTAGGCCTTAGCAAGACATCCTTTCCATCGGAAATACAAGAGACTGACTCCCTTAGATATCAAAGCAAATACTCCTCCAATGTTGTTGCTGTTACTACTGCTGCTACAGCTATTACACTACTGCTGCTGCTGCTGCTGCTACTACTATTACCATCATTATCATCATCCATCAGTTATTATCATTTTGAAATAAGTTTTTCAGGATGAAAAAGAAATTGAGTCAAGGAGCCCATTGTTATTATTTTTAATTTTTAGCACCCTTATTCCACTTTAATTGTCCTATGGAATTATGGGATTGGCAATGTAGGAAGGGACATTTAGAGTTCTCAGCCAAATAGCTTGATTGCCTCACCAAACGATAAACCCTAGGATTCCACAAAACAGAACTGAACAGTAACAGTTAAAGTGGAATAAGAGTGCTATAACTGAGTAGTGTGAATAAGGCCAAGATTTAAAGCACTGTATTCTTCATTAGCTTTCCACTGTTTTAACTCACATCATCTTCTTGGACACCTTCTCAGTGTGTAAACAAATTAGAGGTTGAAATGACTTAAGGATGTTTCTGTCTCAGGATCTCTCTATAAGATCAGTGGAAAGATACATTTGAGCCATAATTTCTGGCTTGCAAAATAAATAAATAAAAATGATTTACTGTAATTGCTTCTCTCAAAAAGCTGTAGTTTCAGGAGGTTGCTGGGAATCCTTTGGAAGTTCCTGCTAATTCAAAATTAGTTTGAATTTTGTATGTGACTTATAGTAACATAAAGTGCAAAACAAACCTACTTATGCAAAGAACTATTGTGGGTAGTGGTTAGAATATTTACTGGGGACTGGAATATTATTCAGCCATGAATCTTACTGTGTGGTGTTGAGTCAGTCACTATCTGTCAGCCTACTCTACTTCACTGGGTTGTTGAGAAGATAAAAAGGTGGGGGATGATGACCATGTATTTCACCATGAGAATTATGGAGAAAGATGATATTAAAAGGATATATATATATATATATATATATGAGGTAAAGTCTGTTGGATGGGAAAATTAATTATGATGAAGAGCTTAAAAATGCAAAAAGAAAATCAAGGGGTTTGTGCAGGTATATTATCTTGGGGGCTGTCTAAATGGTGAAAATACCCCTTGTGAAATCTATTGGGAATACAACCTGTCTAAATGGGATTCCACATAAATCCATTGTATTCGGAAGGAGGAGGGGGCTCAAAATGGCAAAAACAATGCAGGAAAAACCTTTGCAGCTTTTCCTGTAGTTTTTTTTTTTAAGCGAGGGGGTGTGCATTCCTGCTTGTTGGGACAAGCAATTTGCTTTGAAACACTTTCCCATAGGAGAAGAAGCACAAAGTTGATTGGCTGGGCAAGCATGGGGGTGGGGCTTGCTAACAGGGCAAGTGCCCGCTGCCGCCAGATTGGATTTTCACCTTAGTGAGTGATTGCTAAGGTGATACAATGGGGTGTTTTTTTGGTTTGCTGTCCTGTTTAATAAAAAAACTGCTCTATTGCTATATCGCACCTTGGACATAGCTTTTTAAAAAAAGTTCGGTGGCACCAAAGTACAAACGCAAGTAAATCACTCACGGCTGCCATCTAGCACGTGAAGCTTATGGGGGCAAAAACACCATTAAGACAAGTCACTGCTACTGCGAAATGCCATTACTGGGAGGCACTCCATTTCCCCCCCAGTATAGACGGGACTCTGATGTTCCAGCACTGTAGTTTAGTGGTTTCTTTGATTTATCAGTGACCTCTGAAACAATCTTAGTTGTCTTGATCTATTTCCTTACTTTGCAGAGGCCCCAAAGCATCCATTAGAGATGCTGGCTTTAAAATACAGCATCTTTACTGACAGATTGCCTTTAGGGTCAAACCCAATGGATGATGTCTTACAATACTCTCTCACTCCCAGCCCTCATGGAACTCATGTTTATCAATGCCCTACCAGAGCCAAAATGTAGGAAAACGATATGACCCATGAGCTACTACGTCAATGAGCATTCTTACTCTCCTAACACCTTTAATATTTTGATGTTACCAGGTCTCCCCACCTGACTGTGTATTACCTTTTTCATTTTCTTCTCTCCTTCTCAGGTTACCAGGCTTGACACATCCAGAGGGAAAACTGGAAACATAGTGGCAGCAGGACTTGGAATAAAGACTACTATGGAGGCCAGCCAGCCAGCCAGCCAGATGGATTCGGCATTTCAGTGCTCACAAATCATGTTGTTCTGATTATTTATTTATTTAGAGTATTTATACCCCACTCTTCAGCCACAAAAGTTATCAGAGTGGCTTACATATGGTTAATTTGCTAATTGTTGCATGTGGTAGTGGTGGCCATGGCCATGGGATTTTCTTTATTTAAACCACAATTATGTAATCAAATATATAAACATCAGAGCAAACAAATGTCTGATGTACAGCTTGGTGTTGGTGTTTTTGTTATTTGATTCAAAGTATTAAAACTGCATTGTAATCAGTGGCAATAATAATAATACAGTACTATTAATAATCTCTTGGTGATACACATGCATTGACACAGACACTGAACCAACAGTGATTAGCAAACACAAGAAAACAAGTGATTAATAACAAGTCATTACGGCACACAAAGAAAAACACCATGCAATTGCACCCTTCCACCAGTTTTAGTATGACACTTTGGAACATCCTCCAAATCTACAGTGTGTTATCTTAACCTTTTTAAAAATAAGAAAAGCACAGAACTAACTCAAACAATATATTTTTTAGGTTGCCCATTGCCTTCAAGCCAGAACCATTTTAAAGATCTAGGTGCAATGCAGCTCCCATCTAAGTTTGTGGCATGAAATTATTCATTTTCTCAGAGGTATTCAAGAACTACTGGCATGCAGAAATAGCCAGGAAAAATAAATCACTACAGAAATATTTCCTAAATATATGTCATCCTCCATATTCCAAGCAAAAATATATTTCTTCTTTGCCTTTTTTTAAAAAAGAGTAATTAGATTGGATACCCAAGCCACTGAATCAGAAGTCTGGTTAAAATTGCAGTCAAAATAGAATCATAATCAACTTAGTGGCACCTTAAAGAGTAACAAATTTTATATGACATAGGGCTTGTTTATGCTGGCAAAAAATATATAAAAAAATGCAGACATATCCTGAATCCAGTGCTGGCAGTCTAGATGATATATGACTACTTCTTGGGAGTAACTTCTGGCTACTTTTTGTCCTTAACTTGACTTTGCTCCAAACTAGGCAAAGTTGGGGAAAACTCCAGGGTCTCCCTGAAACTCCAGAGTGAGCTTGGGTCCTTTTGCTGTCTGGACAGCTGGATCGGGTTCAATTTGGTCTGATCCAGTTGTCCACACACAAATAGCTTCCTGCAAGAACCTCTAGTGATGTTGCTTCTGCTCATGTCAGAACAGGGCACTTGTCAATCAACGAAGAAAGGATAAAGGGACCCCCTCCTTGTTGATCACAAGTCTGGGTGCCCCATTCTGACCTCAGCAGAAGTGATGTCGCTGGTCAGGCTCTTGCAGGGAGCTGCTTGGCTGAAGCAGCAGCTCAGAAAACAGTGGACCGAGCCAACAGAGCCAAAGGAGATCTATTACTGGCAACCATGTCTGTTGGGAAAAGAAAGCAATTGTTTTCTGTGAAGTCGAAGGCTTTCATGGCCAGTGTCCATAGATTTTCCTTTTTTTTTTCTGGGCTGTGAGGCGATGTTCTGGAAGAGTTTATTCCTGATGTTTTGAAGGAATAAACTCTTCCAGAACACAGCCTCACAGCCCAGAAAAAAACCCAAGGAAAATCAATTGTTTTCTGCTGTCAACAATATGAGGATAACAATAGTGCACACACACACATACACCATGGGAAGCAAAGCCTCTCTCAAACCAGTTTTGACAATTTGGACAGTTATTATCTGAGTCCAGCTGCTGTGTATTTATAACATAATACAATATACTAAAATGTGGATTTGGCAAGCATTTCACAACACTTGTGTCTCACTGGTACACTGGCTAATGTGTAAAAAGATTAAGGTATCCAGATTATGTGAAAGAACATATTTCCCTCTATGAGCTCAGTAGAGCTTTAAGATAATGGGGAGAGGACTTCTCTCTGTCCCACCACTTTCTTAGGCTGCTTTGGTGGAAAAAAGGGAGAAAGCCTTCTCCCAGGCTTTGGAACTCTCTCCCCAGAGAGGCCAGGGTGTTATCTAGATGGTGAAAAAAAATCCTCTTGGAATGCGAGGGGAGCACCTTTTGTCCAGATGAGTTCACGCAGCGATTCACCATATTCAAAAAGGGAGGGGACTCCAGTACAGTTGTCCCTTCATATTTGCTAGGGTTGGGTTGCAGGACCTCCCGTGGATACCAAAATCCGTAAATATTCAAGTCCCATTATATGCAATGGGACAAAATCAAATGACAAAATCAAGGTTTGTTTTTTGGATTATTATTTTTTAAAGAATATTTTCAAGCTGTGAATACTTAAATCCATGGATATGGAGAGACAACTGTACTTTGCGATAACAAACTTTGCTGTTCTTGTGAAGTTTTTTTTTTTTTTTAAAAAAAACATGGAAATGCACATTCCAGCCCATTTGAACAACAAATTCGAATTGGGGCACATCCTGGAAGTCAAAATGTGATTAGCCAGACATGTGTGGGGCAGGCTTTCTAGCTATGAAGTAGCTGGTGCTGCCATTGTTGATTTTCATGGAAGTGATTGTGCGCTATTTTCAAGTGGCAGAGCAAAAAAATATATATATTTTTTTAAAGCAGAAGATCACTCTTCTGTGTCTCTGATTTAACAAGGGGGGATAAAGGGAAACAGAGGGAGTTTTGGGGAGTAATGATGCGTGTAATTCACTGATGGTCACCATCTTTACCTACAAGCATGTTCCGTTTGAACTGCAAACATGGATAACTTCCCATGCCAGGGATCTTGCAAATGTCTCATGGAGACAAATGAACAATACTGCAATGATTTTCCTTGGTTTTTTTTCCAGGCTGTGAGGCCGTGTTCTGGCAGAGTTTATTTCTGACATTTCGCCTGCATCTGTGGCTGGCATCTTCAGAGAATGGTTGGGTAGGAGCATGTGTGGGGTTTATATACTGTGAACTCCTGTTGGGGAGGATATATAAATTTGTGTATTTGTCTAGTTTCGGAGTGGAGATATGCAAGGAGGATTAGTGTCTGGCTAATGGTTGGTTAATAGTCCATTCTCTGCTGGAAATCCCATTGTCCCTGGGTGGAGTTCATTTGCAAGTGTTGAGTTCTGATTTTAGTATTTTTCAGGACTGGAAGCCAGATTTTGTTTACTTTGAGGGTTTCTTCTTTCCTGTTGAAGTTGTCCAGGTGTTTGTGGATTTCAAGAGCTTCTCTGTGCATTCTGACATGATAATTGTTGGCCTGGTCCAGAATGTCAGTGTCTTTAAATAACATTTTGTGTCCAGGTTGGTTTATAACATGTTGTACTACTGCTGATTTTTCTGGCTGGCCTAGTCTGCAGTGTCTCTCATGTTCCTTGATTCGTCTTTGCACACTGCATTTAGTGGTCCCTATGTAAACTTGTCCACAGCTGCATGGTATGTGGTAAACTCCTGCAGCTGTGATAGGGTCTATTTTGTTCTTCATTTAGCATAGCATTTCTTGGATTTTCTTAGGTGGTCTGTAGATCATTTGGAAGTTGTGCTTCCTTACCAGTTTCTCCATTAGCCAAACAGACACTAATCCTCCTTGCTTATCTCCACCCAGAAACCAGCCATTAAAATACACAAATTTACATATCCTCTCCAACAGGGACTCACAGTATATAACCCGCCCCCCACACTCCTACCCAACCATTCTCTGAAGATGCCAGCCACAGATGCAGGCAAAACATCAGAAATAAACTCTTCCAGAACACGGCCTCATAGCCCGAAAACAAGGAAAATCTACGGATGCTGGCTGTGAAAGTGTTCAATTCCTACTGCAATGGTGAGTTAATGTGCTATTTTCTGCAATTAATCCTCCCATCTAGCTGAGCCCCAGGTGACCCCATCTTTGCTTTCCTTCTGGTGGCAGGTGGAAACATGTTTGTGCTACTAGGTTTTTATAAATTGACAAAGGCTGGCTTTTTAAGGCTGTGCGGTGTAATTTTTTAAAGGTCATAGAATCAATGAGTTGGAAGAGATCACAAGGGCCATCCAGTCCAACCCCCTGCTTTTCAGGAATACACAATCAAAGCACTCCTGACAGATGGCCATCCAGCCTCTGGCCAAACTCCAAAGAAGGAGAAGGAGGTCTTTATAAAGTTTTTTAAAATGCACTTTAATATGATGATGAGGAGGAGGCAAACAGCAAGGTTTGCATTTGGGATCCCCCCCGCCAATATTTTCAAGCTGTGGTTGATTGAATCTGTGGATGCAGAACCAGTGGATATGGAGGGCTGGAATGGAACTTTGTGGAAAATGACCTAATGAGTGAAGATGTTATACTATGGTTGTATAACCATAGTGTACAACCCATAGTAAACTTACACATACACCTTGCATTTCCTTCCATTGCATGCTACATGTTGAGCAGAATGAAAGAAATGTCAACTTTCAGACTGAAAGCCATGGAGAATTAAGGCTTATTGTATGAAAGTAGGATTTGAAAAGTCCTAGTGCAACAGAGAGCAAAATTGCCCGTATAGCAAACTAATTAGTGGTGCCTTTTGACTGGGGGTGTGTGTGTCTCCCCACAGTCTGTTAAAGTGACAGAGGGACACCAGAGAGAGAAGTAGCACAGGCAAGGAAGGTGGGTGGGTTGCCAGTGTAATCAGTTGGAATCCTGGAACTACAACCACAATTCTACAGTAGGGTGTAAGGAGCACTCAAGATGTTGTGGCTGTGAATGCAGAATTTATGGAGGGCACTCAGTAGGACAGGTTAAATGGAATCAATCAAACTTGTCTGTTACCATTAGTTACAGGGCTAAGAGATGTGTAGGTCACTCCTTTACAGACACTTCCATTGAAAACCTTATGCAGTCCATTCTCTGGCTTCACCAGACGCTGACAACACTACATGGCAAATACCCTTGTTTCATCAGACACTAGGCATTACAGTTGTCCCTTCATATTAGCTGGGGTTTGGTTCCAGGACCCTCTGTGGATACCAAAATCTGTGAATACTCCAGTCCCATTATATGCAATGGCATAGCAAAATGGTGTCCCTTATATAAGATTGCAAAATCAAGGTTTCTTTTTTGGATGATTATTTTTTAAAGAATATTTTCAAGCCGTGAATACTTAAATCTGCGGATACCAAATCTATGGATACGGAGGGACAACTGTATTATGTGCTTCTCTTTAGAGAGCTGCACATTTCTCCAAGAGCTAGAAACTTGATTTTTTTTTTTTTTTGTGGATGAAAATTTGCTTATTTTAAACAAAGTTGCAGTATGCTAAACTTAACTACTATTATTACACACTACTCCCACTTCCAGAAAGTGCACAGCTATTGGAAAAACCTTGGACAAAAGGAAGCTTGTCTTCTCCATAGCATGTTCAGATTTTTGTTGTGTCTTCTGGAAACCATTAAATAGTACCAGTGATGATGATGATAATCTCTGGAAACTGATCTGCTCAGAACAGGACCAAGACATAATAAAAGGAGCAGCCAGAAGCTGAAGGATATTCACTGTTTATTGACTGCAGCTAAATTTTACTGAATGAAGCCACCTGCAGATGAGATGCTCCATATTTCATTGGTGTTCCTGAACCATGTCCAAATTCGAGAAACTAATACAAGGAGCATAAATCAACTATGGCTTTAAAATATTTTGCTCTCTCTCCTTTTTAGCAGGAATAGATTTAACATACATCAGTTCTCTGCCAATTTTTGCAGCTCAGTAAATACTCTGTTCATATTAGTTATGAGATTGATGATCTGGGAAGAAACAGTTGCATTATGATGCATGAATAGATTTCAAAAGCCATTAGCTAGTGCTCTAGATCATCTCTTTGGATTTTTTTTTAAATACATAAATGCTTAGTAAACATCACCTGATAATATTCTAATATTGTTTCTTCACCAACCAACCTCACAGAATCACGAATCTTAGAGATGGAAGGGACCACAAGGGCCATCTAGTCCAATCCCCTGCCATGCAGGGATACACAGCTAAAGTACTTCTGAGAGTTGCCCATCCAAACTTCTAACTGCTATGTTGTTGCTTGTCATTTGAAATCTGTGTATCATTCCCCTTATTGATTTTTCAAGGCAAGTAACTGGGTTTTAATGCAAAACAGTACATTTATGGTCTCTTGCTCCAAGAAAGTTCAGATGCCAAAGTCACAAGAAGAAGCTGAGGTATTTGACTTGTTTCTTGACTGAATCATTTCAGGCTGCCAGTGGAAACACACATGGTTGAATGTTTCTCCAGGTAAGCTTTCTCTCTCTATTAATTATTTTCCCTGCAAACAAGCATTCAGGTAGACAGCTTGCTTAGAAAGCTGATTTTGTATGTTTATCTATCTTTGGAGATTTTAATAAGATCTTTTGATCATGTGTGCCCCCCACCTGCAGACTGATGTGATACAGTCATAGAAAAGTTTGGCCACTTTGTCTGCTGCTTGTGAGAACTAGGGCTGCTGCCTGATAAAATTCTGAAATCCAGACCAAATATATACTAAACACCAGCAACTAAGAACTAGAGCTTCATCTTGCTTATGATAGAATTCTATAGAACATCATGACAATGTACAGAGCAATCAATATTTTCTTAAGTGCAGTGGCCTATGACTATAAACACAAAAATATATATGGAAGACAAACATTAGTTAGTACCTCAATGCATAATCATAAGTATAACCGATGGAAACAATGTAGTTTTACTAGGAACTCAAGACACAGTAAATGTAACTGATGCTTACTTTCCAATGCATTTCCTTTTCCATGCAGTTTTCCGGTAGCTTCCACATTTTTAATAAAGTGAAGTTGGAGAAATATTAGACTGGATGTGTCCTTGAGCAAGGACCTCTGTTTTCATTCTTGCTATGCTGAGTTTTTCATAGACTGCTCAGTTGTGTGGCAGAAATGCCTTAAATGGGTGCACTCACACTACAATTAAGACTACATAGCGGCCTGGCTGCTGAGAAGAAAGTCTTAGACCACCAATATACTAGACCTTTTCTTAATGTCAGAAGCCACAATGGATAAAACAGCCAATTCTGCCTTAGAAAGGCCAATTCAGTAGCATGGATAATACATTTTACCAGATGTGTTTTGTGTAGTTTATTAGCAACCCCAGCAAGTTGTGCTCTATATCCTGCTTTCAAATGTATCCAAAGCCTTTTCATGTACGTGATGTTTTTGCATTACAATCCAACCAGAGGAGACAGAGAGAGACCCAGCACCAGAAATTATCTACCCCAGAGCACCACATGGAACAACCAGCCATCTTACACGAGAAGCACTTGGGGACTGCTTTTGCCTTTGCCATCACACAGGTAGAAACCTTCTTACATTGACTATTGGATACTGAGAAAAAGAAAGGAATTGGCACGGATTTAGTTACATCAAAAAAGGCTTTGTTTTCAAAGTCAGCTGTCACAAAAAAATCCCACAAAAGTCAGTTTGTGTATTCAGCCGAGCACAATGTACAGATATCACACAGCTTTACTGCAGTTAGTTTCCTGATAACTAATGCAAAGTCTTCCTTTCTGGAGCAGTGAACTTTACACAGGGCCCGCAACTGTGAGTTGAGGGATGTATCTGCACTGCACAATTATAGCAGTTTGATACCAATTTAATTGCCATAGCTTAAATCCTGGGATCTATAGTTTGCTGAGCTATTTCGCAGACACCAAAGAATCCTGAAAAGAAAAGAACTGAGCATTAAATTGGTTTAAATTTGTAGTGTAGACATTCACCCAGAATACCCTAGGGATTGCGGGGGTGGGTTGGGGTGGACTACTGTTTTATGGAAGGGAATTCCAAATTCTCACCAAACTACTAATCCCAAGATTCCATAGGATTGAGCCATGGCCGTTGAAGTGGTAGTAAACTATTTAAATAATAAAAAAAAACTTTAAAAACTTTTTTAGCTATCAAAAATAAATATCTCAATTTTTAAGTTCAGTTAGATCTCTCAGGATCATCTCCAATTATAAAATAAAACAATAAGTACACCAAATGACAATACACAACTGAGAACACAGCACGAGACTGGGAAGGGATCAGCAGCAATGAGCATTTAAGAGCAGAAAAAGATTAAAAAGTTAGAGCTGCTGCCACTTTACTAAAACATATGAGAAGGTACAGATGAGGCTGGCTAAAATAACACACACTGTTGCTCTCACAGTATTAAAAAGTTTTATTTAAAGAAAAAAAGGAAGAAACATTATATGCTGTCCACCACTAAGATAAACATTCTGTCTGTAGCCAAACTAGTTTTGCCCACCACTCTGTTTACCTTCATACAGCATTTTAATAATTTCTACTTATAAAACTCGCCCCTCCTGGGAAATAAGTTATTTCAATTATTTTCTGTACCCCAGTTTAGAAATGCTGGGACTTATCAGGAGTCATGAATAGGATACCATTATGGGAAAAACCACAACTTTCAACAACAATCCCAGATGATCTCCATTTAAACAAATGGGAACTGTTGGTGAGAATGGATCTTTGAAATCTGGAAATTGTACCATCTATAGCACCAAGTAAAATCACTGCTACTGGCCTGTACCCATGAAAAATGGAGGGCTGAAAATCTTAATAAATAATACAGGATTATATGACACTGGTAAATACAGGCTCATTTTTTCATAATTGTAATGCACAAAATATTCTGTCCATTAACCCTCTTCATTCAGCCTTGATGCATATGCACTTTGGACTATGCACCTACACATTGTGAAAGAAGATGATAGAACTGGGAACAATCACAGCCAGCAAATTTCAGGCCCTCTCTAATCAAGATATCCAAAATCTTAAAATCTTAAAAGGTCCTCTCATGGTGAATCTGAAAAGATAAAGACAATCCATGGGGTGTTCTGTAACTGCAAAAAAAAAATATATGAATCAAGACTGGATTTTGAGCAGCTTCAGCCCACAACTATATCAAATTGAGCACTAAACCACTGTTGGCAAGTTGAATTTCTTAAATGTAATCAAAATAAGTTGCATGCTTTATCCTCTTGCAATCACAGGCTCTTTTGCGTTAACAGTTCTCATATGCCCGGATGCTACTCACCCATCCCTCTGGTATGGTTGAAGTCTCCTTTCACCACTTTGCAGGTTTTGCCATCTCCATTACAGACGCCACAGCGATCCTCTCTGGCAGCTGAGCCAATAATCCCATCGCAGCCAATTTTCTAATGACAACAAGATCTTCTCGGTTATTTTGAAACCATAGATTAATACAGGATGATGAGCCCCCAAATGCTCATTTGATTGACCACCACAGGGGAGAGAGCACTGGAAGCTAGGAGGTACTTCAGGAAGGGCAAAACCCAAACAATTATGCTAAAATAGATGCCACCAAAAAGGGAATAATTAGTGACAACCTTGCTAATGTGTCAAGTTCCAGTGAGACTCCCCAAGAAGTTATAAAGAAGGACTCAGGGTTGTATATAAATATTTAACTCACTCAGAACCTCACTGCCCTAGGAAGAAAAGTGGCAGGGGAGCAGAAACATTCCATTTTCTGTGCTGCCTTATTGCATGACGTCATTTTTTTGTTCTGGTCCTGTGGGGGATTGAGGTAAAACCACATCTTTTTGTTAATTGGAAAAACCCATTAGCAAAAAGACATGCTTATACCTCAGTCCCCCATGGGACTGGAATGAACGAACACCAGAAGAATGACAACATCACGCAGTAAAGCAGCATGGAAAATGCAACGTTCCTGTTCCCTTGCTGTTTTTTTCTGGAGTGCTGTAAGCCCCCAAATTACTAGATAAAGCCCCTAAGTTACTATATGAGCCAGATCAACCTTTATTAAATAGCAACTACAGATCAAAATACAGGCAGGTTAAATTCCTAAAATGTGTGTGTAAGGAGGAGTTTAACCAAGAAAGGTCCTCTCATGGTGATACAAGTTGCTCATATAAAAAGGCAACTGTGCTGATTTTAATAAGATCCAGATAAAAGACCTGGCCCTTTGGGGTCTTCGGTGTGCTTAATCAGTGGCAGGATTAACAGTGCATCTTAGGTGGGGTCCTTGTGCAGCATCACTCAATCTACATGGCATCAGGCAAAAATATAATGTGAGTACTGCCCAAGGCCATGATGGTAAATCTTGATTTTCTGAGTCCCAACAGGTGTTGAAAACAATGTATTAGACTCTTTTCCCATATGAAGTCGAAGGCTTTCATGGCCGGCATCCATAGATTTTCCTTGTTTTTTTCCCGGGCTGTGAGACCATGTTCTGGAATAGTTTCTTTCTGACGTTTTGCCTGCATCTGTGGCTGCCATCTTCAGAGAAAGATCTCTGAAGATGCCAGCCACAGATGCAGGCAAAATGTCAAAAAGAAACTATTCCAGAACATGGCCTCACAGCCCAGAAAAAACCCAAGGAAAATCTTTCCCCATAACCTTGGGACACTTGGGGATTTTTTTTCCCTGCTGCAGTAGTGGGAAATTGCACAGCTTGCCTAGAAAAATGCAGAGGGTTTTTTTGGACACCATGCAGCTTCTCCTGAGAACTGTGCAGGCTTCCCTCAAAACTGAACAGCTTTCAGCACGGAAAGAACATTGTGCCACATTCAAACCAGCAAAGGTGTAGCGTCAGTTGGTCCAAGTTTCTTTTTCTGCTGAGTAACATTGCTTGTCTTCCTTTCCCCCTGACAGCTCCAAATCAAGGTGTGTGTAAGTGTAAACTCTGAAAATCACTCAAACTTCTTCTCCCTCTATTTCACTTTCTGGTTTTCCATCACTTTGCCTGCTACCCCAAATTGCCACAATATTGGACCCTTTACACAATGTTTGTACAGGGATATAGGCTGCAATTTAGCTTTGCAAGTATATAGTGAAAAACAACATAAGCAGCTGGAGTCCTCCCCCCTCTGAAAGCTGCACTGTTTTCTGTGCACAGTGAAAAGGTTGCCAGCATAGGTTTTCACTGAGAAACTGTACAGTTTCTCAAACTCTTGCACATTTCTTTAAAAATGTGCAGTTTATGACAACAACAAAAAGTTCCTGCAAAATTGTGGGAACTATTGACAATTTGAAAGTTTTTTTCTTCCCGCATAGATTTCTCGAGGCATCAGGCACTCCAAATTTGACCCCCAGTTGGGAAATTGGTGAATTTCTGTTCCATCCCTAGTAGGAGGTAACATGACAGAGCCTGGTGCTGGAAACTACAGACTACGATCTACCCTGTCACCATAACAGGGAGAGAAAGAATATACTCCAAATGGATATAACACACTAAGTAGTGAGATGAACTGTGGTAAGGAGGGAGGGAGGGAGGGAAAGAAAGCTGTGCTGAATATTTTGCAGTCCTCATTCAGTGATAAAACCCACCAATGTAGGAGGGAGCATATAATTAACTTTTCCCAGGCATGTTTGGTGTCATTGGGCTTGTCTATACGACAGGAAAAAATGTGGATTGATACGTACTAACGGCAATTCAAAGAAGCTTTGATTTGTCTTACATTTTTTGGCAAGATCACAGGCATGCAAAGCTTGTTCAAACAAGCATGCCTGCGAATCAAGCTGGTGGGTGCGAGTGAATTACACATGTTCTTATTGTCAACAGTTGCCACTCCCAAACAGTATTTTTCAATGCATATCTAAGGTGCAAAAGTGCGATATTCCATCTAAGCATATTTTTTTTAAAGGAAAAAAAAGGCTGTTTCGTCACCTCACCACATGATCATGAAGGAGAAAATCCAACACGGTGATTCTGGGTGCTTGCCTTCTTAGCAACTTCTGCCCCCTGCACACATCTGACCAATCAGCTTTTCACTTCTGCTCTTATCAGGAATGCAAATGAATGTGAATCAGATTGCCCCAATGAGCAAGAATGTGCATTCGCCATGGAGATTTTTAAAAACTTCAGGAAAAACTGCAAAGGCTTTTCCTGCAGAGTTTTTGGTGGCGTTGGCCCCCCTCCTTCTGAATATGGCAGATTGATGCGGGATGGCATTTAGACAAATTGTATTCTCCTTGAATTCTATGAGGAGTATTTTCGCCATTTAGACAACCCCATTGTTTTCACAATTGTCGCTTCTGCTTCTGTCCCATTTCTCCCTCGGCTGCTGCCTTCATCTGTTTTCTGGATTAGTCATGCTGGGGATATCAAGCAATCAAGGACTGTGTAGTGAATAGGATGATGTAGTCATTTGGTAATAAAATGACATCACACAGGGCAAATTAAGTCAATTGGGAGTGAAGGAAAGTGCCACGTGAAAGCAATGCTTCAACATTTTTGACAGGAGTGATGAAAAACTGTAGTAGAAGAAGGGAAGCAGGGTTTGTTTGTTTGTTTGATATTGCGTAGGGCTCTGAGGCAGGGCATACTGCCCAGCTAGACAAGCCCTAGGAAGGGATGATATTTAGTGACAGAATACATGCTTACACAGAACTTTTTAGGTTCAGTCTTAAGCATCTCAAGCGAGGAAGTGGAAAATACTTTCATGTATTTTTTTAAAAATCTGTAAACTGATATGTCAACTCCATTCAAGGTTCAGAGGCTGGATGGGAACATAACACAGTGGTACAGCACATCTTTTGGATGAAGAAGGTTTGGTCCCTGACATCTCTAACTGAAAGGATCAGATAGATGGTGTTGGAAAGGATCTCTTCATGAGATCCTATAGAATTACAGCCAGTCAGACTAGACAGAACTAACTGGCCATGATGGAGAAAAAAGTCTGAAAAAAGCAATTTACAACATGTTAGCTAATTGCCCCCAATAAGCTGGGTGCTCATTTTAGTGACATAAGGAAGGATGGAAGGCTGAGCCAACCCTGGAGCCCCATAGGATCTAACTTACAACACTGTGGTTTCAATATTGGCATTTAACCACTGTGCCACCAGGACTCCTTATTCTATGTTCTCCTGGAATATGTTACACAGAGGAAAGGGGAAGCCAAGCATACTTAGACACACACCCTGGCATTTAGGAAAGCTGATTTCAGGAAGTTTAGGGAAATATTGGTGAGATCCCATGAACAGAAATGCTCAAAGGGAAGGGAATTTATGATGGATTGGTGTTTCTTAAAAGGGAGATGTTGAAGGCACATTGCAAACAATTTCAGAAAGAAAGAAAGGCCAGAATTGTTTAAAGAAATTAGAATGGATGTCTAAAGCACTTTCAGATGATCTGAGATTTAAATTTTGTACAGGAATTCCTAGCGACTGTAAATGAGTCGAAATCTCCACGCTGGATGAACTGCATCTAAGGGTACCAAAGGAACTTGGAGATGTAATCTCACAGCCACTATCAATAATCTTTGAGAATTCTTAGAGGACAGGAGAGGTCGCAGCACATTGGAGGAGGTCAAAATGACTCCATCTTAAAAAAAAGGGGAGGGGGAGGGAGAGGACCTGAGAGGACTGACCAGTAATGTTGACATCAATACCAGGAAAGGTTCTAGAACAGATCATTAAACAGCCAGCCTGTGAGTACTTAGGAAAGGATGCTGTGATTACTAAGAGCCAGCATGGCTCTGTCAAAAATAAGTCATGCCAGACTAATCTTTTTTTTAATAGTGTTAAAAGCTTAGTAGATCAGGGAAATGCTGTGGATGTTGTATATCTTGACTTCAGTAAAGCTTTTGATAAGGTCTCCCATGATATTCTTGGATACAAGCTGGTACAATATGGGCTAGGCAGTGTTATTGTATAAGCTTGATTTGTTACTGGTTGACCAACTGAACCTAAAGAGTGCTCACCTACTTCATCTTGGAGAAAAGTGATTAGTGCAGTGCCTCAGGGTTCTGTCCTGTACCCAGTGTCATTCAACATCTTTATCAATTACTGATGGAATAGAGGGAATGCTTATCAAATTTGCAGATGGCTACAAATTAGGAAAGGTAAGTAACATCCCGGAGAGCAGTATCAAATTAAAAATAACTTTAACAGTTTCAGAGCTGGACCAAAACAAATAAAATAAAATTCAACAGGAATAAATGTAAGGAGCAACATTTAGGCAGGAAAAATGAAATGTATAAATTTAGGCCAGGTGACTGGCTTACAAGCAGTACAAATAAAAAGGATCTACAGGTCTTAGTAGACAACAAACTAAACATGAGTCAGCAGCATAATGAAGCAGTAAAAAAAAAATGCAATGCAATTCTAGGCTGCTTCAACAGGACTATAATGTCCAAATTGAGGGAATAATAGTACAGCTCTGTTCTGCATTGGTCAGATCTCACCTGGAATACTGTGTCCAGTTTGAACCACCACAGATTATAAAGGATGTTGACAAGCAGGAATGCATCCACAAGGGCAAAAGGTTTGGAAACCAATGCCTGTGAGGAACAGCTTAGGGGGCTGGGTATGTTTAGCCTGGAGAAAAGAAGACTGATATGACAGTAATTAAATATTTATAGAGCGGTCTTGTAGATGATGGAGTAAGCTGGTTTTCTGCTGTTCCAGAGGACAGAATATGATCAATGGATTTAAGAAAACAGTTTCTACCTAAACAATAGGAAGATCTTGATGGTAAGAGCTGGCTGACAGTGAGATAGACTGCATTGGAGGGTGGTGGAGTTTTCCTCTCTCAGGAGTGCTTTAGCTGTGTATTCTGGCATGGCAGGGGGCTGGACTAGATTATCCTTGTAGTCCCTTCCAACTTTATATTCTACGTTTGCTTTTTTGATGCCAACCTCTGCCTGCCCCTGGAATGCAGCCTCCAAGAACAGCTTTGAAACTGCATTCATCTGTCTATCTGAAATGGGCTCTGTGCCCTTTTGTCATAAAGAAGGACAGGAGCGAACGTTTTCTGCTGTATACCAAAACAGTAAACATGCTCACCACAGACAAACTTAACTGGTTCTTTGGGGACTATTTAAGATGATAAATGTTGATGTTGGGGAATCCATTCAAACAAGGCCACAAAACACGTGTATCATCTTAAGCCAAATACAGCCTGCCTGTCATGGAGCTCAGTTTCTGCTGCTTGCCCACGACTAAAAGAATAAGAAGGTATTGCTAAGCACTGGCCCACTGGGCAAGAGAGTGCTGCCAAGCACTGGACATCTGGCAGTACTGGACAACAGTGAAGTTCTTAGGTATGAGCCCAGCCACTTGACATTAAAGATGAGACACTGCCTCACTTGCCATTTTAATTATCCCATAATGCCCTGGACCCTGATAGAGCATTGGTCATGAGTGATGCTTTTCCAGGCTAAGGGGAAACATGGAAGAATTTAGATTACCACTGACTAATACAAAGAGTATTGGTCTTGCTGCTTCTGGCTACCACCACTGAGCACTATCTCTGAAACACCCAACAAAACCCACTGCACTGATCATCCATTATCAAGGGCTTGTCTATATGAGGCTATAAAATGTGGGCTGATGCAATTTAACACCAATTCGCAGCAACCTTCATTTATCTCCATGGGTTCTTTTTCAAGATCGCAGGCATGTGAAGCCATACACATTTGTTGTTCAAGTGGGCATGCCTACGAATCAAGATGATGGGCACGAGTGAATTACCTGCATCTTTATTGTCACCAGCTGCCGCCGCTGAACAATATTTTTTAAAAAAAGCATATCCAAGGTGCAGAAGAGTGATCTTCCACTTAAATAAATAAAAAAAGAGAGAAAAAGGCTGTTTTGTTGCCTCAGTGCATGATTGCTATGGCAAAAATCCAACATGTCAGTTCTGGGCACTTGCCTTGCCAGGAAGCTCCAGTCCCTGCGCATGTCTGGCCATTCAGCTTTCCACTTTCACTCTTATCGGGAATGCGCAGCAAAGCAAATCAGTTGTCCCAATGAGCAGGAATGTGCATTTCCTTCAGAGTTTTTAAAAAATATGAGAAAAGCTATGAAGGCATTTTTGGCCCCCCTCCTTCCGAATATGGCGAAACAATGCGGTATTCCATTTAGACAAAAGGTATTCTCAAATTCTATGAGGAGTATTTTTGCCATATAGACAAACCCCAAGAAGAAGGAAGGCTATCCAGAAGACCCATTGAGGACCCCAAACTAGAGACAGAGTACTTCACTTCAATGAGTCAAAACAGCTATAGGCCTGCTTTAAAGCTTTGTTTGGCAAAGCCTCTCTCTATAATGAGTATGGATTTGCCAGTAGCCTTGCCTTACTAAACAGCATGGATGCCATCATGGCAAAACAATCCCCCTCCTCTTTTTAATATACTTAAAATGTGAAAATAGTTAATTGGGTTTACTGGGTTAGATTTGCCCCTCCCTCTCTTCCTCCCCCCTTTTTTAAAGTCATGCCACTTCTCTTCGCATGCAATCTGAATTTTATACAGTAGTAGTAGTATAAATTTATTCGGTCATTGACCAGCAGAATCGAAATTATAGGTACAATACAATGCAGTTAGAATAAAAATTCAAGAATTTCTAAACACAATTATTAAACATTAAAGTCATACAAGTAAAAAAATAAAATCTTTTAGCACTTCAGAATAAAAGTTCGGGCATGTCCAGGGCCATACGCCATTTCTCCTGAGATTCATTACTTCCCCTTCAGTCTTTACCAAATTGACTTTGTTATTTCCCAATGACCATGTAAAGAGGTTATATCAACAATATAGCAAAATTGGTACCTCATATAGAACAATATACGGCCAGCATAATCAAACTGAAATGGCAACCACCATAGAAAACAGCGATTTCCAGCCATATTCTAAGAAATTACAATCACTATCTTTGGTGTCGAGAGCTAGAAGCTCAGACGTGCCCAGGGCCAGACGTCATGACTTCCTTGGTTCCATCCTTAACTGCCTCAGTCTTACAGATACACAGCTTGCCTGCATTAATTCCCATTGACCATTTGAGGTCGCAGCTTACATATATATAGCAAAACTTAGCTACCTTAAATACAACCTCAGATACCTGATTATTTAGAAGATTGTGGATATAAAAGGCGTCAGGGTGACCAGGGTATTTCTCTAGAAGGGGGGTAATCAACTGGTGATGGATGTCTCTATAAAATTGACAATACAAAAAGACATGCTCAATGGTTTCAATTGCACCCGCATCGCAAGGACAAAGGCGGGATTCGTAGGGCACTCTCTTAAACCTACCTTCCAAGACTGCTGTGGGCAGGGCGTTGAACTGGGCCAAGGAAAAGGCTCTCCTAAACTTAGGCATTGTGATTTGGGACAGATATACTGCAGGTGAAGTAACTCAAATTTGTTTATTGGCTACAATATGTTTGGGGAAAGCAGCGGTTTCTAGCTGGCCTTCGATATCTAACAATCTTTGTTTGATGGCCAGTTTTGCATGGTCTAGATCTAATTTCAAGATGGTATCCCTAGAGAAACCCAGTGTGTTCAGTTTCTTAATTATTGCTGTTTCCCACGAAGATTTAAAGGTATCTGCCAAGACAAATTTAATCAGCCCACCAGGATTTTTATTTAATTTGAGCCAGTATGTGAAGGTGTTAATCCACATACTTGTCTCGAGTTTACTAACTCCTGCTTCCCTTCTTATTACTGCATTTGGTACACAGCAGGTTACTTGAAATATTTTCCTTAGAAACTTAGTTTGGACTTGTTCTAATGAAATAGGATCTTTATAGGGTCCTATTTGAGCTCCATAGAGTAATTGTGGCTTTACTTTGGCCAAAAAAAGTTTAATTGCAGCTGGAACAAACTGGGCTCTCTTGGTGAAGAAGTACCTTTGGATAGCATTTGCCAATCTTTGGGCATTCCGGGTGACATAGTCCAGGTGAGCTTTTCTGCTCCCTGTGGATTGAAATACACTTCCTAGATATTTAAAGATTTTGACCTGTTCGATAGGTTGCTTTCCCATCATCCATTTTCTCATTTTTGGACATTTGGCAAAAGAGAGAATTTTGGTTTTGGTGTAGTTTATTGTTCGGTTTTCTTCCACACAATAAAGAGCTAGAGACTTTAGGGCTCTTTTGAGGCTGATTGGGGTTAGAGATAAGATCGCTGCATCATCAGTGTATAATAGCACATTGATGTGTCTGTTTGCTACTTTAGGAGGATGATAAGAAGGATTACTCAGAAATGGAATTAATGAATTTATGTAATAATTGAATAGTGTTGGGGCCAACACACACCCCTGCCTGACTCCATTCTTGATTTGTACTTCTTTGGAAACGTGTCCTTTCAAACTACATCTCACCTTCAAGCGGTTGTTTTCGTGCATCTTAACAAGCAATAAGAGAAGGCGTTTATCGATCGTACTATTCATAAGTTTGTCCCACAATTTAGCTCTGGAAACAGTGTCAAAAGCCAATTTGAAATCTATAAATGTTGCATACAGTGGTTGGCCTTTGTGGGAGTATTTCTCTACCAGATGTTGTAGTACCAGCACATGATCAAGTGTTGACCTTTCAGCCCTGAAACCTGCCTGCTCATCCTTCAAAATCTCCTCTGTTTCAAGCCAGTCCATTAACTTGGCTTGCAGGTGTTTGGCATACATTTTGCTAATCTGGCTAAGGAGACTAATAGGTCTGAAGTTTGTTGGGTCATCTCTTTTGCCTTTTTTGAATATTGGAATTATAATTGCAAGACCCCAGTCAGTTGGTATCCTCCCTGATCGGTCAATTGCAGTGAAAAGTGTGGATAATACAGGTATCCACCAATTCAAATCATTTTAAAGCATCTCATAAGTAATAAAGTCTACGCCGGAGGCCTTTGCTGGTTTGAGTTGACTTATTAGGCTCTTAATTTCTGAATGTGAGACAGGGGGCCAAAAAGGCAGAGTAGTAGCATCCAATATTTGTCCTATTTGTGATTTCTCAGTATTTTCATATAGCTTAGCAAAATGGTTTTCCCATATGTTAGCTGGGATCTGGAACAAGGGATTTTGTACATTTTTAGGGAAGGATGGGGCTACCTCTTTCCAGAAAAGAGTGGGATTATTTGTACTGGCTGCCGTTATTAGTTTTCCCCAGGAATCTTGTATAGCATTCCTTTTTTTTAAGTCTAATCAATTGTTTATATTGTTTCTTTTGCTTCATAAGGACTGAGACAGAACAGTGTGAAGGGTTCAATTTATATTGTTTGAAGTGATCTTTCAGAACCATCCAAGCCTCTCTGCATTCTGCATCAAACCAACTTTGCTGTTTTTTTTTGTTTGTGCCTGTTAGTAAAACTTTTAGGAGTAATTAGTAGTGGGAATTTTATACAGATTGGTTATTTTTAAGGAGGTTTTTAATGTGGCTTTTGGATATCTCTGAAGAATACTCATAGACACAGTCTGCACATGTGTTTGGGTGTTGCTTTGCCAGCACAATTATGATTACTGCCTCATGTCAGAAATGACAATACATGTTCATTGGACAGTGTAATACTTTCCACATTTAGACAGGGGTCTTTCCCGGACCTACCTGGAGACAAAATTAGGACCTTGTATATACTTAGCATGTGCTTTTATCAATCAGTGATGACCCATTTCTATTTGGCACACCCCAAAAAGGAAGACAGAATTTCCATAACCAACTTGTGCTTTTTTAAAGTTTAGATTTATTAGATTTTAAAACATACAAACTAATCATAACAAATAGTCAACATACAAAAGCAAAAGAAAAAAGAAAAAAGGTCAAGAAAAAAAGAAAAAACATATACATACATCATATCTATGTAAGACTAAAACTAACTACAAAGAATTTACTAATGCCATAAGCACAATCTAATGATGAACTAACTAAAACACAAAAAAACTCTGACCACCCCACAAGAGCTGTAATGAGAATAAAAAAGATTAGTAAAAGGTATATTACTCTATCATTACTGATCATACTAAGTCAACTTGCTAGTTATTAATAGTCATAACAACAAATTATTACATTGTTAGTTATCTTATTGCTCAAAAACTATATATCCATATATCCATATCCATATCCATAAATGGGCTCCAATCTGTCAAAAAGTCTTCAATTGGTTTATCCTTTAATGTCTATGTCAGTTTAGCAACTTGGGTAAATTCTGCACCTTGGGCACCCATTCTTCTGTTCTCGGTGCTTTAGTCTGTTCCTGTGTTTCAGAGAATAGTATTCTTGCTGCTGTTGTCATGTATCAAAGGAGCAGTCCATATTTATCATCCAATTCCTTATCAATAATATCCAACAGAAATATTTCTGGTGACGTTACAAACTGTACCTTTAAACATTTTTGAATTAAGATACAGATCTTAGACCAATAACTTTTCACCTTCTTACATGTCCACCACATATGAAAGATTCTCTCTTATCCTGACAACTCTAACAATGGTTTGAAACACTCCTGGACATTTTTGTCAACTTATTTGGTGCTAAATAACATCTATACATCATCTTGTGCCCACCACATATGAAAGAAAGATCCTTCCTTATCCTGACAACTCCAACAATGGTTTGAAACACTCCTGGACATTTTTGACAACTTATTTGGTGTTAAATACCATCTGCACATCATCTTATACATATCTTCTTTAAGATTATTATACAGAGTAAATTTTATATCTCTAGTCCACATTTTTTCTCATACCTGCCTTTGCACATTATGCCCAAAATTTTATGCCCACCTTATAATGTATTCTTTTGCTGATTCATTTTCTGTCTCCAACTTCAAGAGAGACTTGTATATTTTTTAAATTATATGATTATCATCCCTACACAGTTCTGAATAAAATTATTTTTTCCTCCAGCTTCTTTAACCAATTCTTTTTTTATCCTGCTTAAATCTCTCCATGAGTACTAAATAAGCAAACCAATTAAGGTCTATACCCTCCTTAAGAAGTGTTTCTCTTGATTTAAACGTCCAATGATCTTGATCCAGGTACAAAAGATCTCTACAAAATAACAATTTCTGCTGTTTAACCCATTCCCTCATGGAAAATAAATTTCCTGTGGTGAGGTGAATAGTAATATCTTAGGAAAGAATCCTCGTATTATACCAAATTTGCAGGAGAGCCTTTCTGATAACGTTTTTTTGAATCTCCCATGTACCTTGACTTTATCATGTCAGAGATACCCATGCCAACCAAATCTTAAAATCATGACCTTCTAAATCTAGGCTTCTCATCTCTAAACAAAATCCATTCTTCCAACCATACAAAGCAAGTCTCATAATACAATTTAGATAGTCCTAAACCACCTCTTTCCTTAGCATCACATCATATCTTAAATTTTATTCTAGATTTCTTTCCCTGCCGAACAAATCTAGAAATATCTTCTGCCATTTCATAAATGGTATTCAATTTCTTATCATGGGGATAATTTGGAAATAAAATAAAAGCCCTGGCAAGACATTTGCTTTTATTACCAGAATTCTTCCCCAAAAAGATAAATCCAACTTCCCCATTTTTCCAAATCTTTTCTAATTTGTTTCCAGATTTTCTCATAATTATCTTGAAACAGCCTACTATTGTTCTTTGTAATTGTAATTCCCAAAGATTTGACCCCAATTTTCCCATTTTTAAATTACGTAAACCAATTATTTCATTCTCTTTTTCCAAAGACACATTTTCTCACAGTTCACTTTACAACCAGAACAAGCCCCAAACACCTTTGACTTCTTCAAGAGAGCTTTCATTGAATCAATTGTGTATCATTATCACAAGATCGCTCACATAGGCCCTCAGCTTATATTCCTCTTTTTTTACTGTCACACCACAAATTCTTTCATCTTGCCTAATATCTCTCAGCAAAGTCTCCAAAGTCAAAATAAAAAGCAAAGGTGGAAAGGAGCATCCTCAACTAGTTCCTTTTTGTATCTCTATCGATGTTGAGACATTGCCATTTATTAAAATCTGAGCTTCTTGAGTTGAGTATATTATCTTTATAGCCCAGATAAATTTGTCCCCCAAATCCATTCTTTCTAATACTTGAAATAAAAAGTTCCAAGAAATGTTGTCAAAAGCTTTCTCGGCTTCTAAAATGTTTGGGGCCACCTTTTTCTCATTATGACATTCAAGATACTCAATAACATTCAAAACAGTTCTTACATTGCTTCTTAATTATATTTTTGGCAGGAATCCCTTTTTGATCCTCATGAATGTTCCCAGAGATGTGTTTCCTCAGTCTGTTGGTCAAAACTGAAATAAATATCTTGTAATTATTGTTTAGTAAAGAAATGGGCATGTAATTCTTTGTGTCTGTCCCATCAGTGCTTTCTTTTGGAATCACTGTAATGCAGGCATTTCTCTAGGAATCCAGCATCTGTTCTCTTTCTAATACTTTGTCTCGAACCATCTTGAATGGGTGAATGAATTTGTCTTTGAGTTACTTATAATATCTGTAGGTAGTCCATCTGTGCCTGGGACTTTTCCCACTTTCAAGCTTTTTATTGTCTCCACTACTTACATAATAGACTTTGCCTTTGATCCATACATAGTTTATCCAGTTGAATTCCATCTAAAAATTCTGCCATATCTGAATTTTTTCCTTGCCTTCCCCATATAATTTTCTGTAGAATTCCTCTAAGGTTTTTAATATCTTCACATTGTCCATTACATACTGATCCCCTCTTCAAATCTTTGTATTTAATTTCTTTATTTTTTCTTGTTTCAATGTAAATGAAAGCCATTTCCCAGGCTTTTTTTTAACAAATTCAATTATTTAAAAATATATTATAATTTGGCATTCACTTCTTGAACTGAAAACAGTGAAAACTTGTAGTGCTTAATTTTTTGTTGAATCTCCTTATCAAACTTATGCAGTTTCTCTCTAAGACTTACAGTATATCTCATTCAACAATTTACACTTTTTTTTAATTACCTTCCTTTTACAGTCTGGAACTAAATTTTATAAATTGTCTTCTCATATAAGCTTTATTTGTATCCAAGATCACTGCAAGATCTGTACCATTTTTAAAATTCAATTTGAATAATTCCTTCAAATCTTTTTTACATTTCTGTAGAATTTCCATCTTTGGAAGTAAGCACTCATTCAGTCTCCAACTGAACATCACTTGTTCCATTTTCAAAGACAACATGATAGAATTATGATCAGAAAAAGTTTTTGATGAAATGTCCATTCTCTTTACTAAATTTACCATCTTCTTGGAAATCCAAAAATGTTTATTCTGGAAAAAGATTCATGCCAACTTGAGAAAAAAATATAGTCTCTAACGTTTGGGTACAAATATCTCCATCCATACATAAACCCAAAATTCTCTGTGAATGTTTAAAAAGTCTCAGGCAATCTCTCTTGAGCTTCTTTAATTCTTTTGCTGGAACATTTATCCAAATAAAGATCTATCACTGAATTCCAATCTCCTATACAGATCAAATGTTGCACATCCAATTCTGATATCTTCTAAAATAGTTTTTCATAAAATACTGCTGTCTGACTGTTTGGAGGAATAAACACTGAACAGATGCATAATATTTCCATTAAAATTAATTTGCACAATCAAAAATCTGCCTTGGTCATCTTGAAAAATCAATCTGGGTTGGAGTTTTAAACATTTAAAGAAAACAACTCCATTTCTTTCCTTCTCATTTGCAGACATTTCTCCCCTTTTATGGGGTGCATTAAGTCCATTCATATTTCAGATTATTTTCAAATCCATTTTCCTTTAACTCTTTCCTACAGAGCTCACCTCCTTCAGTTTTTTAAGCTAGTCTTTCACTTTGTCCAAGGAATTTATCATATATTTAAGGTCTGCAAAAATAGCAATCAGATCCTCTGAAATGGTATGCCTCTTTTGCGAAGAGCTTCCACTAAGGCCCATTGTTCTGTGTATTTTCTAAGCATTCTCTCTGGGATTGCTTCAAACAAAATTATTTCTTTTTTTATTATTTTTTTCTTAAAATGTGCTCTCATAATTTCATCTCTAACAAAGTGTATTATCACATTCCTTGGTAAATTTACTTCCTGTTTAATATCTGCAACAGACTTTTGCAGAACTACAATCTATTAGGTCAGGCCAACAACAGAAGCCTGCATTTTCATAAATGCAGAGTCAGCACCATTCTGGCCAGACTTTGAAGGTCTCCTCATTCCCATATTTATTTTAACCAATTAATTCTCCACCACTTAAATTCAAACTTCAGATTTCAGCTTCAGTGTTTACATTATTTTTGCAGAGATTGTGAGTCTGTTCCTTTTACAATGCCAAATTGCTACTTGATTATTCAATTCTTGAGCTCTAAACCATCTGTCTTATTTAGCAATTAGCAGTCTGTTTTACTCTCAAAACCAAGAATGGAGACAGAGACAGACCTTCTTTGTTTACAATGTATTATTCATACTCATGCAGCTGTAGAGGTACACCAGTTGCTCGGGAGAGTTTCCCCTTCAGTAATTCAGACCGCTAAGGTCCATTAAAAGGTAACAAATCCTTGTTCTGGGAAGCTTTTATATGACCGATCTCATAAATCTGATGATGCTACCACTTTGCAGTGAGGCATGATGTAGATTCCCAAGCCTGCAATTCAACCTGACAACCCCTAAACTCAAAAAGAGTAATCTGGGAGTGCCTAGGGGCTTACCTATACTAGCCAATATATGCCAGCTCCTCCCTAGTGTATCCTGGCTGGTAGCCTGATCTGCCCCATTACCTGAAGAAAATGGGTCAGAGTCCACACAGGAATGCTAGCCCTTTGTTGCAGCCACCAGCACCATTTTCCCTGCTCTGATGGGCCCGGGCAGCCAGCCATACCGTCTGACAAGCACTCTGTATGTGAGCAGCCTTGATCACATGATACAGGCCTGCCATCTGGACCCAGCAGACCAAGGGTGATTGGAAGCAGCAGCGAGGAACAGCATTCTGGGGCAGGCTCCCACAGACATGTGGGGCCCAATCTGGTGGTACTGGATTAAACCAGGCATTATCCTATAATGGGCCCTACCCAGACCTGTCCCCATTCCACGTCAAATCTGCCCCAGGGGTCCTCTGGACTGCCTGGGGAAAGATTGGGGTAAATGTCCTGCGTTGTTTGGAGTACATGGCTCTTGAACAGGGGCTGGGGGTATTTGGCACATGTAGATAAGCCCTAGGACCCAGCCCAAGAGCTCTTGTGGAGACTTCCATATCTTTATAAAGCTTAAAGATACTATTTTTTTTTTCAAAGCTGGAGCAGCACAGACATTTGATGCTAACTAATGGTCAGCAACTTTACCCAGAATCTCATAACCAACTTGCTCATGAGTGTCTTAAAACATTCCTTTCTTAAACCAATCATTCTGCATGTTGCCTGACCCAGATGCAAATGGAGCAAATCTTCTGCAGCTATAACCACTCCTCTGCATAGTTTATGATAGGCTGCTCCAGAGTTTGAAGCTGAAGTTGCATTTTCATGAGGTACCCTCAGAGCTCAGGGACTTTTAAAGAATCTCACTTGGCAGAAAGAACAGATAACTGCTTTTTGGAAGGTAGAAATATGCACCATTACACTGGGTCTAATTTACTGTCCATAGCTGATGAGGAATATTTCTAAAAGAATATTGCTGTTTCAGCTATTGCAAAGGGTTCCGTTTATGGAAACAAGGGAAAATTTCCAGAATTCACTAGGCAGCATAATAAATAGGCATACTAGCTGGAGGATTCTGGGAGCTATAGTCCAAGGAAGTAACCTCCCCAAGCCCTAGTTCTAACCCACCTCTAACTGTGTTTATAAAATAATCTGGTTAAAGTCATAAGAAAAACAGGCAACTAATAAAAAAAAAGTAGACCATGTCTGTAATGTGTAGGTCAATCTAATCTATGTCCAAGAATCACAGAACCATAGCATCAGAGTTGGAATAGACCACAAAGGCCATGCTCTGTGTTCTAGTCTCTGGAGCAGCAGAAAAGAAGACTGCTCCTTCTTCAATATGACATCATTTCAAATCCTTAAAACAAAGATTATCACCTCTTAACCTTCTCTTCTCCAGGCTAAACATATCTAGCTCACTAAGCCATTCCTCACAGGGCTTGGTCTCCAGGCCATTCACCATTTTGGTTGCCCTCCTCTGGACATATTCCAGCTTGTCAATATCCTTCTTGAATTGTGGTGCCCAGAACTGGACACAGTATTCCAGCTGAGGTCTGACCAAAGCAGAATACAGTGGTACTTCCCTTGATCTAGACATTGTACTCCTATTGATGCACCCTTGGCTTTTTTAGCTACCACATCACACTGCTGACTCATGCTAAGCTTGTGGTCCACTCCTAGATCCTTTTCAAGCATGGCGTCCACCACCCTATATTTGTGCATTTCATTTTTTTCTGCCTAAGTGTAGTACTCTACTTTTCTCCCCGTTGAAATTCATTTTGTTAGTTTTGGCCCAGCTTTCTAATCTGTTAAGGTAAGTTTGAATTCTGATCCTGTCCTTTGGGGTATTTGCTATCCCTCCTAATTTGGTGTCATCTGCAAATTTAATAAGCATGTCTTATATTCCATCATCCAAGTCATTTATAAAGATGTTGAATAGCACTGAGCCCAGGACAGAACCCTGGTGCACCCCACTAGCCACTTCTCTTCAGTTTGAAGAGCACCCTTTGGGTTTCACTGGTCAACCAATTACAATTCATCTAACAATAGCATTTTCTATTCCACATTTTACTAGCTTGTTTGCAAGAATATCATGGGGTACCTTGTTGAGAGCCTTAATGAAATCAAGAAATGCAACATCCACAGCATTCCCTTAGTTTACCAAGTTTGTAACATGGGGGAAAAAAAGAGATTAGATTAGTCTGGCATGACTTGCATGTGAGAAACCCATGTTGACTTTTAGTGATCATAGCATTCCTTTCTAAGTACTTATAGTCTGTCTGTTTAATGATCTGCTCTAGAATCTTTCCTGGTATTGATGTCAGGCTGACTGGGTGGTAATTATTTGTGTCCCCCCACAAATTATTATTTGTGTCTCCTCCAGTCTACTGGAATATCTCCTGTTCTTCAGGAATTCTAAAAAATTATTCACAGTGGTTTCTGCAATTTCTTTTAATATCCTTGGATATAGCTGATCTGACTCTGGAGACCTGAATTAATTAAGAGTAGCAAGATATTCCTGTACTACCGTACCTCTTTACCTGTTCTGTGCCGTCGGCAATTCTGTGCTTAAGTCCATTCAGCAGTTCACCTACCTGGGAAGCATCATCTCCTCAGATGCCAAGATTGACAAAAAGATCGATCATAGATTAGCAAAGGTACATAGCGCATTTGGAAGACTTTACAAAAGAGTCTGGAGTAATAAACACATGAGGCGAAACACAAAAATCAGTGTGTATAGAGCCATTGTACTGTCTATTCTCCTTTATGGATCTGAAACATGGGTCACCTATCGCCACCACTTACGACTCCTCGAACGCTTCCACCAGCGCTGTTTACGCACAATCCTAAATATACACTGGACTGACTATGTGACGAATGTTGCTCTCCTTGAGCAAGCAGGGATCACCAGCATTGAGGCCATGATATTGAGAACACAGCTGCGTTTTTGGGAGAACCATCGCCTCCCAAAAATAGTACTCTACGGTGAACTCGCCACGGGTCAGCATAAGAGGGCCGCTCCAAAAAAGCGATACAAGGACTCGCTGAAACAACATCTCAGGCTCGGCCAAATTGATCACCAACAATAGTCTGCCCTGGCCTCACATTGGGAGGCATGGAGAAACACTATCCACAATGCTGCAGCCTTATTTGAGAACTCACGCCTAACAAGTTTTGAAGAGAAACGGCAACGCAGAAAGAATCACAACCCGGTAACATCACCCGAGGAAACCTTCTGCTGTGCTTTCTGCAACCGGACTTGTCTATCTCGGATTGGCCTTTTTAGTCATCAGCGCGCTTGCAGAAAATGCGGGATGAGTCCTTCCTGAATCTTCGTTTGTGAAGAAAAGCCAGAGAGAGAGAGAGAGAGAGAGAGAGAGCTGTATTTCCCCATCTGCATCATCTGCTCCATTTTCCCCAATTTGAGAACTGGTTTCCTTTTGGGAGAACACTGAAGTAAAGAATGTCCTGCCTTTTCTCTGTTCCTTGTTATCATTTCACCATCTTCTCCAGACAGTGGCCCTACCATTTTCTTGTTCTTCATTTTTCTATGGACATAACAACAAAAACAACAACAACAACGCCTCTTTAAAAATCATTTTTAACCTATCTAGCAAGCCTAAGGAAATTCTGTGCTTTAGCTTTTCTGACTATCTCCATACATATACTCCTCTTTGAGTTCCTTTTTGGTGATTACTCCACCTCCTTTCCATTTATTGTACATGTCCTTTTAAAACCTTAGCTCAGCTGAAAGCTCTTTAGATATGTATTCTGGTTTCTTTAGACACCTCCCATTTTTCCTTCTCCCTGAAACTGCTTGAGAGTATGGCTTCAATATCCTACTTTTAAGAAACTCCCATCTGTCATGAACTCCCTTCTCTTTTCGTATTCCTGATCACAGGATCATACCCACTATTTCCCTAACTTCACTGACAATTTAGGAATAATTTAATAATAATTAATAATACCTATTGAAATGATTCAATAATTTATTAATTAAGAATTCTCTGCCCTTTCACAATATTCTACTGCCAAGGCAGCTGCCTCATTCTGCCTAAATGTAGGGCTAGCCCTCCATTCTCTATAGAGGGATCAAGTAGAGTTTGATGAGTAGAGGAATGAGTGATGACAGAAAGAAGCAGCAGCAATTTACTCTCTCCCTCTGGACAGTGATGAGGACTGAGCCCAACCATGGTTCCTGTTGACTAAAGAGACAGAGGGAGAGAGCAGGTGAGTGAGCAAGTCATGGTGACAGCTCTCCCCCACTGCTGGGCTATCTTTGCTCACCTAGTTGGCCCTGTTGGACTAAAAGGAAACTGGAGAAGAGAGAGAAGCATTTTTTTAAAAAAAAAAACAAAGTTCTGAGAATTCAGTCAGAGGGATCCTGCCAGGTTGTCAGCACACACCAGTCCCTGAAACCAGCATCTATAAGGACATCGGGACTAGGATTGGAAAGAATTCATTTTTGGCTGAAAAACATTTTCCCCGACACTTGGGAAATCCAGTTGGAAATAATACAGAGGCAAGAATTTTGTACAATTTTTTGGCAGTATTTGCACATCCTAAAATGTTTTGGGAAATTATACTGCACAGGAACACATGATGGGTTGGGGGAGGTTGCTTGAGAACTGTGGGCTATTGTGCAACCCCCCCAACCCACCATTGTTTCCAGTCACTCGTGGTATTTGTGCAAGATTGCTGTTTTTCATGCAACACTCCCCCCCCCCGTGATCTTGTACAACAAAAATCTTACATGAAAAATGTGTTCCACAACCCCCCCCCCCAACAATCTTGTACAAGAAAAATCTTATACAAAAATCTCGGGGAAAAATCAACACTCTTGCACAAAAAATAGGCAATGAAATCTTGACAGATTAGGGTGTTTTTTTTAAGTATACGCTCCAAACTATAAAGAGTATACAAACAGGTATTTAAAACACCTGCATTTATTTTTAAAATATATATCCTGACTTTCTACTAAAATAGTATGCAAGGTTTACAACCTATAGATTTCCATAGTAGAAATCCAACCAAGAAACAGGCCTGCAACGAGAGGTGTCCTATAGTGGTCCCATGGTGTCATACTGTGGTTAGAATGTCAGGAATGGAAAGAAGGATTACAGAGGAAGAATATAGGACAAAAGAGAGTAGGAAAAGTCCACAATGAATTAACTGAGGGTGCCAACTCCATGGCTAATATTATTCAGCTTTTTTTCAGGTAGGGTTATAGCTGGCATATTATTTGAAGCCAATAAAAGCACTGGAGAGAAGACTCTCTTCGAGGCAGGGAGTTTTCCCTCCAGTCCAGCCACCAGGTATATCTTCCCAGCTGCCTCACAGGGCTCTCCAGTTGCTCTCAGTTAGCTGACCCACACTCCCACCCTCAGTTGTATGGTTTATTTGCATGCTATTCACTTGTCACAACTTCTGGGGGGGGGTTGGCATGGGTCCTGGATCCAGGAACATCGGTTCTCATGTCCATGACACTGGGAAGGGATGGGGAGTCATCCTCTATGGTTTATTTGCATGCTATTCACTTGTCACAACTTCTGGGGAGGGGAGTTGGCATGGGTCCTGGATCCAGGAACATCGGTTCTCATGTCCATGACACTGGGAAGGGATGGGGAGTCATCCTCTATGGTTTATTTGCATGCTATTCACTTGTCACAACTTCTGGGGAGGGGGGTTGGCATGGGTCCTGGATCCAGGAACATCGGTTCTCATGTCCATGACACTGGGAAGGGATGGGGAGTCATCCTCAGGACCCTGGGGTGTCACTGAGGAGGGGAATCCCATCGGGAGAGGCATGTGCCTTCAGGCCTCCCCGGGTTGGTTAGCTGGATGCCCTTTGGGCTATGGGCCCAGTGAGGGACCCTCATCTAGACCTCCATTATGCCGGCAGTGGGCCAGAAGCAGGCTCACTGGCCAACAGGCAGGATGGTCAATGCCTGGATTTGGACCCATGTGATGGTGCCAAGCCATCTTCAGCTGTTATCAATAAAGCTGTGGCCATTATGTTCCCAAATGTACATTGCTATCTGTGGTTCTTGCTGGTGTGGCCTTGCTCTTGGACACACAATGAATTAACTGAGGGTGTCAACTCTGTGGCTAATATTATTCAGCTTTTTTTCCAGGTAGGGTTATAGCTGGCATATTATTTGAAGCCGATAAAAGATGTTTCAAGGTAGAGAAGCCATTTAAAACTCTAATGTCTGTGCTTGAGCCCAAACTGCCAACATGACTTGAGAGTCACGGCCTCTTCTAGAAGAGGATGGATACCATTTCCTTGGGGTAGGACAAGCCATCCATCAACACTACTTCCATCTTATCTGGATTGCTAGTCCTCATTCACTTTTTGACTACGCCCAGGCACTAACCTGAGACATCCTCAGCCTCACCCAAATTTGATGAAAAAGAGAGATAAAGCTGGGTATCATTTTCATAGTAGCAGATGTTCAGGTTAAATCTTTGGATGATTTCATTCTGGCTTTTTATGCAAATGAAAGGCAACCTGCTGGGCCCTGCCAATGTTCTTAATAAAGACAGCTGTTGTAACTTAATTCTCAAATCATTCTCATCTTTGGACACCTTCCAAAACTCACATACAAGTTAAGATTCTTTAAAGACACTGTTACTGAATTCAGCAACCAGCTGTGATGTTATAAAGACAGAATATATTCTAATGCTTAGAATAACGATTGGCAACAGAAATAATGAACTGAGCAAAAAAGTGCTCCCATCTAGTATAAGAACATGGAGGAGGGAAACAAATTCAAGCAATAATATTTTATGTATACATTTATGGCAAAGTTTTACAACTGGGTCAGATCCCCAGTTAGTGAAAACTGCAGGTGGCTCTTGAACTGAAGTTAGGGCTGGCTGAACTGAATATTGCAAGGGATGGGAGCTACTGCCTTATATTACATTCACACAGCCTTTTAAGTAGCTGGACTCAGGCCATTGGGGGGCTTTAAAGTTTAAAACCAGTTAACTTCAACTGGGCACAGAAATTGTGTGTTAGCAAGTGGTGTTTTTGTATTTTGTATGATATATAAATAGTAAAGCCAGAGAAAGGTTAAATAACTACAGTTGGCCATCCACATTTGTGGAGGTTAGGGATGGAGTAACCCCATGAAAGTTGAAAAACTGCAATATCATAAGCTACCCCGTCCCCATACACACACAACATGAATGCTATAGACTCCTTTCCTGCTAACCATCCTGGCTTGTACTTCCCTTTCCCGGCTTGCCACCAGGATCCCTAAGCCTTATTCTGAAGACTCTCCTGTCCAAGCCACCTCTCCTCCCCACTCCTTCCCTTCCTCCTTCTCCCCACTATCTCCTGTCCTGCCAAGGATGTCAAGTGCAGATGCCAATTCTCTTTGGAGGGCTTGACTAAATGGGTGGGAAACCCTACACCTACCTCGCAGCCTCAGCGGATGTTTTTGATCCATAGCAGCCCCATAAATGCCACACTCATCAGGTTTCTCCAATTATAGATCAGAGTATCCCACCACACTGTTAGTTGCATCGGAGTAAAAGGGTGAGACTACACTGATGACATGTCCTATATGTCATACTATTTCTGGCCACATGGTCGTGTTTGCTCCATTTTTCCCCCTTGTTCACTTGTGCATGCAAATAAATGAATATATGTGGCTCCAGAGTACTGTATTACTGGAAGAGCAGATATACACTTATTCAGATATGTGCACAATTAATTTTTTTAAAAAGTTTTTAAAAAGCACTAGAACAGCATCCAGTCCACTGGAAGTCTTTCCCTTGCTTTGCTCTGAAGCCAATCCTCAGCCGCTACATAGCCAAAGATCTGGGGTTTTCTGCAGAACCCCCTATGAAAATGCACATTGTCAAAAATGTTATGTGTCAACTGCACCATAAATACAGGGTGAGTATGGGTTTTATTGTCAGTATAGACAAGACCTGAGTCTGTCAGAGGTAATAACCTCTCTGTGGGTTTATGCTTTCATGTTGTCTGTTGAGTTATGGTGACCTGATGAATTTCATAGGGTTTTCTTAGGCAAGGAACATTCAGAAGTAGCTTTGCCTGTTCAGTCTTCTGAAATATAGCCTATAGTCCCTGGTATTCAACTACTGCATCATTTTTCACAGCCTGAGGGGCAGTTATTTTGGCTCCCAGTCACAATCAAGTGATTCGCTACGAAAAAATTTATGTGGTTTTCTAGCTAACAAATATTACATGCAAGTTTAGAGAAGGTAACAAAGAAGTTACTCCACCTGGCACTTGCCATGAACGCAGAGATCAGTCTCATAAGGCCCACATGGCGTACCGTCGACTACCCTGTCTGACACCAACACAGGGGACTCCTTCCCAAATGGGGAGCAATACAGTTCACAGGGCTTCTCTGGATGGAAAAACAATCACAGACAACAGAATATGACATTGTCTACCTCATGAGAAACAAAGTGCTTCAGACCAGTCAGGACATGTAGGTGAAACTAACACCTCATTTCAAACTACAGTAGGACTCCCCGTATCCGCTGAGTCATTATCCGTGGTGTCAGTTTCAGCACAGCTACTCTGGTCTTCCTAGAAAATGTGACCTCTCTAGCCATTTTCTAGGTCCTCCAAGGCAACTTATGATATTTTAAACCAGAAATCCCATTATTTTCAACGGCATTCGCTATTATCCATGGATTTCGGTATCCATGCCCCCTCCCGGAGCAAATCTCCCATGGATACGGGGGTGCTACTGTATAAAGGATATAGTATGTATTAATTCACATAAACATGGAGACCAATCTGAAAGTGCCTTCCCTTCCTTGGCTTGTATTGCACAAGCACTGCAATTCCAAGCACTTCCATCTTGTACCCTTGCCACTAAATCTCATGCTAAACATCCTTGAAGAAAGCACCCTGCAATAACTGTATCAATGTCTTCTATTTTTTTCTTTAGCCACCTTCAAGTACACTTACTATTGACAGAACAAACATAATGGTAACTTTTTTTTGATACCGCTTGGAGAAACTAGCAGTAGCAAACATGATCTCCTATCAAATACCTCTTAGAAGCCTACTGAAGTCTCTTTGAACCTCCCAGTGATTGTAGGGGAGGCAGACATTAGCTCAGATGACTCAGCCAGTGACCGCATGACAGATGGAAACAGGTTCATTCAGCACCCCACCAGGGTACCTCTTGGTTGTTCAAGATTTTTTGTAGCAGAGCATGTTAGAGAATCTCTCATCACTGAAACAGCATCAGTTGCCAGTTCAGTGATTCCAAAGCCAAAGCAAACCACCTGATTACTCAGAAACAACACAGAGTCTTCTAGAACCTTAAAGACTAACTACTTTTATTTAGCATAAGCATTAGTGGCTGGTCACTTCCATGTCAGTGGTGCAGGAAACACACTCTAGGTTTTGTTTAAAGGCGCTATCCAAGGTGCTTAGTCCTAGCCCCTGAAAAGGTAATAATAATAATAATAATAATAATAATAAAAAATTTATTTCTATCCCACCCAATGCAATCGGGGCGGCTTACAATATAAAAACTCCATAATCACAATACCCTAGCCCACCAACCCCTTAAAATAATATTAAATTATGCAGGATTAAAAACATACAATAATTAAAAATATATAAATTAGAAGAAAAAATTAAAACATACAATCACAGCCCAGAAAGGACAGCCGAGTCTTGGGCCGGGATAATTATTCAGGAAAGGCCTGCCAGAAAAGATCCGTCTTGACAGCTTTTTAAAAGCTGTCTAAGGTGGTAATAAGACGGATCTCATCCGGCAGGCCATTCCATAATCTGGGAGCAGCAGCAGAGAAGGCCCTCTGGGAGGTCACTGACAGCCTTGTTTTCATAGGCTGTAACAGATTCCTCCCAGAGGACTGAAGTGCGCGGGGAGGGTCGTATGGAAGGAGGCGATCCCGGAGGTAAGTTGGACCCAAGCCATGTAGGGCTTTAAAGGTTATAACCAACACCTTGTACTGTGCCCGGAAACTAATAGGCAGCCAGTGGAGAGCTTTTAGCACAGGTATTATATGCTCTCTTCTGGAAACGCCAGAAATCAACCTGGCTGCCATGTTCTAGACTAGTTGAAGTTTCCGAGTCAAGCACAAGGGTAGCCCCATGTAGAGCGCATTACAGAAATCCAGACGGGAGGTTACCAGTGTCTTGGATTACTTTGGCATATGCTTTTGAGATGCATGGAGTATAGCCTCAGTTGACAGATATCTAAATAAATATCTACCAACCGAGACTGCACTCCATGCAGTGGGTGGAATGAGCTGGATTTCATAAAAGCTTATGCCAAATAAAACCTGTTAGTGTTTGAGAGGCCACAAGCTTCTTTGTTGTTGCTGTAATAGACTAACGCAGCTATCCTTCTCCTTGAAACTGGCACATTCAGCAACTGGTAAGTATTTATCAACTCCTTTCAAAATATTACATCTGAGCTCTCTGAGATCTAAGCTGAAGATCAGGTCTTCATTTCAACTCAGTCTGCCTAAATCTTAAGATCCTCAACAGAGGTCCTTTTTCAAGT
The DNA here is from genome assembly GCA_030847615.1 of Gambelia wislizenii. Classification (NCBI taxonomy): domain Eukaryota; kingdom Metazoa; phylum Chordata; class Lepidosauria; order Squamata; family Crotaphytidae; genus Gambelia; species Gambelia wislizenii. The sequence continues at coordinate 14,495,776 of JAUMIR010000009.1, read as the reverse complement.
GCCTCCAACAACTAAGGTGGGAAGATCTTCTAGTAGTAGCACTCCAATTCCAGAATGCTTGCCTTAATGTTCACCTGGCTCCTACTTTGCTATCTTCAGGGAACTGTGGGAAACCCCTTCTACTTTCCCAAGCTTTTTAACAAGTTTGTGGATGGTTTTATTTATTTGGTGGTTTTATTTATTTATAATAGTTATTAATTTCCTTCTAAAAAAACCAAACCCAATTTGAAGGCAATTTAAAAAATGTAAGTTAGAAAAGAAAATTACAATAAACAATCACAACAATAAACTGCTTTTAGCTGTTGTTTTTAACTGTTTTTCATTTGATATTATGCCAATTGTAGTGATTCTATTTCATTTTTATGTTGGCTAAGGAACCTTGGGGAGAAATTAGCTCTTTTTCTGTACATCAAGAAGAATCTATTTAAATATTAAGAATAAATAAAAATTTTCATGTGCTGTTGAAGCCATGGATAATCACATGTGAACCAGCCCTGTTTGTATCTGGAGGTAGGACCATGGATAGCATCCCCTAAGTTTGTAGAAGTCTCAAGTCAGGGGTTGCTTCATATATTACATTTTCTATGTGTTTATACAAAAACAGTTTTAGCCATAATTGCTGAAATGTGTGCACATTGCAAAGGAATGTTTCTGGCAGCAAGGATCATATAGGAATACAGTCCAGGTGGGTTCTTGACTCCCTGCCATGTCAATGCCACCATTTCCCATCCAACAGTGTGTGAAGTACATCCTGCTCTGGGTGAACCTCAGGCTAATAAATAGATAAAATGAAGGAAGGTCAGGTGATGGGGAGAGCATTATACACGTGTATAAGATAATTACCATCCATGATGACAGAAGTCCAAAGGCTTTTCTTCTTGTTGGTGTATCTGTCATGAGACTGACACTGTTGGTCTCGGAAAGTGGGCACCCCTTTGGGACAGGGCGAATTTTCACAAACTGTGTGCTCCACACTGGTTCCACGGCAATTTTTGCCCCCAGGCCCAGGACTGTTAATGGAAAAAACATGGCAGGTATTATTTATAGGCCACCCGTAAATAAAAAGGGTAAAACCCTCTTCAGGTTGCTTTAAAAAACCACTATCAATGTACAATGTTAGTATGGAAGAACCAGGAACAACAACTATTTTTTAAAAAAATCTAAGAAAGAAAAATATTACAAACATATAAATATTTATATAACTAAAACCAAGAGAGTCCAATAAAATTCATCCTATAAAAATTACAGAAATCAAGTGACTCTTTTCAAGTTATTTCAAAGACCTGAAATGATGGAAGCTGATTATTCTTATTTGGCAGTGGAGTCTGTTAATACAGACCACTATGAAGAAAGCTGTCTCTGGCATGCCACCAACCTAGTTCTTATCTTTGGTGGGCTGGTGAGACCAGAGCCAATGCATTAATATTAATTATATTAATTAGGTTTCCTTAAACATAATGTAGTTTTTCATCCAGTTCAATTTAATTTTGAGGGCATTTTTCTGAGAAACAATCAGGGGTATCGTTTACATTTGGTACATTATAGAGCTGGCTGCCCTTGCTAGAGTGCTTTACTTTTAGTGTTTGGCATAAGTGCATTCCAAGATGAACAGCACCAGTCTCCAATGTGACAGGCAGTAGGAATGGGGAAAAATTAGAAAATATTTGAAAATTTGTCAGACCCCCCTGCCCCTTAATGTTTTTCAGCTGTTGGGAAATCATGATGAGAAGAATTCTGGACTTCCAAGAATCTTCAGAGTTTGGAATTTATTCTGCACAAAATTCACATGTGGTGGATTTGCATAGAAAATAGCTTTCTCTCTACAGTAAATATTTTTTTCTGTGCAGAAAATAAGGCAGAGCTCAATCCTGTCTAAAAGACACTATGCTGGAAAAAACAACAACACCCTCCCTGAACCCAACTGCATTAGAGAACTACCAGTCAGCCTCATTCCCTTTTTGGGCAAAGTTCTAGAGCATGTAGTGGCCTCTCAGGTCTAGGGATTCCTGGATGTAATGGATTATCTAGATCTATTTCAATCTGGTTTCAGGATTGAGACATCTTTGGTTGCCTTGATGGATGAGCTATGCAGGGAACTGGGCAGGTGGAATGAGTCCCCATTGCTTCTGCAGGACTTCATGGCACCTCTCTGGGATGAGAATTGGAGGCACTGTTCTACAGTCCAACACTACCTATTGTTCTACTGTTCAACACTATCTCTCCTTTCCATCTAACTCCAAGGAAGCTATTTTGGTGCTAAACCAGTGTCTGTTGTCAGTAATGGACTGGATGAGGGCAAAAAATAGCAGCTTAATCCAGACAAGATGGAGGTGCTCTTGGTCATTTGGAATAGGGATTCAGCTTGTGTTGGATGGAGTTACAACACATCCCCTGAAATCTCAGGTTTGCAGCTTAGTTTGGGTGTATTCTTGAATTCAGATTTGAGCTTGGATGCCCAGGTTTCAGCGGTGGCCATGAATGCATTTGCACAGTTAAAACTAGTGCACCAGCTGCGCCCATTTCTCAAGATATCAGATCTGACCATGGTGACACATACCTTGATTGTATCCTGATTAGATTACTGTAACATGCTCTACGTCGGGATGTCTTTGGAAACTCCAAAATGCTGTGGCCAGACTCTTGACTGGGGCTGGTTACACAGAACATGTGACACACACAACCTATTGAAACAGCTTCACTGGCTACCAGTCTGTTTCCAGGAAGAATTCAAAGTGCTGGTTATGACCTTTAAAGGCCTATACAGCTTGGATGCACACTATTGGAAAGACGTATCTCCCTGTATGAGCCTGACCAAGTTTTAAGATCTTTGGGTGAAGGACTTCCCTTGGTCCCACCATCACCCCAGGCATGTCTGGTGAGGACATGGGAGAGAGCCTTTTCAGTGGCTGCTGAGCTGTGGAATTCCCCCCCCCCCTACACACAAAAGGTTGAGTTGGGTTCCCTCTCTCCCTTCCCTCTGCCAGCAGGTAAAGACCTTTTTTTTATTCAGGCAGGCCTTTGTATTATAATTTATGTAGCAAAAAGAGCTTTTAATGGGATGGTGGATTTATCTGTTTTTATCCATTTTACTATGTTTTAATTGGGCATTGCATTGTTTTAACCTTGAGGATTTTTTAAAAAAAACCTAAACCATCATTTAATTGTTTTTTAAAAAAACTTTTAAATGTATTTTTTTAAAAAAACCTGTACCCTGTTTTTTAAATTTTTGTGTACCACCTTGGCTCCTATTCTGGAAGAAAGACAGGACATCAAACAAACAAACAAATTTGGGCTCTTGTTTTGATCCAGCAATGAAGACGAATGATTTGTATCAGGATGGCTGGGGAAGGGGTGGAGGGGAGGATCTCTATCCCACCCAGTGAAGAAAAGAGGAATATTGGGATTTGTGTGTGTGTGTGTGTGTGTGTGTACACACCTCATGAATCTTCAACTGCAGGCTTCTGAGGAAATCAGCATTACATGTGACCCTTGGCATCATCAATGCTCCCCTAGTCTACAGTCTCTAATATCCACTTACCACTCTCGCAATTTCTTAATTTGTTAAAACAGCTGCCATGTTCCGTCACACAAAGCTTCTGTACACACTTAAGAAATATGACCGCAGTATACATACGCTGCCTTGTTAATAGAAGCAACTGGACAAAGTCCAAACCCAATTCCTTCCTTCTCAAATATACATATAGAGAAAGATAAAGCTCCTGGGATTTAATCCTTGTTATCTAAACAAGGCCTGAAACATGATCCCCATCAGCCAAACAGAATTTTCCATCTACAGCTGCAAGCAACCCTCTCTCTATAGCAATACTGACAGCAATAGCATTGATATTTATATACCGCTTATCAGTGCCCAAACACACCCTAGGTGGTTTACAATGTTTTTTAGCTAGTTGCCCCCAACAAGCTGGGTACTCATTTTACTGGCCTATGGAAGAATGGAAGGCTGAGTCAACCCTAGAGCCCTCTGGGATCGAACTCATAGCCTTGTGGCTTGCAGAACTGGCATTTAACCACTGTGTCACCAGGGCTCCTGATGAAATCTCCACTGATATACCACATCAGGGTCAGCAATGTCCTTTGTGAAACACCAGCCACAAAAACATGGTCAATTAATGATGCAAGGAAAAGACCACAACTCAATGTCAGGACACATGCGTTGCCTGCAGAATGTCCAGGTTCAGTTGACAGCATCTCCAGTTAAAAGATTCAGGGAGCTGCTAGTGCTGGTAGGAAAGACCTCATTCTGATATCCAGGAAAGCCACTGTCAGTAATATTTGACAACACAAGGCAAGATGGAGATATAAGGGTTGTCTATACACCAAAAATACTCCTCATAGAATTCGAGGAGAATATGATTTGTCTTAATAAGATCCCTCATCAATCCACTGTATTTGGAAGCAGGGTGGGGGAATGCCAACACCTTTGTAGGAAAAGCCTTTACAGCTTTCCCCATGTATTTTAAAAAGCTTTTGCAGGGAATGTGCATTCCCGCGCATTGGGACAAGCGATTTGCTTTGATGCACATTCCCAAAAAGAGCAGAAGTGGAAAGCTGCTTGGTTGGACATGTGCAGTGGGCAGAGCTTGCTGGCAAGGCAAGTGCCCTGAACCACCATGTTGGATTTTCACCATAGTGATTGTGCACTGAGGCAACGAAACAGCCTTTTTTCTTTTTCTTTTTCCTGTTTATTTAGGTGGAATATCACACTTCTGCACCTTGGATATGCTTTTAAAAAATACTGTAAAAAATGCCCTTTTGTGTGTGTGTGTGTAATTACCACTAGGAGGCACTGGGGGGCTTTGCAAACCACAGGGTTGGGTGCCTGTGCCTCACAGGCTGCACATTGCACACCTCTCTGCTTGGCTGCAAAGTAGAAATAGGACAAATCCTTGGGAACCAACATTTAAACACAGCAAAAGGGTAATCAGTTTCTTATCTATCACCACAGCTTGTAATATCCTTACTTCTTTCAACCCTGCTACTTACCTTGCTAGTGATTCCCCCCCCCCCATCCACAGAACCAATATCCATGGTTTCAGTTATTGATGGCTAGAAAAAATAGGGACACATACCATAGCGCTGCACTGGAAAATGCCTAGAGAGGTATCCTCTCTAGGAATCGCTAGGTCCTCCAACATAACTCTATGGTATATTTGTACAGGAAGTCCTTTATTTTAATAGGGTTTGCTATTATCTGTGATTTTACTTATAAATTGTAAGTCCATGAACATATCCCTCGTGGACACAGGAGGCGACCCGTAGTTCCCTTTTTTATACAAGAATGTGAGAGACCAGAGCCCTAAAATTAAGAATGGACCAACTAAATTAACAGCACTCTGCCTTTCAGTCAAATCTTACATAATTCACACCATGCAATGCACAGTGTAGAAAAAGGCAGCACAAGAGAGGAGAGCAACTGGTTGTGTACTGAAATATATTCACAGACTCAAGTGGATCTGATAATTAACAAGAAATGTAATAACAATAACTTTTTTAAAAAAAAACCCCGAAAACTATTAGGATATAAAAATGTTGCATCCTACCAGGATCTTGGAGCATCTCAAGTTTCAGATGCCCTACCCAGCATAGCCAGTATCAAAGGATGATGGGAGCTGCAGTCCAACTTGAGGACTGCATGATTCCCCCTTCCACTCTAGCTGATAATTTTGGATAGCAAACTACATGCAGTAGCAGCAGCAATACAAGCAGAAAAATAAAGTGGATATAGACACAGAGAAATAGCATCACATACTCTTTGTAAGCCAAGAATATAAATGAGCAAAAGAATGTGAAAAATCAGCATTAATGTCTGATGAGTTAACAAAACAAAACAAAAACAAAAACAAAAAACAAAAAAGGCACCATAGAGATACTGTTATACCAGAGCTGATTCATTCACTGCATTTAATGTACACCCAAGCAATTTCTGGTGTCCTCAGGTACGCACTTAATACATACTTCTACAATACATGCTAGACAAATATGTTATGTACTATCTGGATGACCATGATAAGATTAGCAAACTGCATTGACGTTTCTGGGATTTTTCAGGCCTTGAACTGTGGGTTTTGCAGGCAAGGGATATATTCTGAAGATCTAGTTGATGGACTGAATAATGATCCTAAGCCAAAGGAGGGGATTCCAAGAAAGCCAGCTGGAATTACTATGAAACCTCTCAAAGCAACAACTTCACCTTTTGTCCTGTTTGATATCCTACTTTATTTATTTATTGCAATTAGCATACATAGGGTATGCAGCAGAGTTTAGTAAAGTTACTTTTTGGATTTTAACTCCATGCTGGACATGGAGGCTTTGAGATTCTGGGGGTTGTGATCCCCAAAAGTAATTTTTCAGAGTTGTACTTCCCAGAAAGTCTCTTGTCTGGGCACTATGCAAGGAACAGATATCTTTAGCTTCAGCAAGGGAACTATAAGTCAGTACTGACCTAGTCAGACCAAGGTTCTGTCTATGGTTTCTGGTTTTAAGGTCTGGTGGGAATGAATCAACTTACGGTGGATTGTCACATTTACGTTGTCTGAATCTGGCACCAGTCCCACAAGTCCTGCTGCACATGCTCCACTGACTCCACATGCTCCAGTCTCCATCTATGTGTTCAGGGATGGGGGTTTTGCTCACACACTCGCCAGTTCGGCACCACTGGAACATTACAAGAAAAGTGTTGACAATGACATTGATACTGCAGCACTTGAAGCACATGAAGACAATGTGAGGACAGCTATAGGGATGTTATTTAAATGAAACTAGAAGCCAATGCCAAATTAGAACAGAGAGAAAGCAGTTTGACCATTACGGCTGTGCAAAAATGAGGCTAAATCTCCATCCTTCGAGAAGCATGGAAATTGGATGCCTGGACTGAAGCCTACAGAGAATGTTAACATCTGGGCCAACTTACAAATGTATCCAGATCTTTAAGGGTGCGCTACGCTTGTGGCTTAGATAGACTGCACTTGCAATTCTACAAGGAATCACCTCCTATAAACTATTGTGCACCTCCCCTCTAGCAGCAGCAGGCCAGTATCCAGTAGCTGCCAGTATCAAGCTGATGGCCAATAATCTCAAAACTCACAATTTAACAATTTATTGAATAAGTCTATTCTAGTTGGGACTAACCAACAGAATGCCAGCCAATATACTCCTCCTGCACAGGCTCAACATTTCAACACTGGAAGTGGGTTGATTGTATGTCAACTTTTGACATTATCAACATTTGCCATAATATCAAGGACAAATACCATACCACAAAAACTACCTTGAAAGCCTGCATTTTTGCTAGCTGCTCAAGATGTGTAATAGTTACCCAAGCAAGAAATGGCCTTGAAGAACCATCACAGGGGAGTCACTTGGGCAACATGGAGTGACAGCTCACTGTTTGGGTTTACCTTGTCTGCCCCACATTCTGTGCCATCCAAAGGGGGGTCCAGTTTGGTTTTGCAAGATGCGTCTCCTTCCACAAGGCACCAGAGACCAGCGCACATCAAATGCTGCCAACATAATGGGAAAGGAGTGCATTTATTTTCTCTGCAGATGTCAACCAACATTGGGGAATATGGAGCAAAGTTTTGTCAAGTCCCTTTCAACTGAATTTAGCAGTATTTGTTGCTGTTTTTCTATATCATAATGTGTTCAGAGATGAATTCCACATTAAACAATTAAGCTGGAAACACATATACAGAATATCAGTGCTTACTCTTGATGGTATAAGGAATTGTTGTATTTGTCAATGTCATGTCAATGTCAATTCCAACTTATGGTTACCCTTGCTGTGTGCCTTCAAGTCATTTCTGACTTATGGCATCCCTATCATGAAACTTTCTAGGCAAGATTTGCTCAGAGGTCATTTGCCATTGTCTTCCTCTGAGGATGAGAGAGTGTGACTTGCCCAAGGTCACCCAGTGGGTTGCAATGTTGGAGTGGGGATTTGAACCTTGGTCTCCTGGAGTCTTGTCCAACACTCAAACCACTACAGCATGCTGGTTCTATGGTTACCCTATCACCAAGTTTTCTTGACAAGATTCAAAGGAAATGTGCAATTGCTTTCCTCTAAGGCTACAAGTGGCCTGCCCAAGGCTTCCATCGTTGAGCAGGGATTCAAATCCAGGACTTTTGGAGTCCTTGACCAACACTCAAATCACTACACATTTTATTTATACCAGTCTTCCTTTTTCTCATACCCTCTGTCCTCCTCCAAAGAACTAAATTAGAGACTTGCAGTCATCAGTATAGGGGTTTATTTTAAATCAATATGGGAACTGCATCCTTCATTATTTCATAGAATCATAGAATTGTAGAGTTGGAAGAGACCACGAGGTTTCTCAAGTACCACATCTCTCTGCTCATTTTCTCTTCCACTTTCCCTTCCTTTCTAGTCTTATTTACTGGAAATATTTCATACTACCCTTCATCTGAAGTGCTTCTCAGGAAAGTTCACAATTAAGTCAAGAAAAAACCCCAGGATGGTTAGAATCATAGAGTCGGAAGAGACCACAAGGGCCATATCATTATCTTTTATTTATTACAATCTATAGATCCATCAAAAGAAGAACTCAAGCATAAGAGAAAATAGACAAAATATCAGAAAAATCAGAACAATAAAACAATTATAATTGACTTTTGTCTAATACACAATGAGCTCTAATCCTGGCCACCTCTGTAAGAAATTTAACAACAGCCAGGGTCACTCTTGGGGACTTGCCTTCCAATAGGAACCTGATGTAAAATTGGTCTGAATTTCTACGAAATTTACTCAACAGTGGGGTAATTATGGAGTAGCGGACCTGGTTATAAAAGCTACAAGACAGAAGAATATGACTATTATGGGATTCATTTTTGCCATTGATTTGCTTCTTTTGCCAGTTCTCCCTTCCCAACTTAGGTTCGGTCTCCTTCCTTCACCACCATCTACCACTTCAGAGCCCAGTCATTTCCTTTCCTAGTACCCCCTCCCTGCTTCTTCTGTCTTGCCCTCTTCTTCACCAGTCCTGTCTGTCTGTCCTGCTCCTGTTTAGGATCAGAGCACCAGTGGAAAATCTGAATAGGTATGATAGGAAGGTTCTCTGAGTAACTGGTGGATATGGACCTTAAATGGTAGGCGCATCATGAACAAATATAATTTCTAAGAAACTGATCACTCAGCTGCAGACCCCTAAGTGTCAACACAATTGGAAACCTGCATTAATGTTATTGCACTAGGAAATATGTCCTGCTTTTCTGTAGATTTAAGAAAAGTTTACGTGTTTTTCGGTCCATACTGTGTTTAATTGCTATCCTTGTATTTTATGATTTTCATAAGTTGAGGTATTAAAATGGCATGACTGTTTTTGCTTTGGTTGTTTTACATGAAGTTTAAGTGTTTGGTTTCACTGCTTCTGTATATTAAAAGGCTTTCCCCTCACCACTTAAACAGAAAATGTGTTTCTTTAAAAAAAAAAAAGAAAGAATTAAAATAGTTTCTCTGAATTACAACCCCATTTTACACTTACTGGAATGCCTCTGCAAACGTTTGTATGAGTTTCCGTTTAGCTGATTGTTAAAAGGCTTTCTGGTGCAATGGCTTAAAAAAAGGAGGAGGGAACCAAGCTAAAAGGAATAATATGGGAAGCTAAGAATATCAGCATTAGCAGTCCTTGTAAATTGGAGGGGGAAGGTATATGAAGCAGCTTTGAAATAACAAAAGACAAGGGCAGAGAACTTCTGGGCCACCACATATCACCAGTTCCAGTCAGCGCAGTAAATGTTCAAGAGGACAACAGTTGTGTCCCACAATAGCTGGACTTCCATGGTTTCTCTGCCTCTGACTTAGAATAAAAAGAGTTGGTTAATCAGAATGAGAGAATTATAGAAGCTTAGAGTTGGAAGGGACCACAAGGGCCATCTAGTCCAACTCCTAACCATGCATACAACTAAAGCACTGCAGAAAGATGGTCATTCAACTTTTGTTAGAAGACCTCCAATGACAGAGAATCCAACATCTCTGACGCAATACATTGCACTGCCAGCAACAGCTCTTACAGTAAATAAAATTTCTTCATAATGTTTAGGTGGAATCTTTTTTCTTATAATTTGAATCCTTTGGTTCATGTCCTTTGGTTCTAGTCTTTGGAGCAGGAGAAAACAAGCTGGCTTCACCTTCTACACAAAATCCCTCCAGTTATTTAAAGATGGCTATCATGTCAACTTTGAGTGGCTGTCTAGATGAGAAGATATCAGGCTGATTGCTGTGCATTAATGCAAAATTGCAGCAGCATTCATTTTTTCCATGGTCCTCTGGCAAAATCATTGGTATATGAAGCTATCTGTGTTTGAAGTTCACATGCAGCTATGCCTGCGAATCAAGATGTGGCCAAGAATGAATTATTTGTGTTATTATTCTCCACAGGTTGTTACCACTGCATGGTATTTTTAAAAAAACTGCAAATCATAGGCGCGCAAGTGCAACCTTCTGCTGAAAAAGGCTGTTCGTTCACCTCAGCACAACAACAACAACAACAACAACAACAACAAAAAGCAAAATCAGTAATGCAAAACTCCAAATGGCACTTCCGGCCACTTAATTGCCAGCAAACCCACTCCTGCGGACATCCGACCAACCAGCTTTCCACTTACACCTTTGCAGAGAATGTGCTGCGAATTCGTTGTCCAAACAAGCAGTAACGCACATTTCTACTCATTATTTTAAAAACCTTGGGAAAACCCGCAAAGGCTTTACCCCTGCAGTTTTTGGCTCCCCTCTTTCTCAATAAGGCAAATCATTGTGGGATCTTGTTGGGACGAAAAGTATTCTCTGAGATTTCTATTAGAATTATTTTCACCGTCTAGACAACCCCCAGTCTTCTCTTCTCCAAGTTAAATTTATCCAGCTACTTCTAAGGCATGGTTTCCAGACCTTTGATGAGTAACCCTGCTCTGGACATGTTACAGTTTGTCAATATCCTCTCTGAACTGTGGTGCCCAGAACTGGACACAGTATTGCAGGTGAGGTCTGATCAAAGCAGAATAGAGTGGCATTATTGCTTCTCTTGATCAGGACATTATGCTGTTGTTGATGCAGTCCAGAATTGCATTGGCTTTTTTGGCTGTTGCATCACACTGCTGATTCATGTTTAATTTCTGGTCTACTGAGAAGCCTAGATCCTTTTCACATGTACTACTTTCAAGCCAGGTGTTACCCATCCTATAGCCATGCATTTCATTTTTTCTGCCTAGATGTGGCATCTTACATTTATCTCTACTGAAATTCATTTTGTTAATTTTGACCCAGCTCTCCAATCTGTCAAGGTCATTTAGAATCGTGATCCTGTCCTCTGGCACCCCCCCCCCCCAATTTGTTGTCATCTGTAAATTTCATAAGCATGCCTTCTATTCCATCATCTAAGTCACGTATAAAGATGTTAAACAACATTGAGCCCAGGACAGAACCTTGAGGCAACTCACTAGTCACTTCTTTCCAGGATGAAGATCAACCATTGGTGAGTACTCTCTGGGTTCGATCTGTTAACCGATTACAGACTCACCTAAATGTAACATTATAACAATATTTTCAAATGTCATAATGTGGCATATAAAGCTGTACTCACCAGCAACCAGTGGTCTAAGCAGCAGGGGCAGGGATCTGCCTCATGTCCTTTCAGTGACTGTACATGACTTTATCTGAATTAGTCAAAATTGGCACTGCAATAAGTGATTTATAGTGCAACCCTAAACATGTCTACATGGGGATAAATCTATTTCCCCCACAACAGGGATTACTCCCAGGTTAGTGGTTACAGGACTGCAGTCTTAATATCAGTGTTGAATGACTGGGCTACCTGAACATCTGGAGGGAACAGGCAGGAGGGTCATATAGTGCTCTGATACTACAGAGGAGCAAGGAAGCCAGATGGCCCCACAGAGAGACACCAACAGCTGAATAAAGCAGGGGGGCAGGGTTTCACTTTTTTGGCCAAAGCTGCCAAAGAATTCCAGATTTTCATGGAACCTTAGTTTGAAATCTATAATTTGTTGAGAGCATTTAGTGAGCATTCACAGTTTCCTGCCAGAGAGAAGGAGAGCAGCTTCTGGACAGCAAGTTTCCTGCCAGTTTCCAGGCCAGTTTCCTGCCAGGGAGAAGAAGGAGAGCAGCTTCTGGACAGTCATTATGACTGGGGAGATTGAATTTTTTTTTAAACTGTTGGGAGAGGCTGCTTGTTGCTGAGGGGCTGGAGCTTATCACCTTGCCCTTTTACCCTCAAGAGCCCTCCTGTGAGTCACACCTGTGAGTCACACCTGTGAGTCACAAGGGCGTGGAGCTGGGAGCCTAGCTCTATATAACTCCTTGCAGAGGCTTTCCAGGCCAGTTTCCTGCCAGGGAGAAGAAGGAGAGCAGCTTCTGGACAGTCATTATGACTGGGGAGATTGAATTTTTTTTTTAAACTGTTGGGAGAGGCTGCTTGTTGCTGAGGGGCTGGAGCTTATCACCTTGCCCTTTTACCCTCAAGAGCCCTCCTGTGAGTCACACCTGTGAGTCACACCTGTGAGTCCCTAGGGGGTGGAGCTGGGAGCCTAGCTCTATATAACTCCTTGCAGAGGCTTTCCAGGCCAGTTTCCTGCGAGAGAGAAGGAGAGCAGCTTCTGGACAGCAAGTTTCCTGCCAGTTTCCAGGCCAGTTTCCTGCCACGGGGAAGAAGGAGAGCAGCTTCTGGACAGCCATTCTGACTGGGGAGATTGAATTTTTTTTAAACTGTTGGGAGAGGCTGTGAGTTTAAACTGTGAGTCACACCTGTGACTTCAGGGGTAGAGCAGGGGACCTTGAGAGGACCACTGCAAGGAACAGCAGCTGCGAAGCCTCGGCGGAGGTGGGGGACTCCTTGTTGCGGGGTACAGAAGCAGTGGTTTGTGGGCCTGACAAGATGACTCGGGAGGTGTGTTGTCTCCCTGGGGCAAAGATCTGTGATGTGAGCAAGAGGCAGATAAGACTTGTCAAGCCTACAGATCATTACCCCTTCCTTTTGGTCCACCTGGGAACCAATGATACTGCAAGGCACAGCTTTCCCAAGATCAGAAGAGATTATGAGGCCCTGGGGAGGAAGCTGAAAGAAATGGACGCACAGGTTGTCATCTCGTCTCTTCTGCCAGTTGAAGGGCATGGTCCAGGAAGGGAAAGGAAAATAGCCAACGTAAACAACTGGCTCCGTAGATGGTGTTGCCAAGAACAATTTGGATTCTTGGATCATGGGCTGCGCTTCCATGAGGGGGGACTTCTGGCAAGAGATGGGGTGCATCTTACAACAGTTGGAAGAAACATTTTTGCCAACAGTCTCAAGAATTTGATCAGGAGGGCTTTAAACTGAGTCAAATGGGGGAGGGAGACAGTATTCTGGAAGGCAAAATGGCTGGAGAAAATAGTCAAACTGTCATAGAGGGAACAAGGCAAACAGTGCAAGGACCCAACAGTGGGAGGCAAAAAAACTTGCACAGGTAGCAAGTAAAGGGAACACATGGTCTCAGATGTCTCTACACTAATGCACAGAGCATGGGAAATAAGCTAGAGGAACTTGAACTCCTCGCACTACAAAACAAATATGATATAATAGGCATTATTGAAACCTGGTGGGATGAGTCACATGATTGGAATGTAGGAACAGAGGGGTATAACCTTTATAGGAGAAACAGGCCAAACAGGAAAGGAGGAGGAATAGCATTATATGTCAAGGATATTTACACCAGTGAAGAGATCCATGACATCAATACTGAAAGCCAGGTGGAGAGCATCTGGATAAAAATTAAAGGGGAAGGAAACAACAGGGATGTTATTGTGGGACTCTACTACAGACCCCCAAATCAGACGGAGGAGGAATTGGATGATGCCTTTCTAGAACAGATGAACACACATGCAGAAAGGAGAGATGTAGTAGTGATGGGTGACTTCAACTATCCTGATATTTGCTGGTAATCTAACTCAACCAAAACTTCAAGGTCTAGCAAATTACTTACATGCCTGGAAGACAATTTCATGGTCCAAAAGATGGAAGAGGCAACAAGGGGGTCAGCTATTTTAGATCTGATCCTAATCAACAGGGATGACCTGGTTAATGGGGTGCAAGTGGTGGGATCCTTAGGTGAGAGTGATCATGTTCTCCTGGAGTTTGTTATACAATGGAAAGGAGAAGCCAGGCATAGTCAGACACGCATTCTTGACTTTAGGAGAGCTGATTTCAATAAACTCAGGGAAATACTGGGGGTGATCCCATGGTCAGGAATACTAAAAGAGAAGAGACCTCAAGATGGATGGGACTTTCTCAAAAGGGAGATACTGAAGGCACAATTTCAAACAGTACCATTGAGGAAGAAAAATGGGAGGTGTCTCAAGAAACCAGGATGGATGACTAAAGAACATTCAATGGAGCTAAGTTTTAAACGGAACATGTATAGGAAATGGAAAAGGGGGGAAATCACCAAAGAAGAATTCAAACAGATAGTGAACAAGTGTAGGAGTAAAGTCAGAAAAGCTAAAGCGCAGAATGAGCTCAGGCTTGCTAGGGAGGTTAAGAACAATAAAAAGGGTTTTTTGGGGTATGTCCGCAGCAAAAGGAGGAAGAAGGAAATGATAGGGCCACTACGTGGAGAAGATGGCAAAATGCTAACAGGGGACAGAGAAAAGGCAGAATTACTCAACACCTTCTTTGCCTCAGTGTTTTCAGAAAAGGAAAAGGAGGACCAACCTGAGGATAATGGAACAGAGGACACAATAGGGGAATCCAGCTCAAAATAAGTAAAGAGGTAGTACAGCAATACCTTCTTAATCTAAATGAATTTAAGTCTCCAGGACCAGATGAACTACATCCAAGAGTATTAAAAGAGCTGGCAAATATAATCTCAGGGCCATTGGCAATAATGTTTGAGAACTCCTGGAGAACAGGAGAAGTCCCAGCAGACTGGAGGAGGGCAAACGTTGTCCCCATCTTCAAAAAGGGGAAAAAGGAGGATCCCAACAATTATCGTCCAGTTAGTCTGACATCAATACCAGGGAAGATTCTAGAGCAGATCATCAAACAGAGAGTCTGTGAACATTTAGAAGGCAAAGCCATAATCACAAAAAGTCAACATGGGTTTCAGAGAAACAAGTCATGCCAGACTAATCTGATCTCTTTTTTTGATAAAGTTACCAGCTTGGTAGATGAAGGGAATGCTGTGGACATCGCATACCTTGATTTCAGTAAGGCCTTTGACAAGGTTCCCCATGACATTCTTGCAAACAAGCTTGTAAAATGTGGGCTAGACAAGTTAACTGTTCAATGGATTTGTAATTGGTTGTCCGGCCAAACCCAAAGGGTGCTCAGCAGTGTCTCCTCTTCGTCTTGGAAAGATGTGACCAGTGGGGTGCCACAGGGTTCTGTCCTGGGCCCAGTGCTATTCAACATCTTTATCAATGACTTGGATGAGGGAATTAGGGGCATACTTATCAAATTTGCAGATGACACCAAATTAGGAGGAGTAGCTAATACCCTAGAGGACAGGATCAAAATTCAAAATGACCTAGATAGAGTGGAGAGCTGGGCCAAAGCTAACAAAATGAAATTCAATACGGAGAAATGTAAGGTACTGCATTTAAGGCGGAAAAATGAAATGCATAAATATAGGATGGGAGAGACCTGGCTGAACGAGACTACATGCGAAAGGGATCTAGGAGTCCTAGTAGACCACAAGTTGAACATGAGTCAACACTGTGATGCAGCAGCTAAAAATGCCAATGCGATTTTGGGCTGCATCAATAAAAGTATAGTGTCTAGATCAAGGGAAGTAATAGTGCCACTCTATTCTGCCTTGGTCAGACCTCACCTAGAATACTGTGTCCAGTTCTGGGCACCACAATTAAAAAAGGATATTGACAAATTGGAGCGTGTCCAGAGAAGGGCAACTAAAATGGTGAAAGGTCTGGAAATGATGCCTTATGAGGAGAGACTTAGGGAGCTGGGTATGTTTAGCCTGGAAAAAAGATGTTTAAGAGGTGATATGATAGCCCTGTTTAAGTACTTGAAGGGATGTCACGCTGAGGATAGAGCAGGCTTGTTTTCTGCTGCTCCAGAGACTGGAACACGGAGCAATGGATGCAAGCTCCAGGAACAGAGATTCCACCTCAACATTAGGAGGAACTTTTTGACAGTAAGAGCTGTTCGGCAGTGGAACACACTCCCTTGGAGCGTTGTGGGGTCTCCTTCCTTGGAGGTCTTTAAACAGAGGCTGGATGGCCATCTGTCGGGGATGCTTTGATCAAGATTTCCTGCGTGGCAGGGGGGTTGGACTGGATGGCCCTCGTGGTCTCTTCCAACTCTGCAATTTTATGATTCTATGATTCAGTATTCACATACCAGCGCAATATGCCAGATGCACCCTACTTAAAAATGATCAAATGCATTGTATCAAACTATTTAATGATATGCTATAAATCTTGAGGAAAATGTCTGGAGCAGAGATCAAGGGCTCATCTTATTCCGATTCCATTGAAATATGAATGCAAGAAAAAAGAGAAATGTTGCTATTTCTTTTTTCTTTTTTAATCTATGTAGATATAAGACATTCTACTCCAGTTATCCAGTTTACACTGGATACAGAACAGAGGCAAGTAATTTGAGGTACATCTATGATCTACAAACTGCTATTTCCCTTTAAGCAATTGCATTGGCATGACATAGGGCACAAATCCAGCTTACATTATTTCCTCCCAACTATACCTATTTAAAAAAATGGCTTTATAAATCTCAGTATTGATATCACCACCTGTGTGATAGGAAGCCATTATTAATCTCCTGCTCAGTCTTCATGAATAGAAGGATTTGATATCACAGAAATCTGTCTTCAAGATAACAGAACGTTCCTATTATTTGATTTTATTTATTTCTTTTATTAATTTATATCCCACTTTTTATTCAATATGACAATCGAGGCAGCTAACAATTTTGAGTTAAAAGCAAATACAGTTACAACTAATGCTAGGACAAAAGTTTATTAAACAGACAGTCACATTGAAAACATTAATTTAAAACAGTTTTAAAAGTGTAGTTAAAACGTCAACAGTATTTCAGGCGCTCCAAAAAAGCGATATAAGCACTCCCTGAAAGAACATCTCAGGCTTGGCCAAATTGATCATCAACAATGGTCCGCTCTGGTCTCACATCGGGAGGCATGGAAACACACTATCCACAATGCTGCAGCCTTATTTGAGAGCTCATGCCAAAGAAGTCTTGAAGAGAAACGACAATGCAGAAAGAATCACAACCTGGAATCATCACCCAAGGAGACCTTCTGCTGTGCTTTCTGTAATCATAGAATCGTAGAATCATAGAATTGCAGAGTTGGAAGAGACCACGAGGGCCATCCAGTCCAACCCCCTGCCATGCAGGAAATCTTGATCAAAGCATCCCCGACAGATGGCTATCCAGCCTCTGTTTAAAGACCTCCAAGGAAGGAGACCCCACCACGCTCCAAGGGAGTGCATTCCACTGCCGAACAGCTCGTACTGTCAAAAAGTTCCTCCTAATGTTGAGGTGGAATCTCTGTTCCTGGAGCTTGCATCCATTGCTCCGTGTTCCAGTCTCTGGAGCAGCAGAAAACAAGCCTGCTCTATCCTCAGCGTGACATCCCTTCAAGTACTTAAACAGGGCTATCATATCACCTCTTAAACATCTTTTTTCCAGGCTAAACATACCCAGCTCCCTAAGTCTCTCCTCATAAGGCATCATTTCCAGACCTTTCACCATTTTAGTTGCCCTTATCAAAAAAAGAGACATGTTTATCTCGAATTGGCCTTTTTAGTCATCAGCATGCTTGCAGAAAGCACGGGATGAGTCCTTCCTGAATCTTCGTTTGCAAAGAAAAGCCAGAGAGAGATTTCCCTTCTCAGGGTGGCTCACAAAGAAAAGGAATATAAAGGAACAAGCTGTAATTTTAAGTGTTATGTACAACCATAGCGCAAAGTGCTATGCACGTTCATTCTGTCTGAGTTTTCAATTTATTTGTGTCCTTTGACTCTAACCTACATTATCCTATTGGTACATTTGCATGCATCGATAAACATATTCACACAAAATCAATATTACTTGTGTGGATGTAGTTGCATCAATATTTCTTGTGTGGATATGCTAAAATGTTGTAGTGTGCCAATAAAACACTGCACAAGAAGAATCTTGATGTAATTGTATATACAGTCACATGAGGATTTACTTCTGGACTTGCCTGGAGAATATTTTTTATTGGGCAGAACATAAATACTGAAAATAAACAAACAAGAGAGATTGCTTTGTTGCAATGTTTTATCAATATGAGTGTGTGAAGAAGCACACATGCACATAAATACATAAACACACTGATAATATGGAAGGGATAAAATGATGCAAAAAAACCAAACCAAAACACAACCCCCCCCCCCAAAACAAAACAACAACTCTTGAAGGAATTAAAAGCCATAGCAAATGGAACCTGCTCCAATTTCAGAAGTAATTTTAGAAATTCTTCCATTTGAACTGAATTTTTGGAGGAATAAACCCATGAGAATAAAAACAGATAAAATATGATTATTCTCAGGTAGAGAGCTCTTCCCAGTCTGCTTTCTACCTGAGATCTTTTCAATTTGGGGTTGAAACTGGAAACCTGTATGCACAAAATAGTGCTCTATCACTCCTTGTTAATGGACAACATGAGCAGAAGCCTACATAAATAATAATCAAGTCTAATCAATTTATGGATCAAGATAAATGATGAATATGCCCTTCTTAAGTTTTTTCTTTAAAATGCCCAAGAAAAATGAATAGGGTTGATTTCCTCCTGCTTCTTTCTTTTTGTAATAAATATGCATTGCCAAATATACACCTTTTTAAATATATCATTTTAAAGTACAGAATATTGTATTACTAATAAGTAGTGTTGTACAAGGGTCCCCTGATTCTTGAATCCTAGTTCAGTGATCCAGATCCATCTCTGATTCAGCCCCAGTTCAGACATGACCTAATACAATCTGAACACCAAATCTGACCTGAAATTTGGAAATGTGGATCACTTAGCCTCCCATTGACATGCCCTAGGAAAACAAAATGTCTTAACTTTTTTTTTTCACATATCTGCACAAATGTTGGAGTTATGATAGACCTGAAAGATGGGATTAAACCTATCAAATTGCAGATAGATAGCTTCAGGAATTGGACATCTTTCAAATTTGCCCCCCTTCCAAAAAATTTAAAAATTTAAAAGTATATCAATACTGAGTGCTCAGTTCTTCAATCTTGCCAGTTTATGCTTCTTCTATCTCCATAGCATTGGGCAAGCAGGCAGCATGCTTACCAGAGGAAAGTGGGTAGGCATATATATAGATAAATGAATGCATGCAGCAGTCAATTAGAGATTCTGGAGATGATCAGACAGTGAAATGTAGCAAAAAAACACATCCCAAACTGTGTCAGAACATTGCGAGGAGAACAGAAAGGGTGACATTATCAGATGCCTGCATTCTCAGCCGTTCCCAGGGTGTAGTGCTGCCACAAATGAAGCTTCCCTTTTTTCCCTGTAGGGGACAAGACACCAATAAAAAGGGATGCCTTATTCACACCTGTGCTAAACCCCTGGACCGCTGAAGGATAACATCATCTGATAATGTTGCCCTCCTGTGTTATCGCCACAATCTTCTGATGCAGTTTTTGCCGTGTGATAATCTCCTCTGTCTCAAGGAGCAAAGACACCAATGGCTTTAGAGAAACAGATTGAGGCTTTAATTTTAGGAACTCAGTTCTAAGATATGAAAGTTACTCAGGCTGTTATCCTAAGCTAGCTAGGATAAGAGGTGGGCACATCCCTAAGAGTATCTGTTTACATCACAGAGGGAGCAGGATAGGTAGACAAGCAGGGAGGACTGTGGGTCACTCATACTATCTAACCCTAATGCTATTGCCCACTCTGATCTTCTTGGAATGATCTGTTTTCTCCCAATCCACACCCTACTTCATGTAAGAGCCAAACCACCTCCTACAGAAAATCCTACACTCAAGGATTCCATGGCTGAGATACAGGATTTTTTCAGCAGTGGAAAGGATTCTGCTCAGTAGTGAGAGCCATTTGGCAATGGAACCAATTGCCTACAGAGGTGGTGGGATCTCCTTATCTGGATGTCTTCAATAGATGGAGATCCTGTATTGGGGTTGGACCCGATGGCCCATAGGGCCCCATCCAAATGCACGATTCTATGATTCAATACAGAAAATGGGAGAAACAGCCCAACAGATGAAATTGCAAAATAAAATAATATCAGGCCTTAAGCCAGGGAAAACTAACTCATATCTTGAAGGGATATTAATTCAGAATGACATTTATTTTAACAGCTCTTCCTGGGATGGCCTTTAAAGGCATGCACATTCAGAGCTTCTCTCAATAATAGCAAGCTCGGTGGTCCACATTCCCTGAAAACACTAATATTTTTTTTTTCTTTTAAAAATTGTCCATTGTTTTTCTGTTGCACTAGCTACCTTCCAGATCCAAAATAAATAACACGAACCAGTTGAGGCTTGAAGCTTGCTTCCTCTGCTATAGCACAGTCAAAGGTTTTATTAATTTGGCACATCTCATTTACGCAGCAGTGAAAAATATAAATGGTTTTTATTTTCAGTTTTATATCGGATTTAAAGTTCCTGAATTTTTTTATTACGGGAAAGTGGGGAGGACATTTACTAAAACAATTACTTTGCTAAAGGGGGAGTATAGAAGGGCTTACTCTCTATTCTAAGTGTGACCTCTAGAGGAAGAATGGCAAAGTATTTACAAAAGTATTAGCAGGGGCCACTCTATTAAGCAGAAAGGGGCTGGGGGGGGGGCAAGAATCTATTTAGCCACATGCACTCCAGCATTTGGCAGCAAGAGAGTAGTAATAAAGAGCTCAGGCAAAGGATTACATAGGACTTGTCTATACAATCAAAATAAATATGTACACGATGCGAGAGATCAGTGATCCGTTCAAATGGCCGTTCACATAAATATGTGTCATTCGGAAGGGGGGCAGCCAAATTCACTGCAAAATCCATGTACACCACGTACAGGGCTTCATACGGATTTTCTTAAAAGCTCCGCATGACTTCCAAATGTGCGATCATTTGAACACTCCTGTTCTCACAGATACAAACAGGCAGTGCAATCTGATTGGCTGGATGAGCACAGGGGACGGGGATAGAAAAGAGGGAAAGCTGCTGTGGCTGCCATGTTGGATTTTTGGCTAAGCGAGGGTCTGGTAAGTCGATCAAATGGCGATCTCATACATTTTTAAAAATTTCCTTATTTGGAAATACAAAGTGTTGCTTGTGCGCACCCTGGGAGCCTTTTTTTTTTAAATGGCAACAGCAGATTTAAAATCGTGAGTAAATCACTCACGGTGGCCATGTGACTCGGGGGTCATGCAGAGTTTAGGGGGGTCTTTTGGCTGTGTACACAGGTCGCATCATTGCAAATGCCTGGATGTGTTCATAGTTCCCCCCCTCATATAGACAAGACCATAGAATCATAGAACCTTAGAGTTGGAAGGGACCAGAAGGGCCATCCAGTCCAACCCCCTGCTATGCTGGAATACACAGTTATTGCACTCTGGAAAAATGCCTATCTAACCTCTGTTAAGGACCTCCAAAGATGGAGAGTCCACCATGCTCCAAGGCAGACTATTCCATTGTTGTCCACCATGCTCCAAGGCAGACTATTCCTAAATGGCTAAATGGCTTGGGTCCAACTTATCTCTGGAACGCCTCCTCCCATACAATCCTCCCCGCACACTCCGGTCCTCTGGGAGGAATTTGCTTCAGCCACAAAAATCTAGGCTGTCTGCAACCTCCCAGAGGGCCTTTTCGGTAATCGCCCCCAAACTGTGGAATGACCTGCTGAACGAGATCCATCAGATGACAAGCCTAAGTAGCTTTAAAAAAGCACTAAAGACGGATCTCTTTTGGCAGGCCTTTCCTAATTAGATCCCGGCCTCAGGAGCTCCTGGCCTCTTTTAGTCTGCTGGCCATTTATTGTATTCATTGTTTTTTAAATGTGATTTTAGATTAGTTGCTTTTTAATTTATATTTGTTTAATATCTTTTTATGGGGGTGGGTGGTGTTTTGGGATTTTTATTCGTATTGTATTTTAATTTTTGTAAGCCACCCCGATTGTTTGAACAGAGGGGTGGGGTATAAATAAATTTTATCATTATTATTATTATTATTATTATTATTATTAATGTTGAATAGCTTTTACTGTCAGGAAGTTCTTCCTAATGTTTAGGTGGAATCTCTTGTAATTTGAATCAACAAAAAAAATGTATATATGTGAAAGATGTATATGGATACACATTAAAGGTATATATTGGCATGTAACATGCAAACAAATTAACAGAGGAGAGGTTTGTGACATTAACGAACAACATATCTTTGTTTCTTAAAACTTGAACAGATTTTTTCTTCCACATCCAAACAAAGCTATGGGTTAAAACCTTTCCCCATATTTTGATTGTATTGTCATTAACCCTCATAAAATAGGGCCCTTATAAAACCAAAGGCCTTATATAAAACTGCAAGAAGTGCTGAATCTGACCTGCCAACCATTGGTGAACCATCTCTCTTCTACAGAAATGTTGCAATTCCAGCAATTGTTTCCTCCTGTTCTTTTATGTTCCAGTGTGAACCTTACCTCCATATTTTTGCAGAAAGTTGCATTGGTTCCGAAAAGGATCTGACATTGCTCATCTGCACTGTAGTGCATTCCTGGAAGTTTGTAAGGAAGCCGCAGAGCATATTGGCTCCTTGGATCCGTTACCAGCAAACACATGCTGACCTTGGACCTGGAAAGATAACAATTATGATGGCCCATGGTTTGTTAGTATTCGATTTCATCCACTAATTAATGAATGTCCAAGTTAGCCACCCTTCAAAAATACCTCTCAACAGTATACAATTGTCCCTTCATATTCACTGGGGTTTGGTTCCAGGACCCCCCGTGGATACCAAAATCTGTGAATACTCAAATCCCATTATATGCAATGGCATAGCAAAATGGTGTCCCTTATATAAGATGGCAAAATCAAGGTTTGCTTTTTGGATTATTATTTTTTAAAGAATATTTTCAAGCCATGAATACTTAAATCTGTGGATACCAAATCCGTGGATACAGAGGGACAACTGTACTTGCTACTTCTCTTTCGTACCATATTACATATCTGTTCAAATACATACAGCCTAAGCAGGGCACTAAAGGTATCTTTCATTAAAAATCCACAAAGCCAATTAAAAGCATCAGCTATACAATAAACCCAATGTAACTTGACAATACTGTATCAGAATACCAGAGACACAGTTACAATCAACAGCGTTGACCCTGAAGTTAATATTCTTGTTGGATTATGGGCTCAGAAAGGAGTATAATGTAGTTGCTAAAGCTCTGTTATCTATTGCTTATCAACCCATCAACATATTCTACTAAAAGTTGGTTTATGACACACAGACACAGAATCTCAGCCTTGAATCTTAGGTATAAATTGGTATTCTCAGAGATTAGAGGTAGCAAATTACAAATAACAGATTTACTGCAATGGGTTACCTGTTGTGTTGAGGGGCAGTGTCGGCACTAGGGGTGTGAGGAGAGGCCAGACCACACCAGGTGACACCGTCAGGGGGAGGGGTGACACCAGCCTTAGTGATGCCACAGTTGGAGGGGGCCGTGACAGTGGAACAAAGCTACATTTCAAAGTAACATAACTAGTAGGAATGAATTTACTTCACTGGTGCAACAAGTAATTTTTCTAATTTATTTTTAATTGTACCTTTTAAATGGCATTTTATAGGAAATTGGACAGAATTTTTCTATGCCTTTCTATTATTAAAAATACAATAAAAAAGACTGAGAAACATGACTAATGGACCAAGCTACTTAAAAAAAAATACTGTAACTTTCTGGGCTCTTATGAGAAGGGAAGGGGAATAGACTGACGATATGCAAATAAAATACTATTTAAGCAACATAAGAAATAACAGGAACAAATTGCCTTTAAAATATAATTTTCCAAGCTTGGACAATTTTAATATCAAAGTTGTCCAATGGTAAATGCATGGCTACCAACAAAAATGACAATCATTATGTCCAGATAGGTTCACCTCCCTAACATCTAGTAGAAACCTTTTCATTTCCTTAGCCCAATCCATGCCTTTGGCAGCCAATAGTAGAAGATGGAGAAATGCAGAACACTATGACAGTACAACACAAAGTAAGCTCTGCTAGACATTAAAGACACAGAGGGGGTTGCTTGACCCACAGTATCTCCATGGACACACTGGCCCAAAGATGAAGAGAGATCACCCATTAAGCTCAAGGGAGTGGTATTATGTGGGAGAAGGTTGGTTATTTTTGTGAAGACATTCCAAGGTCAGAGACCTGGAAGCTTCCTTCCAACTGAAAGAGCTATGCAAAAGCATCCAGATATATTTCTCCTGTCACAAAACACTGGCATGGTTTGATATAAAGAGGACAGCAAACCTAGTATCCATTT
This sequence comes from Gambelia wislizenii, assembly GCA_030847615.1. Lineage (NCBI taxonomy): Eukaryota > Metazoa > Chordata > Lepidosauria > Squamata > Crotaphytidae > Gambelia > Gambelia wislizenii. The sequence goes on along the minus strand of JAUMIR010000009.1, from coordinate 14,471,217 downwards.
CAGGAAGCTGTCAAGGTGATGACATTTGGAGATCAATGTTTCTGTTCTCCTGCCAGTAATTTTTGCACAGCCTAGGATGCAAAAGGAAGCAGATTCTACCTTCCAGCACCCACCATTGAAAATCTCTCATCATTTTGTCTGAGAAGACAAGAGACCAGTTGTCTTGTGATTCAAAGGCTTTGCCGCTGGCAATGTTCTTACTTGAGAAACTTTTCAAGGTCATCACGGCTGCAGGAAGACCAGGATAAGTCACTGGGATTCCTACCCTTCACCCATTCTCCAGACATGATGTGAGATCTCCCAGCACAGGACAAGTGGTCATCATCATGGCTCATTCCCATGCTGTTGGAGAAAAACAAAATAGGTAAGCCAAAGGCAGGGATGTGACTTTTCTAGCTGGAGTTGCAATGGGTTAATCCATCTGGAATAATAAAATATCTTGGAGCTACTAGACAAGAGAGGACAATCTGAATCAGACAGTCCAACCTACTGCAGCACTAGGATCCCAAGACAAGGTTACAGGCTACTGTCACTGAAGAAGTACAGATGTGAGTGAGAAATGAGAAGACTGTTGTTCCCACTTAGTAATGTACTAGCTATACTCAGTGTAAGATACACCATTCCCCATCCCGTGCACTACAACCCCCCCCCATGGTACACATGCCACTTCCCCATGCTGTCCTTCCTGTGCCCCATACTGCCCTCCCTGTGCTCACTCCGCTCTCCCTGAACCCTGTGCTGCCTTCCCTGCACCCTGTGCCACATTCCCCAAACCCCGTGCCACCATGTGATTCTCTCCCCGCACGCTGTGCTGCCTTCCCTGCACTCGTGCCACCCTCCCTGCACCCACGCCTTCCTTCCCACACCCTGTGCCAGCCTGTACGATCCTCCCTGCACTCATACCTCCCTCCTGCACCCCGTGCTGCCTCCCCTGCACTTGCACCACCCTCTCTGCACTTGTGCCACCCTCCCCACACTCATGCCACTATCCCCATGCCCACGCCTCCCTCTCTGCACCCCATGCTGCCATGTGCCGCCCCCCCGCACTCGCACCACCCTCCCACACCCTGTGTTGCCTTTCTTGTGTTCGTGCCACCCTCCCCACACCCCATGCTGCCTTCCCTGCACTCGCACCACCCTCCCCGCACCCAGTGCTGCCTTCCCTGTGCCACCCTCCTGCGCTTGTGCCTCCTTCCCTGCACCCCGTGCCACCCTCTTCTTGCCCACACCTCCCTCCCTGCACCCTTTGCCACCTTGTGCCACCCTCCCTGTGCTTGCTCCGCCCTCCCCACACCCTGTGCTGCCTTCCATGCACCCTGTGCCACCCTCCCAGCACTTGTGTTACCCTCCCTGCACCACCCTCCTGCACCCCGTGCCACCCTCCCTGCACCGTGCCGCCCTCCCCACGCCCTCTGCCACCCTCCCTGAACCTCCCTCCCCGCACCATGTGCTGCCACATGCAGCCCTCCTCGCATTCGCACTGCCCTTCCGCACCCTGTGTCACCCTCCCCGCACTCCGTGCCGCCACATGCTACACTCCCCGCACCCCGTGCTGCCTTCCCTGCATCCTGTTCCACCCTCCCCACACTCATGCCACCCTCCCTGCACCCCGTACAGGCTGCACACACACACGCACCCCATGCCACTTCCCTCCATGCTATTCATACCCCCTCTGCCTCCTCCATGTTTAGAAAGGAGTGAAACTTCTACATGATCCCGCCCCCAGTGTGCTGATTGGCTGCCCAACACAGCTTTGGTCAGTTTCCTAAGCGGCCAATCAGCACACGGGAAACGGCAACATACCCAAGAGAATTATATATATAGATGTATTTGTTTGTATTCCACAAGTGTTGCTGTAAATGTTCCCAAGGTAGCTAATAGCCATATAAAAACAATACAATAAAACAAATAAAAAATAAGATTAGAAACCATACTGCAGAACAATCAATTGATCAGTAAGAGAGAGTTAAACCATACAATGGCTGATAGAATTAAAAGCTCCAGAGCCCATAAAAATCCAAAAAAGCTTCAGGGAGAATAAATGGGCATTTGCTTGGCACCAGACTAATAGCATAGGCAAGACTCTAATGAGGAAATGAAAAAGACAGATCACTATTCCACAATAACCTATAGTTCCTTCTAACTTACTCTGGCTATAAATACATCTGGGTCAGGGTAGAGTCTCCTCCAGTACAGTCTCTTTTGGCAGGCTTTTCCTGATTAGATCCTGGCCTCAGGAGCTGTGTCTCCTGGCCTCTTTTAGTCCTTTACCCTGACTCGCTAGCTGTTCATTGTTGTATTTGTTTAATTTATGTGACTTTTAAGTTTAGGTGGATTTTAATTTGATGCTAGTTTAATATCTTTTTAATGGGGGACTTGGTGAGTTTTAGGGGTTTTAGTCAGTATTGCTGTATTTTAACTGTTGTAAGCCACCCCAATTGTTTTTAACAGAGGGGCGGGGTAAAAATAAATAAATAAATAATAATAATAATAAGCCTTCCCATGTGGTTCCATGGCACAGAACTGTGGTCTGTGGGCCATATGTAGCCCCAAAGGTCCTGTATTGTTGCTGTTATTTGCTGTCAACTTCGACTTATGGTGACTCAGTGAATCAGACACCTACAAGACACCTTGTCATGAATAGCCTTGCAGAGGTCTTACAAACTCAGTGCTGCCATGGCTTCTTTGACTAAGTCCATCCACCTGTAGCGTATCCTTCCTCTTTTCCTACTGTCTTCCACTTTAGCAAGCGTTATTGGCTCCCCCTCTGCAACAAGTCATGCTGGCCATAATCTGTCCAAAGCAGCCTCAGTTTAACCATTTAGGCTTCTAGGGAGAGTTCAGGCCGAACTTCCTCTCTAGGACCCATTCACAGTGGGTCTATATTGGAGTCCCACACTTCCCTAAACTCTGTCCACCCTGTTTTTTTAAAAAATTCAGCCCAAATACATGAAAACATGCAGAAACCACCACAGAAATAGATGGTTTTACTCCCCCTTGCCCCTCACTACAACCCCACAAAACCAAAAGGAAACCCTGCAGAAATCAGATCTATTTTGACCAATTTCCAGAATGTAAAGTGGTATCACATCACATTGCGTCTGCTTGTGCTGGGAGTGGTCATGCAGCCCATGGGGGGTGGCCCTCATTCCTCCATAGTTGCTTGCCCTTGTACTACGGCATTTCTGTGTAGGTATTTCTGGGTTATTCTCCTCTAGCATCTCTACATCACGATACCAACATTTCAGCTCCCTTCACTCTGACTTCACAGTTCAGACCATAACTTTTACCGAACTCTGTCTCTGGCTTAATCCTCTTGTCAAATTGCCAAAACACTCCACCTCAAGGTTGGCAGTTGAGGCTCTGAGGTTCTGGGCCAAAACCTGAGACCTAATGTCATTAAGCACTGTGCATTAAGTGCCAACCAGTTGCTCACAGCTTGTCATTCAAATGCACCCACACCCACACCCACACACAAATTTTCCTGTTTGGAAATTAAGACAGAAATCTTAGATAAAAGGGCTATTCCCAGATTCAGGTGAAATGAAGCAATTATTCCTTCAAACTTATTTAGCAAGATGGGATAAAGAACACTGAAACTTGCCTTGAATGGAGACTCCAGTCAAGAAATCAAAAGAAGGACTTGTAGGGGTAGCTATGAAGGAATTAAACAAGATCCTGAAGTGTCACAATATATCGGTGAATACTAAAGTTAGGATGGTCCATGCCATTGTATTTCCCATTTATATGTACGATGGACAGTGAAGAAAACTCGAAGGCTTTCACGGCCAGCATCCATAGATTTTCCTTGGTTTTCTTCCAGACTGTGAGGCCGTGTTCTGGAATAGTTTCTTTCTGATGTTTTGCCTGCATCTGTGGCTGGCATCCTCAGAGAATGGTTGTGTAGGTGTGTGTGTGGAGTTTATATGCTGTGAGGCCCTGTTGGGGAGTATATGTAAATTTGTGTAATTGGATGGTTAGTTTCTGGGTACAGAAAGGCAAGGCTCATTAGTGTCTGTTTGGCTAATGGTTGGTTGATGGGACATTATCTGCTGGGAATCCCCCTGTCCCTGGGTGGAATTCCTTTGTAAGTGTTGAGTTTTGATTCTATTGCTTTCAAAACTGGGAGCCAGATTTTGTTTACTTTTAAGGTTTCTTCTTTCCTGTTGAAGTTGTCCAGGTGTTTGTGGATTTCAATAGCTTCTCTGTGTATTCTAACATGATAGTTGTTGGCCTGGTTGTGTGACCAAGTTTCTGGCCACACAATTACAAACCCACATAGGACAAACCCCTCACTACATCAAAGACTCAACTCACTTCATAGAAAAAATCAACAACATCGAACTGAAACCTGGAGACACGCTGATCAGTTTTGATGTTGTCTCCTTGTTCACCAAAGTCTCCACAATGGACACCATGGCACATATACAACAAATATTTCCTGAGGACATCACAGCCTTGTTCAAACACTGCCTCACCACAAGCTACTTCCAGTGGGATAACGAATTCTACGAACAGATAGCTGGGGTAGCCATGGGCAGCTCCCTGAGCCCAGTGATAGCAAAATTTTACATGGAACATTTTGAAAAGCAAGCCCTGGAAACAGCACCAAAAAAGCCCACAACATGGTTCCGATATGTGAATGACACTTTCACCATTTGGAACCACAGAGGAGAAGATTTGGTCTCATTCCTGAACCACCTGAACAGCATCCACCCAAATATCCAATTCACGATGGAAAAAGAGAAGGAACACTGCCATTCTTGGATGTCCTAGTCATCCACAAACCAAACCAATGGTTAGGCCACAAGATATACAGAAAACCTACACACACAGACAGATACCTACACAAGAACTCCAATCATCACCCAGGACAAAAAAGAAGCACAATAAAAACATTGGTAGACCGTGCAAAAAGGATCTGCAAACCCCACTACCTGGAGGATGAACTGAGGCACTTAAACTGGGCCCTACAGGCTAATGGTTACTCCAGATCAGACATCACAAGAATAGCCAGACCCAGAAAAAAACACAGGAATGAAGAAGAAAAACAGTCACCCAAAGGGAAGGTATTTTTACCATACATCAAAGGAGTCACTGACAGAATAGGGAAACGGATGAGGAAACACAACCTCCAAACAATCTATAGACCAACCAAAACAATCCAAGAAATGCTACGCTCAGCAAAGGACAAAAGAGACCCTCACACAGCTGCTGGAGTTTACCGCATACCATGCAGCTATGGACAAGTTTACAGAGGGACATATAAATGCAGTGTGCAAACATGAATCAAGGAACATGAGAGACACTGCAGACTGGGCCAGCCAGAAAAATAAGCAGTAGCGGAACATGTTATAAACCAACCTGGACACAAAATGCTATTTGAAAAAACAGAAATTCTGGACCAGGCCAACAACTATCATGTCAGAATGTACAGAGAAGCTATTGAAATCCACAAACACCTGGACAACTTCGGCTCCCAGTTTTGAAATGCAATAGAATCAAAACTCAACACATACCATCCAGGGACAGGGGGATTCCTAGCAGATAATGGCCCATCAACCAACCATTATCCAAACAGACATTAATGAGCCTTGCCTTTCTATACCCAGAAACTAACTATTCAATTACACAAATTTACATATATCCCCTACAGGGGTTCACAGCATATAAACTCCACACACACACCTACACAACCATTCTCTGAGGATGCCAGCCACAGATGCAGGTGAAACATCAGAAAGAAACTATTCCAGAACACGGCCTCACAGCCTGGAAAAAAACCCAAGGAAAATCTATAGTGAAGAAAGCTGTTAGGAAGAAAAGCTACTCATTTGAGATGTGGTGCTGGAGAAGGGTTTTGAGAATACCATGGACTGCTAAGAAGACAAATAAATGTCTCCTAGAACAACTCAGGCGTGAACTTCCCCTAAAAGCCAAGATGACTAAACTGAGGGCAGTCATACTTTGGCCATACCATGAGAAGAGATGACTCACTAGAAAAGACAATGATCCTTGGAAAGATCGAGGGCATCAGGGAAAGAAGAACACTGCATTCCAGATAGACAGACTCAACCAGGGAAGCCATGACTCTGGGTTTGCAAGACCTGAACAGGGCTGTTGAAGACAGGGTAACTTGAAGGTCTCTCATTTATAGGGTTGCCATAAGTCAAAGTTGATTTGAAGGCAACTAGTATAAAAAACTTGCTTCTAGTCAGAAGGTGGATGCAAAGCACCTTTCTTTCTTTCTTTCTTTCTTTCTTTCTTTCTTTCTTTCTCCCACCTTTCTCCCAATATCAGAGAGGGCTAGATGGGAAGAAGGAAGATAACTAAATAAACACATTGTTACCTACCCTGGCACCCTCAGCCCCATATGTATATTAATCATAGAATCATAGAATTGCAGAGTTGGAAGAGACCACGAGGGCCATCCAGTCCAACCCCCCTGCCACGCAGGAAATCACAATCAAAGCATCCCCGACAGATGGCCATCCAGCCTCTGTTTAAAGACCTCCAAGGAAGGAGACCCCACCACGCTCCGAGGGAGTGCGTTCCACTGCCGAACAGCTCTTACTGTCAAAAAGTTCCTCCTCATGTTGAGGTGGAATCTCTGTTCCTGGAGCTTGCACCCATTGCTCCGTGTTCCAGTCTCTGGAGCAGCAGAAAACAAGCCTGCTCCATCCTCAGCGTGACATCCCTTCAAATACTTAAACAGGGCTATCATATCGCCTCTAAACCGTCTTTTTTCCAGGCTAAACATACCCAGCTCCCTAAGTCTCTCCTCATAAGGCATTGTTTCCAGACCTTTCACCATTTTAGTTGCCCTTCTCTGGACTCGCTCCAATTTGTCAATATCCTTTCTGAATTGTGGTGCCCAGAACTGGACACAGTATTCTAAGTGAGGTCTGACCAAGGCAGAATAGAGTGGCACTATTACTTCCCTTGATCTAGACACTATACTTCTATTGATGCAGCCCAAAATTGCATTGGCCTTTTTAGCTGCCGCATCACACTGTTGGCTCATGTTCAACTTGTGGTCTACTAGGACTCCTAGATCCCTTTCGCACGTAGTCTCATTCAGCCAGGTCTCTCCCATCCTATATTTATGCATTTCATTTTTCCGCCCTAAATGCAGTACTTTACATTTCTCCGTATTGAATTTCATTTTGTTAGCTTTGGCCCAGCTCTCCAGTCTATCCAGGTCATTCTGAATTTTGATCCTGTCCTCTAGGGTATTAGCTACTCCTCCCAATTTGGTGTCATCTGCAAATTTGATAAGTATGCCCCTAATTCCCTCATCTAAGTCATTGATAAAGATGTTGAATAGCACTGGGCCCAGGACAGAACCCTGTGGCACCCCACTGGTCACATCTTTCCAAGACGAAGAGGAGCCACTGCTGAGCACCCTTTGGGTTCGGCCGGTCAACCAATTACAAATCCATTGAACAGTTAACTTGTCTAGCCCACATTCTACAAGCTTGTTTGCAAGAATGTCATGGGGAACCTTGTCAAAGGCCTTACTGAAATCAAGGTATGCAGTGTCCACATTATTGGAAATATTTCCAATAATAATTGGAAATATTTAATAATTAGGTCAAATGTGGTCTTCCACGTAGTGTGGCCATTAACATAAACCTGGGGAACTAGGAAACGCCCAAAGACAAACATTTCTTAGTCAGGAATGCACTTAAGGAGAGGCCATCTAAATTCTAAATTCTAATTTGCAAGGCAACTGGAGACACTTACACATGGCTAATCCCATCTACCAGGCTGGCAATTCGAAACCTGCAAATGACCTTCATCAGTCTACCCTCACCTAAACAAAGAAGTTGCTTCCTCCCTTTTATTCACAAAGTATTCAACTATTAAAACGCTATTAACATATCCAGAATGCCTTTGTTGCTCTCAGAGCAACATCTCAAAGTCTTCTACTCTTCTACTCAAAATCCCATCTCCAAAGGCATATATTTACTATAAAAACCCCTTGAAAACTGCCTTCAGCATCCTTCAACTCCTTCTCTGATATGCTGACTGACCCTCAGAGAGCAACTCTGAGACCCCCACTCTGCTGGCTTCCTGCATGACCTCATCTTTTCAGGAAAAGGTGTCGTATTACCCATTGGAAACTCCCCTCACGATTCCCCTATCTCAATCTCTCCCACTTTATTCCCTAGTCTTGCATGAATGCTTGATGCCTGAATGTGTGTGTCAATGTGGTTATTATTACTTTTCTAAATAAAGATTGTTTTCATTCTATCTAGCTTATGTCTCCTCCACAGTACTGGTCACAAGATCCTGCCATTACCCCACTCTTGCATTGCCAAGTAGAGTACATTAATTCCCCAAATTGCTAACTTTTTGGTTAAGACAGCAAACATATGGCTTAATCTGCCTAAAAATGATCCTTGAAGTCCTATTGTCCTATTGTTATATGTATATGTTGTATTATGCCTAATAAAGGTCGTGGATGGATGGATGGATGGAATTCCACAAATTAATGTTGATATGCTGAGGGTCCTCATAACCTCCAAGTGGATAGGGTAACAACATAGACCCCACCACCAGCATACCTAGGCTTAGCTAGTTGCAGTAACAAATCAATTTATCCTTGTTTATTTTTATTTTATTTAGTTATTTATACCCCGCTCTTCAGCCACAAGGCTACCAGAGCAGCTTACAAATTGTTTTAAGCAATACCTATTTACACATCTACACTGCATTAAACAGTTTCCAATGTGTGTTGGCTAATTGCCCCCCACAAGCTGGGTACTCATTTTACCGACCTACGAAAGGATGGAAGGCTGAGTGAACCTTGGAGCCCGCTGGAATCGAACTTGCAACGTGGTGGCTTGCAGTACTGGCATTTAACCACTGTGCCACCAGGGCTCCCAGGCATTTAACCACTGTGCCACCAGGGCTTGTAAATTGTAGCAAGCTGCTGCTCTCCTAATTGAGCTGGAGATTTTCACACAACCCTTTCCTCTTGCCTGGCAAGGAGCCCAACAAAACTAGAGAATTTGAACCCTCATCTCCCACCTGCAGATGACCTATAAAAACTGGAGAGTTAGAGCCAGATCCTGAAATCTGGCATCATTACTCCACTTGGAGCATATTCCAGTACATATTCATCTCCCACACGCTCAAAAAATGAAAAAAAAATGCATTGGAATATATGCTGATTTATCAGAGACAAAAATCTAGGTGTTTCAGTGCTTCATACACACAGAAATGTCACCCAAATCAGTGAACCAAGAAACAAAACTGAAAATTGCTGTTTGTCCTTGCTAGGTTAATGGAGAGGAATCTTTCAACTTTGGCCAGGTAAGTAACTCTAGACGAGGTACAAGGCTAATATCAGGCAATCACAAGATATAATGGGGGAGTGAATATAGAAGCCAACAGGCTCAAATGGTCCCTTTGTGTAAAGACCTGGACACAATGCCAGCCTCTGTGCTTATAGGAGCTCATGATTTCATAATTGTTCGTAAAACCATCACCAAAAACTTGATCACACATTCATATTAAAACACATTCCCTGAGATAAACTCTTAGAATGAACTTTGTTGTAACAACCAATAAAAAAAATCCAAGCTGAGAGACAAAGGACTTTTTATTGTATGGTATTTCATTACATTTACAGTCTAAGGGCTTATTTACATGGGCCAGGACATGCCAGCTTCCCGCCGGTGTATCATGCCCTCAGATCAGGCCCATTCCTCCTCTGTTACCTTGACAAAATGGGCTGGAGTTCAGACAGGCATGCTGGCCTGTCCCTGCAGCCACCACTGCTTGCGTCCCACTTTCCAGATCCAGGCAGGAGGCACGCAGCACATGAGCAAAGTCCCCTGCATGTGACCAACCTGGTCACATGCTGTGGGTCCCTTTCTTGGATCCAGAAGAATGAGGCAGCCAGCAACTGCAGCGATGAGCCAGTGTGCTAGAATAGGTTTCTGTGGTCATGCAGGACCCAACCCATTTTATTTTGGCTGGAATGCATCTAAAGGGATATTTTCTTAAAATGTTTATCAGGCCCTGCCGCCTCTTCCCCGTCTGTGCCCCATGGTGGGGGGGAACGGGGCGTTGTCAGGACTGCAGGTCTCCAAGACAGGGGCAAGACAGGATAAGTTGCTAATGTAGACAAGCCCTAGGGTTGGAGAATTTGAGCACATATATACATGGAGGACAAACTTTTAATTTCAGCCCAATATCTACTCCATGTCTACTAAGTGTGCACACTGGGCTTATGTCCTACAAACAGTTCTGCAAGTTCACATGTAACAAACTCTGTGTGTGTGTGCGTGCCTTCAAGTTGCCTCTTGACTTATAGCAACCCCATGAATTTCATAGGGTTTTGTTAGGCAAGGAATACTTGATGGTGATTTTAAAAGCCTATAGCACCTGTTATTTGTTGGCGGCCTCCCATCAAAGTACTAACCATCATAGCTATAGAGTGCATCTAAAAAAGACACTAATTGATGCTGGCAGTTGCCACATGGTGTTTGAAAACACTAAAAATATTTTTAAAAGAAAACCGAGGATTTCTCCATAAACAGAACAGGTTTCCCACTCATCTCTTCTTGGAATGATTCCAGAAATCATACACACAGGTAACTTTCCTGAGATCCCAGGTTTGAACATTCCACACAATTCAAGGTGTTGTTTATGACCTATCAGACCATATGTGGCTTAGGTCCAAACTATATGAAAGCCTGCCTGAGCCTTACAATCTTCAGGGGCAGCCTTTTCTCTGTTCCACCACCTTCACAGGATTGTGTGGTATGGACATATGAGAAAGCCTTCTCAGTAGCTGCTCAGTAGCTGCTCCCTTCTGAGGAAACCCCTCTCTGCTCTCATTTTGCCAGCAGGGAAAGGCTTTCTGATCTAATCAGGCCTTTATCTTGTTACTGGCTTGCTTCACAGAAACCTGGCTTGCTTCACAGAAACCTGGCTGGGAGAGGACAGCGCTGTCACGTGGGCACAGGCCCTCCCAGCCGGGTATTCTGTCAGTGAGCGGGTGAGGGGAAGTGGGCGGGGGGGGGGGCGGAGTGGCTCTGTTTTATAAGGATAACCTGACCTTGACCAGGATACTTGTCCGAAACACACTCCACTTTGAGTGTATGTACCTTAGTCTGAGGACCAGGGATAGTTTGGTGATTCTGCTAGTATACCGACCACCCTGTTGTCTAGCAGACTCCCTAACCGAGCTGACACAGCTGGTCTCAGAGTTGCTGTTGGAGTCGCCCAGACTTTTAGTTTTGGGCGACTTCAACATTCCACTCGAGACCAGCTTGACAAATCTGACTGGTGCGGCTCGGGAGTTCATGGAAACCATGACAAACATGGGCCTATCCCAATTGGTCACTGCGCCCACACATTGTGCGGGTCATACTCTCGATGTGGTCTTCAGTACGGAACAGGAATATCCATGGGCGGCGGTTATTAAAACCACCGCATTGTCATGGACGGATCATTTCCTGGTCAAGACTGAACTAAGAGTCTCTTCCCGCCCCACCGGGGGTTGGTGGACCCATTAGAATGGTCCGCCCCCGAAGGCTAATGGAACCAATAGGATTCCAGAAAGCCTTGGAGGGTTTAATGGTTGGTAATGCCGGTGACCCTGTCAAAGCTTTGGTTAATACTTGGAACACCGATCTCACCAAGGCTATTGACATGATCGCTCCCAAGCGTCCTGTCCAACCCGCTTCTAACCGTAAGCCATGGTATACTTCAGAGCTTAGGAAAATGAAGCGGGTTGGACAACGACTAGAGTGCAACTGGCAGAAATCTCGACTCTTATCCGACAGAACTTGACATAGGAACTTTCTTCGGTCCTATCGAGAGGCAATACGTACAGCGCAGAGATCCTTCTCCTCTGCACATATTGCGTCTGCAGAATCCTGTCCAGCAGAGCTGTTTAGGGTGGTAAGGGAGATGACACAGGTTATAACTGTGCAGAACCCATTGCTTAACGCAACAACGGCCTGCTGTGACGCATTTAACAACTACTTTGCAGATAAAATCTCTCAGATAAGAGCCGACTTAGATGACAGCATTTTGACAGAAACAATTGACGAGGTGTCCAGCAACTCCGTTGATGTAAGTTTACTGAATCAATTTCAATCTGGGAGTACTGAGGACGTGGACAAGCTACTTGGTAGAGTGAGGAAAACGACCTGCCCTCTTGATCCTTGCCCTTCATGGCTGGCCATCCAGGGGGGGACTGCCTTGATGGCGTTTCTTAAGGACATCATCAATGCATCCCTCAGGGAAGGGTGTGTTCCATCCTGTTTAAAGGAAGCGGTGGTTAGGCCGCTCCTGAAAAAACCTTCCCTAGACCCCCTGGACATGAACAACTATAGGCCGGTTTCTATGTTACCATTCTTGAGCAAAGTGATCAAGAGGGCAGTTGCTCTTCAACTCCAAGTGGTCTTGGATGAAACTGATTATCTAGACCCATTTCAAACTGGCTTCAGGACGGGATTTGGAGTTGAGACTGCCATGGTTGCCTTGACCGATGATCTGCGTCTAAGCATCGACAGGGGTAATGTGTCCCTGTTGGTGCTTCTGGACCTCTCAGCAGCCTTCGATACGATAGATCATGGCATTCTCCTGGATTGCCTGAGGGGGTTAGGAATCGGAGGCACTGCACTTCAGTGGTTCCGGTCCTTCCTCTTGGGCAGGTCCCAGAGGGTGCGGCTTGGGGACAGCTGCTCCAGCAGAAAGGAGCTCACTTGTGGTGTTCCGCAGGGCGCCATCCTGTCCCTGATGCTGTTTAACATCTATATGAAGCCGCTGGGTGAGATTATTTGGAGTTATGGGGCTGGGTGTTATCAGTACGCTGACGACACCCAGATCTATTTCTCCTTGTCCCGATCATCGGCCTCGAATTCCAATGGCATCTCTTCTCTTGATGACTGTCTTAAAGCAGTAATGGGCTGGATGAGGAAAAACAGATTGAAATTAAATCCAGACAAAACAGAGGTGCTCAAGGTAGCAGCCCCGAAACCAGGAGTTGGGTTGCAACCTCCAGTCCTGGACGGGGTCACGCTCTCCGTTAAGGACTGCGTTCGCAGCCTGGGGGTGCTCCTTGATTCATCGCTTCAGATGACGAGTCAAGTGAGTGCGACGGTCAGGAGCGCTTGTTATCAGCTTCGGCTGATACGCCAGCTGCGCCCTTTCCTGGAAGGGACCTCGAGACTGTGGTACAGGTGCTGGTAACCTCTTGTCTAGATTTCTGCAATGCGCTCTACATGGGGCTACCCTCGTGCTTGGTCCGGAAACTTCAGTTGGTACAAACATGGCAGCCAGAGTGGTCTCAGGAACATCTCGGAGAGATCATATAACTCCAGTATTAAAATTTCTCCACTGGCTGCCTATCAGTTTCCGGGCCCAGTATAAGGTGTTGGTTATTACCTTTAAAGCCCTAAATGGCTTGGGTCCAACTTATCTCCGGAACCGCCTCCTCCCATACAATCCTCCCCACGCACTCCGGTCCTCTGGGAGGAATCTGCTTCAGCCACAAAAATCTAGGCTGTCTGCAACCTCCCAGAGGGCCTTTTCGGTAATTGCCCCCAATTTATGGAATGGCCTGCCGAATGAGATCCGTCAGTTGACAAGCTTGAGTAGCTTTAAAAAAACACTAAAGATGAATCTCTTTCGCCAGGCCTTTCCGGATTAGATCCCGGCCTCAGGAGCTCAGTCTCCTTGCTTTTTAAAATTATGTATATATTTGTTTTTAATGTGTTTTAGTTAGAAGGTTTTAATTTTATAGTGTTTAATGTCTTTTTATGGGGGAGGGTGGGGGTGGGTGGTGTTTTTAGTCATTATTATAATGTTTTAATTGTTGGAAGCTGCCCCGATTGTTTTTAGCAGAGGGGCGGGGTATAAATAAATTTTATTATTATTATTATTATTATTGACTGAGGAAGAAGGATATGTAGCAGGTGAATATGTTTTGAATGTGTATGTTTTAAAATGTGTTTCTAATTGCTTTAAATTCATTTTTTAATGGGATTTAATCGCTTTGCGTCCCATACTGGGAGAAAAGCAGGATATAAATCAAAGAAAGAAAGAAGAAAGATGATAGATGGATGGATAGCTAGCTAGCTAGCTAGCTAGATAGCAGGTCTAGGATAATGCAAATATGCAATCCAAATCCAGAATTACAGCAGGAACATCCACCACCAAACATGAGGAAGTCCATACATGTATTTTCATCACTTGTTGGAATGCAGTTAGTCTGTTCAAATGAGTAATCACTAGTCAAACATCATAAATCATAAACAGAGCTTTCATGAGCCTTTTTAACAGACTCATGTCATACATGGCATTGAAATGTGAGGAGAATCATTCTTGTAGTTCTTTTTTGCAGTACTGGTGAAAGCAGAACAAGTGTTGAGCAGAGTTTTGAACAGTCATGAGCTTTGCTCAGTGAATCACTTAAAGAGAAAGAGAGAGAGAGAGGACATAATCACATGAGGCTGAAATTGTGCCATTATGACAAGATGGTAGTATGAATGGCTTCCCGTTATCGCACAATGACGCCATCCTCCTGTGCTCCATCCATGCACCACCCATTCATCAGATGCCATTTTTAATTAATGGGCAAAAGCTGTCAATAGCCCTCAATATTGCTCTTTTCATGGTATTGACAAGCAGGTGATAATCACATCCCGCTGTAATTGCACAATTCCAGTGTGAATGGGGGAATCCTCTACTCCCCCTCTCTTTTCCCAAGGAGAACATATAATTAAACTTTCGGGGGAGAACGTGAAGAGGACCTACAGGACACTTTTAATCAACTGTTGCCTTTTCTTGCTACCTTTTTATATTTGTTTAAATGTTTATTTGTGAAATTCTCTGGTTATTTATTTATTTTTAGTGTTTTAGAATGAAGGCGCATCTTCTCATGAGAACAGCCAAAACCTTGCCCATGCAACATTGTGGAAGAGAAAATATTTATTAAAGGCGTATGCACTGGTGAGGAGGAAGCACTGATACTCTGTCATTAGAAGGCAATGCGAAGATAATTGCTACTATAACGCAAGCTTCAATCCTATTCTTAAACTGCTAGTGGTGGTTATGCAATAATTTCATGGCAGTAGTATCGTGTGATTATGGCAATGTGCAATAATTGCAGTAATCATGCCACTATGTTTATGCTTTCCTCAATCACAGAATTACAGAGTTTTTAGACACTAATCTGATAATGTCGAGAGAGAGAGAGTCATGGATGGGGGCAAGAAGGGGGAAGGTGGGCTAGCCGAGCAAGGGTGGCTGAGGAAATCTCTGGCAGCATGAAGATGGCGGAACAGGGCAGCTTGTTGAAGTGGGTGAGGCTGATGTCAGAAGAGACAGGGAAGGTGGGAAGGGAAGGCAAAATGTTTGTTTTTTATGTACAATGAAGGTTAGGAATATTTCTAGTAGCAATAATTAGATCAGAAGATATTACGAGGCTCTGGGGAGGAAGCTGGAAGAAATGGATGCACAGGTTGTCATCTCGTCTCTTCTGCCAGTTGAAGGGCATGGTCCAGGAAGGGAGAGGAAAATAGCCAGTGTAAACAACTGGCTCCATAGATGGTGTCACCGAGAACAATTTGGATTCTTGGATCATGGGCTGCGCTTCCATGAGGGGGGACTTCTGGCAAGAGATGGGGTGCATCTCACAACAGTTGGCAGAAACATTTTTGCCTACTGTCTCAAGAATTTGATCAGGAGGGTTTTAAACTGAGTCATATAGCGGAGGGAGATAGTATTCTGGAAGGCAAAAGGGCTGGAGAAAATAGTCAAACTGTCATAGAGGGAACAAAGCAAACAGCGCAAGGACCCAACAGGGGGAGATAAAAAAACTTGCACAGGCAGCAAGTAAAGGGAACACACTGTCTTAGATGTCTCTACATTAATGCACAGAGCATGGGAAATAAGCAAGAGGAACTTGAACTCCTACCACTACAAAACAAATATGATATAATAGGCATTACTGAAACATGGTGGGATGAGTCATATGATTGGAATGTAGGAATAGAGGGGTATAACCTTTACAAGAGAAACAGGCCAAACAGGAAAGGAGGAGGAATAGCATTATATGTCAGGGATATTTATACCAGTGAAGAGATCCATGACATCAGTACTGGAAGCCAGGTGGAGAGCGTCTGGATAAAAATTAAAGGGGAGGGAAACAACAGGGATGTTATTATGGGACGCTACTACAGACCCCCAAATCAGACGGAGGAGGAATTGGATGATGCCTTTCTAGAACAGATGAACACACACGCAGAAAGGAGAGATGTAGTAGTGATGGTGACTTCAACTATCCTGATATTTGCTGGCAATCTAACTCAACCAAAACTTCAAGGTTAGCAAATTCCTTACTTGCCTGGAAGACAATTTCATGGTCCAAAAGGTGGAAGAGGCAACAAGGGGGTCAGCTATTTTAGATCTGATCCTAATCAACAGGGATGACCTGGGGTGCATGTGGTGGGATCCTTAGGTGAGAGTGATCATGTTCTCCTGGAGTTTGTTATACAATGGAAAGGAGAAGCCAGGCATAGTCAGACACGCATTCTTGACTTTAGGAGAGCTGATTTCAATAAACTCAGGGAAATACTGGGGGTGATCCCATGGTCAGGAATACTAAAAGAGAAGAGACCTCAGGACGGATGGGACTTTCTCAAAAGGGAGATACTGAAGGCACAATTTCAAACAGTACCAATGAGGAAGAAAAATGGGAGGCGTCTCAAGAAACCAGGATGGCTTTACCAGATGGTAAAGAGCTTTCAACGGAGCTAAGTTTTAAACAGAACATGTATAGGAAATGGAAAAAGGGGGAAATCACCAAAGAAGAATTCAAACAGATAGTGAACAAGTGTAGGAGTAAAGTCAGAAAAGCTAAAGCGCAGAATGAGCTCAGGCTTGCTAGAGAGGTTAAGAACAATAAAAAGGGTTTTTTTGGGTATGTCCGCAGCAAAAGGAGGAAGAAGGAAATGGTAGGGCCACTACGTGGAGAAGATGGCAAAATGCTAACAGGGGACAGAGAAAAGGCAGAATTACTCAGCACCTTCTTTGCCTCAGTGTTTTCAGAAAAGGAAAAGTGGGACCAACCTGAGGATAATGGAAGAGAGGACACAATAGGGGAAATCCAGCACAGAATAAGCAAAAAGGTAGTACAGGAATACCTTTTTAATCTAAATGAATTTAAATCTCCAGGACCAGATGAACTACATCCAAGAGTATTAAAAGAGCTGGCAAATGTAATCTCAGAGCCATTGGCAATAATCATTGAGAACACTTGGAGGACAGGAGAAATCCTAGCAGACTGGAGGAGTGCAAACGTTGTCCCCATCTTCAAAAAGGGGAAAAAAGAGGATCCCAACAATTATCGTCCAGTTAGTCTGACATCAATACCAGGGAAGATTCTAGAGCAGATCATCAAACAGAGAGCCTGTGAACATTTAGAAGGCAAAGCCATAATCACAAAAAGTCAACATGGGTTTCAGAGAAACAAGTCATGCCAGACTAATCTGGTCTCTTTTTTTGATAAAGTTACCAGCTTGGTAGATGAAGGGAATGCTGTGGACATCGCATACCTTGATTTCAGTAAGGCCTTTGACAAGGTTCCCCATGACATTCTTGCAAACAAGCTTGTAAAATGTGGGCTAGACAAGTTAACTGTTCAATGGATTTGTAATTGGTTGTCCGGCCAAACCCAAAGGGTGCTCAGCAGTGTCTCCTCTTCGTCTTGGAAAGATGTGACCAGTGGGGTGCCACAGGGTTCTGTCCTGGGCCCAGTGCTATTCAACATCTTTATCAATGACTTGGATGAGGGAATTAGGGGCATACTTATCAAATTTGCAGATGACACCAAATTAGGAGGAGTAGCTAATACCCTAGAGGACAGGATCAAAATTCAAAATGACCTAGATAGAGTGGAGAGCTCGGCCAAAGCTAACAAAATGAAATTCAATACGGAGAAATGTAAGGTACTGCACTTAGGGCAGAAAAATGAAATGCATAGATATAGGATGGGAGAGACCTGGTTGAATGAGACTACATGCGAAAGGGATCTAGGAGTCCTAGTAGACCACAAGTTGAACATGAGTCAACACTGTGATGCAGCAGCTAAAAAGGCCAATGCAATTTTGGGCTGCATCAATAAAAGTATAGTGTCTAGATCAAGGGAAGTAATACTGCCACTCTATTCTGCCTTGGTCAGACCTCACCTAGAATACTGTGTCCAGTTCTGGGCACCACAATTCAAAAAGGATATTGACAGATTGGAGCATGTCCAGAGAAGGGCAACTAAAATGGTGAAAGGCCTGGAAACCATGCCTTATGAGGAGAGATGTAGGGAGCTGGGTATGTTTAGCCTGGAAAAAAGACGGTTAAGAGGTGATATGATAGCCCTGTTTAAGTATTTGAATGGGTGTCACGTTGAGGATGGAGCAGGGTTGTTTTCTGCTGCTCCACAGACTGGAACACGGAGCAATGAATTCAAGCTCCAGGAACAGAATAGATTAGAATCTTTATTACGGTCATAGACCATCACAGGTAAAAAGAGGATACAGAATAAGGTAAAAGCACAGGATAAAAACAGGCTAAAAGCAGTATTTAAAATGTTAGCTCCAGTATAACAAGACTAGATTGATACGATTCTACTGTTGTGGACATTGTCTGTCGAATTTTAACCGCAGCTGCGCAGAATCTGGCAACATTATAAGTTGTTCCTGGGTTGGTGTCTGAAAGCAACACGTTTATGTAGAATTGTCCAGTGTGCCCTTGATATTTATGCAACAGGGGTGAAATTAGGATGAGACGTATGTCCCTGTAGTATGAGCACTGGAGTAATACATGCTCTGTTGTTTCTATTTGGCCCGAGTTGCAGGGGCACAGTCTGTCTGAGAAGGGGATCTTCTTGTATCGGCCTTCAAGGACAGCTGAAGGGAGGGCACGACACCATGCAAGAGTAAAGGCCCTTCGATATTTAGGTATTTCAAGTGTTGCTAAGTATGCCAAAGGAGAGGCCAGATATCTATTGGAGTCATTAGCAATGAAGGTTGGAGTACTGGCTAGATCCAGTTGTTGCTCTATATCTGCTACCCATTGTTTGATAGTAGCTTTCGCCCTATCATATCCCAGGCTAAGCAGAAGATCTGGAGAAAGGCCCAGCGTTGAAATTTTAGTCATCATTGTCTGTTTCCAGCTGGATTGGAAATCATCACTTATGGTTAGTGGAGCAAGGCCAGTGGGAAAGAGGGATAGTCTGAGCCAGTAGCTGAGTATGGTCATCCACACTCTGGCCTCCACTTTCATGAATCGTGACTCCAGTATCAGAGCTGTGTTAGAGACACATTTTGCAGGTTGGAAAGCTGATCTTAAAAATTTGGATTCGACAAGTTCTAATGGAGCAGGGTTGGGGAAGGGTCCTAATTGGGATCCATAAAGCAGTTGTGCTACTGGTTTGGCTTCAAAGAGTTTGAATGCTGCAGGTAAATAGTGGCCTCCTCTTGTCTTAAGAAATTTGAGAATGGCTGTTGTACTCCTCTGCATGTTGCAAGCTGCATACTCTCCATGCGCTTTCCTACTACCAGTGGCTTGAAAAATTACCCCCAGGTATTTGAAGCAAGAGACCTGCTCAATCTTGTGGCCATCTATATTCCAGTTGTAGTTCTTAGGCCTTTTAACGAATGCCATGATTTTAGTTTTCTGATAGTTGAGTTCTAGCTGTTCCACTCTGCAATATTGTGTTAGTGCTCTTAGGGCTCTTTTTAGTCCAATGGGAGTTCTTGAAAGTACTGCTGCATCATCCGCATAAAGCAGCGTTAAGCTATGCCTTCCCTCTAATTTTGGGGGGTGGAAGTTGGTGTTGTTGAGGTGATCCACCAAATCATTGATGTAGAAGTTAAACAGGAGTGGAGCTAGAATGCAGCCTTGCTTGACACCCCGGTGACAATGTCATTGGTGAGATGTCCCTGGGGGTTACATCTTACTTTTAATGAGGTCTCTTCATGCAGCATACGTATTAGATGGAGTAAACGTCAGTCGATCGAAGAAGCCTCCAGTTTTTTCCACAGTTTGGTTCGGGATATAGAGTCAAAAGCTGCTTTAAAGTCTATGAAGGCAGCATAGAGAGAAACTGTGCTGCAGGTGGAGTATTTTTCAATAAGGTGGTGGAGTACAAGGCACTGATCTATGGTGGAGCGGCCTTCCCTAAAGCCAGCTTGTTCTTCTGCAAGTATGTTTTCTTGTTCCAACCAGGTCTGAAATTTCCACTGTAAGTGTCTTGCATAGAGTTTGCTGATTGTACTGAGAAGACTAATTGGTTTGTAGTTGACAGGATCATCCTTGCTTCCTTTTTTATATATGAGGACGATGATTGCAAGACCCCAATCCTTGGGTGCTCGACCATATTTGTCGATACAGGTGAAAAGTGAGGCCAGGATAGGGGCCCAAAATTCAAGGTTGTTTTTAATGGCTTCTGCAGGTATTAAGTTTTCCCCTGGAGCCTTCCCCATTCTCAGCTGGGCTACAAAGTTCTTGATCTCTGTCGCTGTCACTGGTGGCCACCCTTGGATATTTTCCATATTTTGGCTAGTGCATCCACTTTCAATGTAATTGTCCTTATAAAGTGCTTGAAAGTGATCCTCCCATATCCCTGGAGGGATGTGACAATCCACTGTAGCTGGCCCATTTCTCTGGGAACTTGATGTAATACGCCAGAATAGAGCTGTGTTGTTGGATCTGACTGCCTGGATAAGTTGTGTCCAGTCATTCTTCATGGCTTCTTTTTTCTTGTTCCTCAGCAGCTTTTTGTAGTCTCTTTTCTGCTAAAGCAGCATTGGTGCAGCATCTGGAATGTTATTAGATAGGTAACCCTGATAAATATCAATGAGGGCTTTTTTAGCTTAACACATTCCTTTTCAAACCATGGTTTGGAGTGGTGCTGTTGTTGTTTCCACTGATGTATGCTATTTTGACGGATTAGATATTGTTGTAGAGCTTGGGTAAGTGTATTGTAATTTTCCAAGATTTCATCAGGAGACTCAGCTGATATCAGGGCAGTCCTAAGATGCTGAAGTTGGTCTGAAGCCAGTACCTCACTTATTGTTTGGTTTAGTTGGGGGGTCCATTTAGCTCGGCGATAAGTCCTTCCTGATGGTGTCACAGAGAGATGATAGTGCTCCCTGGTGTGTGTCTCCTGAGTGAAGTCGCTAAGATGTAGCTGAATTGGAAAATGATCACTTTCAAATCTGCGCATAACTTCTATTTCCTTGGCATAGGGAAGAAGGTCCCTAGAAATGATTATGTAATCAATGGCACTCATTCTGGACCCAGAGAGATAAGTGAATTCAGCTGGGCAGTCATTTTTCAGGGTACCATTTAGGATTTGAAGGTTCAGCCTGAATGCTGTTTGATCCAGACAAAGTCCTGCAAAATTTGATTTCTTGTCCTTTGAGCATCGGATGAGGTGGGATCCATCATCTTCAAAATCAGGAGGAGGGCATTTGTGCTGGGCATATAGGGTATGATTGTTGGGGCCCAGTCTGGCATTCAAATCACCCCCCAAGATTACAAATGCATTTGGGTTCTGCAACATGAGATTAGCAGTGTATGATTCCAATTCAGCCCACAGGCCTCTGATTTGGGATTTCTTCTTCATTGGAGGCATGTAGGCATTTATTATCAGCAAAGTGCAATGGTTAAATTGAATTAGCACTGCCATGGCATATGTTTTAACAGTGGAAAGAGGCCTTGTTATGGCACGTAGGGTGGTGGAAACCAGGACGCCCAGGACGCCTCTAGCTCTTCCATGCTTTTTCCCTGGCTCTGCCGGAATTGAGAATGAGTGAAAGCCATTTAATAACAGATCCTTATTAGTCCATGTTTCCTGGATCAGTATAATGTCATATTGGGTGAGGAAGTCACTAGGACAGGGATCTCTGTGGGCCGTCGGCCACCCAGCGATGTTCCAGGTCATAAGGGTAACCTTGTGCTGGTCTGTTGCAAGTCAGGCAGTCGCATTGCAGGCCATAGGCTGAATGGGTACTTCATCTGATAGCAGTTGGTTAAATGACTGGGTTGACTGTGGCTGTGTCCTCCTCTGTGGATGGAGGGGTAGTGAATCACATTCCTGTTCTTCCTGCCCTGCCTGTTCTGGAAGGGAGATTGGAAGAACCAATGCAGCATGGGAAGTGAAATGAGGATCAGAAGCAAGCAAGGATCCCATCTCTTTAGTGAGGAGGGGCATTCTTTGGCTTAGGAGATGAGGTAGGTGGCAGTGAAGACTGTTTTTCCCTTGAGCTAGGTTTGCATAGGGATGTTTGAGTCCCCTGGGGTTTAGTTGTAGATGAGGGTGCATCTGCAGTATATTGCATTTTTGAAGGTGTGTTGGCTACAACTCGGGATTTCAGGGCTTCCTTGATTGTAAGTAGAGAGTCATCACTTTCATTTTCATTATCAGAAAAATCAGAGAAATGCACTGACAGTTTTCTGTGAGGGGGGGATGATTTCAATGGGGCTGGATTGCTGTTAGATTGACTCAGGATGGTATCTCTCATCAGCTGTACTTCTTGATTTATAGTCTGAGCTTCTTCCTTTGAGGTATGTTTAGGTTCTCTCTCTTGGTGTGCAGAATTATTGCTTCTTTGTGTTATTGTTGCTGTTTTCCCTGTGATGAGGTCACGGACTATCTCATCCTTAAAAACTCTATTAATTTCTATACAATGGCATTCCAGAGGAAATTTCTTTTCCGTAACAGCCTGTTAGGAATATTTGCCTGGCTAAAGGTCAGAAAAATTCACTTAGTAGCTCTTGAGCTGGGTAAAAAGTGGCAGTCTAGTAAATCAATTGTTCTGCTGTGCATGTTTAAAAGTTGGGAAAGATATCTCATAACTGACTTCTGTCTGTTCCACATATGACCGTTGTGATGTATTTACAGCAGGAGCTGATTTTTCTGTAACACTCTTCAGTGATTAACTGCATCGTGTGACGTGGCAGGACACATTTCCTCCAAATCTGCTACATTTTTAACCCCCTGTGTACCATATGGGTTTTGCCTTTGAGAATCTTGTTGGGAAAGCTTATTTGTAATGTCATTTAATCTTTGCAAAATAAGAATCAATGTCTCTATGGACAGTTTGCAGAAATCATAAAAGAGCTGAGCGCTGTTATTGTAGGGAATGCTGCCAAGCTCCGGGAGTTTGACTTTGTTATCAACTTGCTCTGGCCCATAGTTTATATTTACACTTTGAGGAATTGAGTAGGCTGTTTTGTTTAGTTCAAGTGTCTGTGATGGCTTTGGAAGTAAAGAAGGAACTGTTGTTACAGATCTGTTACTCACGAGCTGTGTTGTCTCTGCCGCTGGGAAGAGTGAGTCAATCCTCATCTGTTTTTCTGCTTTGAAGGATTGCTGATTGTCATCATTATTACAGGGGCTCATCCAATTTCTTTTCTTGCCTTTGGATGGCATTTTTGAGGTATATGTAGGTGGTAATGCCAGATGTTAGTGGGAGGACAATTCAGAAGTTGTTAGTCCATCGCCATCTTGCCCCTCCTATCCTCTAGGAACAGAGATTCTACCTCAACATTAGGAGGAACTTTTTGACAGCAAGAGCTGTTCGGCAGTGGAACACACTCCCTTGGAGTGTGGTGGGGTCTCCTTCTTTGAGGAGGTCTTTAAACAGAGGCTGGATGGCCATCTGTCATGGATGCTTTGATGGTGATTTCCTGCATGGCAGGGGGTTGGACTGGATGACCCTCATGGTCTCTTCCAACTCTACAATTCTATGATTCTATGATCTTCTGGAGAGACCCTTCTCTCTGTTTCATCACCTTCTTAAGCTTGTCCTTGTTTTCTTTCTGCCAGCAAGTTAAACATTCTCATGCCATTAGTGTTTTAGAAACTGAATGGGTGAGATATGATGTGCTGTGCTGTTTTATGGTTTGTATAGTCTTTTAATGGATTTTAATGTTTTTAACTTTATAAAATGTTTAATTGTCTTCTAATATATTTACATTGTATGTTTATATTTTATATTTATATTGATGTTTTATGTTTATATTTTTACTAGGGGTTATATTTATATCTATATTGAAGTTTGTGTATAGGTTTTTAATCTGTATTGTTTTAAAATATGTTGTAAACCACCTTGAGTTCCATTACTGGGAGAAAGGCAGGATATAAATGAATAAAATAATAATAATAAAAATAATATCATAATTTATATAGTTGGGTTATTTAAAGTGGGAGTCATCGTAGCAATCAGCAGTTTGAAGTAGTCAGTCAGTAAATGTGTCCTCTCTTTTGCTTACCAAAATATGATAACCCTATGACACAAGAACGTCTTGATAGCTATTCACAAATAGTTACACAAATCCTTCCTTTTTTGTCCTGTTAAAGCAGTATTTCTCCCTCTAGGGTCATTACAGATTCCTATTCATGGTCAGAAAGCTATTTTCCCACCCTAATTAAAAATATGTATATGGTAAGCTGTGTTGAAACGTCTACATTTTTGGCCAATTACCCAAAAGAGAGAGAAAAAAGTGCCATGCTAACTTTAAAATAAAGCTTTAGCTTCCTGAATAAAGAGAGACAAAGAACTGCAACTCCACCAGTAACACATCCTGTTGTTAATGCAGGAGGCAATTGTAATGCAAACTGGAAGCCATTTGTTCAAAGCAGAAAACCTTGTATACCTTTATCACACTTTTTTCCACTCACTCTTCAGTCCTCAGTGGAACTGAATGTTAGGAATTTTTATTGGCATTTCATACTGAAACTGCATTGCTGGAAGAAGGCCAGTTGTTGAACTGATTCAATATGTCAGAAGGGCTTAGTTTCTGAAATGCCTAAGCCAGTAATTCTGCAGGCACCCATGTGTGAGAAAGGGGCAACCAAGGCAGGTCCTGGGGCTTATTGAGATGAGCAGAAATAATGCTCATACCTGTGCATTATAGCCAATTTGCAGCAGCATCGTTTTGCTTCCATGGTGTTTTCTCAAAAATGATAGGCTGTGAAGCTCTCTGCTCTTGACATTCACATGGCTGCAAATCAAAATGGTGGCCATGCTATTTTTTTCATGTGGGGGGGGGGAATCAGAGAAGACACTTGCAGGAAGGAGAAGGGAACACAGCAGCATCCAGAGATGAGGAAGGCAGCCACTGTGAGGAAGAGGAGGAGAGACCAAGCTGCCTGCTCTTCACCCATGCTGGGGGTGGCCTCTGATTCTGGCTGCAAAGAGACAGGGGAGCCACTTGGCTGGCTGCGGAGAAGCAAGAGGAGGGCAGCTCTTCAATAATCTGGATTCATATTCCCTTCCCAGGTTGGGCTGCTCTGTCTCTCATGCCTGTCTGCCAAACTGGATGTCAGTGCGGTTTGGAGGGAGCTGGACCGACATGAGAAAAGGAGCAGCCCAGCCTGGTAAGAGAAGGTGAAACCGGAACATCGAAGAGCAACCCTCCTCTTCTTCCTCCACAACCAGCACCTGGCCAGGCGGCTCCTCCTGTCCCTTGGCAGATGGAATCAGAAGTCACTGCCACCACCAGGATGGGTGAAGGGTGCTCTGCTCAGTCTCTCCTCCTCTTCCTCGCAGTGGCCACCCTCCTTGTCATCTCTGGGCACTGCTAGGTTCTCATCGCTAAATTGACAGTTTAAAAAATAAGGGTTTAAAAAGTGCATGATCGGTAGTGCAAAACAGCAAACCTGTCCAACCAATCAGATGTTCAGTTCTGTCCTCTCTGGACTGTACAACAAATTGCATTGGTTGTCCCAATGAGCAGGAATGTACATTTCCTTTGGAGTTTTGTTTTTTAAACTTTGGGAAAAGCTGCAAAGGCTTTTCCCATGGAGTATTTTCAGTTTTTGATCCCCTCCTTCTGAATACCTCAAATCGCTGCAAGATCCCATTGGGACAAAAGGTATTCTCCTCAAATTATATGAGGAGTATTTTCACCATCTAGACAAGCCCTTGGTATTCAGAAGCTGGAGTCTGAACTGAAACTGTCTTGATAGCTGGTGGAGACCTATTAAGGACATCACTGATAGACCTTATTAGGATGAAATCCAGGATTGTGTATGCTTTAGCCCTTAGAACTTTCTTTAGACATAGAAGAGAAAGGAGATATGGAACATTGTCCTTTAAGACAGGTATGCAATATGAGGCTTCTTGATTAATTAGGCCAATATATTAAGTTCCTGGCCTTCCATTCTGGTGAGATCAATAGAATAGTATTTCCCATCTGATATGGCTCAAATCCCAGCCCAGCTCCAGTAACAGGCAACAGGGATCCAGGGCTAGAATACTGACTCTAAATCTGATTGCTGGTCTATTTTCCCCATACTTTTCCAGTCCAGAAAGATGAATGAGATGTACCTTCTGGTCACACAGAATTAAGAACCTGCTGCATGGAAATATGTCTGGACCACTCTACTGGGTAAAGTAGCCATGGTAAAGGCCTGGACCAAAAATCAATCTTCCAGGACTAGGACTATGCTGAAAGTGCAGGGCCAGTGGAAAACTCAGGATCAAGTTCTAGGAATCCAGTCTAAGTTCCTGAGGGCAGGCACAATGGAAATGTCCATGGAGCAGGAAACAAGCTCATATGAAGTTGTGATGCAGCTAGTTAAGAATACCAGAAGAAAAAAGGAAGCAGGAAGCAATAGTTTGGAGAAACAAAGGAAATCTATGGAACATGGATTGGGGGAAATGAAGAAAGCTGCATGGATCAGCTTGCAATATTTGTCCTGAAACATATGGTCATGAAGTCTTTGAATAAAGACAGGCCAATAGGGACAGTAGAACTTGTGGTTTCCACCTCTTAAAAGAGCCTGGGTTCACTGAGCACCTGGTTGAGCCAAGGATACACGATCAGAAGTCCTGGGTTCAGGACCCACTTCCCAATCTTGTATGCATGTGTGGGGAGAGGGTGGGGGGAGGGAGAAAAAAAGAGAAAGTGAGAGAGACTGAGATGTTCCCAGTGGTATAGCTGAAGATCAGTCAGAGAGCCAATCACACCAATTGTTCACTCCAACAGAGCATATGTCACCCTGTTATTTTCATATTTCATGCTGTACAAGAGAAACAACTCAACTTTCATGTTTCATTGATCCTTATGAACATGAAACTACAGCGGAAAAAATAAAGTTTAAATGACTGGATAAGAGGACAAAGTCAGAAACCCTTATGTCATGTCTTTCCCCTCCCAATAAGAGAACATGCTGTATATTTCATAATCACAAAATAGCCCAAGATCATAGGAAATTATTATTTACATTGGTTTATTTTAAATGTTTGCTTTCACCTTTCTTTTTTAAAAAATGTCCACAGCAGCTAATAATAACTGAATTAAAAAAAAACATGCAGCATCAAAAATACATTAATACTAATCAACTATAAACTTCAGGGGGGAAAATTACAATGATCCTAATCACAGATGATTTGCAAGTGTCTTTCATCATAGCCTTTCTAAAAAGAATTATGTTTCACTATATAGCAAACCTCAAACAGTAACGGAGCCACCACATTTCGAGGGTGGAAAAAGTACTGTTTCAACTAGGTAAGTTCTTGCAGCTACCTACTAAATTTCAGGTGGTGGGGCAACATGGAGCATGACAATCTGAATGTGTAGGAGGTACGTATAGAAAGTAGTAGTCTTTCAGGCATCCTGGGTGCCATTTACACAATGAAAATGTAGTGGGAAGAATTCATATCGAATTCTGGTTGTTTACACGTACATCGGGTCAGGCATGTGATTTTCGAAAGGGGGGGGCACCTTTTATCCCTCAACCTGTGGGACTTCCAGTCCTGCGGTTTGTGCCGGTTTTTTAAAAAGTCACGGGAGGATTCGGAAAATCAGAAATGCAAACAGCCCGGGACAAGCTATCTTGGTACTAGGCGATGACCGGAAATGGTGACCGGGGGCAGGCTCAGAGATCAGCGACCAGAAAAGGAGGGGTCAGTCACCCATTCAACAGATTCAGCCTCACCAGCCGAAAACAAAGGCATCCCTTCCAGCTCCACCAAGGTTTGTGTGTGTGTGCGTGTACTAAATCACCCTGTTCAATGGATTTCCACACTGCAAACCCTTCAGCTTTAACCTGTTCCTCAACTGCATGTTACAAAGAGATCATGGGCGGAGGGTTGCCCATTCATCCCCTGCCTTGATCACCTCCCTGGGTCTGAACGGATAATCAAACATTCATCACCCTGCCCCCCCAAGGCACAGTAAAATGTGCCAGCGTCTGAGCAGATGATCACACTTTCATTCATCTCCCCCCACAAGGCACAGTAAAAAATGCCAGCATCTGGGTCTTTTGAAATGCCTTGTGTGTCACTGGCTTGAAATGTACAGTCCACAGCTGCCTCTGCTTAAAGAGTTAACATTTTAAAGAGACAGGGCAATCGCAAGCCTCTGGCCCCCCGCACTTGGCTTGTACTGGCTTGTACTGCATGGGCTCCAGTCCACTCTGCTTTTGATCTCTCTCATACTCCCCAGCAACAACTGATCGCTCATCCCCCCCCCCCAGTTTAGCTGGCTTTACATGGTGTTCTTTCATTTCTAAAGGAAAGTACAGGGTTTAGCCACTGATCGCTCCTGCCTCCCCCGGATTCCTTCCCCGATCCCCTCAGCGCCTCATCCCAAAAGCAACACTCATTAACCCCCTCATTCCAAACCAGAAGCCTGAACAAACATTTGAGCCAGCCAATAGCATCGCTCGTGGCATGGAACTCTAAAGGAAGTACGTCACTGAGGTTGTGAAAACACAAGTAATCACATCCTTGATTGACAGCCAAAAAAAAAAAAAATCCCGGTACGCTAAACATGTGTAAACAGCAAAAGCACAGGATATAAGAGTGCGGGATAAATGAAAAAATATGGGACCTGATGCCGTGTAAATATGAACCATGGGATCTTCCGGAATTTCCTTAAGAGGGACAAAAATCCTTTAAACAGTGCGGGACGAATACAGGATCAGGAAGTCCCGGTACGCCCCGCGACAAAAATTGCCGTGTAACTGGCACCCTGGTACCTGTCTGTTTGGCCCAGAACTTATAGCCAATATAGCAAAGAATGCTGGGAGCTGTGGTCCAACATTTAGAAGGCTGCAAGACTACCCTTCCTGGTTTGAAGCTTTTAAGGTACTGAGCCTAGTAGAAGGCAATAGAAAAAGAGGAGGACTATATTACAGGTGGATTGAGTCCATCAAGGAAGTCACAGCCCTGAGTTGATAAGACCTGAACAGGGCTGTTGATGACAAGGTGTCTTGGAAGTGTCTCATTCATAGGATCACCACAAGTTGAAGTTGACTTGAGGGCAAATAACAACAACAATATATGGTTGTACAGGGTCAAGGTTCAGCATCTGTCCTAAGGCTCAGGTTGGTAAACTCTTCTGCCACTTTTGAACCCTAAACAGTCCCCCAGATGTGGATACTGATGGGAAATGTTTTTAGGCTCTGAAACTCTGATAGAGCTCATTATCAAATCACCAAGGGCTAAGAACATAGAATAATAGATTATTTTGGCACATTTCTCATTGCCAGACTACAGAAAGTCAACCCCATTCTATTTTATTAAACTCTCATTGTTGCCTGCAACAATGCATCATACATATTCAATTTGTCCATGAAGTGCCTCCTCAACAGGTGCCAGCTTCCAAGTTCCAACTAATTGAACAAGTATACCATGAGCCCACCTGCCAGCATGAAAATTCTTCTACTCCAAAAGTCTAAAGCCAGAGGGTATAAAATGCTCCATTCACTTCTGCGTGATTGTCAATGGCATTTCTGCTTTCTCCTGAAGCAAGAAAGATGATATTCCTGTTGACAACCCCTCTTCCCAGTTCTCCATTATTACTCATATTGGAGCAGCTGAGCAAGATAATTCATAATCCCAGTGTCATTTGGCTTGGCTGCTCCAGAAACTATTTGGGAAGTACAGTGAATTCTCCTCTGCTTTCTCCAAAGGGAAAAGAGAACAGGGGAAAAAATGCAGACATTGGCTCAATATCAAAGCAACTCCAAAGTGAGGCAAACAAAACAAATACTTATGTGGAGGATTTTGTGTGTGTGTTGGGGGGGGGATGTACGATTGTCTGCCTGTAAATACTTGAGCTAATGAATTCAAGTTATTGTCTAATAAAATAAAATAATAAATAAGCTCCTTGGACAAAAACAATACATTTGTTTCAAAAACCACTGGCTGCACATCTTAATACAAGGTAAATTACAACAAGGCAATGGGGTAGGGCATGGTGGAAGCTGTTTTATATTCAAAAACACAGATGTTTCAGAAGGTATTAAACTGTAAAAGATGAAAGCATGCATATCTTCTCAGTGATTCTTAGCTTTTGGGGGTAGATATGTTAACATTTATGTTTTTCAATAAATGCATTTCCATTCATGTGGTTCAGATCTTCTCCACAGAAGCAAAAAAGAAAGAAAAAAAGGAGGGAGATAACAATAAGCTAAGAGTAACTTTTGGCACAGACAAGGGCTTGGTCATACCCACTGGGAATTTTGTTTTGTTTCCCTTGAAACAGCAAACCACCGTGCCATATCACAAACTGCCTCTAAAAGTACCGGTACCCTTCTTTCTGAAAACAGTTTCTGTGTGGTATGGGAGGCTGCTTCCTAGAAACAGAAGCCCAAATATCCTCAGGTACATAGAGCTACTTCCAATGTCTGCCAAAATTAGCAGCCACTTGCCATGGAAAGCAAATAATAAAGGGTGTGTCTAAATAGTGGATTGAAATAAGGCAGATGCATGCCTGCCCAGAATACATGTAGTTCCTCTTTTATTCAAGGATTATATCAGGGCTAGAAGCACATCTATTCTTTTTCAAATCCACTATGCAATAATATCATTATTACCTTCTATGGCAAATGACTACTAGTGTTGGCCAAAAGGAGAAAGACAATGGGTGGGAGCTGTGTGAATCTCTGGATTTCATCCTACTAGTAAGAGATTTATCTTAGAATCATAGAATCATAGAATCATAGAATTGCAGAGTTGGAAGAGACCACGAGGGCCATCCAGTCCAACCCCCCTGCCACGCAGGAAATCACAATCAAAGCATCCCCGACAGATGGCCATCCAGCCTCTGTTTAAAGACCTCCAAGGAAGGAGACCCCACCACGCTCCGAGGGAGTGCGTTCCACTGCCGAACAGCTCTTACTGTCAAAAAGTTCCTCCTAATGTTGAGGTGGAATCTCTGTTCCTGGAGCTTGCACCCATTGCTCCGTGTTCCAGTCTCTGGAGCAGCAGAAAACAAGCCTGCTCCATCCTCAGCGTGACATCCCTTCAAATACTTAAACAGGGCTATCATATCGCCTCTTAACCGTCTTTTTTCCAGGCTAAACATACCCAGCTCCCTAAGTCTCTCCTCATAAGGCATTGTTTCCAGACCTTTCACCATTTTAGTTCCCCTTCTCTGGACACGCTCCAATTTGTCAATATCCTTTCTGAATTGTGGTGCCCAGAACTGGACACAGTATTCTAAGTGAGGTCTGACCAAGGCAGAATAGAGTGGCACTATTACTTCCCTTGATCTAGACACTATACTTCTATTGATACAGCCCAAAATTGCATTGGCCTTTTTAGCTGCCGCATCACACTGTTGGCTCATGTTCAACTTGTGGTCTACTAGGACTCCTAGATCCCTTTCGCACGTAGTCTCATTCAGCCAGGTCTCTCCCATCCTATATTTATGCATCTTCTTCACCTTTACCACAGTTTACAGTAATTCTGCAACCAGAGCTTCTTATCCCATTGAAGATGAGAAAGACCTCTTTTCTGGTGTCATTCACATCGCATAGGAATAAGTTTCCCTGATTCCCACACCACTACCACCAATCGTTTCCTTCGGCTTTTCTCCAGCATTCTCAGTGAAATGATCATCTATTCTGTTGCCAGAAAAATGGCATTGTTTATAAGCATCTTGCAGAGTTTTATTTCAAAACACCAGGGCTCCATGGAAAATGCTAACAGTCTTGAGACATTTGGAGAAATTCAGCCAAAATAATCTTAGTTTAATCAACAGCATTGTGGCTCAGCTGTTTGCCCCACTTGGCTTCACAGCCAGTCTATAATGAGCTGGCAAAGCATGTAGGCTGTTCTGTGCCAGGGCAATTCTGGTTCAATCCATCATGGCCTTTGTTGGCAGTAATCTCCGTTGTTCAGTGACGCAAACCCAAGGAAACAAATATACTTGCTGTGAAATCTGTGCAGAGTGAGTCTAGTAGAAGCATAAGATATATATTAAATCTGCTTTAAGGAAGCAACAGTATCATTGTATTCTGTGCTAGTCACACCTCACCTGGAATACTCCATTCAGTTCTCGGTACCTCATCTTAAGGATATAGACAAGTTGGAATAGGTTCAGAGAAGAGAAACGCAGCTGATAAGAGGTATGGAGAACAAAACATATGAAGAAAGGTTGAAGGAGTTGGGCACGTTCAGCCTGGTGAAGAGAAGACTCAGGGTGACATGATTGTCCTCTTTAAATATCTCTAGGACTCTCTCAGAGAGAATGGTGCAGGTTTGTTCTCTATCTGCCCCAGAGAGTTGGGCCAGGTCTAATGTTTTTAAATTACTGGAAGGTAGATTTCAGTTGAACATTAAAAGGAACTTCTTGACAGTAAGAGTGGTTCAGCAATGGAACCATTTACCTAGAGAGATGGTGGGGTCTCCTTCTCTAGATATCTTTAAAAAGAGGTTAGGCAGCTGGGGAGACTCTAGCTAGAGTTTTTGCACTGAACGAGAGATTGGACTCAATGGCCGATGGGGCCCCTTCCAAGTCTATGATTCTATTTCTTGCTTGACACAGACAACAGATCTAATGGCTATTTTCTTTTCTTTTCAATTAAACAGGAAAACCATGTTTTGTTTTTTTGTGCTTCACGGACTTATCAGGCTCTCCTTGTTCTAACTCCAACAGCCAATAGTTGGTTCCGGTTGGACTTGTTTACCCCATCTTGTCACCATCTTAGAGCACTGCAGTCCAAACAATGCAGGGATTTTGCCCCATTTTGCTCCATTGTAGTCCTTATTATGCCCAGGGCTAAGATGGGGTGAAGATGGGATAAAACAGTTCAGCAAAGTTCAGACCTCACCTAGAATACTGTGTCCAGTTCTGAGCACCACAATTCAAAAAGGATATTGACAAATTGGAGCGTGTCCAGAGGAGGGCGACTAAAATGGTGAAAGGTCTGGAAACCATGCCTTATGAGGAGAGACTTAGGGAGCTGGGTATGTTTAGCCTGGAAAAAGACGGTTAAGGGGCGATATGATAGCCCTGTTTAAGTTTTTGACGGGTTGTCACGTTGAGGATGGAGCAAGCTTGTTTTCTGCTGCTCCAGAGACTGGAACACGGAGCAATGGATGCAAGCTCCAGGAACAGAGATTCCACCTCAACATTAGGAGGAACTTTCTGACAGTAAGAGCTGTTTGGCAATGGAACACACTCCCTCGGAGCGTGGTGGGGTCTCCTTCCTTGGAGGTCTTTAAACAGAGGCTGGATGGCCATCTGTCGGGGATGCTTTGATCAAGATTTCCTGCGTGGCAGGAGGTTGGACTGGATGGCCCTTGTGGTCTCTTCCAACTCTACAATTCTATGATTCTAAAATACCAAGGAACCATTTCTCTTCAGAAGAAACAGATTGGGCCCTGCAGGTCTGCAGGAACCCATATGTCCACGACAACCCATCACTGTAGCTGCCATCCATGTTGCTCTCACCAAAGCCAGGAAGCAATCCCACAGCACATGGCCAAGGCTGGTCACATGCAGGAGGCCCTAATCACATGCTGGACTCCATTCCATTTTGTGCCAGTAACAGAGGAGGAATAGGCCAGATCTGCAGCCAGAATATGCCAGTGGGAAGCCGGCCTATTCTGGCCTGTGTAGATGAGCCTTTTGCCATTATGTTCTTCCCAGGAAGCAGAGGGCACAATTTTCCAATGACCGGTGGTCATCTGGTTGGTGACAGAAAGCAGCATGTTTCTCTTTTGTTCTTCCTTTCCAAGGCAACTATAATAATGATTTCCCATGTACAGATGTGAGGAATCACAAGAATGCCCACTTGTCTCTGTAGTAGTTGTTGTTGTTTGCCTTCAAGCTGTTTCCAACCTATAGTGACCCTAAGGCAAACCTATCACAGGGTTTTCTTGGCAAGATTTGTTCAGAGTGGGATTGTCTTTGCCTTCCTTTGAGGCTGAGGGCCGGTTTAGATGAGGCAATAAATTGTGAATTGGTGCACAGAAATGCGCAGCAGCTATCATCTGTCTCAATGAATTTTTCACAAGATTGCTGGTGTGTGAAGCTATCCGTGTTTGCTGTTCATATGGAGGCATGCCAACAAATCAAGATAGTGGCTGTGAGTGAATTACTCACAGTTTTATACTCCCCAACCTGCCCCACCAAACAGTAATTTAAAAAAACTATATCCAAGGTGCAGAAGAACAATCTTTTGCTGAAATAATGAAAAAAAGAAGAAAAGAAAGTCTGTTTCATCACACGAGCGCACAATCTGTACAGCGAAAATCAAACATGGCGGTTCTGGGATCTGACTTCTTAGCAAGCTCTGCCCCCTGCTTACATCCGACCAATCAGTAGTCATTTTTGGCAATGAGATGTAATGTGATTCAGTTGTCCTAACACTAAGGGTGCACATTTCCGGCGGGTTTTTTAAAAAACTCGGGGAAAACCCTGAGGTCTTAAAGTGAGAAGTTTCCCCATATTTTTCTCCCCCTCCCTCTGAAAACAACAGACCACTGTGGGATCCCATTTGGACATATGGGATTTCTCACAGATTCTAAGAGGGTTTTCTTCACCGTCTGGAGTACCCCAGAGAGAGTGATTTGCCTGAGCTCACACAGTGCATTTCCATGGCTGAACAGGGATATGAACCATGGTTCCAAGAGTCCTAATCCAAAACTCAAACCACGACATACAGCAGCTCTATTTCTTTCCCGCAAACTTCCTTGATGGGAACAACCTGGGAGCATGTACTTTCACAAGTGCCTGTTGAGTAAATTATCGGGATACTAACACATTCATTCATAAGGTGCACAGTCCCAATACATGCAAAGAAGATGGCTGTAGACATATGTAACTTTAACCATTTGAGAAATAATCATGTGAATCTTCTCCTACAATGAGGCTAAGCCTCTTTGCAAATGTTAAGGTCTTTATCACATCTATTAACCCTCTTGGGATTTTAGATTTAAAATGAATTCAAAGAAGGAAATACGATGAATGAAATTCAGAAACAACTCATTTGCAAATTGAGAACAGGTTAGAAAAATAGATTCTAAATAAATATTTACAAAATAATTAGATGGTGGTATAAAAAGATTCCAGGTGGCAATCTTCCATTAAGCCCTGCCTTGCTCCCCTACCCAGAGTGATTATATCTACGGGTTTTGTTAAAATTGCCCTGGAGTATGAAGCTACATTATATATAAAAAAGAACCAAATATTTTCATTTTGACTGTTGTCAAGCTGAGCAAAGAGTACAAATGAGCTCTAAAAATGTGTTTCTAATTATCCATGGGCAAAATAATGAATAATTAAAAGAACAAAAAACATTCCACCATCAATGTAGAACAGAAAGGCTGTAAAAAGAGAATAACAAGAGCATGGAGGCGACTTACCAAAAGAGTTTCCCCAGAGATGGATAGTGAGGTGCAATGGGTAGATGTCCAGCCACCTTACTATTTAAAGGCAATGCACTATTGTCAGGATATTATCCTTGTTTAAGAACATGACTTAAAAACAGACTTCTCATAGGGTTTTGAGCTATGGACATAAATGACTGGGCTATCCCATGAAATTATAACCTTCAAACATAATTGAAACAGTGGGGAAATCAAGTCATACTTCTGTGAAATGACTTATCTACCAGCTTTCTTATAAAACCAAAAATCCCAACTTGTGCACTTCCTTCCTTCAAATTTGACTCCCATGTCACATTAAGTTATCTATAAAGCTAGAAGACATTGAGCATTCATTGCACAATGGCCACAACTTCTTCATCAAAAGCATCTATTCCAACAGCACAACAGTTTAATTTAATTCTTCTAATTTCTGGTATATTTTATTTATTTATTTTTTGCAAGTGGTGAGGCAGGGAAGATTTCCAATACAATTGTCCCTCCACATTCGCGGCTTTGACTTTCGCGGTTTTGAGTATTCGCGGTTTCTCCTCCTTCTCCACCCCCACTCTGGGAGGGAACTCCATCCACCTCAGGGGCATGCCTCTGTTTGAACTGGAGAGCCAAAGCCCCGAGAGAGCAGGGAGGTGGGTGCTTTAGACCTGATCTCCCTACTTTCTGGGGGCTTTGGCTCTCCATTTCAGATAGAGCCAAGACCAGGGAGATGGGGGAGATCGGGTCTAAAGCGCCCCTCCCGCTCTCCTGGGGCTTGCCTCCGTTTAAACTGGAGAGCCAAAGCCCCGAGAGAGCAGGGAGGTGGATGCTTTAGACCCAATCTCCCTGCTCTCTCGGGGCTTGGCTCTCTTTGGAGAGCAGCTTTGGAAAGGTGGGTGTGGCGGCTGAGAAGTGTCTAGGAGGCTTCAAAAGCCCAGTCACCACCTTGGAGGGGGGGTTGTGGGTGGGTGGGGGGAGGTGTATCTTATTCACGGTTTTTTCACATTCGCGGGGGTTTTGCGCCCCTAACCCCCGCAAATGTGGAGGGACGACTGTATAACTAAAATGCCAAACCAAATGCCTCAGGGAGCTTCTTTGGTGCACAGTTTCAACAAAGTTCCTTTCCTCAGATTCAGGATTTAGGAGTGAATGTTATAACACTGGAACTAAAGCATAAGAGATACACTCTTGTCAGCACAACAAAAGGCTGCTTGCTCCTATGTGTGGCCTATACGAGAATAGTGATCTCCGGGAAGATGCAACCACTTAGGGCACCTTTCGAATCTAGTCCCTACCTTCAGGAGAGTAAAGCAGGGTTGCATCTTAGCACCTATGCTATTGAACTTTTATATTAACTCACTGATTAAAAGTTTAGCAGATACTAGTTTTCATCCCCCTAAATTGGATAAGTGGCCCTTATCAGTCCTCCTATATGCAGATGATGCTGTGCTCTTATCATTTTTGGCAGTTGGTCTAAGGAGATTCCTGAAAGAACTTGCCAATTATTGTATTAATGAATTTTTAACTATAAATTATGATAAAACACAGGTGATGGTATTCACCAGGAAGAAGACCATCCACAAATGGCAAATAAATGGAACTCCTATTGAACAGGTCACAAATTAAAAGTACCGTATATTCCGGCGTATAAGACGACTTTTGAGCACTCAAAAGTGCCCTCCAAAATCCACAGTCGTCTTATACGCTGGATATAGTTTGCTTCACCTGCCTGCCTATCTCCTGCCTCTTCGCAAACGGAGCGAAGAGGCAGGAGATGGGGCGGGGGGGGGAAGCAAAGTGCTCCTCCCTGCCCCCCGCCCGCCCTCCGCGCATCCACCCCCCCTGCCGAAAGCCGCGGAATCGCAGACCAGAAAACACACATTAGAAATAAGGTTGCTAGATTCCTTGCATCTACCATTATGATCAGCAGATAGATGACAAGCAAGGAGTAGCACAAGACAGCACAGACCCAATCAGCTGAGGGAGCCAAAATGAAATAGGGCTAATATATGGATTTAGATAATGTACTAGCTTATATGTGGAATTAATTTGACTAGTTTTAGCATTATTAGCATTACAATTACATTTTAATATTTTAATATTTTAAAAGCTACAATATATTAAATATTCAAGTTTTTAATTCTGTATTTGCTATACAGTTGTTCCTCCATATTCACAGATATGACATTCATGGATTTAAGTATTCACGGCTTGAAAATATTCTTAAAAAAATAATAATCCAAAAAGCAAACCTTGATTTTGCCATCTTATATAAGGGACACCATTTTGTTATGCCATTGCATATAATGGGACGTAAGTATTCATGGATTTGGGTATTCATGGGGGGGTCCTGGAACCAAACTCCAGGGAATGTGAAGGGACAACTGTACTTCATAATGATTTAAAGTATGGTATTTTTTAATTTGTACTCATATTTCATGTATTTAATTTAATGTATTGTTTTTTATTAGTCTGGTCGATGACCGTAATAAAGATTGATTGATTGATTGGTCAGCACAACTGGCAAGATGCCTAACTTCTCCCCTAACAGATTAGCATATTCTCATAGCTTTGCTTCTGCATCCCAAGCAGAGTGTTTCAGGGCTATCTGGAAAGAAAACTCATAGAATCATAGAATTGCAGAGTTGGAAGAGACCACGAGGGCCATCCAGTCCAACCCCCTGCAACGCAGGAAATCACGATCAAAGCATCCCCGACAGATGGCCATCCAGCCTC
Organism: Gambelia wislizenii; assembly: GCA_030847615.1. NCBI lineage: Eukaryota > Metazoa > Chordata > Lepidosauria > Squamata > Crotaphytidae > Gambelia > Gambelia wislizenii. The sequence continues at coordinate 14,432,842 of JAUMIR010000009.1, read as the reverse complement.
TGTTTAAAGACCTCCAAGGAAGGAGACCCCACCACGCTCCGAGGGAGTGAGTTCCACTGCCAAACAGCTCTTACTGTCAGAAAGTTCCTCCTAATGTTGAGGTGGAATCTCTGTTCCTGGAGCTTGCATCCATTGCTCCGTGTTCCAGTCTCTGGAGCAGCAGAAAACAAGCTTGCTCCATCCTCAACGTGACACCCCTTCAAATACTTAAACAGGGTATTATGTAAAAGCATTATGCTTTGTTTTAGAGCAGGGAAAGGCAAAGTGTAGCCCTCAGGCTGCATGCAGGCCTGCAAGGCTGTTTTGGCAGCCCGCAAACCCACAAGACACCCCAAACTGCCTTTTCTCTGCCCCCCCCCCAAAAAAGTGTGAATTGCCTCTATGGAGGCCTCCAGGAGTTTGAATTTGCCTTTTAAATAGGCTGAAGAGTCTGCTACATCTAAGATTGCTCTTATACAGAAACTATAACTGGTCCAAAGAGCTGCAGCCAGATGGTTAACTGGGGTGAGCTACAGGGAACATATAACTCCCTTGTTGCAACAGCTCCACCGGTTGCCAGTCTGTTTCTGGACACAATTCAAAGTGCTGGTGATGACCTATAAAGCCTTATACAACTCAGGTCCAGGCTATATGATGGACTGTATCTTCCCATATGAGCCTGACCAAGCTTTAAAATCTTCATGGGAGGCCCTTCTCTCTATCCCATCACGTAGACATGTTGGGGTATGAACATGGTAGAGGGTTTTCTCTGTGGCTGCTCCCAGACTTTGGAAATCCCTCCCTACTTGAGGTTAGGATGGTTCATTCTTTGCTGTTTTTTTTAGGTGGCAGGTGAAGGCCTTTCTGTTTCAGCAAGCTTTATAGCAATAGCATTTATATTTCTATACTGCTTATCTGTGCAAAGCATTCCCTAAGCAGTTTGCAATGTATTTTCCTTGGTTTTTTCCTGGGCTGTGAGGCCGGGTTCTGGAATAGTTTCTTTCTGACGTTTCGCCTGCATCTGTGGCTGGCATCCTCTGAAGATCTGAAGGGTCCTGCCTCTTCAGATACAGAGGACAACTTTCCTATACCTACCTTCTCAGCATGGAGACAACTAAAGGAGGGCTTGAGGCAGTCTCGGCATATTTACAGAAAGCAGCATTCGCTGCTAAGCTATAAATATGCAGCCCTAACCTCCAAGCATTGTGGGAGATTATCTGACCTACCTGGTGACCTGTCTTGTTCCTGCTTGCAGTGTTTGACCCAGACTGTGTTTGTTATTCTGAACTCTGTTTGCCTGACTTGGATTCTGCTAGACTATCCTGAACTGCTTGCTGGACTGCTTGCCTTGTTATTTGGATTTTGTTTGTGAACTCGTATTTGCTTGATAGGAAAGTAAGTATCTGAATCTATGCTGCCTTGGTCCCTTTTCCTGTAATTAACATGATTGTGCTGTGCCTCTGCTATTGACCATGTAGCAATCAGCTGTTGGCTGGCTGCCCAGACAATGCTTGGACAGGATACAAGAAACCCTATTATTTTCAATGAGAAGAATGCCAGAAGTTGACCACAGAATCACACCGGAGGACCTAGAAATGCCTAGATAGAATGTATATTTTCAGATGTAACCGTGGATACCGAATCCATGGATGTGGGGGGGGGGGGTAACCCACAATATCTTAAATGGTTCTAATTCTGTTAGTTTAATACTGTTTTAATATTTTTTTAATCCCAGTATTTTGCATGTTTTAACTATTTGTGTTTTATTGGGATTTTCTGTATTTCTGTTTCATTGGAATTTGTAAGCTGCCTCAAGTCCCTGTCTGGGGAAAAGGTGGTGTATAAATAAAGGGATGGGTGGATGGTTATGTGTCTCCAAGTCAACTTTCACTTATGGCAACTTTATCATAGGGTTTTCTTGGCAAGATTTATTCAGAGGAAGTTTGTCACTGTGCTGCTTCTCTGTGGCTTGCAGACTGTGACGTGACTTGCTCAAGGCCACCCAGTGGGTTTCCATGGCTGAGCAAGTATTTGAATCCTAGTCTGCCAGATTCCTAGTTCAACGCTCAAACCGCTACACTACACTGGCTTTCCTATATGAAAAATGCAAGGGCCAAAACTAAAAGAACCTTGATGGCTTCAGGCCTTGGGACTGGAACAATCCTTTCCCCTCATAAATGGAGAAAAGTTGCCATGAAATTTAGCCAAAATGTAGAATTTGAAATTAATTTGGGAATTCCTCCTCAGGCAAAAAAACTACAGGATATCTTATGTAAACTGAGGAGTTTCACTAAAACTAATAAAGATCTCTCAGGGGATAGGGGAGATTTAAAGTTAAGTCATTCTTAGGTTGTCATAATTTATAAAGCAAATTTGGAATTTCAGGCAGTGAAACATCTAAATAACTGGTGATAGCAAAAAAGAATGTTGGGGGAGGGTATTTTTCATTAGGGAGGATGGAGTGATCCCTTTCCAGGCCATGATTTAATAATATGCTATTAAACGTCAACAATCATGGCTTAGTTTATCATATTTTTTATCACGGTTAAGAGCTGACATTTGGATGGTCTCAGGTACATGAATGTGCTGGATTCAATGTTTTTGAGACTAGCAACATTTCTCAAGTATGTGTATCTGGATATTAACAAGTGGAGGTTGCCGAGCAGTGCATCAGTCACACTGAATTCTATCCATAAAAAGATATATATATATATATATATATATTTGGTAATAATGCAAGGAAGCCATCTGCAAGTTCAAACTAAAAATCTATAATAATTTTCTAGGGAAAACATGAGTTGTTTTTTTTTTTTTAAAAGAATATCACTAAGTTGTCATTTTGACATTCCAGAACTCTTCTCTCTGGCCTCCTTCATTATTTGGCTTAGTATCTGCAACGTAGCCTATGTAGTGCTAAGCAAAGCCAGCAAGCATGAAACCTAAAGAAAAGAAATGGCTCCCAGCCAGTTGGTTGTTTGTTGTGGCCAGGATACCGGAATCTCCCTCCCATTTATTCTGAGCTGTTCCAGGGGTCCCTTGTGAAATATTCTAGTTTTTAATGTGTATTACAGGCAAATCTCTATACTTCACACATCTGGATAATTGCTTTTTTTGACTTCCTGCTCTGGGAATTGAGAAAACTAGCTTATATGCCCATGTTCCATCATCTCCAGCTTGCATATACAGGTTACGTTGTGGGATGTAATTTTGTATAGGCCTCCTAACTGCTGGAGACTTTGCCTTACAGTCTTCTCTATGGCAAAAATCTTTCAGACACAAACTGCCCAAATTCTCATCATATCTTATGTACCACAAGTAAAGGATCCTGTACCAGAAATGGCAATGAGTAGTGATGAATGTTATGGAAGAAAGTGTAAAAGCAGGGTTGCAGTTGAATATCGAGAAGAAGAAAATAATGGCCACAGATGGTTTACTGAACTATAAAGTGGGTAACAAAGACGTTGAAATAGTTAAGATTTCCTAGACCCTTCTAAGTCATTAACCAAAATGAAAATCAGAATAAGACTAAGGCCTTGTCTTGATGGGATATTTAACCCGTCATGGCCCCATCTTGGAGCCCTGCAGTCCTGACAATGCAGGGGTTTTGCCCTATTTTGTCCCCAGGCAGTCCTCATGATGCCGGAGACAAAGACGGGGTAAAGCCTGTTACACTATTATAACACCCATGAAAAACCATTCAACTGGGGGGAAATGGATTGGGCCCCATGTGATTGCAGGACTCATACCAGCCTGCTGGCCCATCACTGCAGCTGCCATTTGCATTGCTCCCTCTGAAGCCAGAAAGAAGTCTCACAGCATGTGACCCAAGGTATTATTTTAAAATGGTGTAACGGACCCTACTCTATCTTGAGCCCATCTTTGCCATGAAAGTCTTGAGGGCTGCCCAAAAGCAAAATGGGGAAAATGCCCTGTATCATCTGGATTGCAGGGTTCCAAGATGGGGTAAACAGCCTGTCTAGACAAGGCCTTACACTGTTCTTGGAATTTGTAACTACTCATAAGTACTCCTAAGAGGGCTCCCCTCTTCTACCCAACAGCAAGAGATGGGGTCAAACCTGTTACATCTTGCTATTAGAGGACTGTGAAAGAAGGCATGTTTATATAAGGCATCCTGGGTTTCTACTCAATAGAAAATGAACAAGGAAAAGATTCTTGGTAGATTTTGGTTTCCTTAAGGTGCAAAGATACCTAGGTGTTCTCTAGATGGTGAAAAAACTCCTCATAAAATGCAAGGAGAATACCTTTTGTCCCAACAAGATCCCGTAGTGATTCGCCATTTTTGGAAGGGGGGGCAAAACTGCAAAAACTATGTGGGAAAAGCGTTTGTAGCTTTCCCCATATTTTTAAAAATGATGCTTGGGAATGCACATTAGCGTTCATTTGGACAAACAATTCACATCACTGTGCATTCTGGAAGTTGAAAACTTGTACACGGTTGCATACCAGCAATCTTGCCAAAAAACCACAGAGACAAATGAACGCTGCTGTAATTTTGCGTTAATGTGCAGCAATCTACATTATATTGCCTTGCCTAGATAAGCCCCCAAATTAGGGGTCAGTCAGTGCTTTTGTAAGTGCTTTTCTCTTAGACCTACAGTCTGCTGGTTGAGAAACTGCACCATGTACTAGGAATACCTTATGTAAGTTGACCAATTACGGACCTGCTATAATATTCTGCTCTAGCATCATTACAGCAACAGCGCCAGCCTGTTTGTGCACAGGTGAGATATTCCAGCAGCTGAAGGTGGAAAGAACAGGTTCACATATAGCCTTATTAAAAGGCAATGGTAGTAACTGGCCCTGATAAGGTCCTACTAGTTCTGGATTTAGAACTGCTCTAAATTACACTGTAGCATGCTTCTCTTTGTGTCATTTTGCTGGCTATAAAGCAAGCTTTCCTCCTGCTCGAGTCATGCCAGAAACAAGTGAAGGCAGGGAGGAGATACAGGAAATGAAAAACAAAGTGAGAAATAAAGTAGAATCATAGAATCATAGAATTGCAGAGTTGGAAGAGACCATGAGGGCCATCCAGTCCAACCCCTGCCACGCAGGAAATCATGATCAAAGCATCCCTGACAGATGGCCATCCAGCCTCTGTTTGAAGACCTCCAAGGAAGGAGACCCCACCACGCTCAGAGGGAGTGTGTTCCACTGCCGAACAGCTCTTACTGTCAGAAAGTTCCTCCTAATGTTGAGGTGGAATCTCTGTTCCTGGAGCTTGCATCCATTGCTCCGTGTTCCAGTCTCTGGAGCAACAGAAAACAAGCCTGCTCCATCCTCAACATGACACCCCTTCAAATACTTAAACAGGGTATTATGTAAAAGCATTATGCTTTGTTTTAGAGCAGGGAAAGGCAAAGTGTAGCCCTCAGGCTGCATGCAGGCCTGCAAGGCTGTTTTGGCAGCCCGCAAACCCACAAGACACCCCAAATTGCCCTTTCTCTGCCCCCCCCCAAAAGTGTGAATTGCCTCTATGGAGGCCTCCAGGAGTTTGAATTTGCCTTTTAAATAGGCTGAAGAGTCTGATGCACTATTTAACACCCCCCGAAAAGGGGGGGGGGAGAATCGCCATTTTTCAGAGCCAAAATTGGACTTCTGGCCTCTTCTGGTCTGTTTCCTTTTGCTTTTCCCTTTTCCTTTGGCCAAGTCTAAAAAAACAGGACTGCTCCACAGTAATAGCAAGTCATAGCAGCTGGGACCTGTCTTAATGGTTTTATAGCCCCCATAAACCCCACATGCTTGTAGCTGAGACAGTGACCATGAGTGGATTACTGTACTCTGGATTTTAAATTTGCTGCCCCTGACCTTTTTTTAAAAAAACCTCTTTCTATGGTGTGCACAAATTATTTCACCTTTCCCCAAAAAGTAAGACAAAAAAAGATAGCACAAAACTCATTTTTATCGCCTTAGCAATCACTCGCTAAAACGAAAATCCAACATGGCAACAGTGGACACCTGCCCTGTAACCCAGCCCCGTCCCCTGAGTCATCCAGCCAATTAGATTTGCATTGTGTCCTTCATGGGGAAGCAATTCATGTCAAATTGCTTGTCTTAACAAGCGAAAATGAGCATATCACTGGATTTTTTTTTAAAAGTCAGGAAAAGCTGTGAATGCTTTTCTTCCATAATTTTTTCTCTTTCTGCCCCCCCTCACAATATGATGAGACCATGCAGAATCCCATTAAGACAGCTCATTTTCTGAGTGAATTCTGTGAGGGATATTTTCACCGTGTAGACAACCACTTGGTTTTTTGGTGGGGGGCATCTTTGGCAATCTATCTATATCCCTTGGAGGTCCAAGTGGCAGAGAATGGGCCACCACACCCACTAGAGTTGTCCACCCCATTTTAGAGTATAATTGGAAAGTAAAATAGAGAGTTAGTATGAGATGAGAAAGAAGATGAGATTAGACAGATTTAAAAGGATGCTCTGTCAGACATAATCTGTACTTAGGAAATTATCTTGGCCATGTGATTATTGACCTTCTTGGATAGTTGGGGGATTTAACCCATTGCTTTAGATTCCTGTCACACCCAACTGGAAAGAGTGTGCTGTTAAGCTTGAGAGCAGATATAACAGCCTGGTGTATTGCTCAAGTGAAAGCAAAACTCTGCATCATTCACTTCTGTTGAACCTTTCCATGTCAATGGAAGGCAAACAGGACATTGGTTCTCAGCTTGTCGGGTTTTGGTGGAAGCTGAAATATTTTCTGTAACTTCCTCTGAATACTCCATCAAGAACTGATATGCCACATATGTCTCTGGTATGATTACTGAAAACAATAGGCATTATCAGTCACAAAAATATTAAAGAGTTTTACAGGGTTATATTCAATTAGCAAATATTTGTTATTAAAAGAGCACTGTAATTGCCGCACGAACAGTAAAAGGCTATGCAGATTAGCGAGCAAGAATGTCTTTGGAAAAAATACTAAATTGTTAATTGATCGAGACATATTTTCCTCCTTTCAGTTCCCCCCACCCCCAATTTTTTCTTTGCAATGTGCAAGCTCAAAATAGAATTTCCAGTCATGGCCTTCCTTGAATAACCTTTAGCTGGGGTTCAAATCCTCTAAAGAAGATTAATCACATGTCCTTTCTCCGTTCCACCTGTAGACATAGGGGTATAAGGTCCTGTGCTTACGCAAACCTCTCGTATGCTATTTGAATGGCTTCTAATTCCATAAATTAGACAGAGGAAACACTGTGACATTATAACACTTATTATCACATGTAGTTGTAATCATGCGAAAGAAATGCCACAGAATTATTTCACGGCCACCATTAGTGCTTTAAGAATGCGAGTTTACTTCTGCGATTTGGCATGGGTGAGATTTCGAAGGTTCTCGCAAGAAGACACGAGTGTGCTTAAATCTCCAAAAAAACGCTTTAATTAACAAAGTATATGAACACACAAGCAGTGAAACAAACTTAAAAACATGTAAACTAAATGAGACAGTTCATAAAAAGAACATCCTGTGCTTCATTTTCGCACTTACCCAGACGTTTTCTTGCTGAGGAACACTCATTCACACTGTAATCTTGTGATTACAACGGGACTTGTTTTCACACGCAGTGAAAAAAGTGCTATTGACAATCTATTGATGGCTTCTCCCATCAATTAGAACTGATGCCTTTTTTGTGGCTGGAGCATGAAGTAATAATGTGAAGACAACAATGTTGTGTGATAGCGGGGCCCATTTGCGCTAGCCTGACATCATAATCTCACAGTTTTTGCCGCGTCTGTTAATGCCCTTAGTAGTAATGGAATTTCTGTTATCCTGATATTTCTTGGAAGTCAAGCTCTGCCAAAAATTTAAGGCCCAACAAATTCCTCACTGGTCTTGCAGACTACGTCAATGTCAAGAAGGTGGAAGAGGCAATTAGGGGATCAATTATTATAGATCCAGTCCTAACCAAAAGTGATAACCTCATTAATGGGGTGGGAGTGGTGGGATCCTTAAGTGGGAGTAATCATGTTCTCCTGGAGTTTGTTATACTGTGATAAGGGGAAGACAAGTGTAGTCAGATATGCATTGTAGACTTTTAAAGCTGATTTCAGTAAACCTAGGGAAATACTGGGTGTGATCCTATGGTCAGGAATACTGAAAGAGAAGGGAGTTCATGAGAGATGTGAGTTTCTAAAAGTGAGATACTGAAGGCACAGTTTCAAAGCATTCCAATGGGGAGGAAAAATAAGAGGTATCTAAAGAAACCAGAATGGATGACTAAAGAACTTCAAATGAATAGCCAGCATGTGTGGGGAGAAAGTCAGGAAAGCTAAAGTGCAGAATGAGCTCAAGCTTGCTAGAGAGGTTAAAAACAATAAAAAGGGGTTTTTTTGGATATGTACATAGCAAAAGGAAGAACAAGGAAATGGTAGGGCCATCACATGCAGATGATGGCAAAATACTAATGGGACAGAGAAAAGGCAGGACAACTTCACCCTTTTTTTGCCTCAGTCTGCTCCCAAAAGGAAAACAGTAAATAACCTGGAGAAAATGCAGCACAGAATAGGTAAAGAGGTAGTACAGGAATACCTGGCTACTCTAAATGAACTGAAGTCTCCAGGGCCAGATGGAGTACTTCCAAGAGTATTAAAAGAACTGGTAGAAATAATCTCAGAACCACTGGCAATAATCTTTGTGAATTTCTGGAGAACAAGAGAAGTCCCAGTAGACTGGAGGAGGGCAAATGTTATCCCCATATTAAAAAAAGAAAAAGAAAAAAAAGATGGCCCATACAATTACCATCCAGTCAGCAAATGTCCCCATCTTTAAAAGGTGTGTGGGGTGGGGGAGAAGACCCAGATAATTACCACCCAATCAGCCTGACATCAATACCAGGAAAGATTTTAGAACACATCATTAAACAGATAGTCTGTAAGCACTTAGAAAGGAAGGCTGTGATCACTAAAAGTCAACATGGTTTTCTTAAAAACAAGTCATGCCAGACTAATCGGATCTCTCTCTCTTTTTTTGTATAGTAACAAGCTTGGTAGATGAAGGGAATGCTGTGGATATAGCATATGTTGATTTCAGTAAGGCCTTTGACAAGGTCCCCCATGATATTCTTGCAAACAGGCTAGTAAAATGTGGGCTACACAATGCTACTGTTAGGTGGCTTTGTAATTGGAAGACCGACTGAACCCAACGGGTGCTCACCAATAGCTCCTCTTCATCCTACAGAGAGGTGACTAGTGGGGTGCCATGGGGTTCTGTCCTGGGTGTAGTGCTGTTCAACATCTTTAGAAATGACTTTGATACTGGAATAGAAGAGGTTCTCATCAAATCTGCAGATGACACCAAATTAGGAGAGGTAGCTAAATACCCCAGGGGACAGAATCAGAGTTCAAAATGACCTTAACAGATTAGATTGCTGGGCCAAAACTACCAAAATGAATTTCAGTAGGGAAAAATGTCAGGTACTACACTTAGGCAGGAAAAAAAATGAAATGCACAGATATAGGATGGCTGACACCTCCTAGGGATCTAGGAATCTTAATAGAACACAAGCTGAACATGAGTTAACAGTGTGATGCAGCAGCTAAAAAAGGCTATGTGGTTCTGGGCTGCATCAATAGGAGTATGGTGTCTAGACTGAGGGAAGTAACAGTGCCACTCTATTCTGCTTTAGTTAGACTTCACCCAGAATATGGTGTCCAGTTCTGGGCACCACAATGTAAGAAGGATCTTGACAAACTGGAACATGTCCAGATGTGGGTAGCGTAACAATTCCAGATCCAGGGCCTATCCAGATCAAAGAAAGGAATCTTGATGTCTCCATGTCAGGGATGCAACCCTTTGAATAAAGATAGCTTCTATCTCACTGTCACAATGCCTCTGTGTCATTTGATGTAACATCCAGAGGATGGCAAGAGGTCTGGAAACCATGTCCTATGAGGAGTGGTTTAGGGAGCTGGGTATGTTTAGCCTGGAGAAGAGAATGCCTTGTTTGAATATTTGAAAGAATGTCTTATTGAAGAAGGAGCAAGCTTGTTTTCTGCTGCTCCAGAGACTAGGACATGGAGCAATGGTGGCAAATGGGTTTTAACTACAGAAAAAGAGATTCCACCTAAATATTAGGAAGAACTTCCTGACAGTAAGAGCTGTTTGGAAGTGGAATACACTGCCTTGTAGTGTGGTGGAGTCTGCTTCTTTGGAGCTTTTTAAACAGAGGCTGGATGGGCATGTATCAGGAGTGTTTTGAATGAATGAATGAATGAATGAATTTCTTTATTGGGGTCATGGACCAGCACAAATAAATAAATAGAAAATACGATATAAAAGGAAAAGTTAAGACATATTTAGCATCATCCCTTCAGGATACATGGCCTCAGTAGA